>CP136873.1:9360603-10702270 GCA_033000465.1 Sciaenops ocellatus
CTCAGCCAGAAAACATAAATATACATAAATGACAAAGATGCAGTAAAGCTGTGCAGAAGAAAAGATCTGGGGTGTTCTGACCCCGTTACACACAAAATGTGAACATACAATTAAACATACATATAATTTAATATATAACATTTACATCCAGAGCCTGTAATAAATAATTCTGCAAGCAAGCTGATGTCTGACCTCTTGCTGCTCCTTCACATCTTTGCACTGAGTAAAGGCAGCACCAATGTACAGACGGTGACAAATCAAATGAAAAATCTGAATAAAGGAGTGGAGAATCATAAGAAACACAGATGCTTCCTCTCGTGTTGATTATGGAAATGATGCCTTCACAGTCTGCAGTAAAGCCCACAGTAGGTCAGATTTTAGAGCGACATGCTACAGACAGCACAATCACCAAAACACCGCAGAATGGAATATATTTTGTAAGAATGGAGTAATTAATTAAGACCAGCATGAGCGCCAGGGACACTCATCCACTTATTAGATAGAGAATGCACTGCCTGTTTTATAAAGTCTGAAAGTGCACATCATACAATGACAACTGTTCAGACCTGGGAAGAATCTCATTAACAAGTTGAAATTGGCTCAGTCACATATTTTCATTTCTTTGTCCAAAAGAGATATACAGTACTGTCAGTAAAGTAAACATAACGTACAATAATTAATTTCTTCATGATTAACCTTGTGATGCTAATGCTTTATGTTAACGTAGTGACATTCAATTCAGACTTCTTAAAAGTACAACATACACAAGGACTGGAAAAAAGTACGAAAGCAAAGCCATGACCTCAATGTTACATATTCCATGTCTGTCTGACTTTTTTTTCTTTTTTTTTTTTTTTTATATGAAATATAAAACTGTGTCACTTTCTATGACCAGAAATGATTCCTGCCACTGTCTACTGCCCAGAGACTTGGCGAAACCAGGGCACCTCATGCATAACTCATGATTTTCTTTTTGCTCAGTCCCAACACATTACTTAAGTTTAAAATAGATTGAAAACTATTTTTTGTCATGAATACGTTACCTGTAGCTGCATGATGAAAACGTCATGCTTGGCTCTCAGGGTCCTTTTTCTGTACTATGTCAACTAATTGTGTTTACATGTAAGAACTGTAAGAAAATAGCCTTTCTGTGCGTCATCTCCTGCCCCACTTCCCTGTTATTCCACTTCCTTGATAGCTTTTATGGCAGAAACACAGTTCTACCAGCCCTTCACCTAAATTGCCCAACCAACACTTATGTCCCAGAATATACACACACGATGTGAGTGACGTGAGCCACGTGGTTGCCACAGGAACTCTCAGAAGGTGTTACAAAAGTGGTTTGACAAAGTGAGTGAACTCACTGCCACCGAAGCAATTCTCACTCTTTAATGTGTCTCTGTTTTGAGACATCAGAGGTTATGAAGATCTTCGGCAGATGGTGGAAAATTTGACTCTACATTTGAGTTGTAGGGGGGGGTTCTGCCTGCTATGTTGGTGCGGCGTCTGATGTGTAACTGCATATGTAATCCTTTGTGGGATTGACTGTTGAAAGCGAAAGATAGCAAGTGCAGGCTGGATGAGGAACACTGTGGTGAAAGCTGCATTTCCAAAGCAAAGAGAGAGGCATGGGAATTAAAGCTAGAAAACGGTGTTATAATACAACGCTTCAAGGATATCCAGAAATTACATGACATCGGCCCATTTCTGTTCGTCTCTGTTGGGTGAATCAGTGTGGCTCTTTAAGCACCAATTTCCCATTTTAAGTGATCATTCTATAGAGAACCACTAATGTCAATCCATCAAGGTCATAGAGAAAAGCATGAATAGCTGTAACTTCCATTAATGGGGGCTGAATGGAGGTCAAAATGACTAGTGGAAAGGGTATTTTGCAGTACCTAGCCGGATGTGTATGTGTTGGTGTGTATTTATGAATGATGGGAGCATTTACATCCAACAAAGTACTCAGTGTAGTATTGTATAGTAGTGTATACGAGGATGGATACAAGGATGGAAACAAAGCCAATATTTCAGTATATTGCCTTTCTTCATCTCCCGTCATCATGCTTTTTGCCTTAAAGGAATTTGCTAATGAACTGAATTCCAGCAAATCAGACTCTATATTGCAGATGCCTGTGTGCACCTACACACACAGACACACACACACACGCACACCATCTGCTGAGCCATTAGACATGTCCTACTGTAAATAATCCTGAAGAGACACACACATACCTAGTGAGCAGCATGGCATTATGCCCAGCTTTGCCCCAGGTGTCTCAGAGTTGATATATTGGTGTGGCCTCAGATGAATTCATGCAGGGCAAACTAATACACTTATTAAAGGCTTTTTAAAGCAGAGAGTGTGAGCAAGAGCGGAGAGGTGACGTGTTTTAGCGTATTAATATCCACCTCAGATGTTAATTTGCCCTGTAAGTCACTTGTGTCACCAGCTGCAGTGAAAGACAAGTGGAAAGGAAAAGAAAGCTGAAGAAATGAAGACTGGGGAGATAGTGTGGCAGAGACTGAGTGAGAAACAAGAAAGAAAGGAGGAGGTGTAAATCACATTAATGAATAAGCTTCATTAGTCGTGCCCATTAGCGTCCTAAGCACGGATTAATTTAACTTCAGCCGACTTTTGAGAAGCCCAGTGGCCATGATGGGACACAGTTTGATTACATACCTGGATGTTTGATCACTGACACCCTTCATTCTGACTAGCAGCAGACAGTCTACATCGCTTTTGTCCCTGAATGTGAAATTCAAACACCTGCAAGCAGAAAACTAATGTGAAAACAGTTCATTTGCTTACTCAGGATTTCTTCCTCTTTCAGCAGTTTACTGGTTTTATCGTTCCTTAAGAAAATTAAGCCTGTTTCACTGTTACTGTACTTCTGGCGCTTCTGATTATTTGTTCTTCTATCTCATTTGTTTTTCCAAAACAAGTAATGTACTTTTTGAGGGGGGACTGTATTCAACTCTCTTCCTGTGTTTGTGTTATCAACAGGCGGACCCCCAAGGCCGAGACATTGCCATCCGTCCCTTCTTGGAGCACTGTGAAAACACCCACATGACCATTTGGCTGGGCATCGTCTATGCCTACAAGGGACTGCTAATGGTGAGAAGAGAGAACACAAACTTTCATCATGCACACATGGTCTGTACACAAACATAAATACACACTTAAGCTCTAATATGAGTATACAAATCTGCTGACGTGAATCGTAACAGCCTCATAAATGTGCACGAATGAGGCCTTTCTATTCATGTTACAAAATGCCGTTATTTCTGAAATATATGCCTCGAGTATCTGCTTTAAAGACACAGACAAATGAAAAATACATTTTCCAAGTCTATGTCCCTGTGGTAATTATTCAGTTATCTCATGTTACATGCTAAATATCATTAGCAATCAATATTTCATATCAAAATCCTTCTTTTTCATCTTCCAGTACAACACAAAAATATTTTTAATGACTCGACTCTCGGTTCGAAAAATGTGTCCAATCGAATGCGATTCTGGGCGCCCATCACGTAAAACAGTACTTGGCTGTCAGCCAGTGTCTTATATACCATACTTGCATGCAAAACAAAACACACAGTTCAAGATAACAACATAACAGGGGCATGCAGAGACTGTTGTATTGGTGTGTTTGGGGAAATTTTGGGAAATGCACTTACTCACTTTCTTGCTGAGAGTTAGATTTCCAGGTGCTGCCAAAACAGGAAGGACGTGGGCCATCTGACCTCCTCTCTACCACAAAGACCTGGAACTAGGGCAGACACAGACATAGATACTGGCCAAGAAATAGTCTGGCACATAACCTCTTAAAACCACAAATTGTTGTTCATACACTTCAGTTTTGGTACTGAACAAAAAGAAGGTATAACATGTTACATTTTCCAGGTGCTGTTTTAGGTGGTTTTTATTTCCTTCAGACAGAGCCAAGCTAGCGGTTTCCCCCTGTTTCCAGTCTTTATGGTATGCTAAGGGTAAGCTAACTGGCTGCTGGCTCCAGCTTCATATTTAACAGATGTGACAGCAACATGGATCATTTCATCTAACACTTGGCAAAAAAGTGAAAGTGAATGCGTAAGCATACTTCCAAAAATGTCACAACTATTCCTGTAAGATGTAATGATATCAGGTTAGTTTATGACTGACTGCTCAGCAAATACACAATAAAAACAGTCTGCTAACCATCATTATTGAATATTATGTAAATTTTGTGTGATACTGATTGCATTTGAATATGGTTCATTATTCTAAATTTATCAGCAGGGTACAGTTGATATTGCAGACAGACACTGAACATTTAGCTCTGTGTACTGTGTATTATCACTGTTCATTCACAAATGAAAGGGGAAGGGGCCCACACCTATGGGATGTACCTGGGCACTGACCCCTGACACCCCCTCACAGTATGTTTCGAAGCAGGAGTTATTGTAAATTATGCAAACCTCAATTTGTTCGTGGTGAGACGAAGGAGAAGGAGTGAGACAGAGCAGTAAATCGTTGAGCAGATCGGGAGAATGTAGAGGATACTGAGTAAAAAATAACTAGAGACGACAGTAATGAGAAAATTGGAGGGTAACAAGCAGAAGGGCTTTGATGTGAAATCAGAAGACTGCAACAACAAAGTGGAGCGGCGGGAAAAGTTTGCATCAGGTGATGGTATGGTATGGTATGCTATGGTACGAGGCATAGAGTGGGGACAGCACAGCAAAATGAAGCATTAAGGCTTGAGTTATCCCTGTCTTCACACACACACTCACACACACCTGAGGCGCACTAATCCTTGATGACTGCTCTTTTAATTCTGCTGCTTGTCATTCCACTAACTCTCATTTAGACTTTAGAATAAACAGGCAGACCACTTTACACAGTACACAGTGAATTATTCAGCAGGCTGCTGCTGCAACTCTAATGTCCAACCAAACAAACAGCTCACTCTGAATAAACATTTTGCAAGCATAAAACCTAAGGCTGCTTTAGAAGGGGTGGTGTATTATATTTATTTTTCCTCTTTAAGGCTGCATCATGTAATAAAGTTGATTTTTGTTTCTTAAAGCTAAGTGAAATCAATTTTTCCTCCTTAGTTTTTATGAAGAAAGCCTTGCTTTATTCTGAAAACATCTGATGTTTTTTTGTAGCAAACGAAAGAAAGCTGCATTGTTCTAAATATTGATGATGATCACTACAGTTGGCTGGGAGAAACAAGTTCAGATTTTCTATAATCCAAATCAAACACTGCCTTTGGTTTTCTGAAATATCTGTGTAACCATCTCTCTTTTACTTTTCCTCTCTCTCTTTCTCTGGCAGTTGTTCGGCTGTTTCCTGGCATGGGAGACCAGGAACGTGAGCATCCCTGCTCTCAATGATAGCAAATACATTGGGATGAGCGTTTACAACGTGGGCATCATGTGCATCATCGGTGCTGCTGTGTCTTTTCTGACAAGGGACCAGCCCAACGTTCAGTTCTGCATTGTGGCACTGGTGATCATCTTTTGCAGCACCATCACGCTCTGTTTGGTATTCGTTCCCAAGGTCAGTTTCTGTGTGAACGAGCACGAGTGGATAACTTTGCTTTGCCAAAAGCTTGAGTGCTTAATTATCACCACATTCACACACCACACTTCAATAAGTCCTGAAGGCTAAAAATGCAGCGTAAACAGTTATGTGTAGCTTTTTTAGCCCATTTAATTTTATCCCAGAGTGCAGCTGTGACTAATACCCATAACCCCTCTTCCAGTTCATCACTATGAGAACCAACCCAGATGCGGCCACCCAGAATCGGAGACTAAAGTTCACCCAGAACCAGAAAAAGGAAGATTCCAAGACCTCCACCTCAGTCACCAGCGTCAACCAGGCTAACACTTCGCGTCTGGATGGGCTTCAAACTGATAACCACCGCCTCCGCATGAGGATAACAGAGGTCTGAGCTCACGTTGTTGTTTTTTTACCGTTGATCAGATGATTTATAAGCAGGACATCAGTGCAGTTGTGACAGGGTTTATAATGCACTCGTGGGGTAGCGAGAGGCTTTTCAACAGAATTGAAGGTGCAGTTATTAAGCACAATTCAACAATAGAAGGAAGAAAGAGAAAATCATGACATTTGAAAATATCCTGTAGCAATCACCTCGGCTCTCTCTTAGATCTCTCAGAGATGAATTACTGCTGTTGTCCTTGCTTTTGTTCATGATTGTGGAAAATGAGGAGATACTCAGACACTCTTGGAGGACAAGTAAAGTTATTATGTCTTTGGCAGACAGCAGTCTTTTACATTCTTCAATGTTTTGAAATGTAAAGAGTTGCAGTAGATTGTTGTCCATAAATCAAACCCCACGTTGGCTAATATCACTGCTGTAATCACTGTCTGTGTCTATTTTATTCACTTGAACATAAACTAATCATGTCTTTGTTTTTGTTTTTCTTAAAAAGCTGGACAAAGAGCTGGAAGAAGTAACCATGCAGCTGCAGGACACCCCGGAGAAAACTCCCTACATCAAACAGAACCATTACCCGGATGCCAACAACATCCTCAGCATACGCAACTTCACGGATGGAAAAGGTGAGAAGCTTGCTGTTTTCCTTTTTTCAGTACTTAGCTGGAAAATGAAAAATGACCTGCTCAGTGTCAAATGAAAAGTAGAAAAGGCAACGTTTCTCTCATTGGAGAATCGATGATATGCTGACGATGGCTTTTTCTGTTTATTACGAATAAAGATGGTGCATGATTTCTTCCTCACTCACTGCCTGAGTGCTGTTTGGCTGGGTTGCATTCAGATTCAACCAAGGATGAGTAGTTCAGTATGATGTAATTCAGTCCCGTCTCTTTTAAATTCAATGTATATAAGGTAATGTGACAGCTGTAAAGAGGATCACTTATGTGCATATTCACTTTAAAGAGAATAATGTACATTAAAATTGTTTATATGACAGTTCCATGACCATCATAACATCCAGAATTTGTACATTTAAAACTAGTCCTCATATTTTATCTCATCATAATTCCTTGTCATGTTACATTTGTGTATGCAGTGGCTTTAGTAAAGAATTTTAATGCAGCTTGAAGGAGTAGCTTGACGTCTTTTTTGCATCGCTGGAGCTTCTGTCAGCTGCAGGTGAAGAAGGGACACAGGAGCACTCTGTCTGACAGCACAAGTGTGTGACATCTCTCAGAATGAGTCATGAGATAAGCTACAGTACCTGCATACTCCACTGTTGCTTAGCAAGTTTTACACATACTGTAGTCACACTTCTAGTAACTCTGGACTTAACAGTATAGGTGGTAAAGTGGGTCCACACTTAATTTTGCACTTAATTTTATGGTGTTTTGGGTGTTGTTTGGTGTCGTAGGCTGAACAATGTACGTGAGAAAATAGTAGAGAGAAGATTAAAGAAGAGATGAGGGGCTGGGGGGGGTTGGGCATTTAACCTTCACTGAGTAAGATAAGCATAATGGAAACATAAGGAGTAAACTATAAGATGCTAAAAGATAAAGATACATGTCTTATCTGTCTTTTCCAGTAGAGAGAGCTTGTGTCGGTTTACGCACCCGGCTTCTGTTAGGATTGATGCAGATGTATCTTAGACATTATGAAGCCGGGATCCTCAAATTGAATCAGTGAATCGTTACACCCCAGCAGCATTGCTTTGCGTTAGGCTCCAATTTAACAGACGTGGGGTGATGGTGATATACAGCAGCCAGATTCAGCACGTTTGATGGCACACGCCAGCACAAAGCCGCTCTCAAGGGTGTCTAATGGATCTGTCTGAATTTGGGAAGGTAAAAGAGTAAAACAGCTGCGCTCGCTTTGCAGATTGGGAGCAGGGTGTGTTGGAATTGTTTGAGAAGTTCCTCATCTGTGAAAGTTCATAGTTAAGCAATGAACTGATGGCAGTTAATAAGTACGCCCTCAAAGCATTAGACAGATGCTTCTTTGTATTTTAGTTTGTGCTTTGTCTTTCCTTCTTCTCTGCCTCTCATCTTTTTGCATGTGCACACATATTAACGCAAAGCAGATACACACTCTCCTGTTTTAGGCCAGATATTGTCTGTATATGAAGTGGGCGGTTGATATTTTGTGATGGTAACCTGATGAGGATAAATTTGAAATAAAAGCAGGTCTCTGTTGTTGCACAATTAGTTGGTAGAGAAGCTCAGTTTTGTCTTTTTAAGGAACACGGAGAGCAAGAAGAAGTAGTGAATCAGTAAATAAGCTACCATCTGTGAGAATTCGACCTTCTTATATTAGAGGATATATTTATCCTCTAAGAATACCAAACAGAAAACCAAATCATGAGATTCTTCAGTGAAGTACCGGCTATGAATCAGTTTTCAAATGTATAAATGTAAAACCTATGCATACATGGAAATCATCAGAAGAGGAGCTTGTGGCATATCACTCAAAAGCCATTAACTAGCAGTAATATACAGAAAGTAAACACACTCTCACATTTTCCATTTGTTGAGAGTAATCTCTGCAAAGTACTGGCAGCAGATGGCAACTCATATCAAGCTCTCTTTTGTGAACTAAGATTCAAATTGTGTGGGCTCATAAAAATGCATCTATTTTAGACTGAATCTTTGTATGCGCTGTCTTGGTTACTGTAGGTTCTCAAGAGAGAACAAATATAGCCAGGCACTTTTTGTATCAAGAAAATATGACCAACAGTCTGTCTTCCATAGATTAGTGTCAGATTACTAAATACAGTCATACTCACTACACCTTTCAGTAGCCACCAATTAGAGGGCAGATTTTGCAACTTTTCAAAAGAAACGTCACTTCTCTAAAACGAATAGACAGCCATCTGCTTTTTAATGAATGAATATTATTAAATCATCAGTCTCTGCACAGGGCAAAGGGATCAGATAGAACAAAGTAACTGAAAGTGTCTGTCCTGTTCATGATATAGGCATATTGCTGCCCTTTTCATCAAGTAATGTTTTAAACCGACAGACGGAAGTAAAACAGTCGAGCCTTTCTAGCTTTCTCAAAGTAAGAATGAGAAATCCATTTCTGGATTTTTAAAATTGAACTTAAGTTCAATGATTCATGATTCATTTTCATTTATATGAATACTTTACCCATTAGAGAGTCTTTCATTTTTCAATAAAACTCATTTTTATGGTCGACTACTCAGTACAATAGAACAAATGTAGTTAGTAGGCTGTGAGAGGAACCCAGTGAGAGCTAAAGAGAGTCGGTGAGATAAAGAGGAAACACTGATGTGATATTGAAACTGAACGACTACTGTGCTGCTCATATATTGCTCTTAAGTTTATATTTGTCTAGTCTAGCTATTACTTCAGAGAGAAATGTATAAGTCTCCAGGTTGTTGAAGTATTCACGATAATGATCTTGTGAAGAGTTCTGAGAAAGTGAGCTCGGACAAAGAGAGACAGCGTATTAGGTGCTGCTCACACACGTCAGTCCGACACACATTATGGAAATAAAATCACAGGTCATTAAGCCTCCTTTAAAGATCACGAGCATATAAACTTTTCCCAGCCTCAATCTGCTTATGCTTGACAGTCATCATCATCATCGCCGGCTCCTAACTGTAGTCATCAGTATTCATAAGAGAGCTGGTCTAAATGTATTGGGGGCCGTGAATGAGTGGCTGTTAGAAGCGTAGAACGCCGTGTCAACAGCGATTACGCTCACTCACAAAGGGTGATAAGCAACACTCCACCCCTCTCTCTCTCGTTCACTCTCTCTCTTTCTCTGGCTGTCTTCATGAATATGTACCAGCACATGGCTAAGCTGGAGAACACCAGCGGATGACAGTTAAGGTGTGGCTTTCTGACAGATTGGTTCCTGAGACCTGATTTTTGGCTCAAAAGTTATTAACTGTCCCAGGAGCTTTTTCTCTCATGTTTATGGCTGTGTCTGTTTGAGCTTCTTTAAACCATGCAGCAGTAATGCCTTTACATTTTGGACCGTGTGCACATGCACTGCTGAAACAACATAAACCTGAGTCTTAACTTTAACCTAACTCACAGGTAGGTAAACTAAGCAGCTTCATAGGGCTCATGACTAAATTTAATTTAAGTAAATTATTACTTTTCTTTGTACAGTTTTACTGTCTGTCCTCTCAGTAAATGTGAGACTATAATGAGCAGATGTTGAGATTTATCAGGTTAATTTATTTGATTGATTCTGGTTCCACACATTTGCACATTGAACATTTCCCTTCACAGTCTTGTTGTACAGTAAAAATCTTGGACTGGCCCTGAGGTCTAGTGACATTTAAAAGAAACTCAACAACTTAAGTCTTTCTGTGTGGAATGAAGACATATCTGAATCTGTAATGAAGTGTATAAATATCCGAGTCTGTGCTTTTAACACAGCTGTGAGAGCTACAAGGTTAGGCTTTTTTCAAAAATTGCAAAGAGGACTAGTGTGCTCTAAAATAGTTCAGCGAGCTCAGATGTCCAATCGGGGCAGGGAGTGCTGTGATCAGTGAATCAGGTCAGCAAGTGCTTGGAAATCTGGGACATCTGGAGAGAAGGGGGGAAAAAAGGATTATTCCATTACTCTCCAGGTAGAATTTTGGAAAACTGATAAGGTTGTTTACCTCAACTCTTATTGTGTTCCAACCTCATCATCTGCCTCTTGCAACATCCGCAGAATGCATAAATCACGTTAGGAAGTCTTTTTTTGTGTGTGTCTCTTCCGCCTTCTTTTTGTCTTTCTTACTTTCACACGTTTTTTCCGTTTCCACTTTCTGAATCTGTCCCACACAGGTGTCAGTTTTATTTTTTACCACTGCTTTAAATATCACCCTGCATATGTGACGTGATTAAATTATACAACCTGTCTTCTTTTTTTGAAAAAGGGAAATTAAGTTTACAGACTTGGTTGACATATTTTCAGATCACATTATCACTAAGACTGCCCCTCAAGGGTTTCTTTGGTAACAAGTTGCCATTTTCCCCTTGATAAGAGATAAAGTTGCTGTTAAGCCAGAAAAAGCAGCCTCTAGTCCACCTCAGCCTCTCCACAACTTGGAAGTTGATTTACATTACTGGTGAAAACATAATTTGTATCAATATCATAACACTTTATGAAAAAGAAACCGACTTTGATTTTGATACAAGTATTTTGATTGTACTTTGATCGGTTGTTTTACTTTTGTAACATGAATGTACTGTAAGCAGCGAAAAGGCACATTTGTATCGATATAAACCTTCTGAAAATTAATTTGGTAGCTGCATATTTTCATTTTTTTTTTTACGTGACATCAGGATCAAAGTACCAGCATAAAAAATAAGAAGCTTTTTCTATGCTCAAAACTGCTCTTCCCTCCCAAACAGCTGGAGGAACAAATATGGATCCAGACTCAGGTGTTAGGACCCAAGGCTGGTCTGAAAATTCCCTTAAAGTAACGTCTCAGGCGATAGGTATGACAGCCCATTTGACACAGCCTATCATATTTTTCACGATGCCTACATGTGTTTTCAATGCAGATGGAGAGAAGTCGATACTAAAGAACCACCTGGAGCAGAAGCCTCAGGCGCAGTGGGGCTCCATGGATCCTTCCAGAATAAACAGAGGTCCCCTGGAGGATATCAACTCACCTGAACAGTAAGATCTCCCATTTCTTCAGCACCTCTACCCCCCTGTCCCTTTCCCCTCCCCTCTGTCTTGTCAGCTTTCTCATCACACTACACGTCACATGTATTGCAACCACCAGCAGCTCTCAGGCGGTTGCTCTGGCAACAGAGCCCTGTGAAAGCATGGACCGGCCCTCTACTTTCCTCTCCTACGCACATCAACATACATATAACCACATAGAGTGTATGTGCGTTCACCCACCACGCTGGACTTACTGCAGCATGTATTCTCACAGTCAAACACAGTATGCACACATAGACATGCAGCTGATTGATTTGTTGTCCCAACTTGTAAAAGAAGATGGTCTTGGACACTCAAAACACTCAGTGACAAATGCAGAGCTAAATTCATTTACTATTCATAAGGCAGCAAAGCTGAGGGATGTCGACTTCATCAATGGGGGGGGGGGGGGACCTCATGCATCATTGAGAGATCTCCTTCTCATGCTCATTTAACTAGAACCAGGAGAGGAATGCACAATGTAGAGGGACAGATGAATGGAGTGTGAGAGACAGACGGGGGGTAAGAGATTGAGGAGAGGGCAGTTACAGAGAGAAAATGCATTAAAAGAGAAGAAGGATGTTTAGATAGGAAAGAGAGACAGAGATAAGGAGGAGGAGAGAAAGAAAGAGGTATAGACTCACAGAGGCTTATGTAACCAGTGATTTACAGCTCGCATTGGAAGCAGCTCTGAAAATAGACAGGGAGGAGAACAGAAGTAAAGGAACACTCGGAGCTATTCCCATGCCGCATGAATGTTTGATCACATGTAGGGAAGAGAGATGAAGAGGCAGCGAGAGAGACAGAGGAGATAAAGAAGAGACACATATAAAGAAGTGAGAAAAGAGGTAAAGGTAGAGGAGGACGAACGGTAACGCTTGGTGACATGATGAATGCGAAGTCATGCACCAGGTAGATGTAAAAGTTAAGTGTGGTGTCAGTGTCACATATGATGCATCAAAAATTACAGAAACCTTGAAAACATTTCCTTCATGAACAGAGGACTCTGTTTCTATCACAAATAGAACAGATTAGAATAACTGACTAAGCTTGAGGATCATTAATATTTCAAAGTTCATCTAATTAAGACATTTTTCTAGGTCTATCACTGAATGAGATGGAATTTCATTCCCCCCTCTTCATATTTTACATAACTGGCATTTGGTTATGTAATTTTCTCGCAAACGGCTGACAGTGGCGCTAGCACTTGCGAGGTAGGGTGCTAACTGTCACAGCAGGCGGAAGCATGAAATGTTCTTTTTGTCAGATGATCCCAGAAGCTGGGAAGCACGGTGGATAAGGGGTTTAGAAAGGAGAAGTGAAGAAGGGAGTGAGGGTGCTACAGAATACATGGAAACAATTAGAAGAATTGCACCTCTGCTATGATGTCTCTGTCCAGTTTTATCACTGTAGCTGGGTGTGATTACATTAATACTCCATTTAAACAGCAAAAATTGTGTCTGTCAGTACTTCAAAATAAATAAAATATACTCAAGGTGAGTGTTTAGTACTGATAAGCAGTGGGCATATTGGTGCAGAGTTGGACTACTTTGTGTACTGTAGGGAATTTATGATTTATTTATGAATTTATCTCATGTAGTAAAGGTAAAGTCTAACCCGATATCGCAAGTAATTATGTTATATATATATATATATATATATATATATATATATATATATATATATATATATATATATATATATATATATATATTAAATGTGTTCAGTGTCAGTGCAGGAAGTTTGTCCTTTATGTAGCTAGACACAAAGTAAAGACGTGGAGGTCAGAGTGGTGAATGGGAGTATAGCACTTACAGTATGGAAGTGGAAGTTTTAACAAGTTTTCTAGTCTTAACCATAGTTTTTGTCTAGCATTAGCATTAGCACTTTTTATGTAATAATCAATAAAATGCTGAAATGAGGCCATACCTAACCCACTGAATGTAACTGACAAATCATCATATATCAGTGGTTTGTCTGACAATAGAGCATAATCTGCAATGGTAACATTCAGAAAAGTATTTACTCTGCCTCTAACATTATAACTTTCCTTCTCTGTCTGCAGCATACAGCGTCGATTGTCCTTGCAGCTGCCCATCCTGCACCACGCTTACTTACCTTCCATAGGAGGGGTTGATGCCAGCTGCACCAGCCCCAACGGCAGCCCTGGTTCCAGCCCACGGCACAGACACATGCCCCCCTCCTACCGGGTGATGGTCTCTGGCCTGTGAGCTTCATTTTCTCCCCCACCTGGCTCTTTGCAGAGGAGACATATATGGTTCTTTTTTTCTACAACAAATAGACTGATGTCATCAGCGTATGTGCGTATTTTGTCTCAGAACAAGGAGAACAGGGGGAGAAGAGAGGGAGGGGGTGGGGTGGGGTGGGGGGGCGAGTTTCACTCTTCGTACCTCTTCATCCCGGCCTATCTTGAGAACTGAAACCCTCAGTCAGGTAGGGGTGGGAGGAGACAGAGTGGGCACTGGATGACCCTTACAAACTCCCATGATTCACAGCAATGTCCCCTTGTTCATCTGCTCCTCTCGCCTAGGCATATACACATATGCACAGTCAAACAAACACAAACATACACAAATACAAACACATGCACAAACACACTGACACCAGACTAGCAGAACAGCGGTGGACCAGCCCTGACCTGACGTGTAGCCTTATCTGCTTCAGAGGGGGGTTGTCTGTTTCTGTTCCTTATCTGTTGTATGTTTGTGCTCGCTGCTACATGTGAGCTTCTCATCTAACTTGAGTATTTCACTGCTTCAGCGACTGGATACCGGTGTGAAGACATGGAATTTACAAAACCCAACAATGGAAATCATCCAATTTACTCCCTGTCCCCTTCCCATCCTTGTGGAGACATGTAAATATCATCATTTCTGACTTTGGTGTACTGTAAGCTTTGTATATGCTGTGAATGGACAATTAAAGGGGTTCTAAGTGTGGAGCTTGTAACAGAGGCAGGTAATCGTTAAAATTACAAATGAAAGCTTAGAAAACATGGCACCCAACAAAGAATTAGACATATGTATGAAAGAGATGTGAAATGGTTTGCGTAACTGTTGATAAGTCAGCTTGTGGGCAGCAAAGTAAGATACATCAAAGTGTCAGTGAGTCACAGAACATGAGAAGGCACCAGGGGTCCATTCCTTTAACTCTGAGTAAGATGCACATGGCTCCTTTTTTTCACTTTGCTAAATTTGCACCACTGATCTCATCAGAGATTTCACATCAGACTTTACATAGGCCTTTCATAGTTTACAACTTGCATAATATGTCCTCAGAAAGCATGTTATACAGAATATTGATGCTATGCCTTTTAAAACAGGTCTCCAAGGCTGCATATGTTAAAATAGAGCTAAAAAAACACCACAAGAGTGTTCCACAGATGTTATTTATGTGTGTTATATGCCAAGAAATGCACACATTCAGATGTACACTTAAAAACTGCAAGAGAGCACCTTATGAGTCAGGTGCTTTTCAGACAAGGCATTAGTGACGGGCCTGGTCATACTGATCCCCGCAGAGTGGTCTCCATAGACTGTTAAGATGTCCATCTGATCTAGCCCTCACAGCTAACCAGCACAGACAAAGGTGACGGGGTGCATGTCAATGGCAAAAAGGGCACAAGACTGAAAGAAAATGACTTCTCTGAAGCAGAAATAAAACTCAAGATGTGATGCTGGAAAGGATGTAGGTCTACCAGTTCTACAACTAGTTTGGTTGACCTGAATTTCCACGAGCGGTAGTGAAGACGATGAACACGTGGGAGCCTTGTGGAATAAGCCCCAACCGGCTGTAGCTTTCAGTTCCAAGATGGTGATGGTGACACCAACGCTGGTCACACAGTGATAGAGCATAAAGCACAGAGACAGGGCTTTCTTTCATATTGAGTGTCATGAAGAATCACTTCACACATAGCAACAGTGAATATACCTCAGTTGCTATGGAAATTCAGTGCTGTTGAACTCGGCCCAAGAAGGGTGCACTGAGCAAATAACGGTCGTCATTTGTTTTTCTTTCTTTCTTTTTCTTTTTTTTTTTTTTTTTTTGGTAAAACTGTCCTCATGCAGGAGAAAAGCAAACAGGGACTCCGGACAAAAAAATTGACTTTTTATGGAGTGTGAGAAGCGAGTTTGTTCTCAGCATATGTTTCACCATTGGTGTCTTGGTTTTTAGTTTTTAAGGCGTCTGTTGAGCGCTGTGCCTGTTGTCTTATATTGTAGCCTGCAGGATCCACAGTACATAAATAGGGTGACCCAGCAAACTACTGCAACGTTGGCCACACATCTGTAAATTGTACAACGTGTCATAGATTTATTTAAATTCAATGCCTCAATGCATGGGACAGTGTGGGAGAACTTGGTGAAAGCTCCACTTCAGCTTGGAGTGAAATTCCTCCGCAAACTGGCATCTGATCATAAATACTGTCAAACAGTCTTAAGCTGAAAAGGATACAGAGTCGGAGTGGGAGACAAGCTAGCAGAAATCCACCTGCTATCTATCGGACACATCAGGGTGACTTCCTGTGAGAGCCTCTCCCCTTCCAGCCCCTGCTGAGCACAGGAGCAGGGAAACCCCGAGCACAGACCTCCAAGGAGTCACGGCTTCTCCCGCACCTTTGCCAACCAGAGAATCACGGTCACTTGACAAGTGAGTGAGAGACATTGTCAGAGAGTTGGTTCTTCCTTCAGGAGAAGAAACACCAACTGCACATTTTATATATTACATTATATGTGATTGTGTACAATTTGCTGATACCCTGATGATGGTGTCCATGTATGGAATATTTGGTATTTGGCTTTCTCAAGACGGCATGAAATGAAATGTATAATTTACAGAGTTACCTCTGTTTTTGCAACTGTCGTGACAAATCCACTCTGTTGTTTCATTCTCTCACCTACAATTTGGTTTCCTTAAAAAAAAAAAAAAACATGGATTTAAGTTCTCTTAACCTGCTGATCAGCTCACACACGTCAATGCCAAGATTCTCAGTGGACAAACTCAACATCATCATATCGACTATGCTACTGGTTTAGCAGTAATTCACTGAGGGCAATAAAGTGAAAGTAGTAGCAAATGATCAATCCTAATAACCCACTCCTGGCATTTACCAAATTACAAAATGACTTTTTTAGTCCATCTAAAATGCCAAATGCAGATCATCAGGTATGGTTCTGTTTTTTAAATGTGCCCTGATTTTTTTTTTTCTTTTATTATGATTCATTTTAACCTTTTTTCAACATGGATGAAAAATTGTTCAAATGCAATTGTGGTAGGTCAAGGGCTCATAATTTCCTGTAATAAATAACGTCATGCTGATGGTTTGTATTTGCAACAGGTCTTTTTACCTTTTTAGTTTGAAGATCAAGTGACATATACGTATATAATTATATCTTTGTATGTGTCATCATCAGGGTTTCTGGAGAATACGAAACATACATGTCCAAAAATATAACAATATGACGTATATATTTAGTGAAAAAAAACACAGATCCATACTGTTACTGTTTTGTCAGTTTGATATGTGGTATCACATGGAGTTAAGTTCAATTAAGAGTTTAAAACGGTAAACAAAACCTATGTTAAATGCAACATGTTCAAGAGGGGCAATAACTTGTTTTCTTATTACAGAAAGAATAGAGAACTATATATATGTATATGTAAAAGATCTTTACGTACATTCTCATTTTTACATAGGAAATATTTCACAAATGCGCCACAAGGATACTTGGAAGTCATTTTTTTAATTTACAGTATCTGTAACTATGTTATGTACAGATGAGGTATAGATATGAAAAAGTTGTATAAAATAAGTATCACACTTGGAACACCTGAACATTTTTGGAGCCATTAGTTGTTACGGGGGGGATTTGAATAACATTCTTCTTTTATTGTCTGAATGTTATGGACAGCCTTTACTTTTCACATCATCGTTAAATAAAGTGAGACTGAAAATAATGCAACGTTTGTTTCGTCTGCACATATTTGATGTTGTAGAATCATTCCTGTGGTTCTCCAAAGTGTGTTCGCATTTATAGTGTTGATTTAAAGGCGGTTAATCAACGATGAAGTCACTCTACAATGTGTGCTTTTAAAGGTCAGCTAAATGTCACTCTTTGGTAGCATGTAGTGACAGCCAAAAACAAATGAGTAACTCAGTGTTACCATCTGTTAGCTAACTGCTTCAAATAGACATAAATCTACCTAAATCTATTAGTTTATTCTCACTTCCCTTGAGTACAATCTGTGTCAGGTGAGGTTATCTTACTGCTGCTCGTAAGATAAAATTATCATGCTAAGGTTAGCAAACCTCCCATTTCAAATTTCATCTGCAAATGTTTTATTGTTTATGTATTATGACACAAATTATTGAAAGTAGTGGTGAATATTTGTAAGATTCTAGTAAATTAGCTTATTAGCTACTTAGCTAGTTAAATAGCTAGTTAGTTAGACACTGGAAAGATATTTGCTCTGGTCTAAAGCAACAATTAGCTCAGCCTTAGGTTGTTTTCTTTGTAACCTGTCCAACAAATATAAAGAGAAATTTCAAATATTATATTGGCGAAAAAACAAAAGTGCACAACACAGTCGAAGAGGGAGTTTTGATTCCTCCCAAAAAAACAACAGAGGTGATATTTATCAGAAACATGCTGATATATTTTATCCAAAGAGTGAGTAAAATATTAAGGCAGTGAAATATTTGTAATAGGCCTTTGTACGAGCAGACGTTTTTTGTGTTACTATGAACATTGAGTGTTTTATTTAAATGTGACGGTGTGACAGTTAGCATGCACAATAGCAGGACCCTCAAAATAAGGCAGCAAAATGGAATTCAGCAAATCATTCATTTTATTAATGGCTGTGATGACTGCACTCTTCCTGCTGTGATATTTCAAAATGTCTTCCCTGAAAAACATCCTATAATATAAAAGATGTGAATCTTGTGGTCTAACCGCTCCCACTACAGGCCATTTTCTTTGACATAAGTTTATTTGTTTATGAAGTAATCTGCCAAATGTTCTGCCTCTGATGAGTACGACCACAGACAGCCAGAAAAAATAAAATCATGTTTAGTGTTTGTTAGAATTTGTGTTAGTTTGTTGCTCTTGAAGACATCTGCGGTTAAAGAAACACCATGTGTGGAGTAGCTTTCCAGGTCCAGCATATACACATGCACATACTCTTCAGTAGCATTAAAGAGCTACAGTTTTAAAAATGCTGTCACTAAGTCAAAAGTCTTGTTGATCTCTCACTCCAAAGGCAAAAGAAACTAAGTTAAGTGCACCCTTGTGATACACTGGCAGGTCAACATTAAGGTTCTTAATTGGCTTAGCAATAGCCACACACAGTGAGCAGGCTTGCCTGCTCCCCTCACACAGACAGGCAGTGCAAAGGAAAAATAAATTTGTAATGAAAAGCCTTGTATGTCGAGGTCGATAAATAATTGAACTGTTAGGAGGAACCCGGTGCCAAACAGGATGGAGGAGATGCATGTGAGTGTGTTCCTCACAGTGTCACTGTGTGTTTGCATCTGTGGTTGTGTGTCATTTATATGTGTGCATGTTGTCAGAGCTTTTCTGTATTCTCACTTTCAAATATTTAGCATGTGGATGCTAGACGCGGTTCAGTCCTCGTGAAGAAGCAGCTGGCTGAGACTGTGGCTGACCAAACCCTCTACCGTCATCTGGCTGTAAGTAACAGGCCCTGTAGATATCCTGGAAAGAAAGAACATCCAACAAGACACTGCCAAAGGAGCCCTTTTACCAAGATTAAACACATTTGCCTGGTGCTGTAGCCAAACGTAGCAAACAAAAATGAACAAATATTTTCCTTGTCGTGGGAGTTAATGGGCCATTACAGGGTCTTTCTCAGGAAATCAAATAGTCCTGCTGGAGGAAAAACCTGCCAGAGTCATTTTTCTGGCAACCTAAAAGTTCTTTCTCTTAATGGCTTATAACGTTCTATTAAGCATGAGGAATCGATTTAATTAAATTAAATAAGCATTAATAAAACCATATGTGCGTATCCTGCCTCTCGCCCAGTGTTAGCTGGGATCAGCTCCAGTCCTCGGTGACCCTGATGAGGATCAACGATTATGGAAAATGAATGAATGAAGAATCTTTAAAGCTGTAAAAGCTCTTTACACTACCTGTTCAGTACCAAACAGCAGATACACAGTTAACGACTAGCTGGTGGAGTTCCCTCACAACAGCGAATACTGGACTTCAGCAAAATTAACCTCCAAATAAATGATGCTCTGTAAATGTTGGATGTGTAAAGAAGCAACAGCAAAGTTTGTCATATCAACGCATCGTAATAGATATGTGATGTGTCATGTGTGATGTGTTCACAACTTGATTCCTCTGCCCACAAGTAACCAAGAAATCAGTTTTTGTAGGAATTGTTCAAAAGTTTGGAGAATATGCGTATTCACTTTCTTGCTGAGCGTTGGGGCTGAAGCTTGATACCACTCTCATGTCTGTACGGTAACAATGGAGCTAGAAATACATGAAAATTATTCAGTGAGCTTTACAGGATCTACTAGCCACATTTTTTTTAAACTTTGGACAGATCCAGTCTAGCTGTTTCCCCACTTAGCTAACCACCTCCCGGTTCTTGCTCTTGGTATTGATCTTCCTATCTAGCTCTCGGCAAGAAAGCAAATGATTATTTCCTTAAATGTCAAACTAAGTTGCAGATATTCTATGTGACTTTGTGGGACAATTGGTAACCTTGTGATGGCTGTAATTGTTCATACAATTCAGTAGGGACCCAAGTGAACATAAGCTTTTAAATCCAGTGTGCCTCTGCTGCTGCTTACTGATTCAAACATACCACAGATTTGCCGACTTCCTCCTGCAGGAAGAAACGCTCCAATGTGTGTAAATGCTGCATGACCTTCTCTCTTCGTCTCAGCGGGATCATGCTGTGCAAATGGAAGGCGGGTTGATTAAGTTGACCTGGGTGTCAGAGGAAGGGAAGGATCTATGTATCCTCCTTCACATGTGATGGCTCCATTGCAGAAATGAAGGCTTGCTCGGAGATGAGAACGAAGTGCATGTGCCAGTGCTATCCTCCAACTCATGTACACATGCACATATTAAGCTGCACTGATTTGAGGATTAAGATGAAAAAAGGACACGTAAACATGAATTTCATAGGAGCTTCTGTGACAGTTTTTATATCACTAGCTTTATGTTATGATGGTGTCTGAATGCAACAAGGTCACGCTGTACTGAAAAGCTCTGGCTGGCGAGCAAACTCCAGCAAGTGGAGCACGAAAAATTGTCCAGATATAGTACAAGCAGTGTCGCAGCGACAACCTTTTGTCAGCCTTGATTCTACATAGTCACAGAACAGTGAAGTTACTTGTAACTCCCAACAGCTTTGCCCTGTTTGGGGACCTCCTTATAAAAAGGGTGCTGTGGATCAGTATAAGATGTGCAGCTTGTCATTTCTGGCAGAACTCCCCGCCCCACTCTTGGCAGTGAACTAAGGCAAACTTCACATGCCCTTGTTGACTGCTGACTAGTCTTGCATAGCCAGACTCTCCACACTTTGTTTTAGCAGATTGGAGGTGGAACAAGTGTATGAAATTTCACAAAAATAGAACCAGGCAGAATCAGAACCCGGCCTGTTCACTGATGCAAGAAGCAGGATATTTTCACTGGGAAGAAGTGTTTCCTCATTCACATCGTTTCCAGTTAGGAAGCAGTGTTATGTAGCAGCTAAGAACTTTTTAGTCATGCTAGCAGCACTAGAGTCCTCTTTGGTCCAGACCAATGACAGTATAAAGAATGGACAGAGCCTGAGTGACGTCACCCGTAAGTTTCCAAAGCCGAAAATATGCATCACTGGCTGCCACCATGGCGATGCTTCTTCCGCCTCCCGGCTAATCTAAAAAATTGGCTAAGACGTGGATCATTGGCAGGCTTGAAGCGGTCCGAATGATGCCTGGGTGCTCGATTAAGCTGAATCTGTAACGGCACTTACCTGTCAATCAAGCGGTTACGCTGTTAATTATGCGTAACTGTAAGCCTTAATATCATCTGAAATTCACCCCCCTCACAGTTGTCATGAACGGGGAGACCAAAACCGTTTTTGTACCAGGGTGTAAACATGTTTATTTCTGCTGTGAAGTTGGTCATTTTAATACGGGCGCTTATGGAGATTGACTCACTTCTGCAGCCTGTCTCAAGCGGCCATTCAAGGAATTACAGTTTGTAGCACTTGCGCATTGGCTTCATTTCCCAGCGCCAGAAGTTGCAGCTTGGTCCAGACCGGACCAAATCTCCATTATTTTGTAATCCAAAATGTAATCAAGTAATCCTCAACAATGTAACTATAATATAATTACAGTTTTTCAAACGTAATCTGGGCTGATTAGTTGCTTCTTCTTTTTTTAAATTGTGATTACATGTATTAGTACCCGAATCTGCCAGTTGCCGTCAGCCTTTGTGTTTAGCGCTGCATAGCAAATGTTAGCATGCTGCTACGCTAAACTAAGATGAAATGAACATGGTAAACTCGCTGCATTAATATCCACATGGTGTTTCTGTTTCTCATACACAGTTGATTGCTTTGATTAATTCATTTGACATACACAAGCTAACCCTTATAAAATAACAGTAATATAAAATGTGAAATATTTTGAACTCTTTGAACTCTATCCATGGCGGCACCATGAAAAGTTAAAGAAGTTGCACTTTGATTTCTATCATTTGTAACAGTGTTAATGGGATTTTGTGATTAATGACGTTCTGTTGAAAGTTGCCTGCAGTAAAAGACGTTTGCGTTTTATGAGATTACCTTTGATCCTTATCGGCTCTCCACACCTGTCCTTGCACAGCTTATTGTAAATTGACACAACAGTTGGAATGTTTGCATAGAAAATCTTACCATACTGGAGGAAGCACCGAGGCAGGAAAATACATACACCCCCACACTGACATATGACTCATTCACAAACTACAGTAGGCAACAGTGCATTCATACACACATACAGCACAACAGCAATAAACCCAGAACAATATTTCTGTTCGAATCATGTTTCTGACACACTTTCTTTGTGTATCTTATAAAGACTTAAATGTCACCTTTTTTAAGTTTGATAAATGAACTCACTTTCCATTAAATTCTGTGACTATTCGCCGGGGAAACCCAACACTGACACAAAAACATAATGACATATTCATCTTGTGTTCCCTCTTTCACAACCCTTCCTAGACCAGTGTTTCTGAGGTCTCAGTAACCTTTGTTAGTGGTTTATTACCTGTGCCACTGGTAACCATTTCCCTTCCCATTAATCTGCAGCATTCAAGGATTTTCAGATGGGATTTCTAATCCCTCCTCAGTACCACATTATGGCAATCTAACCTCATCAAGATGAGTGGTCAAGGTCACAGTGGAGAGGACATTTGAGGAAAGCGCATATGCCTTACGTATTAGTATGCTAGTCAGAGCAAAGAGCTAAGAGGGCTCTGCACACCGATGTGTTGATGAAAATCCCCAGCAAGATGATCATTCATGTTTAAACCGAAACTGATAATGATTCAATAATTACATTATGTTATATATGATGTGGAAAATCTCTTGATATATGGCCTATTGTCCCAAAACCTCATTTCACTGTTTGAAAAACAGCCATTTCCTGGAGGAGTGCGTATGGCGTGGGTTGACTGATTCCTCCATACATACCAGGATACGTGATTAGAGAGAGAGTTATAGCCAGCAGTTACAATCTTCTGCAGATAAATTTATGGCTGACATATAATGACGGCACACTCAGCTGAACCCGTAGTAAATCCAGGACATGGACTTCCTCCGTCCTTGAAAATCCTGTTAAGGTCCTCACTCAGCCTCCAAAAGCAGACATACCTTAATCTAAAGCTGCAGTGTTCAATAAGTTTACCGTCCTGCATTGACTGATCTTAGTCTCGCCTGTAATGGACCATATCCATGTTTTTGTAGAATGAATGCTGCTCCTAAAGTGGCATTCCAAGAAAACTGAGGAGACATATAAGGATTACAGGATTAAAAAAAAGGTAGAGATTTTGTATTTTGGCCACTAATAATGTCAATTTTTCAGGCTTTTGCTCACACTTTCCATGTGAATTAGTGGATATTTTTCCTTCTCCAGGCTACTAAACATTATTAAAAAATGACACTATTTGGTTGGACTGGTCACAACTGTACATCATCCTGGACATCGGCCTAAAGTGACATTCACGAGACTGAATGCTTAATGTCTGACCCACGCTACACAGCCAAGCCACAGCCAGCCAGCCAGGCAGCCAGCCTCCACCTTAGCTTAGACAGCATTTCTCTGCGTTAGCTAGCTAGAAATTCGTCCACATTAATAAGAAGCAAGATAATGTTAGCCAGTTAAAATCACAACATCACAATGCGTGGCTTTGACTTTGGATTTGGTGTCAGAGCCGATCATTTGTTGATGTTAGCCCCCATTTCGTCTAAGTTAAAGTTAGCTAGTGTTGCACACTTTTCGACAGTGTGAAGAGAAGAGTGTGCATTAACGTCAGATACTTTGAAATATCCTGGAAAATTTGTTCCGAGTCCTTCACATAGAACTCTATGGGCAAGTATAGGCTCATTTTTTGTTACAAACTTTTCACCCATTAGCAATAAAAAGCGAAGCATAAAATTCATATGTAAAATGCCTCACAGTCTTACATATAGCACCTTTAAGAGACCAAAAACAAACTGAAATTTTGGAATTACAAAACATTTAATTAATCCGTAATAAAAACAAATGTACACCATACACATGTGCGATTAATGACATCCTTAATAACCAGGGACAACAGCATGATGATAATGACCAGATTTCTTACTTGAGTTGAGTTGTTACTGTTCACCATATAAATGTTTACTTGGATAAAGAGTCAAACTCTGCGATCTGTATAGATCAGCAGCAGTGTCGTCTTCTCTGAATCTGAAACACTTTGAAGTGTGTAAGCAAAATCCCACCCTAGGGTCATGGTGTTTTCACCATCTTGCTTCCACCCATCAAATCTGTTCAGATGTGTGCAGACAGACTGCAGGGCATGGTGCTGTGGGTTTGTACTGCGACTGACCCATGACTTAACTGGCTGTCACAGAGAGTGAATGGCTTGCCAGCGAGCAGCTGTGGCCTTGGTGCCACAGTCAGGCCTGTGGCCCTCGGTCCAAGTGTCTCTGCGTGTGAGGGACATAATAGTGTCAGTGTTGGTAGTGCTAAAGAGCCCGTTTGTTGATGTTGAAGATTTTGACAGAGTGGTCGGCGCTGGCGCTGGCGAGCTGAACCCAGGAGCTCTCCTCCTCAATTTCAGTCTCTCCGTCAGGCTGTCCGTCCTTCCCGTTGTTGTTGTCATGACCTGCACGGCCAGTCCTGGGCCTCCAGCGGAGCCTCTTGACCGCCAGAGAGTGGCTTTGTCTGCAAAAGGATGTGTGATGAAGGGAAACAGCAGGATAATGCTCTGGATGACTCAACAAGCATTAGACTAAATCCAGACAAACACCTAGCACACATACGTTACTACTGTACCATCTTTCCTTCTCAAAAACAAAGAAAGATCCCAAACTTCTCTCACCGGATCGTGGGATTATTAGACGCACACACAACCAGGATGTCAAAGATATATACTAACTTCTGATACAAAGACACACTAAAGATACCCGTGTTCAATTCACTTCCTGAGCTCTACAGACAATGACTCAAACACCCACATGTTATACAACACACAGAAATATATAGTACCTGTCCATGCCTTTCCCCCTTTTCAACACATAACAGAAAGCTTCTGCTTCTCTGGTTCTCAGCCATCAAAATGAAGCCACACTGCCCCCAACCCTATGACACTTTCAAAGTTGCATCAGGAACTGAACTTCAGATGAACTGTGCGTGCGCGTTGTAAAGGATACGAGATGTCTGTTTCCCCACATCTGCTCCAGTCGTGTCCTCCAGCAGGCTCCTGGCCAGGGCTCCACCTGTACAGTAAGATCCTGCCACACTCCAGGCCCACTGCAAGCAGGAAGCTGTGGAGGGCAACACAAAACACACACACACACACACACACACACGTTTGTATTTCAGCAGACGAAACCTTCACTGACTCAATTCATTTTCAGTTCTCAAACCTTAAAGTTGACGAATGGCCTAGAAATAAGATAAGTGCAAAATGTTCATATTTGATTCCAAAGTTTCACTAAATTAAATTAAAGATTTTCCCAGGATTTAAATATTTTATCTGAATTCAGAAGTTTATTTCAACACTTTATGACATTCTATGACAGATAAATGTCATAAATGTATATCAATACTGGCAGCACTTTATGCCCTGACCTAAAGCTTTATTGATGCATTGTAGTTGTACCGAGTATTCTAATATGAAACGTCAGACTCCTGCATTGTGTCTACACAGAAATATATTTAATATTGATTTGCTCCCTGAAAAGCAACTTGAGAACAGATTGTGCTGAGCCATAGCAGGTAACTTCTTCTGGACCCTCTTGTGCCTTAAAATAACAACTTTACATTAAAACAGTGGACAGTCTTCTCACGTTTCACGGATGCACTCTGTGGACTGATGTTTTAGAATTGACGCTGCTGATTGCAACTGCACCACTTTTTTTGAAAAAAACAAAAAACAAAAACAGTTTGTTTTTTTTATGAATTCTTCTCCACTGGACCTTTAAATATTTATTTTATATTTCACTTCTTTGCAGCATGTTCTCAGAGTACAGAGCTCAGCTGGATTCAAATTTCAAAGTTGTCTGAAACAGACGGTGATGAAATGAATATTATCCAAGATGGTCAGTAAGGTGACACTTCTTTGTGAGGTCTGCTGTAATGGAAAAATAAAAAATACAGTGTGTGTGTGTGTGTGTGTGTGTGTGTGTGTGTGTGTGTGTGTGTGTGTACCTGTTATCAGAGCAGAGTACAGGGCAGAAAGCCACAGCGGTAGCAGAATCGCCCACATCTAAGATGGAGGAACACGGTTTAATCTCAGGAGGAAGCACAGAGTCCTCCAATCCGCACGGGCCCCACACTACCACCTGGACACACACACACAAATATGTATGAGCAATTAACAATTTGAATTCATTATATTACTACCTCAATGTGCAACCATCAGTTTTTCACCCTAAAAGCAAGGTTGTTTTTTTACCTTCTTGTCCCGACTGGATGTCACAAAGTATTTGCTGTCTGGACTCCAGTCACATGACCAGATGATTCGGCTGTGTACAGCTGTGTCCTTCCCTGTGTGTGCATACAGCGAGAACTGGGGCTCTGCATGGATACAACAAACACAAACAAGTACAGAGATTATATGAAGAGTGAATTCAAACTGAAAACACTACCAGCAATCACAACACTACACATATTTTGTCACATTTCATTTATAGAACAACACACTGACATTTCTTTTTTGATGACACGAGCTGGCAGTCAAAACTTTGTGTCATGCTTACTGTAGCATGACATCAGCATGTCTAGATCCCTACCTAGCCGTTCTGTTGCAACAGAGGCTCTCCAGAGTGACACATAAACAACCAAACAAGACAGAGAACCTTATTCCAGTCCTCCATTTCAGTCAGTTTTGGTTTATGACCTGCTGCTGTTTATTTCCCTAGCCTAAGTCATTTCAGACCCCAGATTGGTTTTCCCCAGAGAGCTTGTTTGTATGCTGCTGGCAGCCGCATGTCTGCGTGTCCACGGCAGTGCCACTCTCCGCTGGCACTCAACACACACAGACACGCACAACCGAGCGGGCATGTACACACAGCCGTAAAACCACAGTGTCGCCCCAAAAGTCTGAGTTAACCACCATGTCGTGTCTGTGTGCTCCCAACACACCCTCCGTCTGCATGTCTCTCTGCACACACACACACATATTTAAGGGGTGGTTGTTTGGGACACACAAGTTTTGCTTCCATTAACAGTCTTGTAAGGACCACAAGGGGCATGATGGAGACAGACAAAGTAAAAGAAAGATGAGACATGTTCAGTTGAGGCACAGCGAGCAAAATGTGTCAAGAAGATAAAAGAGCAGCACGTAAAAAAGGTTACACTGATTAGACAGCTGCACAAAACAAAAGGGAGGAGAGGAAGGTAACAGTGTCTCTTTAATGAAGATTTCTGGGTTCTTGACCCATGAGGAAGAGGGAGGTGGAAGACGACGAGGAATGGAGGAGGATGTAGTCAGACAAAACAGGTATGAGGAAAAAAGGAGCGACACAGAAGAGGTGAGGATGGAGGGAGTCAGTTTGTTTGATCAGCTCTGACTTCGTTTAACCTTCCCTGGTCTGGTCTGTGAGACTGTGTATGTGTGGTGTGTGTGTCTGTGTGTGTTTTTCACAATCACCTTGAGTGATTCAGCAGCCAACCAGAACAGACGGGACCCCCTCCCCTCGCCCCTCCTCTCCTCCACTCCACTCCAAACCCTCCCCATCTCTCCTCTCTCTCACAAACACCACCCCTGCCTCTGTGCAGTCCACTATACAGGCAAACATGAGAGTGCAGGACTGGTTAGCCCCTGTCAGTGCCCATCAAGACCATTATGAGCTTCCAAAAGAGCCACGAGATGCGTTACCAGGTGCAGTTGGGAGGTAATCCTCTGGGCTTACACGTCGTGTTCTGCTCACCTTGGATGCAGGATTGGTATTTGTCTGAGTCAAGGTGCTGAGATTTTCTCATATAAACAAACTCTCCAGGAGCAAGCTCGTGTTTACAACTGTGGCCCAGCGGGGGGTGAACAGAGAGAGCGGGGATGCACAGATTTTGTTCCACTTTATGTGTTTATAACTGCGTTTTTATGTAACAGTTTAATGTGGATAGCTCACATCTGACCGATACCTGATCTGGGCCCTTACTGATCAGACTTCTAAGAGTTACGTTTGTATAATAACAAGGTTACTCGCTGAATATGGAGAATAAGACACATTTATCAAGCTACTTACAGTAAAGTGTAAGCGTGACCTTTAAGAGCAACTCTCAAGTGATCACATGATTAATAGCATGTACTGTGTTCAGAGCAAGACCAGCCCATCAGAGACAGACATTTACCCAATATCTAGCATACCATATTGAAGTCCTGAATCAAAGTCAAAGACCTGATAAAAGAAAAAAAAAGTGCTGTAACATCTTCTTAAACTGAAGGCTACAATATGAAAAGCTGCCCCGTGTACACAGTCTACTTGGAAGTTCCACAGGAGTATTTAGGGCTCGGGTCCAGACTGATTTCTCAGACCATGCGGATACTGACAGTGGTGACCTTCCAGAAACAAATCTGTTTCTCTAAGCATTAATGTCACCACCACTGAGTTAAGTCTAAAAGAGGTCAAAGATCACACAAAACAAACAGAATGAGTGATGGAGAGCTACGGAGGACGCTTTTAGATTGATGTTTGCAATATGTTGAAATAACAAAAGGCTGTGGGTGTGTGTGTATCTCGTCTCAAACCACTACAGAATCATTATATTCTGGATTTCTTCAAACAAGCCTTGCACAACTATAGAAATTTGTTTATAGCGTTCTTTTTCATCTTGATTTTCTTTGATGATCTATTGCAATCTACCAACTTTTCTATGCTGGCAAGCCCTCCAGCAGTAAATGAAGTTAGTATGCAGGAAGGCATCTGTTGTAGTCTGCAGTTAGTGTCCATCCAAACGCTCTTGTTCACCATTTCAATGCTTTGCTGTACCCATTATCCAAAGTATAACCTCCAATAATAAAAGTTTGTTAGGGAAAAGTTGGTGAAACTCCAATGGTGGATGAATATGCAGAGAAAGATGTGGTTCAATTTCAAATTAAATAAATAAATAATCTTTCCTTTATTAGCTCCTTTTTGGACTAGTTTCAGTCAACGCATCACTTGTTTGGCTCTTCACAGTATTAATAAGGGGAGTCCTTCCAATCAGGCCAGCTTGACTTGGAACAAATCTGCTCAGTGGGTTTACCTTATTTTAATTAATTTGAATTAGGGGAGCTGCTGTTGTCTGCCAGCGAGGCTCCAATGTTGTCTCTTTGTCTTGAAATTCACTCAAACACATTTTTAATTAAGCTAAATTTACTTGCAAAGCACCATGAAAAACTATTGTCTCATCCTGAGCTGAAACACACCGCAAAACAAAATCCTGAGCACGGAATAATACTCTTTAAGGTGGACGCTTAATTAGTGTCCCCTATCTCACCGGGATTTTCAGGTGTCGGCAAGTCCCGTCTCCATAAAGACCAGGTGCGATCACGGGACACAGCCAATAGGAGTCGTGCGTCGGGGGAGAAGGCCATCTGGGTGACGGTGAGGGTGTGACATGGCAGCGTCTGCAGCTGACGCCATGTGGCTGTACTCCACAGCAGGACTGCCGCATGCTCGGCTTTAGATGCCTGGAAAGACATTAGATTAGTGTATCTACAGAGGAAAAAAAACACACAATAAGATATCTTTAAAAAGTATCTCGATACCTATTTGTTGTCTTTTACTTTGTGAGTCATACACTTAATTCTCTTTGTTTTACACACTGGAAAAATGTCAAAAAGGGATGAAACAAAGAGGTGTGGAGGAAGGAGAGAAGAACAGTTGGAGAAACAGGTGATAAAAAGAAGAGATGAAAGGGAGGAACGTACAGTGAGAAGGCGTGTGAGGCAGGAAGAAAGAGTCAAAATGAGGTAGAGTGATTGTATCCCACAGGAGGGCAGAAAAAACACACATCTGTGTGTTTGTCCGCGCAATATTAGGAGGGGTTTATGATCTGGACTGTAACATGATCTCTGGCCTCGATCTTATCAGACTGACCTTGCATGCAGAGGCCACCACTGTCCTGGCGCTGTCTGAAGCAAGACAGAACATCTCAAAGCCGTGGCCGTACCTGGAGGAGACAGAGGAGGACGATCATCTAAAGATTAATCACAAACATGATTCAAGATAACAGCTGAACTGAATGTGTGGAAGGACAGACAAGGATGTGAAAGAGACAGATGAAGGGAGGAGGACAACAACGAAAGACAGTGCTCCCGGCCTGACAGAAAATGAAGTATTCCGTTATTCCGAAGCGTCACCCGACAAGATTCCAGGCTCGAGCCGTCGTTGCTTGCTGACAGGTAAATAAGCGGACAGAGTGTGAAATTAAAATACTGATCTGCGATGACTGGTCCCTTTCTGGCTGACAGATGACAATGATGACACTCTAGCTAATCACTCACAGCCTAATTACTTTTTAGCATGCTGACTATCACCTGGTTGTTTTGAAATGTCAACAAAAGTCAGCAAAGTGAAATCACACTAACTCAAAGGAGAGAATTTCCTTCCCAACCAGGATGCTGCAGCAATTTGGCCACGACTGAGAGGGTATTATTTATGCCACAAAAATAATTTGGCCACTTAGTCATTTTAATGCTTCTATTATGCACTAAATGATTCAAAAGGAGGGTGAAGCCAAATGGAGGAAGAAAAATGCTTTTCAACACACAATGCTCCAACCTTGAATAAACAGCCACGCCGTACGTCATGTTTATGGCGGATTGACAGGTAAACGGATTTAACATTGGCCACAAATGGAGGCAATATATTCAGCATTGAGAAAAGGCTCATGGGATGGCAGGAGGCTGGATCCTGATTCGCTGATGAACACAAGGAGGGAGACAACCAAGAGCTTCGGGGAATCCATCATGTTCATATGCTATAAAACCCTTTGGGCAAAACCAAACAACACACACAACTCCATCTGGAAATGTTGCTTCATTAAGAGCGTTACGGAAACTCTGATGTCTGAATAGGGAAATAAAACGGAAATATGCAAAGAAGGACTGAGGACTCTGGATATTGTTTGAACAGCAGGTAGCTGAAACTAAAGAAAAGCCGAGAGGGTTTGGATACGCTGTTAGCTGAGAAACATTTGGATACTCACAGTTTCTGGACCTCGGGCCAGAGTGTGTTCTGGAGCAGGTGATCCTCTGGTGGGGGTTCTATGCGTACACACACATAAACACACACACACACACAGCCCACAAAACACACACAGTTAACCGCAGACCTCAAAATCCTTTACATAACTGTCATTTGAAAGGCTCTGAAAACTGAGCTGTTTTAAAATTCAAATGCAACCAGTTTCCAATTTACCAAATGAGGATTACATCCAAGTGGCTATTATAATTTTCCCTCTTTTGAATCTCTGTACTGTTAACCCAAAGAGTGACAGATAGGATACTGAATGTGTGTATGTGACAGGCATACAAGGGAAAAAGAGAGAGTGAACTACAAGCTACATGGTAGAGTGAGAACACGACTGATCGCCTGGAGACAATGTTCTCTCACATTCACACACCGCCTCTTTTAGCATTTAGCTTGCATAAAACCCTCAGTGCTGCAACTTGCCGCTTTTTCCCCAAAAAAAGCGATTTTGAAACAACTGCAGCTTTATCTCCGATTCTTAACGGCTGCTGGCTTTGTGGGGGATCAAATCTCAGCCGGTGCCAATCCTCTCCCTCACACCGCAGGCTCTGCACAAGCCTGCGTTTCCTTCACGTTGCTTGTAATTGAAAGCAAGACTGCTCGTGTTTTTGTTATTATTATTGTTTTGGTCATCGGCTTCCAGTTATGCCTAATTATTCACCTGTCTTCCTGCCTGCGGAAGTCAATCAAACGAGTGAAAATGCATTGTTAACAACAGCCTCTGCACTTGGTTGCACCCTGCATAGCCCGGGGTCATCGATACTTAAACTTTGCAATCACATAAGCCTGCTTTCTAATTAGCATTGCAGATTAAGGAGTGGTTTCAATCACGTTGATGACAGCCCTTGACACCCTCTCGCCCAGGGGTTTTAAAGTGCCATGCTATGTTCTCTTCATTTGACTCTCATCCATTTCCCATCTGTGCATTGCTTACAATTAGTTTCTCTATTTTGCCTTTGTTCCTCAACTCTTACAACTGTCCTGTCTTATTCCTGCATTCTTATTGAATGTTGCTTCTGCCTACCTCACCACTTCCTGACTGCTCACCCACCACACTCCTTTTCCTCTCACCCCCTCTCCTCTCCTGCTGTAATACCATCAGCCTCCAGCAGACCCCAGGTACTGTGGGAGTAGAGCTGTAATAACTAACTGTCCATCTGAAATTGTTTGTACATTCGACATAAAGTTTGATATGCACTTGAAACTTCAATAAAAAATATTGTAAAAAAACAAAACAAAAAAAAAACTGTCCATCTGGCCACATATCATTGTCTCTTAGAAGAACATCCAGCGACAGGTAGACAGGAAGTCTTAAATGGGCGCTGAGGCCACGGAGTGGATCGCAATGAGGAATATAAATCAGGCTATCAGACTGTAGAAGAGACAGGGATGCAGTTTGGATGCATCATCTTATTCATCAGGGAGGTTTAAATTGAATGAGGGTTTACTGAGACGACCACTGAATTTTAGAAATGACCGTGTTATGTTGGAGAACTGTTTGCAGTGCAGTGTTTACAGTACCAGTCATGATGAGCGGGTGGAAGTAAGACTCCTGGTATTGATCAGATACACTGCTGAACTGCTCCTTTTCTTCACTGGTTTTTGGGACAAGGTCACCTGTAATGCGAAATGACAATGACTATCTGAATATACTATTACATAAAAGGAATGAAACTACTACAGACACTCAGTTTAATAAAGCTCTCTGAAACTACTGCAAAATTGATTATCAGACAAAACTCAAAGTCCTAACCCCGGGTGCTGAAACACTCAAATGCAGAGCTGAGCAAGTATTTTACCTTGAAACACAGCCTTGTTGGACAGACCCAGGGCAGGTGTGCTGGCTCCTTCTGGAAGGTTGGCAGAGTCCTGGCAGATAAATGAACAGAACAGAGACGCACACATCAATAATTATGTAACAGCGTGAGAGTCCACTCAGCATATTTTACAGCTGGAAAACAAAGTAAAAAAAAAAAAGACACTACAAAGAAAGTTTTGGTGAGATCTAATCTTTGGACAAACATGTCACTCTAAAGATCATATAATGCCTTACTGATTTCTAGTATGGAATGAAAGTGACTTGAAAATATAATCACAGATATTAATCTAACATGCAACTCACACTAGATGCCAACAGCTTTTCTCTTGAGGTCCCAGAGATGTTAGCGAAGTTTTCCACAAAATTACGAGGTGCTTGAAACACTCGCAGGACCTTCTCATCAGCTCCAGACACGAACTGAAACCTTCCGACCATCGCCAGGCACTGCATGTCATATCCATGGATCTGTGGACGCGAGATTTCATGCCAAGTTTCCTGTAGGGTGAAAAAGACATAGAGAGATATTGTAAAGATACAGATCTGGTCATGAGGACCCCAAGACAGCCTCCCAACTAGATCTCTGACGTTGTGGACTCTTGGCCCTATATGCAGCCGTCTGTAACCATGCCAAATACAACATTGAATTTCCTGTTCAAATAAAACATTTCTAGTTCAGGATGCAAAGTGTTCTCGTGAGAAAAAATGGAAGGAACCACAACATTGTCCAAGTTTCCTTTGGCACAGGCACTGCGATGGCAACATTCCAAACTGGCGTCTTGAATAATGTAATGAAGTCTGAAAACCTTGATTATGTTTCCACCTAAGCTGAATCTGGGCGAAGAATTTTCTGCAGTACTGATCAATCAATCCCCACACCTCAAGTCTTGATTCCTTCCATCCATCATTCTATGATCAGTTCTCAGAAACTCTTTATCACCAACTCACAGCTTGTTCAAATTTAATCTGCCTAAACATATTTCAGCAAACTGCAGCAGGTAAAAAATATATTAGGTGCAGACTATATCCAACAAAGGTTAATACAACTGGCCGGTGTTAAAAGGAGAGAAGCATACTAAGTTACCATTTCTCCCAAGAGACCAGAAGAAATAGAGGAGCCTAAATCCTAAAGTCAAGACGCCGATGCCAGGCGTGTGAAACATGACTTGTTTTTATATTGTCTCATCACACTATAAGGAGGGAAACCACAAACAGCAGTGTTTTTTCCCCCAATCTTTCAAATGTATCCGTGGGCTGATTTGTATGTGTTGCAACGATAGTGCATTCATATTATTCTCGATAGGAATGAATGAATTAATGATATAGGCTGTGAGATTTTGGCATACCAGGGTTAACTATGCCTTTAATATCTTTAGACTTATTAGTCCTTTGGGGTTAATGTTGCATGACTTGGATTTATAGAATACTTGCATCAATGTGATGAATTACCTTCGATTTCCAGACATTTATTAGACCACAGTATTTAATCTTAGTTAGGCACATAATAAAACATTTAAAAATACTAAAAATCTTAAACTAAAATTAAACTTGCAGATTTTCTTCTACTTCGATATCTTCTAAGTGATTCCTGTCTGCCTGTTTCACCTGTTTGGCATCTTGTTTCCTCCATGGAGTGAAGAGTCTGGTGGTCTGGTCTGAGCCCACGCTGAGGATGAACTCACCCTCAGGATCCCAGCTCAGGTCCTGGAGTGCGTTGAAGTGACCTGATATCACAACCCCAGGCCTCCACTCCCCCTGGTCAGACGGTGGTCACAATGGTCAGTTCACAACTTTCAACCTCTGATTTCTAAATTTCCCTCTACATATGCACCACTTGCATTACTGTCACCCCCTGCAACATGGTGGTAAACCCCAGAACTGCTGTCTATGATTGGCAACTACATGAGAATGAGTGATTATAATTTAGGTGCCGCTTTCTGAGAACTCAATCTCTTTTGAAGCATCTGAATTAGTTATCTACAGCTTCACTTTGGTGCTGAACTTTAAAATTCACCTTCCAAGCAGACGAAAATGAAATGCAGTTATCTCTGAACTTACGTTGTGACTTCAGACCCCAACGCTTTCTCAGGGACACCCAACAAAGACACATGTTAAGCCAGTCAAATTGAGTGGCAGACAGCAGACTTGGTGTGACTAATTATACTAATCACTGTCTCTCACACAGTGTAGCTGTGTAGCAATGGACTAATACTGAATCTCATTTCAAACATACTTAAACATTCCGGTGCTTTAGTAAAACGTGCATATTTCTTGTGAAACAATATTGTTTTGTAACTGAAGAAACTACAAAAATATTGCCATTATACTGATTTGTAAGTTACCTCATTGTCTTGGTCTTTGCACCAGAGATGTAGTGCGCCGTGAAATGCATGAGCCATGATCATGGAGCCATCCGGACTCATCTGGCAGCCGTAGAAACCCAGAGTGTTGCCACCAACCTCCCCTACACGCACCTGGTATTAAAGGGGAAAAAAAGCATATTGTGGGGGGTCATCTTTACCGATCAGAAGCATCAACTCATCTGCCTTTTCAATACACTCATATCTGAGATCAGGTGGGTGAAGAACATTTATTTCTGGGTCAGAATCGTTGACTTGCCGCAAACAAAGATGAAAGTATTCTGTAACATCAGCTGTCGCGTATGGAGAAAAAGCGACTGAGTAAAGTAGGTTATTTTAAAAAATGTTGCTATTTCTGAGAGTTACAGGCAACTCCTTTCATCCTATGTGACATTCAGACACTGTCGATGTGGCAAACACCTGGGTTTTGTGTAAAGTGACAGGCTCGGATTTACAGAAAAGAAGAGGAGAGAGGGAGACAAAGTTTTGGCTCTCAAATCTGTTCTCAGTCTCCCTTCAAGACTTAATAACTAACAGCTCTCATAATGGCGGATAGAAACAGAAAAAAAAAAAACAACAACAAATTAAGCTGACAACTCAGATGAGAAATTAGGCAAAATGGGACTTATTAGAGTTGAATAAACGGTGTTGTTTTTTTCTGACAAACTACATTTGTCTAATGCAAAATGAAAGCAATTGCTGCGTAGCACATCACGCTAAACAAACAATCATGAAAAATGGCGATGCTTAAGTACGCAGAAGGATTTACATAAATTGGATTTGGGTGAGAGCCTGTGACCCTTGCGTCATGCTCACAGGGCAGATCATATAGACAGTGAAGAGTCCATGGGGCCCGAGCTCCCATCTAAAAAACACCCATAATCACTGCCTCTCAGCTTGGAAAAATGCTAGAAAAAAAAAAAAAAATTGCTCCTTTAGGATCCTGACCACCTGTCCAATCTCAGGCACCTCGCTTTTGTGTGTCAAGACAATTCTGTATTGAATTTTGCGGATTCAAATCACTTCCCATGGCAGAAAGCCCATTTTGATTTAAATGCAGTTACCAATTATACTGACAAATGAAAATGTACTGTTTAAACTCAATCTGAGGTCACTGTAACTCACATTAAGCATTTTTAAAAGAACACAAAAGAAAAGAAATAAACAAGTACTTGTACAGTAAAAAGTAGTGTAGGAAGTGAAACAGAGGACTACAACTAAAAATGAACAATATACAGCCAGAATGTGAAATAAAAATCTTCTGACTGGTTCTAAAAATACAAAAATACAAAAACTGAAGTACAGTCTGCACTCATTCATCCTTTCATTGACATTCATATCCATAAATAACAGAAATTACATAATAAAACAGAGAAAATAAGACAATATTTCATCCTGTTGCTTGCATAAGCGGCGCAGTACAGAAATAATTTGAAATAATGTGGAAATGAATCAAAATATTTAAAATCAAATTAACTAAGCATGAGCTGTCATTACTTTGAGTTGCACAGGAAACAATGACTCAATACTTGCATGCATGAAGAGACATTTATATTCACAGCCATCAGGTGAAGTCATAGTCAGAATTTTCGTCTACTGATGTGTGTTTATACTTCAATATTTAACCAGTCAAGAGAAACTATTTAGTCAAGGACTCTGAGAGTATTCTGTTGACCAGGCCAACTTCTCACTGCCCTGAGGAATTCAGACAATTAAAAGATTTATCGGGCCCCGAGGCCTTAGAGGTAAACTGGGCCCAGAGGGCAGATCTATTCAAATCGATAGCAGCAGAACCAACCCTAGAGAGCACTACACTGCTCCCAGAACTGTGGTCTGTATCCAGATACAGCTATAAATATATACACACACACAATATATGGAATATCTCCTGCATCTTTAATTATCTTGTGCTTTAAATGATATGGACATTGGCTGCTAGGAAATATGAGAACTGCTAAATTCACACTGGAATGATTAAAATCTGGATACACGTACAGCTTAGCTTGTTATCTTTTCTTTAAGCAGGTAGGCAGAGTGAGAGCATGTTTAGCTGAAGCAGTGACCTGAGGCATACTGCAGGAGAAACACACAATAACGTACGTGCATCAATTACATGTTAAACAAACAGGAAGGTCACACACACACACACATCTTCGCTATGTTTGTCTACTGTATGTGGCGGTAAAGTGGTGTCCTCAATCATCCAGCCCTCTTAGAGAGCTTGCGTTGGTCATCAATGACCTTCAAAATAACGGCTGTCTGCAGGCTGAAACACAGCGGAACTAATGACAGCGATAAAGGCATGCCTTCACTTTGAATGGCATGATCCTCCAGCCATCCAGAGAGAGAGAGAGAGAGAGAGACAGACAGGTAGAAACATAGATAGTGAGATTGAGACAGATCGAGATGCAACATTAAGCAGATTACTTCTAAAATTCTGCACACAAGAGGCTGCCGTAAATCATGCAAAAACTCACAGAGGCAAAAAGCAGTCATCTGTCTTGTTTACGAGAAGGGGAACAATATGGATGAACAGCGTGCCTTATCGCCGGCCAGCGGGGGTATGGGGGAGGGATAGAACAAGGACAGCAAAGAAGGGAAGGCATATATCATTCTCAGGAGAGAAAGAGGGTGATGATTGCTGAATGAGCTCAGAAAACCCAAAAAGTGTGGAGTACAGGTTTTCCAATCAACTTTTCAGGCCTGCTTATCTTCATTTCTCTTGATGTTGAGATGTAGAGTATAAAGTAAGTCCTGCAACTAAAGATTATTGTGGGTATCTACTAATCTGTTGATTTTTCTCAATCAATCGACAATTGTTCCATGTAGAAAATGTGAGAAAACTGTAAAAATAAAAACGGGTATCCAAGATATTATGTTCAAATTCCTCATTTTGTCCAACCATCAGTCCAAAACCTGAAATATTCAATTCATGATTATATGAAAAAAAAGAAACATAGACAATCCTCACATTTAAAAAGCTGGACCCAGCAAATAATTGGGATTCACCTAAATTAGACTGGTTCCTGAAACGTTGACTGAAACAAAATTCACACAACATTTTTGGTAAAAATCTGATTCAAGCCAACAATCTGCATACGTTTTTATATATATTTTTTTGCCACTTTGGGGCTGCACAACAAGTCGTGTTTTTTGATACCTGGCAGCTGTAAACTGAATATTCACTCTCCTTTGAACTCTGTTTTGGTTTTCACAACTTTGACCATGTGCCATTTGGTGGCCGGGTTGATTACAGTAGTGATCACACATTTCACATTACATATAATAATTTAATTCATTGTTGGTACAAAAATATTCATTTTTGCTATTTTCCTTTCATTCTACTAATGTCTCCTTCTTACTGAAAGAGGTTAAAGATACACACACACTGCACATCATGTTTTTGCTGTGGTTTAACTTTTCACCTGGCTGCAGTGAAGTGCAGGTAGACTTCAGGATACACCCAACCACACCAATCACTGATAGGCTGTCAGTGATGGTGGGTGTGGTCAGAGGTGAAGCAGGCTTGAAACTTTCAACCAGAGAGGGTAGAAAGTTTCTTTAAAAGATAGTATTGATAGACAGCCACCTAACCATGTGCATACACACTATTCAAATTGAATAGTTCATTTTGGTTTCAGTGGCTTTTCTTGTTCTGCCATACAGTCAAGTGTAACTGGAGGAAAGTAAACAAGTCGAGGTCTGAAAATAGGTTATCTCTCAAACACAGAAAAACACACAGACAAAGTGACAATCCCTCTAGGCATTGTAGTGGCCCGCTGTGGTCAGTCTGAGATGTTAATTACCAGTGTGTCTCGTTAGTAAGATGTGCTTTACGCAGCGGTGGGCCCCGGCTACCCCACTGCTAACCCCGCTCTCCATTAAATCTCACCAATTACTCTAATCAGCGTGAAGAAGTGAAGCACTTCTTTGTAAAAATCGGCTAATTAAGACACACATGGCCGGTCATTTAGCGCTACAGAATCTGTTGTGCCAAAATCGCCAATATCTTGCAGAAAAGCCTTTGTGGGGCCTTTTCAGATTACACAAAACACTCGAAAAAAGGACCAAAGGCTCGTAATTCTGTCGAGCGTGTAAAGATGGGAACAAAATGTAAACAGTTTAATTTGCTGGCATTTCATTGTTGCATGTGTGCGTCTATGTGTGTTTGTGTGGCAGAGCTTCAGAGGTTAAGCTTCCTTTGTAGCTAGGGAACCTGTCAGTTCAAAGGGTTTTGCTCTCTTGTTTGAACAAAAAAAGAAAAAAAAATGAACAGAACTAGAGGAGAGACTCGTACTAAGCATTATTTTCAGGGAGGGGGGTTTATTCTTTTTTTTATTTTGGGCATCAAGAAGAAAAGCCTGAGCTGTGGAGAAAGATTGACCACACTAGACTTTTTTTTCCCCCAAACGCTCACTGCTGCTTTTCTTTTTACGCTGAACACCTTTGTCTAAAAAGAAGAATACGTGACACCCGCACTAGCTCCAGGCCCTAATCATCGCCCTTTTGTCAGAGAGGAAAATCAAGACTTTCATGGTTGCTCCTTTCTGTGGTCTTTGTTGCTCGTCACTGTGGATGAATGATGAGATCAAAGGCGCAAAAATGTAACCGATCAAATGTGGAATCTTGCTCATCACCTCGGCGAGGTGAGACATTTCTGTGCAATGGGATGTGTGTGTGTGTGAGTATTTATGAGCCCTGTGGGATACATTCTGCATATGTGAACATGTCATTGTTAGTGGTTTGTACCTGATACTTCTGCAACTCTGCCCATGAGTACATGTTTCTCTCAGGTACATTGAAAGGTAATCTAAGGTAATCCTGAACCACCTGAGAATTTATTTTTTTTAAAAAGGGAAAAAAAAAAAAAAAAAAAGGAAAAAGCTGTGGGGCAGATGGGCAGAGGACTGCTTTTTCTTCGCCATCCACACTTGTGTTAAATTTAGCCCCATTCTGGCACAACAGCAGCTGTTGGGAGCTCAGAGAGAGAGAGACGAGGTGGAGGGAAAGAGCGAAAGGAAAGAAGGAGGGAGATAATGTGAGAGGGAGATGAGAGAAAGAGAGGAAGTGGTGGGGGGAAAAAAAGGAGGTGGAGGACAGAAAATGACGAAAGGCAGGAGTGGGGTGTGAATGGGAAAGACAGATCACGGAGGGAAAAAATAGTAATAAAGGCAGTGCAGGCAGGGGCTATGGCATGTCTTTCACCAGCTTCTACATCCCCTGTCGGATGTGTTGGGGAATAGGCTGTAAAAGAGGGGGTTCAGTGTGAGTGAGTGATAGGAGCGAAGATGGGGGAGGACAACCTCGGCTTGTCTAAACTCACAGTGGTGCACCGGGCTTGGAGCCTCTTCATCACTGTCTATCACTTCTATTCCTGACACTTCAATGTCAGGGAGACTGGAGACCGATGCAGGGGCACTGACAGCAGGAGAGAGAATACTAGGGGAGGGCTCGAGCTCCGGATCATGTCAAGAGTTACTGAAAGGGAAGCTAGCAGAAATAGAGTGGGAAATTGGTGTGTGTGTGTGTGTGTGTGTGTGTGTGTGTGTGTGTGTGTGTGTGTGTGTGTGTGTATAAACCCTGTGTTCCCCTCAGAGGGTGGTTGATACCATGTGTACAACCTACTTGTATTCAAGTCAAGTCACTCACCTGCTCCACCCAGACTCCAGATCCCTCCTCGGGAGCCCAGAGGATCATGGTTTTGTCCATGGAGGCAGAGAGGAGGCTGAGAGGCTGTTGCAGCTCACCGTCTGCAGGGGGAGACAAAGACACACTGGACAAACCATACAGGAGCAGAATACACCATCAATACTATCCAGCATTTAACAATAAAATAGCAAAGATTAGGGATTGGTCAGGAAAATAAGAATAATGTTTAAAAATCTATCTTGTTTGTCATCTCAAAATCCTCAGATTTACCTCTGGAGTCACTGTTTTTGGCCTTCTATTGATTATTTCTAAGGCTGCATAGAAACCATGATGCTTTCCACAATTCCACAATTTATGTAAGTTGGTAGCATACAATACTGACACTTTGTATTTAAGATGCCTGCTCTGGTGCATCAAACCAAGTGCTTCCTACATGTGTTTACACGTTACCAAACACAGCAGAGGCTGCAGAGCATTTTTCCTACAAAGACTACCTGCAAAGGGAGTGCAACCGCATGTTATGTAGGGATTTATGAAGAGACTGGCTTTTATTAGGATGCATGGTATCATGTCATGTTATAATTATTATTATCAGTGCTTAATGACTTCAAAATATTGTTTGTAAAGACAGAAAAAAAAACGAGAAAAAATGTGATTTCAATATTGAGCAAAATAATTGCACACTGCATAATTGCTGCATAATTGTGCAGCAACTTAGATACCCAAATATTCAAACATGATGATGTGTGATGTACACAAACGCTGGGATGGGTGTGAAGTGATTGTGATGTAATAAGCTTTTAAGGCAACCAGAGTTTAAAAAGACAATTTAGCACTTCCATCAACCTTTCCCCTTGTGAACCAATTAAGCTATTAACTTTTCACACGTTTGTTTTTTTTTCTTTATTTCTTTGAAACTGAGACCACCTCGTGCTGCCTTTTGTAAGAAATTGCATTTTAGGACAAAGGGAGAGCTTAGCATGCAAGCCAACTCTCCTTCCACGGGCCATAGAAACAGAATAAGTGATGGAAATGTTTAGAGGAATGTATGCATGTCTAATTATGAAAGAAAAGGTTTTAACACTACAGACATTTTAGCAGGAATGTACTGCCAATTATCTACAAATTTTGGGAATAATGGCCAATCAGTTCCCTGGGTTTTAATCAAGGTACCTTTGTTGAGAGGAGGCTGCCAGTGGATTCCATAGACCCAGTTCTCATGGCCTGCCAGGACTGTCTCAAGGGACACAGCAAACACCAAGGACATGTCTGTAACAGGAAGACAGAGAGGCCAGAACAAAAAAAAAAAAAACAGTTATCAAGATGTCAGTTTTGTGTTATGAATAAGTCACAAACCAAGTATCCAGTTCATTGTGTAGGTATACATTTTGGCCTTATACATTTTTGTTGCTAACTGCAGGTAATACTGAATATTCCATTAAGTATGTGTTACATTTATAAATGAATTCAATGCATATGGGACCAGTAAAGTCTTTTCTTATCTTAAGAATAAACACGTGTTCATTATAGAGGTTGTTAACCACCACGTGCCATTAAACCATCAAAAAGCATGTCTCTTCATTTGGTTAATTAGCTTTTTTTTTTTTTTTTTTTTTTTTTTTTTTTAAATCGAGCCTGTGTGGCCCACTCACCTGTCTCCTTCACTTCAAAAACGTCCTCTTTCATTTTGATGATAGTGTGATCGTCCTCTGCGCGGGCATCTGTCCCAGACTTGGCGCACAGCCTCCACACTCTGATGAGACAGTCCTGTGAACAGCTGGCTAATAACAGCTCCCCACCTGAACGAGTCAGAGAGAGAACCTGAAAACCTTCCAGAGTCAAAGACATTTTATTCTATCAACTCTTAAACTACCTGATAACTTAATTTATTAAAGCTGCCTTTGTGTTATTTTCTCTACTAAATGTAAATGTGTTAATTCCAATTATGCCATTACTGTTGGGGTGTTTAGCAACACAGTCTTATGAAGTTTAGGTCTTTAGTGCAACAAGCTGTAAACATTGATATATTATCACCTAATACCTTTAATTGGTGTACATGCCAGCATAAATAGTTATCTACACATCCAGACTGTTTTCTTCAATTCTTTGTTAGAACTCTTATCAAGGCATTAGAGACGAATGCTGCTGACTGTGACGTGGCCAGTACCAGCAGGAATACAGGCCAAATATACGCAGACAGGTGGTAAACAAAGCACATGCCACTATCTCTGAGTTCTCCCCGTCTGTCACATTATGCATTTCAGGTTCAGTCCAATGGCCGCTGGCCCAGTTTTGCCTCTGCCAAGATAAACAGGCATAATAAAAATGCCTCTGTTGCTACCATGTAAGGCCTCCTGAATGCTGGGAGAGGTGGGAGGGAGGGCATTATTGTTTGTCAGTCATGATGTAATGATGACAACGATGATCTGGCTTGCTAATTGCCTGAAACTCAAAGTCAAAACCAATTGTATTAGTGACCTTATTGACTGGGGTAGACTTTTTCATTCATGAAACATCTTGTATCAGGAGTGTGTGGTACTCATTAAATTTTAAAACATCCTCAGGGACTGTATGAAAATTATCAGAGCTAGGGGCTGAATCTTCAATTTCAATGTAGCAAATGTGAGAATCTCACCCTTGCACCCTCCCTCCATTATCTCACCACATTTATGGCAAACGTTACAAAGAGGTGAAAAGACAGCTTCTCTCTAATTTTAAATAAAGACCTGCTAAATAAACGGTTTTACCTCCACTGAGTTTGTGAACCATGAACGGGCTCTAGCTCTGTGGCTGCTGAGGGGCTTGAGCACAGCAGTATTTTCATCCGACCATGATTTACGACAATTACGCCTAAAAATAAATCTGATTTACATCAGATGGTGTAGCCTGGTTTGTATGAGATCAGATTTCTGACTAGCCGTCATAATCAAAGTAATTACATGATGCCATGTCGCACAACCAGACGAGTGGAATACATTTCCTCCACAAACAGCTGTTCCGAAGTGTGCGTAGTTATATATCAAAGGACGCGTTAATACCATCAGTAAATCTGCTCTCACTCTAACCTCTTTTATGCACAGCCGAGTTGGCTTTTAAGTACGATAACATGAACAGTTGTTACGACTGGTGCTGGAGCTGAATGAGCGGAATGGGCACAGACTGTGGGTAATTTTTGTTTCCCCACTCTGGATTCAAAATCATGGAAATACACATAAATTAAATCAGATTATATTGTAGCCCGCATGAGATCAAATATCTGACTGTCATAAACAAATTACATGATGCCTGAATTGCATGACCAGGCATGTTGGAGAAAATGAACTTATCAAAAGAGGCAATATTCATGTGTGATATAAAGATTCTTTCCTGCAGAGCAACAGCAAATATCAAAACACAACTTAATCACGGTCGGTAAATGGTTAAACTGCTCACACGCGCGCAGGAGAGAGGGAGGCAGCTGTGTATGATGCACGCTCTCACACTGCACCACCGGTAAGCTCTGGTTTTACACACAGCTGGTTTGGCGTTTTAAAGCCGAAGCAATGCATGTGACACTCAGTGTTTTGCTTACAGTTCGGCTGACTGTGAAAGAACAAATGATAAGGTGCGTGTTCAGATCAGTTTGTGGGCTGACGGAAACCTCTTTGAAGGTGATGAAGAAAATAAAGCCCTGATACAGACACAGGATTAATCGTCTGTATTTAAGACGCATCGTTGTGACACATGAAAGACGTCTTCTTGATGTAACCATTTGATGTCTTTTTTATAGAATAAATCTGGCAAGGAAAGGCGGAACTAAAATAGAAAGGAAAAGAGAGACCCTACCCTGCTCTCCAAAAACAGTCAGACTGCCCTCCCTTCAGCAAAAAGAAGCATTACACTACCCTAAGTGATAATAAACTGGGTAAAGCACATAGCTGACAATATATGACCAGCTGATTTTATACTGGTGTCGATTTTATTCTACTATTAAGATTGATGGAGAGAAAATCTTTTTCGAAAATAGGATACAAATAGAAACACAAAACCAGAAAATAGCATCATGCCAGTGAACCCCAGTGTTTAACAGTTATGACAAACTGCACCTCTAGTGCAGCAATTTGCCATCTGCCAAGTCATAAAAAAACAGAATGATTTATTTAACTACTATCGCAGTGGAGAGAGGATTTTGTCGTTCCTTTGGGGATATTTCATATAAACAAACTTCTCTCTGTCTCTTCTCGCTGGCTTGTAGCTTGGCAGTGTTGAGTAGGTCATACACTCTGAGTGGGACAGAGACACTGCTGGAGAGGGCTGGTTAAGGAGATGAAATAGCTTTTACACAGTCAGAACAGTGCAGTAATGAAGTGCCCTTGAACAGGGTTACACAATTAGTATAGCCTGGATTGCATCCACGTTTTGCTGTGTGCAAGCACACTGGATGTTGGAGCTTGACTCAAAATAACTGGTTCAAAAAATGGACACTGTCTAGTCAGATTTTTTAATGTTCTAATGATCTAAAAAGAGAAATTTGTCTTTTTGGTTTAAGAAGGTCAAAATGCACTTGTCTGCCTTTCTCATCAAACTGTCAAAGGCTGTGACTGGAAATATCTTCCCACGTCTCAGCATTTGGCCAATCACATGTTATCTGTCTCTTTCAAGAAGCCTGATACAGTATCTACAGCAGGGGTGTCCAGATTTCTTTTAAAGAAGGCCAGATTTGACAATGTGAAGATGCCCGGGGGACAATTATCATTTTTTTTAAAACCTATATATATCTGACTTGGACTTAAGTGATACATGCATGCATAAAATATTAGCACTCACCTAGAGATGCCCATGCCACTCCACGAACCCAGTCTTCATGTCCTTGCAGTGACATGACTTTCTGGAGCTGTTGCAGAGGAGTTTGAAAAAGGTCAAATGTTGCCGTCAGACACTGAAAATTAAAATAAAGAGATGGCACAGAATACATGAATGAGCTGGCCCAGAGTGCTGAGCTTACCTGTCTGTTAGACTGCACATACAGATGCACCTGAGAGTTATCACCCCCACAGGCCAGAATGGGAACTGTGAGAAAAAGAAGGGTTTTACGCACAGTCATGTACATACACACACACACACACATGGCAGGTTGCATACATTTACATGCAGGTTTTATAAACAGGAGTGTAACGGAAGGGACGGATGAAGAGCAGCATCAAATTGACGAAACACATGTAAAGTAGAGAGGCGAAATGACACAAGGCACTTCAAACGCAGGCTGCATTTTGAATATGACATTCGGTTACAGGCGCTAAAGCAGTGGTGTAAATTGAGATGGATGACATGAGAGGGAAAATGTCTGTGTGTACAAGTGTGCATGGCACACAACGTAAAGGGTGTCTATGCAGGAACAGCTTAGGCTTACCTCTGCTGCCTGGCAACAGTGCCAGAGACACATCCATCATGAAACCACCGCCAAATGATAAGGTATGGAGGCACTCGGCTGAGGAACACACATGTACATGGAATTAAACTTTCTGATGCACTAGAACTAATACTGCTGTATAATTAAAAAATAAGATATTACAAGATATTATAGTAAACAACATGGCTTCTGGTGTTCAAATACTTCCTCTGACTTTTTGACTCTCTGTGGGAAATATCTGCCAAAAGGTAATTTTTTTTTTTTCCTTATGTGTACAGGCCAAGAGCCTTTCAGTCAGCATACAGGCATCAAGATAGATAGATAGATAGATAGATAGATAGATAGATAGTATTTTTATCTGGGTATACACCCCAAGGTTGTTATGTCTTGTCTGCATACACACACGCTTTTCATGACTGTCAAGCAGCATCAGTGTTTATCTACGCTGACAGGTGGACAAAAACTTTCAACAAAAGGGAAGCTGTTATGGGTGACAGCTTTGGAAAAAAAAGTAAAGTAGATATGGATGACACCTTGGACCACCACTGATATTGGATATTTCATTATATGAAGAAGTGTAAGCAATATTAGATTTATTAAAGCTGTTATGATTCTGTCAACTTACATCTCAAAGTATCAAGGAATAAAAAACATGCACATTACTGTCCAAACAACATGCAGCATTTTACTTTTTCTAAAGTGAACTTTAAGCTAAAGCAGTCTATCATAAGTGTAAGTAAGTGTAAACTACAGACACAATGTCATACATATCATACATCCTAAACAGTTTTGGCCCACTGCAGAGATGAGGCAAATTATGATGTTTGTCAACATTGCCTTGCTCCTGACTGGCCACTAGGGGGCAGATATTCTTACTGTAAATGAATGAAGAAGATGTTAAATGATTACTTGAGCGCAAACACAAGAATATGTCCATCTTTTGGACTTTTCTCTATGTTTTTTTTTTTTGCCTTTTCAAGCTTTATTTTTGATAGAGCCAGCTGAAGAGTGACAGGAATGTGGGGAGAGAGAGATGGGGAAAGACATGCAGCAAAGGGCCGCAGGTCAGATTCGAACCCTGGGCCGCTGCGTCAAGGACTGAGCCTTTGTACATGGGGTGGATGCGCTACCAACTGAGCTAACGGACACCCCGACTTTTCTCTATGTTTTACATTTTTCTTGAGAAACACTATATAGTTTTATCTCTTTGTGCTGTTATATAATATTCAAAAGTGTTTTCTGTGTTGCTTACCTTCTTTGGTTTCACTGCAGAGCCACAGTCTGACTGTAGAGTCAGATGCTGTGGAGGCCAACAGGATCTTTGAGTCCTCCACATAGATGGCATCCACAGCACAGACTGGACCAGTATGTCCCTTACACTCCACTGACTGGATGAACTGGAAATAGCAGAGCACATTTTAAAAGATATTTATAAGGACGGGCAGGAAACCTCGAGTCAGAAACAGTCTGTCTGATGAAATAGGTGGCTTACTTTGCCATTTTTAGCTTCCCAGACGATGAGCCGATTGTCTGAGCCTCCTGAGACGAGATGACTCTCTAGAGCTGCAACAACAATAACAACGCAGTAAAGTAAAAATACACCATAAAGTAATGTGCACTTTAGCTGTAGGGCTGTTTTTCATGGTCTTTCCCACTTAGTTACGAATAAGGTAAAACTTAACGCTACAACATACAATCTGTGGCAGCAGTTTGGTGGAGGCTTCCTAACCTCCGAGGGGGATGCTTTTCAGGTTTGACGTGGAAGACCTTAACCCTTTGGGATGAACTGGACTGGCGGACTGTGAGTCAGGATTACCGCTCAGCATCAGTGCTTGACCTCTCTAAAGCTCTTGTGGTCCCTGCAGCAAGCAACTTGTCTAAAGCTGCTCCCTCTCTTAAGAGTGGCTTTTAAAGTGGCAAAATATTTGGGTTTGGGAAAGAGATGTTCAATAATCACACAAGTGTAATGTCAAGGGTATCCATATACTTTTGACCACATGGTGTATATTACACAATGCTAAACTTTGCATAAAGTGTTTCAGAGCCACAATTAAGAAGACTTAAAAAGAAGATAGTTTTATTAATCCCTCGAGAGGAAATTCTTTTTATACATGCATTTTAACCCGAAATACACACACACACGTTTATGTACACATGGTTCACATGCAAATGTGGAGAGAGATGGGGCGTTGATTAGCTCAGTTGGTAGAGCGTCCGCCCCATGTACGAAGGCTCGGTAGCGGCCCAGGTTCAATTCTCACCCGTGGCCCTTTGCTACATGTCATTCCCCATCTCTCTCTCCCACATTCCTGTCACTCTTCAACTGTGAATAAAAAAAGCTTGAAAAAAAAGCTTTGAAAAAAAATGTGGAGAGAGATGGTGGAGTGATGGGCAGCCACCCGAGCAGTTGTGGGGGGGGGTTCAGTACCTTGCTCAAGGGCACCTCGGCAGTGCCCAGGAGGTGAACTGGCACCTCTCCAGCTACCAGTCCACCACCATACTCTGTTCCATACTGGACACCCTCCGGTTCCCAAGCCAAGTCTCTACGGACTGAGTTACTGCTGCCCCAAGACTCGTAGAAATCCAGTGTCATTTACAACAGTGATTCAATTTGAGATCCAGACTTAAGTAAAGTTAAGTAAATTAAATAAAAAATCTCTCTTCCACTTGCAGATGTATAAACAGTTGTTGACGGTTGCTGTTTGACAGGTCCACACTCACCACAGTCCTGTCTGTGAATCCACTGGACTGTGTTCACTCTGCCTGTGTGTCCATTCAGCAAAGCGACAACTCTCCTCTCCTGAAGTGAAAGCCAGAAGGTGTGTTTACAAAGATAACGAACAATATACGCCTTTATTTACAACTATATGAAGCCCGGTTATCGTTAGCAGTGACAACTAGCGACGACAGCTAATGTTACCATACAAGTAAAGACACACTTTAATACCTGTGGGTCGTACAGAGCCACCGAGTGACATGTCCCAAAAGCAATGGTCCCTCCACGACTCCAAGACACAACATTAGGCGTCCTGTTCGCACAGCAGGCTACATGGCATGTTTCAATTACGGGCGCCGCCATCTTGAAAGTTGTAGTTGTGGCGTCACTGTAAATGTGGCTGTAGCTAAACCGCCACGTGCTAACAAACGTTCCGCGACGAACGGCGGACAGTTTAACGGCTCAACAGACTTTACTGTTTTTTTTTTAAACGTTTACACGCATTAAGTCATAAACATATTTATCTATTTATTTATTGTTTGTTTGTGGTATGTTTTAAAGTGTTTTAAACGTCGGCGATAAGCAAACACTAAAGTGTTTTAACCGACTAAAGTGCACTGCTGAGTGATGTCCACTAGGTGGAGGAAGATAATCACAAAATCCATATATATATATATATATATATATATATATATATATATATATATATATATATATATATATATATATATATATATATATGAGTAAATGTATTTTAATTAACTAAAATAAAGTAAAATAGGTAATAATAAGATTATTTATTAGTCTAAATAGACTTCACGCAGGGAGTCAAAGGTTAAAGCAGAGGTGGTTTGTATTGAGTGCTTTGTTTGGAGAGATTTCAGCAGGATGGATGTTTGGCGATTTGAACATTGGTCTTATAGCTGAAGGTCAGTCCCCACATCCATTAAAGCACCCTGCTGCATCTGTCCAGTGTCGGTAAATGACACTGTGGACAACCCATGCATTTGCTGAACAGTACACAAATAGTAATACGGTGATATAACATGGTATAATACCTTTAATACTATGAATGACTATGATGGCAGAAGTGCTTGGTGTATCTACCAGGTTATGGTGCTTAAACTTTATGTGGTAACACTTTCTATGAAGACCACATCTTTAGTGCATCTTTAGACATTCATAGTCAATTATAATGCTGTATGATGCACTATAACAGTCATGTAAAATTATAGATGTCTTAGAGAGTCTGTAGAGGTTGATTAATGGGGGTTATAATACATTATGACCACGTGTACTCACCTATACACACACCTCAACAATCAACTGTAACAGGAGGTCATAGTATGCTGTAACAGTTTAGCAGTGTTATAAGTTATTATTGTATGTTTAAGTAAAATGAAGCACATTTTGATGCATTTATAAACATTCATGCTTTTCGGTATAATATTTCATTGTCACAAATGTGATTCATTTTCTATGCACTGATAAAAGTTTATGCTGCATCATAAGTGATTATTATGTAAGAAGCCAAAATGCAGAGACTTAAAAGTAAAATTTTCTGCTTTAGGAATAAAACCATAAGGTATAGACCGTAAATGATATATTCAAAGTAAGAAAAAGAAGCTTTACTTTCACTGCGGAATGAAAGCCACTCAAGCCCCCAATTGTGCCTGGAGTCCCTCAGAAATTAAGACACGTAAGTACTCTTATACATCCAAGTTTTAGCCACAATGTAACCGTTAAAGAAAACACTGCCGGGTGAGCTGCAGGCTAGTCAGACACAAAGCTAGCAAAGTTCACACAGCTGATGTTAATAACTTCATTTAATGGAAAGTTAATCATACCCCGAGGTTGAAGACTTCTTGCCGTCAGCACAGAGTTCATCAGTCAACCTCTAATTTATAACTAGTGAAGGGCATCCACAAGAAAGACACATCGTGTTATAATTCATTATAAGTCCCATCTATAATGTGAGTGAGTGTTAGTGCCTTCTGCATTTTTATTTTTCGCCTGTGTCTAAAGCCAGGGGAGAACCAGATAAATATACCACATATCAACTAAATGGCTCATGACATTTTGCATTATTTTGAAATTGCTCCATCAACAATCAAGATGCCACAGTGTACAGGCTACACACACTGCTGTGTCGAACTGTATTATCCCCATGCCAAGCATTGACTCAGGGTGACTGGTCACAGCTGAGCTAGCTGCCAGCCAGACAACCTTGCTTGTTTAAAAAAAATTGCCCCTGGGCCCCTTTAGATTTCAAAGGTTGAGGCGACACCTTTGTCACAAGGAGTTTGGCAGCACCCACTTGACATGATCAGGGGAAGAAATGTGATGGCATCTGTGAACTCTTGAGACGATATGATAAATGACAATGTAGCAAAGACAAACAGAGCCGGATAGAGCAGCAGACAGAGCCAAATAGTATCAGGAAGTGAGAAGGGATGGAGAAGGGGGGGGGGGGGTCAGGATCTTTTTTGGCTTGCCTCTGACTGTGCTGACTTGTGGTATATGTGCGTAACAAAGACAAAACAGACGCACTGTCATCAACATTTGAGTAGAAAATAGATTGTGTCATTTTGCTATTGTTGTCCCTCCTCACTCAGCCTCAGACAGGATTTAGACAGACTTGGCAGGGTGAGACGACCTCTCTGTGGAGGATGCCCATGCATCTAATGGCTCTCATCTCAGAAGTGGCAGCTAGGCGAAAGCTGGGATGTGGCCAAACAGCTGCGTCTGTGCAAAAACATCTCTATCATCTTTGTACTGCTCTGGCTATTAATTTATCATTGTCTTGCGGTGAAATCTCTGTACCTGCTTACACAATGTAGGATTAGTTTGATCAAATGTAATAGGTCACTGCAGGAGAGAGAGAGAGAGAGAGAGAGAGAGAGAGCTGGGGTTTATTTAGGAGAGATCCTGTCCTATTTTCCACTCCAAAGAGTGTAAGGACACGCCTTTGTGTGAGTTTTGTGAACATGTCTTTGTACCAGCGAGAAACATAGTGCAGTGCACTGTTTCTCTTAGCCACTAATGATGGGGTCATCCAGGGAAAGCACTTTGATTTAGCCTGTGGATACACTTTGCGTCAACTGTGATGCCCTCATTACAGAGACTGAAAAGGTTCCTGCTAATTAATATGTCACAGGGAGGTCAGATTCTTAACATATCTACGGTAGTGGCTTTGTAGCATATGGATTTATGATTAGTAATTGGGTTGTAGCATCTGAGCAAATATAGCAGGTATAAATTTGTCTTTCTTAACCTTATCTGACCCTATTTTTTTTTTTTTTGCTTGTATAAGAGCATGGAGGGAAACTTAATTTGTTCATTTAGAAAGTCCAATATGATTATATCCATTTATCTTTTATTTAATATAATGACCTCAAGCAGGATCCTCACCCCAAATTTGAGAAACTAATCTGTCCTGTGTACAAGAGGATCACCACCTCACTGCTGTATGCATCAAAGATTTATGAAAGCTGGAAATTAAATGTTTCACATTGTAGATAATATCCTTAAATTTTTTATTCATTCATTTCATTGTGCCATATGTTGGCACCAAGTGCTGAATAACTCAGTGTGCCTGACAAGCTCTGAAGCCTTTTTGGGAGAGTGGATAGTAATTTAGGGAATAACTATAATGAACTTCGTACTTAAGGGATTGAGTGATGATTGAGGGATCTTCTGTTTTTCTTTCAACACTTAAATATTCTTGGAGAGTTTAAAATGTCTTTTTCATTCAACGCCTTTTCCTTATCTGGCTACAAACAAGCAACTTTGTGGTTGAGACAGGCTAGAATAGTGCATGTAATGCCTCTATAATTATACCATTACACTTTTAAGATCTCAGGTAACAACAGTATTTTTCAGCACTTCACTGTGTATACTTTTTCTGAGCTTTAAGTAAAAGGTGAAGTGTAAAAAGACCTGGATTCATCATGTATTGCACATGATGCAAATTTAAATAGTGAAAATAATTAAACTACCAAATAAAACAAGATAAATGCAGCTAAACTGATTAATAATTGTTTATTCTCTCATCAAGCTATACCCCGCATAAACTCATAACACACATTGAATAAATACGTCATATAGTTCAGTATAATAAACATACACCAGCACTTTATATTTTGTTTAATATATTGTTTATGTTAATTTCGATTCCCAGAGTGTTTTTGTTTGCATGCCTACGTTCAGTGCATAAACACACAGCTCATGCATAATGTGTCCATTTAGCTCCACATATTCCCGTGTGTTTATGTTGTTATTATAAACTGCAGAGAGCATCTCTAACAAATGAGGCTGGCCTCAGACAAAGAAGTTCTGGATGGAAACTGAATGATAATGATACAGTTTATGTAATGAGTATATGTGGGGTGTCCGGGATTATGCAACAACAGAAACAGAGATGCAGAAAAGCCGAGATTACTGGGATGTGTGTCTGCATGGCACTTTGCTGCTGTCTGGTTTTGTTTACGTGCAATTAAATTAGCATGGTCCCTGAGGGTGCCTGCTTGGCAGAGGGAGAGTGGTAAATGACAGATGACCCAAGCCATATTAGCATTGCTGCTTTGTTTTTGTTTTCATTTGATCATATTAAAGTGTTTGATTTCTGTTCAATCTCTAATTCTTTGGTGTGTATTATTTGCACCGGCAGCAGTGTCATTTTTCCTGAGCAGGCTCCATATTAACATAAATACCTGCAAGCCAGCAAGGATTAAACTCATCCAACATTATAAACAACTCCTGAAGCTTTAAACTGGAAAACCATTTAGGGTCAGTTAAAAAAAAAAAAAACAGTGTGCAGCCCACAAAATATTCAGCCAGGATACCTCACCTCAGTTTGACCTCCTCTCCTTCACAGAGGCCTCTCCGGTCACTGTATCATTGTAAGTGAGTTCAGCTGCAGGTCTCTGTCAAGGACACGCTGACCTGCGGTTCAAGTATTCTGAGTTCAGGGTTATGGCTTCCCTTGAGGCAAATGTTGATGTGTGAATTGTGGTGTAAAAACTCCATAAGAAAAATAGTATTGTATTAAATATGTATGAAGAAGGTTAAGAACACTGTATATGCATATGCAGAAGATCTTAAAATGCAGTGGCAGAAGAAAAAAAAAAAAACATTCCACCACAATCCTTCCTTTGAATCCCAAATTTTCAATCTACCCATCCAACAGGGGAATATGATTGAGTGCACTCATTTTACATTTTGCAGTGTGCAAAATCACTATCTCTTTAGGCTCAGCAGTTCCTGTCCCAGGAGCTGTACAGCAAGAAAGAATGAGCTAAGGAGGGAGAGAGAGAGAGAGAGAGAGAGAGAGAGAGAGAAGGGGGGACAGATGGGGGGGGGGGGGGGGGGGGGTCAGCACTTCTAAAGCATGGAAAGAGACAGTAGCAGCTGTTAGCAACACAATCACACTATGCATTAGCATCTTTTATTTAATGAGTAATACCCTTGGACGGTGCAGATGAGTATACACAAAAGGGACTTCCTGCTTTTATGGGCTTTTCAGGCAAACTGTCAAAATGCAATGTGTCTAAAAGAGATTACAGGCAAAGGAGCAAATATTTGAGACAAAATAAGATACTGTTTAGAAAAACTGGCCTGTTTCACAGCTAGAAGTATATGATAAACTCAGTGAGAATATGCACACCATTGTGTTTGAGCTTGTGGATTGGAATCTATTTGTCCAAATGATAACTAAACTATTTTCCACTGAAATGTTACAGCGTGTATCACATTTCTTATCTTATTCTGCCTCTTGAACTTATCTTCTGTGACCAGAATCATTTAAGCCAGCAGAAGTTGATACAGCACAATGCAAGTAGAGCCAGAGTGGAGCTTGTTATCATCGTATCGCTTGGAAGAGAGCCTGAGAGCAGATTAACAAAAAAACATACAGATATTATCTAGTTAGTAGTAGAGCCATTCATCAAAGTGGAACACAGCCTTGTCCGCTCATAGCAGTCAAACTGCTTGCATGCCTTCATAATGATGCAGTGTGTGTGTGTGTGTGTATGTGGAGTGAAACCTATGTAAACAGGGAGGGTTAAACTAAAGCATAGCTCTAGGGTTTTATATAAATACTGGCTGGTCCTGAGAGCGGCAGACACACACACACACACACACACACACACACACACACACACAAACACCCATCTACACACACGCACACACACACACACACAGAGCCATTGTCTCCGCTGCTGACACAGAGTCCTAGCCAGCCACCATGGCTGATGATAAAGCAAAAGCCCTCACTAACAGTGCCACAGTGCTTATAAGCCATATCTGCTCTCAGCCATCTGGTGTGTTTGTAATATGAAGTGTTACTCACCACTTGTCATCCAGTGGCTGCACTTGTAAAGTTAGAAATAGCTACTGGAGCCACTTGAGGATACAGAGAATTTGGCAATAGTTTGGTCAGGCTTGGATCCAGTCAGCAACAAAGTATTTGGAGTCCTATTATGGGTACAAGTCACAGGGTCACAAAATAAGTAGAGAAACAATGTACTACCAGGATAAAACTTTCGTTTCTTGTTGACAGAAAGATTTATTTTAACTCCTGGTGTAGACAAAATGACACATATCGATGATGCCAGATACAGATAATAGTTAACAACTATATTAGGTACATATTATGGATCTTATGCTGGGCAGACGATGCTGGATCATCTCAACCTCACACCAATTCAGAGAAAAAACATTCATGAGTCATTGTAACCTCCAAGTCAATCATTTTGTCTGAAATAAAATGTCATCTTGCCATTTCTCTCAGAAACATATCATCTTAAGCAAAATTAAACCTGCTTTATCATGCATCAAAAATCTTAGATCAGCACAGGCTTATTGCATTGCTGATGTTTGGTTTATCCCTTTTGCAATTTATGAGTTTCTTTTTAATTTTGAGATCATGAGAGCTGTATTGTGAAAGTAGCTTGGGGAAACTGGGAGAGGTGTGGGGGTGTGTTGACTGTTGGTAATCGTTAAATGAGGAGCGGGGGATTTATACCCTTGTGTACTGTATGCATCATATCCACATATACTGTACAGCATGAAAAAGTAATAAAACAGTGTAAGAAAAAAAAACACTAATCCACAACACCAGACCCTCCTCTAATTGAAATGATGGGTTTTATTGATGGGCTCCATACTAAGCTTTGGTAAACAGATTTCCAGCATTTCTATTCAAAATGTGTCTGAAGAGGATAATTCTCCTTTAGTCTGACAAGAAAATCCAGACAGATCTGTGTGTTCCAGTTTGTTTTAGATGTCATAACAACATCAGCTGTTGAGTTATATTTTTGACAATATTTGTTAGCAATTATCAAGCAAAACCAGAAAACATAAAAAAACAAACACTTTACACTGCAACCACTTCAGTCTGCATAGCTTAAGGGCCCCAATCTAAATCTAATAATGCTTCCTCCACACAGACAAAAGGTAAAGTTGGCAACTTTCTTCCAGTCTGTGTAGCTGTTGTGGCTCAGTTCAGCCCAGTTTGATTGGCATATCTAGTGTGTATTCGGAGGGGATGATAAGGGATTCTCAGACTCCAGAGGATAATGTGAGTTTCTTTGTTTCATGGATCAAACCAGAGTTGTGCTTCAAGGAAAGCATCACTCCTCTCTCTCTCTCTCTCTCTCTCTCTCTCTCTCTGGAGGCCACTGTATGCAAAGTCCTCTGAAATCTGCATGAACGGATGGATTATGAATTTTTTAATCTAAAACACCTGTAGGCTACATTATGCTCTGTAATTTGCATGAAAGCTTTGCATGAATTTATAAATCAAATCTTCCCCTTTTTTTGCATGCAGGTGCCAAAACACTAATGTTTCCATTTCAAATAGTTTTATCCAAATTTGTTTGACTTGACTGACATTGTTTTTACCCTGAATGAACCAACCCGTTTGCTGCTGAAGTGAGCAGGTGGATTAAAATGAAAGCGATCGTTGTGCAAACTGATGAGCTGCACTTTGGAAAGCACTGAGCTGCACATCAGCAGAGAGAACCTGGAGGTGTGTGTACGTGTGTGAGTGTGTGTGTGTGTGGTTGCCCACTGTGGTGTGCTGCAGTCCGCTTCCCAGCCGCTGTTGAGTAAACTACATGCACATTAGCGGGCGCAGCGGCACAACTACCGAGCCGGAGTGGATTAAAACAGTGTGCGTGTGCGGAGAGCCACTCGATAAACGACTGTGTAACCAATTGCAAAACCCCGGTGTGCAACAGCAAGTCCGTCACACCAGTTTGCAGCTGCGAAACAGCAAAGGAAAAGGCTCTTGGTGAACTCAAGAGGTGCCGTGCATTGTGTGTCAGGCAGGGAGAGCTCGGCGGGAATGGCTTCATCTCCGTGCGGCAACAGTAACTTTGATTCCGGTCTGGAAATCAAAACTCGCTCGGTGGAGCAGACGCTTATTCCTTTAGTATCGCAGGTGAGTACCTCATAAACGTAAAGCAAGTTGTTGTATTGTTCTTTCGGAACCTATTGTACTTTAAACCCCACTTTGACTTCACAACAGCAGCCGTGTTTCGGACACATGAGGCTAACTTTACCTCTCGTGTTTACCTGTTTGTACATGTTTCCTTCTCGCGCTGTGTTTAAAGGCTGTCTCACGTGTGGGAATTTTACCACAAGTTGTTGTGTTGTTACTGCTGTCATTGTTGTTATCAACAATGGTTAATAATTCATTACAGCTGACTTGCTGCCAAGTTGTACGCAGCAGAGATTAACAACATGTTTTACATGTAAGAGAAGAGAAATGAGAGTAAAGCCACAGTGATTGTGCTGTTGTTAGGCAGAAGTTGGGAGGTTACATAATTACATAACAGTCTACTTTGTGCTCCAAATGGGGAAGTAATAATGGGAGCAATTATATGAATGGTCAGCCATCCAAAAACACAATGAAATAATTGTCATGTGAAACCCTTGTTTTTACTGGAGGTCTCCTCACACTCCACAATACTGTTCAAGAGGGCACAAACTTTTTTTCCCCATAAGTTGTACGACCCCCCCCCTTCTTCCTCTCCTCTCCTCTCTGTGTCAGTCCTAAGCTGCATTGTGACTCCCACTTCTCTAATTGGGCCACTTTGAGGCACGTGTTTTGTTTTTCAATAAACAGAAGAAGATGAAAGACCCACTTAGGGCCACTGCACTCTTTCAACAACTCCTCTCTTACACACTTGAAACAGTAGTCCCAGCTTTTAAAATCATGCAGTTTAGGTCACAGAGTTAATTAATGATTTTATTGTATAGTGCCACACTCCTATGATGATTTGTAATTAGTCTTTTTAAAACAATGATGTCATTTTAGGTTGTTCATTTCCATTTTAGGAACAAACGGCAGATTCATTTTACAGAATATGACTGTTTTCTACTGTTGTTTCCAGTGTGTCACCTAGGATGGGAGGTGGGTTTTATCTCCTGAATAGGAGAATGACCACCACTCTTAGAAATGCTAACATCCCCTTATTGTGCAGGAGGCTAAAGGGCCAGAGACCCGTAGATGTTCTGTTGTTTCCAATGAGAGACAGTGAAAGAGAAAGGCACCTCACTGGTGGTTTAACAGAGTCTGGACAATACCATGATGGAAGGTCCCTGACACTGTCCCCCCCCCCCATGTGAACGCTGAAAGCCTGCTTCCTCCCTCTCGCTGCACTGGCTCATTTGAAAGATATAAGGTCATCGTGTACTGAATGGACATGGGATTAGTTATCAGAAGAGCACATCTGTTAGGGGATGGGCTTTCTCTGTAGGCTGGTCATTTTGGTTATCATTCATAAGTACACCAAAAAGAAAGTTTAGGAGGAAGTCAGGGTCAAATTCAGGTAAGGTTATAACTGCAGTTACTGTAGGAATACTTTTAGTAAGCACTGCTGTAATGTAGCATACAGTAAACCTGCTGTACTCTGCGTTATCTTAATAATATTTACGCTGCAGCAAACTTGTGGTGCACTCCTGCCCGCTGAGAAAGACTGGCTGAGTTCCAGTCTATACCATAGAAGAATGTGCTGTGCACTGTAACCATTCAGAATATTACTGTCCATGGCTGAAGAGTGGGCCTCAAGGACAATCTTTCCTAACTTTTTTTTTTTTTTTGCTTAGTATGAGGCATGTCCCCATAGCAACAGAGCTCTGCAATGCTGAAAGAATCAACATTTCCAAGGACTGTTATCTCCATATGTTATGTTTTGTTGTTGTTGGGATGTCATCAGAAGGACAGTCACTCAGACGGTGCTGACTGGTACATTAATTTCACCTGCTATGAGCACTTTTCATCCAGCGTGGTTACATGAACACAAATTGCTCAATTACTGCAGATATGCACAAAATGTACTTCTAGAAGTTTCTGAAACCATTTGTTTCGCAGTTATAATTTCTTTTAAGTCATGCAATGTCAAGCAAAAATTGTATTTATTTTTTTTCATTTAATCAAGTGGGAATATTTGCTGCTTCTCTTTGTCTTCTATAATACTGAACTTCTTTGTTGATCAGCTGGACAAAGCAAAACATTTTAAGGTGTCACCATCAGCTCGGGGAATTTTTAATATTCATTTTCATAGTCATGTTTTCTGACTTTCTATAACACAGACAACAAATCGTCTAATGGAGAAAGTAATTGACATTTTCACAGCATTTTTCATAGTAGCTTGATTTCTCCAGTAATTTACATAGATTTTACACAATAATAACACACGTGATTTCTATGGTTGTCGAGTTAATGTCCAGAAGTATGTGTGGTAGCCTGCTGTCTAATAGGAATATAACAGGAAAAATAAAGGGACTTTGCTCTTGTTTTTTTGTATATACAGATCAATTTTAACCCTATCACTATCAGTTGCTGTGTTAAGGTGTATGAAACATGTCCACAGAGTCAAATCCCCAAAAGAAATCTGTCTAATCTCTGTTTATGCTAGTGGTCATTAAAAAGACTTATGTTTAACACAGCTGTGGTACTCAGATTACATCCTTAATGTGAGTAACATAACTCAGTTAAGGGGTTTATGTGACGGTTTTGAGAATTAGTATTGCTTTACATGGGTTATAATTGAATTATTATAGTCTGTGTAAATGCACAGTCTGGGCTGTGTTGCTCGGCTTTTCCTCTAATGGAGCTTTGTGTGTGTGTGTGTGTGTGTGTGTGTGTGTGTGTGTGTGTGTGTGTGTGTGTGTGTGTGTGTGTGTGTGTGTGTGTGTGTGTGTGTGTGTGTGTGTGTGTGTGTGTGCATGCTCATGTGTTGTAGGTGTCATAAGATAACCATCAAGGAGGAAATGAAAAAGCAGTGTTAGTGAGAAAAGCTGGTGTTTGATAAGGTGCCATCCCCTTCTTTTATTATCCCTCTCCTCTCCTCTCCTCTCTCCTCTCCTCTCCTCTCCTCTCCTCACTATGACGTTGATATCCTCAGGCCTCTGTTATCAGCTTCACTCCCACCAGGGTGTAATTATAGGCCTGGGAGTCTCCCGGCCTTGCAGTACGTACACACACCAGACACATGCACACAGTCCCACCCAGCGTTTCTCTGTTCCTGCTTGTATGTTCGCCTGTTTTATTGAGTTTGTGTGTATGCATTACTCTGGGTTTTTTGTAATTCAGATTACGTCTGAATGAGTTCTGTTTTCGTAAAGTGGCCACCTGGATGTTTTCTAGCTACACCCCCATCATTTTGACAGTTCACTTCACCCTTTTGAAGCAGAAGGGGCTCTTACTTGATATAAAGAGAAGCTTTCTACTCAGCTAGGAATTCACTGTTGTGCTTTACTTCACCTTTTCTGCGACAGCCATCTCCATACCAATGGACTTGCATTGTGAGGGGCATAGTGAGGGTAATGAATTGCTCTGGTGGTGGTCAGAAACGTAATGAGCATCACACAGAGAGTAGGGAAATAGGTGAATGTGTCTGCCGTTGTGAGTGTCCTACCTGTGATGTGCACCATAGCCAGCTGGAAGGCAATTAGCGATAATCTAGATGCTTTTTCCTTGAGATGCGAGTCTTGTTTTGAAGTGGTAATTAGTGAAATAACAGTTCTGTTCCCGGGTTTTTATAATTGAGGTGTGTTCCTAGTAAAAACACACCAGCACTGTCTGGGTGCGGACATGGTGGTCCTAAGGCTGACAGGGTGCGGGTGTTGTTTTGAGGTACAGACGTGTGGGAATGAATAAGGGCCAGGGAGTAATATGTAAGACTTTGATCAGGTCGGTGAACATTTAAACATTTTTGACACCCTGGCCTTGTGATCACATAGCTATGCCAGCTTCAACGTTTCTCTGCAGGGCTAAGCCAGGAGTTTCTTAAAAGATTTTCTACTATACAGTAATTGGGCCTGGAAAATCCATTCTCTGTCCAAGTTTGTTAGCGTCGACTTCGTCGTGCTTCCAGGGGTTCTGTGGTGCCTGCAGTTTTGCTTTGTGATGTGCTAAAAACACAGAGTAAAAAAAGCTTTTCCATGTTCATTTTGTTCACAAACTAGATTGAAATGGCATGTTTATTACAAAAACAAAAGCTCAACGGAGGGTTTGACAGCGCGTTTTGCTCAGAGCATTAGCATTTTGTCACATAAATGCCACATAAAACAAAATGCTGACATAAAAAAGCGCTCCATAAACATACTCCTCACTTAAAAACTCTGTAAGCACGACCATCAGTCAAATTTTGAACCCTCTTTTTGGAAATATCGGAAATGGAGTTTTATTGAGGTATGAGGCACTATTTCTCTCTCACTGTCCCTGGTCTTAAGGTGTGGTGACATGACAAACGTCGAGGTAGTGAAGTTGTTTTTTACACTGAGACAGAGAGGCATTGCTGTTGCCACGAGCCCTAACAGATCTGCTTCCTCCAGCCGTATGATGATAATGAAGACAAATGGGTCCCTGGCATGAAGGTGAAACCACATGAGGATTACAGTGCGCCACAAGCAAGAATGCGTGTGCATAGACACTCACAGACCAAAATATACTAACCTCCTGGGAATGAGACAAAATAATCCTTTGCTGTGTGTATTAGTGTGTGTTTGTGGTAGAAGGGTGGGGGATTCCAGCATGGTTCGTGCGTCTTTGTATCTGCATACTTTGGTATGTGTGATTGTTTGCTCGCAATCGACAGAAACTAAATGAATGTGGTGCCGATGTTTGAGGTTTCATGTGTCGTCACCTGCATTTTTTGTCACCTTGTTAGGCTTCAACGCTTTGAGGCCTCGATCCAAACGACAATGTGTCTGATGATAACATGTTTTCAGTGTGGGTCACACTGGCACCACAAGGCCACGATTTTTCCTGTTTTTCCATCAACAGTGGAAGATTTTGAAGAGTGGCCAATGTACACACCAACATTCTCACTCGATTTCTCATACGGCAGTTCTGTTTCTTCTGCTTGAGTTTGAGACTGGCAGAGTGTGTGGTTCAGTGTTTTGTTTCAGCTGATCCCCCTTGGTACAAACATCGATGTATGAATTGCATTGAGCCTGACTGACTCACATTATTGTTGTGTAAATGAGGATCTGAGGCAAGCCCTTACTCAGTGGTAGGTAGTATACACAGGCAGTCAACAACCCTCTGTCATCAAATTGAAATGAGATGTAATTCCACTCAGCTCCCCCTGATTTCTATTAAAGTGGTTGCGTTAGTCAGCCAACTTTGTCAGTTTGGAGAGTTCAGATTCTCTCTTTTGGTGATTACACTCGCTCCTCTAAACCTCCCACCCTTACTCTCTCTGACACACACACACACAAACACACGCAAGGCTTGCATGACCAGTGTTTCCCCCCTTGTCCTCCTCCTTACGCCTCTTCTCACTATTGCTATCAGGGGAGTCATTACAGACTGCTGTTCTCTTTAAGTGCCGATAAAAGGGTCTGTCTCACATGTCGATCCATTGACCTCTCCTTGGCTAATATACTTCCAGATGAGAAAGTTGTGTATTTATGTGTGTGTTTTCGTTTATGTGCATGAGTGATTGCACATGTGCGTCTGAAACCTCCAAATAACTCACCCTGAAGGGATCAGTCACCCAGAGAGAACAGCCGAGTTAACTAAATGGTGAAAAAAGCTATCTCACCCTCTGCCGTTTAAGTTATCTGAAGGCTGCGGCTAATAGCAATAACTGCTTTTAATTGACTCAAGGAAAGCTTCTACCTCTGACCAAGACACACTGCTGTAGCTGGGAGGTTGATAAAGTATTGATTAAGCATCCTTCCCATTATCAGGCAGCCTCAGAGTGGCATTACCTGTGCTCACGTTGCCAGTCTTGCATTCTGTGTCAACTGAAAATGGAAAGCAATTTCAGGGACCTCTTTTCTATAAATTGGGGTCCTCTAGTGGCTTTCGGTCATGCAGGTAGTTTAGATTAATTTGTCCAGGTTTTGATGCATCCGGCAGACACAAAGACTTACGTGAAGAAACAGTCCCAAAGGAAAACTGTTGATAGTGACTTCTTATGAAGACAAACCAAGGCAGTATCTCTTTAATGATTTGTTGAGTTTGACTTTTTCAAATGCGATTTTTAAATTTGTTATTACCACAAACAAAATTCAATTGATTAACAATTCTATCTATCCTATGTAACCTCAAAGGCCTAAAAAGGCTATTAGAAGCTTACTGTAGCACTCCACTTTGTATCAAGGGGCTGGTTGGTCCATTACCAGCCTGTATTTACAGCATATTCTTAGTTTATGATGTGAAGAGATGTCTGTCTCATAAGCGTGAGCACACAGGAAGAAATCCCAGCAGGGATGTGTTGCTTAATGTAGCATCATGTTTTGTGTTGTCCAGCCTCCCTGGAAGCACCCTGTGGGTTGAAACAGATGCATAAACACAAGCCCAGAGCCAAAGACAAGGACATGCTTATTCACATTAATTATTCTGCAGTTGCAGACAGGCCATCTGTGAACTTTAAGGAAAACAGCACAACAGTTTCCCTGCCAGTCCTTCTGTAGCTCTTGTTATGAATGAGGCACCTGATATGATAAAACAGCAAAAATACAGTTATCTGGCTTCCTGCTTACAGCGCTGAAAGCAGGTACAGAGATTTAAGTAAGGACAGAAATGTGAGGTGTTACTGTACATGCTGTCAGGACTGAAGTGTGGAAGGACAGCCCACTTACTGTAATCTTGTAGGCATGTACCCTCCCACTCGTCTTGTCATGTATTGCCAGAGATATCTATATTGTCTGCTGCCTGGACAACCACAGGTAAACAGATCAGTATTTGGCAAGCAGCTGTTTGTATCCATTGTGTTGGAGGTTTGTTGGCTCGGTGGTCTGATAATTCCATTCTTTAGTACATGACGTTGATGAGGACAGTTGTTCACACTGTGGGATCTGGGCTTTGCAAAGGGAGGCTCCGCAAATCCTGGGGAAGGCAGAAAACCATGCCATGCCAGCTATGTCCCCCAGGAAAAAGTGTCCCCCAACACCCTCTCCCTCTAATCGAATATAAAGAATTTAACTGTGGGCTACAGACCTATTTTTTAGGCTATATTTGTTTACATTTGGGCAAGGTTAAAGGAAAGCCTAATTATCTATTAGCAGCTCCTGTCTGTACATCCCCATGGATGTACAGACAACTATCACTGGATGACTTGATCCTGCAGAAAATGTAAAAACATGATTATTCATAGGCAAGTTCTGTATAAGGAGAGAGATGGTGTGTTAGTCACATTAAGTCTAAAAATATGTGCATCATGTCTGCAGTCGTATTGGTTTGACTTATGACTCTTCGGTGTATGAAGATTGATGCAAACCGTGTCTGTAAGGTTATAGTACCTCAAAGAACCATACTTCCCTTTCACCTCATGCAGTATCTCTGCCTCACGGTTCTCCATCCACGCCCCCCTGGGGAGGTGCTGCTCACAGTTTGACAACCTTCTGCTCTATGAAATGGGTCAATCCAATACTTCATAAATCAGCTTCGTGATCCTATCAGGATGACTAGTAAACTCCCACTGGCCTTTCATAGCATCAATATTTCATAAAGAAAATGCAACATTTCTAAAAAAACATAAAGTTTTCTAGAATGGGGAAAAAGGATTGCGAACCGTTGTATTAGGATATTTGGAATAGCACTAGAAAAGAAACTTTGCTGTTGGTAAATACAGTTTTTTGTTTTAGATGGAAGTATTATATAAATTCTTGAAGTATAATTGTGTCTTAAGCTTTTAAGGTCATACAACAGAGAAATATCTGACCTACACCCCAAAGCTCTCTTAGTCATCATGTTTGTTCTTCTCTCCCTCTTCTTCAACAACATTGCTGACTGTACCACAGAGGAATCCTTCAGTCTGGCTTGTATGTGTTAATTGCTTTCTTCAAGCGTCTTTGAACCTCTCCCCTCTTGATAATGAGTTCTTTTAAAGAGATGAGGTTTGACATGACAGAACAAAGAGAGTGTGAAGGACACACAGAACGCAGAATACCAAACGTTTTCTTATCTTTTCTAATTTTGAATATGCAAAAATTTCAAATATTTGAAGTTTGCTATGTTACTCCAACCTTCTTCTGATGGTTTAACTTATATCAAGGTGTCAAGATATTAAGGTACATAGAACGGAGACAGGTACAGAGAATGTATTCTATCTGTACTATTTTCACTGCAGTTGTTGAGTAATGCTGTTTAACTAGCCGATATTACCGAGAGTAAAACTTTAAGTACCACTAACACTGACAATCTTTCATTTTACGATGTGGGTTCAGGGCGTTGGTGTGAGGAAGTATCAGTATGTAAGAAGCTATAGCACCTTGTTTGTATGCCTTGCACCTTTCCTCTGTTTCTCGGACCAATTCCACGATTTTGTTTTCCCGTCACACACACACCTTACTCCTTTGCTCTTTTGTTCTCTGTCTCCAGCCTTGTGCTGACTTTCTCCCCAATCTCTCTCCATTTAGTCCCACGTTTCTTACTTTTAATCTCGATCTCCCCAGAGAATCCAGTGTCCCTGTATCACCTCATTAATTCTGCTGCCTACTGAAACCCTGGCTAGTGGCTACAGGTAGTTCTCAGAGCTGAAAAGTTCAGCCTTACTATTTCTGATAGGATCTTTTACCTTTTTTTTTCTTCTGTGCTGTAAACTGAGACATAATCCTCAACCATTCGCCTATTCTGAAGAACAGTAATGGGAACAGCATGTAACCAGCTCATCCAGATTTTGGTCTCCCTTTTCTTTGACATAGAATACTTGATGGTGTTCTCACCATCTTTTGTCTGACCGTCGCATATCTTCAGGGGAAATGTTTTTGGAAGGCAAGGCGGTGTTGAAAGCACAATTGTAAGAAGATAGGATCTTAAACATTGCAAAAAGACTTAGTGCCAAGAATAGGACAAAATCATTTTAACCCGATACTGATAAGATTACACAGAGGTGGTACGCTTTCTGAACAAATAGGTTTTGTTCTCATACTGTGCAGCATGGAGTGATATTTAAAGTAGCCAGATTTTCACAGGACGTTTTACAGTTGTTGTTTTAAATGACAGCTTTCAGTGAGGGTTTTTGTTTTAAACAGGCCTGCAACTGTGAGGAAAAGACGCATCATTGTGAGTCCTCTTTAGAATGTCCCAGTTTGCTTACAGAGAGCATTTGCATCACATTTTACAGTTTGAATGCTGACGAGGCAGACAAAGACGGTTATTTTAGCAATTTAAATAGACCCAAAAAAAGATTCAGCACAACGTACTTGTCCTATCATCCAACCCTAGTGATGCTCATCCCTGATCGATAACCTGAAACTACCCGATACGCATCAGTATGGAGAGAGTGTTCTCATCTTGTCACCGTTTCTGGGTGATTGGAGCCTCTGGGTGACAGCTGGGGGCCAGCCAGTCGGTAAAACACAACCCAGTGTGGGTGTACTTGCACACACTCACAGCGCCAACCCCTATAAATAAGTTAAAGTCACTCACCTTCTATAAATAATGTTCCGGTTGTTCTGGACATTCAAGCGTGTCTGTTATCTGAAGGGCTGAAAGGAGTTTTTTTGAGTTACTTATGATAACTTCACTTGTCTTTGGATGTGAGAGGCATTGATTGGGACTATATGAGAGTTTATAATGGGTGGGACTTTATTTTCATGTTTAGATTGGATCGCTGCTTGTTCACTGGTTCAAATAAATAGCTTTTGAGGTTCACATAGAGTCCTACTGGAACTTCAAATATGCAATAGCAATAATGTAGTGAAAGCATGTTCCCTAAGCCTCCAATGAATGTGTATGAGAGAGTCTGTGTGTCACAACACAGACCATTATGCAGTCTGAAGTCAGGGGGGCTGCATTCCTTCAGTGGGCTCACATTTCGAGCTCCTACAATGTGTGAGTGCTGTCTGAAATTGTGTCTGTGTATTCCTTAAGAGCATCACCGCAAGGGTCAGAGTTCAAAGTCTCAAAGGGTGAGACCTTAACGCACTCTACACTGGCTGGTATGCATTAGTTAGTGCCTTTCCCACCCTGAGGGCTTGAACCTTGCCTCGCTTCGTTCACTCACCACTTTCATCAATGAATCATCCTGCTCAGCCACTATCCCTCTGCAATGAGGGTTTTGATGTTTGGTTTGACACACTTGGTTGATTTATTAATGCAGTCGTTCACTTTTTAAAGTCCCTTTCTTCTCAAATGTCAAACCTTCAAGACCACATTCACAGAAACACCACTTTTTTCCTCCTTCTGGGTGAGGATTTGTCTCGCTCTGGGGATAGCTCGCAATCGCATTGACTTTCCTCCACATCTGACATCTTATCTTCCCATCTCCCGCCTTTCATCTGTAAGAAATTTTTCATTGGCTCACAAACTTGGAGGGTGAAAACTCCTGGAGGTAGCCTGTGAGAATTATTTCATCAGACACTTCTGTATTTATTTGATTTGGGCCTCAATAGGCGACTCGAGAACAAAGCCCATTTTTCTTTGTCACGTTGCTTCTTCAGTTAAGAAAAACAAGCTTATTATTTTAGAAACAAGCTGGCTGGTGCCTTTGTGTCAGGTGCATTAGGTCAGCATCCCCAAAACAGCCACTGCAGTCATTCTTTTTCTGCAGAACATGCTATCGCTGTGGGAGGCTGTCACAGACCCTGGTTAAGCCACTTTCACACACTGTTCACTGCACACTATTATTTGTCCATTACTTGTAATTACCCATCATGATGACTGATGGAATGTTTTCGAGGCTGAGTTGGCAAGCAGTTAGGATTATCCTGTTGAGGACTTTATATAATTACCCAGTCATTAAACAGGGCTCAGTGTGAAGACAACCTGAGGGGGGCAACTTGCCAGTGGCTCGCTTGTTGTGTTAGTAACTCCAGGTTGTTGTCGTCATGCAATGTGGCATTCAAGAAAGTGACTTGGGTACAAATGTTGTTTGAGCAGCTGCTTCATTGAGACTAAACGGTTTTCTTTGGAGTTTGGAGAAATCTCTGACACTGATATTTTCTCTCAGGATAGGCTTGTTTTACAAACTCAGCTGATGATGATGACAGCGTGAGGATGCAGGCTATAACTGTCATGATCGTTTTGGATTGGACTTTTATCTTAATGATGTTGGGTGATGATATGTGACATTTCGTCGACTTACAGTTCAGCCTGTTTAAGTTTTACACAGGTACTCATCAATCTTCACTGATGGCCCAGGAGATCCTTACTGAGATAATTGAGGAGCAGAATGAAGAATACAATAGAGCCTCATCAGGAACTAGAGTATGCTCTTTTCAAGTGCTTTCATATCCAGTTTCAGGAACACAAAGAAATCATGGAGGTGGACAATCAAAGCGTGGAGTCAGATAGCAAGAACAAAGTAGGAACAGCACACAGGGCCACATTGAGTTTTCTGGTCCAGAGGTCTCAAAGAGAGATTTGTTATAGTCTATGTAAATTTTGATCTGTCTCACAAGGTAAAATTATTCAACTTTATTATTCAGAGTTGTTTTCATGGTCGACTGCGTGGAGCTTGAATACACACCTTAAGATTGTTCGGTTTAGTTATTCATTAATTGCAAATGTTTGTCTGTTTATGCACATCATCAACAGGACATGTCTTCAAATGAATCCTTCCGCTGAAATGTTTTTGTTTGCTGCTTTCGTTGCCTCTTCTCTTCCTGAAATGTAACCACTTGCCTAATAGAATTATATGAATATTCTATTACGGAGCAGCAACTCTCATTCAATTAGTGAAACGAAATATGACTTCGGTATCCAGGCAAAGGCTGTTTGGAAGTTAGAAAATGTTCTCCTGAATGTTGCCAGCATTCATGATGAAGAGATTGGAGACCTCACATATAGATGTAATATTTGATGTGTCAGTGTTTTTCTTCTGTGTTTTGCTTCTTTTTGTTATGTTGCCTTGCCAGATTAAACAACTGCCATACCCTTGTAAAAGATTTATTCCCAGGCAAAAGTATGAAGGACACGTCTATATGAAATAACCCGGGCTTCTATGGAACAAAGAGCCCAGTGTAGCCTGGAGAAATTTGTAACTGCATACGGTGTACATTTCCAAATGGGTGGGATCTCATCTGTATTGCCCCGCTGCCTGGTCCAGAGATGTCTTTGATATTATGTCTTGGATGTTTTGTAAAAACCTGCTTAGATCAAAGATGTCTCTGCTGTCAGGCTCGCTGTCTTGGTTTCAGTGTGATAAAAGTTAGATTCATCTAAAACAGTTGGATACAAGCAAAAAAAAAAAAAAAAAAGTCTGTTTGTGTTGTCAGCATTCCTGTTTTGTTTTGTTTTTTGGTAGTTTTAGATTTGTTAGAAGCTGACCAGACTTGCTTCACACTCTGGGACCTTGTTAATCTGATTTGCCTGCTGGCTATTTTTAATGTTTGGGATTTTTTAGGCTTGATACAGTATTTTACATCTGTTTGAGATAAGCAGGAAGATGCATGTTTCGGTTGTTCACTGCCTCTGTTATATTTCTTACACCCTTGAAATGAGATGTGGTATGAGATGGTTTTCAACTGCCGGCAGATGCCCACCATTCCAGGTGCATCGCTATTATCATCACCAACACACTGGTAGGAAAAAGTTGAGCCCATCTCTAGCATATACACTAATGAAACGCCTGGGGAAACATGTTTGATTTATTCATTTTATTATGTATTTGACAGCAGCACCTCCCTTGTTTTTGTGTTTTGCTCAAAACAAGCACAGAAAAGATCCCTTTCAACTACAGACTCTGAGGTTATGTAGCTAGAATTAGAGGTTTTAAGCATTACTATAATGTTGTATAGATTTTATTCATGACTTGTCACACTCCCTAAACTCATGTCATATAAGATAGGAAACAGGAAATACAAGAAAATGCAATTTTTTTATATTTAGACCAAAATCACAATGACAGATTTTGGTAATTACTATTATTTGCTTTCTTTCTGAGAGTTAGATGAGAATATTGATACCACTCATGTCTGTATGGTAAATATGAAGCCGCAGACAGGAGCCACTTAGCTTATCTTGACTATCTCAAGACCGGAAACAAATGGAATCAGTTAGCCTGGCTTGGTCAAAAGGTGAAAAAAATCTATCACCAGCACCTTCAACACTTGCTACTTAACATGTTATATGTTGGTTGTTTAATCTGTACGAATTATTTAAATCACTGTTCCTGGCCCCGTACATAACCTCTTTGTAAAACTACAAAGTTTTTACCAGTTTTTAGTATGGATTAAAACAGTAAGATCAAATTTGTTAATTTGTGAGCATTAGAGGTGCTCATAGGTGAATTTAGTTGAGTCAATATGCTAAGCTGTTTTTTTTGTGTTTTTTTTAAATATAGGCAAGGAATTTAACTGTAACATCTAATGGCTGCTTGTGCACAGCAGTGGAGACACTGCAGTTTAGAGTCCTCTGCAGGATGCAGCTTTCAGTAATAAAGAGCTTAGTTTTTTGAGTGTCTCTTGGTGCTGTGTTAATTCAATATTGGAATTAGATTAACTGTGATCTGATTATTATTTTTTTATTCACTTCACCCACACCAGCGACCTTAAAGGGGTTTTGAACAGGAACAAGGTTGGTGTACCACAACAGTAGTTTGTGTCATGGCCTGGTGCTCTGCAAACAGGGGAGATCGATTCCCTCTGCTCCCCTTCCCATCTTAGTTAACCTTGGATCGTGGTTAACAGAGAAAAAATTGATCCAAAGCCATGTGTTTTGTTTGTCTACCCCCCAGCAAGGCCCATTGAATCAGAGGTCAGTCTCACTCACACTTCCTCATCTCGTCTATCCTTCGGTCTTATTCTGATAGAGAGCAAATTATTTATCATCACACTCTACAGTATCTAAAAACTTTGAAAGACTCATTTTGCTTTTGTTTCCTGTGACGCGCCTCTCAGCCGTGCCTTCTGTTTCCCTCCGTCTTAGCTGTCCACCCTCTTTCCTTATTTACTGTATACCCTCTGCCACTCTCCTGCCTATCTCTCCATCACAGCTGTCCGTCTGTTTTTCTCCCAGGTTTATCATTCTCTCTTATCAGCTGCTGCTGGTCCCTCTAGGCTTCCTGCACCTCATATCAGCCTTACTGATTACACTGTAGATTATGTGTTACTGTCAGTGCACTAACAAACCAGGTCAGCGAGGTCCCATAATACATGATTTATTTACTTGAATGAGTAATGCATCCCCTCAAATATCAAGTACGGCTTTTATTTACATGGGAACCAAGCAGTTGAATAAAAGTGTATTGTTGAAAGATGACTGTTTTAATAAAGACTGATTTGATTTTGCTTGTCAAAATGTGTCATACGATAAACTACAACTAGCTCAGGTCAGAGTGACTCTGGAGAGCTCTCTGCTCAGCAACCTCAGACCACTTAAGATTTGATAGATTTCCCATTATTTTCAGACATCCATGATAGAGTACCAGGTAGCGCACAGCCTGTTCTGTTTTCCCTTTAGCTTTTACTCCTTTTGTGGAAACACTACCCCGCCATGGCACATGAGTGGTAAGCCAGTCTGCTCCCAAGCCCTGGAGATGAATACTTCTCTTCATGTGAAACAATCACAAATATGTAATCTGGAAACCCTGTGCCATGTTTCCGTCTCTCTGTTTGGAAATCCGTCTCCAAGAGGTTTCAGAGAGGCTATGAACACTTGAACTGTGGCAGCGCACCAAGGATCGATGCCAAGCTGTAATACCAGGCAATAAGTGGGATTATATTTGTCGTTTATTTGACAGTGAATGGTCCCTTGGAAAATATGAGCTGAGTTTATTGGTTTTGTCTATCGTGTGCCAACCTTACAATCTATTCTCTTGTTTTGTCTTGGCTTCTCTGCATACACGTGGGAGGCTGAACCGATTGACTATCTGATTGCTGTAATGTAGAGCCAGCCACCCTTCAAAATCACCAGCTGAAGAAGCAACTGAAGGCAGCAGAGATTTAAAATCTGTTTTAAGTAACACAACCACATTTGACTTGCTGTATGATTTATATTTCATTCAAATTAGTCTACTTTTGGCATTGTTTCGAAGGCTCAGCAAACCAAGAAACGAAGAAAGTTATAGAGCAAGTCTACACTGTCAGCATTAATAATAATTTGATTGATACACTCATTTTTAAATTGGTTTAAGTGCTTTGTTCAGTAAAAACATATCTGCATTTTTCATTATATTCAAGGGGCTCCATGGTGAGTCAGCTAATCTGACCAAGCTTGAATTCCTTACACACAAAAAAATGATGATGCACACTGCAGCAGCACTGACTGTTGTGCCGTGGTGCGACAAAAGCTGGAACAGGAGAGAAAGAGTACAGTATTTGACACGTATGCCACGCTGTGAGTCATACGAAGAGCCTCAAGCAAACATTTCAGTTGACTACTCAAGTGTTAGATGCCACCTCAGCTTTAATGGGAAAGTCATGGTCACCTGCAGAGGTTTAACAGCAAAGAGGACAGATACGACAGTTTATTTAGCAAATCATGTTACTCCCTTGACCATGTAAATGCACTGTGAAAGCAGCTGACCTCTCAGTCCTGTACTAAAATAGTGATTAAGACTAAAAAGAAGAATGTCTTGGCTGGAGCTAGGCTGAGAAATATCAAAAGTTGGCGATGAATGCCTGGTCAGATTCTTCTTCAGTCTTTCTCACTTTTTGTTTTTGTTTTGTTTAGTTAAAGTTCTAATATGGTTACTTATGTTAAAAGTATTGTTCAACATTTTGTGAAACACTCTTCGATCGATACCACCCTCTCATTTGTATGGTAAATAGGACATTACAGCCAGGATATTGTTAGCTAGGCTTAGCATAAAGACTGAAAACAGTATAGACATTTAAGTGGTATTGATCTCAGCAAGAAAGCAAATGAGCCCAATTCCCAAAATGTCAAACTATTCCATTTAAGACAACATTAAATTGCAATGTGTATGGATTGAGATATGTGGCATAATTTCTTAAATGAAAAGATTTGCAGGAAAACATAAAATCCTTAAACCAAGATAAGTATGTTTTAGTATGAAACAGTATTGTACCAACACCTGTATCCAAAATGTATACCCAGCTTTAGTCATGGCAGTCAAAGAAAATAAATAATACTAACGTGAGTCTATATATATATAAGTCTATATAAATCCCTCTCTTTATCCATTTCTTCAGTAAAGTAAATGGTTAGGGCACGGAGAAGACACTGTCACAGCATGAAAAGCAGGTGAGCCAGCGCCTCAGGGTGCTCTGTATCTGATGCTGACCCCCACTGTACATTCCTACATGCATCCCTAGGTACACTGGAGAAGGGGCAGGTGAACAGTTGAGACAGCCGGAGGGAGTTTGACCCAGCAGTCGCGTTGTGTTTGGGGCACATCTCTCCTCTCCTTGGTTGACCCCCACCCCCCCACCCCCCCTGACTTTCTCTTTGTCTGTCTCTGTCTCCATCACTCCCTCCCTCCCACCTACTATCCAGAGAATTACGTGAGCAAGAAGGAATGAAAAGCGGTATTGTGCTCTGTTGACTGCAAGCTGTGTGTGTGTAACTGTGTTTCAGTGGCTGTTTTTTTTTTTCCTACTCCAGCGCTTTGCAACTATGCCGACATCGCAGCCTTGGCATGCCACGGTGGTCAGAGGAGCAAGGAACGTGTTTAAACCAGTGTTATATATAGCATGTTTTCCATATGTCAGATCTCACGTGCAACACACGTAGAGAGCATGCCTCTACTACAGCAGTGTCATATTTTGCTGCTAAAAAAGTTGTTTTTATGAAGACAGAGAATCCATTACATCATTTTTACGTGCACACAAACTGCTTTATTCACTGAATAATGTAGGTAGTGGAACCCAGCCTAGTAAAACTGCACTGTACATAATACATTGCCTCATTGTACTGCTTGGCATAATGCTTTGGAACAGAGCCCAGCACCACAATACTGTGTCCAATAACATAGTAGTTAGACAGCAATGCCTACGTGTGGCCTCTTTCTGGCATCTTTCATGTGATTGTTCACAGTGAGAATGAAGGCGTATTTCATCCTGCTCTTTACCTGAGCCCTAAAAAAATTAAGAATTGTTTCCCATAGAGAGGAAGAAAACCGATTAAGGTTGTGTTCTGTTTGTGCTTGTAAAGTGCAATTAACATTTTTTTTATGAATGGCCTGCACCGGCACCAAGGTATTGAATCAAAATCACAATACTCATTTAGTGCTGACAGAAATGTGCCTAAAGCAGAAAGTATCGGAAAACCTTAAAGTTGGCATTTAATGTTTTGAATAGATTTTGTAATATTGTTTACTTGTCAGACAAATGATTGATGATTTCAATTTTTTAAAACTAATCCGTTTTATTTTATGTGGGTAATGTTCTTGTGTGGCTGCTTGTATTTAGACAGCCTTCAGCTTTTGAGAGATTGGTTTCTTTTGTTGAATACAAAAACTGTTTTGTAAAAAAAAAAAAAAAATATATATATATATATATATAGGTATCAAAAAAAATTCAAACAATATCGAGCTGTAACTGGTCCACAAGTAAATGTGCATTGGACTATTTCTGACTGAAATTTCTTTGCTCTTGAATACAAGGCCTCAACAGAGTCACTAAAGAGACATGATACGTTGATCATTGTCCTTCTTGAGGAGTTGGTGTTACGCACTGGGACGCAGCTAGTTATTATTCATCAGCTATACCCTTCTTGCGGATGTTTGCTGAGGATTCAATCTGCCTGTCCACATATTCAAATGTCAGCTGTGATTGCTGAGCCAAAGCTTGAAGGCCAAACAGTGCCCTTTTCCCACACAACTCCAATGGGGTACAATCTGATAAAAATCCAAACTCATTCAACTGCTAGCCCGCATGCCGTTCAGGTTGTCTTAACTGTCCGTCAGCCCTCGTCTCTGAACACTTCTCTGTGTCTACCTCCATCTGTATGAGCCTGCTTGTCTGTCTCTTTGGCTGCATATCTGCTGGAGTGGGCTAAAGTTCACATCATGTGCTCGTCCTCTCATCTGTAACCTTTTGTCACATGTCACTCACTTACTCATCCACTATGTTTGCTGTGTCTGTCCATCAATCAGACTTTAATCGGAACGTGAAAAGTGGCTCAGAAACGCTACATGGTTCACAGCTGTGAGCGACTTGGAAACATGAAAACATGACAATAAAAATATAGCTCAATAACTGTTATTGCTAACAGCTACTGACCTACTCCTCTCAACAAAGGGTAATGCTATAGTTGAAAGCATCAAAACACAAGTCTTGAGTAACTAGCAAAATTCCTCCACTAGCAGTTTGAAATGTGAATAATTCAATATCATCATTTTCCATACATTTGAATTAATTATTGTTTTTCCACTTGGGGAAAGCAGAAAAATACTGTGAATGCAACAGCAGCATGTTATCACCTTTATAAGTTCATATATCTCTTGTCGTTTACACAGAGCAACCTGCTGAATTGAAGTCTAATATTTACTTTCATTTTGCTCTTATACAAATGTGGCTCTGTAGCTGTTAAGTGCTGTACTATGTTCACCGGCCAACCTTTCACTACAGAAAGTGTTGTGATGTCAGACTAATGCTGTGTTAATAAGGGCGAAGAAGATAAATCTTCAATAGAAAAGCAGCGTCCTCATGCACCTGCAGTTAAAGTGTCAAAGAGACATAAACACATAGGCATAAATACACAAGGATGCTAATTTGTTTGTTGGCAGTAGCTTCACTGCATGGCTGTCAGCTTGCCTGTCTGTTGGCCTCTGTAGTCTTCCCACATCCATCACCTCCTCTGTGCCCTTCTCCCCCCTCTGCTTCTCTCTTTTGCAATCAGCTGGTATTATCCGTGTTATCTTGTGGTCGTATAGACACACAGTGATCTTTTCTCTGGAATTATCTGTCTTGCTGGGTAAAACCATCTGTGTTCAATCACCCTAAAGGCCCACAGCTACTACTGCCAAATCACTGCGCTCTCTATCTCTGGGAAGTCTGGTGCTTCAGCTAGATAGGTGCGCCTGTGTGCGTGGATGAGGAAGCGGTAGAGAGGAAAAGTGGGCTTTCGATAGTTGGATGCAGCCTCATGATGTCAGGCTGCTATCACTGGTTTGAAGAGCATAAATTGGGCTCCTATATCATACTGATCTGAGGTCAGTTTTTCTGGAGCTTTCTGTTTGACCTCCACAGGTTAATTACAACCAGTATAGTCTGTCTGTGCTGATAAGACATACTTTCTCTTTCACTTTCTAATCTTCTGTCTCTATACCTTCACCCTGGACCAGACTAGTGAACTAGAGTGTGGTTACTCTCTTTAAACAGCTGTGCATCCCAGAGCTCGACTGATATGAGATTTTTGAGACCAATAACGATACCAATTTTGAGCTGGAATGTGAATTAGTTACTCAGAAGGTTGCCTGATATAAAAAATAACGTTATTTCAGTAAATATACTTAAATATGTTTAATAATTTACATACACTGTACATTGTCAACAAGTTCTAGTTGACAATGCTGACAGCTGCTTCTTCTCTTTTTCTTTTCCCATCTGTTTTTACAAGGGGGAGTCTGCACAGGGTGTTTTATTTTGAATATTGACCAGGTCCTCAATGCCGTTTATGTGCTTGATATCTGACCTGCTTCATCTGCTCTGTGCTGCTATTTTCTGCACAGCAGAGCTAGCTGTTTCTGGGATGCTTGTGGTGGAATCACAAGCATTGTCTAGAATGGTGGCGGGCTACACTGTGCTCCTTGATACAGTATTGGAAATTACAGTTCACTCTGCTGGATAAACTTTGCAGTTACTCCCATTATATAACCACAATCTTATTTTCTGCATTATATACTGAAATGAACACTCTTTTCATATTGGATAACATATACGCTGATATCAATAAGTCTGCAATAGGCCAGTATCATCCAATAATATCAGGCGACTGATATATCTGTCAGGCTTGCATCCAGATAGACTAACTTAAGGCTTACTTAACTAACAGCAAACTGCTTCTTTCTATTACTTCTCCCAAATGTATACGTTGTTTTGGTTTGGTGGCAGTGCTTATAGGTTTTGAGAAGCTTTTAAAGATTAAAATGTCAACTCAAGTGGACTTGTGGTGTGTGTGTGTGTGTGTGTGTGTGTGTGTGTGTGTGTGTGTGTGTGTGTGTGTGTGTGTGTGTGTGTGTGTGTGTGTGTGTGTGTGTGTGTGTGTGTATAGATGAAAAATAGCTCTGCATATGCAATCTAATTCCCAAAGAATGCATGACCAGTCAAGACTACATATGGATGTGGTTCAGCTCCTGCTTTTATGCTAAATTAAACTTCTGCCTTGTGGTTCTAATTTAACCAGGTACACCAGAGAACTTACATTCTGCTCCCATTAGCTGACTCTCCGTTGTGTCTGTAGGCAGCTGAAAGAGCATAAAATGAGTGCAGCTTACATTTTCTAGATGAGGGCATGAATCATTGTTGCACATTGAGTTTAAATGGGCTGCTGGCCCAGCATGTTTTACTAATGGTTTGGTCAGTAATGACCAACTGGTGTAAAGTTTGTGTCCACAAAACTGGCTGTATTTGGTTGGACCAGTTTGGGCTTTGTATTCTTGACATCGGGGCCCCAGAAATTAACTTATTCCACTGGGGAATGAAAAGGCAAATGCTCTCTGAGTAAGAGTTGGATGGTGCAGTAGTTCTACTCTTTCTTATTTCTGCTGTTCTGGTTCTGTTCATGATTTTACAGCATACCCCAAAGGATAAAGCTTAAACATCACAAGCTGCTACTGTATCATATCAAGCTGTACTGTACTGCAGGAGTTTGGCTCCAGGGACTGACTTGAAGCACTGCACACGCAGAAGACTGCTAGAGGAGAGATGAATGAAGGTGGGGAGGCAAAAACAGAGACTGTTGAAGTTAGAAGGGGGGAAGTTTTGAAAGAGAGAAGTGTTGTGCTAGATACACAGTGAGAAAGAAACAAGACATGATGTAGATGTGACCTGTCCCCGTCTTCATTCTCTCGCTACCTTCACCTCTCCCCTGCATCTCTATGCGCTCTCTCCTCTTAGCTCTCTCATATCTCTTTTCATCTCTTCGCATCGCTTCTCCAGTCTGGCTGTCATCCAGCGCAGCATCGAACTCCTGTATGCTCACGGCCAATTTGGAAGGAATTTGCTCACCCATTAAAGTGCATGTTCAGTATGACTTTCATCCCTTTCCTCTTATGTTTTTTCCCCGTCTCTCCCTCTATCGCAGTCCCCAGCGGACAGCCAGCCACGTCTCTCTTTACATCAATAAAGACCAAAGAGAAAATCACAGTTCAGCTTCTGTGGAAGACAAAAAAACAAAACTGTAAAGCTGCAGGAGAAATTAGCATGGATAGGACAAACGTTCAGTGTCCTTATGGGTGCAGTTCTCGATGCAACAATGATGTCTTTGTTCTGTAATGGGCCGAAATGAGACCTGGAAGTGTTCTTTTTCCTGTTTATTTTAGCAAAGTGATCCATATGCTGTAGAGTTTGTGTAATGAGAGGAACAATCTGAGGTGTACAGAAACAGGAGGCTACCAAAGTTTCCGCAAATGGAGAAAATCTTTGGGATATTAATGAGGACAAACACTAAAACTCACACAAAACGATGCGGACAGTTGTCATTATAGCGAACACGACCAAAGCATTACACCTCTTGTTCTGTTTCTCTCTTCCTCCTCTCCATCTCCGCACACAAACTACTGTCCAATTATTCCCTGCACATACACATCATGGTTATTCAAGCACACACACAAACACACACAGCACTGCAGTAAACACACACATGTGCCGGTGCCCACATACTTAAGTACACAAATAAAAAAGAACTGCTGTTACTACAGATGGATTGATAATGTTTCTTCTTTGATTTACACCCTAACATTCACACATGTGGAGATTCTTGAGCTTGACTGCCAATGGCTGAATTTGATCTGAGTTCCTTTACAAGGATTGTATTTCTAATCTAAACCTTTCTTTTAATCTTTTTTCCCTTTGGAGACAAAAGAAAAAGTTCCTTTTGAGCTGTTGCTCCCGTCAGCATGCGGAGTAAAGCTTAAAGTAATCAGAGATATAAATTAGAAAAATAAGCAGATGAATATAACACTTGCCAAGCAAGCAATTATTGTGATAAATGGCTGCAATGTGTGTTTAATAAAAGCCCAGTCAGGCCTCCAGGATGAGCTTGTTCGCACTCACTTTTATCTCACTGCTTTTGTTTGCGAAAGGATTTTCTTGCAGTTATTAAATGACAAGAATGACGCAAATTTGCCACTGGAAGAGAGGCTTTGAATTGATCTGTTTTGAGTAAAGTGGATTTTTCTTTCACAAATGCACCCATTTATCCATGCATTTATACAACTGCACAATCCAAGAATCAGTCAGAGGAAAACATGCAGAGAGAAAGAATGACTCTGATAACTTTCTCCCGGCGTAGCCATTCAGTGAAACTCTGTCAGTAGCCATGGGAGGCAGCCACAAATGTTTCCAGCTTTTGTTACCCTCTGATTTATAGTCGGTCAGTGTGTCCTTGAGGTGTTAGTCTAGATTTCCCGCTAACCAATGGGTGGGCTTTCTTCATGCATTGTGTTGCTTAGAGTAAGCTGTTGATGTGGCTTATATGGCCTTGTAATTGTCCTCCTAATTATGCACAACAAAGAGATGAGAGGTGGATGGCTGGGAATTGACTCGTTGTGTTCCAGGGGAGAAAGTAACAAGAAGGCGATGGACAGACTCTGATGTGTTAATGTGACAGTGAAATTTGACTTTTTAAGAGATTATATACAGAACTGTGTGTGCATAAGCGGGCTTCACACTGTTAAGTCTTAAAGCAACATTATGTAACTTTTCTACCTTAAAATAATTATTTAAAGATGACGTGTAATCAGGCGAAAGGTGGCCTGTTCTTGCACTGTGCAACTTTGGGCTCCGGGTATGATCACCCACGATTTACGGCACTAAGTCACACACCACTAACTATTTCACTTATTTTGGTGAAACTGGATCATATTTTATGGAGAAAATGTTTTCTGGTTTTCCCTCTGATGTCCTCCAATTGTTCTGTCCTCAACTCTCAGTAATGTACAGCAACTGTAGATGGGCACTGGGGAAGTGTTAGCAGTTACGACAGGCGTATTGGACCACCGGGAGGCCTGGGCTGGGGTGTGAACGAATGCTGATGGGGAGCAGAGCCAGTGTTGTGAATGGGAGCTATGTAACAGGGCTCAGCAGCCTCTGTGGACATAACGGCAGAGACGGAGAGACCCAAGGGGATGTTGACGGAGGAAGCTAGGAAGAGAAAAGGAGAGAGTGAATGAACAAGAAGCCTCTGGATAATAGTAAATCTGGAACTGAAATCAAAAGCTAAAAGGCAGATGCCACAACAGTGGTATTGCCTTCTTAAACACTAAATTGCAAAAATAATGTCAACAAAATGTTGCTGAAAGATAGGACATTTTTCGAGCTTTTCTCTCTTTCAATGTCAAGTGCACAATAGTGCCTATAACAAGCTAGAATCAACAGGTGTGTTGCTTTAACAAGGCTATTAAAACTTTCTTAAAACTTAAAACTAAAAATAGAAGGTTGGTCTAGGGTTAGCACTATTGGAATTGAAGCAAACTCTTCTCAGTGCAAGCCATTATAGGACCGTTGACACAACCAGGAGGGAGGAGTTTTTTGGTTTTTGTTTTTTTTGGTCAGGGAAAGTGTTCAGTTAGGCCTGTCAGTAAACAAATCTGTTGGGAGGTCTGACTTTGTACCTAAAGCAACATTTGTGCTTATTTCACACATTTCATATCGTGTAAATCCTCAGCGGGTTTTGGGAGGCTTTGGGCCGGATGCTGCTTTGTAGGGAGTGCTCATTGGCATTCAAACACTGCTGGAGTGCAGCAGAGCACAGCAGCATGGTGAGGGTGTGTGTGTGTGTGTGTGTGTGTGTGTGTGAAACATAGAGATGAAGAATGAACTGAGAAGAAGACATTTTAAATGAGTAGACTGCAGTGAAATATACAGTACACCCCCTAACCTTTGGCCTGAAGGCAACTTTAATGATTGAGCAGCTGCCAGTAAAGAATGAAGTTTGGTTTCGAACCTCAGTACTTTTTTTGGTATCGATTGAAATGTGTCCATAGAAAATGGAGTATCAAAATCTGTGAAGAGCTGAAAGCTGGCATTGAATGTGTGGGAATATTTGTAATCTTGTTTACTTATATATCAATCAGATTTTTGCTAGGGGCGTCACGATTCCTGAAATCCACAATTTGATTTGACTTTTGATTTAAAGGTAATGATTTGATTCTTTTTTTTCAAATTTATTTTATTTTTATACAACACAAGCAGCTATGCAATTTTTAGACTGTCGAGTCTTGATTCATAAAGATCAAAATTTGTTGGTTTTATGCCTGAACGACTGTCAGCTTCAGCCTAACGGCTACATGTTATCAAGTGTGACATGACTATTAGATCTTTTTTGGAATGTACCACACGAAGGCTTTATGTTTAAATTTAAATAATTAATTTAAACAACAATAACTTACCACGGGTGATAATCTGCTAAACAAGAGTCACTAGATGGAAGAAGTGTGATTTACAACAGCAGCTTACCTGCAAAAACTGGGACAATGGCCAAATCAGCAATTTTGGCACTCGAAACTGAAAAACCATTTGATCGATTTTTGACATAAAATAGTAATTGTGATACTTTAAATAATGATCTAACCATTTAAGACTTGGCTTCTGTTTTAAAAAAAAAAATACTGTTTTATGAATTTCAGTTTCTTCTGTGTTTTTCAAACATGCAGAATAACTTGTCTTTGTCTCTGAACAATAAGACTGACACGAGTTCCCATGATTCGCACACAAACACAACGGCCTCTCTTCTGCAATGGCACTGGATCAATATTATGTTCTCTCCACCCTGCTCTGTTCCTGTTTGCACAGCCCTGTAAATGTACCCACCTAGTAATCCCTAATGGAGGATATCCCAGGCAGTGGTAATTCTCTTCTCTCTCTCCCTGTCTCTCTTTGCAATTCACACACAGACTCTTTCACTGTTTGTCTTTCAAAGACGCACAGTGTTAAACTAACTTCACCCTCTACTCATTTGCCGCAGTGTGGAAAAAGCTTTTCACACAGGAAGATCTGTTATCAGGTCTTCTCTTGGTGTCACTTTTGACCCTCTTTTGTTTTCCTGTCTGTCTCTCAATCTCTTTCTGTCACTTTCTCTTCCTCTCCCCTCACGCTATGAGCCTCAGCTGGTGTTTATATACCTGCACACATGCACACACTTACAGGCTGACTCACAGGTTCTTCTCTCATGCTCTCTCCCCACTTGAACACTGGCTTCTGGATCAGCGCCAGCCTGAATGTTCATGAGTGTCACCATTTGCTTATACAAGTCCTCTGGGGGAAAAGTCGCGCCTTTCCCTGTATTCTCACATGCATGCACCCTGCAAACATAAAAAAAAGCATGTGCAATACCTTGCACACACACTTTCAGTTGTATAAAAGATGCACGGTTTTCCAGAAAAAAGCAGGGACAAATATATTTTCCATTACAGAAGTGTTTATCAGGTCTGTTGTATAAAGTGAATGCCACCTGCAAAACAGTCCATTTTCTGACGTAGGTCTGAATCATGTGTCACGGTGCCCTAATTCCCACTGCTGGGCTGCACAATGTCCAGCCAGTCGGTGTTGGTGCTTTCTAAAGAGTAGCCTACTCTGTGTGGGTGAGTCAGTGGAAAAAAACACTGAGCTCACAGGAAGGGAAGCTCTAATAATGAGACAGACTGATACATGAAGCTATGAATAACGGGCGAATGGAGGGCTTTATGAGTACTTTTAGGGTCAGGGTCTTGCTGCAGAACAATGGGCCTTCAGAGAATGGAGAGCAAGAAACGTTTAGAAGAAGAAAAAAAGTTTATTTCAACTGCGTGCCTGTGCCATTTAAGCAACTACTCATCAGAGCAGCTTACAATGTGATACTCACATATACACATAGACCGCATTGATACAACTGCAGTCTTTTATTATGCTTCTGAGCACCTTCATGGCCCCTACAGTGATAGGGGTGTAATTTAGTCATGTTGGTCAAGGCATATATTTTTTTTTTTGTCCGTTCACATCTCTCATCACCTTTTCTTTAAATCCATCGCACACGTCACACTGCTACACTACAAACTACTTTGTGATTGAACAGAACTGTGCAGATACAGATATGATCTTTTATTATTGAAGGGATTTTTTTAAGTCATTTGCTGTGCACAGTGCTAATGAGCATGCAGGCTTGATTCTGTGAATCTACTTGAGGGGTGTTAAACATGATGTCAAAATCAGTTTAAAGAACTTTGAAACTCGGTGGCCAAACTGTCAGTGTTGGATGATGTGTGATGTATAGTTTTAATGTGGGTCATGTCTCACAGGACAGCAACTCAAGAGGCTTGCTGACTCAGCCTTATTTATTGTTGTGGCGTTCAAAGTCAGGAGGCATACGTGACAGTCGTCGTTTTGTGGTCTGCCATTGACAAGCATGACTCTGTAAACTGTAATGTACAGTGTAGTATGAATTCAATAGTAAATTGAATAATTTGGGGGTTTGGCCTGTTGGTCGGACAAATAATAATAATAATTATACTACTACTACTACTACTACTACTACTACTAATAATAATAATAATAATAATAATAATAATAATAATAATAATAATAATAATAATAATAATACCTTTCACTGTTTTCTGACATTTTAATGGACGAAAATATTAACAATAGGTTCCCTTTGGTAGTTTCACATAGTGTTGGCTGAACATAGAACTAAAACATCAATTAGTCAATCCTAGGGATTATTTTCACAATATGACAGTATATGGTATTACACTATTACTACTACTACTTATTCATTTATTATTATTATTATTATTATTGTCAGTTGCAATGACCCTGAACCATCAATTTTCATGTCACAGTATACCCCTGCAGTCCTAGTCAGCTGACAGAAAATTGACCATAGTTGGTTGTTATTTAGCTCATAGAATAATTTTAATGTATTACTGTGTGTTTACTGTGTCTCATGCTGCTACTGGATGCTTGAATTTCCCTCGGGATCAATAAAGTATCTATCTATCTTGTATTTTGGTTGATTACAAAGCAAGCCACAGGCCCAGATAACTAAAAACCACAATTAACAATCTGGCCCATCTTGCTACCTGGTAGGTGCTGAGCTCTAACAGTGTGTCCACTTTCAAAGTCGAGTCACGTAACACATTTCAAAGGATTTCATTCAGATTCTTTCGGTGTGTTGCATTCCTGTGTCGTTCCGACAGCCATCTGAACTCAGCAGAACCAGCGTGTGTTCTGTAGCCCACAAAGACTTCACTGTAAAAGATTCCCCACTTGGACCACCTGCAGCTGTGGACCAATTAAAATCACCACCCACCACCCCCTGACCCAAATGGTTCGACGCACACATACTCACACTCACAATGATAATAGCTGAGGAGAGTGGAAGCAATCAATAAATAATTGATGATAATTGGCTCTATCCATTCATAATTGATACCCTCAATTACCACTAAGAGGCCCCACCTGAGTTTGGTGTATGTGTTTGTGCGCTCCCGGTGGTCTTGTATTTGCCACAGAAGACGTGTGTGCCCATCTGGTGCTTCTCTTTTTTTCAAATTTTGTGAAGTATTGTGTTGGGTGTGTTTGAGATTGTGTGTGTGTTTGTGCTGTAGATATGCTTTCTCTTCCTCTTTCTTTTCTGACACACATAGCAGGTTATCCATGTTGCGTCTTCCAGAACATTATCTCCTCCCGTAGCTGTACAGGCAGGAAACTCCTCTCTGCTGATAAGCAAATGGAGTGTGTGCTTCAGACTCAACATGCTCCCTTATCAAAGATATTGTTTGGATGTAATCACAGCATACTTTCGCTGTTAAACAAGAGGTTGGCAACATGCAGTCATGCAACTTGTGTATTCATTTATCTTCCTCCAAGCTTTGAGTGAAATGGAATAACAGAAGTAATGTCTGTCTTTCTCTTTTTTTTCCCTCCACACATTCCTACAGATCACCACTCTGATCAACCATAAAGACAAGCCAAAGAAGTCAGAGCGCACCCTGGCAGCCATACACAGGGTGGGCCAGGCAGTGAGTGTGGCTGTGGGGCGTTTTGTCGCCGTCGGGGAGGCCATCGCCACCGAGAACCATGAGCTGAAGGATGAGATGGGTCAAGCCTGCTTCGAGGCACGCAGAGCAGGTAGCGCACTTCAACTCAACACTTTGTCGCATGCTTCTCTTTTGGAGGCCATGGGGATGGCACTTATTTTGTGGTCAAAGATTTATGTTTTAAATTCATAGTGGGTACTGTATCTTCCTGTCACAAGCGCGACCTAATGATGTTCACAAATTGCCATTGAGGCTGATTTAGCTCGTCACCCAATAAGACTTAAGTTATTGTCTCCTCATCAGTGTTTATTTGTTAAGACAAACTGTGACAGTCTCATAAAGCACCCGGCATCACCTGCGGGCTTCGCAGTGTTATCAAATTTTAGCAAATTTCGATTTGTCTGGACAGCCTGGCTGTCAAACAACATTATACTGGAGGACCTCCAGAGTGATCTAAAGACATTGTTGTTATTAGGTTGGAAGTAAAGACTGAAAAAAGTGCTTCTTCACCCAAGGATCCTGTCTAGAAGGAGGGAATGAATGTGTCAGCACTGTCTTGGAAAGCACAGCTATAATAGATTCTGATAGAAGGCTCTTGGAGACTTTATGCGTCAAGCTGTTGGCAAGATTGAAGGAGTAGTTTTCCCGATATTCACTGCCACATAGATTGCTCCTGTGTTGCGTTGAAAAATATTTTTCAGCCTGAGGTCAGGACCCCTAATTTTATTTTCAGGGTTTGAATTTTCTGTCTGGGCCTGTTTATATGGAGTTTAAATTTCTCCTCATGTCTGCATTTCTGCAGTTTTCTCCCCATTCTAAAAACATTCAGGTTAGGTGATAGACTTACAAACTGTCCAGGGTGTAGTCTGCATCCACATGTGTAAATGCAATAGGCCAAATCTGTTTGGACGTATGGATATGTCAGGTATGGAAACGGCAAACAAGTGAGAGAGACAAAAGTACGGAAGATTGTAGGGTGGGGTGAAAACAGTGACAACCACCGTGAAGAAACAAGAATGTGTGGATCACTCTCAGCTTTTATTGAACCTGTGAAACAATAGGTGATGGTTTTGTCAGGAATTTGCTTCTCTCTGTCTCACTTTGTTGTAACCTTTTGCTGTTAGAACACTGTCTAAAAATACACACTCAAAACACACATACTCAAAACCCTGTATTGTCCTGTCTGTCTTAACTTTGTTTGGATAGTAGTCACCTCGGAGAAACTCTTCTTTATATCTGGAAACTTAGTTCTTATCAGGCAAAACAAGGACCTCATTTAGCCTCCTACAGAACAGACCGGAAACAATATCACATTGGATAGGAATTTAGACACAACACCGTGATAATAGGTTTATTTTGAGGGAACCGGCTTGTGTAGCAAAGCGTTTAATCCTCACACGGCACTGATTTGTAAAGACGGCTAAAACTCAGACAAAGAGAGCGCTAGTGGGAGGAGGAGAATAGACTGATGAGAAAATGTGTGTGTGCAGCAAGTAAAGTATATGTGCGATTCCCCACTGTGACTAATTTATTCCAGTTCCCACTTTCCTCTTAGGGAGGTGTTCACAGTTTTCCCTTGCACTTCTCCTGATGGACACTGCACAACTGTGTCCTGATTAAAAAAAAAAAAAGAAGACATTTATATCTCATCTTTTTAAAAAGAAATAATGGAGACATCTTCAAGGATGAAAAAAAGAGACTTTTTCTAGTCTTTAAGTCTCTGGGAGAGAAAAGGGCTAGTTAGTGAAGGATTGACATTTCTCTAATACCTAGCTAGAGGGAGAGTTTAATCAGGCAGGCATCAGCTTTGTGCGCTATAATGAATGAAATAAAGGCAGGCTGAAAGCACTACTTTAATTAGATGCTACCCATCATCAGAGCGGTGGACAGATCCAATGAGGCAGGTCAGTGAAGGCAATCTGTGTCGGATCTCTGTCTCTGTCTCTTTCATTCAGTCTCTCAGTGTCATTCTCACATTTGCGTGCTTCTGTCTCACTTTCTCTTTCTCCCGCAGAAAGATTTAAGGTGAGATGCTAGTTCAAAATTAGTCAGAGCACATACAGTATGTGTGCATAGCAGTAAGGTGGTAAAATAAAAAGAGGGGATATGATTGCCTCCAAGTGCGGTACCAGCACAGCAACTTTTCACTGTGGAATGATACAGAAACAAGTCTCCAGCGATGTTAGCAGCTCTGTGAGGCTCTGTTGAGACACAGCGGTGCTCTGCTGGATTTTTATGCCTTTATTTGTTTTGGTATGGAGACGTTGCAATTTTGTGCATTTTCCTAAACACCCTAATAATCAATACTTAATCATTAATAATCAATAAGATACAAAAGCACGTCTTTTCCCAGTTTATGTTTTTTCAAAAACAATCGTTCTAGTCACCCTGTGTCTGAAAGTAACTGCACTTAAAGCTCCCCTTTCTTTTTGTCTCTTCTCAACTCGGCTAGCAGATGTACAGTATCTCTTGAGGGGACGTGATAGCCTGGTTCAGTATAATTTAGTAGCCCACGAATCTCCTTACCATCCACCACATTTATCAATCATGATTCATTCATTCATTTTCCACCATAAAGCAAAGCCTCTGCGTTATTGTGTCTGCATGCACACATCACTACAGCCTTTTCTAGGTGTAACGCAGGCGTGATAGTTTGTTGGGACGTTGGTGCTCCACGTTCAACTTGCACCGCCACCATTGGGTGCCACTTTTCAGTTGGTACAACACTGATGTTATACTCGAGCTGTATTTTAAGATGGTGTCACAATATTTACATGGAGTGCTTTACAGTGCGATGCTCCCACGCTGGACTACATTTTGCCCTCTTCATCGTGCCTCATCATCTCCCATTGACCTTTCCTTTGTTGCGCCAGTAGTTTTTCTGAAGTGCAGAGGTGAAGTGCGCCCTCTTGTGGCATAAAAGTTAATATATGTGAGCTCTAGAGAAACAGAACACAAAACATGGGTTGTTGGTTTATACATTTTTGATTGGTTAAAGTCTTTAAGGCAATTGATTATTAATTATTAGTTAAGTTAGTGCTCAACACAAAGTACAGCTGAGGCTGGTGAGATTGTTTTGGAGGTATTTCGTCACAAACCACAAAAAGTATCGGTCGATTCAAACTAATGATGGCGTCAGATGAAGTTAACAAATCACCAAAGTTAATAAAATTCATCCTGAGGGGATCATAAATATCTGGACCGAATTTTTATCGCCAACCACCTACAAACATTGCAATCCATTGAGTCATTCGAGATCGACTGGCTGCAAGTGCTGTACCAACACATCAAGAATGGCCCTTTCAAGTTTTCACTTATGAATAATAAATTTATCATACAGAAAAAGGCAGAATTCATTACACCTGATACATGATTTTCCATGTAGGAACAAAACTGCTTTTCACTGTGAGCTAAATATACAAAGATTGTGAATACAGAAGATAACTAAGGGATAGCTTTGTTTTGTGTTTAATGAAAAATCTATTCTCATCCATAATCTGGGATTCAGATGGTAGAGTTGGCTCCCTCTGCTCTCCTCTCTGTTAGTATCATGGGGGTTAGGCAGCAGTCTTTGTGAGTCAGGGCTAGATGTTTTAACTGGTTAGTGGAGCTGGCACTGAAAAGCAGCCTGTCGGATGCAATCAGTTCGTCAGTGCTGCTTCTTTTTAAGGACCAGTCAAACCAAAAAGACAGCCAAGCTGCATGACCGATGGAGACCTAGCTATCTCCCCTACCCCCTCCTTTCTGAGCTCTGTCTTTCCCTGCAATTTCTCTCCCACCCCCTCTTGCTCTTAACTCTGGACATTTTACTCTTGATAGGTACTATTTTGGGGATGAGTCTTCAGGCTAAAACTCTGTATTCTTCCCGTTTTGGGGCTTTTGCACGCAGGCTTAGAAAGAGAGAAAAAAGGAAAGTTGGACTCTGTACAAATGCTTTTTTTTCTTTGCATATTCTGTGTATAAATTTGCTCCAGCATGTTTGCCAGTTGTATTTAAGGAGCTCAGTTGTCTGCCCCCCAAAACTGCTCACATAATCCACAAAGCATGCCAGAAGTGTTTAGGTCAGGCTGGCATAGCTGTCAGCCCCACTGTGTTGTATATAGTACCATTGTGCTTCATGCTGTCCACAAATACGTGGTCTCCTGGAGGTGACAAGTGACAGATTGGAAGAACATTGCTCCACACTGTCTGAACTAACTTGGAGGGCATTTAGCAAATTATCAATTGACCATCCATCCGTCCATTTTCTGCCTCTTATGTGGGTCCAGATCTCAGTGGCAGCAGGCACAAGCAAAATCGCCTAAAGGTCTTTCTGGCCGACAACACATCCTCTAACTCTTCCTAGGGAATCCCTGAAAGCTCCCAGGCCAGATGGGATATGTACACCCTCCAGCATGTTCTGGGTCTGTCCGTACAACTGGGAGGAAACTCCTGATTTATCTGGTAGTTAACCAAAAACTCTCACGTCTGACCAAAAGCCCTTTTGCATCGTCTCTCCAAATTTAGTTTTTTCGTTTTTTCTCATTCGTTTTTATGCATTATAATGAAGCAATCTCATAAACTTTGTATGAATGCCTCCACTTACAGTTAAGAAATTATGTGTTTTCATCTTTGAAGCTTGATCCCAGTGGGCATCCGTGCAGTGAGGAAGCAAGATAATATCAGGCAATATACTGGCCTGTACAATTCTTCCGTCAAGCTCTGTGGCTGAACCAAGCTAACCCTTCTCCTCTCCCTTGCAGGTGATGCCATAGCCCAGCTGACAGATGTGGGATCAGCTTTGCCGTCCCAGTCGGACGGACGTATCACGGTGTTCAGCGATAGGACAGGGATGGTGAAAGCTGCCCGCTTGCTGCTCTCCTCGGTCACCAAAGTCCTGGTCTTAGCTGATCGCATCGTCATCAAACAGATAATAACATCACGCAACAAGGTGAGACATGCAGATGTCAGATGACGCAACCATTAAGGATATGCATACACTCTCTTGCTTAGCAAACTCCATCCTGAATCCTTTATTTCCTAATAGGCTGGCTCTCTGAAAGAGTACTCGAAAGGTAATTGAAGGGAAGCAGCACATTTAGCAGCCACATAAAAACACAGAGCAAGAGACTGTCTCTCTTAAATGTACCTGGCTATGCTCTTAGCCAGACAGTATGATACGGATGTAGCTGTAGACTGAGCCAAGAATGGAAACAGGGAGCCTAATCATGACTGGTTAGCCTCGTTTGGACAGACAGTCGACAGCCCCCTGTTCTCCATTACTGGCAAACACAATTACATCTCTTCCTCCTCTTTGTCTGAGGTGGATAAAAGCTACGGCATTAGCGCTGCCAGCTAGCCTACCTTCACCAGCTAAATTATTAGCCACATGGACTACTCTAAAATTAACTAAAGTGCAGGTTAGGAACTACTTAATGTGCTGGTTTTATTTTAGGAGATCACTGATATAATTGCATCACAGTGAGACATTATTACTACAAAAAAGTGGTGGTTTAACACAGAAATAAAATATAAAAAACTTTTACTTGGTTCTGGTGTCAAGTAAGGAGTCACTCCTGGGATGTAAACATAGTGTATGATCTCCCGCAAGATCAGAAACAGGTTGAGGCCATTCACCATATTACCCTGATCTTTTCACTGCTCGCAGGTCCTGGTTACCCTCGACCATCTGGAAAGAGTCAGCACCTTCCAGGAATTTGTACAGATTTTCAGCCAATTTGGCAATGAGATGGTGGAGTTCGCTCATCTCACTGGAGACCGACAGAACGTGAGTAGCATGTCAAGAAACCAACTCTCTGCTTTTCTGTTTTTAAGAGTGTAAAAAAAAAAAATCATCAGCACACTGTAAATTTCTCCCAATAAATGCCACGCAAATGTGGTGTATGTTGGCCAAAAAAAAAAAAAAGCTGCATGTGGTTATAGTGATGTTTATAAAACATGCAGTAATTTGTCTCCTCATTTATGCAACACTGAGCACATTTTGTTTATTCGTGTAGATGTAATCTTCTAACAAGCTGTGATTTTCTAAACATGGTATTCTGAATGTACAAGCAGGTGGCGGCTTAGACTGTGAAACCTGCAATATTTACACTATGAATGTGCAGGGAAAACTCTGAACAAATCAATAATTCAAGCATCAAATATTTACACTTCCCAAAAAAAAATCAAACAATGAGAAGTAACAAGGTGTCCTCAGGCTTCTCTCTTTTTTTTTTTGCAAAGTTTTCTTATTTCAGTTTGTATCTATTCATTTTTCTAATCCATAAAAGAAACATACAAGCCAATTATGACTCACACTCTTCCAACACGGTACATCACGATTTACAGCGATATGAGCAGACCTATGCTTTAGGATGTGTTCTCTCTGCAGTGCATCACCTATACCCTTGTTAATTTGCAAAGCAAAACTTTTGCCAAAAGCATTTAAGCTTTGTTCTGTCAAAGACTGATAATCCTACTTTGACGCATACATTCAGCTTCTGCAACTAAAGCGCTTTGCCTGCAGAAGCTGATGTAAAGTGCAACGGCTGCGATATCTAGACAGGGACAGAGGATCGACCATCCCACTTTCTGCATTTTCCTCGGGGCTTGTGTTTTGACACACACATCGTGTTCTCTCCTCATTTGCCACCCTGTTTTCTGGATCATCTTTTTTCTTTTTGTCGTATTCACTTCTACTCCTGTGCTCGCATGCGCACATACAGTATGCACAAGCACACAGCCCTTTAGAAAAATCTATCTTTATCTATTGAAACCAGACGAGCGCAGAGGCACTAATAGTGGTAATCACATCTTCCTTTTTATCCATAGTAAAGTGCTGGGAGAGGAGTAGATTCAGCTGCCTTATTCAAATCCCATATCTACCTACTAATTCAAGCTGTGTTTCTGTTTGGAAGCAGCAAGTCATTGACATTGTATCTTCTTCTGGTTGCATCTGTTTTTATTAGATGACAATTAATGTCAGAAGTTTCATGTGTGTGTGACTTCCTCATACCAGCATGAAAGAGATTTGCTGCATTCGATGATCGTGTCCCTCGGACACCCCGAGAGTTCTTCGAATTTGCAACTAAAGTAAAACCACCCATTAACATCTGGTGTGTGTGTGTGTGTCTTTGTGCTATAGGACTTGAAGGATGAGAAGAAGAAAGCACGGATGGCAGCAGCCAGAGCAGTGCTGGAGAAATGCACCATGATGCTCCTCACAGCCTCCAAGGTAAACAGCTGGTGCACCAACACGGCACCTCTGGGCAAGGGTTATGGATTATGTCCATCTTAAATATTTAGGACCTTCTCGAGTTTATCTAACTTCAAGGTTTCTCAAATGCTGCGATCAGTGGTGATATTCAGATCACAAGTGAGAGGGTGAATAATTGGGGTTGAGATACTTCTATGAAAAGGGTAGAAGTTGAAAAGAGTAGAGGAGGATGCGAGCTTTGACATTTCAATTCGAATTCCCTCCAAAGACTTGCCTGAGGCACCCAGATTGTGAGTCGGCGCGGATCAACAAAGACGCCGTGTTCCATCGAATGCGCTGTGCCCTGGAGCAGGTCATCGAGATAGTCACTGAGGCACGGAGCTGCGGGGAGAACAAGATCCTTCCTGCCAGCATCTATGATGGCATCAAGGACTTTAAGGTAGGTTCAGAAATGAGTCTCAGCGAAGGAGACGATACATATCTCGGTAAAGGCTTACGGTTAGCGATGCTCGCCTGACAGATGCTGAAGTTAAGTAATGATCCTCTTGTGGGTGAAGCATCATGCTGAGTTTTAAAATCACTGTAGCACAGCCTTTAAAAAGAATTTCTGTTTGAATCTGTTTATATTAATAAAGACTGAAGTGAAAATCCTCAAATCTTAATCTAGAAAATCAACACAGAGACTTATCTATTTTATAATTTGGCTCATACTGTTGTGTGATTATTAAACCTACATAACTATGACTAATCTTCTCTTTCCTCCTTGTGTGCTGGCAAATGAAAGAAATTTCTCTTTTCTGAGAAAAAGAAGAAAGTATTTTAATGAAAGGACCCAGAGATGCTTATTGCTTTTAATGAATGGCTTTATAGAGTTGAACTAAAAGCCTATATAAACCTGACATCGTAGGACACATAAGCAGACCATAACCTCTCTTAAATCAGATCTTTGTTTAAAAAAAGAAAAGAGGATAAAGGATAAAACTGTTTCTGTGCTTGAGATGCTGTTTGCAGAATATATTGTGCACCTTTGTTGGCCCAAGGTGACTCTAAAGCTAAACCCATATCCCACAATCCTTGATGAGGTCAAGTGCATAGTGATAATTAGATGATAAATCATGCTTTTTCCCTCGGGACATTGGTTAGTAAAAAATTTGTGTGCTGCCACCTCAATCTTTTGCTCTCACAACAATCCTTAAAATGCTCCTTCAACTTCAATGACTTCCCAATTCCCTACACTCCTCCTTTCTCCTGCAGTCCAGCGTGGAGTGCCTGCGGGAGAACCTGTACTCCTTGTCACCCCAGAGCGTGGGTGGCCAGTTGGAGGCACTCGTGGAGAGGACAGAGGACTTCACTGATTCGGCCTACACCAGCCATGAGCAGCGGCAGGCCATCCTAGGTCTGTGCCAGCTGGCACGCCAGGACACTCAGCAGCTGGTGCACGCCTGGGTTGAGGCGGTATGTTGGCACAAACAGGCACGCTTACACAGATGCACATACGCCTACAGGAATATTCATAAAAAACATATGCTACCATATGAAGAATAATAATGAGTGCCTGATCTGTGAGACACTTGTAAAAGTACGATAATAAGATGCAAAACAAGAGTTAACCAAGCAAACAGGTGATGTGGATTGGGGTGCCAGTGTGAGATGATGGGGAACTGGCAAGGTTATAAACAATTTTTTAATAATTTTTATAATACAAGTGGGAACACTCTGTTTGTGGCATGCTCGACACACACAAACAGCATGCTACACAGACAGAAATCCATACAGACAGACTCTCGCACACTCCCCAGCTCATTCACTTTGCCTACTGACTTTCTTTTCACACGTCCCTTCCTGGAACAAGGGGAGTATAATAACCGACCTGAATAACCATTTCTTTTAACCAAGGCTTGTTCAGCCGAGAGAGAAACATCACATACTGTTCCGCGCCTTGCTGCCATTCAGCAGTCTCCTTGGCCTTCAGAATAGATGGAATGAAACACAAGTCATTATGTTGCAGTTTCTTTTTTTTTCTTAAACTTTTTCAGCGTGCTCAGAGTACACAGAGAGACCGCTGCTACATCATTGTACAGTAGTGCCTCATCTAGCCTTTGCAATTGAAGGTCATCTGGAGAATTGAAAAGACCAGAACACTGCAATGTTTTGAAATTGCAGAGAACAGTGTCTGAATGTGCAAATATTCTTGGGTGTTCTGCCCACTCCAGTTTGTGGTCTTGATTCTTATTGTGGCAAGCTTAGTAGAATATATACATATATTATATACTTGTTTTTGTTCCAACTGGATTTAAGGGTCAAAAAATATGAAATTAAGAAAATTGTTGTAGAGTATTTAAATTAAATAAAAAGTTTAAATCATTTTAGTTTGATTACACAAAATTGCATGTTGACCCACTTTATTTGCATATTCAGAACATAATAGGCTGCAAATGTAATTGGAAAGTCAAAAAACATGCTTTTAAGACCCCGGGTTCATTTTTCAATGCAGTCTTTTTCTAGTGCATTGTCGTGCACTTCCAGATAACAATGTAGGTCTGTGTGTGAGCCTGTACAACCACGTTGGTTCTCATGTTTTCTTCCCCTCTTCTTATCTCGTGTTTTATTGGAGCAGCAGTCTATCCACGCCAAAGAGGCCACAGAGGGCATGGAGGTGGCCATCCTGAAGACGTGCCAGAGCGTCAACGACCTCAGGCGAGAGGTGAGCAGCAGTGTGTGTCTGCTCTGCTCGTCTGCTCTCTGAGTCTCAATAGATGTACTCAGTTACAGAAACACTCAGACATTACTCTCTGTCTCTTTTCTTTTTCACATCACTCTTCAGCTTGGCCATTGTGTCACCTCTGCTCTTCCTCCTTTAAAATCCACCCTCATTCCTGCCTCTCACTCGCCTTTCTTTGTCTTGTGTTCCCTCCTTTTTTTTTAATTCTGCAATTTAATCTTTGATTTCACCTGCAGCTCCATAAGGTGGCAGTCGGTCGTGCCTCAGACTTGCTGAAAGTTCACGGGGAGACGTTGCCTTTACGGGCTCTCAAAGCTGCAGGCGCCGAGGGGAACCTGGAGGCAGTGGCAGAGTATTCACGCACGCTTACCGAGCAGAAGGAGCAGCTGGTGGAGGTAGTACGGGGCAAAGGGGACTGGGAGAGGTTCTTGGTGGTAGTACCATCTAGTAGAGGTGCTAACCTGGTTTAAAAAAAACATTAGAAATCTGTAGGGATGTTTAGTTTGTTATATATTTCTTTCTGTTATTTTATATATATTTGTCTGTACTTATCAATCTACCTTCTCAGAAAAAATAGCTGGCATGCCACAAGCACTTGTTTAAGCAAGTAAAAACATACAGTTTGAAATGAATGAGAACGTAAACTACACTTGTAATCTTCAACCAAAATTAAGTCAACATGTGGTTTTGCTATGCAAACACTGAGCAGGAAAATACCATGCAGACTTTGTTATGTCTTTGCTAGTGGCCCTAACAAATAAACATTGTGTCAGAGTAAAGGTGCTCTTTTTGGAAAATGATAAGCTTCAATTTATTTACAAAAAGCACATGTTTCGTGCCAAGGGTTTTTGTCAACCAGATAAAATGACTATGCAGTGATTAGGTTATTGTATAAACCTCTAAAAATATCTAATTTGTCCACTGTGATGCAATTAGGAATGATCACCTATGACTGTGTTTTTGCCAGTATGAGTTAAATTGGTAGCAAGGTAGTACATGCACAAAATATTAAGATTTATTCATTTCCTGCAGTGTAACTTTTAAATGTCCGGAGGATCTCCAGTCAGTCATTCTTTTTCTTCCTGCATCTTTGCCCTCAGACGTGCCGGCTGCTGTGCCACGTGTCTGGGTCAGAGCCTCTGGAGATCACCTGTATACATGCTGAGGAGACCTTTCATGTCATTGGTCCACAGGTAACTTTAACCCTCCAAACACTTTTTGCAAAGATTTAAATTAATTTTTTTTTAGTCGACATTGTTGACTTGAAATGTAAATGGCGGCAAACAGGGGAGACATGACGCGTCTAGAAAGACATTCAGGTTTAACTTAAATTAAACTTGAGACCTGTTTGGTTCCATTCAACACTTTAATCATATGTCAATAAAGTCAAACTAGTCTCACAGTAGTCTGGGAGTGAAATCAAACCTGAGTAATATTCTACTTCGAAGCATTTGGGAGGGACAATGGACAAATTACCTCACGTCTCCACTGTCTACCTCCTACACCTGCCATCCATTCAAGATGGCTGAGAACATGCTGTCCACCTAGTCCCCCTATCCCAGATCTAATTATGTTTGCTCTTGGAAACCGTCCATGCCAATAATTATCCAGCAATGTAGAATGTTCCCATCCTGCAGTGCTAATGTCAGGCCCTGCATGACTCCGCAGTAATGACTCCGCTCCTAAGTTCAAAGGTCAACCAATCAATAACGTTGCAGTATGGGTTGGCGGTGGTGATATGTCTCTCTGTATGCCCAAAGTAATAGACGGGTGGCCCAGAGGGTAATTGGTTATTAAATACTTCACTGTAGGGGATGGGTGTGGTGTGGTGTGTGTGTGTGTGTGTGTGTGCGTGTGCGTGTGTGTGCGTGTGTGTGCGCATGTGTGTGCGTGTGTGTGCGTGTATGCGTGTATGTATGAGTTTAATTTATATTTATAAGATTTAGTTGTCTAACTGTTGTCTTACTTCCACTGATTTATATCCCACACTTGATTGATATTCTTAACTGTCCCTTGTGTTTCAAACATGTGGCATGCTTGAGCTCGTTTACACACATCATGTGTTATGCACCAGAGGTGTGCTGAAAATGTACTTATCAACATTTAATCCCTTCCGTTGATTGATTCTTTCCACCATATAGATTTGATCTAAACTCTCAAATACAGTTTTTCTTAATGAAGTCTGCATTTTGTGTGGCAAGTAATCACAATGTGATTTCTGAGTTAAACAACTTTTAACTTAACTAGTGTAAACAGGCTGTACCCTAGTTACTGTGCACATTGTGTTTTGGGTTACTTTAAATACTTCAGGCTATTGGACTAATGTAAGTTGTGTGATGAAGCTGTATGATAAACTATAGTAAATCATGTTTAACATTTAACTTGCTTATTCGGTAATATTATTTCCTGCCTTTGTTTCATGGGGGGCAACAGTAGAGCTGAGGCTTTGCTCTGAACCCTGAGAGAGCAAAGTCTGTGTTTACTGTCTTGCTGTGTTGCTGTTGATGAAAGGAGATTATTCAGAGAGAACTGTAGCCCTGTTATTACCCACAGCCCAAAAGGAAGGGGGCATATAATATTAAATAGATATTATTAGATAATATTAGACATAAGTGAAATGATCACAAGTTTTTTTGCTTTAACTTATAATTATGAAATGAAGTTGATTACACGGTGTAATGGCATGAATGGCACAGCGAGAATAATCACGCCATCCATGTTTAGATTGGTTCCCCATAAGCTTTGCTTTCACGATACAGTTTTTGCCTAGACACTGTTAGTGAACATGCTTTATTCTTCTCTCTTATTTCTAAATTGGTGTTGATCATTACTCCATGGAGAGAGGCTTTGAGGAAATGGAAGCGATCCCACAACAGCACAAACAAAAATGTCACATACAGTTTGCTTGAATTGTACCACATTTTGTTCCTTGTCTTGGTAACCCACCAACTTTATTTAAATATTACTTTACATTCTACCTCAGATCATCTCGGCAGCGCAGACGCTTGCCCTCCACCCGTCCAGTAAGATCGCCAAGGAGAACCTGGAGGTGTTCTGTGAGGCCTGGGAGTCGCAGCTCTGCGACATGGCCCTGCTGCTGAGAGAGATCAATGACGTGTTTGAAGGCAGACGAGGTGCGTTTCACTTGATACTTGTGTGCGTTTTGGTGGGTTGTGACAGTAGAACAGTCAGCAGACGCATGAGGAACTGGAAGCCTTTCAGAAGGAGAGAAACAGAAGTGAATACAGGCTAAATATGCTGTCAAAGGAATTTTAGCTTAAAAGAATCAAATTGTCTGATTAAAACCTTGATTTATTATTTTGCCCATGAACACTTCAATTGCCGCGTGAGGACATCTTTTGAAAATTAATCATCATGAACTGTGGGAAGTTTTTTGTAAAAGGGACGTCAATGCCATTAAACACCCATGCATTCATTCCTCCTCTGTACGCCCGCTCTCTATTCATCATTGTACCAGTTACCTGAAGTGTCCAAATCATGGACAGCACTTCTTACAAATCTGCTGTTTGTATCCTCACTGACACTGACTCAAACACAAAGTTCATTTAGATACTCAGTGTGTATATTTGTAATGGCTTTAAATCTGTCCTTGTTCACACAGATGCATGTTTATATCAGGTTATGTAAGTGTTATCATGTACTCAAACGCTGTAAGTATGAGACATTTTAAAGACCGGGGAAAGATGTTTTGGCATATTTCCAGGACGTTGCTGCCCTCAAGAATGTGACTTTCACATAAAGCGGAGTAAATATTTTGAAGTGCAGCTCAGTGGGTGAAAGGATCACATCCATCACACATTTATATTCCTGTGAAGCCAAAGTGCTGCGTTAAGATGTAAAAATATGGACACTGTGGAGAGAGATTTGCTTTTATTATTTCCCCCTAATCCTCCCCCATGAACGTGACGGTCCCTGTAGTCGATTAAAGCAAACCATGCTGTTCGTGTTTATGATGAATGATAAAAATGTGTCAGGGGTTGACAGTGATAAAAGCAAAACAGTTTCATTACCATAATTACTAAATGACCGCAATTGCCACCCTAATTGCCTGGAAAAAGTGTGGATAGCTACACGCAGAGGGTTTATGATTGACTTATTTATTTATTTCTCTTGTGACTCAAATAATCACAATAACGCTCTGCTCCTAGGAGACAAAAGACCTTATTTGTCGCTTCCCAGACCTGGAGTGAGTATCACACCATCCATCCTCATGAATATATCAATGATCCAATGGTTTGTAATCCTCTGATTAATGCCACTCTCTTTTCCCACAGAAACACTCACTCACTAACTTGAAGACTGCCAAGGCTGTCAAGTTGGATGCAGAGGTAGCATACACTATAAACTCCTCTGGCTTTCAGCACAATACATCACGTCACATCTTGCACGCCGCTCTGACAGCAGTATATTCATCTCTAGTAACGTGGTGTCACTCGCATGCAAAATTGATGGTGTTCGTATGGTAATAGGCTGCAATTTTGCTGGCCGGCAATTTTTCACACGCTGTACCACCACAGGAAGTAGGATTATGCTGATTGTACAACTCCTCCATGTGTTAACAAATGAAAAATAAACCCGTTTGCTAATATACATTTATAAATTCTATTATATTTCAGTCTTTGTTTTTTGTGTTTGCAGGAGCAGACGAGCATTGCCAAGCTGGGTCTGGAGCTTCGTCTGCTGTCGTCAGATGTGGACACAGAGGTGGAGAAATGGGAGGAGCAGGAGCACGACATTGTCCGACAGAGTCAGAGCCTGGCCAGTATGGCCTACAACATGCACCTGTTTACCAGGTAACCAAACCGCACCACACGGGCACACACGTGCTCTGATTTTAGCCTGCTAATGCTGTTACATTCATTTCAGAGCTCAGCATTGTAAAGCCTCTTAAGAGCCACATGTTATCCCTTTAGAGGCTTAGTGTTAATGAGAGGCCCCAGCTATCGATATTCACCAGGCATAGTTTGAGACACTGACAAAGTTGGCATAACTGTGACTCATTCTGAAAATAAAATTGTTGCGATTCATCTAAGTAACCGTGTTTGTTGATTTGCTGTGGATGTATTTTGTCCCCATCCATCTTCCTCATTCATGTTTCCCTCCCTGATTTTCTGCTTTTCCCATATTGATTCTCCAGAGGGGAGGGACTGCTGAAAACAACACTAGATCTTTTTCATCAAGCAGAGGTATGTGCATCCATATCCACTAATCTCTGTTCTGTTTTCTTCCTGTTTTATCAAAGTTACAAATGAATGCACATCTCGTTCCATTAAACCAAAGACGTACTGGACTGGCAGATCAATAGGTTACAGTAGTAAATGCCAGAATCCCTTGATTCACTTCCGTCTTGGAGATCTGATAGGACATGACTACGACTTATTATTACGGCAATACAGTGCCACATCGGACACAGAAGGTGACAACAAACAAGGTTGTATGGAGGAGTCTATCCGATTGAATTGGGATCATTGCCAATAATGTGCAGTAATTTGTAGAAAGAGGGCCCAGAATGTCAGCTGGGATTTATTCCATCTGGGGTGAGCGAGAAAGATAAGAAAGAAAGAGGAACAATATGGAGAAAGAGACGGGAAGGCATCCTGATAAGAGCAGAGAAAAATAAAATCTCATATTCACAATATTTACTGACGGGCTTTGTTAAACTGTGGAACTGTGGAAGTTAAAAGAATTCTTGTTTTGCTTGTATTTGTGTGTTTTTTTGATTTTTGTCTTCTCTGACTCACTCCAAAGGTTCTTTCTGAAGAGGGCCTCCAACTGTGCTCATCTCTCCGCACTTTTTCCACCCAGGTATATACTAATAAATCTCTCTCTTAAACACACACACACACACACACACACACACTGTTTAAAGCTGAATACCAAAACCACAAACCACTTATATAAATCTAAGATCTTTGCACATTTAGCACACATTAAACATGTAGGTTTATAGTACGTATAAGTAACAATATGAATACAGTAGAATATTAAAAACAAAAAATCAACAAAAAATCTCGCCTCTCTTGTGGAATCTCTGACTGCAGTAAAGTGTTATGAAACTATATAAATCAGTTTAGAAGTAACAGCAAAAAAAAAATAAAGCCAAAAAAGGAAAGAAGCAGTTTATGTATTTATTTTTTTGCACACCGTGAGCTGCAAACCCATCTGTATGCAGACACACACACACACTGGCACCTGTGCCCCTACCCACGTTACACCTCTCACACACATACACACCCATATCACCCATTCTGGCATGCCACAGTGCCAGGTCTGCCTTATAAATCACACAGCGAGAGCAGGAAATTAAGGCTGTCACACACTTTCACCGTCCTCCTCTCCTCCCTGAGTTGAGATCCAACAAACAAACGTAGCCTCAGTGCCTTCCTTCCTCTTGCCCTCCACCAACTTCTTACCCGGTTCCTCCAAGTTTAATTAAATGGGTCTCTTTGACAGCCATTAACGACTGCCATTTGTCACCGCTGCGTCTGTAGTTGTGTATGTTTGTGCACATGTGCATGTACGGAGGAGGTGAGGGTGGGGGAGCTGACTGCGACCGCCAATTCATAATCGGGAAGCCCAGCTCTTCAACTTGCCTCACGCTTTCTGATTAATTACATCAAACAAACTGGTGCTAATGGAGTCCCTCTGCCTCACCCTCCACGCCACTCGTTTTTTGGCACCAAATGCACTTGTAGCACACCTGTGTTGCCCGCGTTTAAATTACCAGGCTATTTATGCAAATTAGTTTGAACATTTTTAATTGAGGTTTTGTGTACTTTTGCCGGTCATGAGTGGAGCTGCCCTGAATAAAAGAGCTTGTGTTTTTAGGTCGTTGGTGGCATATAACTGAAGTAGACTGATGGCACCCGTGACTGAGATCTAGGGATTAACTCAGCTGGATAACAGACTTAAGCAGTAGATCATGACCTGGCTGTTGCTGATGGATTACATCAAACAACACTAAATCTGATTTTATTCCACTTTCCCTTTTCCTTGTTGTGATTTGTGTTTGAAGAGCATTGTAAATCCAGGCCTGTAGATCTATCAATGTCTGTACATATTAACCCAGTCTCCCTGGATAACACCACCATAAACAACTTGTGCGTTCCTGACAGACATGTCTTCCTCTCTCTATCTCTCTGTTCCAGCTGGTTGATGAGGAAAAGTCTTTGGTGGTGACAGAGATGGAGAAACTGGTGGCATTGTGCCAACAGCTGCAGATGGGGGCCAAGACTCCCATACAAGGCAAGACTGCCACCTTCCAGAAGGTACCTATACTACTACGCTTGTGTATCTCTGTATCATATTTTTTTTTGTGTTTACACAAAAAAAAATAATAATAATGCCAAAGTCTGTTTTGTTTGGTAGAAATTAAATTGGTAACATCACAGTGAACGGACTTTCTGTAGTTTTTTTTTTTTTTTTCTTAAAGCGATAATTAGCTTTGGCAGAGCATTAACTTTGAGTGATCTGTGAGTAACAGCATTATCGAACACAGGATGGATTAATGAATAGCTGTGAGGAATTAACGAGTATCTTGGGGCGGGGATGAGCCGCCTTAGGTCACCTTGTAATAAAGGCGACGGTTGGAATCAAAAGGACGGGTTGAAGAATAGTGTACCCTCTGCTGATTAATGAGCATCTCTTTGATATGTATTGGTTCCCATCTTGCTGTCTCCCCTCTCTCCTGATGTTGCTGTTCACTTTATCATTCATCACTATGAGGCATTGGTATAGTAGAGCACTGATCAGGAAATGTTAAGTTATATGTTAGATGCTATAAAATATTATTTTGTTTTCTTTGTCTCTAGGTGGAGTCATCCATTCAGACAACCAAAGGTATCTTGACTGTGGTCCTCTCCCTCCTCCCATTCTGCAACAAGCTCAACAGAAAGGTGAGAGCTATTAAACAGGACCCATGACTGACATTAGCTTGACAATCTCCATGAAAATCCTCCAAACTAAAAGAAAGAGAGAGCTCAGAAAAGTTTCTGCAGCCCAAGAAAGTATAATTAAACTGGCAATAACTGATTTTTGGCCACTTAGTTGCGCTCGAAACCAACTTAGTAAACAGTTGGCAGTTTACACAGCAGACAGATGTGGAGCAAAATTAGGATTCATTTAGAGTCATGTCTCTGGCCACTTCGCAAATGTTAATCTAATATTCACTCTCATTTAGCTCTTATTTTGGTCTCCAACAACTGTTTAGCTGCTAAATGCCCCACTGTGTTCCCCAGCTAGTCTCTTAACTTTGTCTGCTGTTTGGTACTGGGCTGGTAAAAAGCAGTGGAGTTTCTTCACTGATTAGAGTGGTGAGCGTGAATCAAAACAGCAATGCTGTGAGTTGGAAAACACTGAGCTGATGAAACACTCCATACTCCAAAGCTGAGGGGAACTGCAAGTAGTTATGCAATCCATTGTTAACATGAAATATTCATTCTAGCAGCATAAGTGTATTTATTTAAATAAAACCAGATAAGAAAAATAAAACAAACAGGAGAGGTCAAAAGTTTCAAAAGATAGCAAGGTCTTGACTTTCATATTTTCTGTCCATTCATTCCTCTCCATGTTGTGTTCATTTGCAGTACAAGTCTGAGAGGAGTAGCCTGGGTTCCCCGCAGGAATGGAGAGAGAGGCAGGATGCATCAACACCTGTCAAAGAGGAGGGAGCTCTCAACAGCAAGAATAGCAACGGCTTCGGTGTCAAATCTTTGGAGCAGCACATGGCCGGTCTCAACCTCCTAGAGAGCAAATAATCCAGGAAATAGTCACCTCCCTTGTCCACTATTCTCCCTTGGAGAGCAGCACATCCAACCTCACCTTTTCTGGAGGACATGTAATCCAGAAAATACTAAACACCCCTCATCCACATGCACCCACCAAAGGGTGGGCTAGAATCATGGGGTGAAGATGGTTGCCTGGGTCAGTCAGAGTTTTGTATTTGCTGTTTGGATGATAAATTGTGAGGTTTACAGAGGAAAAAGCAGATCCAAGCTCTCTGTGCCCCAAGGTAGCTTGTTCCCTGAAGCACCAGTTCCACCCTAGTCCACAAGATGGAGACAATCAGCCAATACTATGACTTTGCCATTTGCAGTGAGCCTCTGTAAAGAGCGAGAGGGGCCTGACACAAACCTGATTTCTGAGTCACTTTTATACACTTATCTGGATGTTGAGTTGATAAACTGATCAGAAATCAGGAAAGAGCTCCTGTTGATGCTCAGCCATACATCTGTCTTCACTATGTGCCTCTGTGTAACAAACCTAATTGCTTTGTGGTGTTCTGTAAACGTGTTGCACATGTTAGCCTAATGAAAAAAGAAAACACAGTGAAATGGCTGAAAACTCACCATGCATGAAGCCATCATCACCAAAACCTTGTGTTTGTTTATGGTCAGTGTGTCATAAGTTTGTATTGTTAACATTGTAATATTATCCATAGTGGTACATCCTGTCTTTGATCACTGGCATTGCAGTTAGCATCTCACTTGGATAAAGAAGTATTTTAAAAAGACAACCATGACATATGATTAATGTCTAATTCCCATACAGTTTGCTATGGAGTGTTGTCCCATGTGCCATGTTAGTTAACAGAATGCAAAAATCATGATTTAATGCCAAATATGATTGTCCTCATGAAGATGCTGTGATCTTCAGCTTGCTACTTGTATGAAATTATAAAACTCTTAGTCCTCCAGTGTACAAAACTGGAGATTTTTATTTGGGCCTGGTTCCTCTGAAAATTCAGATAAAGCTCATCGCTATGCTTTCGGGATGTCAGGACCTTTCTTTATACTGTCCTAGGTATTATTAAATCATTCTGTGTATACTGTTATACATTTTCTCACAAATGAAATGAAACAGAATTCTGAACTGGCATCTGTGTCAAATGGAGCCTTGAAGTGTACTTGTTATGAAGACTATCATTGTGAAGCTGCCTAGTAGGCCAGTATGTATTAAATGGTATATGGTATCTATAAAATGGTACTTGAAGCATAGACATATATATATATATATATATATATATATATATATATAAACAGTATATACACTAAGTATCCTGAGGTAATGACTTTGGTACTAACTCGGTGAGGGTGTGATAATGACTGAAATGAATTAAGCTTTAGAGACGCTTTGTACAGTCTGAGAGCAGCTAAGGATGCTGGGTATTATAGTGGAGCTACAGATGTGAAGAAATCATAGATCTAGTTTTGGACCATCTATTCTTTTGACAATTGAAAGGTTAAAAGTGACACATAAAAATAAACAATATTTTTTCTTAAATCACCGTCTGTGTTTATTGACATTCTAGAAAAATAAAGCAAACTGAATATTAGTTGAGGGTGTGTAACAAACAGTCTTCAAGTAATTCGTCATGCTTTCCTTTTTCCTCATTTTTCAAATTAGAAAATTCAAACAATAAATTAACTTCTTGAGAACTTGAACGCATCCTGAAACCTTCCTCAATTTCTAAAACTGCGAAAAACTCCGTATAATATTCTAGAGGCACAGTGCAGTACTTGCATTATATGCAATGGTCCCTTTGAAGTGACATACAGGTGAATGTCACTTTCCAGGATAATGTCCTCAGTCTTCACCCAACCAGGTGGGTTTTGATTTAAGGCAAGAACACGTTCTTGCTCTGTCAAGTAGGTTGTGATTGAGCAACAGTACGTTTCGAGACAAGACTCTCAAACTCTTCTTTGCTCAGGAGATTCTCTGTTATGCTCTTGCTCTCCTCAAACTTTGGCAGGATGACAGCGATGTATCCCTCAGTGGACGGCTGTTTGGATTTGACAGACGAAACATTATTGAAACAGTTTCCCCATGTGGACAATAAAACTCATCTAATCCTGCAGCCATAAATGATAAAAAACTATATTCAAAGTGTGTTTATATATTTATGCAAATGTGTAATGTACTGATTATTTATGAATCATTAGAAATAGACTATTCACAAATTGCCAAACATACACATGGTATTCAGGTGTGCACGTGATAGTGGTAACATTAAAAATCTATATTTACCTTTTCCAGCAAGAGAGAAGGATTTTCTAAAATACTCTCATTGACCTCAAGAAGACGGCCTCGGATGCAGCTAGAAAGACGATAAATTTGTGTGACTGAAATACAGCATGGGGAATGTATACCTAGAAAAACAAACTGTTGTCTCACCTGTAGATTGTGTACTCGGTTTCATCTGTGCATGTTATCCTACACAGAGGTGCAAAATCAGTAAGGAACTGACCCCCCTGTAATGGGAAAAATAGATCACCATTTTTAAATGTCTGTACAGTAGTAAGTACAAATTTCTGCACATAGTTTTATGAATTTACCCGCTTGGACTTCCCAGACACTTTATTGTTCAGCCGACTGCAGCCATTACTGATCTGGTAATTGATGCTTTTGATCGTCCGCCCATTCTGAAGAATCGGATGAGTGTCTGCTAACGTGATAACGCACAGTCTGCAGAGAACAAACACATATTAAAAAATGTGCCATCAAAAGGAATACCAAAAGTTAAAGGTCCAGTGTGTAACATTTAGGAAGATCTATTGGTAGGAACTGAATATAATATTATGTATGTTTTCATTAATGTATAATCACCTGAAATTAAGAATCATTGTGTTTTTGTTGCCTTAAAATGAGCTCTTTACAAAGAGAGTAGGTCCTCTTCTACGGAGTCCGATGTGTTGAACTGCCATTTACAGTAGCCCTGAGCAGACAAACCAAACACTGACTCTAGATATGACCTTTTGCTTTTTATGTGAACTTCACAGCCAGAGTTTTTCCTACATGCTTGGAAGATGAGGGTTAGGTGAGTATTCATTTGGTTGCAATTTGCAACTTCACTGCTAGGTGGCACTAAATCCTACACACTGGACCTTTATAAACAATATCAGTGTATAGTCACCTTAAGTGTGGTGTAAATTAAGTTAAATACAGTGTGACACAAATCTTTAAAATCTAAAATTCACATTTAAAACAGAGTATTAACTTAACATATTCAGATGGGCCTCAGGAAATAAAACTAAATAGTGGGTAACCAGAAAAATAGAATTCATCTTATACTTTAGAACAGGCCCAGAGCTTCATTTTTATATATATTATTTATGGCCTGCTAGCATTGTCAGATACTGTATGGCTGGCAGATTTGGCCTTTTTGGTTGACATGACGAAGCATCTGAATGCACTAAACGTTAACCTCTAAGGACATAACTGCTGGTGTTATGTACCTGCAGACGTGACACAAAATATCACTTTCTGAATGATCTTAAATGTCAACAGACTTTGCATTACTCATAATAAGTCATGTTTAAAATGAACATGAGGTGAAGATTTGTATCCACTTCATGCAAGTTTAACATGTTCCAATGTATTCTGTGTTATCTGACTTCAGATGTGAAAGAAAGGCAGAACTGGTTTTTAGATTTGCTCACGCCTGATTGGTTTAGATTTGGTGACATTGCCATTTTAAAAAAAATGATAATTGCGACAATGAAAATAAAATTGTTACAGTACAGTGCATTTGTATGTAACTTAACTTACCTACTAATAATTTTTTCACTTTTAAAATGTTATTATGTAATTGTCAAATCTGACCCTCTTGAAGTTTGGACACCCCTGCTCTAGCATTTATCCCAGCGCACTATATAATGTATACTGTGTATACTTCAGTACTATTCATAATGATTAATCATTTTGTAATTAACACCACCTGGTGTTGAGCCATCACACCACTGTTACCTGTTTGAATGCTGCAGGATGCAGTGGTCCTCACACGGTTTCCCCTTCATATCTAAATGAAACAATGATTTTTATGTATTGTTAAAAATATAAAGTAAACACATCATTAATATTAGTAATATTTAGTGTTCCTCTACTTGTGTGGCTTAGAGTTTAACTAAAGTTAGCCACATTAGCCGCCGCGCAGCTAACATGGAGGCATTTGTAATGATGTCATTTACCTGCTCTGTACCACCGGGTGTAATATCTGTCGACAACTGAAGGCGCCGTTGCTTCTGGGTCTTTCTGCTCCACACAGTCCATCAAAAGTTTTCCCAGCACACGGTCGGTGTCAGAAAAAGACAAATTTAATTTAAAGAGCCTGCGCATGTAGCTACTTAGCTTCACGGATAGAATATGATGTGACGCGCGGCGGTCCGTCCTTCAAATTAAACCGAAGGTTTAAAAGAGGGAGAGTTCCGGACTTTGTTTTCGCTTATTTAGAGAATGAAGAAATGAGTGAATGAATACGACACATCAAAGTGAATCTTACTCTACTAGAGAAACACACAATAAAATATATTTTTTAAGGGGCAGCATAGATACACTTGAGAAGAACCGGGCATCTGTTAATATGAAGTTGACTGTCCGAGCCACAGCTGCTCTTTACCTGCTGTTTACCTGCTGTTTACTATCCCCAGCATCCTGTTTAACATCTCCAGTTGAGTAATTCACTTGAACTGAAGCAGCATCGATGATATTTGAAAGCTCTACTCATCTGCCAAAAAGGTGACTGAGTACTTCTCTTTTTTCTGCACAGGTAAGCACATTGAATCACAAAGTTAGTTTTACTTGGACTAATTGAGCATGCCAGTATTTCTAAAGCACCTTTTCTCTCCTTTTTGTAAATAATAGTTAGGTTTCCTAGTGATACATGAACAACAACAAACAAGATTAACTCAAAATTATTAGGGACTTAACTGTCTTGCATTAGGCACCTGTCTTGAGGATCCCAACCGTGTGTCAAAGTACATCATCATGTTTAAACAAATTACCACATGCAAGGGTCATTAAGGGTCCGAAAGCTTTTTTTTTTTTTCACTTTGAATCTTTTCAGCCCTGTAGCAGAGTCATGTGGTCATGCTCATGCTGTTTAATCTGTAGTGGTGTCACTTGGGATTTTTCACATTGCCCACTAGATGTCAGACTACTGCTAACAACTGCAGTAGACTGGAAAATCGATGTGATTTAACTCTGCAAATGCAAATACCTCAGATGACATCAAAGTTTGTTCAGATTCAAATCCTCCGCAAGATGTGGGTACATCTCCATATCTTTAAACTAAAGTAATATCTTGCTGTAAGACGTGAGATGTTGTGTTGAAATATGTTCCAACCTATTACATGTGTTATATGTCATCTCAAAGCGCATTCAATCATCTGATCAGTTTCCATATTTTGAACTACGTGTCATTTTTTTTTCCTCACTTGGCTCTAATGATTCTCACAGATGGCAGATAGACATAAAAGTATGTTGAGTCTGCATCCCAGTTGATTATGTAACGGGAAGGTCTGAGAGAGAATGGATGCAGGAATGAAGGACTGTCCCCCCCCCCCCTCCCTTGGAGCTGGCAAGTAGCCCCTCTTTGACCCACACCAGTCACATACCGAACATATCTGGCTTGAAGTACTACTTGCACAATGCTGAGGGAAGTTTTTTTGGAGTTTGGTATCAGCACAAGGCAGATTACAAAATGATGACTTCATCTTGGTCACATAATTGAGAGAAAGGGAGTGCAAGAGCGAGAGAGACTCAGCTGAAGCTTTGGGGGCACAACGACTTTTCCATGTATCTACTCAACACTACCAAGACTTGGAAACTTTTGCTGTCAAGACCCATCGTAATGAGTTTTCCATGACTCCTCCGTCTGTGGTAGGCCATGGTCTGCAATTAATTTAGAGATGTAACACAAAACCATTGTGGAAACAGTGGACACAATGGGAGTATCTCATAGATATGCAATCTTGCATCAGGCATTTCCAATAAACTAGACCATCTTTAATATGAATCAGTGGCTTTAGCTCTTATCTTTTTCCAAAAATGTCTCACGGCAAACTCTACAGTTGCTGCTATTAGAGCAACAAGTACATACCAAAAGGCAGGATTTGTCATGTGACGTGGATCAGGTCACATGCAGTACACAAGACCCTTTCAAGTTGGGCATGTATGTCCTGATAACTAGCAGGTGACCTCCCTGGATGTTTGTATTTGCAAGTGTGTTTGCATCTGTGATTATCAGTCATTGCCTATATGTCAGTCTGTGTACATTCCCAACCGTTTACCACTTCTTAGTGGAATGGAACATTGCTCCGTGTCCCACTCTTCAAGAGTTAGAGTCGACGTTCACTAGCTGGCCGTCACACAGGCATCTCGAGTGTCTCCAGCTGCACAGGCTTGTGTGTGTGTGTGTGTGTGTGTGTGTGTGTGATGCATGCTCCACGTCAGCTACTGCTAAAGCGAGCAGGCCTGCTTTGTGTCTGTTTGGCTCCAGTAGTCTCTTCTTCCACATGGATGATGTCCACCTTGTTGCTGTTGCTGGTCCTCCGTGCCAGAGGAGAGCCTGATAAGGAGAGAGACGCTCTAAGTCCAAAGAGGATGATGCCTGCGTGGCTTGTAGAAAACCAGACTCCTCTTCTTATTAAGACTGTAAAAGCTGCAGAAGAGAGAACTGAGGATTTCCTGGTTTGTGGCACACAGCTAGATGACAGAATAAATATTTCTGTTTGTGATGCAGATGGAGAGAATTACTGCCAGAAAGGGGATTTATTTTCCCTAAGTGGTTCATGTAGACAAGCTATCAGCAACACTTTCAGCAATTCACTGTTTAGAAGAGGAATTGCGTGCAATCCAGACTCTCTCTCAGAAACTCATTTAATAATTGTCTAGGAAAACAGAGGGAGGTATGCTGCAGTTCGAAATACTTTTTCCTGGATAGCATGGAGGTGCACACCTGCTTTTACTATTTAACAGGTCGAGTCATATGCTGCCAAAATGCACATTTAAAGGCTTCTTGGTTCACTGGTATGTACACTGGGTTTCAATAAAAAACAGTGTCAGTTCAGGGTAACGCTTGTATCTTTTGAAAGACTGTCAAATGTGCTTTTGTATCATAGGACAAGAATTCATCTTGAGTGTAATTATTGATGTGGTGGATTTTTAACAATTATAGTGTCACAGCCTTAGTTTACATTGTTGATCTCCCCTTAAAAAAAATTTAAATGATGTTGTCAGTCTGCTGGAGTTGTTCTAATTGTTGCTTCTGGTTTATAAATGTCATGGCTGTAGATGGGTCTGATAAGCTGGCCCCACGTCAAATTATTATTAACTTTCTCTGTGGTAATCAACAGCCGAAGGAGCGATCAATCATGTTTGAGCTTCTCTTATTAGTTCTGGCCTCTCTCCAAAGGCAATGAGGCCAGAGGAAGCCTGAGAAATGTGGGTGTGTCTAAGTCAACTTTATGATCGGCCCGTTTAGCTGAAACGTATTTCACCACAAAACTGCTTGCATCGCGTGGTGCACCTTCCATTCACAGTGGTAGCAATAAATTGAACAGGATACAACAAATTACAGCTGAAGATCAAACTGAATATTGAACAAGTGATCATAGTTAGCATTTTATTTGGCCTAGCTTATATTACCAGTGGATTTATTGTTACCATGAAAATACGACAGTTATCCTGAACAGCTAAGCATTGTTATTCTTCGCTGAACTTTTGCTCCTTTGTTCTGCTGATGGGTTTGCAGTAAAAACAAATGAATGATGTGACAAATTTATGACGTGAGCTTAATTCTGAACTATCTAGTGGTAGATATGAGAAGATTAATATGGCTTTCATATTTGTCAGATACAAAGCTACAGCCAAAATGTCATTCCTTAAAGATGTAGTAGTTTGCCTGAGCACAGAGAATGACACAGAGTATGACCGGAGCCAGCACTGCAGTGATCTGCTTCAAAAGAGGATAAAAAAGACATCAGTATTTTAAATATAGGTGCGTGTCAACAGTATATGTGTGACAGAATGAGATTATACTCCCAGAGCCCAAATGCTCATATAGCCTATGACATTTTTAGCTTTGTGAATACACTACTCACAAAAAGTTAGGGATATTTGACTTTCGGGTGAAATTTATGGAAAATGTAAAAAGTTCATGCTACAGTGATATTATATCATGAAAGCAGGACATTTAAGTAGAAGCATGCAATGGTAATATCTTCATTTCAAACAATTTATTGAAACAAAAGTCATCCTCATTCATCCGAAAGCCGAATATCCCTAACTTTTTGTGAGTAGTATACATTTTAAAACCATAATAGATGGTGGCTAAAAAAGTCTCTTTTAGTTCATGTAAGTTATCATTTCAAAAAGGCAAGGTTAAGTGACAATGGTGTCGTTTCACTTTGACCTCTGAAGTGTGAAAACAAGAGGATGTGGTCTGGACGGGTTTGTTTTAACTGTTGACTGTCAATTTTGGACACTGTGCTTCATGCTCTACTTGATAAAGGCAACTTTTTTTAAAAGGATGAAATACAGTGTTTGAATCATTTTAATGTTCAGTCTGCTAGGTCACAAGTCAGTTGAAAAATGAATGTTCCACTTATTTTGAGCACCTAGTCCAGCAGACCTGGTTACATCAATCACATATTATTTTCTGTCTGAGTGACACATCAATCTTCTGCCCATAGTTTGACCTGATGCCCATTTGTCTTTATCACTCTCCTTTTCTCTTTCATTTCGCTGACTTCGACGTGCCTCAGACTCATTCCTGATGCTAATTTGTTCATAGCTGTCATCCCGCTTGTCATTCTCCAGAGACAAATGGGGTTCAACAGGAGCTGAGGGCAATGGAAAGAACATGCACGCTGCCAGGTACGATGCCAAATCCACATGCACACACATGGAATAATTTACAGGTATTAAGAGGTTTTAACTTTGAATTCTTCCCACATGCCTTCTCTTACCAAAGCAGTAAAATTTAACAAGACTTTTTTATGAGACATTGAAAGGGATGTGTGCATTAAGTCACCAACTGGGCTTATTTAGGTTTACCAACAATAGCATTTCTAATTAGACAGTGCCTGTGCAGTGCTTGTGTTAATTATTTGTAAGAAGCCACGTGGCCTCTCGCGTTTGCTTGTAGCGCAGCAGCAGGCAGGATGCTCTGAGCTCTAACTGGCGGCTGAAGGACAGCGCAGCCAGGTCGTTCCTTTTCATCCAAATATCCATCCTTCACTTGCTTCCCAGAAAAACTCCTTCATGCCTCTCCCTGACTGAAGCCTTCCAAATCCAAATGTTGTTTTCTTCAAAAGTACCCTGCCAGATTTTCCTCATTCAAGCAGGCTTCTCAGCATTTCATTAAGGTGTTGAAATGTTCCTCTATTGTTCAGCTTTATGGTGTTAGCTTGCTCTCAATGGAAAATGCCAGGCACACCTATTCACACAAGTCCAGCTAATAAAGAAGCTGTTACAAGCAAAGTAAAAGTTTCCTTATGCAGAAATTACAAAGGTCATTTTACAAACCTGCATACTCTTGCATATACTCATGCAACACTTTTTGTAGCGCGTGTCACTATCTTTTCCTTGCCCATTTTTTCTTTGAACTTTTATTTTATAATACAGACTATGAAAAAAAAAAAACGACTTTATGAGCCCGATGAACGTCACTGTATCATTCTGCAGCATTACATATGAGAAATGCCTTAAGGAATGAGAGCAGAGATTCCTGGCAGGTCACATAAGAACACTCCATTCCCTGGCAAGGATGTGGACACTTTTTTCTTTTTTTTTTTTTTTGTAAGAGTTGGGTTTTTGTTTGTTTTCCCGTAGCTCTCTGGACAGCCTTGGATATGGTTGTGTGTATTGGCTGAGTCCCTTGGTCAGCACTAAAGGACATGTTCTCATGCGCTGTTTCTGAAGTGAACACTCTGTGTTGTTGACAGTGCTCTTTGGAGGAGGTTATTTTGCAGGTTTAGTAAACTGTCAAAAGCACTTTCTCTTTGCGTTAGGTCATTTGTTGATTTTAGCACTAGTGGACGATTTCTCTGTAAAATGTCATTATTTTCATAGAACCTTGTGTCCACTTTGGTGCTAGAGCAAGATACAAATTTAGTTAAGTTTCTGTTGTACACCTGGAGGAAGTGGCCAGACTTAAAGTTAGTAAGTGGAGCGTCACCTTATGCACCAAATTAAGCTGCAAGTAACAACAGTTCATAATCTGAAGGGGGGTTTTGACAGGAAATTAACACCCAACCTATATTTATGAGTCTACAATGAGAGAAACAACACATATAGCCATTTTACATCTGGAAACCCTACAATAAAAGCTGCTCCTGAAAATGATCTGCACTTCAAGAATCAGCCACAGTTTCATGTGATGAAGGCGGTGGGTTGGAGAGGGAGAGCACGTTTTAATTAACATGGGAGAAAGCAGGAAAAAGCACAAAAGGGGTTTTTGATTGAGCAAAGCAAACATCACTGGCGAGCATACAGTGAAGACGTGGTGAAGTCAGAGGTTTGGACAGCTGGGGCTGGGAGTAGAGGAGAGGATGTAGCGAGATTAGAAGAACTTGATTAACAGAAAACAGGCTGGAGGATGAGAAATCTCCCTCCATCTCTTAATTTCCTTTACTTATCCCCCTTTTTCTCTCCATGCCTTGATCCCATCTTAGAGACAGAGACACGGACGGGCTCGACTCTCCCTCCTCTTCTTGTTTTCGTTTAGGGGGAAATAAATCTCAGGACAGAGCACACTGTGTATGTGCAGAGTGTTTTTCTTGGTGCTTGCATCCACTGTAACATCAAACAGGTTTCAGATGGAGAACAAGGGACTCAACTTAAGATCCCTTCTGTCGAACATGGGGTTTTCTCGTAAGACAACATGCGCTGTGCAGGGCGTCTGTTTCTTTTTTTAAAGTTTGAGGTATAATTCTTCCGCTCTTCGTCCCACTGAGAGCCTTTGTTTTCACCACGTACACACACAGATGTATGATGATTGGCACATTGATGGAGTATTGTCTTTCTTATCTGCATTGGTGTTACAGTAAATTCTCACTTGACTTCAGGGAAGAGTTGTTTTTTTTTTGTTGAATGTGAATATGGATGAGTCGGTCAGAGGGAGAGTTTATTTTGAATATATAAGTGGCCTTTGATGACATGTTTTCTATAACTTTGTCTTCATTCCGACACAGGGATGAACTCTCGAACTTCACCCGTTGTTTCACACTGGTAACGCACATCTGCTTAAACTGTCAATCACAGTAGATAATCATGAATCAACAGCGAATTTACCGAGATCACGATCTTCCACTGATTTTCTCGCCAGTTTTTTCTAGACTGGTTCCACATGGTCTGCAGAGGCAGCCTGAGTAATGCTGACTGGACAGCAGTCTCCGCATGGTGCAGCAGTAGGCTACCAGATGTGCATGTGTGTGTGTCTGCATCACTGATTGTTCCACTCAACACACACACACACACACACACACAGTGCTTGACGTGCCTCACAATTGGTTACTTGCAGGTATTTTACAAGACCTTAAAACCAGGAAACACAAGTTATTTGATCCTGCTTTTTAACTGAGAAGAAAGCGCTGACCTCGTCTTAACTAGCCACGCACCTCCACGCTCATGAATTTAATGAAAACTAATAAATTAGATTGGCAGAGCCGCCACCTTTGGGGATGTACATCAACTTCCTGGAACTGGTGTTAGAAAGTATATGTTTTTGCTGTGAATTTTCCCAGGGAAGTGAACACAACAGCCATGAAGTTTCACATCCACTGATGGGAACTGGTGATGATTAATAAGCTACCGATTCTTTAAACCAATCATTCGCAACCGCTTTGTTTGTGACCTGTATAATACAGAGCATTTTTTTACTTTACACTCCTTGTTACACAGTCTATGAGGTGTGAGCAGAGTGACTTTCCCTGTTTAGACTGTTTTTCATTTTAAGATTTTACAGGCCAGAATCAATCATACTAACCAGAATTTCACAGAAAATGCAAAGACTGTAGATAAGTTTGAAAAATAAACATGTTTCCGTAGTTTCTTATTTCATACCCAGATAATTCTCTTGCAACTGTCATCATGGAAACCACTGTTTTAAAATATAAAGACACATCCCTTGATTCAACAGTAAGGCCGGATATGTCCTTAACTGGATCTCCTCGCTGACTAAATGACTCCGCTATGCCTCTGCTCACATTCTTGGACATATTTATCATGCTTTACTTTCTGACTCACTTGCACCAGCAAGGAGCAGAAAGCTATAGATGACAACATGTTTTAACATACGCTCTGCTCTCTGGGGTTGGTGGTTAAAAATGTTTAGGTGAAGTTTTTAAATACAGAAGAGGAAGTTGCTGAAGCACATATATAAAAATAGGTTTGTCTGGCACTAATAATTCTGTAGTGGTGATAATTGTTTATTTTTTGCCTGCCTTTATAAAAGATATGTTGTTATTTATCATATTTTTACCCCTCTGGGATCCGAGCAGTCAGCCACGATTGCAAAAGCAATTGATAGGGCCATTGCTCAGACCCCATGGGGGTTAAATAGCAGTTGCTCAGTCAGTCTGTCATATGGTAAACGTGAAATTAGTATGATTGTCATTGGCAAGAATAGCCACCGCTTAACAGAGGAAGTTCAACAAATATCAATAGTTTGGCCGGATGTTTGTTTGTGAGGAAATTTGAATTTAGGAACTCTCAGAACCTCTGCCCATTGTAGTCACTGTAGCTCTTAACCCTGGATGTTGTTCAAAAAATACAAACGGTTCTGTTTAAAGTTACTGACATACCACAGCGCAAGATGACAAATAACACGGAAAGACAGAACAATACTAGATTATGACCATTGATTCAGTTTTGGAGATCTTTTAACACCTTATTAGCCCAAGTAACTGAATGGAGAGTTCATGCATTGTGCACAAATGCTAATATTGGCTTTAGTGCTAAAGATATGTAAAATGGAACTAAACAGTGTAGATAGGTGTAATATCAGCCACAAGTTTCCACAAGTTGTTTGTTCCTCTTTGTGAGTCATCTGTAACTCTATCAGTGAAGTTTAGAAAAAAGTTCCTCAAAACTAAATATTTAAGTCTTAAAGCTGCTGTATTCAATATTTCTGAATAAACAATGGATCAAATGACTCCATTTATTGTGAAAGTCATTCATAATGACAAATCCATGGAAACTTATCACCTGACACTGCAGTTCCCAGGTCTCTCTATGGAGCATTTTAGAATCTTGTAACTTAAAGGCTAACAGTTTCCTTTTATTTTCAGTCTTTGTGCTAAGCTAAGCTAACCATCTGCTGGCTTGTTGTTGGAGGGCTTTTGAAACTGTTTTCGGGCAGTTTGCCTTTACAGACAGAACCTACTTCATGCTTTAAATTTTAGTAGATCATCTTGACTTATGTTTGTTTTGGCTTTCCAGTCCGTAACTCGGCGAAATGTCCAGTCACAGCAGGCAGCTGTTTTGAATGAAAAAGCTCTGGTAAACTATCTGTACACTACCTTCACAGCACTACGGCTTACAGACACATTTAGTGACTAGCTAGTGAACATAGTGGAGTATTTAGTAGCTAAAGAGCCACATATCTGAGTTGGTGGAGACCAACTCAAAGCTAAAAGGAGAGCGAATATTGCACTAAGCAGGTGGATGTAAACATGACTCCAAATTATTGTTAATGTTGTTCTTTATCTGCTGAATCTATAATAAGCAACTGTTAATAAGCAAATAAACACTGCCAATGTGTTTTATCCATCCATCCATTATCTGTAACCACTTATCCTCATCAGGGTCACGGTGGGGCTGGAGCCTATCCTAGCTGACATTTGCCAGCTTATCGCAGGGCACATAGAGACAAACAACGTACACATTCACACCTACGGCCAATTTAGAGTTACAAATTAACCTATTAAGTGCATGTCTCTGGACTGTGGGAGGAAGCCGGAGTACCCAGAGAGAACCCACGCAGACACGGAAAGAACATGCAAACTCCACACATAAAGGCTCCAGCTGAGGTTTGAACCAGGAACTTTCTTGCTGTGAGGCTAACCACTGCACTACCGTGCTGGACCCAGAGTATTTTATATCATATTAATAAGGTGAAAATAAAAGTGACCCAAAAAAAAGAGAAAACTGCAAAAAAAACTTTTTATACATGTTTAAGTTTATATATTTTACAATATTGGATTTATTAAGAACCCAGGAACATAGTTTGAAAGCAACTAATGATCATATACACATTGATATAACCCAACAGTACCCATAGCATTCAAGTCTTCTTTTTCCTATCATAATGCCAGGCTGTTTTTCCAGCTCTTGTGCAGGATGCACATCACAGTTCGATTGCACCACCATCCAGTTCAACTCCATAAAGTTTTGTCTTATCAGCTGAGTCACCGTGTAAGTGGTCATGCAATTTGCATTATTGTTAAAGTACTTCAAAGTGCTCATATTATAAACTATAACACACTTCGATGTTTGAGATGCTTAATACAATTGTCGGCTCAGCGCAGCCCACTGTCGACATTAGAAATGTGGTGGATTTAGAGAAGGATGCCCTCTACTGTATTCCAGTCTTTTGAGTCCATCTGCTGTCTCTAGAAGGCTTCATCATAGTCAGTGTTTCCAAGGGTGCTTTGAGGGAGCGCATAAACAGATTTACTCTTTTTCTTTCTGCTCTTTGTTCTCGTCTCTGCATCTTGTTGATTCCCAGAAAAAGACAGGTAGGCAGCGATACTGTTCCTGACTCCGTAGCTCACCATGTTGTCACTGCAGCTCTCTGTACTGACGAGCTGTCTTCTGTTAAGAGAGGAAATGGAAAAAGAATTGAAAATAGAGCATCTTAGTATTGCACATTTCTTTGTCACTTCTTTTCTTCTTTTTTTCAAATTAAAGAAACTATTTTAATATGCTTAAACATGTCTGTTTCCAATAATTTGATGATTTTCTTTCTCATATATGATAGTAAATTCATCTTTGGATTTTTGACTGTGATAAAACAAGCAATTTGGAGTTATGTTGGGTTTTGGGAAATCACATTTTTCATTTTTTCCCAACATTTTATACACAAAATAATTAATTTGTTGCAGATTAATTGATTTTTATATATATATATATATATATATATATATATATATATATATATATATATATATATATATATATATATATATCAGCAGTCCTACATGTGACAGACTATCATCTGCCAGAATTATTTTGCATTGTCATGCTGACAGATCAAAGCCGGGTTAATATCATCATGATGCTTCGATGGTACCTTTCTACTTTCTTCCAGTCAAAGTTGCGTCTCATGACCACAGGTGGAGCTTCAGAGGTTGCAGCTGGTGCTGGGGTCATGCCTGACAGACATGGTGCAGTTAACACACAACATAGGCCATCTGCAAAGTCTGAAAATGACAACAAAGGCAAAATAAGATATTGCTCAAAGACTTCCAAACACGCACAGAACAAATTGTGTGTAATTCACATTAACCGCTTTCACACTCTACTGCTCATTAAAACACGTAAACCAAACTTTGGATGGGGTGGGTTAAGAATTCATGGCAGTAGCAGCAAATGCAAAATTGCAGCAAATGACACTAAGACTTCTCAGTCTACGCACGAGTGGTCATTATCAAATACACATATTGTATCTCATTTCCTGTTTTGTTTGAAAAATGTTCTGTCAGAGCAGGAAATAAATGAAGACTCAACCACTGATGATAAGAAATGGTTCTAAATTAAGAACATGATAAATTATTTACAGTGCTTAAGTGTGTGTGTGGTTGCCTATTTGTTTGTGCGAGTCTAGCTTGACTTGTCCTGATGTTTTTATTTTTTAGACCTATGTCTTTCTAGTTTAATTATGTAAGTGTAAGTGTTTGTGCATTCACCCACCAGAGTAGTGGTTAATCATATCTTCAAGGCACTGGAAAGTGAGGCGAGGGGAGATGTAATACCAGCTGTTGTCCAGTCTTAAGATACGATAGTGCTTTATGGTCCTGTGCTTCACTGACAGTGAGTACTGACCTGAGGGTATAACACACATTAACACTTAACATTAAACTTTCAATCACAACATCAAGCTACACTGTTCAAGAGAACAAGCACATAATGGTAACAGAGGACTATAATATTACCAGAACCCCAAAACATAAATGACTAATGATTCAGTCTTACTGTACAGACAATGCAAAAGCAGAAGTAACAATAATGTTGATGCTGTGCTGTGTCCACCTCCTTGCATGCTTAGTCACTGGATATTTTTGTATCATGAGTAACATCTCAGACTAAAGTTTGACCACAATGGGGAGAATTCACAGACGGGTTAACCCCCTAAAAGAATACATCACTCTTATTGTGAGTTAGATGAGAAGATAGAAAGCACTCTCATATCTGTCAATAAAATGTACAGTCAGGATACAGTTGTACAGTCTGTATCAGCAAGCCTAGCTCAGTCTAAAAAAAAAAATAAAAAAAACACCTTACCGACACTGTAAAAACAACTATCTGAGTAGATTACCTTGGCGTACTTTTTACTCCCCTGCCCTACATCTTAACCTCCATCTTGATCTAATTTTGGTACATGCCTGCTTGTTGATAAGCATTTTGTTTCCTTTGTAGATATTCTAATCTTTACAGAAAGCCATTGTCCAACCATACTAACTGATCTGTTTGCAAACCCTGCTGCAAGCCGATGTACTCACCCCTCTCTCTGGCACTCTCCCGCACCAGGAAGGAGCCCACTCTGTTCCCAGGTAGACTGAGCAGCGCCTCAGCCCTCTGCCTCTCCACCCCCTCAAACAGCCAACTGACACAACAAAAAAAACATCAGATCACATTAAATACCCGCTGCACTTTGAACTTTAGCAGTGAGATCAAATTCATGTCAAAGAAATTACAACACACAACAGATGACTAATCTCTTGCGGTACTAACATCTCCTGTTAACTCCCTGATTACAAAGAAAGATCTTAGAGGTAGTGGAAAAATATGTATTTGATATTTTTATCAAAGTAGGCCATTACTAGGGGATAGTGTCATTATAATTTTACTTACCCGTGGTACACTTTTGCCACATGGCTGTGGGGTATGTAGTTCTCCATTCCTGTTTGCACAGAGCAGACTCTCCACCAGTAGGCATCCCTGACCACCAAAAACAGACAAAGAGGAATCAACCACTGACCTTTTCTAAGCGCTTCTCTAAACTTGTTGTTAGTCTATATTTCCTCATAGTTAGTTGAGATCTTATGTCTACCAAATGTGTGTCAGGATCAGAAAACTGGATTATTTTTAATCAAGAAAAATGTCGTACTGGGCGATAAGTCTGAGCTTCTCCCCCATCCTGAAGATGGGTTCGCTTATTTCCGCAGATGGATAGTCCTGAAGCACCACCACCATGTCTTCATCCAAACCTGCCAAGAACAATATTTACAGCATTCACAAACACAGCTAAATGTTGATACACAGACATCGTGATTCAGAAAAGATGTCTTAAGACCAAACCTCAGAAATATTGCCAGCTGATTTTGTTATTTTTGATCATATCTTACTTTATTAAAGCATCTCTGATACCATCAGACTATTACTGTAACTGTTAACATACAAATAAATAATGTTTGGGAAATGAGAACTCTGAGAACTATGCTAAATGTGGTGGAAATATCACACTTTAAAATGTCCAAAGTGCGAAACTGCTGTTACTGACAGAAGTGGAGAATGCTTGCACTGTTCAACTCTCCAATAAACAAAACAAATGTTGTTATTACAGAAATCTTAAGGAGATCTTACCCTTTGTAGAGCTGTCACAGGTATCTGTGTTGACTTTTTTGGCGCTCACACCTCGCATCACATTCCCCATCCTCCAGCTTGAAGCAGAAAGAGATACTGTGAATGCACCCCTGAATTCTGCCCTGATTTTCCACTCATGTGCTTGTCTTGTGTCTTTCTATATCACTGAGTGTCTCTCTGCTGCTGTACCATCAAGTTTATAACTTCCTATGAGCTGACAATTAAGCAAAATCATCTCACAGTCTTCTTTGCAGATTAGGGAAGCTGAGGTTAGATGCTATCAGACTCAGTTTTCCATTGCAACACCTAGTTCTGGGTACTGACACCTACCATTGATTAGTATTACTGAACTCACATATTTCAAAATCCTGTTCCCAAACTGCAAAGGGATATTACATAATTAACTTTATATTGACTACATTTCAGCACATCCTGTCTGACTTGCGTAAGTTACAGCACATCACACTGTGAGCTCAGTTGACCAGTATGAAGCAATAACAGTACTTGATACAAAAACTATCAGCAGTATGTATAGCAGAAGGAGTTAGTTTTGTAAAATGTAGATAAATACCTGTAGGACTTGTAGCTCGCCGGCTGTGATGGCATCAACTGTGTTGAGAGAGTTGATGGCCCAAACAGGGCATGGTGGCAGCAGCAGAGTCACTGCCACTAGAGAAGCACCATGTTCACAAGAGTTTACAGCAATGATCTGTCAGAGACTGTGGTGACAGCTCTGCATCATGCAGCAAACGCACTTCCTGTAATGAAATGAGGAAGAGGGCTAGCAAAAGTGCTGTTGAGACACACAAAAACAGATCACGAAAGTACACAACAGTCCTCTTTTTAGAGTAACTGAAAGCACTATTGTAATTGTTTTTCTGTTTTTCTAATCATATGTGCTTTTAGACTGTGAAGTAAAGGTCATAATGTTTTATGTTGGTAATGTTCCAATAGAGATCATCATGTTTTTTTGACCAATGACTTGTTTTTTGCTGTCAATTTTAGTTGTTGGAGGGTTTTAAAGTGAATGGCAGAAAATTAATACCTTATTCAAGCTTTTCCACTGTAAATATCTTTATTGATTATTTGCTTCCATGTCTTAAATAATATTAAATCTACTGCCTTTTGGTTGGGCAGAACACGATATCTGAAGATGTCACCTTGGACTTAAGGAAACTTTAACAGACATTTTTCACTCTTTTCTGACATTTTATGTCAGTAAACCATAATAATAAAGAATATGTTTTTATTTCTTGGCTTGTTTCTTGACCAGTTATCAACAAGCAAAGACTCCAGGACATTACTGGTGCCTGAAGTTACCGGTCCCTCATAGATAGATAGATAGATGAAACTTCCTCCTGAAGTGTCCTACTTGACGTTACTGTTTTCTGTTAATGTTTTTTTTCTTGTTGTTGTTGTTTGTTTCCAGGTTTTGTGCGAAGCTAAGCTAACTGTTAGCTGGCTGTAGCTTTATATTTCCCGTACGGACGTGAGCAAACAATACCTAATCGATTAATCCAAGAAATATTGAGTAAATGAAATAATTATTAGTTGTAGCACTACAATGTATTAATACTAACACATTGTTAGCATATTGTGACCATAGCACAGATCAAATGTGAAGGCTTCAGGCTTCAGTATTCAGAGACTCTTTCTTAAGGCCATCAGAAATGAAGACGAGATAAAACATAGAAATGATTCTTGTTGGAACTGCTGCACCGTGTTTAATAGATACTGTAAATTTAGTTTTAGTTAAATAGCTTGTTTGGCTCAGTGAATCTCACATGAACCTATCAGTCTCCAGAGGGGGGAAACTGGAAGTGCGGTGGTGTTATTTTTAGCCATTGTGTTTATCTAGTATCCCTGAATGACACTGCAGAAGTTTCAAAATTAGGAACCATAAACCATACAGTTTCAGATCTGATTTTCGGACACAGAATATCACAGTCAGACGCGTTGTGGTAAATGCAAGATGATTAGACATTGATAAAGTTTAAATAGATGAGTAACCAGCCTTGTTTCAAAGAGGTGGAGTTAAAAAATAAAAAATAAAGCTCTGGATATCATGAATAAAAATGTATGATATGTGCACAATGTATTATATCATTCTGGCAAGCTTCTCCTGATTTGATCTAGACAGAAATTACACCCTACACTCCTTCACCATGTTTACCATTTATCAAGTTCAACCCTTACATAAGGATATATTGAGTATATCTGAAGACCACTGCTTACATAAGAATATTCCTCTGTGCCACACTGTATTAGTCTCAAGACAGCTTAGCTGTATTTTCCATATTAAAATCTGGATTAGACTGCTGCAGAGTATTAGGCCTCTTCCCTCTGCCACCTTTACTTTCTGAATGTGGGACAGTAAACACAAAAAAACAGACACAGAGCAGGAGATCACTGTTAAAGTAAACTTATCTTGAAACCCCTCAGGGATTTTTAGAAGTAGATAAATTAGTTTGTCATATAAACTCATTTCATATCTACGTCATTGTGAAATCTTGGCAGATATTAGTTGGAGGCAGAAAACTTTGAGCTGGCAGTTCCTTTTGCTGGCTTCCTGCTGTAGTGTGAGAAGGAGAGTTAGTTCTGAGATAAATATTCCGTACAGGAAGTGTGCAGGAATTGCACGCCACATCATGTCTAAACTTAACTGCATTATGTAGTGAACTGAACAGTTTTTGTACTAGATGTAGAAATGCAGCGGCTGCTGTGGTTTGGTGGGTGGTAGCTGGTGACAGATGCCAGAACTCAAACTGTTGTGGCTGCAAAGAAGGAAGGAAGTCTTCATCAGCCTTAGATGAAAATAAATACAAGGTCAAGATGTAGCTTGTGGTGACGGTGTAAAGGGCTCACAGCTTCGTCTTTAGAACAGAATTTGTAACACTTCCGGTGTCCAGTTTTATTCATTTGTTGGAAGTTTCAAAGTATATTTACCTTATTTATTGGTGGAAATGTTACAAGTAAAGATCTTTTGTTAAAGGTTTGGTTGAGCTACATTACAAAACAAAGATATAAAAAAACAAAAACATATAACACATTTTCTCACTTACCCACAAATGTGTCATCGCTGCAGTGTGCTTAAATGATCAAAAGTAAGGTAATCATTATTTAAGGGAATGACGCCTGTCAATGTAATAAGATATGTTAAGAAATAAGTTTTATGATCCCACACCAGGGAAATTCATTTGTCACAGCTGCTCGTAATCACAAGAAATTACTCATAAGTAAGAAATATATAGAAAAAATGTCATGCTGAAGAAAGTCATTAAGTCATACTGGTGTGTGACAGCTGTTGAAATGAAGGACCTGATGTGGTAGCGCTCCTTCTTACATGGTGGGAGTAGCAGTCTGTTGCTGAAGGAGCTTTTTAAGGCCTCCACAGTCTCATGCAGGGGGTGAGAGGCGTTGTTCATGATGGATGTCAGCTTTGCTAACATCCTCCTCTCCCCCACTTCCTCTATGGAGTCTAGGGGGCAGTCCAGGACAGAGCTGGACCTGTTGACCAGCAGTCAAGCATTAATGTGTTGCCATTATTTTTACTTACATTTTGTGGAGCTAATTTGAACTACTGTATACACAGTTGTGTAGCTTAGTTTTATCAATACACCATAAACTGCCCATGTTTTATGTGTAAAATCCTAATCTGAAAAGTAACTAGTAACTGTAGCTGTAAAAATGTAGTGGATTAGAAATATAAAGTAGCATAACATGGAAATACTCAGTAAAAGTTGTATCTAAGTACTTGAGTACATGTATGAAGTTACATTTCACCATGAATTAATGATAAAACAATGATTCAAAAGGAAACTTTCTTGACACAACTTGTTTTCAAATAAACACTATTTAGGCCTGCAAGTCAGCCTGGAACATTTTGCTCCTTGACAGCACAACTTTTTTAGTTAATGTTTTTTCTGTTAGTGTCCTGGCTTCTGTCACTGACTGTGCCAGGGCCATGTGTGCCTTTGAATGAGTCACTAGCAGACATAACACAGGTGAAAAACTCAACTAGTGGGTCCATCCACATCCACCTCCAGCTCAATGGACCCTTTGTTACACAGGATGACAAACGTACTCCCCCAAGTCGTGAAGGTAATTAATCAAGACTATTTCCAATCTAAATTGCCTCTATTAATAATCTTTGTTTAAATTGGAATAGGCAGGTGTTTATTTGGCAAATTGCATGAATAACATCTTATAGGCTAGTGCAGTTAAGAAAAAAGAGGAAGTTAAATTATATGTGAGCATTAAGCTGACACACACTATTACCAGCACTGTTAAAAGATGAATGAACATCATTTTTTATAGATCTTTGTTCATGTCAAGACACTTCTTTATTCACAAAATGCTCATAAAAGCATTGCAGCAGGTGTTTGCAGGTGTTGCGCCGGTTGTGAAGCTGATATTTTAGCTGTCAGAGACTTTCCTCAAGTGGATAAATGCTAAAGCGGCCTGCATGATTGATGTCCCAGTGTCCGTTTATAACACACGTTGGGGAATTTAAGCTCCAACTTTGAAGATGGTCAGTGATTTGTAAGCACTTTTTTTCTGAGCAACACACTCTTTCTCTACCTCTCCTAAAGACAGATGCTCTCTGTCTGTGGCTGACGTTGGGCCACAGTTGCCAGCGACTGCTGTGTAGGAGGCTGGGATGTGTTTGAACATTTCAAGGAGAAGTGACTTCCACGCCCTCTGTCTAAAATTACAAAATTACTGACTGTTAGGAATTCCCATCATAATTTATTTTTTCTACAAGTCTAAATCAAGATGTGCTCATATGGCTTTAAGGCTCTTTGGCAGGGAGTGGAAGCAAGAGGTGAGTGTTGTTATAATGAAGCTTTCCACAGTTCCCCTTTTCCTAAAAACAATACACATTCCACATTCTCGGACACCGGTAGTTAGTCCTTATGTGGTTGTTGTGTTCTCTCGCTGTAATGAGCAGTATCTAAATACAGAAGTAAGGCTGACCCCACTGGACTCAAAACCACAGACAGGAACGGGGCGTGTGTTTGGCTCTGTGTGCATGTATATGTATCTGCAGCTTTTATAGCCACAGTTTTATCCACAGACTTTGTAGGTTTGGAACACTTAGAGTCAAAAATACTTACATTAAGGACACTTAAAATCCTCCACCAGTTAGCCTGTAATCATTAATGTAACATGGTTACTGTATGTGGGTCATTCAGGCATCTGGAGCATCTTATCCACCGAACCATCTGTACAAGTAATCAGCCCTCCCTGCTTCTCACATCCATTAATACATTCCTCCGAGCCTTCACAAATATTCCTCAGGATTAATCTTCTGATGAATTTCGGCAGAGACGTTATTTGCTTATTTAGTGATTTTAAAATAACTATAATAACATAGCATATTATCCCCGAGCACACTTCAGCAGAATCATTTTGGTGATTTTAATGGTTACATATTTGAATGAAATTGCATTAAGAAATCTGAGCCTGTACTTGCAAACCGCTGCATCATTACAGCAGAGTTTGTGAGGGTTGCAAAGTCGTCCCATGTTTAGTCTTTTCTGGCAGGGAAGTGAACACAAAGTTCCTCAGTGGATCAACAACAACAATCTTTCAAACTTTCCAGACCTGAAACATTAATTCATGTCTGCTGCAATAATGAGACCTGACTTAATTGCTTTTTTTTTTTCAGCTGTGTAAGGAAAATATTACTCATAAGAATTACATCACTAACATCACTGTGAACCGCGACCACCATTAGAACAATCCAGTACTGAGCCATATGATGGCACTTAGTTAATTGGAAGTACTTAACAGAACTGTGGCTGGACCCACTTGGCAAAATAACTCAGTACTGAATAACACAGAAACAGCCCCTTCCTGCTTTTCACCAGAAGCCATTTAATATATATTGAAGTCTGTAATTAACTCACCATATAGTAGTTTTCATTGTTTGTGGCGGGGTACGCCAGTCCAACCCTGGAATAACATTGCTTTTCATACATGAGGGATTCACAGGAAATAGTGCAGCATGCAACCTAGCTACTGTCTTTTGAATATGAGCCTCACTGTTTACTCTTCACTCTACAGTCATGTTTGAGTTATATTAATTTATAGCTCATGCAGACCAAACGTTTCCTACGGCTGCTGATTCACATTAAAAGCATTCAAATAGCAAAATACCGTGTGGCTTTTATTGCGAAGCAGGCCACAGGAAACGCAATGTTTCTGTCAGCGCGGTTAGCGCTAAAGCTAACAATGATAATAACTATAAAAAAGCTTGAGTTTGTTTGGCTGCACTGCAAACAGGCACACCAGTTGCTCTTCTATCGTCGTTCTAGCAAACCAGTTGCTCGGGGAGTGTTTGCCGTTGGTCTTTCACACTCCAAACATCCAGGCATTCTGTTATAAATTTCTAGTCTCCATACCGAACCCGAGATAACACTGATGACTTTGTTAGGGTTATTTTCTCAGACTTGAGTCAGCTCCCTCCGGAGCCAAAGGAGACATTATAACTATTTTCTCTGGCTGTGCAGTACTCCCCATGTCGAGAAAACTGACTTTGATGTGTAAAATCTGTGGAGAGACCCTTTTATTCTCAAAGATGCCTTAAGGTTATTCCAGGACAGATTTGACATCATGCATCCATTAGTGGATGAGATGCAGTCTTGCACTAATTGAGCCATTAAACTAACAAGACTCCCTGTAGTGTAATACCCAAAGGTGTGCTCTGCAAAGAGGGAAAGTGTTTCTAATGTCAGGATGTCATTCAAGCTCCGTTATCAGTGATTCCATGAAGCCCACCTGTGTATTCTGACAACCCCACCCTCCACCTCCACATGCACGCTGACACACGCACGCATCAAAGATAATGCCAGCCTTCACATCCAGAGCAGGGTAACTATCGGTTACCTTGCCAGTCGGCCCTGCCAAGCCCATAATGAGAGTCTGCATCAGTGGACGCAATCGCTCTCTTCAACGCTCCAGATGGGAGTTTACCATTTACCGCTTCGTCATCATCTATTACCCAGTCATTACAGGCCAGCGAGCTATTTTCATGATGCATGTTTTCACTGTGCACCTGTGAAAGTATATCCACCCCCTACAAACATACAGGGACACTGCTGTTTTTAAGACATGTAAATCCTAAAAAAGCCCCAGAGCCAGATCTGATAAAGACTTTAATTCTATTGTCAGCTGTGGTGTAAGCACATGTTTGCGCACTGGAAACATGTAATAAGTGACGTGTAACCGTGTGGAATGTAATAATTCACAGTCCTGAGCAGATAATGTCATCTTGATGCCGTTAAACTGACTTCTCTTGACAGAAGGTTAGACTTTCTGGGATGATGAATTAAAGATGCAACATGTTCAGTTTGTTAACTCACATAAAAAACAGTATTTTACTTATTCAGCTTAATAAATCTAAGATGTGACACAAACACATTGAAATGATATTTACTGGGCCTTGATGATGGTACCTTTTCAGGAGAAAAAAATCCAAGCAACTGTTACATAATAAAGGAAACACTCTGAACTTATTTTTCCACTGGCTGGTTTTCCAAATCACTCGCCTCTTGCTAGCACTCCAGGCAGATCATTTGCTTTATTACTTTTCTCAGAAACAATCCTCAATGGAACTGTGAAAATTAATTGCCGACCATTCTTAAATTTACGGTCCATTTACTGCGTAACTAAGGCTGTCTAAGCTTGCCGGATTACTGAAATATATAGATCCTGTCATGGATGTAGGATGTCTGTAGAGCAAAGCTCAATTTGCTCGCAAACACTGGTGTGTTTGCTGTGAGACAGAACAGAAAATAAAGACACATACAGCTGGCCGGACTCAAAGGTCCTTTATGTGTGAAATAAATGTCTTTTGTAGAGTTTGTAGGCATAATTTAACAGTTAAAGTATATTTATTTTTGTCTTTAAAGTGAGACTAACGCATTCCTCCTCTCACAAATAAAAAGTTGAATTCATAAGCAGTAAAACACACCCTTGTTCAGTTCAACACACTCCTGGGTTTTGCAGCCACAGGCTTACTTGGGCTGGCATGGTGGCTAATGACAGTTAATGTTAACAGAGTTTTGACAGATATTGCAACATAACTGCCACTACTGAGATGGTTTGTGGACTTTATGACTCTGGTCTACTTGCACTATTGTTGTACTAAGTTTTAGCACTTTCCTGTAATTGTCTCTTGTTGCCACAGTGTTTAGCAAAAGTTGCATAGGCTAGATTAAACCTAGCTTGAACTAGGCCAATAGTTCAGTAATCCTTCCCAATATATCTATTTTTTCTTAATCATTCATCAATCAATCATCATTTATATCTACAGATGCTCTTTGTCCTTTTCCGTGTTGAGCTGCCTTTTTTTTTTTTACAGTAGCCCAACGTTTTTTGCACATTTTGTGGCCACTGTATTTTCTCATTAATGCTAGGAAGGTGATCAGCATCTACACCACTAGATGCCACCAAATCATACAGACTGGTCCTTTAATGTAACAGCAATAACAAAAACTAACATGAACATGTCAAATGTTCCATATGGCCGCTCATAATACAGCTTTAACATGCAGGAAGAAGCATCTATCAGGTTTTGAGTTAAAGCGAAGAGGGCCTTTTCTCATGGACGTGCACTGATGTTGTTCTCTGGATGACCTTTGACTTTCTCTGCTGACATTAACACCTTTAAAGACTTTAGATAAACAAAATAGTTTCATTCACCAACATGCTGTTGCTTCGTATGTTTTAACTAATGATAATAAAACAGCATTTTCCATATCTGTATTTCTGCAAGGGAGCAAATGCTTCTTTGTGTTTCTTACACTAATGTAACTGTCAGTGAATACATGTAATGTGATTCCTGTCATTCCCTCGTTCCTGACATTCCTGCCTGATGTTTTTAACTTTGGAATTCACCTTGTCATCTGTGTCCAAGGTATCGAGCCAGAGCTGACCAGTGCTCGCACGCGTTCCTTCATCAGAGTCAAGGATAAGGTGATTACGCTGCTATTTTCTGCTCAAAGTGTGGGCGCATTTTATTTGTCGCAGTGTTCTTCTTTACCCTTATAGAGTCTTTCCATTAAAAAACGATATATATGAGTCATTGAGGGGCGAACGGGGAGAACTCTTTTCGGACGCGTGTTCTGGGAAAAATGATAAATGAATGTCCAGTTCGATGTTAACTTTCATCCAACACCTCCAACACGTCCAACATGGTCAAAAAACTTTTTGCTGACCCCTTCATGCACCTGGTGCTCATCACCTGGAGCTCAACCTATATGCCCTTTTGCCTTTGCGCACCACCTTGTGTGGAGAACAAATAACTACACAAATAAAATAGAACAAAACCAAAATATTGAAATATGGCTCCAACACCCCTCATTCTTTTCACTCAAGTAGATATTTAATCTCCAAGATGGTGCATCAAAAACTAATCTAAAGTTTTATAAGCTAAATCTGATACAAACTATGAGCTGATTTCAGTAGCAAAGACTGGAACAATTTGTCCTGATAAAAGAGGAAACACTTGAGGCCATACTTCACCTGTCAGCAGACACATGCACCAAGGAGAGTCTGAGCCCTGGTCACAACACTATACTGATTTACTGTCTAGCTATTAAACTGCTGTGTAGGAACATATTTCATGGTCGAGTGCAGACACTATTGAAGACACGTCCAATATGTGGAGGTTGTGTTTCATCCCAGTGTGTAATTGGCCCTCATTTTCTCCCATTACCAACTTCACAGAGCAGGAAAGGTCAAAGGAAAAGACTGGAGCTATCTGGAATGATTGCTGACAGCTTTGCAGGCTTCTTATATATACAGTGCAAATCTACGGCAAAAAAAGGAACCCTGTCATACCGTCTCGCTTTCAACTGGTCCCTGCAGGTTTGGAGGTGATTGCGTAAACCAGACGGACGTTTAAAGTGTGGTTGTCTGCTGTGGCAAGTCTTCTAGTGATGTGCTCAGCTCTAAATCCCATTTATGGCCTTACTTCACTTTGAGAAAATCTGTTCAGCCACGATGGCTCCAAGATTACCCCTAACCTTTTGAATTTCTCAACAGATGGAGCAGATAAGGCAGCCTTATAATATTTTTTTCTTTTTCTACTTTTCCGTGTGTCCTTGAGACCTCCAGCTTTTCAGGCCTATCAAAAATTAGACATACACTTTAGAAATGCACAGTAGCTTTACATTTACTATAAAACTTGGCTATTTTGGAAATTTGTCATTTCCAACCATTGATCTTATCAGAATGATGGTAAATACCTGTGTCAATGACTGATTCCACGAATGCTCCGGGGATTAGTTGCCGATGTAAGAGATCTGGCATTAAAGCCTGAGAATACCTCAAAGTCATTTAGCCCTGTCAGTCATTTGGATATGCAGGATCCAGAGGGATTGTGATAAACAGCTGCTGAAAGCCTCATCAGACCTCTGTGCTGTGTACCCATCTGTAAGTCAGATAGCACCTTGTGCTTGGCTGCAAATGGATGCTTTTAAAAGAATCACATATCCTGAGGCTAGGCCTTTAGAGATAGCAGGCCAACCAGGATAAACACGCTAAGACAAAGCATTCCTACAGCGGGCTCGGCTCAAGCAATCAAGAAATGCCAGCACCTCAACAAATCAGCCATTAATATCCAAGAAATATGTGTCTTTGTAACCTACAAGCTACACAGAGGAGCTTGAGCCAGTGTTTGGTTTGAATTACAGCCAAAGCCATACTGAGCTGAAACGTATACACCTCACTGGGCTGCTTATTGTTGACCCACACACAGATGCTCCAAAAGACAGCTTTTGTTAAAAGTCCTGATCTTGAGAGCAGTTGGGATCTCGCAGCATCCCAAATCCCTTGCTTTGTCTTCATGTCACCTCTAGTCTGCCAAAAGCTAAACAAATGAACAAAGCAGCACAAAAGCTTGATGCAAGCCCGGTGTGTTAGAGGCCCCTTAATTCTTGAGATGTGAACCACAACCTCTGGTGAAGGGTGTGTTCAAGGCACACGTGTTCATACATACACACAGTCACTGACATCTTCTGACACTCACCCACACTGTAATGCTTGTAAAGCTATAATGCTTGTAGGCTGGCAGGATACCAGCATGTCCAATACATTGAGATAAGGCATGTCTGAGCCTGGACTAAAATCACAGGACAAGCCTGACATGAGGCGAGGAATTTCAACTTAAGTTACCTGGACACCAAAGCTACATTCACACAGATGTTGTTTTTTTTATACTGAAATCTTCCTTTAAATTCCATTCTGTTGGCAAAACATGTATCTTCCTTGTACAAGTCCTTTATCACCTGGTGTTTCTTCTTCTTTACTCTTTTCTTTCCTTGGTTTTACCTCATCATGATCAAGTAAAAATGACCAAAAGTTCAAGTTTAGAAAATGAAAAATAAATTTAGAACTGAAACTGATTTTATGTTAACTTCTACTGAAGTGTTTGTCTTAAAATTTACTGTCACAGAGACAGATATTTTTCAGATATGGCTTGGACTAAAGAATGCATCCGAGTTTGACTAGTACTATCCAGATTGATCTGTTCCTGCAGTTTGGTAACTGCAGGCAGCTAAAGAGGTGACAATAAAGCAGGTCTTTGATAGGAATGTCAGACAAAAATGTTTCACAAAAACTATAAATCTAGCATTGCTGGGTCAGCCAGTGGAAACATGCTGCCGGGAGAGAATAATGACAGACATTAAAAGCCTTTGTTATAAATCATTTTAATCAGAAACAAATTATTGTTCAGATTTTAGCCCCAGTGTGTACTTGATGTGTCTACTTGTATGGGGCAATGACTGCGTCCATTTGCACATTCAGTAATTGAGTGTATATGGGTGTGTAACAAATCACTTTTCATACAAAGCCGATTATTCAGAGCCGACAGCATTGGACCTAAAAATAAAATTGTTTTTGGCAGGGTCATGACTTACTAAATGTTTGCCTCATGTGTTAGGATTTTCCATTTAACAACAAAAACAAAGGCATGAATGGAAATTTGGTTTTTATAAACATCTTTCTTCAAGAGCTGTAAGTTATTAAAGGTGGAGGATTGTTTACAAAGTTGTGCAGTCTGTCAGATGAATAATACATCAATGATGAATATATATTTCCATCGGGTATGTATTATACACCACACCTTACTCCTGCTGAGAGCATTTCATGTAATATATCAAAAGTTTGAATAGCTGACTGCGTTATACGCCTTGTTTGAACTATATCTGTGTGCCATTGGCTTTACAGGCCAACAGTGTTATAGGTTTATATGCATCAATGATACAGTGTTAAGTGTTAAACAGTGTTAACAAATTGTACAACACAGCGAGCTACGTGAGGAAGCTACATAAGGAACTATTAAACTGCTTGGAGTTCATGTAGGTTTCTTCTATCTGTGGAGCCCAGCAGATGTTTTCCTGAGTCCATGAGTCTCATACCACAGCTATATAAAGAAAGTATAATTACTGGACTGGTCTGAGCACAGCCTGCCATGCCCTTTCTGTCACACACACACATACACACAAACAACAAGACACTCATATAGTTTGAGCACGAAGGCGTACATATGGCTCACAAAGGTCAATCAAGTTTAAAGGAAGAGATTTTAAGGGGGACACGCAAATACACTCTGTTGCTGAGAATTAGATGAGGTGATTGCTATACATGCTCATGTCTGTACAGTAAATCTGAAGGTATGGCCAGCAAGTGTTTAGCTTAGCTTCACATACAGACTGGAAACATGTTTTCAGTACAAACACGAGAGTGGTATTAATCTTCTTAATGTCAACAAGAACAAATAAGCATACTTTGCTGCTGGTTTTGTTTTAATTCTTCTTGCAAATTTAACAGATATTCAAGCCACCTCAGTGTATTATAATAATCACTGCACTTAAATTAACGTTTAAACTTCTCTTAAGCTGTAAATACAGACAGTATCTGCAGCAGGGCTGACTGTTTTGGTCTTGAGCTATTTCAAGCTTCAGAGAAAACACACGCTGTTGTTTTAAGCAGTTTATAGTCTCTTATGCAAAGGAGTGATGTGATGTTCGGAAAATGTTCCCACACTGGTGGTGCGCCATGAAGGATCTTTTTTTTTATGTATCACCTCAGCAGATTGTGTTCGCCTCAAGGTGTTGTAAATTTATTCTCCCATTTTAAGGCGGATTACCGACTCCACTTGACTTTGAAGGTTGAAGATTTCCAAAACATGGATTGACTTCAAGGCTTCTCTGTGAGTTGAGGGCATTTTAATGAGCAGATTTTCAGTTTGACCAGCTATGCAAGACTAAAGTCATAGATGGTCAGCTCCCGTAATCAGGCCATCTATCACACTTTTATACCTGGATTGCTATACTGGCTCTTTCACTCTAGTGGGACGGATACTGCACAGTACTCAGGCTGTGTTGTTATTCTGCCTCACATACGGGAATGTGATTCATCCAAAGAGTCCAGCTCCCACAGTCTGTACGGACGTTTTTCCTTGCTATCGTTGCCAAGTGCTTGCTCATGGTGGGAATTGTTGTGTCTCTGTAAATAATATTATAAGGACTACAGTCTAGACTTGCTCTATATGGAAAGTGTCATGAGATAACTTCTTCTTTGGTGTTATATGGATCAGTTACAGCCCCCACGTCCCTAGCCCTGGAAAATGGATGGATGGATGGATGGATGGGTGGATGGATGGATGGATTAGATTGATTAGTACTGTTGACCTCAGGTTTGATCCCATTTGTGCATGTTTCTAGCCAGACATTTGGTTTATGTAAATCAAGTTGAACTTTAAGCTTAACACTAATATAAATGAATGGTTGATGGAAACCGCTCTGCACCGAATACATGCTGGGATATCCTCAAGGCCTGAAGAGGATGAAAGAAATAGTTTGACATTTTGGAAAATACACTTTCCAGATGAAAAGACCAATACCACTGAGTTGATGATTGAGTGACTTATATTTTTTCTTTTTTGGGTAGTTGGACAGTTTGAAGAATTGCTCTGGACTCAAGTAACCTGTGATGGACGTCTTATCTTATCTTAGTGATCAATTAAAAACCTCCTCTCTTTAGCTGCTATGGCTCTTATTTCTAAGGCTCGGGATAGAACGGAATGAAACTGGATCAAACCACAGCAGACACAGAAAGCAATATTTAAAAAAAAACAACCAGTTGGTGATGCCAAATAACAAAAAAAGAAGGTAAAGCAGGTGATTAGCTTAGCTTAACAGACAGATTGGAAACAGAGGAAAACAGCTATGCTATGTGTTAAAAAATAGACCAACCAGCACCCCTAAAGTTTATTGCCTGAAGCCTTCCTTAAATTTCTGCTGGTTTCCTAAAATGCTTAAAGACAATAAAAAGGAATTGTCTACTTGCACTACTTGTTTCTGCTCTCAGTCTCTGTTAAGCTTTTCCTTTAAACAGCCGTCAGTTTTAAACTTCAACTGAATCATTAAACACACTGAATTCAAGTCAGCTGACAAACTGATCCACTTCATGTGAGAGCAAAGCAGTAGTCGCCTCTGGCTTTCATTATGAGATATTTTTGCCAAATGCACCACAACAGACACATGGAGAACACAGACGCATTGGCACGCAGCAGCGCTTTGATTGACGTCACCTAATGATGCATACTGTTAGTCCATGTAAAGCTCTGCAGTTAATACTAACTACCACTATCGTATCAGACCAGAAAATGGAGGACAGATGCTGACATGAGCGTGAATGATACCACCTGTGGTTTGAAACTTCTCTTTCCTGTCTCTGTATTGTTTGAGTGGAGGCCGGCAAAGTCCTTTGGTGTGTGAGAGAGAGCAAGTATGAGACAAACAAGTAGAGAAAGGTGAGAGGATTAAAGAGAACAGAGACAGAGACGTGTTTTTTTTATTGTGCACATCCACCTCAGATATAAGTAGAAGTACCTATTACCCAAGGACACGCACAAGCATGCGCACACAGGGTAATTGTGGTATTTCTGTGTATTTTGTCTTTAAAAATATTACCTTGTGCAACTGAAACATGGGCCATATTATTAATGTGTCAGCCCACATTGGCTCTTTGTGAGTTAACAGACAACTCATACAAACTCTTACTGCAACTGGAAAAGTACACATACGCAAGCCCGAATCAAAAAATACTGTATTAATAGTACAACACAAATTAGTATTGTATACACAAAGAATCATTTAAGTCAACTATCGAAAAAGGAATCAAAGTTAATCAAATCCTTAAACAGCACAGGATAGGATCAAATTTGAAAACTGATGCTGTCGTAACTGAACTAAACAAGGGGGTTTATATGAGGGTTTTTTTTTACATTTAATCCCAGCTCATAGTTCATACACATTAGATCCTCGAAACTACTACAATACAAATCTTGGATGGCACAGAATATAGCAATAGGAATGAACAAATACACCATTGACCTGAACTGAACTGAGGTGGATGGAAAAGGATTAAAGTAGGAGAAAGAAGGAGAACAACAGAGACAGAGAGAGTGGATACATTGTGCTACGGCGGGGTCAGGTCGTCCCGGTCAGAGCAGAGAGAGAAGCACTGCTCAGATCAGCTCAGAGGCTGACAGCTCTCTGACAGGGATAGGAGGACTGCCTGTAAATAATAGGGGTTCAGACCTGGGGCACCTTGCTCCTTGACAAAGTGCTCATTTCTCATCTATCACTCTTTCTCCCTCTCTTCGCTCTTTCTCTGTGGCCTACGGCGGCTAATTCTCACAGAGTTTAGTGACACGAGAGGATCAGCCTAACTGAAATAAAAGATATTTTCCATATGGTTGAATAGCAGTGTAAAGTGGAATACTTTTGGCCCCCGTCTGCGTCACCTCAAAGAAAAACATTCAAATTTCCAGGAAAATGAAAGGAAAGCAAAGTAGCAGACTTTGAGATAGATGACATCATTGATTTAAACTGAACATCTGTGAACCAGACACAGCTCCAGTCTTAAAATAGATGCTGTAGGTAGGAGGTAGGTAACCTGTAGTATATATTTATTCACTCCTTCTAAAAGCAAATTATCGTTTCAACAGTTTTTGTGCAGGTTCACTTCTTGGAACAGCTACAGCTGAGTCATTCGAGGTAGAGGTCGTGTAGCCTTAAAGACAAGTTTAGATCATATGAAGTGAGATATAATCAGATGCCGGTAAATGAAACATCAGCGACTCTTTGGGGCTTGACTGGAAAGTAACAATCTCGGATGAATAATATATATTAAAGCAACAAGATGCAGATTCCAGTTCTGTTCAATACAATACAGCAAACAAAGTTGACGAAGTAACACCTTTTTCTTTGATTTCACAGTTGTGTCATGGATCGGGGACATCTAAACCAAATGTGCAACATGTGCAAGACCATCAGTGCACAATAAAGCACTGTGACAGTATGATTTAAATGATGTTGTGTAACGTGCAGATGTGCATCTAGTGTGCACATAAAACTGTCATGAAACAACACTCAAACGCTTACATGTACTGTACATTTAAAGAGTTATTGGCAGAGGAAGTATTCAGATCATTTACTTAAGTAAAAGTAATCATACCACAGTGTGAAAATACTCCATTACAGGTAAAAGTCTTGCATTGAAAATATTAGTTTGGGTAAAAAAAAAGCTAAAGTCACGTAACGTACTCATAATATTGAAAAGTGATATTGTACTGCATTATTATTACTGGTGCATCCAAGTGTAATTAACATTTTTCTGTTGTAGCTGGTCGAGGTGGAGCTGATTTGAACTGTTTTATATACTGTTGCTTGATGCATTGTTTTATTTTTCATAGTTCATTATGTTTTGTATTGCAAAGTAACAGATACATTTAAAGGAGTAAAACATATAATATGTCCCTCCGGATTGTAATGCAGTGTAAGTAGAAAGTAGAAGAAAGTGTAAGTACACAAGTAAAGTACAAGTACCTCAGATTTGAACTTAAGTAGGCTTCAGTGCTGGAATAAATGTACATTCCAGCTCTGTTTATTGGTCGCTGTAATCAGAGGGAAGAGTGTATTTCATACTAAAAAAACTTTAGGAAATACCATGATTTGAATAATTGAGAGTGTTGAACTCATATTTTCTTAGGCTTGATATTTGAATGTTTCTTTGCACAGAATGAATACTTAGGGCTTTGTCCCTCATCACTTACACTGACATCCTGTCAGGCTATGATCTCTTAAGGTCAGCATGGAGAAGAGAAATTGTCAAAGCAACCAAATAACTCTTGTAAAGCACATAAGCGATGGGCACGTGTGGCTGTCCTTTAATTTGAAATGAAGCAACAGTGAGTCAAGTAACAAAGGCACCTCTGCTTGGCCCTCGGTGTCTCTGGCTTTGCAGACACGCCCTAACCACCGGGGCTGCCAGTGCTCGGAGGAGGAGGATCGGGTGAAAGTGGAGCGGAGGGAAAAGAGAAGGAGAGAGAGAGAGGAAAAAAAACGTCCCCTGTCAGAAATATGCGGGGCTCGTCCTTTCAGACCTTACGTCAGCCCGGACTCTTTAACAGGCTGTCAGTCCCGGTCCGGACACACACAACACACACATACACACAGAGATGACAGCGACGGGACGAGGATGTAGCACACCTGCGGAGAGCGCCGCGTCGAGCGTTTAACACGGGACTAATTCTGGATTCAATGTATTTGCAGTTCCTCTCCAGTGATGAGTTGGCTCCTGTTGTGGATTCTAACAGCAGCCGGGATTCAACAGGTGGGATGGAGGAGAGATTTTTTTTTTTTTTAATTTTAAAGCTGCAGACTTGAGCAGCGAGGTGAATTAATATTATCCTGAAAATATGCATCTCTATTTCCCATGTAAAAGTGTCAGTGAACCTAGTTACACCATGAACAGTTCCTATAGGGACTTACAGTACGTTTGCAGTACTTCACAATAAGTCTGGCCTAGTTTATTTTTACTTTTTTGACTCTTTTGACTTTTTATAGCATATATCCATAGGGATTTATAAATATAAGTAACGAGTGTAATGACATCAAAATTAGGCTCCTATATGAACTTAATGTTTAATTCTGAATCCAAAGTGACCTTATCATGAACTTTTTTAGTGGCTGTTTTTTCTCCTGTCATCCTCCTGATGGCACATCCTTCCACCTATTTCATGGTTTCCACTGTGACTCATTAGGGTTATCTGTAGATGTGGCTCCAAAAATATTAGTCAGTGCTTGACTTGGAGCAGTGTCAAACCTGACTGACCTGACCCTCATTGTTTCCACTAAGTGTCTCTGATATCTCTGGAGAGAAGTCATTTTTCAGTCATCAATCATCCCGGGGTTAAATTTACTGTGTGAGATGCTGGCAGCTTCCTCATAGCAGCTTTACTTTCCATCATTTGTTAGAGTTTAGTGCCACCTCCTGGTTATATATATGGATATGGCTGCATGTTTGTTTGTTTTTCCACAGTCCTCGATTTATCCTTCAGTTTGTGGCATCCACTTTCCAGCTTTTAGAAAGTGGATGCTTGAATATAAGAAAATATGTATAATATATAATAATGTTATAATTGTATATCTGTTTGTTCCTATGCTGTCAGTGATGGTCGCTCTTTTTGATTATTATATGCACTGATTTTACAATTTTAAACTGTAACATGTAATTCTAATGACTACTTTATTAATTGCTGTTGGAGATTAACTGCACATGTTGGACTGGCAATGTTTCTCTCTATTAAACTAACAAACTAAACTAAACATTAAAATGAGCTTATATTAATACTTTGTATCATGCGGGTTGTTGTTATTAACATTGTAGCTAATAATGTGATGTAATGTAGTGATGACGTTTACCCAAACTTTCATTGCATCTTTAAAAGTTTATTCTAAACTGTTTCAAGTCACGTTGCCTCTCCTAAATGTCACAACCTTTTGCTGGGGAATTTAAGAAAACAATACTCGAGTGACACTTTCTCCCCCCCCTGGAATTTTTTGGAAAAGGATTTCTTTTTTAAGTGTTTTCCCACTTCCCTGAGGAAAGGTTTGTCCACACCCATGCACAGATCAGAGGTCATCTGATGTGACCAGATACTGACGGGAGGAAAAAGATTAAACCAGCAGGGAAAGAAGGAGAGTCGTCAGTCTTTGTCACTTCTCACAGCAAAGAAAACATTTTCATTAACTGTCCATCACGAAAACATGACAGCTAGAAGGGTTGTGTCACAAACATTCAAGGCTGAATGGATAAAAATCAGATTACTTTTAGATCACCATATTATTTCAGTGCTTGTATAGAGTAGTCTTGCGGGAAGTTTTCTTAAATATCTGTGCCTCTGGTTCATTTCAGGCTCTGTTACTCCACCCTTTCCTGAAAATGTTATTACCTTCAAATCATTCCCACTCTGTTTTTTCTCTCCCTTCTTTGTTAAAATGATGGACAGTTTGTTTGTTTGTTTATTTTTTAGCTGTTTGTTTTATTTTTTATTTGTTTTGTCTCTGTAAATTAGCCTAATAGCTGCAGGTTAAATTAATTCCGCTGAGGAATGGCTTAGTGGCATGGCAGTGATTTAAACTAATTTATCTGCATTCGCTTTCAACACTGTGCATGCTGTGTTATTAATATGACCATAATTCCACTGTAGTGCAGAAAACAAGCTCAGGGATGTGACATAAGGTACGGCTTTCCCCTCAATTATTGCAGATTAAATGTGCATGCAGTTGCAGTATGTGCGTGTATGCATGTGTATGTGCATGTGCGTGTTTTGCATGGATCAAAAGCTCCTTACCAAAGTGCATCGCTGTGCTGTTACAAGCATACGGATGAAATTATGATTTATGAGAAAATGTTGGACCTCCAGTGTATTGTTTGCCTCCCTGTCTCGAGCAGTGCGGTTATTATGATGGATGTGGTGTCAGCTACAGCTTCAGTGTGTCTAAATCATAAAGATAAAGATCACTATATCATCATTGCTTCATGCGAGTTGAATTTTGCCAAAAATTATATGTTAGGTGTAAGTGTTTTTTTCTGAGAGTATTAAGAAGCAAACCTCAGTGTCTAACTAACTGAACAATGACCCGGAGACAAGTTTCTGGAATTTTCTCAAGCACACCATGTTCTCAAAACAAGAATTGAATTTGGCCAGTATGAAAGTGATATTTGTTGTCAGAAAGTTTCCTGTGCTGAGACTCATGCATCCACACTAACTTCCAAGCTCTAGGCTGTTAATGTGGCTCATGTGGCCTGTTTCAGTGAGAACATCTGCTTTTAAGAGCTGCAGAGCTCTTTTACTGTGTGATCTTGGCTTCATTGAGCCAGCTTGTAAGAGTCAAAACACACTGAAAGGGAGCCGTTGATTAAGTTTCATTGGCAACACTTTTGGAACAGTGCAGCATAGTTGCCCATTCTTAATATCATGATGGAACACGTCCAGTGTTAAGTGTTAAGCACATACAAGAATCAACGTTGTCATTGATTTAACAAGATTATCTCCATTGGGTGTTTAATTCATTTTTATAGTCTTATTTGATTTATTGCACAGCATGACCAGACTTTAACCGGCTGCCATGTATTTCACCCATGCAGGCAGTGAAGCATGAGTGTTCGGTTCAGCAGCTTTCCAAGACAACGTTACCAAAGAGAGCTGGATATGAAAGAATTCAGGATATTAAGAATATTGCCTCACCACAGGGGTCAAATACCTTTCATGTAATAAACACAGAGAAAAAGTAGCTACTGAAGCCTATGAGTTTGTGTGACCAAAGCTAATATTGTAAATATGTAATGAAGGTTCATTCGTGAGGGTACAGAGAATAAATGATTGCATAAAGAGAAGATAAGTTAATTAATTTGTTCACTTTACCTCCCCAGGCCTACTCCCAGAATTCCACTGCCATGCCGCCTGACACAGCTGTCACATCCTCAGCTGTGGACCAGTTCAACCGGACGCAGTACTGCAAATGGCCCTGCGAGTGTCCCGCAGTCACCCCGACCTGTCCGCCAGGCGTGAGCCTACTCATGGACGGCTGCGACTGCTGCAAAGCCTGCGCCCGGCAGGTGGGCGAGGTGTGCAACGAGGCAGACACATGCGACTACCACAAGGGACTGTACTGTGACTACAGCTCGGACAAGCCTAGGTACGAAAAAGGAGTGTGTGCATGTAAGTGTCACTCACCGAAACCGACAAAACAAACAACAGATCACACAGCAGGAAACATTTTTGCTTATTTTTTGATGTGGTATTTTAAGTTAACCATCCACACCGCAGTTCAGACTGCAGGTGACCTGATTGTATTTGAGTAGAGCGTGTGTTTACTGCCATATCAACACCAGTCGTCCTGGTAACAAGACAGTTGTCACCAGAATACTGATGTATTTGAATGCTGTATGCCACAGGCAGCATCATGCACTCTTTCACCTCCTCTGATTCTTGTTTATTTTAGTAGTCTGTAGTTTCATATTCCACAAATGTGGAATCATATTACGAACCACATATGCATGTTTACTCATGGGAAACAATATCTAACTCTTGGACATGCAAAAAAAACTTTTCATATTAATAATATTCTTATTAACTTGCCACAGACCTAACCCCAACCCTAGCCCAAAATTAGGCCTAAATCTCATTTTACCTGTGGTACAGTATGTGTCACTTTTTACACTAAAATGCAGAAGTTTGGGTTGTACATTACTCTATTGTTGTGGAAAAAAGCAGGCAAAGTTGTGATTCAATCTGTAATAATGTAATCATGATACAATATGTTTAAAATGGTAATTCTGTAGCTCTGTTTTGTTTTTATTTTCATGTTTTTGATTGTATTATTCACTCCACACAAAAGAAAAGTCAATTTGACAAAAAAAGATTGATATTGTGTGATATTTATGCTACAATGTCACATTTTGTTGTACCTCTAACAATATTCATTGTTCATTCATAACTATTTGCAAAGACATTAATAAAGCATTCAAGTTCGCTTTGCACATCTCTATAATATGTGACTGCTTGTCGTTCCTCTCTGCCAGATATGGTGGGAACAGGCTGTGAGCATGATGGTGTGATCTACCGCAATGGCCAGAGCTTTAAGCCCAGCTGTAAATACCAGTGTGTGTGTGTGAACGGCGCCATCGGCTGTGTGGCGCTGTGCACAGAGTCTCAGCCTCCGAGGGTGTGGTGCCAAACCCCACGCCGGGTCAAAGTCCGGGGACAGTGCTGTGAGCAATGGATCTGTGATGAACCCAAAAGAGGACGCAAGACGGCGCCACGACACGCAGTAGATGGTATGATGCCTTGGATATATATATTGCTGTTGTTTGAAGAAGTTGGGCTTTATCTTGCAGAACTCTCCTTGATTTTTTTTTAAATTCCCAATTGCACTCCCAACTCACTTTCCAGCTCACTGAAATGCAACACAGCTCAAAAATGAGTCTGAAAACATCAAGGCGAGCCAAATCAAAGGGATTGCTTTGAGTATTGTAAGAGAACACAAAAACCAGGGAATAAACCAGGGATCTTCATTATTCCGGGAGTGTCATTGCTTCATGCAAACTGATTCTTTGGTTCAGGAGGTTTTTAACGGACTGCTGTGATCTGGAGGAGTTTTTGTTCATGAGTCGATACAGCTGTTGATTGCATGTAAAAGGGCAGGGAATGCGAAATATAAGTCTTTAGATATTTCTGATCATAAATTAGTGCAAATTTACAAGTACTTACTTAAAACAGCGGATGTATATAACTGGATTTGATAAGTACCATGCCAGCAGCTGTGTTTGAGTAGGATCATGATGTTTGGGTGTGTGTGAGCAGGGACAGACCAAACCTTTTCTGTGTAAGCCCTCACACTGCTTTTGGATCATGTCCAGTTTCCAGTTATTTAGTGCAGCCGTGCTGCAAAGGGAATAATGTGAACGAAGATCTCTTTGTGTTGCATAATGATACTAATCAGATCCAGATTATTAGGTAAACACAACCTAAAGATTGAGATTAAAAACAGAGATGGTAGGGGGGATGCAGGATGCCTTTGTTTCTCCTGGTAAATTATTGCAGGACAAATTTAGGAACTGAAGACAATGTGGCTCAAATATGTTGGGCATGATTTTGCTCCTGCAAGTTTGGGTTATAGCTGCCAAACCAAGCTTGTGAATAGGTAATGTTAACAAAACTTTGGCCATTCAGGATACAGTTTCTTTCTTTATTAAAACTCCTGTCCTGCACCTGGCCAAGATAAAGGATTGGATGTGTAACAATCCCTCTGTTGTTTCTCAAAACCTTAGAAACATTTTTCTGGGTTTTGGGTTTCAATCATTATCTTGAAATGACTTTTTTATTTGAAAATGGATCTAAGTTGAACAGTGATATTTGTAGCAGTTTTTAGATGTTAATTATGTCCCTTCTCTATGTTAATCCAGCTTCCCCAGCTGAGACCAAGAGCTGGCACAAGAACTGCATTACCCAGACTACCTCATGGAGCCCCTGCTCAAAGACCTGTGGACGCGGCCTGTCCCTGAGGATCTCTAACGCCAATGAGCAGTGTGAGCTGGTCAAAGAGTCTCGCCTTTGCAACCTGCGGCCCTGTGAGGTCGACATAACCAAACACATCAAGGTAGCAATTCTGTTGCATATATTGGATTGGATGTTAAAAAGGTTCTCAGACTTTATCATTTACATTTTTACACTTTCTTCTTTCATCAGCCTGGAAAGAAATGTCTGAACATCTACAGGGAAGAACAGCCCTCAAACCTCACCATCTCTGGCTGCACGAGCAAGAAGCCGTACAGGCCCAAATACTGCGGTGTCTGCACGGACGAGCGCTGCTGCATCCCCTACAAGTCCAAAACCATAGACGTAGAGTTCGAGTGTCCTAATGGGACGGGATTCACCTGGAAGATGTTGTGGGTCCAGGCCTGCTTCTGCAACCTCAGCTGCAAAAACCCCAATGACATCTTCGCAGAGCTGGAGAGTTACTATGGTTACCCAGAAGTCATGGACTAACAGGTGTCAATCATGATCTTGACGTGTGGGAGCATCCTGCTTTTCTTCTGACTTCTTTTTTTATGCATTGTTTTGTATTTGTAATGTGTATGATTATGTACAAGGGATTTTCTTATAGTCTTTTTTTCCTATTGGAAAAATCTGTAAATATGAAATCTATATGTGTCTCCAGAATGGATTCATAAAGCATGACGTGCCTTTGAAGAATGCCAATGAAAAAATATTCATCCAGTGAGTGTGTGAAATATTGAAGGCTTAATTTATTTATATAGCTTTTTGCATATGTAAAAACCCACATGCAATGTTGTCTACATTGTCCGTCTCACATCGTCTGTCTTACACAAGTCAGCTCAAATAATAAGGCTGTACTGTATATATATTTCTTAATAATTCATGAAATCTACTTTATGATACGTGTTTTAAAAAGGCAGAAATGGACTAAGATGTCAAAGGTAAAGCCTTAACTTAGGACCATGTGTTCAAATATGCAATAGTGACAGGTTCAGGGAAGATCAGTTACAAGTTTTTATTGTCATTTTTTTAATAAATACAAACTGTTATGTCATTTTAATGCTTTTCTACAGCATTAGACAGTTGTGCATCGCATCTTTACAAAGCTGTGTATGTGTTCTACAAAGCAAAATGTCGCTGTAGTGCAAGTAAAATACAGGAGTAGGAGGTGTCAGGTAAGTTCTATGGCTATCCTCATGTTAACATGTGGACCTATCACTTCACTCACCCAAAAATCCACAACCACATAGGAGCATCATGTCTAAAAAGTGAACAATTCCATGGCACATCTTTGTTCCATTGTGCTTGATTGCATAGAAATCATTGTAAAAAAGAAGAAAAAAACTTTTTTGTCTGAAGCCATGATCCATTAATAAAGCATATGATGTAAAAGATTTTGAATTTGTGTTTTCAGAATGTGTTTTGATTAATGACAAAGCATAATTGAAATGTATTAAAAATCGTCATGTTTCCTGAAAGGATTTCACCAGTGAACAGATGTATACGTTTTGAAAAAAACTCAAGAATAATGGACATTGGCGAGATGAAGCAATATTATTTGCTGTATATACATGATATACTTGAAGTCTGTCCCATAATTTTCAAAATTACATAGCAATTTATGAATCAAACTGCCATTTTTATTTATCCAAGTGCCTCCCCATTCTCCCTCCACATCTACAAATCTGCTCCTACGTACAAACCACAACACTTCAAATATGGAAAATAAAGAATAAATGATCAAACAATTACAGTGAGAACAGAAAACAGTCATTTACAGTCAGGTATATTTGAGAAAGCTGTGTCAATATGGTAAAAATGGATAAAAACAGGACGAGGGGATGCAGAAATGGAAATTAAAACATTTTTTATATGTATGAGAGATTATGAGAGATACATATACAAGCTGGTGTAGGCCTACTCATAGCCACAGCTTACTCCAACATTCTCTGCTTCGGTGTCCCCAGATGCTGCGTTGCCTCTGACTACACACTCACCTGACCTAAGAGCTCAGAAGCAGGCATACAGTTGACCCTGACCTCTCACTAAAAAGACATCTGTTTTCAAATTTGGACATCTCAGCTGCACTGAATAGTCTGCAGATGAGTGCCCATTGTGCGTTTTTACAATTCCAGGTATATTATCTCAGTTTCCCTCTCCACATCAGTGTGTATGTGCGTAGGAATGTGTGTGTCTGTGTGTCAGCTAGAGGCAACGCAGCACAAGCCGAAGGGACCTTAAGAGGTTTTGGTGTCTGGAGAGTGGAGGTTCACTTAGCAGGACACTTCGGTGGACTTGGGCACGGCTTGGTCCACATTGCTGTTGGCCGTGCCGTCTGTGGAGCCTTCTGTGTGGGAGCGTGCGTGCTGGTTGTCGGTCGTGTGGCTGCGGCTGCGGCTCCCCTCGTTGGTGTGAGAGCGGGAGCGGTTCCCCTCGCTGGTGTGGGAGCGGGAACGGTTGCCGTCGAAGGAGGTGACGCTGGAGCCGGAGGCGGTGCGGGAGCGGACCAGGCGGGTCATGCTGGCAGAGGGCACTGAGAGGAGAGGAAGAGGAGGATTTAGTAAATATTTTCACTGACGATTATTTGGGTAAAGTTTTTGAGGTACTTGGACTTCACTTGAGTATTTTAATTTCGTGTTACTCAATACTTCTACTCTACAACATCCATAAGAGGGAAATACTGTACTTTTTACTCCATAACTTCTGGGAGCTAGAATTACTTGACTTCACTTATTTTGAAGATTAAGCCTTTAAAAATCAATACTTAGCGTAGAAAATTACAATTTATAGTTATATAGTAAATTAAACCACCAAGCAGCGTATAAAATATCTAGAATCAGTTCTAACTCTACCAAATCCAATGGTACAATATCTAACTCTAACTCTAACTAATATTAACTCCATAACTGTGACAATGGTCACTTTACATGAATAGTGGATATTTTTACTTTCATGTAAATTTTACTGATACCTACTGTTACATACATGCTTTAAAAGCACAGTTTTGAGTGTAAGACTAACTCGAGTGGTACTACTTCAATAGTTCTTCTACTGCTGTTCTCTGCACTCTGTAATGCGGACTTGACCTTCGTTCAAGTTACACCCCAGTGAGTTCATGGGTCATTTATTAACCAATGGAAAGAGTTGAAAAGGAGACTATGAACTGTGAGGCCAAAGAACTTCTTCTCACCACAAGGTGGCAGAAGACTCATCTTTGGCAGGGTGTTGTATATAATTGTCTGGTGTTCGTGGCAAATTTAACCTCAACATTCCTGAGAAGCGCATGTCACCAAAAATAAAAAAGACTGCATGTCTTGAATACTTACTGTATCCCATGCCCTGAATGAAGTACTTGAAAGCTTCTGTCAGTTTGCCAGGCTGCAGAGAAAAAAACACAAGGGGGTGGGGGGATAATTAGTCCTCTTGTCATTAATTATTACACTTGTTTACATAACATTGACAGACTCAATTTCTCATCCAGCAGCTCACTGCTCAGGGTCTGAGATATGACAGCTGCTATGAACAGGTGCTGCGCAGGGTGGAGGATTACAACCTGACAACTGTGCTTCATGTCTGCCACTTGCTAATGCTCTTAAGTGTAACCTTCTTATGCCATCCACCCGTCCACCTGACCCTCTGTACTGATTATCCAGCCCTGTGCAGCCTGCTCTACAACATTAACGCTGTCTCGCAAAGCTTTTCTTTTCCTGTTTCTGTCACACAAACACAGACATACACACCTGGTCAACCTGGGGCATGCCTCCACAGTCAGCCATCTGGAAAAAAGAGGGAAAACACAAAAGAGGCCATTAGCATTTAGCATGTTTGGCGCTTGTACATTCGCACAGCAGTGGACACACACCATTACCCCCCATTATGGCCCACATGTCCCATTTGAACATGCCAAACACCTTGTCCCTGCTACCTCCAATCAGTGTTCCTCTACACACCTACCACCTAACCAACAGTTAACCCCAATAAATGGCACCCATTTTAGCTCTTACAGCCATTTGGTTTCAGTTGCGGATCATAAAAGGTTGCCATAGGCCAACACAAGTAGGTCAGCTGCAGCAGATTGCGTCCTCAGAGGAGACATGCATACGCACGTCGCCACTGAGGACGCATTCAGCTGTCCTAACCCTTGGTTAATATGTCACCAGGTAAATGCTGAGCCAGTGGAATCTTATCAGCCTATGCGTTTCCATCAAGGCTATTATAATCTGAATGAGGATATGAGACAGGAGGTGGAGGGAGGGCGGGATGGAGGGGGAGAAACAGGCCTTTACCTTGAGCAGGGTAGTCTTTGTTGGGTCCAGCTTGGTGTTGCATTCAACCTGTGGGTACAAAGAAAACTATTTAGTGAAGTATTTTATATGATAATGATTCTATTTTGCAGGAGGAAAATATAAATCTATTATAATCACCAACTATTTCTAATATTAGCTAATAAATCAGGAATGTTGTTTGGCGTCCCTTAGCTAAAATAAGTAACCTTCTACAGAGAAAAACTACCCTGTCTCTTGATTTCTGTGCCAAACATTGTTCTGGCCTAACTCATATTAAACTGACTGAAGTGAACGGAAGACACATTCAGCACATGATTTCTCAGTTAACAGCAGGTAGAAGTCTACTCGTTAGCATTAGAGCCATGTTTTTAATGGCTACGTGAACGTCAAGAGATTCTGTCACAACTCACCACGGCCTCCACAGCAGGAGAGCTGTCGCCAACCACCAGCAGAGAAGGACACCTGGGTAAAAGAAACGCTCAATTACAAATCAGCATTTGTTATGTATTACAAATGACATTTTGATTTAAATAAAACATGCAGCAGGTGATTGTTGTTTGACAATGACTCACTTGAGGGTTGTGACGTTGCTTCCAGGGACCGGCCTCTCAATTTCCAGATCCCTCCGACTGTAGAGAGAGACACGTTATAGAAAATCTTCAACAAATTCCAATTTTTGTTTATTAAAAGTTAAGATTCTTTGTATATGAAGTTGCACTTTACTTTCGAGCCCTGGAATACCTGTTAAAAAAAATCTACCACCAGCGAAGAAGGCATGTCGACCTACCTTTCGTAGGACTTGACAAAGAGTTGCAGGTTAAACTGGTTCATGTCGTTCAGGATGTGATGGCGGTATGTTCCAATCAGGTCCTGGTTGTGGTGGATCTCCTCCTGTGTTGACCAAACACAAAATCTGTTAACAACACAACACAAACTCAGTGTAGTGAGACTCAGGTAACACATCTGAAGAAACTCAAATAGAATCTATACCTTTCCAAAGAGGTGGGAGATGAGCATGTCCGGCATTGCATGAGTCCAGCCACTGATCTGCAATTAGACAGAAAAACTACATTTAGCTTTAATGCAGCATCTATATTTTTGTTTCCAGTTGGGTTCTGGTGATGTTTCAAAAAAATATTTACTAGATGTGTGAGCTATGTGTTACCTTGTGTGCAGCCCAGTCCATCCATCCCTCAGCACACGGGTTGATGTTGATGAGCATTAGCCCCTCTACCATGTTCGGGTAGTCCAGCTGAAACACACACAATGTGAAATTTTTGATTCATTACTGAAACACACAGTGCTGCATTTAGCTAAATATTTGTTCAAAAACTGGGTTCAGGTGGCCAATTTCTTTAAATCTTGGTGTGTTGGTCTCATTAACCATGTTATTTTTGATGATTTTATGATTGCATGTCTGTTAAATTCTGATTTTGTGGCATATTCTGTTACCTCTCTGTACTTGTTATTATATTTAAATACTTTGTGCAGTGATGCACACTTGATTTAGTTACAGAGAGGGATGCAGCAAAGAGTTAACACTTGTATCTCTGTCAGCCTTGAGTCAACAGAGTGAGACTTCCTACAGAGCACAGTGTTAGTCTTGAGCTGATCTGGAACATTCCTGAGGCTTTTATGGCTCAGCAGGCTCAAGCAATAAGCAGCATTATATTGCCAAAATCAGCAAAAAGAAGAAACATATTAGCTGCCTCTGCTAATCCTAAAATGATTAAACTCGTAATTATTAAGCCTGATTGAGAAGGGAGACGTACAGCGAATCTGGTCAGTATGTAGGCCCCGGCTCCAATGCCCATTCCAATAACACTCTTCAGCCTGCAGGCAAATATACACGGATACTGTTAGAACAACAGGTTAGAAAAAATCTTAAAATAGAGTGTGAACAGTCAGTGTGAAAACTGAAGCTCAACTTACCCAAAGTGCTTCAGCACCAGTGGGAGAGTCTCTGAGAGTTGGTCCATAGAAGGGTACTCATATCTGGAAAACAAAAGACATTGTTACAAACCTTTAGTTACCTATTTAAGAGCAACACTATCTTATCACTGGTCTGTCTATATTGCGCCTTGGTGTTGATATCAGCCCGTAATAGCCATCTGTGTTTCACTAGCTGTTTTCAGCTGATATCACGCTCAGTTCAGGTAGCGTTAACATGAGGCAAAGTCCTTCCATCAAAGCAGAGATTAGGCTGAACGAGATAAACACCTGTCCCAACAACACACTTAGTCAAATTAGGTCGTCTTAAGTACATCCGCAGTGATCTACCTGTCGAGTCAAAGGTCGTACTGCTTGACATACATTAAGTGTCTGTTTGTGTGTTTGGCTCACCCAGTGGAAAAGGTGTTAGCTCCCTCTTGCTGCCCAGGGGCATCAACGTGACAAACAGCAAAGTGCTGCATGATCTCTGACATGTCCTCATGGTTGAAGAGCGAGTCCCAGCAGGTTTTGTCTGGAAGAAGGAGGCGGACGTGGTTAAGTGATCCGCAGCTGATAAGCACAAATACCCTCTAGTAACCTCTTAGTTTGTATGAAATACAGGTTTGTCTCATCATCTTCCAAGATTTGACACAATCGTAAAAATCTGTCGTTCGGAAGAGTTTTAATACTGTAATGTAATAAACTTAACAATATAAAGTTAGCTTGGGGGATCTAATCTGATACCACGTGGTACAGTGATTCAAAACACCCCAGGCTTTAGAGACAACAACAGATGTTTCACCTAGGGAGAGCTGAATAAAGAGCCAGGCTTACGGTTCAGTCCAATATCATGGATGGTGAGGATGACCGGTCTTTCGGCCTTGGGAACCCCCTTCATTGTACAGTGGATTCTTCCCTGAGGAGAGTCCACATCATGTTCCTACAGGTGCAAAGAAATGACAAGACTTAGCGCAAAATGTTAAACAAAATAAAATAAAAGTACTCCTGAACACTACCATCCTAAATAAGTTTACAATGCATGCATTCATAAAATGTTTAATTATGGCCTCATCTAGTTGTAGAAATTTAATTAACTGCATCAAAATTTAAAGCTTGTTTTCTTCCAATTTTTAAAACAACTTTCCAACCACGCTACAAAAACAGCCAAACTATTTTAAAGACTTCCACTTCCAACTATTTCCAATAAGCCACCAAACAAAAAATATGAAAACGATTCTCAGTGCTCCAACAGCAGACACCATGATCCAATAAAATCCAATGAAAACTACTCAGTGCAAACATTTCAAGTCTACTCACGCTGACTTCTATCTCAGCAACAATCATTTCCACATCCGAATCCTCCAGGACCATGTTTGCAGGTGAGGAGTCCAATGCTGCTCGCTAGTGAAAAACTGTATACGTACTGGCTCCCTGAGCTACAGATCCAAATGCTGGTAAGCCTCTAAAGTTGTTTAGCTCTGCTCTGAGAGCTGCATTTTATACCCCCGCTGCTTACCAGTTGGCCTAAGCTCCTGGCCTCCCATCGTGCCCGCAGGCTGGTCAAAACAAGCTAACTCTAGATGAAGAGATCCCTAAATTGGATCAGCCAATGTCAGACAGAGGGCCATTGGCTATGGAGTTGACATGATGAGTACGGGTGTGTGATCAATGGGAAAACATGCTGAATGAGTGAGGGAGGGGGAGACACCAGTTGTTATTCAGCAATATTTCAGGGACACAATTTCAAATGAATGTCTGAAAATAAAATATTAAAAATTGACAAAGTAGTAAACTGTCTTTCACGGCTATAAGGGGACTTTCTTTCAACATTTCCTAAATATATATCCACAAACATATAACCTGAAACAATACAGGAAGAATAATATATTTTTCAATATAAAATCTTCAACTCTAAAGTTGCTTAAATATTACCCCAAATGATATAAATAGTGTTTTATGTCAAGGTAGAATCTGTCTGTTATCCTGATAAATGTGTATTTGAATAATTTTATTCTAAAAGTATTTCAACTTTTAACTTCCTGTCCTATTGCTCCATTGAAAGGAGGAATATTTGGTGGATATCGTTGTTAAATGTTTTTATACAGCTATAAATATTTATATTTTCACAAAAAAAAAAAACACCCTGAACTCTTCGTGTGAAGACAACAAGCACAAATCTGCCCCATGGTGACCTGACCTGCAGGTCTAACACACTGTACTAGATGACCTATTGAGTAGGTTTCAAACCAGCTCTGACTGCATTGGACCTGCTCTGGAGGAACATCCAAGGAGGCGCATAACGTATTTACTTGACGTAGGTACACGTAAACATCCAAGGATTCACCTCACTCCACCCATACGCTGCCTCTACAGGACACACTGAAGCATGTAAGCTACACAGGCCAGATAATCCTTCAATGTGCACACTTGTATTTGTGAATGCATGTATATGCACCTGGTGAACTCAAAGGGATAATTGTGCATTCACTATCAGTGACAGCAGTAAAACACCAATATCATCACCTCCTCATCATTTGCCACACTTGCCTTGCAAGTAAGTCATGTAAGGCAAATAGTTCTGTGAAAGAGCTCCACCCACTGACTGCCTGACTAGAAGACCTACAAGCTCCGATATCACAGACTGGAACCATTATGTTTGTGGTTAAGGTCAATACTTTGTTTCATACTAACACTGTATTTTTAACATGGAGGGTCTGAGCGCTGTCCAAGGTGCTGAGAGGCCCCCAGACTCAACAGCACCCATATAATAACCAAAACATTTGTGTATGTCAGGGGAAAGTGAAAAGATTTATGCACTGTAGCTTTGGTATCTTGCAAACTGAGTCCAAAGAGTGTTTCATCACTTTCAGTAGATGACTGAATTAGTGGAGGCCCAATTAGATTTCAGTCCTAATGAAATCACAACGGATGAAAGGTCATCACCAAGATAAATGAGCCACTGCAACAGCTATGTTGAGTATTTCATTTTTTCAGCCACTAGATGGTACCAGACAAGTTAAAATAATAAGATATAGAAATAAAACCGTCTAATTATTTGACCTGTAATTGGCATTGTCTGTCAACACAAGCTTTGAATAATAAAACTGGGTTTACAACTGGTGGTAACAATAAATGCTGGATCATATTTCTTGTGTCTGCAAACATACCTTGACAACAAGCTGCTGTACGGCCTCTCTCAAGCCCTGCAAGGAAAGAAACAGAGTGATGAAAATATAAAACTAATGCAATTACAGTGTAGCATGCTATAATCTAATATCCTGAGAGCATCATCCTGTCACTGAATGTATTTTCACATCCATATGACCTCTGTCATACAAGTACAATTTCAACTGTGCAACTTTGTAGTTGTGGACAATTGATTAATGATTAACTATTCTTTGTCGGACTCGTAACCCTTAGGACAAAGGTCAGCTAACCCTACCTTTGCAACTAACAGAAACATTTACACATTTTAAATAGGTAATTTAAGTCAATCTTAATCTTGTAACAAACATTTTGGAAGGACATAAGTAAAGTATTAGATACTGTGTTAGCTGTGATTCAGACATTCAGTTTGTTTCTAAACATAGCACTTGAGGCAGTTCAGCATATTTGATGAAGCTGATGTACTTGCATGATTCTTGGAATTTTTGGCTGGTATCCAACCTTTGGATAAAAACACCAGATAAATAATTGTGATGTAGTGTAATATTAAGCCTATGGGCTGATTTGGAAGGAGATTATTGGTTAGTGTGATATGTGATCATTGATATTACAGCGCAGATCTAAATCCAGGTCAACTATTACAAATTTCTAATTGTACCTGATTATGCATTTTCTTAGAAATGCTGTATTTTGTAATCAGTTCCCACACCTACCTGAATGAAACAAACTTCCAATGTTTGCATATGACTGTTTAATGCAAATCCAGATGATCCTCTCTGAGCTCTTACTAGTTTGAATGAGATATGATTTATACATTCTTCAGTGAGGCTGATACAGGCTTAAGGCGTATTTTCCTTTGAAAAAACTCCTTTCTCACTTTGGTGTAAGTATTTATAATTACTGAAAAATTAATCCTCAAAATATGTTTGATATTACTTTGACGGCTCTTTTTTTTTTAACATAATTTAATCATTTTATATATTTCTTTGTAAACAGTAGCTGAGACATTCATTCATTCTTATATGAATGTAACCAGTTTGTAATGTACAGGCAACTTGCCAGGTACACAATACTCAAGCAGGTCAAAACACATTTCTGAAAAGTCTTTTCAAACACTATCTGACTTGGCTCTGTTCAGAATACATACCGGCAGTTCCCTGTCAACCAGCAGGGGTTTGGACTCGACCCGAATGTCATCCATTTCAAAGAGCTTGTTGAGCCTGGCGGTCAAAGAGAGCAGAAAAGTTGTGTGGGAAAAAGGTGTGGTCAAATATATGGCTTTCCCAAATGACACAAAAACATTTGTGGGTGTTCTTTTCAATGAACTAATGAACTTATCATTTTACCCGCTGGATCTCTAAAAGCCTCTTTAACAAAGGTGTGGCAAAGGTTGGTGCGCTAGGAGGCTGACTTACAGACAAAAAACATGACACATTGTATGTGAACGTTGGGGTGGGCGTGTTCCTTTTTCACACAAAGCTAATAAAAACAGGCCTAAAATAAGCGACCTGATCGTGCTTGCACAAAGGTGCACACACAGGAGCATGCAGAGACTGGTGCTGATCTGTGCTAACATGCGGACCACATAATAGGCCACACCTAAAGACACACAGAAAGTCTCACAGACAACCTGAGTTGATTGTGTAATCAAAACCGAAACCTGGAGCACCCCTCTCATTTCAAAAAAGAATACTAATAAAGAAAAACTCAGGAAAAGACGAAAGAGGAAGAAGAGACGGGTAGAGAGGAAAGAAAGGAAAAGAGGGAGTGTGAAGAGAAGCCAGGCGTCGGCTTGTGCTGTGGATCATGATGCTGTCTTGGAGGAGAGCGGGGCAGGCTGCGGCTCAGCATGCAAATCAAATTAGCCGGTTAAGAGGGCTCTTTGTCCACTGGCACCGGTGGCTTCTGAGAACCAGGACCCTGTCCTCCTCTCTCCCCCTACTGAAGGGGGCCTTCACTGACCCACATACACAGGAAGCAACAGACACCCTGGTTCCCATCAATACACCCCAGCCCCTTTTCATCCCTCAGCTGGCTCTTTCTAGCTCTGTGTCACTTTTCTCTGTTGTCTTGGTTTCTGCCTGGTTGCATGTGTGCTCTTTCCAGACTCCTTCCATCTGTTTTGTGCTCTCTGTCTTTGTTTACAGCTCACAGCTAGAAAACGGATGGACCTACAGGACCGCTGTGTGACAGTCAGATCGAGGGGATCTTTTTAGAGGAAGTGATTCATTACATTTCAAATGTGGAGATGACGGTTGTCCGGCAGAATACGCCCTGGACACAAACACATACACATGCTCCTCTGTCTGGGAGAACAGAGACCGGAGCCAGCCGGATCTCACAATAGCACAGAGGAAGAGGAGTATCAAACAACAGGTTCATTTTTCTGCTGAGGCCTTCAAAAACATGGCGGCCGTCACACTGCAGGAGCTTTGTTGAAGAGGACAAGAAATCAGCCCCCGTTGAGATTCCACGGGCGTGTGAGAGAAGGCACGTTCATGATTTTGGAAAACGAAACAGCTCAGAGCGATTCAGATTAGAAGAAGGGGAAAAATCATCATGCATCAACGTAGAGGGGAATCCTCTAAGCCTATTTTCAGACCTATTTGCAAACACGGCTATATTAAACCAGCCCAGAGAGCTCATTAACAAACAAACAGAGTTCCTCTGCACTTGGCCACCATCAGCACCTGTCTGTTAGCAGGCTGGCAGCAGAGCGAGAGAGAGAGAGAAAAACAGCCTGGGTGGACAGCAGGCTGAGGCAACTAGGTCACCTGCTGTTTATACCAGCGGTGTGCCTCGAACTGCTCACCCTGCTGAGCTAATGTTTCACCTGGCCAAGAGGAGAGGCGGGCGAGGGGGGTGTTAGTTTAACCTCACAGGATTTCTAATCACAAACAATGAGATATGAGTGCTGCTGACTTGACATTTCTCATGTAACCATATGTCAAATTCATTTCATGGATGCAGAGTCATGTATGTCAGATGACTGTCATGGGACACATTTAAAGTATCCATATGAATGAAAAGAAAAGCATAAAAATAAGAGTTTTACGTTTTATTTCTCACATTTTCAGTGAGCTGTCAGATGTTTGATATAATATATCAAAACGGGACGTGATGCTTTTGCAGTGCATCTTTTTCTCACAGGGATTTTATGCTGCTGTTGCAGCAGGGGACTTTCTTTAAACTGGCTTCACTCTGGCTCTCTGTGTCATAGGCAACAGTCACATTGTCTTTAACCAAGCCAAACCAGTTCTGACATCCACATTCCCTATTGAAACATGTGTTTTGTTTTTTCCTTTTTCTTTTTTTTATAGAAAATGTCAGGCTGTGGGGGAAGAAGACAAACTGTTCACTGAAACAGATTTGGCCTGGCAGAAATGAGACTGTGTTATGCAACCATGAACAGGAAACGGGGGGAGGATATAGGCTCTGGATCATCTGAAACGTGGAACCCAAAATTCATCTGCATAACAAAGAATGCTGAATATTTGAATTCTGGTATGGTTTCGCTCAACAAGATTTAAACTGTAAACATCAGCTGTTTGACTGAAAGTCTCATGACAACATGCATTGTAATAAAGCCTCTGCATCCATCCATTACTCCTTCGACCTTTGACAATGACCATAACTGTCATGATCAGGCGTTATGCATTGATTCCTGAAAAGCTGACTTTTGAAAACCCAGTGTTTCCACTTAAGAGCGAGATCATGTAGTTTGAGCTTCAGGGGGAAAACAACAACAACACTGATGAAGGCCGATGTAACGCATTAGTGCTTGTTTTCCACAGTAAATCCAGAGATACGACACAGTGCTTTAAACCAGAACATCTGAGTTACAAAACAGCACAAGCTCAAACTTTTTTTTTCTGCTCACTGACACAGAAACATATGTCTTAATTTTAGGGAGCCAGAATCAAGGCCAGGCCATCCTTCTTCCATTATGTGTTAAATCCATGCATCCATCTATAGAAACAATGATTGCTTCCCTAATCTTTGGGAACTCACTTAATCTGTAAAATCCCTGCATCTGAAATATCAGCAGAGCAGCAGCAGGCCTGCTGGTCTAAGCTGACATAGACCTACATTTTCAGATTGTAATAGATATCAAAATGTGGGTGGGGATCTCTGTTGGTAGTAAGTCACTGGGTGGATCACTGCTCAAAAACACCATTATTGTGAGATGTATCCTCCTGTAACACCACGGTTCAGCAGACCTCCTGGGATCAGGTTCATAATCTTTCAGACCAGTTTGATTCTTCATGTCTCAACATGGGAATTAACTGGAGAACTAAACACAGCTGGAAAACAGGTCAGGGTGCAGTGATATTTTGATAGTAGATAAGTTATAGATAGTAGATAACTAACAGAGGAAATGCTCGATATTTTGGCAGACTGCCATCAATCCCTCAAACTAATAAACACCATTTCATATTTTGATTTAGAGCAAGCACTATTCCCTCCCATCTATTCCTCCCACCAACCACATGCATGCTTTTTTTTTTCTTAATATCAAGTCTTGAAAGGAGATAAAGGATCATTTGTTTTATAATTGTTGCTCCCATATTTGATATATATTGATATTTTTCCCCTAAAAGCTTCCTGTTCCTCTGTGGGTGTGCGTGTGTCACGTGTGAGGCACGATCTATGATCCCCTACATGGCGCACACACACACACACACACACACACACACTAGTGCCCCACCTTAGATTTGTAGTAGTATGTCACATGTGTGCGCGTTGAGCATTTCGTTAATGTGGACAAAAAACTAAACACATTAAAATATGTTAAATAAGTGCAATGTTTTTCTCAGTGGGTTTTTTTTTTTTTTTCAGTTATGAACTGAAACAGGAGCCTGTTTGTTTTAAAAAGAGAACTGCCAAACCAGAATAACAACGTGCTCAGACATGCTGATAAACAACTGCAAACAAAGAAGGAAGTCTCTTATAAAAATGGTATATATATATATATAAACATAAAGTAAATAAGTAAATAAAACCCTACCTGTTGCTTTAACTTCTGATTGTCCTGAGATGAAAACTTCCGAAAATAAAAAGTCCACAAAAACTTTTTCTTTCTCTCTTTGCAGGGACAGTCGCGTCGCTTTGTTTATAACGTGAAGCGCAAGGCGGATGTATGAGGGAATTTTATAAAGCCTTGTGGGTGTGCAGCCCGGCCCACTTTCCCCGCTGCTCTCTCTATTGGGCAACAAGCAGCTGTGGGATTGATAACTCTTTCCAGCGGTTGCATGTTGAGGGAGGCTGATGACAGCGACTCATGGGTGGAAGAAACTTACTCGACACCTCCCTCTCCATGATATATCACCAGTACTCTGCCAAATATTACCTGTGATACTTTACTGTGGAGACTTTTTATCCAACTTTTGCTCCTGTATTTTCCTGTAATATCATTCATGGGGTGTGGTGGTTGTTTTTTCATGAGTGCTGACGAAACAATTTAGCTGGAAGTGGGATGTATCAAATGTCATTATTGTGTAACACCCTCTTTGTGTGCACTGTCTGATGTGACACTTTGGGCTCCCGTGGTCAGGTGGTGATTTACATTATAACAGTTCATTCTTTCTCCTCTATGACAGGAATTTTGGCAAGCTATTTTTTTTTAAACCAAGCTATAATTCATCTCACTATAACTGCCAAAGTCATAACGGTGTTTTTTCAATCACTCCAATAGCTGACATTTTTGTATTTAGGATGTGTTTAAGGCGTTATCAGCTGAGGCTGTGTGAGGCTAAGGGGTTAGGAATGCAGCCAGGCCTGCAACCTTGATTTGAAGCCAAGATGAGATATGTCTGTACAAAGGGAAGCCCTTCCCTCCTCTTTGGATCACACCGCTTTTCCTTGATAGCACACTGCTTTTGTCTAATCAAACTGAGCTTGTCTTACAGATGCAATAATCAATACGGCAACAGAGACAGTTTGCTCCTGTGTGAGCTGCTGTGCAGGTGTAACTTTGAGAGAAAGCATGAAAGACACGTTATCTGCAACAATCCCCTTTATAAGTGACTTCAAATAGATATCTAATCTGAAATAATGCCTGTGTTGAATGGCCTCTTTGTGGTTTGACACTGTTTAACAGCACACAGCACATGTAATCTGAGTGCTGAGGTGTGTGTGAGTATAAATGCATCCCTCAGCATCTTCTAAGCATGTTGTTTGTGATCCCAGATCCATTTGTTTCACTTACTAAGCACGTACTACGGTGCAGGGTTCTCCATGGAAATTTCCACACCTGCAAGAGTCTGACTGTCACACTGTGAATTTGCCAATAAGTGCTAGTATTGGCAATGAGTGTGTGAAAGGTCCTTGTCAAGATACAATAGCCGCACTGTGGGCTTGTAATGTGAGGCCCTAGATAGGAACACGTGGGACAATAGGCGCATTGGAGGGGGAAAATATAACCATTATGCTAATTTCAGGTCAGTCACTTACATAGACATTTCCAAACACAGAGAGCGATACTGATGGATAGAAGTCAAACAAATTCTAACATACCTGCGCATTAATAATAAAAAAAACGCTTCACAATGAACATCCGTGTGTGTGTGTGTGTGTGTGTGTGTGTGTGCATGTGTGCGTGTGTGCGTGTGTGAGTTCACTCCTCTGACCCTACAGCTCCTGTCCAGCTATCGTTATGAAACAAAGATAGCAACTGTGGGAGATTTAGTGCAGCATATGTGGGTCGCAGAGTGTCTCAATGCTTGATAAAACTAGTGGACTGATTACAGTGTTTGCGGGAGCAGCTGGCAGCCTTACCTTTACGAGGCAAAGCCAGAGCTCCTCAAGTCATCAGGTATGGGCTTCACCTACCTTATGTATGATTGTAACTTCTTATTGATTTAGTCTTATTGAATTATCTTATTTTCATCCTGTGAGGCGCTTTGTCGACTAAAAACAAATAAAGCTTTCAATATTCTTAGTAAAAATACATACAGTGATTTCAGGGAGTTTGCTGTTAAGTAAAGAGACATAAATTAGATGAGGTGGTGTAAGGACACAGTATGTAAGCAGAAAGGCTCAAACAGGAATACATGGTACAGCTTTTGAACTCTTCAATGAAGAAATTAGATCCTGATTTTGTGTTCCTCTTTTCTTCTTCTCCTTCTGCCTCTTTCACTAATACACTAGTCCTACACTGTACATCCAGTAGTAGCACTGGCTGAAAGTGTCTCCGGCCCTCTGTATCTTCTCTCTGATGGATGCCAGTCAGGGGTCATCCAGTTGAAGTTTGTTTGATCTTCATGATCGCACTGCCGTTCACTGTAAACTGCAGCAAATGTATTCACATGAAATATAATACGATCATGAGCTGTTTCCTTATATCCACTTGTTCTTGATCTTTATTCAATACACATGCCAATCCCAAACTCTTTGTGTGGCCTTCCAGTAGAGTGGATTATCAGCTATTCATGACTACCACAGTGATGCAACAAGCTTGTACAAGAATGGATGATTCAGACACATATGACATGAAATGTGTCCAGGGTCACGTAGTAAAAGGTTTGTAAAGTGATGTAATGTGCGACTAAGACCTACATATTTTTCATTTTTCAGAGAAAAGTGAGACAACATTAACGTAGCACAGACAGTGTCTGTTGACCTCAGTGGTAAGTCTTTACAAACGTTTTGTAAAATTAACAAAGAAGTTGAAAAATGACTTTCCAGCGTTACCTGTGCTGTTCAGATCAATCATTACAAGCAGGGTGGCCCAGTTTTGCTTTATTATTTCTTGTTACATACCACTCTCCTGTCCGTCTGTTGAATATGGATACAGCAAGCAGATAGTTAGCTTAACATAAATACTGGAAATGTAACAGTCCTAACAGACTGTACAACATGTACAAATATCTTTTTATTTAACCTCCAGCAAGAAAGTAAACCAGCACATGGCCAGAAAAACAACAGAAAATGTGTTACGTAAACATTCACTGTTTTCCATCATGTCTGATTAATTCATGCTTTGCTAAACAGTCATATCTCGTTCCTTTTACAGATTACGAAATTGGCATGGTAACTGATTCTCTATCCTAGAAAGAGATCTTTTTACACCGTAGCAGTCAGTACCAGGCGTTTTATGAATTAATGCACGTACTGACCTTATCATGAGCCAACAGAATAACAAACTGCAAATTTTTATTTGGCTATAAAGCCAGTTTACTAGCACCACTCCTGCATGGTTCTGAAGTGAAGCTTTCCTCAGCCCGACCTACATTCAATATTGATTATCTCAATAAGGTGCAGTTACTGCTATGATAAGACTGTCCTCTTTCCTCTTGATGTTGATAAGGTTGTTACTGAGTGACCAACCAGGCTGGGTAAATGTTACTGATGTGTAACAGTCATCATTAAACAGTAAAGCTTTAATAACATTGTTTGTTTGGTCTGTGAGCTCCAGGGGGCAAAGGTTAAACTAACTGGAAACATACAAAATGTGAACACGCTCCTCAAGTCTTTACTGCTTCGACTCCACTCTGATAGTGTAATCTTAAAAATATGTAAACCAGGATAAAGAAATTCAATCATTGTCATAGTATGAATCATATTTATCAGACTTGTTTGGAGTCACGTAAGCACAGTGACAGTCAGCTGACACATTCTCAAAGCAGTGAGACAAACAAGTCTGTAATTATTAAAGGCAGCATCGTAAAAAAGCGTGAACAACCTTCTGACTTTTCAATGAAAAGCAAAGACACAAGACCAGTAATGAATTTAAGTGTGTTCATTCATGTATTCATGCTGTCTAACTCAATAAGAGACGCAGTCAAGTGACAATCTGATATGCATAGTTGCCTTTCCATGCTAGTCCAAAACTCTGTTAATCATTCAGATAAAAAGAAATAGTCGCCATCCACTTATGCATCTTAGATTGTATGAATGGGCAGCATGCATCTGACTGAGCGCATTCTGTGTTGCATAAGAGAAAAAGATAAACAAACAATGAGTGGACTTTATCTAGCCTAATCCCCCGAGAGCCTCAGTCACTGTTCGTCAAGTTCTCCATCGTAACGCTAATGTCTTTATCAGCAGTGCCAATTTTAGACAGGGTAAACATGCCAAAGCACATGGGTACTGATGACACATTAGAACAAAGCTGGAGTAGCGCTCTCAGCAGGTTTTTACACTGTGCCATGTCTAAATCTGTGCTACTGTAGCTGTGTGCAGGCTTGGAATTGGTGCTACCCAGGAATGTTTATATAAATACTGGTGAGATGAAAATTTTATTTGTTTACAATGGCAACAGAGTGATGCTGTTGTCTAATTGTGCCTGTGGTGTTAAATGCACTTTACTTCCCTATATGTTACTTTTTCATTCATGTGGAAATCCCACCTAATTACACAGGTATTTTACTACACTTAGTCCCAGCGGGAGCAACACATTCCAGCAGTAGAAGGTCAGCCTGCGCAGATAAAGTTGGACCGGTTGCTAAAGTGGAAACTGCACCTCACCGGCCTCTGTTTTGATTCCTGGGAAAGATATGTGAGGTCAGGATGACAGGACGTTAGCTGGCTGACTGAGCCATGTTAAATTCAACCTTAACTGTAAAAAGTCTTGGTCATGGGCTTTTTTCCTGTATTAAAGTGCCAGTCTGTGTCCTATGACATACAGAGGGAAAACTTTGATAACAGCCCCAGCTGTGTCGCAGGTGGGACCCTGTTTTCACTCGTCCTCCACACAGGAAAATTAGTTCATGTACTGTGGAACAACAGGGTTTATATATAAACAGTGGACACAGCTGTTTGGATTATTGGGTGGGGGTGAGGGGTTGTCTGAGGAAGTAAATATAAAGGGGGTGGTTGGTATGTTGTGGATGAAGGGAGAGGAATCAGTAAAAATAAGAACGGGATGGAGAGAGTGAGCAAGAAGTCACACAAAGTGAGGATGAGAAAGATCATTGACTGGGGGTAAGATCACGTCACCTTTCATTGCCTCTGAAAAACACTTTCAACAGAATATTCCTGTACTTGTTTCAAGGATTTTTTTTTTACATTTTGGGAAATATGCATGATTTGTTTTCTTGCCGAGACTTGAGACATGAGAAGATTGATACCACTCTCTTTGTTGTACTCTACATATGAAGTTACAGCCAGCAGCTGGTTAGCTTAGCACAAAAAATGGAAAGAGGAAACCAGCTAGCTTGGCTCTGTCTAAAGGTAACAAAATCCACCTCCCAGCATCTTTAAAATCCATATACTTAACAAGTACATATGAAAGTGTTATTGATTTTCTCATCTGACATTTGACATTAAAGCAAATTAGCGTCCCCAAAATGGTAACTGTTGCTTTAAAAGGTATCTGAGAGGTGATGCAGAGAAAACTATTGCTTGACTGCCTGTGCTTGTGAAGGATGTTTTGACTGGCCATGTGTCCTCAAAGTTACAGATTCCTTCAGGGCCAAGGAAAACTTACAGTTGATTAACTCAGCATGTAGGCTAAACCAGACTACACTGCATGTTTTCAATTATTGACAGTATGTTATGAGAAAAGCTGGACACATAATTGGAGCACTGTGATATTGCATTTACTTCACTGTCTGGGTTTTGTTAATAGTTAGCGAGGAAGTAGTTGATGACCCAGATAAGCCAGCTGTTAATTATTCCCTATTAACCTTATAATGAGGATAAACAAACAGCACGTTCCTCTAATTTTATAGCCCAATATTACTGTTATAAATCAAAGTTCATGCTACATAAAATATGTATCAATACTGTTAATAAAAGTTGTAAAAATGCTATAAAGTAAAAACAAATAATGTAAACTGTGATTAGTGTATTTAAAGAGGTCATCACGTCTAATAATAATAATTCCACTGAGATGTCCTTTGAGATGCACAAAGTCAAAAATACACAGATAAAAAAACGAAATATAAGTATAATTAGATATTTCACAACCTCTGTGAGTGGGGGAAAAATGAACTTGAAATAGTTTTGGTCAACTCATAAGCTCTTTTTAAAGTTCTTTCAAAGTTATCACTACAAGGGCTCATTCATTGTGTATGATGCTGCATTCAGGGGCCGTTGTAAATACTAATCTATCTATCTATCTATCTATCTATCTATCTATCTATCTATCTATCTATCTATCTATCTGTCTGTCTATATTAAAGATAACATGCTGTCACATGACTTAGTTCAAATCCTACAGTTTAACATCATTAAATGTTTATTTTTATTCATACAGTTACAATTATTTCATGTCATTGGTGCAGGGACTGTCACCTCACAGCAGGAAGGTTCTGGGGCCTTCCTGTGTCAGGTTTGTTTATTCTCACTGTGTCTGTGTGAGTTTGTTTAACCGGTGACTCTAAAGGTTTGAATGTGAGTGTGAACAGTTGTTTGTGTCAGTCCTGTGACCTCTCACCCAGTGTCTGCTGGGATAGGCTCCAGTCATCTATGACCATGCGAACGATGAGCAGTTATAGGTAATGAATGGATGGATGAGCTGTCAAAACAAAACACATTAAAAATACACCTAAAGTTGCATTATGTCGTTTTTTTATGTGCAGCACTTGAACGCAGCACAGCCCCGCAGGCTGAACAGGTTGTAATGATGATACGTCAGTTTCGGGCAGAGCAGGGCGGGACCGGGACGAGGAGGACGAGGGGGACGTGACTGCCTGGATGGATGTTTGTTGTGAACGGATATCAACGTGTTGTTTATTTATCCTCTTACGTTCAAGTGTCACGCCTTCCGGTACTTACTCAGAACATTTCAGCATGAGTACAGAGAGTTCAGTGAGCTGATGTGCTGGATTTCACACTAAGACTTTATAATCTACTGTACCTTTAAGAAAAATAAACACAACACACCTGTAGTAGTTCACTCGCTAACACCTGGTTTTATATGAACCTCACTTCAAATGTATTTTTCATTGTACTTTTTCAACTTAATGTTTCTTTGAAGGCTTTTGGAAATATTAAACTCCATTTCTCAGACAGCTTTAGTTACAGTTACCTTGGAGATGAAGACTACACATAAAACACGATGCAGTGTTACAGGTTTAACCACTCAACAGTATATAAAGAAGTTGAATCAGCCTTACTATACGTAGCAGTTACTACCATTTGGTGTTACTGTTTTATCCTACCGTATTCCCAAAATATATGATCTTGATTTTATTTTAAAATATATGCCAAATGGATAAATTCTGGTGTTTTTAAGTAGGCTATTTCTATTTGTAATTATTTGTTGTAATAGTACAGAGCATGTGTAAATGATAATGAAAGTAAATATATAAGTCATTACTCTAGAGACTCCACTGACAAATAAGAGGAAATGGAAGTCTGAGTGCTAATCTTAGTACATTTGTTCTCAGTGCAGCGGGCTACCGTGGTGTATCCTGGACCACATGTAAACAAGCTGCAGAGCAACTGTCTAGGATTAGCCAGTTTGCATGCGCTCGCTCACGCACACGCACACACACATACGCACACACACACATGGTTGGATGGGTGAGGGCCAGATACAATCAGGCAAATTCTAGTTTAGTCATTATAATACAATCATCAAAATAACAGCATCAGAACATTTCAACAATGCTGTGCATGCACGCGTGTTATTGAAGAGAACACCTTTAAGTAGTAACATAAAAACACACACAGTATACAGAGGCAGGGTCAGGAAAACATCCTGAGCAATACTGTCCTGTACAGTAAATACATTTAGGGTCCTCTGCACAATATAGCATTCAGGGGATTAATGCTTGAAACAGTTTACTCAATCAGCAAACCAGCAACTGACATTAATCCTTGACAGACAGACGGATAAACAAGCTCGAGTTTCCTCTGATTGTGCAGTTAAAGGAAATCTTGTCAGCTCCGAGTCCTGGTATCATTTTCTCAAGAGTTCCATGAAATTCTGTGTGTCACAGTAAACTCAGAGGCTTGTAAACATTCATAACAAAACAGGCTCTGTGCCTGGCTATGTCCTTCTTTATCCCAGTATGGGACTTAATATAATATCCCTAAAGAAGCTGCTCTGGATGATAAAAAGGATCTGTGTAAATGACACAAAGTGTAAGGAATAAAGAAGGGTGGAGGAAAATGAGAAGCACTGAAGAATACGAAAGAAGAGAAGTGTTTTTCTGTTTCCCGTCCCTCAGTGTGTCACTCAGTCAGTCACATGCTCAGCTGTTCTGTCTGACTGCCAGGCTCTGCTCTCTGAGTGTAATCTCTGTTGACCAGTCAGCAGAGGGAGGGAGGGGGGGGGGAGATGGAGGGCAGGAGGGCTGCGACGCAATCTGGGTCGTCCACCAGTAATCCCACAGAGTGGAAGTATGTCGTGGGCATACGATGCCAAATGCTGAGCTCACCCAACTCCTCTTCTTTGCCCTCTGTCCAGCCGAGTTCTTGTCTCATGACAGACCTCCTACAGTGTGCCTTCAACTACAAGACTCACATGCTCTGATGTTATCTGTGAGAAAATCGTTGACCTTGATAACTGCTGTCAAGTAAGGGGGATAAAATGAATAGGAATTAACATCAAAACATGACCTCAGCTCACCCAATGTGCATGTTATTTCCTTCATAAATCAAAAGTGCTGAATGAAACCCAGTCTTCTCCAAACTGAAGCACACCATATAATTTAAAGCGTATTAGCCACAAAATAGCTGTGGCAACTGAAATTCAACATGGTGGAGAATGTGCACTGTATCTTTTCTTTACATTATCTCATGGTACATGGGGGCTTGTGATTTCAAGTTTGGTTTTACTTGCTGGACAACATACCTCATATATGGTGTTCTCCTTGCTTTTAACATTTTAGGTAATCCCTGACACTTGCACAGTATTTACAGCTTGCCTTTACACTTGTTACACTCGCCTGTTTGTGGAGTTCAAATGTCTTGTGTTGAGCGACTCATAAATTAGCACCTGTTCTGCCTTCATGACTTCCCAGTGACCCTGACAGCAAGATGTGGTGATGAGGGGAGTGAGTGCTTGGACTCATATTCTCTCATCCAGGTGTTGAGGTGGACAAAGTAGGTTATGGTTCAGACAGTGCACCATGTGGCACAGATGTGCTGCAAATAGAACAGCAAACATCTACTACCTATTTGCTCAACTTAACCTTGCCACTGTGGTCAGTCAACTCAGTATTATGTCACCGACTAAATAGGGTGACTGCAGCCTCAGGGAACAAAGTTTGAAGTACAACTTCAGCGTGGTTAATGTAATAGAATTGTTTGCAGTTTTTGGTGCATGTAATTGTGGCGTGCACCATTAGGGGTTGACTCTTCATAATCTAAACTTGGCATGACAGTTTCAAGGTGATATTAGGAGGAATACAAGTGTAATGTTCACCAAAAAAACATAACATAAATTGCTGGACAAAGTACAATCTTTAATCGAGTTTGATACAAGAGATTATGTTGACAATTACTGCATTTCAAGCTAAACTTTGAAATACTATGCTGCCCTCTTATGGTCAGATACTGACCCCAAACACAAAGAAACCATGTAAAAAAAATGCAGAAAACGTCCTAGTATTCAGGACAAAAGCCTACTTTTAACCATGAGGCAACTACCAACAAAATGAAAGGCACAAATAAAATAATTATTTTAGACACAGTTATGGTTCTTGTATTCTTTTAAAGTGTGTCTGATAAAAGAAAAAATTCTGAAGTGTACGCACCACTCAAAAACATAAAACATATAAAAGTGCAATATGGAAGTAGGGGGAAAAAAATTACAAACGAAAACGGAGAGCATCGTGGGTAAACGTAGGTACAGAGTAAGTGATGTAACTGCTGTGTGGGCTGGTGAAATAAGGAGCAGCACTGGCTCTTGTGTAGACAGGGAATGAGGACTCAGTGTACACATGCATCCTCTTCTTGATGGGCTTAGCAGCTCCATTAGCAGTGAGTCCATGGTGTGTGCTGCCCCCTGTTGAGCAGATGGGTGAACTTCCAGCTGAAGCTTGAAGGAGGAGAGGCTCCTCAGAGTCCCAGGTGAAGCTCCTCTTTGTGCCAACTCGCCCATGTGTGGACCGAGGCTGCTGCTCTGCTCTGACCGGCACACTGGACAGAGGTGAAGCTTTGGAGGTCCGAGCAGAGGGACTGTCTCTCTTCAGGAGGGATTCAATGGAGAAAGGACTGCTGAACTTCACCTCACATCTGATCTGAACAGCTCCACAGGCTGCAGGTTCAGGAGAATGGAGAGCTGAGCAGCGCTCTGATGGTCTGCTCGTGGTCTCCATTTCCACTTTGGAGGCCAACTCAGGGAAGAGCTGCAGGATTCCTTTGAAGTGACGACGCACCATCTTTGCTGTGATCTGACTGGGGTCCAGTTTCCAGTAGTTTCTCTTGCTGTCCAGTGAATCTGGAACTACTGGAATCTAAAAAACACAACACAGGGTTTTTAGAGAGTTAGAGAGTTTAATTTAATTTTGTGTAAAATCATTTGAAATATTTGAACCTTTGGAATAAAAACTTACCTTGACAAAACATTTGTTGGCTGATAGACAGACTCTTATATTGTTCTCAACAGATTTTCTGTCTTCAGAGATTAGTGGTGCCAGCTTGTCCATCAACTAGAAAACATCAAGTAAAAAAATAAATTAAAGGTTTGAAAAGGACCACGTGTGTTTCATGTGAGAATATTCATGAACAGTCATTGTAAAATGTCTTGACTCTTTGTTACCTGAGTAAAAGTGAGCATCTTGTCTGGAGCGTCTTGGAGGACGACAGCGATCTTAGCCAGGTAGGTGGTGCTCTTCCTGAACAGATGCTGCTGAGAGCTGCTGGCTGGAACAAAGAGAGGCAGCTGAGCTCCAAACTTCTCCATCCTGTTCTGCATCTTGTTTGTTGGAGAATTCAGAGGAGTCCCACACACAGAGCAGTGTGATCACAACCTCAGTGAGTGCAGATGTGGACCTGGAGTGGTCAGCTGTGGATTTAAGTCCTGTTGGGACAAAAGGACATCAGAGGGTGTGCACTGCAGGTTAATGAGAACCCTTTTGATAAGTAGATGAGCCATTACTGCTGGAGGTGGAGCCAGTGATCACATTAATAGTTTGTTTCCAAAAGTTCATCAGCACGTCTGTATGGACGTTCTGAAAGTCTGATCTGCCTCTTTGTTCTTGTTAGTAATAAATAAGGCAATGGAACATTGTCTAACATTTAATATGTAATGCAATAATATGCATCTATTAGAGGGCTTCTGACAGCATTCAGTTTTGTTTGGTTATGAGGCTTCAATGAAAGTAACATACACATGTATTAAATTCCCTAAATTAAGAACAATCCAAGCCACAATAGATTAGTGAACTACTATACAAATATATACACAACATATAACTATAATGTTTTAGCAGAATCAATAAGTTCAACAAACCAATCATTTGAAGTGATTTATAGTTTCAGAATGATCGGTCTTGGACTATATTCCAATAGTTAACTCGTGATGATCTTAAAAGTTAAATCACTATAGCTTTTTTGGTCCATCTGAGTCAGAGCAATACTCACACTGAAGTCGTTTTTAGTGGAGCAGCAAACAAACTGCAGCTGATTCTCAACTGTTTGCAGGTGTATGTTGATCCTGATTCAGTTTCTGCTACTGTGAAGTGTTGCCTTCAGTAAAATTTCATTTCAAAACTTGAACCTATAAGATTCCCTTTTCTATTTTATTCAACATTATTTCTTAAGTTAAGAGGCTAAACAAACATGTTGTTTTTCAGCCCCTCAAGGGCTCAAATGCTGGTCTGATGATCCACAATACACACCGACATTCCAATGAGCAATCCAATCACATTCCAGCAGTTTGCACGTTACTCCATTAAAGTCAAACCCATTCCTTTTTGTCCCACATAACGACAAAGCTCATTTACATCAGTGATCCCCATTCAGATGCATCAACACATTACCTGTGCTGAATGCTTTGTGCAAAAACAAGTTTAGTACTCGACTGATGGAGGGCTCTGAGTCTGCAGGTTTCCATTTTGACCAAACACTCATCCAGCTGATTTCACTTGTCTTTGATTAAAGCTGTGCTGCTCAGCTGCTCTGGGGTCTGTTCCAAGAAGCAGGTTCAGTAAAGTGTCTGGATGATATCGCTGAACCTGGGTCAATTTGGATTTAAAGGTGTTTTACTCAGAAAGATTATCAGATAACTCCAGACAGTTGATAAAACTCTAATATCAAAAAAAGACCCAGTGTTCTTCCATTATAATAACTATTCCCCTCAGAAAATATCATACTCCTTTGGATTTAAAGTCAAGTGAATGAGCAATGAAAACATAATCTATCAGAATAAGATAAGACCACCACAAAGAGGCACATAATTGTTTGACATTTTAAGAGTTATTCATTTTATAAAGAAGAGTTAGACATTTAGTTTTCTTGACACAGTGACATTGGCTTTTAAGAACAACCAATTGAAGCTGGCTCATTGGTTCTGAATTCAGGCAAGATATCATCATCGTGTGTTAGTAAATATACAAATATCAATCATATTTCACAATTTCAAGACATTTTTTTGTAGAAATAAAAAATATTATTGTGAAACTGAAACATATTTTGAATGAAGCTCAGGTGTGACCAAAGACTCTTCCAGTTACATACCAGTCAAACCACTGTGTTTGTTGTGATCACCCATTTGAACTGTTACAGCGCTGTGATTGTCACCTCTTTCATCACGGCCTTTGTTCTGTGAGGGTGATCTACTTTGAGAAGGAGCACACTAAATATTTATTATGGATTCTTTACATCATCTCCAAAATATTAAAGTCAAAATGTTGCTTGATAAATCAAACAATGTCTACTAATAATAGTTTATACTTATTTTAGGTTTCTCTTGTTCATTTAAAACAGCAATATTATACTGTTTAAGTGGCCACTATGTGATGAAGAATGCCTAACATCTTTGTAGTATCCTCATTCATCTCAAGGAACACCTTTTCTCAAGAAGGTATGTTGATTTGTTTGTGTGGGCATACCGAAGCAGTCTGTCTGTGATGTGAGTCTGTTTTAAGTCCTCATACTCTTGACCAGTTGAAACATAGTTTATAACATAATGTTGGTGTTTGATGGGTTCAGGCTAGTTTGAAAATAAGATTCAAAGGTGTTCAGATTCATTATTAAAGCAAACAATGATAATAGTATAAGATTGTTTTTTTGGACCCTCTGCTTAAACTTTTTATTGAATTCTCAGACATTCGTGTTTTATAAATTCCACCTCCAACTCTACCTGTATAGAATGAGATGATGGAAATAAGACCTTTACACAGAATGTCCACCAGAAACTAGAGTAACACTCACTGACTGCGGCACTGTAATAGACTGAATCAAAAGAGACAGTAATCCTGACTCTAAAAGATACCTTTTTATACGGTTCAGTTTCTGTCTGAAGAATCTGCAAGTCATGTCAAGTCATGTCATAATGAGTTATGTAATGTAAAGTAACAGCATAAGCACAGAAATAATTCAAATTTTCCTCACCCACCACCACATCCACACTGCTATATTGAATTTAAACACACAACTTCACTGAATACAGGATACAAAAAGCATAACAACGATGAAGAAAAACAAAGACAATCTAAGTTTCATTTTAGGATTATTGTAGGATTCTAACAAATATTTACATGAATAACCTGAAATGTCACATGCAGTAACGCTTAAATCATTGATTTGAGATTTAAATATGAGTATATTATTTTGTACACCACCATTCTGTAAAGGAGGTCTCAAAATCGAAAATTAATAAACACATTTCAAAGCTGATTTAACATTTAGTTGATCTCCAAATAGAACAGATGATATTTACAAAAAGTTTGGATTTTGTGTTATCTAATTTTTGGGGAGTAATTGGAAGTCTGACAATGTGATCACTGGCTCCGCCTCCTGGCTCATCTACTTATCAAAAGGGTCCTCATTAACCTGCAGTGCACACCCTCTGATGTCCTTTTGTCCCAACAGGACTTAAATCCACAGCTGACCACTTCAGATCCACATCTGCACTCACTGAGGTTGTGATCACACTGCTCTGTGTGTGGGACTTTCTGATTCTCCAACAAACAAGATGCAGAACAAGATGGATAACTTTGGAGCTCAGCTACATCTGTTCAGGAAGAGCACCACCTACCTGGCTAAGATCGCTGTCGTCCTCCAAAACGCTCCAGACAAGATGCTCACTTTTACTCAGGTAACAAAGAGTCAAGACATTTTACAATGACTGTTCAAGAATACTCTCACATGAAACACACGTGGTCCTTTTCAAACCTTTAATTTAATTTTTACTTGATGTTTTCTAGTTGATGGACAAGCTGGCACCACTAATCTCTGAAGACAGAAAATCTGTTGAGAACAATATAAGAGTCTGTCTATCAACCAACAAATGTTTTGTCAAGGTAAGTTTTTATTCCAAAGGTTCAAATATTTCAAATGATTTTATACAAAATTAAATTAAACTCTCTAACTCTCTAAAAACCCTGTGTTGTGTTTTTTAGATTCCAGTAGTTCCAGATTCACTGGACAGCAAGAGAAACTACTGGAAACTGGACCCCAGTCAGATCACAGCAAAGATGGTGCGTCGTCACTTCAAAGGAATCCTGCAGCTCTTCCCTGAGTTGGCCTCCAAAGTGGAAATGGAGACCACGAGCAGACCATCAGAGCGCTGCTCAGCTCTCCATTCTCCTGAACCTGCAGCCTGTGGAGCTGTTCAGATCAGATGTGAGGTGAAGTTCAGCAGTCCTTTCTCCATTGAATCCCTCCTGAAGAGAGACAGTCCCTCTGCTCGGACCTCCAAAGCTTCACCTCTGTCCAGTGTGCCGGTCAGAGCAGAGCAGCAGCCTCGGTCCACACATGGACGAGTTGGCACAAAGAGGAGCTTCACCTGGGACACTGAGGAGCCTCTCCTCCTTCAAGCTTCAGCTGGAAGTTCACCCATCTGCTCAACAGGGGGCAGCACACACCATGGACCCACTGCTAAGGGAGCTGCTAAACCCATCAAGAAGAGGATGCATGTGTACACTGAGTCCTCATTCCCCGTCTACACAAGAGCCAGTGCTGCTCCTTATTTCAGCAGTCCACACAGCAGTTACATCACTTACTCTTTACCCACGTTTACCCACGATGCTCTCCGTTTTTGGCTATAATGTGTTGACATATCTGACATACCAGCTTTCTGGAGCACTTTTTTTTAATAAAATGTAAAAACAAATGATTTTTGTGTGTTTTTCCCAGTAAGAGTGCAACCCCCCGAAAAATCTTATCTTATATTGTTACAGTGAGGTTTTATTATATTATTACATATAAAAATACATAATACATTATTTGTTTTTTCCCACACCAGACAGTGAAGTGTTAATATAACTCTCATCAAACATTTCCTCTTATATTTTCATTATGTAATACACAATAACATGTCTAACAATATTGATAATCAAGAGGAATAATTTATGCAGAGCTACACAGCAGCCAACATGATAATAAAGAGTTTCAGACAATCCTGTGTCTAAATCTAGAGGTTCCAAACAACATTTTAGGATAATACTATTACTCCACACAGTACTGGTCTGAGCTTAGATGAGGTGAAAATCACTGGAATGTCGCCAAAAGCTTTCCACTTAAAAACTTCAGTTAAGAGCATTGTTATTGTCTAATCACCCACATTCCAGTGTTTGTCACCTCATTCGGAAGCACAGACTCTTTCCCATCTACTACATATGTACTAAGTTTACTCTAGAACAAAAAATAAACTGGAATGCAGTTAAAGTGCACACATTTCCTCTTAGACCTGCAGGTTTGTTATGAAGTAATGCACATTTGTTGTCAATTATGAGATTTTGGTTTCAAAAATGAACATGCTGATATTATTATTTAAAAATACAAATAATAACATATAGTAATACTTCTTATCTTATTGTCAAACCTTTGTGAAAAGAATTGCATTTCGACAAGACAGACAATTTATCACCAAAATCTGAGTAAGTTATAATAAACTGAACCCATACATCTTTTTTAGTTTTAAGCAATTTTTTGTTGGAAATGATTTACCTTTTTTGTATTTGTGTAAATCAAATTCTTCTGTGTTTTCTTTGTAACAAAACTTCCCTGTTATATTCGCTATCTGGATTGTTGTTAGAAAATAAAAGATTTGATGTATTTAATTAAGAATTTGAAATATTTTTTCACACCTGGTGTCAAATGTCATCTGTGTTTGCATTTTATTATTTTGTTGTTGTTTTTTTTGGTCTGGTGGTGAATGATTCATCAGGATAATGTGAATTTGTTTGCATTTTTTTCTTTGCACGCTTACTAGGGGAAAAAAACACAAAAATCTTTTTTTTTTTTTTTTACATTTTATTAAAAACATAAAGTGCTCCAGAAAGCTGGTATGTCAACACATTACAGCCAAAAAGGGAGAGCATCGTGGGTAAACGTGGGTACAGAGTAAGTGATGTAACTGTTGTGTGGGCTGGTGAAATAAGGAGCAGCACTGGCTCTTGTGTAGACGGGGAATGAGGCCTCAGCACACACATGCATCCTCTTCTTGATGGGCTTAGCAGCTCCATTAGCAGTGAGTCCATGGTGTGTGCTGCCTCCTGTTGAGCAGATGGGGGAACTTCCAGTTGAGTCCCAGGTGAAACTCCTCTTTGTGCCAACTCGTCCATGTGTGGACCGAGGCTGCTGCTCTGCTCTGACCGGCACACTGGACAGAGGTGAAGCTTTGGAGGTCCGAGCAGAGGGACTGTCTCTCTTCAGGAGGGATTCAATGGAGAAAGGACTGCTGAACTTCACCTCACATCTGATCTGAACAGCTCCACAGGCTGCAGGTTCGGGAGAATGGAGAGCTGAGCAGCGCTCTGATGGTCTGCTCGTGGTCTCCATTTCCACTTTGGAGGCCAACTCAGGGAAGAGCTGCAGGATTCCTTTGAAGTGACGACGCACCATCTTTGCTGTGATCTGACTGGGGTCCAGTTTCCAGTAGTTTCTCTTGCTGTCCAGTGAATCTGGAACTACTGGAATCTAAAAAACACAACACAGGGTTTTTAGAGACAGAGTTTCAGTTGTTTCTTGAATAAAATAAAATAAAATCATTTGAAATATTTGAACCTTTTGAATAAAAACTTACTTTGACAAAACATTTGTTGGTTGATAGACAGACTCTTATATTGTTCTCAACAGATTTTCTGTCTTCAGAGATTAGTGGTGCCAGCTTATCCATCAACTAGAAAACATCAAGTAAAAATTAAATTAAAGGTTTGAAAAGGACCACGTGTGTTTCATGCGAGAATATTCATGAACAGTCATTGTAAAAATGTCTTGACTCTTTCTTACCTGAGTAAAAGTGAGCATCTTGTCTTGAGCGTCTTGGAGGACACCTGTTGGGACAAAAGGACATCAGAGGGTGTGCGCTGCAGGTTAATGAGGACCTTTTGTTCCTTTAATGAGGTGGAAATATAGGGGAGGGGCCAGGGGACCTCTAACAACAGGACTATGTGAAAAGAATTTCTCATTATTTTGTGGCAAAGTTTACAGTTATTTATAGACATAAGATTAATGCATGCTTCTTATCCTTTACTGATAACACAGTTATTAATGTATTTTCAGTACATTACTGTTATAATATAAACTAATATAATTTATCATGGCACCAGTGAAGGGAGAAAATAATTGTCTTAGAAACATTCTTTTATGTTCATATTTTATGTAACTGCAGACCGTAACTATTATTATGAACATTAACACTGTTAATGGGACATTATAGGACTGATTGTTTGTATCTGTATGTTCTGATTTTGTGGTAAATAAAAGACCACCACGACAGGCTGAAAGAAACAGGAAATGTCAGTCCATGGAGTTCAGGTTGTTTTGAGCTGCTGGTTTGAAGGTTCACGGCTCACACTTACATCTGTAGATCTATGGATCATTGTACACAAATACACTACATTTATTGAACATGTAAGTGAGCTAGACAAGAGCTATTATCATGTACAAGACCCCACCTGAGGATTCATTCACTCATGAAAGGGTCCTCATTAACACTGAATAAACACTCTCCTACTGATCTTAAAGGTCTTATGATTATAGATAATTTCCAAAGAAGGTGTGAATCTACACCTTTTTACACATTCCACAATGTGTAAATTCCTGAGAGAATTATTCTTTAATAGCAATGGACACATCATTGGTTTGGACCAACATGTTTCAGGTTAGAGAAGAATCAACTGTAGAGATCTACATGTTTTTGTTAACGGCGAAAGTTTTGTTCATCCAAAGAAACTGTAGGCCTACTTGACAGTCAATGGGTGTCAACATTACCTCTGTATTACTTTACATTTAAAGGTCCAGTGTGTAGAATTTAGTTGCATTTAGTGGTCCAATCACTGCATTGTAATCTCCTCACATCACCCTCACCTTCCTAATGTAAAGGAGAAACAACACTTTAAGGACCCTGTTTAGAGTCAGTATTTAGTTTGTCTGTTCTGGACTACTGTATAAATAACGTGTTTCAACATGGCGGCCTCCATGAAAGGGGACCCTCTCCCACTGTAGATATAAAAGGATATTTTTAAAGTAACAAACATAAAAAGATTCTTATTTTCAGGTGATTATACATGCATCAAAACATAGTTATGAATATTATATTCCATGTTTGCCTTATTCTGAAAATAGAGGCCCCAAATATTACACACTGTACCTTTAATAACAGGTTTTAAAAATACCTCTGCACTTAAAGGAAACCTTGTCTATCATTACTATTATTTTCATCTGTTTTATATCATATCTTTGGATTTTTTTAAACTCTGTATTAATGTAAAGCAAATTGTAACTTTGTTTGAAAAGGTGTTTAAATGACACTAAATTATATTATACCTTAAAAGATTTTTTTTTATTATCGAAAAGTGAACTATCCTTTTCATGAACTGCTCTCATAAACCACTTTAAACTATTTCATAAGAATGTCTTTGTCAGCCCTCACTTCCATACAAGTACTGAATTATTGTTGAAGCTCTGCAGCCATGACTCATGCTCCTAACTGTTTTGGGGTTGAAGATATCTCAATATTTAATTTACTTTGCACTCATCTGAACTTGTACAAGAGTGTCAAGCTAAGAGTAAAAAATGAATAAACGTGCCCTTTAGATGGGTCTCTCGTCCAATGAGTTAAATACCTTTAGATGGCTTGTCTCAGTCAAATGCTGCTTAAATGTTTCAAAAAATACACAACTGTAGGAAAAAATACAGGAACCTTCATCACTGTATTCACCTGAATTAAAATGGTACTGCACAACAAAGTCTGCACTGAATTAAATACAATTCTTTTTAGTCTTTTAAGAGTTGTCTGGATACTGACAGGGATGAGGTTTGTCCAACATCTTCTGGTGCTATCTAATGCTGTTGAAATCCTCTTTGCACGATGAAAAACACTTTTGTGTTTTATTGTAATGTTAGATGTTCCTTATGTATCCCCAAAATAGTCTGTGTACAGGTGAGGCTCAGGAGACAACACATTACTCCTTTAATGGTAGTGATGATGCTGAAGAGACTTAGCAAAAAGCGGGATGTGTTCACTGCTGTGAATTCTACAATATTTTTTTCTCTCACACAAAACTAAGAGCACCTTATGTTGCTGAATTCATCCAAAACACGAGCAACTCTTTTTGATCTCTTCAAACAGCAAGTATCCTTGCAGCTTGACCTCCAAATGAATTATTTGTTCACAGATTCAAGTTCTTGTCGTTAGCAATACCAAACGTGGAGGCCACAATTCTCAATGTTTCTTACAAAGTTTGACCTTCATCATTGATCTCCCTATCAGCAGGAGAGCAGCTACTTAAATATATTAGTGAAACTTATTTCAGTGATATTTTAACGAACAAGGTCATGTCCATTTTTCCCCCAGTTCAGCTCAGTTTTTTGTATTTGTTATGCTAATTCGGCCTCATTTTAAAATAATGTGTATTGCTGTTTTGATATTTTATCTGACTATTCAACTGGTGTTATTAGAGGATACTGACTTTAAGCAAGCATGGCAAAAATTGACAAGAACATGAGGAAAAGCTACTTGAATGTCGTTTAGTTGATATAATAAAGACAGCAGAACAACTTGAAGGTAATTTCACAGGCCATACATGACATTTCAACTTCATACTGTAGAAACTACTACATCACATGGATGGACAGAAGACACAGGACAGAGACTAAATGAAATAAAATGCCATTTTATTGTTCAGCCGTGTCATAACCTCGTCTCCAAAATAAGCACAGCAGGACTACAACTGGTTCATCAACTGAGCTACCCTTGATAGCACATAAAACTGGGTTTTATTAGACCACCAATGATAGAGTTAAAGACTTTTCTATCAGACATCCAATGATAGCATACAAAATAGTTGTTAACCTACCAGTGATACTGTATATAAAACACTTGTCTCTAGATTTATCCCCAACCCACCCTCAATTTTACCCATCTCCCTCTTTAGAACATTTGTGACACTGACATATTTTATGCTTAAACAAGCACATATTAAGAATGCATAATTCTCCATTTTTGAGATTATAAAAAAAACTACACAATGTTACACTTTAAGTCAGAGTACAATTCAACTGATTATTAGTGTTCTACACATTCGGCCATAAACCAAAGGAACATTGTATAATATCACTATAACTTAACACTACATGTAATATACGTTTAAAAAAAAAAAAATTACAAATGATTAGCATTGAAGAGAAAATGAAGATGGCTAGTGCGAAGGCAAGCTGGGTCAGTACCATAACAGAGAATGAGTAATACAAAAAGAAATAAAAAAATAGAATAAGAAAAATAGAAACAAAAAACTGATAAGAATACAGGCAAGGCTAAAACATATGTGTTTCAAACTTTTTAAGATCCACCTCATGTGCACTCATCCATTTAGGTAACCTGCTCCAAGACCTCCATTGTGTGATTCCACATCTCTCTGATACTTCAACCCCCCCGGCTTCGACTTGCTTAAACATTCCCGTGGCAACCATCTTTGTTTTCCTTGTGTCAGGCACTTTCCAAGACCCCTTAATCCTTTCTTTACTTTCAGCAACTCTACAGGCCAATCATAATGTTGACTCAGACAATACAGGCCAATCACAATGCAGGTTCTATCCGAATACAACTGCAAAAAGAGCACATGACAAATATTTCAAATCAATGTCTTGGTATTTATACATTTATTTTATTTTTACTGTTAACTTGGAAGTTTTCTGTCCAAGTTTGACTTACCAATCCTACAGGTCGGTATCAAACCAGGCCAGCTGGTTGCTGTCCATCAGGTCCTGGGTGTGGCCAAGGTCTGGCAATGGATCAGTGTGGTGGCCCAGGTCAGGCAGAGTGTCAGTATGGTAGTCAGCACCTTCCATCATGGGGTCCAAAAGGGAGTCCTGGCCGTAGGCTGCTGGGTAAGCCCGGTAGGCTCCATCTGACAGGCAAAGGGAAAAAAACATGAATGCAGTGATCAGCTATATAGAAGAGAATCGGCAGGACGACATACAATTAGTTTCATATTCCAAGAGATATTTATATGCCTAGATGAATAATTCTATGCAGAAACAGAGCCGTACAACATTCAGTATTTATTTTTCCGTCAATATAAAGCACACAATCAGAAGCTTTTAAAAGATCAAATTCCACAAACCAAAGGAGGATTAAATAAGAGGTGAGAAACTGAGTAAGGATTTCATTAGAGATAAAAACAGACACTCACCATCCTGCCTGTAAGCCAGAGGGTCTCCCTGAGCTCCCATATCCAGTCCCAGGTCTCCAGTCTATAAAAAGGCAAAACAGTGATGAGTAAAGCCTGACATAAGCCAGCCAACGTACAGGAGTGCATGTCTTTGTCCCAACTCTATAGCACATTACTATATACAGTTTGTACTATAAAATACTGACGTACATTAATTCTGTGACAGTGTATGTTGTACTCTAACCCATGGCTGACTGTATGTGTGTGTACCTCATTCCAGGCCATAGGCTCAGTTCTGAACAAAGAGCTGGTCAGCTCCACTGACAGACGTTTCTTGTAGTCCTGGGGTTTGTCCTCAGACATGCGGAACAGGACGGCTGCAGCATAGGTTGCTGCAAGTGACACGACACAGTGTTGTGAGTCAAGTAAACTGAGTGTAAAAACAGACGTGTCCACAGTCGATTTGATCATGTATACTCACCAACGCCCTCATTACGGGAATGCAGCAGCTCAGTGAGGGGTGCAGTGGCTCCTTCGGCTTCGATTGCCTCTGCAGCTTCCTTGTCCTGAGCCAGTTCACACAGCACACCAGCTGCCACACGCTGAATATTCTCCACTGGAGAATACAGCAACTGGAGATGATAAAGCACAGAGAACGGTAAGATTTAGACATATACATTTATATGCAGCTAATGCGTGACTGTAGGATTTGTCTCTATAGTAATAATTGGGGGGGGGGGGTTTAGTTTTACCTGGACAAAGAGTGGAATGGTGTTGAGCCCTCTGATAACGATTCTGTTGTGGACGTCCCGGGCCAGGATGTGCAGAGCTCCTGTGCAGCCTTCCACGATTTCCTCCATACGCACTCCCTCCTGAATGTGTTCAGAGTGGAGGAAAAAGGAAATCAAATACCCAAAATGTATAAATGTTCAAAAAAGCAAAGCTTGTTGAGGTGCTGGCTGGGTTACACACCACAAACTGCTGCTGGTTGCCTCCCATGCTGGTGCGCCTCTGGGTGTCCTGGTGAGCCCTGACGAGCAGTTGGACCAGTCGTGGGATGGCTCCCTGCTCCCGCAGAGCACTGTGGTTGGCTGGGCAAAGAGCCAGGTTACGGATCAGACCAACTGTGGCCTAGAGGGAGGAAAGTTAAATATGTTTTAGTTAGCTGGAAGTAAATCCTGTTTATCGATGAGGTCACAACACACAAGGCTGATCCAGAATTGTGTTTGTAGTTGGGGAAAATGTGTAAGTGCAGAGAAATGGATGTTGCTAATAACCTTGATTAGTGGCCAGTGGGACGGAGGGTGCAGTAGTTTGACCACCACGGGCAGGCCATAATGAAGACGCACAGCATTCTGGGCCATCTCAGCGTCCTGGTGGCGGGAGGTCAGATGACGCAGGGCGCAAACTGCTGGCTCTGTGATGTCCTCTCTGTCGCCAGCTCTAAGCACTGTTCGCACCAGAGCCTCAATGCCTCCAACCTTAGAAAGCATACGTTTAAACTCAGGATGCACGTAGTAATGTCGATAATGGCAAGTGTCTTATTTTCTTACACTCAAAGATTTCCAGAAGCTGTGTGTGTAACGCGTACCTGGCAGACCATGAGCTTGTTACTATAGTTGTTGCAGGTCAAGTTGGAGAGGATGCCAGCAGCACATGTCACTACATTGATGTCATCACTGCCCAGCAGCTGGACCAGGGTCCCCAGGAGACCCTCCATTCCCTCCTGAAGAGCAGAGGACAGGACAGAAGAAAACAAATGAGCGAGGGGAATGCAGGCCATCTCAATTATTTAGCATTTTGTATTATCCAGTACTTAGATTATTATATAATATCATTAATACTTTATACTATATTAAATGGGATTCTTTGAATCAGCAAGGAGTTAAACTGTCCAAACACAACTGGAAGCTGCTGTATGTTGTATGTCTCTAGTTATATTGTTTGAGATAAATATCTTCATTCATTTACATTTATTTATTATTTATATGTTTATATACTATGTTGGCATTTTTTTGTTGTTAATGACTTAGCCAATCAAAACCAGCGTGGTGCTGATTGACATGAGCACCAGCCAGCTGTGTTCGCCGTCGCTTTACTTGTCAGTGTTTGTAGGACAAACGTCAAGTTTGCATCTAAGGTGTAATACTAGGTAACACCTCAGGCTCTCTCTCTCTGCAGTAGAGCTGCATGATAAGTAGACTGCATGGGAGGAAGAGAGCGAGGCTGACACTGTCCACTAGTTAAATCAATGGCCTTGTTCTGATTGTAGATCTGTTTTAATAACTTTGGTACTTCAGATGCTACTGAATCTATAATCAACAGAGATGATATTGTTTGTGTGTGTTCTACCTGTTTAGTGGCAGCATCTGAAAGATTCCTCAGAGTCCAGAGGCAGTTCTGGACCAGACGCTGGCTGGGGTCTGTCAGGTGAAGCCCCAAGGCCTGCATGCCTCCTACACACACACACCACAGGACAACAGCCACATTCATTACATCAGAGGGCGTTCACCTGAGCAGCAAGCTTTTGCTACTAATAATAATACATAATATATCTAAGACCTGTAACTATCCCAGAACTGGGACACTGAAGAATTTGTGTCTCCTTCGCTGTATTGTGTTTCTACTCTATTTCTGTACCATGAGTATGTACGTACCAGCTTCTACGATAGCAGGCTTGTTGCTTGAGCAAACAGAGAGCACCTTGAGCACTCTGCTTGTGGTCCACAGCAGTTTCTCATATGTGAAGGTCCTCATGATGTTGACCAGGGCCTGGGGTCCACCGCTGGCCAGAATGATCAGCTAAAACACAGACAGGCTTATGTTTAGACATGCTACAAACTGCTGCCAGCAGACATCAGAGGGACCTTTTTGAAAAAAAATGAATGTAAGTGCATGCATAAATAAGTGTATGTTCAAATACCTTGCTTTCTTGGTTACCATATGCCAGGATCTGCAGGCAGTCAGTAGTGATTGCCAGGAATTTGACGTTGGTATTGGACAACAGGGCCACCATTTTCTGCAGTCCTCCAGCCAGACGCACTGCCATCTTTGCCCCTTCCTGATGCAACAGCAGGTTGTGGAGCGTGGTGATTGCGTAGAACAAAACACTGTCCACTGGTGAACTGGAAAAATACACCAACAAAAAAAAAACAATCAGACAACCTGAACAGTCAAAACCACCACCACCTTTTCAGGTACAAATACACACAATACACAACAGAAAACAACTCTCACACCCACACGGTGACAGGGATAAGTCTGTATCCGTCAGGACTCAGCTCAGGACAACAGTTGGAGACACCAACAGAAAAAAACAAAACAAAACCACTAGCTTTTATTCTGTTACCCATCAGGAATGCTTGAAAACTACCACATAATGTTTAAGACCCACAGTAAAACTTGGTGGCTACACATCACCACAGGAAACCATGCGTCCATAAAGAAAGACTAACCTGCTACTCACAACCACTGTGCGGCGCAGAAATCTGCAAATTACTGCTGGCACTTTGAAGCACCAGTATCAGCATAACACACTTTGCTGAACTCTGTCAATATGTTAACTTTTCCTTGAATGTTGCATAATTAAGGCTGATACAGACATTTAAGCTCACAAAGACACAAAAATAAAATAACCCACTGAATCACTGAAAACTCTGAAGTGACTTCATAATGTAGACCATCACTACACTTAAAAAGATTAACAATTTTCACTCGGGGCGGTTAGATAATCCAAATTGCTACCTGCCTCCAGAGCTATCTGTGATCACCTGCTCGCAGTCTAATAAAATCAGCCAGTTCATTCACTCTCATGCTGCTCCTTCCATCCTGCATTTAAAGTGCGGTAATGCGATTCCAGGTGCAACACACACACACACACACACACACACACACACACACACACACACACACACACACACACACACACACACACACACACACACACACACACACACACACACACACACCTTCCGACAAGTCGCAACTTGCAAGCCAGCTAACTGTTTTGGCTGTGTGCTTTGGCTTTTCATGGAGAACACAAAGGGTAAAGTGAGGAAGGAAGACATTTTAAAAGTTCCAAATACGCCACACTGTTGAGGACGCTGTTCTTTGGGATTGTAGCTGGTTTGGTGAAGACTCGGAGTTGATGAGCTATGCGGTAAAACACTGTTTACAAGCACACAACTTGTCACCATCTTTAAGACTTTAGGTTTGGATTGAGCAAAGCATTCAGAATCATTGTTAGCTAATCAGGTTGATGCTTGTTAAAGCTATACCATAACCACTTCTTTGTATTTTAAAACTGTGCCCAGCCTTCCCTCGTGACACAAAGAGAAATCACATAATAAACAATCAAAGCCTGTAAAAATAGTATGAAGGCCTTGCTTAAGACCTACCACTCACTGATACAGTGCAGTATTGTGTACCAACACAAATTTGAGATGCAAGGAAATCAAACAACTCTCTCATCAAAACCACTCTCGGCTATGAGATCCTCCTGCAAACAAATCCTCGACACGAACCGCTCCAAGACAGCTTCTCTGCATTTTTGTTGCTAGCTTCAGATCATTCGGATGCACGTGCACTGATAATTTCGCAGGTAGTAAAGAGCACCACAAGTCTTCCAGTGTCCTACCCGAGCATCTTGACCAGAGCAGGGATGCCTCCAGACTTGAAGATTGCAAGGAGCCCCTCACGGTGGTGGGAAAGATTGTGCAAGGTGCCAGCAGAGCAGCGGGCAGTCTCCACATCGCCCGTGTTCTGCATGGCACGAACAACGGCCGAAACCATTTGTGGGGAGCGCATCAGGGCGTGGCGCGATGCCTCCTTCTTTGACAACTGATGCACCATCACAGCTGCTTTATTCACGACAACCTAAGACAGAGGATGTTTGTCAGATACGCATGGTTTAGGATATATAAGTCAGTACCATTGCACTGTTTGAGTGTTAATTCACTCAATTGTATACACACCTGGTCCTCATCATTGAGCAGTTTTGTAAGCTCAGGGATGGCACGAGTGGCCAGCTCAGCATCATCTTGATAGTTAATAAGGTTGACCACAGCGTGCTTCAGCATCTGAGAGGGCTCTGCCAGGCGCTGTACAGCTGTTGGGTGGGCAGCATCCAGCTGGGTAGGTGGGATCTGGATGCCCTCCTCCAAGGTCTCAGGGAACATGGCAGCACGGACACGCTGGGCCCGAGTCATTGCATACCCCTCAATGTCTGATGAAGGTGATATGACAATTAATATCATAATTAAAGAAATGTGTCAATCAATCATCATCAGTCAATCCTGTATACCTGTAGCCTCGGGAGTGAAGGGCTGGTTGAACTCCCAGTCGTAGAGAGTTGGATCATCCTCCTCGGCGTCAGGGTTTCCTTTGCCGCTCAGAGATGGTGCTGTGGTGGTGACTCCAGACTGAATGCCTGAATCCAGGTAGGACTGCTGCTGCCACTGGCTCACTGCAGCCTTGCTGTCTCCCATCGCCATGTCCAACTCCATCAGATCAGCTACACGAAAAGGGGGCAAAAGGGGTTGAACGCAAGGAACGCTAGATGAGGAGAGACGTGAATTCGGCTTCTCTCTTTAAGCCAATAATTATTTTTAAGGGTGATCTCGAAGCTTTAATAATCGTATACGTAACACTCATAATGTTGAGTTCATTTAAATAGGGGATGTAAAACCTGCATAAAATTAGAGTGAGTCATTAAAAACTGTTTAAACAAGGGGAAACAAACAGAACAAAAAGCAACGCTTGACTTTTTCCACGTCTGATATTTTCAGAGAATGATCATAAATTGAAGCATGTACAAATCTAATTTCTCTTACAATCCGCAGGCACCGAAGGAGAAACTCAAAGGTAACAAAGGACGAATTATAACCTCTTAGGTTACTGTGACATGTGCTCACCTAGCTCCCATTTTACCCATTTCCACAATACCTCGAGGCTTACAGTAATCCGTGTTTTTAATGCACAGAGAAACTCTTACGCACACATAAAGGATCAATTATGAATGTTTCATATCAATACAAAACTGTTTTATGTGAAACTAAGTTTTTCATACTTACACTGGGTAGCCATTGTTCTTGCCTGCCCTCAGTCCGCACAGCAGATATGTCTGTGTAAAAAAAAAAAAAAGTACACAGGGGGAAAATAAGACAACTCACACTCAACCTTGAGTTCTTGTTTGCCAAAGCCAAACCCAACCGTGCTGTTTGTGCGTTTCTCCTACGTGGTCTCAATAATAATAATAAATAAATAAAAAAAAACGCTGTCTGCTGCCTGCGCTACCTGTGCCAGCTACCCCTGCTTCAAGACTGCTTGTTTGGCTCGCTAACGTAGAGCTACGAAGGGGAAATGCCGAGCCTCCACCTCCAGCCGAGAGAGCAAAGCGGTGGGTATTTCCAGGCCAGCATGAACACAATTCACCATTCAGCGGCAAAGAACATCAAAGGCATATTTCTCCCCCTCCCCCTACCACGGCCAAGTTCCGACCTCGCAGCTTGGGTTTCCAATGAGAGAAACTACCCCCTCCGCCCCGCAATCACTTCCATGACTCCTCCTCTCATGGTGGGTCTAACTACGAGCGTAACAGGCTGCCTAATCAAAACTAAAAAAAAAAAAAAAACCCAAAATAACGGTACGCGTTACATCAAACACCAAACATACTGCACAGACATATGGCGTTAATTAAACACCGACGCGCTAGCATGCGTTAGCCACCTCTGCTAAGCTAACAGGTTGGCTAGCTTACCTTGAGAGCTCGCTAGGCTAACCTAACGTGCACAGCTAACCCCTCCGCTAGTTAGCTCACTAGCTAACATAAACAAACACTGTTTAGGGCTTCACTCACAAAGTCTAAATCGTCGAGACTTGTCCTGAGACACGACCCCCGTGAGGAGTCACCAACGTTTCAAATGGGTTCATTGTCGGTGTCGTGACTTTCAAGCGAACCCTCCAAATGTTTAATTCTGATTTGATTAGCTTGGCTAACCAGGACGTATGAAAAGTAGATCCAAGCGCCACCGTACAAAACCTGCCGTGCTGCCAGCCAAATCAGAAAACCCCACCGGAGCCCCCTCCCCGACCAAAGATGATTTTCTTTAGGTGAAGCAAACACTGACGCGCCGTTAACCCGCTGTGTGACAGATGTAGTAAACATACTAGCGTTACCAGAGTCGAGCGGCTCCTCCGTGGTTCTTGTCGGGAAGATTTTCTCCTTTCTCTTGGCTGAAAATAGGAAAAGAGCTGCTAGGTGAACCACCCGTACAAGTCCGAACCACACCCGCTGTTGCTCCGCCGAAGATGTTGCTTCCGCCTGTGCGATCGAACATCAAGATGGCGAAGGAGAAAATACAGTATTCTGCCGCACTCGGAAAAATAGGGCGTCGTTTCAAATAAAGTTTTAGCATCGAAAATATTATTTTTACACTCATTACCACACGCTGCTATCTTTTCTAGATGAACAGTAGTTTAATTCATATCAGTTTTAACATTTTCCACCCACGTAAATGGAAAGATGTGTGATACTTGCTGTAGTGGTGGGGAGGGCGAGGTGCATTCATTAGAAAGGAATGTGATTCATGAGCTGCTGTGATATGATGGAGGGGTTTAATTAACATGCAGTTAACTCAGAGACATAAACATTTCCTCTAACAGCTCTATATATTTCACTCAAAAAAAAAGTCATAATTCTGCATAAGGGTGGGTTATCAACCATGTCTTTCATCGATATTTGCACAGTTAAATTGGTACATATTTTGCAAATGATAAACTGCAGTGGTTAAAGGAAGAGGAGGAAATCACATACACATAATGAAACCATATAGGAAACTGTAAATGTCAGTTCAGTTTTCTATAGAAATCCATAACTTGATCAGATTGTGAGAAAAGAAATATATACTGGCCACAATAACATGATCCTGCATTGTGGTTTAAATGACTTTTAATCATTTATCTCCATCGTTTTTTGTAGTAAAAAAGACACACCAGGTTATATCAAGGTTATTTTGTGTGACGGGCATAAAAACATGAGGTGTATTGTTGAAATCGTATACAATTTCTTACATACGCATTTCCATTTTGGGAAAATGATCATAGGCTGGTTGGATTCAAATTGCAATGTACCTGCCCACGTCACAACAGCCTGATGTCTAACATCCAATTAAATGCATCTGGTGTAATCTGCAACACCTTCTTATCACTGCGTACACCTAAGCATTAACAGAGAAAGGTGTCATGAATTTATATTAGTAGTACAAGTTCATGTGTCTGACACGTGCTAGACTAGAAAAGGTCAGAGTCCAAAGGGTCACTGGAGAGCATGTTGGTGTTACAGGAAATGGAAATTTATGATCATTTCTTTTACCACTATCAGCTGGAACTTTTTTATATTCAAATCATCTCACAAACAAAGGCAATATTCATCCACATATCTGCAAGGGGTATAAACAATATCAGAAAATAGGACAGTAATAAAACAGATAGATAGACTACATGCTGTTCGAGCAAATTGAAGTGTGACAATGTATTTTTTCATACCTTGCTTAAAATGAATCTATCATAAGGTGATGACATTTATTCCAGCATTATTTTCTGTCAGTATGTGGGACTAGTATCAAACCCTCAGAATAAAATGCTCATTCACTGTGAGAGAGGAGCAAGTGTATTTCATTTACCCGAGTAATAAGAAATGCAGCATGGTAAATAGAAAAGACAACATAAAGCACGACTGTATATCTGCAAGGTAACCTCAGTAACATCAGAACTGTACCCAGATTTATTTATAAAATAGAAATCCAGACCTTTTCTTACACGTATATTCATTTATTTGGCAAAATTAGTCACTTTTTATTCCTTGCAGTTGTCATGCAAGTGCACATTAGGTTTTAGGTTTAGTCATTCCAGTCTTATTAGGGTAATGATCTGACATTTGTTGTATTTATCTGCTCAGAGCATAAAAATACATACAGAATGATTCTTTTAAAGTTGCCCATCAACAGTATTCTCATGAAGATATGAAGAGAAATGATTCAGATACAAGACAGTCGAGGATTGTATAAATAAACTGTACATGAATATAAATCAGCCCAGCCCTCCTTCTGACTGGTTGCACAGCAGCGACCGTAGAGCCTACACAGGGTGGACAAAATAACAGAAACCACTTACAGTGCTATTTATTTACACTCTTTCCTTCTTTCTACTGCAATTGCTGCACAACATTTTGTCTTGAGATAAATAATGTTCTATCTAATCTAACCCCAACAATAAATACCAAATAGCGGTGAGGATCATAAATTTGAGTTATCTTTGAGCTTACTGTGTAGGCTGTCACCAACGTAGATTGAAAAACATTTAATGGCCTCAAATTTCGTTAATAATTTCTATTAATATGTCCAAGAGTCATTAAAAACTGTATTTTAAAAAGGTGTTTGTTACTGTGTACCTCCAATGATATTCAGTGTCTACCTTGGTCACTCGTGTCCATTCTCGAAATAATTTCTGATCATTTAATTCTTTGAAAACAAGAAAATTCCCAAAGTCATGCACAAGGTCACTACAACAGGTGAATGCTGACCGACGTGGGCTGAACCCCAGCGATCAAAGTGAAGGGACCTCAGCTGCAAGCAGTTTTTCACGTCCCCATCACGCAATGTGACACTTTATTGAGAGTGAGGAGAGGAGAGGGAAAAAAACAAAAGGGAAGCCATGTGGATGAATCCGAATAAATACACCTTTTATTTGACCGATTAACAGATCTGATTATACAAACGCCAACACAGAGCTCTGAAATAACAGGACCAATCAGCGAGACAATGACTGTACATTCTTGGTGTGACCCTCCCTTGTTCTGTCCCTCCTTGCCCACCCACCACACTGCCCGTAGTAACTACTGAACTGAATCACTAGTGCTTCTTTCTGTACAAGTAAAGCTCAGCTACTCACCCCCCTACTACCCTCTACCACCCTCCCTTTCCAGTGCACTGTTTGTTATCTACAGGTTCGAGCAGTACGTCTGTGCTCTGCTGCAAGCCGAACTGAACGTGGGTAAGTTTGGCCAATTGTAGAACAGGGTGCAATGATGGACCTTAGGTTCCTATCTACACAGTACTAGTGCTTGAGTGTGAACTCTGAAGTAGTTGGGTTTTTTTTTTGTTGTTGTCACGTTTGGTTTGTGTAGTGTGGCAGACAGGGCTGCCGTAACAATAGTGTATGCACTGTTTTAAGAGCTTGTAGTGTAAGAGCATAGTAATGTTTTTTTTTTTGCCTTTTGGTTGAAATGCAAACAGCCAAAAATCTCTCGACAAAACGGGTAGGTTGAAGTGACGTCCTTAATATTCTCCATCTGCCTCACGCATACACACATGCACACACACACACGCACACACATACAAATACTGGTATGTTTGTCCCTTCATCTTAAAAAAAAAAAAACACAACTGTTTGCAATTTTGTTTCAGGCATTTTTTTTTGTTCTCAATCTCTTCCTCTGACCAAGCGTGACTTGCCCCGCATACATTAAACACACAATCACACAGTCACCCCTAGAGTACCTAAGTGCAGATTCTTCAACATGCGCCCTTCAGCAGTTCCTACAGTAAAAACACTAACTGTACCATCACAAGAAATGGATGGATAAAACGCCCTCACTTTCATTCTTCCAATCAATCTTTTTCAACCTGCCTCTCACTTCATCCCAACCTCCACACCCCCGTTGGTCCCCCATACTCATTAACTCTCATGTAACAGACAGTCTTGTATGTAACAGTGACAAATACTCGCCCTCAGCGAAATAGCCAGGAACAGAAGAGAGGCGGGGGGAGAATGAGGTGTGGGAAAAAGGGGGAAGGGGAAGAGAGGGTGAGTTCTTCTCCTTGAGGAGAAATTGAAAGACGATAGGGAGGCAGAACAGTGTGTCCACCCCCTCCTTTTCCTCCCTACATCCCTCTTTCTCCCCGCGTCTTTGTGATGGAGTGGAGGGTGAGAGTGGAGGGAGGAAGGACGGGGGGAAGATGACTGAGGTGGAGGGGAAGGTGGGGTGGGTGGAGAAGGAGAGCAGGGTGAAGTGTGTGTTGGTCTTCATGTGTCCTGGCCGTCGGTGGCAGGCGTCTCGTTGGCGTTGGGCACGTCCGAGTCGGTTTCTCGGCTGGATATGCGGTCCAGCTCCGCCTGCACGTCGCCCAGGCCCAGCTTCGAACCTGCATGCAAACATACAAATTAGTACAGACATCACAACGAAAACAAGAAAATAAAATAAGCATTTCAGCACTGAGTGGTTGAGGCACAATGCAATAAGCACAAACACAGTTACACATGGTTAAAATAAGAGCTGGGTGAAATACTGAATATTAGCAAAACATTCTGAATCATATTATTGGAATAGTATAAACATCGTTGTACTTTTGTTAATTAGGTTATTTATTCAATCTAATACTAAAATTTCAGAAGGCTAGACTGGTTTCAGTAGTCTCATCTTGTCTTGTCTCTTATTCCACAGGAAGTTTGCATATGCGCTTCTGTCTTTCCAAGTCAGCTAACAGAGGAAACGGAGGAGGGCATACTGTGATGCAGCGGTGGTCAAACAGCTTGACTTTGCCGATTGGATTTGTTTTTGTAAATGTTAACATGTATATTTGTCTATGTCTAGGTTTATTGCAATAATTCATTGTTTATATTTTAATAACACAAAAGCGATCATATTCTAACTTTCTTCTTCATGCTCATCATGTACAAACAGACCTTACTGCAAGAAATAAATGTGTTTGTTTAATCATTTAAATCAGTATGCAACAAAGCTTTCAGTCAGATCTCTATTTTGTAGTAATACTAATATGATTACTTTAAAACAGACTTCAGTGGAAGAAATTCAAATATAATTCTTTCCCATATTGTCCAGCCTTAGTTAGAATCATGTGTAATGTTTGTTGCAGATGTTAGTTATGAGAAATGAAATGCAACATGCCAAATAAATGTCAAGGAGCAGAATGGAAACAGGGTGTTAGGAGGGGAAACATTATGGGTGCTGTTGTTATTTTAAATAATCAATCAATCAATCAATAAAATGTTCCTGTCATGGCCCGCACTTTCTTCGCTCCACACAAATGAAAATTGAAAAAAAGTGCAGCTCTGAGACACGTTGGCCTTTCTGCTGGTCTTTTTTACTTAATGCTGTATCTTGTCACTAATATGAAATAATACACCTATTTTTATTTCCTTCTTACATGATTAAGATGCATATGGTGCAAAAGTACTCCAATAGCCACTGGATGATCCATCTGACCTGCAACTACAGTTCTCAGGGAGTAGTCCTTACTTAAAGACTTTCATATAATCTAATCTAAATGAACAAATTCTGTACAATAAAATGGTGATACAGGAAGCTTGATCACTGCTTTGCTTCTCCTTGGATGCTGGAGAAAGCTGGAGGCTCAGGTGAGGGGGTGGGGGTTCAAAGGAAATATAAAAGGATGCTTCTGAGAACGTACAATGACATACACAAGCAATAATAAATGGGGATTATCTCTCTCGCACACACCTTAACGTGGCCAGCATCCTCTGACTAGTGCATACACACACACACACACACACACACACACATTATGAATGATGTTAACAGTGAGACTGCACAACATACTAGAAGCACAGTTAAGAATGAAAAGATGTTATAGGTAATCATGGTGATGGTTACGATAGTGATGGGTAATTGTTTGTGTGGTTGGTAGATGCACTCAGACCCTTTCATCATTGTCTTTACCATTTGTTAAGTTCATGTCTGGAGTAGAGGACAGGAGAGTGAAGAGGCGAGGAAACGAAAGATGGAAGATGGGAGGTGAAAACCAAAAAAGAAGCTGAGTGAGGAGGAGTGACTGAAAATGGCATTAAATCCTGAAACACGATGGAATAAATTATCATTATTCAACTGTCTGGCAAAAACCAGAGCATTGTACCAACCTCTAATCAACACCTAGCGTGCATTCTCACCTGACTTGCGTACTGTTCCTGGAGTGTTGTTCCCGCCACCTGGCGTCCCGGGGCCCCCTGTCCCCGCTTTCTTTGTCAGTAGACTGTTGAAGAAATTGGCCAACACACCCTCGCTGGTCTGACCTGCAGCATACAGGGACGAGAGTTAAAAACACACACACACACTCTCACACACACAGCGCCATGTGCTGACTGAGATCACGTGTGGCTATGTTTAGCGGTAAAATGCTATGACGTACCCGACTGAGGCATGGCGTTCGCTACGTTGGCCGCTGCTGAGCGATTACTCGTCCTGGGGGAACCGGTGGGTGCTCTGCTGGTGGTGTCCTATGAACAACACCAGTTTGTTTCACACATACGGAGACACTGGAGGGTGATTTCCTTTATTTTATGAATCATAACTAGAAAAAAAAAAAACAAAAAAAAAAGAAAGAGCACTTACCACTGGCCGCCCTGCTGTCACAGCTGGCTGTTTTGCGAGCAGCGACTGCAAATTGGAGCACAATATGCACACACATTCAAATTAGTATTTAATTAACATATCAAGACCCTTAAGTCAGATTTAATTGGAGTACCCATCAGCAGCAAACCAACTGCTATTAACACAACAGGAACGTTTACTGACCTGCAGTTTTACCAGAAACACTTGGTCATCTTCTGCCTGAATCTCCTTTTCATGTACAATCTGGTGACAAGCAAGAGAAAATCCAGTTAAAGTTTAAAAGTCTTTTTTTCCCCCCACATCTAGCTCTTTGCAGCTCCACTACAGCAAATAAATGTGCTTGGATAAAACACATAATCCCTGCAAGGATATTTGGTGAAGCTTAGAGCACTGGCTGTGAAAAATGATGTAGAAGGTAATGATACTTAATATTATGTCAGTAATCAATCTGTTGCGCTGTAAGCTTATCTTGCCTAAGAGGATCTTTCCAAGTTAGCCGTTTATTTAATGGGAGCTTGTACCTTTCTGACAGGCGGCTTCACTACTACGTCCTCAAAGCTGTCGTCTGCTTTTACTGTTTGGAAGTTCTCGTGAAGTATGGCGATCTTCTTCTCATTGTCCCAACCTGATGGACTGATAGAGCAGAGGAAAGCTTACAAACCAGATAGACGTGGCCCCACATTCCTGGTACATATACACACACACACACACACAAATGCAGGCTTACATGAATACGGCGTCTTTTTCCACCACTTGCGCCGGGCTGTGGAAGGGAAAGCCGTAGAGTCTGTGAACCAGATATTTGTACAGGATGTCCAGGTTTTTCATCTCCTTCACTGATGTGTAAACCAGAGATGCTCCATCTGACATCGCTGTCAAGGATATTCTCCCAACACCACCATTTGTAAATACAGGAGCAAAATAACACCAAAAAACTGTGACAAAAAAGAAGCGTTATCTCTTCATAACAGTGGCACTACAGAAAAACAAATTCCAGCTTTGACTAATTGCTAGCAGCACACAGACAAGAAGCAGAAGCAGCGTGCATTCTAAGCTTCTTTGAAACACAATAACCTTTGAATCTTTAATACTGTTTCCACTTGGCACTGACTGGAGATTCTGAAAAACAAACGATTATGACTTTTAACTCTCATGCAACAAAGCAGCATCAACACGGCAAAACAACAACAGTTCAGATACAGCTTACACTGGCCGAAATACTTCACTGCTGTGAACTTGGCTTATAGCCTGAGAACAAAACACCTTGTAATAGCGATCACTCAGCTGTATCACCATCCTTCATCACCAAACAGCTGGGCGTTAGGAGAGCTCAATCCAAACTGTAAAAGTATGCTCTAAATCTCAGCATCTGACAGGAAAATTTGCAGACTCAGTGGGATTGATCAATAGCCCCTGCGTTTACTGCACTGATCTATTGTTTCATTGTTTTCTGGTGCTATAAATTTGTTGGTTGCGCACCTTTCAGCTCACGGCAGCCAAGGGCAAACAGTGTTTAGTGAAGGATACACTGCAGACAGAAATGTCTGATGTGAGATTGGATGAAGTCCAGGTGTTCGTCTCTGTAGTCATGCTCCTTCTCCAACGTGCTGATGGCGTCACACTGAGGTCAGAAAAGTAGGTGTTGGACAGATGTTAACGTCAAAGTAGATACAATGCAGAAAAATACCCAAAAACTCAAGAGCCTGAAATTATTCAGATTTTCCTCTCCTTATTACACTTAGTATATAGTATATAGTAAAATATGTTTCGACACGTAACGTAAAGTCAGTAGTGTGTGTGTGCTTACCTTGGTGCAGACAACCACTACTGGTATTCCCAGATTATGTGTGAGTGTGTTATCTCCTAGAGGCAGCAGCACACTCTCCTCATCTTCACTCCTCCTCTGCGGGGTGCCATCCTCCCCACTGCCTGGCTCTGTGTACTCCTGGAACTGTTTTACAACTACTCACACACAAACAAAGAATGGTGGACAAATTGTAAGACCTGGCAGGGGTTACAATTTTAAACGTGTGGCATTATCATTCAGGGAGGCCACTCTTTTCTAGAGATTATCTTCCGGGACATTTTCATTGACAATCAAGCTGGTATGGCAAACAGAGACTGCAGAGATTGTGCCATACATTAACATGTTCCTCTGTGTGGAGGTTTTTAATAATACTACTCATTCCTGGAATTAAATAATTGATTATAATTAAAGTTTTCTGGTAACATTTCAGTATACAGGCAGGACCTTTACACATGTTAACGTCACTACTTTTACAACTATCCCCCCTGATTTTTAAGTCTTATTTTAATATTCTTATTATATTTTTATTTTTGTAGCATTCGTCATTTAATTTTATTTTGTTTAGTTTGGAAAGCTCTTTGTGGTCTATGCTTGGCAAGTGCTATGTAAATAAAATTCATTGTCATCACTTTTATTTATGAACAGAATCTTTTTCTTAGAATTAACCACTGCTGCCTGAGCACCAATAAAAACAAACTGTTATGCCTCCTGGCAAACTAAACTTTGCATATTTAAATGTACAATTAAATGCACAGTTAGAGCCGAGCTTACAATTGTTAACTGCAACTGACTCTTTAATCACATAATTTAGCTCCTTTGCTAGTAATATTAAGTGATTAAGTGAAGCATGAGGCTAATCATACTCACTGTGAGCAACCACTACAAATGTAGTTTATTCTCAGATAAAGGAAAAAAGGAGAATGTTGAAATAATAAACACAAGATTTTCCAGGACACTTAACCTTTTCTCCCATTTTCCATCTATTTTCCCTGATGGGCAGAATTCCCACGTGTCCTGAAAAACAGTGGACCAATTTTTCATTTTTCATTACTGGGTGTCTTAGGGAGAAAATCCCAGGGGGATTTTTTTTTTTTTTAAACAAAGGCTTTGATAAGGAGGCTCCTTATCTGAGAACTATTCTGATCCTACTAAGAGCATTTCCATGAAGACACACTGACGTGTATTTTGTTTTTTTAACCTGACTGCTGTCAGTATGACTCACGTCTGTGTTCCAGCTCCCGCAGCGTTTCCGGGGCGACCCGGAGTTTGTCGATGTGTTCCCTAGCGACGGCTGCCCACTTCTGGAGAGAGTCCAGGGCGTTCCATGGCCGCGACATGTCAACCGTTATCAGCAGCAACGTGTTGCCGATAGAGTCCACTGGCACAGCGACTCCCTGCAAACCTTTGTGGTAAAGGTCTCCGTCTAACACCCAGGCATTACACCTAGTGTGGTCTAAACACACACATGCACACAACAGATTAATAGACACTCTTACACAACCATAGTGGTGGATTACTTTACAGGTGTTGAAAAAGAGACAACTGCAATCAGTCGCTCATTACCATCAATGTCGTCGTCATGGACACTGAAGTAGAGGTATTCCAGGCCACGCCCTTTCATGTACTCTTCAACCCCCTGTAGCTTAGCAACCAAGGTGGTCTTCCCCGATCCCACCTCACCTAAAATACACACAAAGTCAGTAAATAACAGAATTATGGGTAGTGAACTCGTCCATAGGAGCATCCACTGTTTGGTACCCAAAGAACAAATGATCTGATTCGGGTATTAAAAGCATGTTATGTTAGGCACACCACTGCTAAGTGTACCATTTGTATTTCACAAAACTGCACAAATACAGGGCTGCAAATAATGATTATTGTCTTCACTGATGAATCTGCATATTGACCTCTTGATTAATTAATCATCTCTGTGCCCTGTAGTGAGCTCGTGACTTGTCTAGGGTGTACCCTGCCTCTCACCCAAAGTCAGCTGGGACAGGCTACAGCCCCAACGTGACCCTGATGAGGATAAGCAGTTACAGATAATGGATGGATGGATGGATTATTTAATTAATCACTTGGTCAGAAAATGACAACTACACATCATAATTTCCTAAATCCCAAGGTGATAGTCCTGTCACATGGCACAAATAAAATCATCAAATCCAAACAATTAAGAAGCTGAAACTAGGACGTGTTCGGCTTGAAAAATGATGAATAATTAATTCGCAAATTAGTTGCAGATATATTTTCTGTCAAATAACTTAAGAAAATAAATGATTTTAGGTCTACACAAATATATGTTTAGTACACATGTAATGTAAACAATCCAATCCTCTAGACTAGCGCCGCATAGTTGTATTATATCTGAGTTTGCAGTTTTCATGACAGATCATCAGCCTTAATATTTTTATATCCACTAACAATGGCCTGCATTCGTTCTGGCATTATTGCACACCTCAGTGCTGTCAGCATGACATTGTTATTGTTATTGTGTGTGTGCTATAAGGCCAAGGCTGCATCCATTCTTGCACTATGCCATATTAACCTAACCGACAGGGGGACTCGATGCATCATAAAGCAGCAGAGCTTGCTGATGTTGTCAAAGACAAGCATGAAAGATACAAATGGCCTTAGAGCCACACTTTAACATCGGTAACCAATTCGCTGATTAGCCGGAATGGGTATAGCAGGCTGCGGATTATCTCAGGCGGATGTGTGGACCGTGTGGACACGAGGAGCGAGCGAGACAGGGAGGCACCCTGTCTGCTGCGGTCACATAAAGCCCCGTAACACCGTTCAACAACAAAAAAAACATGTTTATCTTCAGCATCATCTTCACCTAGCTGCTACTAGCATCTCTATATGCTAGAATGACTTGCAGTGTTTCAAAGCGGCCCTACTCTCCTTTATAACATGATGAGGTGTGTGTGTGTGTGTGTGTGTGTGTGTGTGGGGGGGGGGGGGGGGGGGGGGGGGGGGGGGGGCTGAAAATACACCTGTCTCTCTCTCTCTCTCTCTGTTAGCCGACGCACCCGCTGCCAGCCTTCAACACAAAAGCACCATCACTGCAAGAGCAAGCTAGCTTAGCTATCGAGCAGTATTACGTCTATCAGGATGATATGATCACCACACACACACACACACACAGATACAGATACCCACCCATGACCAGGACATTTTTCCCAGACGGTAGCTTAGATCTTGAATGGGTTGACACTTCACTCAGGATGGTTGACCTGCAGACAGAGCAGACCCGTTACAACGCTGCCAAACAAGGCTTGTTCATTCATTAACAAAACAACGACTGACAGCGAGCAGCTAAAGCGAGCTAAGTGCTGCCGCTGTGTCACCAGTCAGTCTGGTGCTGATGCTAGCTAGCCACGTTAGCAAGCCTAGCTGTCAAACCATCCTCCTCCTCCCAGCACAATGGACCCTCCGCGCCCACAAACCGTGCTCATAATAACCCAGCTCAAATAACATATCGCCCACCATAAATCCTGTCCGTCATCCTCCTCTGGGTTGGAGTTATCCAGTGTGCTCTTAGGTCCAGTTGAGGTGGAGGATAATAATGCACTCCTCCCTGAAGTCGCCATCTTCGCAGGGTTTGTAAACCGAGCAGCGGAGCGCCCGGATGTAGCAGCTGAGTGCTAACCCTAGCCTGGTGCACAGCACGCCGGGGCCGGGGCGTGGTCCGCCCGCACAAAGCTGGGGTCCCTGCTCCAGAAACGAAATGAGCTCATCCACAAACTGACACAGACAATTGACCATTCACACCAAGTTAAGCACAGGAAGTCGAGTTTATTATTCATGTCAAATCTGTGAGGAAGCGGTTAGGGGAGGTTGTTTGGGTTTTATGAAGCTAAATGTGTGAATTGAGACTGATACATCAGCTAAATAATGAACTAATAGACCTTTTTTTGCACAGCAGCCATTTGACATGAAATAGTAGGTCAACACAGGTGTTACCAATGATACTAATTAAGGCTCTGTCCCATTCAGGTCAAACAGAGTCAGGGTGCTGCTGTGGCTCACTGGAAAGTCTCTGCTGCAATAAACGGAACTGAACCTCAATTAGTATGATTGGTAACACCTGTGTTGACCTATTATTTCATGTCAAAATGGCTGCTGTGAAAAGGGTTTATAGACATTTAAAGGATATTACAAAATATGTTGCGTGCTTATCAGAATAAATTATCAGGATAAACAGGCTTTCAAAGGAGAAATCCGTTTCAGACCAAATCATCCTCCTAAAATTGCTGCCTCCTAAATCAGTGCCTTGATTTGTGAATATTATGGCACAGGTCCTAAACCTACATGATAGAGATAAAGCTGTAATGCCATGTAGGAACTGGATGCACTTCAAATTGATAAGCTGGTGATGCATATAGAAGCTGAGATGAAGAGCACCAATGATTTTAAAACAGGTTTAGACAAGATAATATATATGTGATGATAACTCAACCAGTTAAATTTTCCCAAAAGTAATCCAGTCCTATTAAAACTTATTTAGGTTTGAGTATATTAAAGTGAACAGTGAATATTCAGCACAGTTATAAAAGCAAAATTTAAAGTATATATGTACATATAATAATCATTTATTTTATTTATTTGTATAGCACCTGTCATACTGCTTAATGTTATTTCAAGTGAAAGCTGAAAACGAGACAGCACAACTTTAAACTGTAAAAGGGAACACAAAAACATTAAGCGAAATATTAAAACCAACCAAATAGTTTATAAACATGGAAAAATAAATTAGGGACCCAGGAGCGCCTATAGATAGGACCTATTATTTTCTTTTATTCCAGCAGGTGAAATCGCTGCATACATTTAAATGAACCTGAACCGATGAATCTGGAGAACAGCGTGAACTTTAAATTAACTCCCAAGTGGTCTCAGGTGTGCGGTCGTCTCGTATTATGAAACCGCTGAAGCGCATCGCAGCCAATCAAAACTGGGAACCAGAAAATCAATTTTAAAAAAATGTCAGCTGACTGTAAAAACCACGAGATGGCGCTGATGCACCGTGCTCAGAGGTCGCTGGTCCCAGGGTATTGTGCGCTCTCTGCGGCCCCCGATGGAGCCACCGGATTATAAACTCTAGTTAAGTGGCGCACCGTCCTCCCTCTCCTCCTCCTCCTCCTCCTCCTCCCTGTCTTTCACCCAGAGTAAACCCAAGCGCACGGAGCGCATCCTCACCGTGCTCGACCCGTGGGAATCAGAAAAGCCAGCTCTGTTAGGCTGTCAGCGCCAAACCGTTTTAGCTCTGCAGTGTTGGGGTTTGAGGGAAACATAAAGAGAGTGAGGAGAGGGAGATGGGTCCGGAGGCGGTGAGGTGTCCATGATTGTCAAGTAAACGGCGGTGAAGTTGCTCGGCTCCGCTCGGATCTTTTCTCCAGGTCGTTGAGGTGAGTTTTCTCTCCGCAGGAGATAGCAGCAGTCCGGATGGTGCATGTTGTAACCCGGTGCATGAAAGCTTTATTCCAAACATGTGCACAGGACATTTTTCTGTATTGTGCTGTAAGTGAAAGACATACTGTAAATGATGACATCAGATGTTTTATAGCCTTATACAGCTGTAAGAAAATATGCTTCATATTTATTCTTTAGCAGCTTGTGTGACTGTGTGGGTTCATTATTATTCTGTAGAATTAAATATACCATAAATTGAGAATTTGTACTGTCAGGCAATACCATATTATCCCAAAGAAATCCACAGTGACTTGAGAGATTCCTTCTTTTGGGAAAATACTGTAAATGCCTTGTAGGCTACTCTTAGAAAGCCTCTGCTTTAATTTTATTCTGCTGGAGTCCTATAAGACAAGATAAGCCCTGTCAGAGGGGAAGATCCGCTTCATTTCTCTTTTCCTCTCTCCCCTCTGCTTCATTCACTCTCACTTGCCTGCCTTTCTCCAGTTTTTTCTGTCACTCCATCTCTCTAATCCCCCCTCTCACAACCTCTGCCTCCCTCACTCTCACTGGTTCTCTCTCTCTCTGTCAGCTCTAATAACACCCGGAGTTCGTAACACCAGACTGCTTCACTTCTGATACTCCTCTCTGTCTTCTCTCAGACCCAGCCGCCTTTTATGTTGTCCACTCTTTGAGCTGAGCATACTGATGTCACCTGCCGTGATTAATATTCCATATATGGGTGCATGTCGCATGTAACTTGTCACATAGTTCTTTAGCTAAGGCGTTTACTCTGGCTGGATGCTGATGTTACGAGCAATTACAACGTACTTGAGCGTTGTGGACCTTGTGGCTGAATCATTAGTGTCACATCTGTCACAGTCACTTTGCACACATGTACATGTGAAGGTGAATGGTCACACACATATACACGTTTACACACACACACGCACAGTCAAGGGTCATGGCAATCATGCTCTGCAATGATTGATTGTCACAGTGTGGAGAGTAAGAGCTGACAGCGAGGAGCCTTGGAATGATTTTAAGAGATCTTAGCTTAGCAATCAATCAACCACTATCCTGTATTTCATTCGGATTTTGATTTACGCACAAATTTCAGAGCACACAAACCACTTTGATAGAAAGTGTTCAGCACCTCATTCAGAAATTTTCACGTCTTTCTTACAGTAAAACAGTGAAATTGAATGTTCAAACCCTTAAAATATCCTCACTGATGCATTTGACTGGTATTACAGTACATGAATATCAAAATAAAACAGTTGTCAGCCTTGGCAAAACCACTATTTGGAACTTTTTTCCCCCAAGAAGCTTTTGCAAGATCCTGTGTCGAAGTGAAAATGAAAATTCATTGTCACCTCTGGCAGTGTGCAACACATGTGACAGCTGATGAGCTCTTGTACAGTAGCTGTGCAAATCTTCCACATCCTCCGTCACTATCAGTGTCACATTCTGTCAACCGGAACAGACAGGCATCTGCTGCTTCCCACACACACACACACACACACACACACACACACACACACACACAAACGTAGAAATGTACCACCATGCATGGGAGCACATATGAAAGTACAACTAACTACAAGCCACCTACACACAGGTCTGCTGTATGTTACACACCTGCCCCGTGGCTCTGTCTATGTCCGTTTTTCTGTATACAGCCAATTCAGTGTGCTTAGCTAAAAATAATCACCACCAGCCAACACACACATAGAACATGAATTATGGAAGATAGAGGGAAAGAGAAGGAGAGAGAGAGACATTCAGGTCAGAGTCAGACCCACTTCCAAGAGCTTCGCTCCCTAAGGATGATACTACTAGACCACTGCATTAATATTCAGTTTGTACCATCTAGCACATCAGACCTGCGGTTATTCTTTAGTTTGGACTAATTGGACTTGAGGCTACCCAAGGTTTTAGCCAGTTCATCATGTGCATTATGGACAATGGATCCATGCATCTGAAGATTAATTATACATGCAATGCACTGTAATAGTAATACATTTATGCAATGCATTGTAATAGTAATACATTCATAGCTTGGTTTAACTAAGTGTCAGATGGATCCTGCTTTAGAAATTGTGGCCTTGTTGAGAGGATATTAAAGTATTATTGATTTGATGTCTGCTGCTATAATGGTTATTTTTTGATGAGAGGATCGATAGCCTACCACTGTCATATCTTTTCATTAAATATGCAGCTACAGTCAGGAGCTAGCCAGTTAGCCGGTCAGTTAGCTTAGCATAAGGCTGGAAACAGGAATGGCTAGTCTCCACCTGAAGCTCACTCAAAGGTTTCACTCAGCAACTTTAAAGGTGCTGAAGCAGATTTTTTAACCTTTAAACAGAGCCAGGCTAGCTGTTTTCAGTCTTTATGCTTCATGTCAGGTCTGGTTGGCGGTGGGTGAGCTATACTGTGAATTACACAGTCACAAAAGTCCATGTACCATTAAGAACTATAAAGGTGTATGTTATTCAACACAGACAGGTGCAGCAATACTAAAGGAGGATGTCAGTCAAGCTGAGTTCGCACTCGCCCACACAGTCCTGAACAGAGCTCTAATTAAGCAGAATAATTGAAAACACCTGTGTGGGTGGCTGCTGGATGTGTAGGGCCTTTAAGATCAAGACAATTATCCTTTGGAACACGTTAAATATTATTGCCATGCGTATGTAATGCTGACCATCATTGCTCCTGTGAGATGTTTTTCGACAGACATGTTTCCGGGATTAAAGTGAATGTGTTATATAGTTCAATACGTGGAAGAAAAAACAAGATATTAGTCGGTGTCGGAAAACAAGAACTCTCACCTTGAACAAATGATTAGCAGCTGATATTTCTAGCCTTTGATTATGTGTCACTGCAGAAATGTGATTTTTTTTAATGATAAACAGTTCATTTGACATTATCACAGGAAAATTGTCTGTGTCACAGTGATTCTTGATGCTTGACAGTATTCTATTTGGGGACCGTGAACACTATACACTCTGTGGAAACCTGAGGAGAAACCTGCCGATTTGTTCTGGTTACTCAGCAGAGCGCACTGCATGTGTGTGTGTGTGTGTGTGTGTGTGTGTGTGTATGTATTCGTGTGTGCACTTGTATTTGTTTGTGCTTATCTGTATGCATTATATGTATATGTATATGTATGAATATGTGTCTGCATGGACATGTGTAAAAGTGTGTGTTTGTACAGTATGTGTGTATTTGTGTCTATTTATGTGTATTTGGGGGCCGTGTGATATTTAGTGACTTCAGAGTCCTGACCTTGAACAGTTTGAGTGCTGTCTGCTTAGTCAGGGCCACTGCATCTGCTCACGGTAAAGCAAACAACAGTTCGTATATACTGCAGTGCATGAGATTTATTACTATCTATCTATCTATCTATAGATAGATCTGTAACTAACCCTATCTTGTATTCTCTCTCTCCTTCTCCTTTCAGTGTGTGATTGTGTGTTCAGCATGAGTAACATCTACGAGTCTGCAGAGGCCACGCTGGGCTTCATCAGCTCTCCATGCCTGACCAAAGTGGAGCTGAGAGTGGCCTGCCGCGGGATCTCAGACCGTGACGCTCTCTCTAAACCCGACCCTTGCGTGGTGCTGAAGATGCAGTCGCACGGCCAGTGGTTTGAGGTACAGTAATGGGCTGGGGTGAAGGGTTTAAATGGGAAAGTGGAGCAGGGGATGCCATTTAAACAACTTTTTGTCTTTGCAGTAGGAGTCAATTTACTCCCCTTAGTCATATAATTACCATTTATCTGGTCTGTAGGGTTTTTTGCTACTACTATACTGCAAAGTTGATCCAATCTTCACTGTCACTTTTAGTGAAAAGAACAGTCTCCAAGGTGGCTTAATTGTTACTATTCATCATTTTCACCATTTGTCAATAACCCTACTAGTCAGACAGTGTCCTCATCTGCTCTTCAAGGTCTGTTGCAGATGATTCTTTATGATTTTTTTCTGTAGATGACACGTGAAATTATCCAGGCACGTCACCGGATTCATGTTTGACTAAATGAATGTATGTAATCAAGGAGCTACACTATCATGCAGAGCTGTGATTGCTAAATTGCACGTTGTGTTTGCTTCTTATAAATTATGGATGATAATTATTGCAGAAGGAAACAGAAATCATAAGTTTAGTGTTTTGGTGTATAGTTTGTATTTTATTTATTGAAATGTTTTTTCACCTTGACATGGAAACTGTGCTGGTTTTGTTTCTCCGCTCATCTCAGCCCTCCAAAACAAGTTGTCAGCCCCAATCACTTTTATATTAGAAATAATAAAAGAACCAATTTTTTTTTTTACCTGGAATCATTGGCAATTTTATTGGACTCAATTGTACATAATAAATTGCCTCAAATGGATGGAGACAACATCTTCCTAGAATAGAAAGGAGGAGAAAATGGAAGAGAAATGCTAGTATGTAAGTACCCATCTTGCTCTTTCAAGCACTTCAGATGGAATCTTCTGCTTTAAGAGACCTCTTATTCACATTGAAGTCATACCGGTTGCAGAGGCGCTTGTATTAGCTGAACTGTGTAAGAACACAGCATGGGGGGCAAGATCAATCTAGAGGATTTCATCCATCTTTCTCTCTCTCTCCCTTAAATCTGGCAAAGACAGACATATGCTGAGTGCCTGGTCTTCCTTTTAAATATGTAGATACACACACCTACGCATGCATGCACATCTTCACACAAACAGGGCCACAGTGACTCGCTCTAACAGACGTTTGCATGGATTCACACACCCGTGCTCATTTACACAAACTGACGCAGGCACAAGCTCTACACTCACACACACACACACACACACATACTCACAGACTCGCAGGACCAAGTGTTCAGTGAGAAGTGCTGCATTACTCTGTCTTTTGACGTCTTGTGTGTGTGTGTGTTCTTTTTGCATGTCAGAAAAAGGCCAAATCTGTTTGTGTGTGTTTGTTGAGTCTGGTTGGCTGGTGTGCTGTTCACTTTTACTTTTGTGTTGTGTGTGTGTGTGTGTGTGTGTGTGTGTGTGCCAAAGGGTTATCAACAATAAAAGGCACCAGTCGTTGCTGCTAGTGTTGGATAGGTTTTGTCGCAGCTCTGAGACAGACTTTTGTTCGCCATTCTGTTCCTTTCTGTCTCAGGCAGTTATGTGAGATCAATGTTGCAACTATAGTACTTCTCTGTGTAGTCAAACAGCTCGTGTGATTTTAGCCATCAAGAAAAATCCATATTCCCAATTTTCAAGTTGCTAAGTGTAAACAACGTGACAACGGCAATTTGTGGTGATTGCTGTAGTGTTGAAAAGTCTGCTGTGGTTTACAATCAATGCTTTGTATTGCACTGTGTTGGATGTTGAAATATTTCTTCTTCATAAAACCCTCATTTCAAAGTGAAACTGTCGACACCCTTATATACAAAATGATGTAAAAATATAGATTTTTAAAGTCCATATAACACAAGAATTATATACAGTTTATTTGTTTGTTATTATTAGATTTGACATGGTCCACAAGACAGTTTACAGAGTCAATAAATTCATGTGTCAAGAAACAAATGACATTATAAATTAAAAAACATACAAATTAATTAAACTATTTTGATTGGACATAAAAAATGAGAAAACAAGTCATGCAAAAATAAATAATATAATTTCATAAATAATTTTGACAATATAAGTTTATTATTTTTGGTTGCTTTTCCATTCATCAACTTTGCTATCATTTACGTGATCCTATGTGTGTGTGTGTGTGTCTTTGTGTGCGTCTGTCTCCATGCATTGCTCCCTCTGTGGTTGCACATGTGTGTGTTTTGCAGGTGGACCGTACAGAGGTGATTCGTAGCAGTAGCAGCCCGGTCTTCTCCAAGATCTTCCTGGTGGACTACTACTTTGAGGAGGTCCAGAGGCTCCGCTTTGAACTTCATGACATCAGCTCTGGCAACAACGGCCTCCGTGACGCTGACTTCCTTGGAGCCATGGAGTGCACCTTAGGACAGGTCAGTGCTTGGCCAAATGGGAAGCATATATAAAACATCCAGATTGGTACCATTTGTAAACACTGTTTTATGTTACAGTCTATGCTATTACTGTCTGCCTCCACTGTATACTGTTCAATAAAACAGACATCTCCTAGAAGTCAGGCGTATACAACTGAATATAAAATATCATATATCGTAGAGTGAATTCACCATGAAAGCCAGAAGTGTGCATGATGGGAGCACGCTTATACAGGTGAATGCACAACAGGAGTGCAGTTACGTGCATCAGTGCACTTGCAACCAGCAAATTGCATTTAACCAGTATGTACAGTGGGTGTTGTGTTTACCAGTGTAGAACATGCATGCATGAGTGCAGCCTGCATACTTTGAGTGTAAGAACTACGGACAGGGTATATCTCTCTCTGTTAAGTGCATTGAGGTTGTTGGGATATTAAACATACGTATCAGGTAATGTGCACTTTAATTAGGGTGAAAGAGGCCAACTTTAGCTGTGCATGGAATGCTAATGTGATCTTTTAACTTGAGGTCAGCAACTGTCACTATCTGCATTTACATTGAGCTTTTATTGTCCTTGAGTCTTTAGTTACGTAAAGCCCAGAGGGCGCATTGAACTATGTTAAACTATGCATTTACATGTACATATGCGAACACATGTGGCCTTGTTTCTTTCTTAATGGTGTTCTTGCCCCTCTTAATGATGTAGTTGTAATCAATATTTAAAGATTTGCTTTATTTATGTGCTCCATAAGCCAATCTAAGAGCATTTAAAGGAATATTGTAACTGCAGTAGTACCTATTAGCAAATTGAGTAAGTTGATTTGAGGAAATTACCAGCTGAGTCACACTGAATAGAAGTAGAATAGAAAGAAAGCAGAGAAGACAAAGGCCCAAAAAGTACTAAAGTGCTTGTTTTCACTTCTCATTGTCGGAGACGCTATCAGCAACATAAAGCTGGGGGATTTACTATAGTTGGGAGAACTGAGATAAGTGACATTGAAGAAGAGGATTTGGAAGGCGAGAGCCAGGGAGGTTTATTGAAATGGAATAACAAGCTGCCAACATTTTGTCTGAGTGTAAACAACAACATTCTGAATGCTGCAGCCTATCCAGAGCATTGTTAAGAAAAAGACACCATTATATCAGTGCAGCATGAAATCCCCAGAGACCTATATAAGAACTTCAGAACTTCAAAGATAATAGAAAAGTTGTGTTGAAACTGTGTGAGTTCTGCCATTTGTTGTATTCCTGTGTTCATTTTAAATCTTTTTTTTGTTGTTGCATGTACAGCATAGGCTGTATAAAACATGGCCGTTGTTTAGCTCGGAGTGCGGTGGCTCTGGCCTCCACCATTTTGGCAGTCCTTCTTTTGCCAGCTCCCCACTAATCCAAAAATGGGTAAAGAGGCAGGTAGAGCTGAGGCGGGTTGAATGAAGTCTGGTTGCTTAAACAAGCCACCCTGTCAATCAAAGCATTAATTATGTATAACCTTAAGCCTTAATATAATTTAAATGGGTGACTTATATAATAATTCACCCTCGGTACAGTTTTCATGAACAGGGAAATTAGCTACTAAGACTAAAAGTGTTTTTGTACCAGGCTCTTTATTTCTGCTCTGAAGTGGGTATTTTAACATGGGGGCTTATGGAGATTGACTCGTTCTGTAGCAAACCTCAAGTGGCCGTTCGAGGAACTGCAGTTTTTGGCACTTCCCCACTGGCTTCACTCCACAGCCACGGAGGTTGCTGCTTGGTGTACAGTGGCAGACCCCTCATGGATATTAGTGTCATCGCTGAGAAATGTAGCCAGGGGGGAGGCATGTCACAGATGCATTGTGTCAGCAATATCGTCACACACAGCATGAAAGCAATTATATAAGACAAGCTGTCCTTGAAGTGGCTCTAATCAATATCTATATATTACCAAATAGATCACTGAATGTGATAGAGCCACAGAGAATCATCCCGTTCTCTACAGAGATTTATTGTGTCATTAAGCTTATTGTTTTGATTAGTTGGTGGTGAGCCATATATTGTGCTTAGGAGTTGGTGGAAACCAAAGACAGAGCTAAAAGAGAGAGAATATTGGACTAGTATTTGTTAGGTGACCAGACTCCAAATGAATGCTAATGTTGCTCTCTGTCTGCAAGATGTGTATAGGCACCTGTTTGCTAACAAGTTAGCCAAACTTAAAAGTAATATGTCAGCATCCTGTTTACAAGCTTGCTTCTGCTGCCCCCAAGTGGCCATAAGTGAATAACTGCATATTTAAATAATATTGGGGGGAAGGAATGTTTACTCGCTTTTCCTTGTAATATTCATTTAAAATGGAATATATTAAAGCTTTTTAAAATATCTTTTTACATAAAAACTGAACAACTTCAAGAATCACTAATATACAAGCTGTCAGATCTGCTTCTTCTCCCTCAGAACATTGTCGTTGATTGTTGTTGATTTTTGTTGTGTGCAGTGCGAAGTAATGCATTGCACTTATTGTATTGCCTGGGCTTCAATGTTTTGTATGTTGTAGTGTGTTGTGTGTTGGATGTCTGGATGTACAGGGTGACGATTAATTTCCCTTTATAGGGATTAATAAAGTAAACCAACCAACCAACCAACCAACCAACCAGAATAAGTCCAGTAATTAGCCCTCAAATGTAAAACATCTGCGAATCACTTTTGCTCGTTAAATAGTAACACTGAATCAAATGACTCCTTGTCATTTGAAAGTATTTCTAGGGCCGATTCCACTGAGACCACCAACGCTTCTGCAGCTTTCTGCAGCTGCCATCTGCTTTTAGCTCATTGTTTTGATGCATGTCTGTGTGGCTGACGCCAAATGGATCTCACAGCATCTGGCCCACCTCAAAATAGTAGTAGGTGAAAAGAGTCAAGGAGCTGGCAGATCAAACCAGTGTTACAACAACAGAGACAATTACATTTGACAGGTAGTGAGAAAGGTGACCCCACCATGCTGCTTTATGTCCATTGAATGTGTAAATAGGCAGTATATGACAGTAACAGGGACGAGCTGTCCCTCTGAGGGGGAAACACTGGAAGATGTGAGCTAACTTTGTGGAGTCTCTGTTTCCGTATATTTCAGATTGTCTCTCAGAGGAAACTGACCAAAGCTCTACTCAAACAAGGAAATACTGCTGGAAAGTCTTCTATAACGGTATGACACTGATTTTAGCCCACCACACACACGCATGCACACACACACACACACACACACATGCACCACTCCTTGCACTCAGACACTCTGAACATAATTAATTTGATGATGCTGCCTATTCAATCTGTTCTGTTCCTCATTTCCATCTCATTTTCTCTCACCTCCTTCTTCTACCTCCCTGTCTGTCTCCTCGCCTTCCATTTTTTTCTCTCACCCCTTAATAGGTGACAGCAGAGGAGTTGTCTGGTAATGACGATTACGTTGAACTCTCCTTCAGCGCTCGAAAGCTAGACGACAAGGTTTGTGTGTATGTGTGTGCGCTTTAAAAAAAAAAGACTTGGTTTTGTTTTAGATATAAAAGGAATTAATATTCAGAGATATGAGTTAGTTAGTTTGTGTGTGTGTGCGCACTATCAGCTATGTGTGTGCGAAGAAGTATGTGGGTGGAGGGCTGGAAGCAACTCACACACAATACACAGAAGTAGACTGTGGCATTAGAGGAGGCCTGCCGAGATAGGTGGGCAGTGTCCCCTCCCCACCATAAACCTCTCCTATCTTACCCACCTCACCACACACATAGATAACTATATTAATTTTCAGCCTCCACACGCACATACAGCCATGGATGACTAATCCAAACAAGTTGTGCCTTAGGGGAAAGGTGGAAGAAAGCAGGGGAGGGGCGGATAAATTGGAGAAGACAGGAAAGTGATGGGTGCAAGAAACAAGGAAGAAAGGGGAGAAAAATGGGGTGAAGTAATGATTCTGTTTATTTATGAATGATTTATGGTGATCAAAGGCACTTCTGAGGCAATGCCTTACACGCGTGTTTTCCCTCCGAAGGATTTCTTCAGCAAGTCAGACCCCTTCCTGGAGATATTTAGAATAAATGATGATGGGACCGAGTCGCTTGTGCACAGAACTGAGGTAATTACATGCACAAACGCGCATAAAGATGTGTTATTTACCATTTAAGACCTGTGATTAACGGAAATTGTGATGTTTGGTGGACTGTACATTGTAGACGGTCATGAACAACCTGAGCCCAGTTTGGAAATCCTTCAAAGTTTCCTTGAACACACTCTGCAGTGGTGACCATGACCGGGAACTAAAGGTGAGTCTGCAACTGTAACTATTTTTTTTTTGCAGATCATAATAATCGCAACATCATTTTATTTAATATGAGCATGCAAAATCCTTGGCCACAGCTCCCGTCGATATCCACAGGGACACACAATGCACATTTGGAGTGAAAGGCCAAACAGCACCTTAGAGCCTGTAGGTGTTTTCTTTGCAAGGTGTATTTTTGTGCAGCATACAAATGAAGAGATTTGTAAAACTTGGCCTAAGTTTTGCCACAGTGCCACATACCCACAAGTATATGCTTCCATTTTCTTCTTCAGGTCATGTGCTGCCTTTTCCGATGCCACTGTGTTATTTAAAGAGCCGGACGGGTGTGAAAGAGCTCAGTGGTCGCCCTAAACTCTCACCTTTACTTGACAGAATAGATCTGAGTGTGCGTGTTTGTGTGTGCATATGTGTGAAAGTGGTGGCTCCAAACAGTTATTCTTTTCCCCATGAATAAACATGAGCGTGTTCATTAAATATTCAAAGGCATCTTAACTCTGCATGGCTCCTGACAGCAGGAGAAAGGGCTTGCACACTCACACACACACACGCACGCCATCGGCTATGGTTTCCAGGGCTACCTGTTTGAAGCGTCAGCGCTATAGTGAGAAATGGCAGGGCAGAGATTTCTATTCAGACCAGTGCTTCCTTTTCACCAGGCTCTTAACTGACCAATGCATAAATGCATAACCCTCTTCTGCAGAGTCCGTCTGTCTCCCCCCTTTGTATTTTTCCCTTATCTCGTTCCCAACCTCTCTACTTTTCTTTCCATCCCACCGTTGGCCTTTCTTTCTCTCTCTTGCTCTCTGTCTAACAGTTAGTATTCAGTGAATGGAACAGAGGTTCCTCGTGTTTTCATTACTCTCTCGCACAGCTCTCAGCGACTTGAAGTGGAAGCGAGGCTGCAAAAGCGAACGCTCGCACCCTCACATGTGAAAATGACTGTCAAAAAAAAAACACAAACGATCCGCAAATGATCACACACGCACAGACATAAAAAGACTTCAGGTGCAGGCACTTGGCAGCTGAAGTGGGAGACAGGAAATAAGGGGATTACTGCCGGTCGTCGTTTGTAATCAAGCGTTATTGGATTGGTTTTGATGGCTAGTTGTTGGAGTGACCTCAGACAAGAAGGTCACGAATCTCAACAGCAAAATTACTCATTCATAGCCATTAAACCTTTGTGAAAGGTTGAAGCATTTTCTGTGTATGCGTGTGTGTTAATATGTGTCTCTATTGACCAACTTTGTTGAATATTATTGATTGTACAAATTCTGCAGGACAGTCGAGATATTGGTGCCTTTTGTCACCTTTTGAAATGGGATTGTTTCTTTATGATGTGCAAAGCCCTGGCCCCCCTGACCCACACTTTTCACTGGTGATAGAAGCCATTTTTCTTGTCTACTAGCTCCTTTGAGAGAAACAAACTATTACGCCTAAACACACACACACACACACACACACACACACACATACATAAAGCTGTCTCTTAAGCTACGTCCCTCTCAGCACCCTCAGATTAATATTTCACCGCTCCATTGCCCCCCCACTAACACCGCCTTATCAATCATTCAGCATGGCATTTCCCTGCGTGCGCTTGTGTGTGCGTTTAGGTGACAGTGTTGCAGCTGCGCTTCTAACTGAATGAATGTGTGTCTCTTTGTGTCTGTTCCAGTGCACAGTTTGGGACTGGGACTCTAATGGAAAACACGACTTTATTGGGGAGTTTCAGACCACCTTTAAGGAGGTGAGAGCAGAGCAGGAGGGCAAACAGGTAAGCACACACAAATGGATGAAAGGAGCAAGGACTGCACACACACTCACTGCAAATGTATTTAGATACACAACACCTTGATAATAGTTTAATCTTTGCCAGCTTAAAATGATTACCATATCTGTACCAATAAGCTGTTAGGCTCTGTGATGACAGGAGTGGTTGACCAACCAACTCACACATGGAATGATTACAATTGAACAAGTCTACAATTAACTAAAACTAAATAAAAATATGTAAAATATGTCTTAAATATCCCATAATAGTAGAATTAGTAAAATATTGTACATGACAAAAAAAGGTAAAGGGACCTTTTGCTGGAAGAATCTCCACAATTACGCATCTATTAACATACAATTGTTAGTTATAGTCCAAATTATGTACAGCTGTCAACAAGAAGCTATACCATATATCAGGGGTCTTCAACCTTTTTCAGCCCAAGGACCCCTTAGACGAGAGACAAACAGAACAGAGACCCCCACATTGTGTCACATTTTAAGCCTGGCTTATAATGACTTTTATATTTACTTTATTCACCTTTTATTTCACCTTATTAACCTATTTATATGCTGGGTTATTAGCCTATATGTGTTTTTGTTTGATAGAACACTCAGGCATAATGGAATAATTTATAAATATTATATAAATTGTAATAGTTTTCGTCAAAAGTAGCTTTTTATTGCATATTGATGCTTGCAGTTATTATCATTTTTGTTATATTTTTTTAATTCTCACAAATTATTTTGGTGAAAATTGTCAATTATTATGACAAAAATTGGCGGACCCCCTGCAGTGCCTCTGCGGACCCCCTAGGGGTCACGGACCACTGGCTGAAGACCCCTGCCATAAATTAATCAATATTTGAAATATGAAAAGAAATGTTTTATTTCATATTTTTGCTCCAAACCACTCTGAGTTGAAGGGCAAATATAAAAAAACTCTCTCTTTGGAGATGAAACATATCCATGTCCTCTCCTCTTCGTGGGGTTCTAATGGGCTTGTTGGTAATGTATCTGAGGGAGGCACCGGGCTGTGTTTGTCCTGGTGTGATAATAACAGCTTCTTTGTTCTGCTCTTCGGGTTCTTAAACCTCTCTTTGTTTTTCTAAGTAAATGTGTGGTTGTTCTGTTTTGATCCTACATGTGATCTACATGTAATTACCCTTCTTACACACCACGAACACCAACATTAATATGAATGTGTGTGTGTGTGTGTGTGTTTGCCCAGATTCAATGGGAGTGCATCAACCCTAAATACCAGGTGAAGAAGAAGAATTACAGAAACTCTGGTACTGTCATTCTCAACCACTGTAAGGTGAAGTAATATAATATCCTTCTACTTCCTGCAGTCCCTCTGTGTTTGAGTCTTATGGGTCAAATAGAGCTGCAAAGAAAGTTGTCATTATTGATTAAAGATGCCCTGTGGAGATTTTCTTATAAGCAATCAAAAGTTATGTTTCTATTCAGTGTTTCTCACCAAGGTTGTGTGTTTCTTATCAGTGACATGCATGTCTGCTTGCTAGCAGTCGTCTTCTTCCCTGCCTTTATTGGCATATTAGACTGGTTTTAGGCCAAATCCGGCACTGTGGCGAAAATGAAGGTATTTCCATTAGTTTGAGAGGGGGTAGTGCATTGAGGCTGTGGTGGTGATTCAAGATTCAACTTTTGGAGAAATGCAACTTGACGTTACACTGTAGCGGCCAATCGGATGATCAGACTGGTCAGAGACAGAGAGAGAGAGCATTGGTTGAGAGACATAGACAGTGAATGAGAGTGATGGAGCCCTGGTATCACAAAAGCCGGTTAACCAACGAAATAAGTAAACACACCCCCACGGATGCACAAGGCGATTCGCTGCAATGCCCAATTTGGTCTGAATACGGCCTTACTGTCCCCATCTGTCAATTTAGGGAATAGTGTGAAACCAGGGCAGGACCTAATAAAATCATTGCTCCACGGCACTACTAGTGGTCAAATATCTCCACAGTGACCTTTAATCAATGTCAATTAATTGTATAGTTGATTAGTTGTTTCAGTGAATGAACAAATGACAGTGAAAAATGCCCATCTCATATTTTCCAGAGCTCAAGCTGCCATCTTCAAATTGCCTTCTTTGTTCAAACTGCAGTCCATAACCAAAGACATTAAATTTACAGAGCTAATTTTGTATTAACTAATGTTGAGCATCACTGCTGCACCACTGCACTGCAGAGCTACCTCCACCTCATTCAGCTTTCATCATATCTGATCTTCCACTTCAACATTTCCCCTGACAGATTATCAAAATGTATTCCTTCCTGGATTACATCATGGGAGGCTGCCAAATTCAGTTCACGGTGAGTTTTGTCACATATAATCTCCTCAATGTTTCCCGCAGCATGTCATTGTCTGTGCCCACTCACGCTGTGTGAGCATATCTGTTTCTGTCCCAGGTGGCAATAGACTTCACAGCGTCCAATGGGGACCCCAGAAACAGCTGCTCCCTCCATTACATCCACCCATACCAGCCCAATGAGTACCTCAAAGCGCTGGTGGCTGTAGGGGAGATCTGCCAAGACTATGACAGGTAAAACTCACTCCATCAATCATTGTTTAGATAAGGATGACACAGACACACACACACACACACACTAGAGGACCAAATGCTTTGATGAAAGTCTGCATGAAGCGAGTGTTTATCGTGAAGAAAGTCACATAAATCTCAAAGCGTTTGTCCATTATTTGTCCTTCTCTTTGTATCTTTTTTCAATGAATTACATGTGTGTCTCTTTCTCCAGCGATAAAATGTTCCCTGCGTTTGGTTTTGGAGCACTGATACCACCTGACTTCAAGGTAGGACATTTGGGACGTGTGCGTGTGTGTTTGCAGTTTTGGCTACTTTAGATTTCAGGTCTCTTTCAGAGGCACAGCTTGCTTTTGATCCACATGAAAGTAGCATACAATCTGTCAACCTATAAATTGGACGGACCATGCTGTTGTGCCAAGTGTTTGGTTTAACAGGGCAGTAAAAGGCTTTGTGTTCTCTGCCCCACACAAAGGTTTCCCATGATTTCGCCGTGAATTTCGATGAGGATAATCCCGAATGTGCCGGTGAGCAAACACACTTGACTTCTTGATTTCCAGAAACTCTCACATTCATACATCACAGGACCAAAACAGTCCTCCAGTATCACCACTGCACACCTCTCATCTCTCTCTTGCTGTCAGTCCCATATTTCTCCCTCTATATCAGTCCCCACCCTCTGTTTCTTCTCTTCACACATACAAATACACACAGGCATGCACACACACTTAAACATACACACACATGCAGCTGGGAGATTTGCCGCTGTGCTGCAGGAAGTATTTCAGGCTCTAAGATACAGAGAAAAACAACACTAATCTGTATGTGTGAAATGGGCTTCTGCACTCTTCTCCCCACATAGCTGCATTCCTGCCATGAATGTGCACGTGTGTGCGTCAGATTGTGTTTGTGTGGACTATATGGGAATGAAAAATGCTCAGTGACCTTGGAGTAATCACTTTTGCAGAGTCTTTTATTTTAGCAGATGCTTTTGCAAGTACAAGAACTTTGACTTAGTGAGGTCAGTGCAGTGCAACAACCAGGCAGATAGACAGGAAGATAAATAAACAAGCAGCAAATGATGCTGTGTGAATGTGTTGCAGGGATCCAAGGCGTGGTGGAGGCTTACCAGAACTGCCTCCCCAAGATCCAGCTGTACGGGCCCACCAACATCGCCCCAATCATCCAGAAAGTGGCTTCGTCTGCCTCTGAGGAGATGCACACCAAAGAGGCCATGGTGAGAGAGAGAATGAGAAAGTCTGGGCCACTTTGTTCCTGTTGTTTTGACTGTTGGTGTTTGCAGTGACACACAGGGAGACAAGGGGAAGACAAATAGCAATGAAAATACAAAAAGTGAGACATCAGGAGGGAAAAGATGGGATAAAGAAGAGCAAAAAGAGATGAATTGAAAAGCAGGAGAGAAAGTGATTGATATTAATTTAATTCCAGTCATAAATTTTCTAGTACAAATTCCTCTCTGCCTTAATGCCTCCTGCTTCTCTCCGGCGGATTAGAATGAGTTTTATTCAAATTAGCCCTTGACAAGAAGCCACTTTTAAAACCTAAAATTCATCGAACAATATATTCCTATTTCCCCACATCCTCCTCCCTTCCACCCACAAATTTCTCCCTATCCCACCAGGAATACTTCATCCTGCTGATCCTGACAGATGGCGTCATCACCGACATGGCGGACACACGGGAAGCCATCGTGCACGCCTCCCACCTGCCCATGTCCGTCATTATCGTCGGCGTGGGCAACGCAGACTTCACGGACATGCAGATATTGGACGGGGACGACGGGATCCTGCGTTCGCCGAAGGGCGAACCCGTCCTCCGCGACATCGTCCAGTTTGTCCCCTTCAAGGACTTCAAACACGTGGGTTGTGGTTAGAGGGAAGGGTAAAGGGCGAGGGATAAAGGTCTTCAGTTTGTGGGAAGATCATAGAGCTTTCGTAAATGCATTTCAAGCAGAAAATGTGACTAATTCTCCAGGGAAGTGAGTCAGCATGAAGACACGTACAAATGAGGCACTGTATAAGAATGCAGCAGGACAGATTTTTGCACTAGGTGCAATTTTTAGCTTGTTTTATACCTTGTGTTGCTGCTTCTTCACAGCCAGAATAAGTATACTGTATACAAACTCCAATTGGGTAACAACGTTAAAGGGAATATGAATTTCACAACAGGGCCACAAGCTTAAAAGAAAGGCTGTACATGGAGTCAAGCGTTGCCAGTGTCACACCTGCGATTCTGTGCTGATATAAATCAATGCTATTTTCACTTTTCTACAAATCTTATTTACCTTTTTTTGTCCTCAGTTTGATTCAGCAAAATTCTCATATAGAGCAGTAGTAGGCTGCTCTGTAGTTTTCATTTCATAATTCACAAAAATGTTTTCACAAATCTACTGCACATAACACAAGGTTAATGTAAATCTCAGTAAATATGGTGTCATAACCTTTTATAAAAATCAATGCCACGAAATGAAGACAAGCATACAAACAGCAGCTCCTGTGCCTCATTTGGTACAGCGTGCGGTGAAATGAAGTCTCACAGATAACAAATCAGCCTTTCTCGGTCTGCTATGACCAGTAGCTTATGCTGGTTTATGTTACTGATATGTAACTAATTACTGGGTTAGTCTGCAGACTTTATGACTCTTCTCACCTTATGCTTTTGTAACACTACATTTCAACACTTTCTGTTATCCTGTAATTGCCCCTTGCTGTTCAGAAAACGTTATAATAAAAACGGATAATAATAACGATGATAATATAACTTTATTAAGGCACCTCATAGAGAAGGTCCACAGCACACTAAATAAAAACAATATATATGAAACTACAATATAGAAAACAGTAATGCATAGCAACACGTATGCAACTTTATATTAAAAAGACAGAAATCCACCAAGAAAACTGCACCCACATACAAACTCGAGCGCCAGTGGCTCCACAATCTGGATGAAAACCTGACTGAGCTCAACTCAGGGCTGGTCAGTGCCACAATAATGCCAATTTGTGAGTTAGACAGTCTGCACATATATCTCTATTGCAATTTCATATTAGAGCAGAGCAGGTTGGCACCCTGACATTTACAAACATTTGGCACTACACTAGCGTGGAAGTTTAAGAAGCAGTCTCATGCCATCATTATAAGAAACATTGGATCGCTTTAAATGGTAAAAATAACCCTGTGAATTCAAACACTGCTCTAGCCTTGGCACTATTTGACCATGACAGATTTTTGTTACATAAACACAAAGAGGTGTTACCTGTCACTACAACTATAGCACTTTTAGTCAACAATAAAGCAGCCCACTGTTGTCTCTGGTCTGTACTGCAACGCAGAAGATTCATATAACATGAATGTGTCATTTAATCAACATAAGCAAACCAATACGTCAATTTTAGTCCTAAATGAACATCTGTAAACGGAACAAACAAACAAAATGTTAAATGTTGGCTCCCCAAATGAACCCTGATTTAGACGATGTGTGTGATTAAAGGAAACACTCAAAATCAGACCAAGCATTGGATTCTAGTTTTAGAAGTTAGATTTCAGTACTCACTGCTTCATAGTTATATTTGTGTATTTTTTTAGTTCTTAACCCTCTAGGGTTCAAGCAATCTCCCACAATTGCAATTTGCATTTGATAATGCAATTGATAGGACCCCAGAGGGTTAAAAAGTTATTAAAAATGAAATATCCACTTGGGGCTGACGGAGGAACGGCATTTAAAACTTTCTACTTCAACAGTGTTTGTGTGTGTGTTGGGTGGGTGGCAAGCAGTGCTGCATTCAGGGGGTATTGAGTGTGATTGCGTGGGCGTAATATGCTTGGTGTGCTCATCAGAACACATCAGCTATCTGCTCACTGTGTGTGTGTGTGTGTGTGTGTGTGCTTGTTTGTGTGTGTGTGTGTGTCTCTGGTGGCATTAATTTCTCTTGGCTTTGACAGGGACTGTTTGGCTGGGTCTGTTATGGTGAGTCAGGTCTGTGACAGGTTGAGAAATCAACCAATTACATCCAGCTAAACAGAAAGAGAAGAGGAAAGTGTGGAAACATATAGTTTACCCAAAAGTACATAAAGAGTGTCAGAGAGGAGAGGTGAAGAATAAATCTGGAGGTAACAGAAGAGGAAGGTGGAAAGAGACATCGCCCGGTGGTGGTGTTGGTGGTGTCGGAGGGGGGTCAACAGGAGACCGGAGCTAAAGACAAAAGGGAGCGAGGGAGTGTGTGACAGAGGTGGAGAGGTGATTTTCTGCTCTGTCGTTTCTTTTCAGAAGGGATTAGCAGGACAGAGCTGCTGTGTGACAGGCAGAGTGGGGGATAACAGGTAGATAGGAGCAGAGAGAGAAGGAGGAAGGGTGGAAATGAGAGGAGGGGGGGATTGGGGTGGGTGCACTTTGATGATGCATTGTCTCGGGGAATTATGTGAGACGGGGTACGACAGACTCTCTGACTTTGAGGATTCGGAAGTGTGTGTGCATGCAGACCCAAGCGGCTGGCCCTCTACGTGTGCATAACTCTGTGTGTGTGTGTGTGTAGACAGATGTTTTTTTTCTAGAATTTTAGCATAATTTTAGCATATTTATGTGTATGTATGTCTCTGAATATTTTACATTTTTACTGTGCATTCAAAACAAACAGTCATCATCACTCCTCAAGTTGTTTAATGGAATAAAACATTTCACTTTTTATGACTTAACAAAAATCTGCCTTGTTTTAAATGTGATAACTAAGCATTCTTGACATGACTTTGAAAGGTTTTTTAATGATCAATGGTTTTTATTTCATACATATAACAAAAAAACAAACAGGAAGTATGTCAATGACACAGAAGGACAAAAATAATTGTTGAGTCACCCACTGACTCCCGTCTCATAGCCCCGTCTTAGCTTGTGCTGAAATCTAGAGGACATCATGAATCACAATACAGTAAATAATAACGCTCAGCTGAGATAATCATGACAGATCTTTTACTTAATTTTAAAACATTCATCCTGGATACAATAGCTCCAATTACTATGTCAAGAAAATTGAGTAATTTGGGTTTTTTGTAATTTGTTAGTAACATAAACTGACATTTCTTTGGTTGCAGTAGTTTCTGCTTGGAAAAAATGCTATGGTACTAGAGGACAAAAAGGTGAAAGCAGTGACCTTTTGAGTTTGTCAAATGAGCTTGTCTGATCACATCACCGGTCTAGACCATCAGACCCAGATGTAAATTCTAGCATCCTATAATCACGCATGGCTGGTAATATGTATCTCCTCCTCCTCCTCCTCCTCCTCTTCCTCTCTGTGTCTCCAGGCCTCTCCAGCTGCACTGGCTAAGAGTGTTTTGGCAGAAGTTCCTAACCAGGTGGTGGATTACTACAACGCTAAAGGCATCAAACCCAAGTGTATGTCGGACTACGAGTCCACAAGAACCTTCAGTCCCTGACAATGGAATACATGCAAAAATACACTCGAACACACACATATACATATATATAATATATATATATATATACTTTATGTACTGTATAATACATATACACATGCAAAAGCACAAGTACACATACGCACACAATCAAACATGTACACATAATCATACTACATACTACATTGAGTAGTCTAGCTCAGAGAATTAGCTCGTTCTGGTGAAACAATTTGAACTACTCCAATGATGACTATTGCATGCTTGGCCACAATGGCATCACATGGGAAATTATTACTATCTACTGTATATCTGAAAGACGTTTATAGAAATAAGAGCAGTCTTCTGAACCAGCATGCAGACTCAGACCTATAGCCCACCCAAAGAAATGACACTTCTACCTTATTTAGATAACTAGCAAGTACATAGGCCTGATCTGTTTGTAGAAAAGCCAGATTGTGTGATTCCATTGCTGGAAATGCTTAGAATTAGCATTGCAAATGTTATTTATGGAAATAGTAGCGTCCCTGTTAGTGTACTGCATAAATGCATGCATAATTTAGCGCCCGCTAATAGCCAATCTCCAGTAGCCGCTTGCTAGTTATAAAATAAAGTATCTCTGTCATTTAAGTGACATTCAGGGTTGTCTTGGGTGTTTTGGGTTCTTTTCTACAGATTTTGTTGGAAATTTTGCTAAATGGAAATGAACAACAGAATAATTGTAATAATTTCTTAATAACCTTCTTACATTGTAAAGAGTTTTGGGAGGATAGAAAAGCGTGTGTGGTAGACACTCATCTGTGAGCTGAAAACTGTTTTTTTCCCTGTATTCTGCATGTTGATTATAATAAAGACACTTTGGTTTTCTCATTTTAGAGTGATCTGATGTTTGTGTGTATGTGTACTTAATAATGTGGGGACACAATATGTTCATACTGATACATAAGGGAAACTGGTTTCTGTGGACTTTTGGTTTTAGGTAAATGTTAGGGTGATAATTGGGGTTAGGTTATGTAGTGATTATGGCCAATGTAAGGGGGATTACACAGGGAATCACAGTTCTGTGTGTGTTCAGGCATGCAATATGGAAGTATGATCTAGAATAACAAAGACAGAGCAGTGGCAGCCTGTAGTTAATCTATTTTTCTCTGGCTTGTGAGCTTCCGTCTCTGTTTACCGGTGAACATGCAGACTATTTGTAGATGCAGGTTACATCACACATCAGTGTGTGTCTCTTTGACAGCCCTCCCTTGTTGATGAATAAATGAGCACTCAACAATCAAACTGCTACACACACCTGCTTCGCAGACATCGATACCTTCATTCACTGCATCTAGCATTTCCAGCAGACAAACATTAAAATGCAAGAAGAAATGATTTCACTAATCTCCATATAGTTAATTAGAGTGAATCAAAGTTGGGCCTCCCCGAGAGTACACTCCAAATGTGCCTCAGTCTCAAACCGTCGGATCAGTATTCAACACATGAGCTTACTGGTATCTCTTTCAGACACCACCCACATCAGAAGAGTTAGACTGAGAGAAAATGAGAGGATCAGTTGTAAAACGTCAGAGAGACTTAAAATTAGGAAATTAGGATTAGGGCCATTTAAAATGAGGAAAATCAAACCATACCTTCTATTCTATTCTGTTCTATTTCACGCAATAATAATAGCATGGTGGGGCAGTGGTTAGCACAGCAAGAAGGTTCTTGGTTGTGTCTGCGTGGGTTCTCTCCAGGTACTCCAGCGTCCTCCCACAGTCCAAAATCATGCAGACTTATAGGTTAATTGGTGACTCTAAATTGTGAATGTGAGCATGAATGGTTGTTAGTCTGTATGTGTCAGCCCTGTGACGAACTGGCGACTCGTCCAGGGTGTATCCTGCCTCTCGCCCAATGGTATCTGGGACAGACTCCAGAACCCGTGATAGGGATAAGCGGTTACATAAAATGGATGGATGGTATAATATTTTTTTTTATATATAATAGTATTGATTATTCATATGAAGATCAATCAATTAAGAAATCAGATAGCAAATGAGCAAACTCCATCTGTTGACAAAGATCAAGTAATATGATTAGAAACTCCAGAACTACTAAATAAATTATTATTATTATTATTATTATTATTGTTATTGTTATTGTTATTGTTAGTATAATAATAATAATAATTTATTTAGCAATTCTATTATTATTATTATTATTGTTGTTGTTGTTGTTGTTGTTGTTGTTGTTTGTAGTTATTATTATTATTATTTGTATTAGATTTAATAGTTTAGCAAGTCAACATGTTTGCTTAAATAACTGTCAGTTGTGCGGAACCTTTGACGCGAGCCTCGGTGCTGCGGAACTGTTTTGGTCGCGTACCGGAGGTAGCCAGGGTGACATTTAGCACAGGCATGGTCGTGCTCACGTCGTGAGGCTAAACGTCCTTCGTGTCTCTGTGTCGTGTTTTTATATTTATGTGTAAACAGTATAAAGAGTAAAGAGCGTCATGGCGGCGTGGAACTGCCGGGTTCTTCTTCAGCGCGGAGCTCGACTCGTTTCTCTGCGAGCAGCATCTGAAAGGTGCAGAATGCTAACTGGCTAATGTGCTAATATAAGTGTGAAGCTCAGCTGAGTCTACATTAGATTAGTCCAGGACTGTGTTTGCTGATTTTACCGGAGCCTGTTATCTGATAATACATAATTAATAACCAACCATTTATCATTTAACCACAAATGTTTCCTACGGCTTCTTTGGATTTGTGTTTTTATTGTTTGACATAGCTTAACATTGAGATTTTCATTGTCAAACACTAAATATTAAAGGTCCAGTGTTTAACATTTAACATTTAAGGGTCTCTATTGACAGAAGTGGAATATCATGTTCATAACTATGTGTTCATTTGTGTAAAATCACCTGAAAGTAAGAATTATTGTGTTAGATTGAGACTTTAATATGTACAGAGGGAGCAGGTCCTCTTCCATGTAGTTTGTCCCTCATGCTTGGACTGAGAGGGAGAGGTGAGGGGGCTTCAGTTGGTTGCAGACTGAAACTTCACCATTACATGCCACTAAATTCTACACACTGGACCTTTAATGGTTAATGAAGAGACTGTTACAGAGGACAAAACTGATGTCCAGTCAGTACAGTAACAAAGGAGTAATGTGTTGATACTCAGCAGCGTTTAGCAAAAATGCCATGTCATCTTCTGAAATGTGTGCTTATCTCTGTTGGGTAACATGAGTTGGCAGTTTGGGGCTGCTGGAAATATTTTCTGGCATTATATTGACTAAAAAAAAACTTTGTCTAACTGTGTCTAACCATTATTAGTCTTAATAAGTGATGTTTTTCCTGGTAAATAAATGCTGAATGAAATCTACTTTTCGTTCTCTCAGCCCTGCCCAATTGGTAGGTTGTATTAGGACAGTAAAGACCACGACATGGTTTGATGAACACCTCACAGAAGATAACCAGGAGTACATGAGGAAGAGCACGGCGGAGGAATACAGAAGACAAACAGCTGAGAAGCTCAATCCCCTCAAAGATGAGCCCTGGCAGCGACATGAGTGGACAGAGGGTTGGTGTCATGACTAGTGATAGCTGTGTACATCATGAGTCCGCATCATGTTGGCCTCACACGTTAACAGTTCTCTTCTGTTCCTCTTCCCAGGTAGCCGAAGAGTTGGGTTAGTAGCCATGAAGTTGGGGATGGCTCCTATCTGGACGAAAACAGGAGAAAGACATGTAGTCACCATGTTACAGGTAGCACCCACCTGGTGCATTTTCTGTTGTGCATTAGAATTGCATCAAACAGCTGTAGGCATTCTTCATGAATGATAATGTGTGTTTATAATTTCATCCATAATGACATGACCAGAAGGTCAGAAAAGAAGTCAGATAAATTGGATTGTTCTGTGCAATGTAGGGGAAGAATAGCAAATATTGAACACCTGCAGGCTTTGATCGCACGTTCAAAATGCCTCGGTGTTCCGCAGCAAGCTACTCCTCCCATACTGCAAGGTGTAAACAAGAGATATTTGATGTCAGGTTTATTCAGATCACGTTTAATCTCATTGACTAGTCTGCCAGTGAAGTAAATAGAAAGCAAACCGTGGCTGTGCGTTCACTCGACTCCTCATTGGATAACAAACTTCTGTTTCACTTTCAATAAAATGTCAACAGTCAGACAATTATTATGTGATTCAAGACCATACAGAAGCTTCTATCCCCATCTGCTGATTCAAGTTTATCACATTTTTTTTTCCTTTTCATCTGATATGTGGACAGTCTGTGCTAGATAAAAAGTAGAGGACTGAAATGGACTTTTCAGACTAAACGTACTCCCACCTCTTTTGTATTTTTTAAAATATGTTATCTGAAGTGAAACTAAAGCTACAGCACCTCTTAATGCAGTGAATGAATACAGTACAGCTTTCATTGTTGCTTTTTATAAAGAATTTTTAGACTTTTGTGCAGCATATGTGCCATACTCCTCATCCGTACTCCTGTCTTGTCTTTTATGTGCCATGTGTGACCGTCAAATTTTGTGAGTTACCATGAGGCCCCATGTTAAAATGTTTTACAGGGATTTTCATCTAATGGCATTTGCTTATGCTGTAGGTCAGGAGAACAGAGTGTGTCAGTCAAAAGCTGCAGACTATTGTTAATCCAGCCTACGTTTCCTTGTTTTTCTTTTCAGGTGCAGGACTGTCATGTAATAAAACACCTGTCCAAAGAAGAATATGACGGACACACCGCTGCTCTCTTGGTTGGAGGGAAAAACGTATCACCATTCCATGTAAGAAATAGCTGATAATATCATTAAAAAATACCGGTGTAAGGTTTCTGTCTTTGCTGTGAAATTGGATGTGTTGGCATGTTATGATGTTACCTAGAAAATATCTGGCAAGCACATTCTTGTAGCCGTCATTTGGTCCATTATTTCAGCCTCAAGTGTCTGTAATAGATATTTTTATAACGAACGCGTCAAATGACAATGTGAAAACAATGAAATGTGTCTCTCATAGTTGTGAACCTACAGAGAATTATCACCTTAATCGTCTTCACATAGATTAATAACAAGTTTCAGCACATTGTTACGCTGTCGTAACTGTCAAACACTGTTTTGGTTCACTCTCACGGCCATTACAGTGTCGTTTTCAGATGCAGAAGGCAACTATTTTTAGTGAAACAGCAAAAAGCCACTGTACACTACTTTCACGTACCAAAACAGCTGACAGACAAAGTTTTCAAATAGCGGATGAACATAGTGGAACATTTAGCAGCTAAAGAGCCGGATATATTTCCCACAGGAGATGTTAGAGAGCAAGTGGGGGCAGAACATATATTATTGCAGGCTTAAAAAACAGAATTTAGGAAAAGAAAAATCTTACTTGAGTTATATTCTGTGAAGGTTCTCAGTCGTCCAGGTCATCTTTCTTCAAAAAGGTTTGTCCAGTTGCCCCAGACTTAACCTTTTTGAAGACTTACCTGAGTTATATTTTTGATAAGTAACAAATCTATGGGGATAATCATAGGAAATTGAAATGCCCCTGCTCTGTCTTACCATGAGAGGTCCAAGAAACAAAAGTGCTGAAGTAGAAACATTTCTTTGAAAATATGACACCTTGGGGGAAAAATATAGTAATAAAAACATTTTTCTGTTCAGTAATGTAATCGGTAATCAGGTAGCAGTATTTATAATCAGCAGCTGACCTGGTACGAAAAAGTCTTATAATTATTGTGTGCTTCTTTATTCTTCCAATGAATTGCCAATATTACTTGACTTAAAAAAAACAGTTTATTTAGTTGTTTGAACTTTAGCAAATCAAGGCAAATGTGAGATAAAAACCTCAACAGTGATTATATGAATCATAAATGTGGTAAACATTTGAGAATATCATACCTTATCATACCCATCACATTGCTTTTAATACCGGCAGGGCAGCCACAGCTCGTCAGTCAGGCACACATTTCTTCTCATTCTAGTGCTGGCTACATTTCATAACAGCAGCAAAAAAAAAAATCTAATCATTGTGACAGCTTTATGGAAACATAACTGAATTTCGTCATTTTCCCGCCGCATTGAGCTCATATCACACCTGCCAGTTCTGAAACCTTTTACGAATACAGACTCATAGTCAGGACATTATACTCACCCACTAACCATCACTGACGATATTTCATCTTAGGTGTCTAAATAAATGGGATCCGATAGATTTCATTGCTGCTATGTCTCGCTAACAATGACAGTCTGGCACACATTTGAAAAAGTGTCTCTCGTGGTCATAATAAACTCTAAGGTCCCATCACTGCGTCAGACTGCATATCAGAAGTCTATAAGACAAACAGTGAAATCTGAGGTGACAGACCGCAACAGTGGAACATTTACTACCTTCTCAGAAAGTTTTAAAAAGAAAATCACCTGTTAGTATGTATGTGGGAGGATTTGTCCTTTTTTAAATGTTACATCAATCTTTTCGAGATAAAAGAAAAAAAAAAAAACCCAAAGAACGAGGATGAATAAATCATGGTGTAATTTATTCATTGAGTGTTGATAGATGCTTCATGGGCCGGTGTCTGGGTTTCACGCGTCGAACGTGAAGTTGTTTTGAATCCCCCTCACGCAGCCACATTACTCTCCAGTCAAAGCCAGAGTTTGTCGGGAGTTTGAAGCTTTGGCAGGCTGATTTTTCAGTCAACAGAAGGGGGGGAGAGAGAGAGAGAGTTTCAAGTGACTGGAGGGGCTGAGATGAGAGTGAGCCGAGTGAACGCAAATGTCAGAGACTCTCGCCGCCAATTGTGCGTGCGTATGCTTTTGTGTCTATGTGTGTGTTTGGCTCCTGTACAGTCATAACAGACCGACTGTTAATTTTAAAATGCCAAAGACCAAATGGTGCTCGCTGCTCATACTTGTTTTGCCACTTTATTTCCCTCCTTTCATCATTATACATTTTTCTGTCTTTCCATCACTCACTGACAGAGGTCTGAAGAGGAGATGGATGTGTTCAGGAATGCAGGAGTGCCTCCAAAACAGAAAGTCACCACATTTAAAATCTCCGACAACGCCATCGTCAAGCCAGGTATCGACACATATGTTATCCTACACTTATTCACAGCACTGTCCATGTCTCATGCTGGATTCTAGTATCTTATAGTGGACGTCAGAGCATGTTTGTACTTATTTGTTTGTGGTGTGTTCAGGCACTCCTCTGTATGCAGCACATTTCCGTCCGGGCCAATATGTCGACGTCACAGGCAAATCGTGAGTTCTGTTCTGCCAGCTTTCCCTCCTCCCCTGAGTTATAATTCAAATGTATATTTTGACACCCCTTAAAATCCAAAAGAACTTGTGACCCCTTGGGTACCAGTGCTCTGAGGCTGAAGTTAACATAAATGTAATCTGAAAATATGAATGCAAACAATGAATTTTCTTGTGTTTGTGTATAGCATCGGTAAGGGTTTTCAAGGCGTCATGAAGCGCTGGGGGTTCAAAGGTCAGCCAGCCACCCACGGACAAACAAAAACTCATCGCAGACCAGGAGCCTCTGGACCTGGAGGGGTAAGAGACACGCATACAAAGACACACACACACACACACACAGATTTTCATCCATGCCAGACGTGAACAGTTGGCTTCGCATTATCTAGTAATGTGAGTATTTGTGTGTGTCGTTTATCATCTGTGTCCAGGATCCAGCCAAAGTTTTCAAAGGGAAAAAGATGCCTGGCAAGATGGGCAACACCTACATAACAGCTTTTGGACTCAAGGTACACACACTGACAAGAACACAAACAAACACGCACACATAGAAGTAGTTTCGAACTTGTTTGTCCTTGAGTGCAATTTCAGTTCAATATTCTCTCATCTGCCTCCTCTCCGTCTCTCTCATCCAGATATGGAGGGTCAATACGAAGTATAATGTGCTGTACGTTCACGGGTCTGTCCCCGGCCACAGGAACTGCTTACTGAAGGTAAAATTAATCATACGCACTTATACACACACACACACTGGAGTGAAGTGTGAAGTCGAAGTCGAAGGTCATCCCCAGCATGCTTAGTGTTCTGACAAAGACGAGTGACCTTGCACCTCTAAAACACTGTCACACCTGCAAGATAGTGCGATCTATCTTCATTGACACTGTGCTGGTTCAGCAGCGTGTTGATGTGTGATAGTGCACAAGCGTGTGTGTGGCGTGTGTGTTGCGTGTTCGTGCATCTGTTTGTGTGTTTATCTGTGAGGGAATGGGAGCACGCCCCTCAATGATGTTAGTAATATCCAAAGCATCCATTTCCATACTCAGCATGTTGTGTTTACCTTATATGCAAGTGCACGCGGACACACACGCAGCCTATTATTTGTTTGCAGACAAGTGATAATGAATACAAATGTGCATTACATTTCACCCAGTTCAGCTATCCTACACACACACATATACATACCTCCACTTCAGATTACATTACCCTGAAGGCTGCAGGTTAATAATGTTTGTTCAGTATTGTTTGTTTTTATTTTTCTCTGCAGCATTAATGTCCCTATGTAAATGAGAAATAGCCATGTTTTATTGATAAAGATTAAGACGAGGGCTGCAGCTAATAACAATTTCAATTATTGATTAATTTAATTTACGGTTAACTGATTAATCATTTAGCCCAGTGGTTCTCAGACTGGATATCTGGGTCCCCGGGCGTACATAGAGTACATAGTGTTGAGTGAGTGAATATGATTTATGTGGAAACGCTAAACAAAAACTGATCTTGCTAATATTTTTTTGTATGTTTCAATAACACATAACATGGCTTTTTCTATTAGTTCTTAACCCAATATTACAGGAAAAATTTTAAGGATTTCCTGGATAATTTGGAGACACCTGTGGTATACACTCCTGGAGCAGCTAAATGTAACAGAAAAGCAGCTGAAGCCGAACAAAGTCAGATTCTTTTAACAAAGAGCCGGTCGATAATAATTGCAAATGCGATCCGATTTCATGGTGGCAAAAGGGCGCAGTAAAGTTGGACACGTGCTGAGGAGTTGAATCTTTGTCTCACAGCTCTCTGTGGCTGCTCCGTCTTGTTCATTGCTCCCTTGTAAAAACAGTGATCCGCTGACAAAAAATGCTGAAAATGCTGTTGTTGATGAACAGTTGCAGTCAGCTCTAACTTCTATGACAAATAATATGAATGTCCTGCGGCTGCTTCACATTCGAAGCCACCTCTTGCCTGTTAAACACAATGTGAAACGGCAGTAGTAGGATGTCCCATTTATGATGTGAAGAAAGTGAACAAGTCAATCAGTGCAGCTCATATCAGTGCGCTGGACCCTGCCACTACCTAAAAACTACTGTTTAGTAGTTGTGCGATATAACAAAAAAATCTCATATCCCGATATCCAGATATATTACAATATAGCACATATTAATGAATATTGTTTTTATGATTTCATTGCTTGTTTTTATAACGGGGCCTGATTTGTTTGTTTTTTTCTGCTTCTGATGGGTCCCACACCTAAAGATATTGAATGTAGAGTGATATAAAACACTGACAAACAAATCCTCACATTTGATGAACTGGAAATTTTGGGCATTTGTGCCTAATAATAAATGATAATCACGATTATCAAAGTTGTTAGAAACTAGGATCACTTTTAGGCCACATTCAGACAGGATCAGGCGCTGCGACGAATCTCTGCAGGGCGCCAGCAGCCCCCACGTAATGCCAGACATCGCACCCAAACCTAACTAAAACGGAGTACCCACATTCAAATGAATGAAAAAAATAATAATGTTTTCGTCGCAACACTGGATTCTGTCCAAATGCGTCCTTAATTGTTTGAGCACTAATTAAGACTAAAGTATCTCGTCTCGTGTGTGTGTTTGTATGTTCCAGGTAAGAGATACCATACTACCAACCAGGAGCTCCACCCTGCTCAACCCACCTTTCCCCACCTACTTTACTGAAGAAGAAGGCGACTTGGCTGAAGACCTGTACGATGATGACTTGTTCATTCACACAGATCCATCGTTAACACTGACCTAACCACTCACACACACACACACACACACACACACACCCATACATGTCACGTTTTCACCTAAACCCGCAAACTCTGTCTGGATCCAGTAATAAAGAGTAAATCCTTTGAAGGTCTTGAGCCCCTTTGTATTTTTTGTTTTTGTGTGTGAGATACAACAGCACTGAACCCGACTGTTTGATCCAAACAGTTATTACAGTCCCTTTCCCCCGAAACCATGGTAACTGCAGGAGTGATGATGTCACTAGAGGATCCCCAAGCAGAGAGAGGGGAAAAAAAGACAATGAAACTAAACAAGAGAGAAGCAGATATTGTGGAGAAATGTGCAATATCTGTGCAAGACGCAGGATAGGATGAGGGGTGGGGGGGTGAGAGTGAGCTGGATACAATGAGCTGCAGAAAGCAGAGTGAAAGTGAGGGGAATACAGACAGAGGAAGGAATGGGAATGCAGGTTGCAATGAAGCAAATATAAAGGAGTAGAAACAAGCAGGGTGGGAGAGATGAGTTGATAAAAGTGTGGAGGGTGACCAAAGGGGGAGGAAAAGGAGAGGCAGGGATGGAAGCTGACAAAGGTTGACATTTGTGCATAAGAGGATAAATGAGGACATTAATGTTGCAGCAGGAACCGCTGGGTGCTTAAGTCTATGTGTGTGTGTGTGTGTGTTTGTGTTCAGCAGTATTTAAATGAGAAAACCTCTAGCTGGGGGGCTGCCAAATCCCCTCCTGCACCATGTGGACCCCTCCCCGCCTTCCTGTGCAATACATAATCAAATGAGAATCATGTCCTCCAAAGTGTGCGACTTGTTTAGTGTATATGTATCCCCAGAGGGCCCCCATGTGATTCAGCTCCTCTCTGTCGTCCTCCACTTTGTATCTGCCATATAATTGACAAACAGCAAAGACGAGGCTTTTGTTTAAAACACTGACAAATGGCAGTGATGCCCCGTAGGATAAATTACAGCATACACACACAGCACTGATGCTGCATTGATGCTTTTTCCTTAATTGAAGCTATGCACAACCGGCAGGCTCGAGAATTAGTATCATGATGTGACATACAGTAGTATGATAAAATAGATGTAAGGTGAGGATTCAGTTTGTGGCAAACAGTGTCCTGCTCTATATAACATGCCACAGCTAGTAGGTCCATAAGGCAGCAGCAGGTTCTTTGAAATGGTAATGATACCGTTTGAAAGTCCTGCTCTGTGGAGCCTGCACATCATCAGGCTCTTGTGGGGGTGGACTGGAGGAGAGCAGAGCAGAGATGGGAGAGGAGAGGGAGGGTTAGGAGGTGGTGTTGGGGTGTGCCTGTTAAAGCAGAAGAGCAGAAACAGAAGACGATAAACTCCAGCCTGGTGTGTGGTCAAAGACCAGCAGGTTAGTCAGTTTACCCAGTGAAACATTAACCTGTATATAGAAAAAAACAGCTAGGAATTTGGGTGGATTTTAGAAGGAGTACCTGTAGTATGTATGTCAATATGTGTTTTGATATCTATTGCTGGAGTGGAACCACCTGTTTACCTCATAATCAGAAACCTTCCTCTGTCAACCTCCTCCCTGATCTCTTCTCCTCTGTCATTATACCCATAGATGCTGCTAAGCCCAGTTACATTGCCCGCTTGCCCAGCTCTGGTTCTGGCACAACACCAGCTCTACTCCCCTGTCAGCATTTCCCCCACGCCCTGGACCTGAAAACTTTTAGTACTTTTAGTTAGTACAAACACTAACTCCCCTGGCGCTCTGAGCTCACAGTCCGGGCAGCCCGACTAACAGACTGAGCAAACATTAGCTAACAGCAGCTATAGTTGGCAGTAGTTTACTTTACTGTCCATGCGGAAACTCTGTTAATCAGAAGGACATCAGAGGAAAACCAGGAAACATTTTCTCCATAAAATATGATACAGTTTCATCAAAATAAGTGAAATATTTGGTGGTGTGTGACTTAGTGCCATAAAGCATTACATAATTCTTGCAAGTACCTGGAGTACAAAGTTACATAGTGCAGGAACAGATGTGCGGAGTGCAGAGTGGGAATGATATTCACCTGATTACACGTCAATGTGCCATAAAAATGATTTAAACTGTTATTTTATGGTAGAATTTACACAATGTTGTTGTAGTAATAAATTTTTAATATTACTAAGAAACAAACTGGTTTTGAAAGTGTGTTTTTATGGCTTTTAAGTCATAAAAATCAGGGCTTTAGAAGTGATTCCCCAAGACCCGAGGTCACAACCTGGGAGACATAGAGTAGCCTTATGACTGTTATAAACCTCAGAACAATAAAAAATAAATATGACAGTGTCGAGCAGGCCTTGTATAGCTACACATGCCGAATATTTTAAATACAAGGCTAATGCACTGGAAGGACTTGGTCTCAGCTAGGGCTAAAACTGACAATTATTTCTATGATTGATGAATCTGCTGATTATTTTTATTAATTATTTTATAATATTATACATTTAGAATTTAATTTACAAAAGGAGAAACATGCTTATGACATGTTGACATCTTTGAAATGTCTGTTTTGTATATCCAACAGTCTAAATAAACAATAACACGACCAGCAATTATTCACATTTAAAAGTTTGGAGCCAGATACATATTGGAATTTCGTACTTGATTTGATAATTTTTATCAATTCAGCAATCAGCAATTGATTCCAGACTTGCTTTGACAAGACTTGATAATGTCTTGACCCAGAATACCTAAAAACAGCAGATGGGTTGTTGAGCAGTGGGAACAAGGAGCAATTTAAAGAAAACACACCCAAACAGGCCCCTGTGGAGGCGGACCACTGAAGTCACTGCTCAGCAGAAAACACAAAGTTTGCCGATCTTGAGTGCTCCCACCAGCACCACCCACCAGTTTTCTTGTTTATCAAACTGTCTAAATGCATTTGCATTTGCTAATTAAAGAGCTGGCCAAGTTTTGGCTGAATCTAAATGTTTTTGTGAGTGTCTCAGTGAAGGTCGGCCTGTGAGTTTGACCCCAGTCTGACGTGATGGATCTACTGCTCTTCTTCTGCTGGCTCAACACATGAGAGATCTGATTTCCATTAGTAAAAGGACACACATACACACACACAACCTCTCTCTTATTGCCTTCGACACACGCGCACACACACACACACACACACACACACACACAAACTGAGATCGTCTCTCTTTCTCATTTTATTGCCTCCTTAGCAAGCAAAGATTGTGCACCCAAGTCTGGTCAGCAATTATGTTGCTACTTCCTTGCCGAGTTCATGCAAAAAGCATCTCGACGCACACACACACACACACAGATCAGTATGTGTGTGTTTGTGTGTTCCTTGCAATATGAATTATTGAGTGTGTTATTTGAGGGACAGCTGGCTCTTGAACACATTAACTCCCTCAGTCAGACAGACAGCCATAAGTCCACAGTGACAGGAGAGAGTCACTAAACAGTAGAGAAGACGAAAAACAACTGAATGGTAATGAAATTTCAAACTGACTTCAGTATCAGCAGGCAATGATATTATAATGTGTTTACATAAGCTCTCAAGTCAATTAACACAAGGAAATGAATTAATCTTTTCACCAGAAAGAGAACATTAAGTTATTTTTATTAGACAGAACACAATCACTGTCTGCAAATAGAGTGACATTTAAAGCTTATAATAGTTATTTGTAAATTGAAGCTCTTTTTTCTGAGGGAAAAAGCTGCACGAGTGACTCAGATCCTTAAATTATGTATATACATTTTGCCATGCTTTCACAGCTTGATGGTGAGTAAGCGATCCCCAAGTACAGACATTTGTACTTATGTTGTTTATGATAATTTATGAGGCATTTGAACGGGGGAAAAAAGACATGAACCCCGCTAGCAATTTCACACGCACGATTATCACCACACATCCCTCTAAGCCTCACAGCCGGTGATCCTGTGGTGAGCCCCTCCCAATTGTGCACACCTGCGTCTCATGAGGGTGTATGTGTGTGTGTGCGGTGTGTGTGTGATGCCCCCCAACCCATGTCGGTAAATTTGGGTTCCTTCCTTCCAGCACCATGGGGTGAGAGCAGAGTGCAGCCTTTAGGTCCACACCTTCCTCTCCACAGGTGTTTTTATCCTGCCCTCAGATATATTTTGTATGAGTGTGTATGTGTGCGCAAAAGCAGTCTTTCTTATTACCTTTCTCTATCACTCCACCTCAATTAGTACCTTGGATCCTGGATATGTCAAAGGTAACAAGGACCAAGTAGAGTGTACAAGACTAGAGTAGAAAGAGAAAGGAAAGTCCTGGAGCAAACATGCTTATAGCTGTGTCTACTCACCGCACACCTCTCAGATACAGCAAAATGGGTCATTACACCATTAGATGTTCAAAATGTCTGCAATCATCCTTTAGCATTCACAGCATCGGCATGTACTGTAAATCGTGCACTAGTTTAAATGAGCCCTGTTGTGACTGGGAGGTAAATGTCAGCGGTTTTCAGCCGGAAACCTTCGCCACAAGAATGTGACTGCGGGATATCGAGTAAATCAATATGGAAGCCAAGGGAGGAGGCTGAAGGTGGGGGGTAAAGAGAGAGGGGTTGTTACCGCAGGTGAGAAACAAAATGACAGCAGCAAAAGGAAGAGAAGCAGAAGAGTTGGTGGAGGACAGAACACAGAGGGACGAGTTTGATTTTGAGAGAAGTTAAAATCTCTTTTTGTCTGATTAATCTGTGACATTATCTGTGTGTGTATGTCTCAAAACCAGTAATGTGTTGGTCCGTCTCTCAGTACTCAACTTCCCTGTCTGTAGCTTGCAGTCCCATCTTCTAACTAGACACTGTAATTTTAAGCAAATGTTACTCCAAAATGAGTAAATTGTGTGTTTGCTGGTGACTAATACACATTTAAAGGTTCAAGATATTTATTATTCTATAAAACAGGGTTGAACAATGAAAAATGCAAGCTGTAGTCCCCTTTATGTTACACAGAAAACACAAAAACACTGTTATTTATTATGGAATGTGGAAGAAGTCACAGCATGAGGAAAGAAGCTGCTCTGTAGTCTGCCGGTACGTCAGTGGGTACTTCTGTATCGCTTGCCAGACGGCAGCGGGTTGAACAGGCTATTGCTGGGATGGGTATTTTCTTTTGGTATCCTTTGGGCGCTGCTCACCAATATCAATGATGCTTTGTGAGGTTTCACCCGCTGTAGATTTGGCATATTAGTGCGTAATGAAGGAACAAGTCACCCAATGCAACTGTGTGTCTCAATTACATGTTTTAATGGTAGAACAATGGAGCACTGTGGCACAGAGGTATAAGATACATCAGACTTTGATCACACAGACAGTTGTTACTTGTTGGTAGGATCAATTCATGTGATTTGATTACAAAAATAAAAGTAAATAATCATAATAAAAAGTCCAGTGTGGAGGATTTAGGGGCTCTATTTGCAGAATATGGCACAAATAAAATATTATTCAGTTCCCATTACTGTATAATTATCTAAATATAACAATCATTGTGTTTTTGTTAACTGAATATGTCTTTTACAGACAATGCAGGTCCTTTTCCACAGAGCCCGCTATGTTGCTCTGATATATTTCTATAGGACCGGGATAGTTTCTCCTTCACACTGAGTGGAGTGGAGGGGGTTGCAATCCGCAACTACACCTCTAGATACAACTAAATCCTACACACTGGTCCTTTAAGTTCAATTAAAACATCCAAATACATGAATATACAAAACATAGTAGTGCATATCGTTTTATTTGTTGATATTCAGAGATGTGTGCTGCCTAGATATTTGTCACAACTCCAGTACAAAGAAAATGAACAGAATTCTGTTAATGTTGCTTGAAGCATATAAAATTGACATTAGCATGGCTAGATACTAGTCTGTACAAATAGGAAAAGATCTCTGCTTGTTTGTGATTTGGGTAACGTGACCCTTTCCGATGTCATTTCTCAAAAAGCAAACACTCTTCTCTTGCACACACCCACGCACACACCCAAAGTGATGACATTTCTCACTCCTGAATAGCAAGCCATTCAGTCTCACAGAGAGGAGCGGACACAAAAGCCACAACACAAAGAGACAGGGAGACAAGCAGTAAGTAAGGGGTCTTTCAATATTGTGGAGTCAAATACATTAAAAAGGATCCTTTCAAAACTCGAAAACTATACAAACAAATAGAAATGATTGGATCTATTGAGGGTGAACAATAGAAACATCTACTGTGAAAATATATAATATGTTCTCGTTTGTATTTTAGATTGGGCAAAACCTTTTGCTGCTGAAAGCAAACAGATGAATCAAAGTGTCAAAAATCATAAAAAATCTAATTGTGTGAACACGCAGTCAACTTACTACAAAGTGTGGTTATTCCACTAATTATGAAAACTTTCATCTGCTATGAAGGCATCTCAGGAGACGTGTGTGTTGTGTGTATGTGTGAATGTGTGTGCTGGCATATTACAGACAGATGGGAGGACAGAGTAGGGTGCAAGTGAGAGAAAATTACATCTGTTCTGGGTCAGCAAAAATACTTTATAGCCTTACTTAAAGAGGCAGTGAGGCTGCCAGTGGGTAATGCACACACAAACACACCCACACACACGTATACAGTATGCAGACAAATCATCTCATCAACCCAGCACAGCATTAACTGATGAACTGCAGATCACATCCATCCTGCACACACACACCTGTGCACTATCCCAGCTCTCAACCCCTGCAAAAGAGCTTTAAATATAAATGGCTGAAATCATCAGGGATCATCCAGATATCTACATGATAACAATATCAATTATCACAGCACCATGTTGAATCAGCACACATTCCCTCAGTCGACACAGAGTGAATGCTAATGAAGATGCAGATCAGCGGTTTCAAAGTGCCAGTAGGTCTTATCTGTATCTACAGTAACAGTGCATGGACTGTGGGGCAACGCTGCCGCTCAGTGGTTTATACAGGAGCTACACACACACACACACACACAGAAATGATTTTTTTGTGTAAGATGTGTAAGGTCATGTTTCTGCATACAGAATCATGATTTCAGTGTTTCCATTTTCTTTTATGGCTGAATGTCATCTCAGTCGGTCATAAAAGGACATGTGAACATTCATAAAACTGCACATTTACTGTCATTTTTCAAACCTTAAGGCGTTAAATGTGTTTTTCGTTGACATTTTGGTGGATGATCTCATCCATGCCTTAAATAGTTTATCACTCTTGTCTGCAACCCACACCGCCCGAGCCTGAGAGGTTATTTAAAAGTGCTGTTTGTTCAAGCAGACTGCAATGCCCCTTCATCAGACTGAGATCTGTGATGTCGTTATAGGACAAAACCTTTAGAGTGGCAAAGGGTCAATCATCACTAGACTGATACCCAAAATGTACAACATGCTAAGATAATAGGAGCAGAGTTTGTGGACAGATACTTTATGAAGTTCCTGGATTTGTGTGTTTTTGTGATTCTTTTAGGGTTTTTTTCATGTTCATTCTTTCTTTTGATCATCTGTATAGTTCTTCTTCTCTTTCTGAGCCGTAGTGGTTGATTAAAGAGCAACTTAACTGCCAGCTGATCTCTCTTCTCTTGCTTCATTGTCTATGGTTGGGTTTGGGACTGAAGAGTCCTTGGTGGCATATATACCATGCCCAACAGTAAGGTTACTGTGTACTGACACAACCTGGAGTGCATTTCTACATCACTGCAGCAAGATGAAGAAGTTAAAGTGGGGCTCAACAAAAATCAAGATGTTAAGCTAGTATTTATGTTCTTTTGATAGTTATTCACCTTTAACCACTCACCTTATTTGGATTTTGTTCTACAAGAATCAACTGCTTTGTAATCCTAAATGTTTTATGTTATTTCTTCTATCAAATGTGACTATACATGGAGTTGAAGGAGGGCCAGGCCAACTATAGATCCATGGATGTGTTGTAGTTCTTTAATTGCAGCTAAATTAATAATTAAAGTGTTGAAATACATGTTTATATGTTCTTAAAGGCACCAATATATCATATAAATAAATTGTAATTATATTTGCAAGCAAAGTGTATTTTACTTTCAGGGTCACTTCATTAAGAGCTCTTCCGTGCCCTTGTAGAAAAAGTGCTGGGGCATTTCTTGATGCTTCTACAGCTTGAAAAAAGTGACAACTGAGGACATATTGAGGACACACTGTGAGCACCTTGCAGGAGGAGCAGGACAGGAGAGCTCTTCAGAGGCGCTGAGTGTCACTGAGAGATCCAGGCACTCCACTTTAAAACCTGTCAATTACTCTTTTCATGTCAACACAGCTTATTTCTGATGAATGACAACAGCAGGAAGGATACCTTCACCTTCACCTGATCTATCTGGAACAAGAAAGAGCTTTTCATCCAGGAAAAAGTTGGAAAACAAAAGAGCTGAGCCGCTGCAGCCTACAGCTATTAAACACAGCAGAGGAGGTCACATTGTGGGAAATGTGTTAGTTGTTTAATTTAAATTAAATAAAGAAACAAAAGCACAAGCTGTCAGACATGAGCAGATTCACATCCGCAGCACCACAGAGGATAGAAGCACTACCCGTCATGTCATCTATAATACAGTAACAACATGAGAAAAGTGCAGGAGAAACCTGCAGCATATAAAAGGATTCAAAGGGAATAACATGTTCTCTCCATTTTATGTCTCAACTGGATGAATGCTCACTGAATTCTGTCTTATTTTAAAGTCCAACTGAATTTAATTGCATGTTTTTCTCTTTTTTGAGTGTTCTCCTTTGAGAAAAAGACAGATAAAAGGTAGACATTTATTTTTTTATATATTTTGTTTCATGATAGTGCCCCAGAGGATCATTAAACATCACTCACTGCTGTTCTTAAGGTATTTTCAAAATCTTCAAAGACTCTTTTAACCATCTGAATGAAAAAAATATTCAGTCTGTTGCACCATAATAAAGGTTTCTAATGTGGGTTTCCAGGATGCACATGTTCGATCAATGACATAATTTATCCGACATACACCAAAAGTTCAAAATGTTAGTTCTATTCTATAATGATTAAATATTTTGAGATTTTCATACAAATAATGCATTACTATGTTGTACAAAAAGGCAGAAACCTCCTTCTTATGAAATCTACAAACATGAACACTTGTCTTGTCCTTAGATTGTTGAATGAGACCAGCCAAACTCACTCACCGGAGAAAAGTGCAGTGTTAACTAAGCCAACTAATTATCTAGTCCAACTAACTACACCGAGGCTCAGCCTGCAACTCAGCTGTCAATCAAACACACCTCTTCAGAGGTTGAGAGAAGAATTGGATTTCCAAACAATCGTCTTTTCTTCCATTTAATAACGTGAAACTAAGAATTAATTTAAACATCAATCTGACATTATTTTGGACTGCAAAAAAGGGGATAACTAACTGTGTTTTTAGTTGTGTTTCAAAATAAAAGGTGCATTTCTAAAAAATAAGACACACACATTTACTCAGTCACATTTAGGGGTTTACCTCTCTAGAATTACTTGGTCTGGTATGACCAATAACTGATGGTGGCTAATGTTAGCAGTGTTCAGATACATATTGCTGTGTAATTGATATTACTGAGTGAGTTTGCTGACTTTATGACTCGTCTCTACTTGTGTCTATACTATGTGGCCACAGTGGTCACTATGTAGCATCACATAGTCTTGCTTTGAGTACATATGGCCAGTATGTGGAGCAATGTTTCTCAAGTACATGCAGGAATATGGAGACACATGCACTTTGTTCATACTGTAGACAGACAATTCAGACACAGACAGAAAGGTCATTTCAAAAGGTCAGAGAAAAAACAATAAAATGTGATTCCACCTCTGTGTTTATTTTTTAAATTACATGAATGTACTACTACTGTGTCCACAAAGGGGCAGCAGAGTCTCTCCTATTTTTATTTAACATTCAGCTTTGCACTAGAGAAAAAAACCTTCTGTCTGTGAAAGCCTTGCCATTTCTTTTAGTCTTTGTTTGCTCTGTTCCTCTCAGCTCTCTCCATCTTTAGAACACAATACTGCACACTTTGTAGGATTATCTATTTATTGAGGATTAGAAACATGAAAAACATACAAAAAAGCCTGTGAAAACATGAAATAATCATACACACTGAATAGCAAAAGATTTATATAAACCATTGATAGCACTAAGGCTAATGTAGTAAAGACACCTTTATGAACTGTATCCTCAGCAGACGCTGATGTTGGCACCATGCTAGGAAAGTGTGTTCACATAGTGGTTCATTTTTGTGCTGGCGTGAGCAGTAACCTGAGCTTTGAGAGGCTGTTATTTACACCAAGGTGTGAATGTTTGGCTGCAGTGTCTATGCAGTGTTTTCTGGGTGCATTTTGGTGCATCCATGTCTGAGTTTGAAGCAGTGTGGTGTATGCAGAGTTGTCCCAGTTCTAGTTTTTCTGGCTCCATGAACCAAGACCAGGTGGTGTGCTCGTCCTCTGGGTATAAATATGATAAGGTAGGGTGTAAAGATGGGTGAAAGATGGATAGATCAATGGTCTATAAATCACTAATAAAAGAAGTTAGAGCCATGGTGGACAGATCGCAGGACAGATTAGATTATGACAAATGTTTGTGCATTTGAAGGTACGGACGCCAGGCTGGGTGGAGATGTGGTCAGGAGAGGGGTGGCAGGGACCGGGTGCTGACCGGGCTATACTTCATCCTGGATGGTGATGGAGGCGGCTGGGTGAGGTGAGGAGAGGAGGGCGATGGACGAATATGTCCACTCTGGTACTCTCTGCCAGTCCCTGAACACTGTGAGCCGGGAGCTTGCGACCGACCTCTCGGCCTACGTAACGGAGGCGGGGTGGAGGAGGAGGTGGGCATGCATTTGTACTGGGAGGGAGAGTGGTGGGAGGATGGATGACAAGTGGGGGAAGAATAGCACCCAGGTGCAGAGTGGTGACTGGGTGATGGGTGGCGGCAAGGTGATGGTCGGCGACCAGGTGAGTGGTGACGGCCAGGTGAGGAATGCCTCCCAGACAAGGGTTCACGGTTACTGGGTGGGTGTTCCTTCGCATGTTTGGGTGACTTTGGCACCTTGGGAGACTTGGGTGTCTTGGGTGTTTTTGGTGATTTGGGCATGGGATGAGATGAGGAGTAAGAGTTGATGTTGTGAGTGGGAGGGGGTTTGATGGGAGAGGCAGAGTCTCCATTGTTTGCAACCTTGTAGAGGAAGACATCATACTGAAGGGGCGGGTTGGTCTCTGCGTGGAGCTTGGCATCTTTGGGGAGGAGTACTTCCAGGCCAATAGTGACGCCATCCTGATGTGGAAATATGGTAGAGAAGGATGCAACAATGTAGGGACACAGAGTCACAGAGGCAGAAATAATGAAACTAAAATATACAAAGAAAAACAAGCATGGATGAATTATGAGACAATGGGCACGGACATGCTATCTTAAATCTGTAACAACTGATTTCTTCTATCTATCTATCTATCTATCTATCTATCTATCTATCTATCTATCGTTTTATCTATCTATCTATCTATCTATCTATCTATCTATCTATCTATCTATCTATCCTGAGGGAAATATCTGTTCTCTTCAGCTGTTAAATGCTCCACTATGTTCGCTAGCATGCAGATGCCTGCTGCTGCCAAAGACAAAGCTATGAGAGCCGTGAGAGTGAACCAAAATAGTGAAACTGGAGCTGGAAAACCAAAATTAACTGAACAATGCAATGAAGTAGACACATGATTCATTGTTCATGTGACAAAATTGATTATCGCCACTTTAACTATATTTCTAAGGTTGGTTGAAAACATTGTTCATGCTGTAAATCCTCACTGACACACCTCTCGACAGACATCGTACAAAATACTATAGCTTACAAAATGTTACAGGAAAACAATTAAAAAGAAACTTGTAACACAAGTTATATTTTCCCAAAGCAGAGCTATAAATTATAATGTCAAAAAACGGTGAAAAAATTTGACCGGGACATCTCTATTTTTGACTTTCCAGCAAGATATGATAATACCAGTAACTGATAGGGCCTGTGCCCGGTAAGCTCATTCAGTAATCCATCCATGGATACAGGACAGATGACAAGTACAAATGATCAACGTTAGACACAGAAAAATCAAACAGGAGAATAAATACGTATTGAATAATATAAATATATGATATTGGTAAGATGGATTGTGAGACTGAATAGAAACGATTATGGGCCACAAGTGTGAGCAGAAAATTAAAGGTGTTTTGTGCAAAAAAAAAAAAAAAAAAAAGACAAAGGAATACAAAGAACAGATATTCCAACATTCATGTCTGTTTTTCATGAATAAAGACCGTATTTTTAAATTAAATTAAATTAAAATACTATTGTGATTGTTTCTGTTCATGTTGGAGAGCTGTCCGTGGTGCTGAATGGACACGCAGTCACCCTTGTTCATGTGGTGTTTTCTGTGAGCAGCCTACTGTAGCACAAAAGCAGGGTCAGCCGTGCATTCAGTTATTATTAGCATGGGAGCAGTTGGGCAGTAGTTAGCTTCATCGTGAGCAGACATGCAGAGAAAGAGAAAGAGGCTGGAGGGAAAGTAGAGCTTATAGCAACACACTGGGACAAGCTGGATAAAATTAAAAAGATTTATTCCAACAACTGTGAACTATAATCCTCCATGTATACCCAAAAAAGTACAAAAGAACCGCAAGTACATTAAAGTATTATAAATCACATTGAAAACCAAGACACAGCGTGTGTAATATATATATATAGATTCAAATATCAACTCCAAGCAATTACTTTGACCTCTTGTAATCTAGACATATCCACTTATTAGCAATGTCAAACATGAATATTTCGCAAATACAGGTTCACTTGATTTCCACTTACTTCTTTTGCAAATATTACGTTTTCAGACACTTTCGTTGATAACACCAATGCATGCGGGCGGAGAGAGAGAGACAGTAAGGCGGGGCAGGCAGAGGTGAGGGGAGGGTTTGGGGAAACAGGAGAACAGACAATAAAGGAGAGAGAGAGTTCATTGGCCAAAGACCAAGGCAGGGCATCAGTAGAGAAGAAAGTCAGTCATTAGTTGGTCCAAGCCAGAGATTTTAGTCCAGCAAGATGCAGATAGATGAAAGAAAGGAGGCAGCGACGCCACTATGTGATCAGCATTGGCATGGCAGCCTTGTAAACATGACTATTGTGCTTCTCAAGTTGTATCCTTAAATTCATGTTGTGCTTACTTTTGACATTAGGCCTGATTGGACTGTTTAAAATACACAGTCTGCACTTTGCAAGCTGTAAACAATGTTATCCTATAACAATTTACTGTTGTTTGTGTGCGCATTAAATATTTTGGTGTGATTCTCCAGCGGCACACTTTGCCAGATGGTGATATTATACCAGGTTGTTCTGGAGCATGTTTACCTCAGCGTTTTCCTCTGTGTTGTTAGGGGTGTGGGCTTGGTCGTAGACGACAGAGGTTGGACGGTTGTTTTCGTGTTTAGGGGAATGAGAGTTGAGGATGTTCATTGACCCCTCTTCCTTGGGTTGTGGGGACTTTGCTGGGTCCTCCTGCTTCTGAGGGTCATCCTGCGGGGAGAGTTTGTGACTTTTTACACTTTATATACACACACTAAGGACACATAAGACAGATAGGACACACGTACGCAGATGTTCTGCAACCTTAAAGTACATCACCTCCTCGGGATTGTATGTTTGGATGTGTGTAGATGTGTGCAAACCTGCAGGAAAATCTGTGCGGACCTTTGAATGCTTTTCTGCTTGTGTCCAAGCAGCCTTGAAGACTTAAAGTCTAATTAGCTTTAACATCCTGATTTGCTATTGCTTAATCTCTTGTGTATCAAATCTACATGATTGGAAGGGATGGAGTAGCATTTCTTGAGTCATTTAATAAAAAACCCTACTAGTTGTCAAACACAGCAAAACATGCATTAAGTAGAAGGACTGCATAAACTTTTGTGGTGCATTGCACCCTCATGGGTAAGCTCCTAGAGGAGGCTAGCTAGATAGTAGTGATACTAGAAATGACAAGGATATTGCCTTGGATATACCGACTGGTTAAAGGTGAATGTAAACTAATAATTTTAATTAAAAACATGCAGTTCAGTTATGTCAAAAGAAAATAGCTACCAGAAAGCTCTTCCCCATGTTAGAGAGGATTTTTCTTGAGCTGATACAGGTCACTGTATGGACTGATACTGGACATGTATGCTTATAATCTACTTCAACATTTAGATAAATACCAACCGGACCTCTGACATTTAAAAAACTGCAATGCACACGATGTGTCTGCAGGGGCTTTTTAGCCTCCAGATCTGACATTTAGAGCATCCGGAAGTCACAGACACTCATCTATAACCACTTCACGTAAAGGCCAGGAGAGCGCTGAGAACGGAGGCTTAAATGAAAAAGTCACAATCTGTTCACTTGATCTTGCCCGGCCATGTATGCGTAATGGACTGAAAATTAATATGTGATTTTGAAATCCCATCAGTGTGTGCTTGTGTTTTCAGAGTGCATCTGTGTTAAGTGCAGTAAATGCATGCAATTATCAGTCAGAGTCAGTTTGTAAATGTTAAAGCCATCGATTGATTGGCTTGTCACAGACATATGAAGGTCATGGGCACAGCCGGCAGGAAGTAGGGCACCATCGATCAGTCACGCTGGCTACTGCTGGACAAAACTCGCTAAACGCCCTTTCACACCAGAGACAAGAAGTTCAAAAATCTTTTCTGTCGATCTCATAAGCTGGTATGATGGTTACTCTCTGTTTACCTCTGCCTCTATTAACAAGATTCTCCACTGTTTATTGAGATTGAAAATTTAACCATGCGTCAGTAACCTTATGTTGTGTTAGTTTAGTAACCCAGTAGGCAAGTATGATTGATGAATATCAAACAGGGGAACACATTAATCTGCCTCCACGCACACAAACATGGATAGAAACTAATGCATCCATGCATACACATTCATATTCACAGACACACACATACATGCTACAGAGTGAAATTCACTTTATAAAAGCACTACATGCACAACCTTTGGAGGAGAACGGTGGGGAAAAGGGGAAACCTGCTGCACAGGGACCCTGAAATGGCCGTCTGAGCTTTACGGGCACAAGAGCGAAGCAAGCAGTTAAAACAAAATGGAGGCTCGGTTTCCTCATTGAAACCTAGAAAAGGGGGATCCTGCAGCGAAGGGACACTGAAATGACCATCTGAGATTTATGAGCACAAGAGCGAAGGGAGCAGTTAAAACAAAATGGAGTCTTGGTTTCCTCCTGGAGCTTTTCTCTGGAAGCTGCAGAGGCAGAGGTGGTAAGAGAGGCAGCAAATGTGGGAGCTATTTATTTACACAGCAGCGCCTGCATAGCACCTCTGAACAACTGGTTGCAGGAAGCCTTCGCAGGAGGCAATTAATCATTTCACCTACAGTGTATGTAGTATACAGCCGATACGGGATCAGATGCAGGAAGTGTTTGTGGAAGTGAGGTTTGCAGCAAAAAGGGGTGCCAAAATCTGGCATCTAGTGCTTGCACGGTGGGTAAGTTCAAAGCAAAGCCAGGGAGGGAAACTGCTGCAGGCAATGTGGACCCTTCCAATCTGCTTACCTGGAGGTGGTTATATGGGTTTCTGGGTTTATATTCCCAGGTATAGCTGGCTGTTGATGGCCTCTGAGGGATCGGTGAGTATGAAAAGCATTAAACACGCACATACTGTACATTCACAATCCCAATGAGAGGTTACTGATTTAACAAAGCACCAAGGTGAGTTAGATGTGTGCATCAACACTAGAAACTGAAGTTAGTAGTGAGGACTGTGAATCAGAAAGACAAACCCAGACGGATGCACGGAAAACATAGGAGATGACATCATGAACAAAGGGGATAATCGATGAAGGTTATAACAGACAAAGAGAAAAGAAATCTTAGATGCAGATGATGAGACAGAAAGAGTTAGACGAAGAAGACGACCAGAAGGAGAAGAAGAGGGAGAATAAACATGAGGAGAGTTGGGGCGTACCTGACAGATAATGTTGTCATAGTACGCCAGGTTTTGAGTGTGAGCTTGGGGAGCGGGCGGAGGGGTGTCACACAGTTTCCTTACGTTTGGCTGCGAGCCGTCAGCTGTTGTGGAAACTGAGAGGCCGTCCGTCTGTGGCTCAGTGCTCTGTGGGCGGTACTTACTGCAGGAGGGCAGGAGGAGGGCAAAGAGAGAGATTTGTGTGATAAATATTTGCTGTGTGCATTTGTATCTCTCGAGGTCCACATTTTCCTACATTCTCTGCACAGTGTCAAACATCTGGCAAATACTCACACACACATGTATCATCGCAGTATCTAAATAATTCAGAGTGGATACAAAATTGAATTAGATCAGCTCTAACGACATTGTGCCTGGTGACTATAAAATCAAACTGGATTTAATTATAGGGATTTTTATCACTGTTGACTGCTTGTTCTACACTTCCCTTCATCTGATTTTAGCTCCAGTCTGCTCTCTCTCCCTCACTTTGTCTCTTGTTATTCCTATGCTCTCTTTATCATTTGATTTACCAGTTGTTAAGCTGTAAAGTCTTGCAGAAATTAAACCGACACAGACGTAGTCACTGCCACCTCCCCTCAGCATCCAGCACATGCAGCGTAACTCACAACGCATATTTTTACATTCTCACCTCGCAGTCACACATATTCACGCGCGCACACACCTGCGTTTGCGAAGGCGCTTGTTCTCGTTCTTGAGGCGGTGCAGCCTCTTGGCAAAGAACACGATGATCATGAAGAGGAGGATAAGCACCAGAGATGCCACGCCCACCACCACACACATCACCTGGAACTCTGTGACCGCCCAATCACAGCGCGTTCCTTTGTTCCAGATGTAGTCCTGCACATTGCACCTGGATGCAAAATGACACAAAGCAGCATTTTTTATTTTATTTTTTAACTGATGTAACATTTTTGTGGTCAGAGAACAGCACTAGACATCAAAGTTCCTCTCTCCTGACCTGCTGTATAAAAAAGCAAAGAGGTTTAATCTGAGTGTGGACCCATTGCACTCGCTTTTAACCACATTTATAGTTACAGCATGTGAGCCAGAGTAAAGAGTGTAAAGTGGTACTCAGAGCTGATGACATGTGTCCAGAGGTCTGTCCAGCAAAGCAGGGATTCGGCCCACAGCCTAGCCTTTAATGAGATCAAAGGATCAAGACCCGTGCGTGCATGCTAGTGTGTGTGTCTGTCTTTTTTGTTCAACTGCATGCGAGTGTTTGAAGTGAGCCTGGCATGAGTGAGTGTGTGCATGTGTGTGTGTGTGTGTGTGTGTGTGTGTGTGTGTGTGCTGTTACTCAGCAGGTATGGTGAGATGAGCAACAGCCAACCTCCAGGCTTACAGTGACTCTGCTGGATAGGGCAGATGGTGCTATCAAGGCGTGGTGTATGTGTCTGCGAATATGCGTGTACATCCGCAAGGAGTGTATGTGTTTATTTACATGTGTGTCTTTCCCTGACCATACTGTATTGCCATTGTCCTTTCTATGTGTGCATATTGTGTGTGTGTGTGCGTGTGCGTGTGTGTGTGTGTCTACATCAGCTAGCATCGGCCTATGAGCGCACACAGACTCATTACCCCCTGCCCCCAAAACTGAGCTAATCCTTTGGTGACCCTGCTGTGATCCTGACGAACACTCATGACACATTAAGCCAACCTTCTCTCTATGTGCGTGTCCGTGTTTTCATTGTCTGTTCGCTTGTCTGAAGTGTCCTAAATCTTTTCTTTTGTGCTGGAGAGGGAACATATTGGAAATCATCACAACCAGACAAATTAAAAAAGGGGGGGGGGGTGTTTAATAACCCCCCAAATTCCCCTGCTGCCACTCATACTGTATATGCATGTGTACCAGTTTTACTCTGAAAAGACACTGCCTGCTTGTAAATGCTACCAAACATCACTAAACGTGATACACACAAGAATAACAAACCAGCCAGTACAATTTATGTGCAAATTAGCAAGTCTTTGTGTTTTTCTCACCTACAGAAGGCTCCCATTCCTGCTATCACGGTGCATACTCCTCCATTGAAGCAGAAATTGGGTTCAATGTCGCACTGAGACACACAAACCCCAGGTCCAGAGCGCACATAGCCCAGCCTGCAGCCGTCAGTCCCCATGGCACCACCTAAGTCTAACCCATCACCCTTCTCCAGTCCTGGCGTGGGAGGAGCTGCTAAGGAGGGCCCGCTATCCACGTTAGGCCTCACGTTCTCAGGAACGGCAGGAGAACCAGCCAGGAGTGGATTCTCGTCCTCCATGTCGGCTGGAGGTGAAGGGGTGGGCTCAGGTTCTGGGGTTGCATCTAACGCTGAGAGGTCGTCATCAGGGGACAGGTAGTCATAAAAGTCAGAAAGCGTCCATGCAGTAGGGTCACCTCCTTTTTGCTTCTGGGGTTTGGGGGCTTTGGCCCAATCCAGAGCAACGTCAGAGGGTACAACATCTGGTGCAGGGCTGTGAAACTCCACGGTAATGACGTCATCGGATAAAGGGTTTCCGGGCTGGTCTGGACCTGCCCCTCCGGCAGTGAGCTCCTCCCCCACAGGTGGGTCCTCCTCAGCGAAGTCTAGGTGGGCATGTTTATGAGAATGGTGATGTTTGGTGGAGCTCAGTGGGAGCTTAGCCCCGAGCCCGAGCCCTGCTCCAATCAGGTGGTCCCTCTCTGCTGAGTCGTCGCTGAGCACCATCCTGGTGTTCAAGGCCTCCTTGCTGATAGATGACTGGTTGTGATGATGATGGCGCCTGGCCAGTGAATGCCTCCCTGTCAGTCAGACACAAAAAGGAATTAAAGAGACAATCTGGCAATTTAACATTGCACTTTTATAAAGTTGGGGGACTCGCAGAAGTGATATCCTTTTAGTCCCAATCATTGGTCAGGTTGTAAACACTGCTACGCTTCCCATGATTCAACTTGATTGCATCTTTTTATAAGACTTGAGACTATCTGCTCTGTCTTTGAAGAAATGGTTCCACATATTGGGTAATGCACTTTTAATTTTTTTTTTTATTAAGAGTCAGATAAGAAGATCAATGCCACTCAAATATCTGTTATCTTAGCTGGTCTGACGAAATCTCTCTACCAGCACCTCTAAAGCTCACCTGCTTCTTACAAAAATAGATAAAAATGACGGGTGTTGCAGTGTAATGGGGGGTTATGTGTCAGACTCTCTCTTGGCAACCAGTACCCCCTGAAGTCTTCTTGTCATCGTGAGGTTGCCAGGCAACCAGTTGGGACTCGACCAAGTAATAGTCTGACAAATAACATCCCATAAAACCAAGACTTCTGGAGCTTTATAGGTGTTGCTTGTTGGATTTTGTTACCTTTGGACAGATAGAGGCTAGCTGACTGGCTGTGACTTCATGAGGTGACAGATATGACAGTGGCCTCAGTCTTCTCATCTTACTCTTGGCAGGACGTTAATGTGTAAAACAGGCTTCCCATTCAAATTTGTAGTCTCCAAGCTCAAGGTGAGAGACAAGATAATGACATCACCAGGGTTTTGACGTTACCTCGCTTAGTGAAGCTTCTCCAAAGCCACTGAAGACATCATACAGCTGTTTTTATAAGCTGAGTAGCACTCCATATGACAGGTAAACTGATTTTGCCATTTCATCAATTTATTTGCCATTTAACATAACTTATTGTCAGCACTGCATCATTACCAGAGCACTGGCAGATATTTTTTTGTGATCTTGTCTAAATGTAGACGACAAAATGGGCTTATACACACAGACAACATTTTTCTTTTGAATTGAGGCTAATCCCAAGATACTACCTCCTGTTTTGTTTGATAAATATTTTGGCCTCAGGATGAGGCATTAATTATTTCAGTGGTTCCCTACAGTATTCTGCACCGTATCCCTCACCAGAAATTTAGCTGAATTTGACAAACCCAGTCCAATAAAAATATGCAATGTGCACAAAATGTGTTCATGAGAGAGCTGATGCTCGGAAACGTTCGGCTCAGCAAAAAACCTGCTGCGGTTCACTTTTAGGGGCTAAATGATTAATTGTCAAAGAAATCGGAAACAAGAGCTGCCGTGTAATCAGACCGTGGCTATGTGGGATTAGGCACATTGAGTGATTGACTAATGTGCTCTGTTGACCGAGACTGGGTGAGGATTAGATTAGGATTTAGAGCTATAGGTTAGAGCTTGACTGGTCAGAAACTTCCCCTGTACTTGGCCACACACACATAGTCAGAGAGAGAAAGAGACAGAGAAAAAAACACAAGAGAGGACAGGAACTCTTAGAACATATTAGCATGCAGCAGGCCACCAATGGGCCAGTCATTACAAACATATGCTATGCAGACATTGTTCAAACCCACAAAACTCTTTTAAAAGCAACTGGAGATCCCAAAGTTTCCTAAAATACCAAACCTGTCAGGCTGAATTTGGGGGAAGATTTCTATTTGACCAAATGTTGCAGCCATGAGACTACATTTCCCGAAATGTCAAACTATGTTTTTAAGAAAGAAAGAAAGAAAGACTCTACTGTCGCACAGTTTTAGGAATACTCTTCTTGCACTGGAGGTAATATTCCCACAGTTGACTGAATTTAAGGACCCACTTCTTCACACTTTTCCACTGGCCTGGTTCGTCTACACAAACGGCCAAACTCAACCAAATACTTGGCTGGACAGCTTCTGTCCCACTGCCACCCTGAAATCACCGTGTCCAATGAGATCACTGCTTCCAGTGTCTGGCACTTCATTCAGAGCTAATACTAAAACCATCTGAACGTGCCTCGAGTCACGAAGACTAGTGGTGGCTGAGAAAGCATGAGATTCACCTCACACACACACACAGACACACCACACACACTGCAGTTGCCATGGTGAGATGTAAAGAGGTGCCATGTTGAAAGGAGGAGTGGAGCAAGGGAGGTGCAGTGGAAACAGAGAATCCAGTGTTCGCTCCCTCTCTCTCTTGTTTTTCAATCAATCAGCCAGCCAGTCAGTAAGTGTTGATATGCCAACTCCATCTCTGGGAAAAGTGAGGTGGAATGAACTGGAATGTTTCACAGTTTGTGAAAAAGATAGACATGCTCCACCAAACTGATTACAGCTGATTCAAATTTCATTTAAAGGTTCAATCTGCCAATTTGTTCCCTGTCGAGACTCAGATGCAGCATCCTGTTAGTAGCTGGCAGTCTTATGGCGATTACAAGAGCAAAAAAGGAACATGAAGAGATTACAAGAGCAAAACGGGCTAATTGAAAGCATGAGCCCCTGCTTAGCAATTTGATTTATGTCTTAGAAACGGTGTGATTTGTGCTTTTTTACTGCTGCTGTTCACCTCTGGCATCACGCTGAGAATGTCACCATGGTAACAAGTTTTACCTGAGGTCACTGTGATTGGCTACGGTGCAGATTCCCAGCAGCATTACTTGCAAGACACAGTGAGAGTTATGGGTAGGTGTCCTGCACACTGCTTTTGTTGGATGGAGACACAACTAGTCCTACTTTGTAACACATAAACCTGTTTGTGGACAAAGACTTTTACTACACAACATCCACACATTAACCTGTGTGTGTATTTTACTTTTTCTGACCTATAAATTGTATTCTTCCTCCCCTTGTGTGTGAGTCAGGGAGATGTAGATGATCTGATCTATTATGACAAATCATGTGCTTTCTGGGGCTACAGGGCAGATGGACGTCACAGTATGCATTCACTCAGACAGTGGACACACAAACACACTCTCACATGGCAGAGCACCCTAGAGTCTGGATTTGATCCATATTGCTTTATGTGGCTATCAAGGACGAGCTGCGTTTCTGTATGTTTGTGTGTACGGGCCAAACAAGGAATCGATGAATCTAGAAAATTAACTGGCAAATAATCAATAATGAAATATGTTGCAGCTCCAGCAATGAAAGCTACAAACTCACACAGTTCTATGCATGAGTTGCAGCATGTGTTAAAGTTGGCTTGCATGAGTCCAAAAGATTCCTTTATTAACGTTAAAGGAATAGTAAAGCTATATTTTTTACTGTTTGTGTTATTTGCTTGGTCTTTTATTGTTTGAGGGTCATGGGGAGAAAAAAAAATCTCATATCCTCCCCAGATGGCCACATTCACCTATACGTTGCTCCTATCGACAGCCACGTGCTCCCTGTGGTTTAAAGTGTGAGAGACAGGACGCCAGGCGTGTATTTACCGGTCAATATGTCACAGTGTTAACGCCTGGTTACACATTGAGGGCGCGAGATGCGGCGAGAAAAAAGGAGGAGGGGTGGGGGTCTGTACAGTGGCAGCGCGTGCCCAACGTGAACCCCGACGACCCTCTTCGTGCACGAGCCACCCTGTTGCTGGGCAGCGGCAGCAGCGCTCATCTCCACATCTCCAAGATTTCACACATTTCCACTACTCCCAGAGCGCGCGCGCACTTGTGTGTGTGTGTGTGTGTGTGTGTGCCAGACAGATTTGCGTTCCCACACTGCCTGTCTCCGTGCCTCAAGGGGATGGACAGTAAAACGAGAAGGCGAAGAAGGGGAGTGGTGTAGCGGGCACCGTTGTCTCGGGCTTCATCCTGAATGTCTGGAGGAATTCAGTCCTTTAAGCACCGTGAATAGGCCTCCTGTAGCCTGGCCACGGTGCACCTAATCCCGCCTTTGTCTGGTCCAGCTGCAGTGCTGAACTGTCAAATGTCTGTGTCTCTCTCCTTTATACAAATGTACAATAGTAGAGCTTATAACATTTAGAACAAGTCAGACATATTTGTATTAGATAGTTAAAGAAGGGAAAGGGTGTTCTTTCCCCTCTAACACTCTGAATGGACCAAGACCTCAGTTAAGTGTCATTAATGATCAATAAAGCAGCTCTCAGCATGACAGAAAATATCAGATCACAGCACTGGAACTGTCAGCACAGCCTGGTGATTGACACTTCATTTTCTATGCATAAAAAATGGCATTAATAATGCCAAACATTGGTCTTCAATGCATTTAAATGATCAGTGCCAATATAAACGGAATTAAAAATCAGCCTATCAGTGTCCAGCATGTTACTATCACGAGACTGACAGTTAAAAGAAGATTAATTATTAGTCTAACCATCAATGCCCACATTTTAAATGTCACTTGTCATGCCGCATACATGAACAATTGTATTTGTCATTTTTCCATATCATATGTCAATGCAGGTGTGATTTGATTCACGTGCACAAACACACACACACATACAAATACACACATGCACGCACGCACAGGGTGGGACTCCGGTGGACTTACCGTGAGCAGACAGGGGGATGATGACCATAGTGATGGTCAGCAGCACCTGCCAGGTTCCCAAACGACTGTCAGCGCGCGCCATACTGGTGACTGCTACCCCTTTGACACACCGATGCAAACTGTGATCCCGTCCCTCGTCGCACCGCTCCGTTCAGAGATTGTGGGGCTCTATGTTAATCCTCACGGCGGATCCTCCAAAGTTCAGATCTTGCCCGTTTTCGCCATGTCGCCGTTATCCTCCCCAGTGTGTGTGTATGTGTGTGCCTGAACCGTTTAACGGCTTGGGTTCGGTTCCATTGCACCGAGCGGGTGCCCTCTCCTCCACACCTTTAGCGCGTGTCACTCTGCGCGGTGGGGGTCTGCCGTCGGCGGCACCGGTAACACCGCGAGGAGCTGTGGTAGTAATGCGCGCGACCGGCTGAAGGGTCTGCAGACGAGATTTTAATGAGCTGGGTTCGTCGCTGCTTGCATGCATGCGATCCGTTAAGCCTTTCCCTTTGGATACATGAGCGGCAAAGCACGGCGCGGCGCAGAACGGCACGGCACGACGGGGAGCGCGCGCGCGCACAGTGCGTTTGGGTGTCAAAGTGCCAGCACACACACACACACATACACACAGACGCACAGTGTCCAGCCTCAGCCTGCTGTAGCCGATGTAGAATGGGGCTGAGTGTGGGATTTAAGCCGCGTCTGTTGTCACTGGAGTCAATATGCTCCATTTTACACCACAGCTTATGTGTGTGAACATCATGTCCAAGAGTCTCTCCCTCTCTCTGGGTGGTGTGTATGTCAGGGGGTTATTTGGGAGGTGTGTGTGCATGGTGGACGGATGATCTTACTGTTTTAATTGTGATACAGGTTTCAGACAATGGAGTAGACCACACACACACTGTTCACACCGTATGCATTAGATTTGAGTTTTCCCCGTCACCCTAAATGCCATCATTTTGATTTGATGCTTCCAAATACATGTATGTAATCCCTGCTCTGTGACACTAATCCATTTTCCTGTTTCTTCTTCAAACAGCTAACAAAAAGGCCCGCAGAAGGCTGACTACCCACTCTCCTCCTAAATGGCATTATATCAAATACATTATGAAATAATTAAGACCAAATGCTCTGTGAAAAAAAAAAATGCTGTTTCACTCATTACCCATTAAACCGAGAGTGAATTGATTCCAGCTCCTGCTGTGTGCAGCGTCCCACAGTTCCCCATCAATTATCTCATCAAATTTAAACTGAATCCATACCTCAAATCCCCATTCTCAACGACGAGAGAGAAAGATAGAAAAGGACAGCCACAAGAAAGGAAGCGAAAGAGAGTGAGAGAGAGAGAGAGAGAGAGAGAGAGTGTGTGATGGGATTCAGAGGATGGACAGACATGGATAAATGTTGAGGAGAGGGAGCTGGAGAGTGGTGGAGATGGAGAAACAGAAAAATGTTCACTGATGCACTGCCAAACAGAGCAGAACGAAATTGCATCCGTACCCGCTTAACCCCCCCTCCCAACTCACACACACGCACACACACACATATCTGCCATTATAAGTACACACAAACATTTACATCCTATCTATAAACTCTCACTCTTCTTATAGTAATAGTATTAATTCCAATATTTGGCTTTTTACCTGCAGGATGGATTCATTTTCAGACTGTATGGGGGTGAAAGAGAAGTGTTTTTTATGTGCAGCATGAACAGATGGATCTTACTGAGAACCAGAATGGGAGAATAGCACACCTTAGTCGACGCCAAGCTCTGTGCATGCATGTGTTTGTGCATGTTGTGCTCAGGCCACTTTGGTTTTTCCATCCTGTTCCTGTGTGGAACAGTGAGGGGTGGACAGGATGTCCAAATCACCTCCAGTGTGTCAGTGAGTGTGTCCAATGTTGCAACCACCCACTCTAGGGCAAAGAAGATGCTTATTATTAAACTATATCTACAATAAGTCCACAATATGTATGGCTAACAATGAGCAGGTCTGGCCAGCTGGCAGCTTAATTTCTTCAATATGCAGTACACCCAAACACGTAGGTCTCTTTAATGACACTTCCCTTCCTCAATGCTGTCTCCATTCAACTATTGTATGTTTGTTTTGATCATTTCAGTGTTCATTTCAAATTTTTAGCATGTTATAAATATGCAAAAAGATCTGAGCATCTGTTTCATTGAAGGTATTGCTGTTGTGAAATGTCAGCACCATGTCAAACATGTACAGATACCACAAAACTACTTGTTGTAATGTTCACTAGGGACTTGATGCTTAGCTCTGTGATTCCAATGTAAGGACATTATATAGGAAGCAGAAATTGGGGCTATGTGGACGATGATGAGGCACTGAAGAGCCTCTGGAGGCTGGTGATATCCAGATCATAGGTGCGCTCCAGCATCAGTTCATAAAGTATTCCATCACAAGTGGTGTCACTCCTGAACGGGATCCCCTCACTGCCCGGGAATGTAATTGATCTGAACAGTAGTTTCAAAACATGTCGTGTGGTTCCCTGCTGTTTGGCGTCAGACACGAGTGCATTGATCGGCACATTACACAAAGCACAGTGTCTTTGAATTGAATCGGTGTGAAACTTGGATCTTTCATGTTCCTTGAATTTTCCGCACTTCATGCCAGTTTCCAGAGCTGTTGGCCATGAAGGGATTGTCTGCCCTAAAATAGTCTGCATTAACTGCTTTCAGGCAAGCAAAACACTAAACATAATGCAGACACTTCCACTTATTAAACCAAGCTGGTGTAAATGCACAGTTAAAAGTTTATGTCCCAAAATGTCTTCCAGGAAAAACAAAGTACGAAGGCTGGAAGGGCTCCTCGATTCCCCACCATTGGCAGCAGCTTTGAACGGAGGAGCAGTGGGCTCCTGCAGGCTGTTACCACAGTTTTTGTCGGCGATCTCTGGAGCAAAACTAGTATTAGGTGGCAGCAGCGTAGTCGATGAAGTGTTTGTTCCACTGGTCTTCAGTTGTGCTCTTTTTAAAAGTTGGTTGTTAAGCAAAGAAATGCAAAATATTTTTCTGTGCGATCATTAGAGCTAGCTACCTTGAACGATGCTACTTGAGCTAAGTAACAGCCTTTGACAATGATGCATAGCTTGGCATTACTTTAGTAATTAATTATTATTTAGCATTTTTCAAAATGTTGCCAAGTATTACATTCTTAAGTAAATAACAAAAGGATAATTATTTAGAATGTTTTAATACACTGGTTCTCAAACTGGTACGAGTAGCACGGGTGGTACACTAGCTCTCTTGAGTGGTACGGAGGAATCTCTCAAATCTATTTTTTTTAGTTAAACAAATTCATTTAGAAACATTTAATAGTATCAATATTACAAGATTTTGAATAAAAATACTTGAACTATGATATCCTGTAATATTTTTTAATATCATCCTGCTCCATAGTTTCGTGACGTCCATGCAGGTAGCGGGTAGCATGAATCCATCCATGATTAGCTACAAGATAAAATGTGAGTGCATGGAGGTAAAATGAACGGTTAAAAAAAATCTGCAGTTGCTCTGGTTCTTGAACTGGTTCTGTTCAGGTTTCAACAGTCAACAATAAAAAATCCTCCTGTGTGAACAGTCTGTACCTGGATAGGGTCGGCCTAATGTATTTTAATGTCTGTTACATTGGTGGTTACTTGGAGAGCCTTTGCTATATATTTTTAAATTGTGATTAAAGCTACCATATATGTTGCTGACTTTTAAGTCCTGAAGTGTTCATTGTTAGATTCATTTTTTTGCATGTGGCAGAGAGTGTTGTGATGTCTGTCTTCCAACAGAGGGTGCTGTAGCCAAGTCTGACAGCCTTTTCAAAGCCCACGTTGTTTACCTTACTGTTAGCTTCGTTTTTGCTCTAATTTATCTAGGTCAGCTGATGTCATATGAAGTATGCAGGCTTCTTTCTTTACCTTTGTTCTGTTCTGACGACCATTCATAGCATTCATAAGTCAAATGTTATTACGATTTCTTGTTTTAAAATGAGTCAACCTGATTTTTTCTCAGTGATTTATGATGATGCTTAAAGGTCCAGTGTGTAAGATTTGGGGCCTCTATTTTCAGAATAAGGCAAACATGGAATATAATATTCATAACTATGTTTTCATGCATGTATAATCACCTGAAAATAAGAATCTTTTTATGTTTGTTACTTAAAAAATATCCTTTTATATCTACAGTGGGAGAGGGTCCCCTTTCATGGAGGCTGCCATCTTGAAACACCGTAGTCCAGAACAGACAAACTAAATACTGACTCTAAACAGGGTCCTTAAAGTGTTGTTTCTCCTTTACACTAGGAAGGTGAGGATGATGTGAGGAGATTGCAATGCAGTGATTGGACCACTAAATGCAACTAAATTCTACACACTGGACCTTTAACTCTGTGATTTCAATGTAAGAACATCAGACGGGTAGCAGAAACTTATGTGGAGGCTGATGAGTGAGCCCCAGGGTAGTTCTGACTCTGACTCTGTGTTTCTGTAGCTGAGGCTGGTTGGTTAGACTCCTGGAGTTTCTCTCTTGTTTTAAACGCTCAGAGATTCCTCAATGCTGGCCTTAACTAACCTACTCTCAGTTTCAGGACAGGTTTGTATCCAACTTTTTATTTTTCTCTACTCAACTAACAATTAAGTCTTGATTCATGCACCTGTGCTTATTTTTCTTCCCACAAATTTAATGTTGATGCATGGTGCAGAGAGTTCGGAGAGCAGACGTCAAAATAAATAAGAATCCTAATTTGTGTGACTCAGTGTAAGATTCACAGTGTAACTGTAACGTGCTTTGATGAATAGAGCAGTGCTGCCACTAGGTGATGACAGAGCTTGTGTGTTTAACAGCAATGTGCAGTTGATCCTATATTTCCTTCTTCACTGGTGAAAGTATCTATGTATTTTGCCATGTAAATAGTGGAATACACACAAATGTTGTTTTATAGACAAAGGAAATGTTCAATGAATTAAATGTCAGTTAATCAGTTAATTCAAGATGATTATTCACAACCCTTTCTCATTCCCTTGACGACCTGGGAATGTCAGGATGTTGGTATCTTTTTTTCTTTTTTTCATTTTGGTTTGTAATTGGTTCATATTCTAACTCTGCTGTCACGTCAGAGCTCTGCCAGATTGTTTATGTGCCACAAACCTTAGCTTTCCAGCATCCAGATATATCACTGTCTGTTTTTTTGTTTTTTAACCTAGCCTTAACTATTTGGATTCTGCCTCAGCCCAGCCATTTAAACTTTGTTTGTCTGTGTGAGTTTTTATATCCTTGAGCATTTCACTAGTAAAGACTTTGTTAGTCTTAGGTCTTCTGTTTGAACTGTGACATTAAATGCAAGCAGGTTGTTCACATTGCTATCACGAGCGCCAGAGATGAGTACTGTTGGCTCCATTGAAAAAAAAAAAGAAATTGAAAATCATGTCAACATGATAGTTGAGTCTTTACATGTGTCTGACTGTAAAGCAAAAGAAATTAGTGAAGAATCAGTCAAAGATAAGGAGCTACAAACAGTGATGGAAAACATTCACAGTGGCTGGCCCAAGGGGTCCTGTATGAAATACTATCACATCAGATCAGAGCTAAGTGTGGCAAATGGACCGTTATTGAGAGACTGTAGAATTGTCATTCCACACAGCCTGAGGCCTGAGATACTTCATAGGCTACACGAGGGACACCTTGGCATAGAGAAATGTAAAAGGAGAGCCAGGAACATCTTGTATTGGCCCGGAATCAACAAGGACATTGAAAACATGATAGGAAAATGTGAAACATGTAACAAGTACCAGAGCAAAAAGGCAAGGGCGCCTATGATGGTCCAAGATCTTCCCAAAGCCCCTTGGGAGAAAGTTGGAACAGGTTTGTTTCACTGTAATGGCAAAGACTATCTGCTAGTGATAGACTACTATTCAAACTATCCTGAAATTGCTCTGCTTACAAGTGCAACTTCCAACAGTGTCATTACTCATGTCAAGTCCATCTTTGCCCGGCATGGTATACCAAAGATTGTAGTGAGTGACAATGGTCCTTGTTATAACAGCAAGGAATGGCAGCAGTTTGCAAAACAATATGATTTTCAGCATGTCACTTCTAGTCCACAGCATGCACAGGCAAATGGCAAAGCTGAAAAGGGAGTGCATATCATCAAACAGCTTCTCAAAAAGGCCACAGACAGCAAGTCAGATCCTTATTTAGCTCTGCTAAGCTACAGAACTGCCCCGCTTGAATGTGGTTTATCCCCATAACTGTTGATGAATCGCAAGTTACGCACAACCCTACCTTGCTACGCAGACATCAAGGAGAATGCAGAGATACAGACAAAACTGGAGAATATGAAATGGAAACAAAAACAGCGGTATGACAAGTCAACCAAAACCCTCAGACCACTTGCCAAAGATGATGTGGTGCGTATCCAAGACCAGGATGCATGGAACCGAAAAGTTACTGTTCTCCAGGAGGTCGGACCGAGATCATATGAAGTAAGGACTGAGGAAGGTCACGTGCTCAGAAGGAACCGTCGCAACCTTCCAAACCAAAGAGGCTTTCACAGAAACACAATGCGAAGATGCAGATGGAATGACTTCTGTGTCACATGCAGAAACAGTGCCAGAACTGAAATCAGATGGACGTGTGCATGAGGGCACAAGTGACTGTCACTCAGGGTCACCTGTCCTGAGGAGATCTGAGCATCAGATCAAAAGACCAGTCAGGCTTGATCTGTGAATCAATGGACTGAATATGTGATGTTCTCATGTTGTGTGTTTAAAAAAAACAAAACAAAAAAAAAAAAAGTGAAAAGTGATTGGTGATTTTTGTTTTTACTGAAGTTCATTTGTTTTAAAAGAGCTTTTGGTATTTGAAAGCATTGTCTAACAAGGCAAAGAACAAAGAAAAATATATATATATGTTGTATTGAGAAAAAGTAAAAAGATGTGTATTTTGGTGTTCACGATGCCAGTATCATTTATGTATGTTAGGACATGTTTTGTTTACAGTTTCAAAGAAAGGGGGATGTGTTGATATGTAATGCAATACCCAATGTGACCAGCGGAGGGAACCATCAGGTTATATAGAGTTTATTAAAGTTTGAGCATAAGCCTGTTGCGGATAAAACCATGTCTCATCCTTGAAGACACAAATAACACACCCCTCAGGCAGCCTTAAAGGAAGGGCTGATACATAAACGCATAAAACTGAAACCAAACATCTTCACATTTAACCTGATCGACACATCTGTCCAAGGAGCACGACTGTTACGAGACAGATAAGATATTGAGGATGGCTTTGGCTGTGTAAGTACTTTCACCTTTAACTGTAGAAAATAGGGTTGTGTTTTGTTAGATCTCGAGTTACCCCTGTACAGGTGGTACTAGTCCAGCTCTCCGTTTCAAGGGTCCGATCCTCTAGCCCGTGGGTATTACCCTATCGGGTCTCGTCAGAGGACTGTTTAAGCTGGTGGCGAGGAGACACGCCTAGCTTCTAACTGCCTTCATCCGCACGTCTACCCTGCTTACTCTAGTGTGGCACCTGACCTGACCGAATTGCCCCTAGGGCCAAATACTACACTAGCCGCGTACGTTCACGGCAGCTCTCCTCTCATTGATCTTGGCACTTGGTATGGTTGCTAGGCAGGGCCGTTGCAGAGACCTTTGGAGGGGCAGGTGCTCAAAGTTAAAAGGAGGCACATGGAGCACGAATTTGAAACACCATACAGAAAGTAGTCTATGTTTTACCTGATGGGGTACATTGAACAGCTTCTTTTGAGGGGGTTGGTGAGGAGGCTGCTGCTGCTGATATCGCTGGAGGTGGGCTGTATTGATCTGAGAGTATAGACACTATAAAGAGCATGGGAGAGATAGTAGCCGATTAAACAAGTGTTATGTGATCATGACAAGATGCAAAGATAACTAACATTGAAAATGGTTCACTGTGACCTGCCATAGGCTACTGCTGATTGTTTGTAGGAGACTCCTTGCTGAGAGAGGCTGTGTTTGTCTGTGTCTGTCTGTGTCTTTTTTACACATCACAAAGTGGCATTTTTCTTTGTTGTAGTTATAACAGCAACTTCCTGTTGCCCATGCTCCGAAAAATGTCAATGACTTCACTGTGGTTGATTGGAATATCCTTCTCAATTGCCAATAAAAGAAGCTCTGACAACCTCTCCTCTGCGCAATCATCATCATCATCATCAACCTTTATTTAACCAGGCAGAAAATTGCTAAGAATAAATTCTTATTTGGGCAATGGCCTGGTAGGAGGTGAAGGACCTCCTAAGGAAAGGGTGCAAAGTTTTGTTTTCACCAGCTTCAATTTCGCTTAGCTATAGGGCACGTCTGGGCACGTTTGTTTTATTTATTATTTTGGGCCACACAGACATATAAAGCATACAATGCATTTAAAATTATTATTTTTTTAAATTGCATTTTCCTATTATAAAATATCTGCACTTAAAGGTCCAGTGTGTAAGATTTGGGGCCTCTATTTTCAGAATAAGGAAAACATGGAATATAATATTCATAACTATGTTTTCATGCATGTATAATCTGCTGAAAATAAGAATCTTTTTATGTTTGTTACTTAAAAAATATCCTTTTATATCTACAGTGGGAGAGGGTCCCCTTTCATGGAGGCCGCCATGTTGAAACACCTTATTTATACAGTAGTCCAGAACAGACAAATTAAATACTGACTCTAAACAGGGTCCTTAAAGTGTTGTTTCTCCTTTACACTAGGAAGGTGAGGGTGATGTGAGGAGATTACAATGCAGTGATTGGACCACTAAATGCAACTAAATTCTACACACTGTACCTTTAATGATTAAGGTTGGCATTCTAAATAAAATTTACCTTATTTACGAACTATTTACAGTAGTGGCTAATTTTCACCCCCTCACACAATTGTACATTCCGACGTGACTTTGCTCGTGATCAAGAGTCAAGTGCGCGCGGGCGAGGCGAGCTACCGGAAGAAAGCCAGGGGGGGACAACAGAGAGGGACAGTGCAAGGAAAAGGCAGTTTGTCTAACCTGCAAAGATACAGTGGCGGTGCTCAAAGAATTTAACATTCGCCGACACTATGAAACTTGCCACGCCAAGGCCAAGCGAAGGGCAGCTACAACAAATGATCATTATAATCTCCACAATAATAGGCTACTGGTTGTCACTTTGGTCCATATCATTTCCTGTTATAGACTGACCCCGGCCCCCCATCACAGAAAGGAAAGTTGATGTGGCCCCCACTGAAAAAAAGTTTGGGGACCCCTGGGCTAGAGTAACCTTAGAACCTTCAAAGATGTTGAACACACTATACCTGATAATTACAACCTTCAGAGATGATACAAATCCAGTGTCCACAATTTAATTTTTAACTGCAGTTGATATATTGTAAAACTGAGCAAGGGCAAGCATACAGCTGAATTCAATTCAAAATTGATTATTCACGTCCTGTAATAATGATTAACCATATATCTAATTATTAAAAAAATTGTTAAATTTCAAACCCTGATGAAAAGGCTAGCTGAGCTGTTGAATTGTCCAATTTGGAGAGAAAGAGGGAAGTGGTGTATGGGCCCGTAAGGTCTTTCCTTGACTGCCAGACTGTTGGTTACTGTTGAAACTCCGACTTTGTCCAAACTCCGGAAAGTCTCTGATCCGTCTTCAGCCCTTGATGACAGGATGAACGAAAGGAATATCCTTGTGATTCAAATTAGAAGCCCACAGCTGGGTAGAAATGGTTAACTGTCCTTCTCTTGAGTTAGGAGATTATTATACTTTAGTGTGTTTTCACGGTCTCATTTTAACTGAAATAACACTGTTGGTTGGTTTTTGCTACAGTTGAGGTAGATATGAATGTCATGAGTATTTTATTTAGTTGTTCACTAAAGAACAAAATAAAAATGATGACAAGGAAAGGATTACCAAAGTTGTTACAGTTGTTAAAATTAAATATTCACCTGCTGTGTACAGATGCATACAGTGCGTACAAATGCTGTTTCTTATTCCTTTTTAGGGAAAGTTTGACAGTGGGCACCTTTGCATTGAAGAGTTTAACTATATCCAGTTTTGATTTACTGATAATCGGAGTGACATTGGTGACACTGATGACAGTGGTAGCAGTTGCAGCAGTTGCAGCAGGAGTGGCAGTGTATTGCTACATGGTAAGTGATTCAACAGCCTCTCCAGAAGAAGCTTATTTTGTATGAGAGATGGAATAAACCGCACAAGGTTTAAATGTTAAATTTCATGATTAAACATGTTAAATGTCCATAAGATCAATTCCATGTGTTAATAATTCCCCTTTTTTCTTTTTTGTAGAACAAAGAAAAGAAGATGTCATCATAGTTAATTCTTCTTGAATTAATTGCAAAAGCATGGATGGGATCAATAAAAACAAAAATGGCAGACTATCTGTGGTTTTGAAGTGTTTTTGTGTCAACATTCACAACATTTATTCTAACTAAAAGTTTGCAGATACTTTACTGTTGGCTGAACATTTTGAACACCTGATTTAAACTCTGGTTCTGATACATTTGAACCTAAATCCAAATTTGTACTGGTTCTCACGGATGACTCCATTGTTTTACTTTCAGTTACTTCAGGCTGATGTCAGTTACTGTTACAGTGAAATACATGTTATTCTAGGTGTTATTCTAGGTGAAAATATTTTATGTTTTAATGGTTGCTGAGTTTCACTACCTCTGTTGAAGCCATTACACTGATTTCTGTTTTACCCTGGGTTTCTTGCTGTTGGACTAGTAAGTAATATCAGCTGGCTGCTGTTGCTTGAGGTTTGGCTGTTAGCAAAGTTGTCGACTGGCTAGTTTTTGATCATAAGTAATATAATCTTAAGAAACACGTGTACAACTGTCCATATTTATAAGAGTGGTAGTGCACTCTGAAACTGGGGGTGCTAAATCACAAAATTACCAATGTCTATGCAGTGTTGCTTAATATACAAGCAAGTATTCCAACTTTAGCGGAACAGTGAAATGAAGTTTTTGTAGCTGCTGGGCACTTGTTCCATGAAAATACACACACACACACACACACACGCACACACACGCACACACACACACACACACACAGAAACCACTTGGACTACAACAAAAATTAATTTAGTTTCATGTAAAACAACTTTAATGAGCCGAGTTCAATCTTCAGATTTCTCAACTCTGACGTCAGAGCACAAATATTTCACAGATATAAGACGGACTGAGCCGTTGACCAAATACACATCAGCTGTGTTTATGTGCTTGTGTGTCCTTAAGTCTATAAACATGTGACTACTGAAGAGTTACAGACTTTAATTTTTAACAGCTGTTCCTGAACATTTATGTCAGTGTTACATTACGTGTGTTCTGGTTGAAGGAGGACTGGTGTGTGTCTTGTTTTTTGATTTGTTCAGCTATGACTAGACGCTGGAGGACCCGGTTGAGCTGGTGCTATGCCATCAGGCTGTGAGGACGGGTCTGAAACAATAACAGAAAAAGTTAGTGTCACCACATCTGCAGAACCTGACTCAAAATAGCACAGAAACAAAATTTTGAACCTGTGGGAACACTAAAGAATACTCACACATGCCATTGGGAGCGCCAGGGTGTCGAGGTGCCATCGTCTGGGCGTTTCCTGCTACAGGCATCATCCGGTTGGGAATGGCCTGGCCTGAGGGAGGAGGCAGGGCTAAAATGTAATAAGAGAATTTCAGATGTTAAACATCAGCACAAATAATGGTTTAACACATTGAATATGAAACTGGGGGTCATGATCACCACTAGGCAGTGAAAATAAAGCACTCAATTTGTCATAATAAGACCTACTAAGTATGTATGACTGTTAGAAATGGAAAACAAAACATAATACAGACAAAGAATTGCATAAAAAAAACAACTCATCTTTGAGTTTGACTTTGACTTCCTGCAGTTATTGCGGTACCAGTATTGTTATGCACTGAATATAATTGGAAATATTGATAAATTATGTCACTTAGTCATGATTTGTCAGTCTACTCCACGATAGAAAATGGTAATGAAAAGTTTGTGAACCAACTGATTCAACAAATCAGATCAGTGGTTCTGGGGTGGCCTAAAATAGTTAATCTGATTTACTGGTATGTCATCTCTTCAGAGGGTGTGTGTGTATATGTAGTCAGACCTGAATGCTGCACTGTGTATCCCGGCTGCTCCCTCTGCTGGCGAACCTTCATCTCTGCCTGTTTCAGCTGCTCCGTGTGGAACGTCTGTCGCTCTGACAGGAGCTGCTGCCGCTGCTGCTCCAGCTACATGATACAAACACACCCACACAGACACCAAGTATTAAAGACACCTGCTTGGTTTTCTAGACATGTAACTATTGATTCTGGATAGAAATGAAATAACAAATGTCAAAAACCAGCCATTAGAGCTTTTCTTTTAATTTATGTTTCAGGAATTTAAGCTCATAAAACAGAAGGAAGCAGAATGAAGATGGGCTATATCAGGTATTATGTTCACTCACAGCCTCTTTCTCACGGTCCATGATGGTCTCCAGCTCCTCAAAGTGCCTCAGCTTGATCTCCAGCTTCTTCATCTGGGTCTCCACAAGCAGAGCCACCAGGGACTTGATCTTCCTCTCTTCTACTGCCGCCAAGTGCTGCAAAGTACACGAGACAAAGATGGGGGAAGTTAGAAGAAAAGACATGACTATAAATGAGTGAGGAACTGGGTGGTGAGCGCACAGAACGGGTACACAAAAAAGGTAGTGGAGGTAAAGATAAAAGAAGGAAAACACTGAGGAAGAAGAGAGAAAAGATAAGAGGCGAGGTGAGGGGAGAATAAATTGGGTGTGACAGAGCGTGGCAGGGAGGGAGAGAGAAAATAAATGAAGAGACTGATTGGAAGAAAAGAAAACGACCCAATCAATCATCAGCAAATAAGGGTGGGACAACAACTGATCCAGCTATACATGTTGGCAGAAATACATTTAAAGTTCTCATAACGGCAAAGGTTTATATTATTGCTATTTTTTGGATGGGTAATAGCACATGCCTGTCACGAGTGAAGGCTTGGTGGTAATGCAACAACCTCTGATGGTCATGTTTAAAGTACTCCTTCCATCATAAAACTGTGATTGAATATCTGAACTTAAAATACAATATAATAATAATTTCTACCCTGCATTAAAATCATATAATCTCTAGATAGACTGTGTATCCTGCACATACTCAATAATATATGAAAAGTCAGGTCTTAAATTGATGGTGCCTGTCTTGGTTGCTAGGAGACCTGTTACACAAATGAAAAAATAAAGCCTATATTTAAAATGACAACCATTTCTTCCCTTTATGATCCTGTCATTGGTCCGTTTTGAAGTGGGAGGGCGGGCTTTACCTTGGCTTTTGTGGCAGCTGAGGCCAGAGCAGCCGCTGCCGCCGTGGCAACGCTGCCCTCCACCAGATCCTGCTCCATCACTCTGCCCTCATCCCCGTCTCCCTCCCGCCGCCCTACGCTCTCGTCGTCATCTCCCCTTCCTGGATCAGGGAGAGAATTTCCTTTAATACAGGCAGCGATGCACTATTACAAACATGCGTATGAATACATATTCTGCACACATTTGCATACCGTCTCTCTCCTCTGCGAGTATATTTTCAGCATTTTCTCTTTTGACATGTTCTCCCTCCACCTTGGCCCCACTGGGTTCCACCTTGAGCCCATCCAATCTTAACGTGACCTGAAACAGATCCACACACACCGAAGGTAAGCCACAAAAATCACCAGCAGATACAATAAAACTCTCTCAAAGCTCTTATTGCTGTTTCACCTGATGGGAGGTGGAGTTGGTCTCCATTTTTTCTGCATCCATCGATTCTGTAGGACAGAGGACGCCAGAATGAGGGATTATTGCAGACACCATCGAGAAACAGATCCACTTATGTGTGTGATTATACGTTTTTGTAAAGTCTCACCTGTTTTGTCGGGCTGGTTGGACGATTCAGAGATCTTATCCACCGACTCCTCCTGCACTCGTGAAAACTCCTCTGAAGACAAAAATGTAGAATCACTACACACATACTTTATACTATCTCAAAACCACACCATAACTGAGGCTACACACAAATTAACACTCCTCTCTCTGTCCCCTCACCCAGTGCGGCCTTAGCTGCTGATGACGCCACCCGTGGGTCCACCACGGATGCCAGGAAAGCCACAGTGCTCATGACGGGATTTTCTGACTGGCTGAAAGGCACAGGCTGGTACGCCAGCGGGCCGAGGGAGGCAGAGGAGTCTTCTAGGTAAGGGTCTTCTATCGGCAGACGAAGGAAGTGGAGGATACACTCGTCCTGCGTTCTGGAGCCCACGTGCTCGGATACTTTGTTCCAGTCGTCTCTGTAGACCTCTAAGGCCTGAGAGAGGCAAAGAGGAAAGACAGAGGTTGAGAACAGGGGCCTATGTAAAAGATTCTCATAAATCAAAAATAAACAACTTCCCTTTTCATGTGCAAGATCTGATAGAAAGCTAAAAACATAAATGATTATCTTACCTCTAATAGCAAGAGTGTCTCTTGCTCTGTCCATTCCCTTCCAGCACTCGCTCCTTTAGTCTGAGACAGGTGTCAAGAGAATCATTTTAGAATAATTCGTTTTACTCTTTAAACATTTAATTGCAGAAAATGAAAAACGAGTGAAAGAAATCTGTAAACAAATAAATCTAAAATTAAGTCAGAGCACGAAAATAAAAGATTTTCAGCATGTCTCATGTGTGTGAGACCTTTGGGTGCTTCTTGGTGTAGATGTCGGAGCGCAGACCAAAGTTCTGGCAGTCTGAAGGCTTCTCTCTGCTCTTTTCTGGGAAATACAACATGTGTTGTGAGGCTGACACCTGCAGGAGTGAGAGCGAGCAGTAGAGTTGTTCAGGAGGCGCACACACACACACACACACACAAACGTATGTTTCAAATACATCTGTGTCGAGCTGTTATGTGCTGTGAGTGTGTATTTTACCTGCAGGGGTTTGTGTTGTAGGGGGGCCAGCCCGGACGGTGTGTCAGCTAATACATTGAAATGAGGGGTGGGTGGGGGTCCCATGGGGAGGGGTCTGCTCTCTGCATCCACCTGGTAGTTAATCAAACCCCACTGCTCCAAAAATGCATGAACCCTGGATGCAAAGAATTATTTTTTTTTACTGTGTTGCAGCTGCAAAACTGCCTCCACGGATAGAAATATATAAATACACTAACACATCATTATGTGCCATGTTGTGCTTAAAACATAAAAGCTACTTTTGAACTGGTGACACATTGAGCACAACACATACCGCATGTTCCTTTCCTAGCAATACCTCAATCCAATTAATTAACACAAGTTTCAGAACACCCACACACTACACCTGATTCAGCAGATGGAGCCATTGACTGGCAGCCCGCGCAACGCCCACACACTGAATTATACCTCATGACAGCACAGACGTCTCCGGTGAGGTTGCGCCTGCAGGACGTCGAACTGAGGTACTCCTGTGGGTTAAGCCGGTATGTGTCGATCATGAAGTTACGGTATGCCAGGTAGCTGCAGAGTACAGGGAAGATCAAGTTTTTAGTGATGCCGCCTCAGTCATCTGATAAAACTTAAATAGTAAAGTCTAGTAAAATCTGCAGTACTCACATTTCTGCAGATTTGGACTTGTTCTTTCCATTGAAGAATTCAGGCAATGCCCGTTTCTCTATCGAGTGAATGCTGGAATGCATGGACACAAAAGGTTTTTAGGCTATGAATTTGGGTGTTTACTTAAGAAAGCATCTGTGTGTGTGTTACCTGTTGTAATAGAACCAAGATGTGTAGCTCGGTATTATGATATGATGAGTTTGTTCTGTGACGTTGTCCTCGCCCTCTGACAGGCGAGGTATCTCCCCTCTCCCCTCCTCATCTTCCTAGAAACAAAAGTAGTCAAAGTCAATTTAATAACATGAAACAAAGACTTGATACCCTCCTGCAATTAAAAACATTTGGATTGAGAAATATAACATTATATTTACCCTTCCTGGGAAATCGTCCTCCTGTTCGTCTGGATAAAGGAAAAGTGAAAGGGTGAAAACTGGAGGTGCATACACACAAACAACCATATTGAAACATTTACAAATGCTATATTTCTCCCTTAACATCAGCTACAACGTGTAAAAACCTACCTAGGTCAGCCATGGTCCCTCCTTTGACAGGAGTATTCTCACTGTCCTTCTTCAGGTTGACTGCAAAAGATGGGAGATAAATTAAGAAATGCTTCTGTACCAAATACTTTTATGTGACCATTTCCTGGTTACTGTTTTTTAGTGTTTTACCAATCTTGGGTAGTATAACCTCCTCCATGTTCGGAACAGGGGTAGGGTCCTCCATGTCTTTGGTCAAGTCTTCTTCTGGCTCTTCCTCCTGTTGTCCACGCCTTCTCCTGTGCACACACGCAAAACTCTGTCCTGAGACTGCACACTGAAATGCTAAACCAAGTGTAGCCTCTGCTGTTTGGTTAAGAGTTGTTTCATACCCCTTCTTTCCTTTCTTCCTGCCTTCAGAGGACGGAGGAGAGGGAGAGCGTCTTCTCTTTTTGGGGGTGGATTTGGAGTCCTGCAACAGAGGGTAGAGGGTGGTGAAAAACAAAAGAAAGAGGGTAATTAATTGAAACACTACAGATCACAACTCTTCACATTTTGAAAATGAAAGACAAAAGTCACAGTTTCCTCCATTTCCCACCAGAAAACTTTAAAATCTGCGTGAACACCTTCCCCTTCACATGTCTTCATCGCCTACAGCTTCACACAAACCTGGTCGTCTCTGAGGTGAATACGCTGGCGGAGACAGATTGGTACGTTCCTTTCATCCACACAGTAGTCTTCCTCGTTCATCCATTCGTTGAAAACATCTGTGTCCAGGACCCAGCCAGCGTGAACCTGCAGCACACACACCCACACAAAAGGAGTATGAATTTGTTGCATGCTGGTGTATCTCACCAAGAACACACACACACTTCATATCACCAAATGCTAGTATAACTGACGAAATCAAACATTTTTACCTGTAAGGTTACCTGCTAAATATGCTAAAGACCATATCATATAAAAGCCCCCATTGTTTATATATAACGTCTTTTGTCTGCTCCTATTCTAAAACTTTGTCCACACTGACTGACAGGCTACCCTTGAAGGTAAGCCAAAAAAAGTGTGTGTTTAACTCAATGTAAACTCATGTTGTGAAGTGAAACATGTTGATGTATGGCTTAATATAGTAAATCTAGTCAGAAACAGTGTTGTGTAATTAAGTATAGAGAGTGGTATACCACTGGGGGGGTTGCTTTTTTTTAATTGTATTCATGCTTATGTACTAACCCGCCACGGCTTTTCTGAATGTGGCGGCTCTTCAACCTCTCCTTCAACATCATTTGAAGGCAGCCAACTGTCATAACTGTTGAAAAGTGACAAGAGACACAGTGAGTAAGTATTCTGCTTATGTATGAATATCTGTGTGTCTCTGTGTGCCTGTGCATTACCTGTCAGGATGCATGCCCCAATGTACCAAGACATGTTTGTCTTTCCGCATGACGGGACGCATCCATTCATCTGAGAATACATGTGTGTGAAACAAATTAGCAAGTTCAATAAGGAAGTTCATCAGATAAACACACATAAACTTACAAACTGGAACAGACCTTCCTCTATGGAAGCAGGTGACGGGTAGATGTGGTGGCTGGCGAGCGTTCGGTCCTCAATGAGTGTACCCTGTGGAAGGACAAACTGTGATTTAGTGGCACTGATACTGAACTGCAACATCAGAGCTAAACTGAGTTTCACATCTCTTTTATAGTATACTTCCGCATATAAACATCTTCGCCTCAGTCAGACTGTCTACAGCTCATCTTTAAAGCTCTCTGCAGAACTTTACCTGGTGTTTGGTGATAATATCAGTAACCCTGCTAGCCAGCTCCTGATCCAGTATAGGGTCCAGATATACCACAGGTAGTGACATACAGTTGTTCTGCAGACAAACAAAGCACAGAAACAAGTTCATCAGTGATATGTCCTTGGTGGGCTTATGTGTGCATGTATTTATATGTATCTCTATGTCACCTGGATCAGCGCTCTTTCAATAGTACCGAACATCTCAATGTTCCTTTCAGTTCTGGATGGATTCTGTAAGTCAAACCTCCGCCTGTGAAAAGGAGGGAAAGGAAGAGAGACGATGTAAAGGATACTGCTGTGAAAAGGCAAAAGCATTAGAGGCCTGCAACTCACCAGCCTTGCTCAGCCTTGAACTTGTAGGCAGTGCCAAGAATGTGGCAGAGTCCACCCCCTGGCCGGAGGTCCAGGAAGCATTGTGCCTGCAGAGAAATCAACCGTCTGTTTTTAAACTCATCTTGCCAAATTTTCTGTCTCCTTATTGTTTCCCCTTTCTAATGAGGACCCCAGTTAAAAGAAGCTTTTGGAACTATTGTGTTTTTACCCTGTTATTCTGATTGACGATTGCAGTACTGTACTCATCGAACAAATGTATCTGATTACCTGTATATTCCTTTACAATTACATAGTGATCACACATTTTGGAGACTGCTTACAAAGGATAAAAAAATGGCAAAGACAGTGAGAGAGAGAGAGACACACACACTCACAGGCAGTTTGGTGAGGGCAGGACTGGCAGCTTGCCTGCCAAAGGCATCCTCTTGGAACTGGAGCAGCTGCAGGGTCACTGCAGCCAGAGCCTGACACGATGGAGCATCCACCAGCACATACTGACACACACACATACACACATTTAAATCAATTTTGGAAGAATCTTTCATTATTAGATTTAATACCTGCTGTATTTTACCGACAGTCTCAACAACTTAACTATTGTATTTGATCTGATCAACCTCTACGTCCGGGATAAATTTCCGCTTCATCTTTTTTGTTTGTTTCATTTTTAAATTAAACAGATGCAACACTCTTTAACTTCATCACACATATCTTGCACTGGCCAGTGTAAACGCAACGTTATCCAGCGTGAGACGTTTGTTTACAGTCTGAGCCAGTGGACTTGTTAGCAGGGGGCGGCTAGCTCGTTAGCCAGCCAGCCAGCTACCTTTTTGTAGTGCTTCCCGATCCACTGTCGCACCACCTCCAGCTGAGCTAAAGTATCCGCACTCTCCCAGAACCTAGCGGACGGACTGCTGTCTTTTTTCCGGTGTGCGGATGTTCCGGTGCTGGCTTGGCTTATCCCGGGAATCCCAAGGTTTGTGCCTCCGGACATTGTGGCCATAATAAAACGAGATTAATTTCAAACGGGAGAACAAAACTGGCTAGCGCGCCCGCTAGCTTTTTGCGTTCTCGCCTTTTCTCGCGAGACGCGGCGCGATTGTCGCAGTCCGGTGTAACAGTTTTTTTTTTGTTTTTTTTTTTTTTTTGTTTTTTTTAATATTTAACTCTCCTTTATTTTCACGTTTTTGAATTTAGTTGTGTCTTTTTTTGATTCAGTATTATATCTTTAAACATACAAACAAAGTATTCTACGCGCAGCAGAATAAACACCTTTGTTACGAATCAGTGCTTTTACTTTGAAGTCGAACATTACAAGGAAATAAGTGCGCATGACAGAAGTGAACTAAAGTGACACTGGTTAGTATCAACTCATACATGTTTTAATGCTCTAATTCTATATCCACCTTACGAATAATTGTTTGAAACTTTACTTAACATACGGTCAAATTACTTGCCTTCAGTTTATATGGAATTTTATTGCAGTAATTTCTGGTGTGTCGTAATTTTCCGACAAACAGTCACAATGTCTGTTAGGAAAAACAAACTCCCGTCCAGCAGACAGTCTGCTCGGCAGTGCCAGCGAGTTTGTTATGATACTTTTCCGTCTCTATTCTATAATTGGACATCTGCAAACCCACAGACTTCACACACCCTCTCGCCAGCCAGCCACTATAAACTACTCTGCGTGGCATTGAAGCACCAGCACACTTGTGAGTATAACTCATTCATCTTCTTACTCCCATGTTTTCCTCCAGGCCCTGAGATCCTATGGGTGTCCAGGGTCTGACTACCTTTGTGGAGGGGAACAGACACTTCTTCCAAGATGTGAAGTTCAGGGACAGTCGCCTGGTTATTGATGGCTGCAGTCTCTATTTCCGCCTCTACTTTAACCACGGTTTGGACCAGCAGCATGGAGGGGACTATGATGCTTTCGCTTCCCTGCTCACCCAGTTCCTCTCTGCACTGGCAGCCTGTAACATCCAGCCATATGTGGTACTGGATGGAGGTAAGGATGCTTTACAACACCCAATCATCTCCTTTATTTTAGGAAAATCAACTGTTTGTAACTCATGATGTTAATATTTCCAAGTATCTGGATGACCTGTTTGAATCTTGTATATAACGAGATTCAAACTTGTCATCCAGATCACAGAGTCAGATGTTTTGGTCAGACGTAGGCAGATCTTTGATGAATGCATGAGATTAAATTAAAGCAGTTTGCTCACAATTGAAAAATGGGTAAACAAGAAGTTAATTTGAACCTACACCAGTATAAGTTTGTCTGCACTTGTAACACCTTATCTCTTTTTCTTGTGGTTATAAGGGATTGACCCCAGTGACAAGAAGTTCCCTACTCTGCGTCAGCGTCTGCAGTCCAAGATAAAGGAGGCGGACAGTCTTTCCCACGGGCGCAATGGCTCTGTCCTCCCCATCCTCACAAGAGACGTCTTCATTCAGGTCCTCATCCAAAGAGGTGTCCCGCTGTTCCAGTGTCCGGCTGAGGCTGACCGGGAAATCGCATGTTTGGCTCACCACTGGAACTGTCCAGTTCTGACCAATGACAGTGACTTTTATATTTTTGACCTGCCAGGTGTGTGTAGTGAAATGATTTTTCTAATATACCTTTGTAAAGAGACTGTGAAGCACTTTGGTGCAAATGCTCTTTGCTTTTAAGGTGCTATATAAATAAATTAAACTTAAACTTAAACTTGATTTTGCTGTTATTTTACATGCTGTGCATGTGCTTTGTTTTCTTATTTTAGGAGGTTACCTTCCATTCCGCTTTTTCCAGTGGACCAACCTTAACGGCAAAGCCTCTCAGCGCTACATCTCGGCACGACGCTACACCACTAATGGGCTGTGTCGCTTGTTTGGGGGCATGAACCGGGAGTTGCTACCCTTATGTGCTGTTCTGACTGGTAATGATTATGGCTCTCCAAAAGATGCTGAAACACTCCTCGGTCTGTTAGACACGAGCGCATTAGCGAGATGTGGTGGCAGGGGTAAAGGCATGCCTTCCCGCATTGAGGGCATCCTCCTCTGGCTGTCCTCTTTTTCAAACCCTGCGGAGGCCCTGGAGGAAGTGAGCCAGCTAATGCAGGAGGAAGGCAGAGGTGGAGGTGGTAGGGGCAAGAGAGGACAGAGGGGAGGGCTCAGTTCACAGCTCTGGGCAGCTATGCAGGAGTACCACATCACCCCTCAAAGCTCCCTGGCTCACTGGTTCTCTGGAGGTAAGGTCCTTCCTGGAGTGCAGATCTCGGGGCTTCCTGAGTGTCTGTCGCTTGCTGCAGCACAGGGACTGTTGGCTCCCTTAGTGGTAGATGTTGTGGTGATGCGCCGGGTCCTGCTCATCCCACAGGTGGAGAACAGCAAGCTAGCCAGCAGCCACTGTAGTGCCAGAGCTGTACGCCAGGCTATGTATGGTTTATTACTGCAGAGAGGTGAAGATGTCCAAGCACAGGATATAAGGGTACAAGAAAACTTTAGAGGCCGTGGTGGAAGGGGTAGGGGAGGTGGTCAGGTTCGTGGAGGTAGGGGTCAGGGCGTCACTTTACCCACACAACAGGGTATAGGTGTAGCAGCCGGTGCAGCTACAGTGCAGGCTCAGGGCTCTAGTGCCACCATCTATGTAGAGGAGTATGACCGTCTGGATCTGAACTTGAAGAAAAACGAAGTTGAAGCACATCTGCTCAGAAACCCCCTACGTCTGGACACACTTGGCCAGGTAAACATGAAAACAAAAAATGATGTTTTTCTTGAACTGCAACATTTTTGGTTTATATGGTCTGAGAATGTACAGTTCGTTCATATGATTTGGGTCATTTCCCAGTTTTCTCCCTTAATTTTCAGGCACCTGTGGCAGTTCGTCTTGGTATCCTGCATGAGGTCTTGAGGGTGAAGGAATCAGCCCTGTCTTTTGTTCCTCTTCACCTGAAACTGGCTGTAGCAGTAACAGGCTTCTGGCTGCAAGAGGCCATACCAACACCCTCGCAGCCCCTGCTCCAGGCTTTGGTGCTGGGCATGGTTTACGGAGAGCTGTCCTGGAACAACCAACCTGGAGTTACCGGTTAGTTGTGTTGTATCTTCTGTGTTCTTCCATAAGGTTACAAAACACTCATGCATCTCAAAAATAAGGCTGTGTATCATCCTAGACCCACAGCTGAACTGGGCTGCAGAGCGTAACGTGTGGGCAGGGCTGGATCGACTGCGTGTGAGGGCAGGGGAGAGACGGGGCTTGGATGTCGGTGCGGCTCACGGTTTGAGCCAATGGCAGGCCTGCCTCTGGAGTGCACTGTGTCTCAATCAGCTATTGCTGCTGCCAATGCCGGAACCCCACCTATCATTGTAAGACACAGCAACATTAAAGAGGAAAGATAATACCATTTTCCACCTGCAGCTAGCGACTATTTTCAATATTGACTAACTGTCAGTTATTTCTTTGATCATTTGATTAATAAAAAAAAAATGGTGACATCATCTAATGTCTGAATGATCTATATTTTTGCCTCCCCCTCCCTGTGTGTGTGTGTGTGTGTGTGTGTGTATGTCTCAGGTTGTACAGTGGTACCTTGGTGCATGGCCTCCTCCGGTATCTGAAAGGAGGCCGGCCTGCTGAATCCCTCCTTGTCGGGGGTTACTTGTCCGGACAACTCTACTCCTGTCTGCTGGATGCTGTGAAGAACTGCAGCTCCAAAAGCCATCATTCCTCTTCAGCAGCAGGGAGGAGGAGGAGAGGCGGAGGACGAGGAAGGAGAGGAAGAAGAGGGCGTGGGAGAGGAGCGAGGGGAGGGGGGAGAGAGACTGAAGACATAAACAACAGGTTTGCTCTCCTGATGAGTGAGGAAGAGTCTGATGATGATTACTGATGAGGAGGCGGAGAATATGAATGAGCAAATCAATATAAAGCACTAGCTAGGGGCCAAATGAGGGAGGACATTCCAGTGTTTTATTAAACACACTCAGGGAATGCTACAAGTTGATGATTGTCAAGAGAAGAAGTAAATCTCTTTGTTTACCACTGAGCCTCTACATGTATAACTCGATTAAGTGATGTCAAGACATGAGATCAGTTTTCCCAAAGCACAATCTTGCCATATTTTAGCAGATTTGAGATTTTATTAAAGTAATTTCATTGTAATTAAAACACGTTTTTTTAAAATTCAGTAAATATCTCCTCACAGTTAGCTCTCTGTTCTGTGTGTGTGTTGGAAAAAATCTGGTGGTTGTACAGCCCTGCCGCTATAAATGGGAAACAAACAAAGTGGCCTGGACCAAACCACACAACACTAACATGTCATTCCATCCGTGTCTGTCAGGTATTGCAAGATTATTTGCCTACGGACAATTTTACTTCCTAACTTGCCCGGATATGCTGTTGTTGTGATGTTAGCTTTAGCGGCAGGAGAGTTGTGAATGTTGCTGTCTGGAGCCGCTGTACTCGATCTGGGGAACCAATTGTCTTCTCTGCATGTTAGCTGCACAGCAAACATTATTTAATTACTTGCTGTGGCGTACTATATCATCGCTTACCCCGCCTTTAATGCAACAGTTTTATTCAGTTACACCAACACACAACATAAACATTGAGATGTCTTAATTTATTGTTTCTGTCTACCAGAAGAACTACTTTATTCATTCAAATTCAATTTCCAGAAAGTTGTATGGCAGCTAGTGTCATTTTTAATGAACAATACATGAAATCTTATGTCATTTTAATATTTGCCTTAATATTCATGAATTTGGTGCTCAAGTTTACTTTGTATATTAAAAAATATCAATCAAAATCTTCTACTTGTGTTTTTTTTAAATGATGATCACCATCAGCTGAGAATAAAATCTTTACCCCATCTTTATAGTGTCAGTTTTAAGTTTCAGTGTGCTCCCGAAGTACTCTCGTTAAATATACACAAAATAACAAAGATTCAGCTATCCATAAATGCAATATAACTACACTCCATAACAGAACGTAATCCACAAGCTAAAAAACAACATTACAATGTAAAAAAAGAGTCAGGACAAAGGAATCAAATAAAAAAATCTGACTCTTAATCAGTCTCTTTTTTGGTTTTTGGAGTTTTTCCCAAACCAGTCAAGTATCCAAACCTCCAACCACAGTCAAGTAATCCCCCTTTCAATAAAAGTCTCCTTGTCCCTGTAAACATATAATTGTGGACAGTGTTCCACTGGCACTTAAATATAAGGACCTACAGCTAAACAGCTAAAAGTTAAAGAGAATTTGACTGCTGGCCATAGTTAAAGAACATAAACAGTTTGTTGCCTAAATACACATGTGAATATTCACATTAGTACGAGCCATCAGGCCTTGGTACAAATCAAGGCCATAACAAATAGTCACCTGGAGACCTAATGCAGTAGCTGTCACAACTTAACATACACCAAAATCTCCCTCTTGCCCTATGAGGATGATGAGGTAGAGGCAGATGAAGAGGCAGCAGATGCAGCGTGGGACTGAGAGTCTATCAGGTCCGTGTCTTCGTCTTCATTGACTCCACACGTGTCCACAACGCAGATCAGGCAGCTGGTGACAGGAAACGCTCGCACCTTGCTGCAAGTCACCCACCTAAACACGCAGGTGAAAAAACTGTTTTATAGGAAGCATGAAACAGTAATAAAGATCCAAACTTTGAGTAATGGTGGCGTAAACATCATTATTTTGTGACAAACTGCAACTCAAATGAAGTATATTAGGCACTATTTAAATCTAATGATCACCTAAGTCAAAGCATTAGTTATGCCTGTTTAATAAACACAGTTATATCTATTTTTTTTATTTATTACTTCTTTAGTGATATTTAGCTAGTTAATACACCAACCTGTCAGTATCAGTGTGGTACTCCAGGACGTGTCCAAGCCGACCCACACCTTGGAACCCTGCCAGCACATAGATGACATCACCAACTGCTGCACACTTCACTGTTACACCTCGCCATGGCATTGCCGCAGCAGCACGCCACTCGTTACTGGCAATATCGTAGTACTCCACTGAGTCGAGTCCACCTAGGAAATAAACACAAACAGAAACTGCATTATTCTCATGCTACTATGTTCAGTTGTGTTATTACAGTGCTATTCAGTCTCCATCAGTGGATAGTAGGAATACGTTTTTGTACCCAGTGCCCCCTGCCCTCCAACAGCATAGATTCTGTTGTTGACCACCGCCAGCCCATGGTTCTTCCTGGCCTCTCTCATCCCACACAGCTCCCTCCATCTGAGGACAGAAAGGTGAAGAGCGTAACAGAGAACACAGATGACTGTAGCAGTGCAACATGATCTTATGTGATTTACAACTTGCTGAACGTTTATGTCACTCACTGTTGTGTGCTGGGGTCGTAAACCTCACAGTTGTTGAGGACCCTGCCAGACACATTGTTGCCCACCGTTCCACCGCAGACGTAGATGAGCCCGCTGGCCTCCACTGAGCCGTGGCTGCAGCGGGCCATCAGCATGCTGGTCTTCACCTGCCACGACTCTGTTCTTGTGTCGTAGCATTCGAAGAGGTCGAGGGCAGAGCTGCCTGCAGACACATATGTACAGGACATAATAGCATGATTAAATGCTTCCAGATGTGATCCCATGTTGATGATCCTTCCTCCCTGAAGATCATCAACATGAATTTCCCCAAAACTTATAAATCATAATGTAAACCATAGTGTAAACTACACCAAGCTTAATTTAACCATCCCAGGCAACACTCCAAGATACATAAGCCTCATCATTCTCATGTTCCACGTTCACCCCTTCCCCCTTCCTGTGCTCACCCACTTCCGACCCTCCAGACGTGTAGATCTTGCCCTGGGCGGCGCAGGCTGCCAGGCTGTCACGAGGTGTTGGTGGACCCAGCTTGGAGTACCAGCTGTCTTTCAGGACGTTGTAGCAGTCCATGCGCTTGATGGGGAAGAGCTGTGACCCACCCAGGATGTAGACCACATTGTCCCAGAAGACGGCAGTGGCGTCCCGGCGCTTCTCGAAGGGGCAGCGGATGTCTGTCCAGCTGGAGTCCTGCATGGAAAGCCAGACTGTGACTAAGGATACTAACTAACGATACAAAACTATAGCTATGTTTGTTTCCAACTAATATGGACTATAAAAAAAGGTGAAATATTTGTTTCAAGGTTGGAGTTCTGAAGCTTCATAATTTAATACTATATATCAATACAATATTTACTAACTTCACTGTTCCTATGGATAAAATTTGTTTGCATGTGGAGACCAGTACCTTGGGGTTGAAGTAGCGGCAGGACTGAGGCTGGGAGCCTCCAAATAGAGCAATGCGGTAGTCGTGCTTTTTGCGTCGTGGTCGGCTGCTCTCTCCCAGATCCTCCCGATCCTCCAGGGACAGCAGGTGGTATCGCATCCCACCTGGGACAAAGCACAGCCTGTTTTATTTTTGTTTTGTGTGTGTGTGCATGCCCAGGGTCATAAAATACATACAAAATACAATATATATACATCTGCAAGAGCCAAAACCTTGAATTTTACCTTCAATAATAATTAATTTGTTGACCTCTTACTACTATGAGTATGATGAAGATAGTTAGCTAAGATCTTGGGTAATGCCACATTTCCCTACACATAGCAGACAATGTCAACCATTTCCTCATTACATTTAGTGTGTTATATTTAAATTAGTCTGTGTGTATGTTTCTTTCTCTCCTTCCACTCACTGATGACCATCTTGAGGCACTGTGGGTTGTCCTGGATGAGGGGCTCAGCCTGCACCGTCTTGGAGAGGAAGGTTTTGGAGACCAGAGGAAAGCGAACGCACCCCAACACCTCCACCATGTACTGTTGTCGGTTACACACATCGTACTTCAGCCAGCGCACTGCTGCATCATAAATCTAAACCCAAAGGCAACAACAAAACACGTGGGAACAAATAGGTTACATTTAAAGCAATTTGCATGTTTTACCTCACAAAAATTTTAGGAACTAATTGTTTTGCAGCATCCCCAAATTCAGACCATCCAAAAAGATTGTATACTACATCTGTACCTGGGCCTCAGCACGGACAGTAAGTTTGTCCTGGTGCAGTAGATGCGTGAGCTGTGTCACGTCCAGTTGCAGGAACTCATCCAGTTTGTAGACTTCGGTGAAGTGGAGCTGGAAGAAGTCCTCTGCTGCTGCCTTCAGCTCGGGACAGTCCATACAGTCTGACAGGGCGGAAATACCTGCAGTGGGGCAGGACAGCTATCAGTAAATCTGATGAGTCACGTGACTGGCAGGACTGACCCAAACGTATGTATGGAAAATAACTTTAATATTTAAAGAAACAATACTCTTGATTTTACATATCAAGCGGCTACCTGGCCACAAGTTCCAGGTCAACTCACCCAGCTGAAATTGTTGCTGGCTATGGTTGTTAATAATTGTTAGCGACTCAATGAATGAAGGATCAAAGGGCTGAGCAAATTAGGAGGTAAAAGTAAGATGAGACTTAACCTTGATTGTATTTCTGTTCTTACCAAGGCAGTTTGTTGCATCAATTTGTCCTTTGAGGAACTCCACACACATCTTCTTCACAGGCTCAATCTGGTACTGGTTGGCTGCATCAAGCAATGACTGGACGTTACTGCTGTTCACCGAGATCCTGCCACACACACACACACGCATAAACACACACACTTTACCATCAAAGAGGTGTTTCTGATGTAATTAGGTAAAATTAATATTTAGAAAAGGATTGACTAATCTTCTGTAAAGTTTAGCTGCTTTTCTAAGCAGTTATGGTGGACATGGTGTCATGATTATGCTCTACTTTAAGCCAAGATTCTTACCGAGCTGTGTAGATAAATTCAATCAACAGCTCGATGATCTCGGGCTCAGCACTCCTGAGCTCCACTTCATGGGACATCGACTCCATCATTCTGGCTGGAGGTGAGGAAAAGTAGTGGTTAGGAAACACTAATTATTTTTTAAAAAGTGTAATGCTATGTATCATGATTTTGTGATATTTGTCATAACCTGTCCGGCTCTGTCCAAAGCTAAAATAGTCAACACGTTGAGAAAAGTATAGTATCTCTTCCATTTAATTATTGCGACTGATAATCAACATTTAATTACACTGAGAATATATAACTTTATTTAACTTTTAATATTAAAGCAGTACCGATATTGATACTTTACAATAAAGTGTAATTATTTATTGACATCTCTGCATCTGTGACCTCACAGGCCACAGAAATCACAGGTAATTTCTCGCTGTTGTGGTCCACCTGGGGCTTAATGTCCAATATATCTGTCCTGTCTATGATTATGTGCTTCTGTGTCCGCACTTACTGGTGAACATGAGGCTGAAGAAGTGGCTGGCAGCAGCCAACACTACTCTGTGGGCAGGAAAGTGTTTCCCTTGAACCAACAGGGTCACATCACAGAGAGTACCCTGAAGGAAACACACACACACACACAGAGTTAGAAAGGATCGGGACAAGGGGATACACACACATACAGTATACTCCTCACGTGTCCTGTGTTGTTTTGTATTCTCTCTCTCTCACTCTCACACACACACACACACACACACACACACACACACACACACACACCTGTTTCCTCAGGTTGTTCATAACTCCCATGATGCTGGACAGCTGTCTGTACTCCTCTTTGCTGGCGCACTTCCTCTCGCTCTTCTTCTTGGAGCAGGACGGCTTCTCTGGAGAGGCCACCCCCGTCATGTCAGCTTGATTAATGTAACCAGACGAAGACTAACGTTAAACTAACGTCACACTAACACTTTGAGCACCACTGCCAGCAGTGTGCAGCTGCAGCCTCTTTGTTGTCGCTCAGACACACTGTGGCAGCTTGCTTGCTAGCAGCAGCTTGTTGGGGTTTCATGAAATGAAAAGGCGCCAGTTTGACGGCAGCTTCTCCTTGAAAACTGTTGGAGAGAAGCTCATACAGATGAGGTTGCTGTCAGTTGTTAAAATGGTGATAAAACGGGTTAGCAGCGTGTGTTTTGTAAGCTACAACTCCAGTATTTAGCTGGGTGTTGTTGTGCTTTTCATCTTCTTCTACAGTTTATACATACTCGTGTATAAACATTTGACGTGCTCGCGTTCGCCCTCTACCGACAAACACCACACACTGCACATTCACCTGAAGGATTGCGGAACTGATTTATCCTTTAACATAGCATATATATGTAAATAATTATTTTTGATATTCAGAACAAATGCATATAAGCAGTAAGTATCCATTGGAAGGGTAAAATTCAGTTTTAGTTCATGTCGAGCCAAGGAATTTGATACAGCTAACAGCAGCAGCAGCACCTTGTCTTCCACTCTGCTGCGGCTCACCTGTCTGTGCACCTGTCAGTCATGTTCATATACGTGCAGTACTCCTGAAAACATAACCAGGAAGCACAGTTTTTCAGGAGTCTCATGACGTTGACGTAATGTGGAATGCGGACTACAGATTGTCGTTGTCAGAATTAATTGACCCGAAAACAAACTGAGAGACACCCGAGCTGCAGAAAATGCTCCGTTTTCTCTGCTGTTGCTGCTTCCCAAGTGAAGACTCCGAGGTATGTGTTGAGTTTTATATAAACGTTGGTGATTTGATAAAGTGGCTTCACTCAAGTTCAGACGAGAAAACTTGATCAGTGCTTTGCTTCAGTGGATTAACCCATTACTGCTGCTGACTGAAAGTAAGAACGGTGAGGATCACACCCATAAAGCCTTCATGTATTTGAATCGTGCTGTACAGTTCATGTGTGTGTGTTTTCAGTCCATGTAACAGTATTTTAATGGCGTCTAAGAAAACAAGAACAATCAGCTAGATCAGAATAAATGTATTGTCGTCTGTCACAAATACAGTGCAGTAAACACAACCTTGAAGTATAATAAGGTCTCTCCAAAGGCTCCATGTCAGTGACTCTTTGTCAGTGTTTAGTTTGTCCTTTCTAAATTACTGTCCAAACATGGCAGACTCTATGGAAGAGGACCCGCTCCCTCTGTAGATAAGGCAACGAAATACAACTTCTTATTTTCAGGTTATTAAACACTAATGAAAACATAGTTGTGCATGTTATATTCAATTTCTGCCATATTATATGTATATAGAGTCCCCTAAATCTTACACACTGGACTTTTAGATATGGTTTGTTTGTGATGATGTGAAAGATGAAGACACAACATGGAGATTATGACATGTAGTTACATCCACACAGGTGAACACAAGCTTTATTAGTGCTTTATGTCTCCTCCTGAAAAATGACTATGTAAAGAAAACTGCTATTTCAGAGGCAGCCTCTCCTGGATCCCAGATCATCTCACCTGAATGGAGCAGGATCAGCCAGGCAGACCCGGCAAACACACAGTGGTACATCGTCTCTCTTCATGTATCTGTCTCTCAAACCTGTACACTTTCGGTGCATACACTTATGCATGAATTTGAACTATTATATATGTTCTTTTTGTGTGCTTGTTGTGTGACACTGTTCCCCCCCCCCCCCAGATGCACAGAGTGTGAAGAGGATTGGCAAGCTGGTGATGAGGCGAATGTGTGTGCCGGAGCTGGACCAGAGGTTTTCTGACATGGCCGAAACCTTCAACCAACAGCAGGAGCGATATGAGGCCATGGTCAGACACATCAGGAACCTGCGACAGATCTATGGCTGTAACCACAGTGATGGTCTGGCTTTAACTGAATGTTTGGGGAAGATCATAGAGGAGCATGGTAAGCGACACACACAGAGCTCCCTGCCGGTACATGCAACATGATGGCAAGTTTCTTTGTCTCCATTTTCCATTTCCTTTGTTTCTCTGTTTCAACATCCATCCCTCTCAACTTCCAGAGGCCAAATACAGGGTCTCCCTTAAGATCCAGGGCTATGACTTCTCCCTCAGTGTGATTCCTGTGGTGTCAGAGTGGGAAAGTGAGGAACAACCACCTCCACATCTGATATTGGCTCAGGATGAACTGAAGGCCACTTCTGAAAACGCCAAGGCCACCATCTCAAAGGGTACCGCACTTCAAGAGTTGATCGGCTGGCTGCTCCGTAGCAAGGATCAAATGGCTGATCAAGTGAAAGGGGCTGCAGCAACTTACCAGGAGCAAGGAAGACTAAATGAGAACCTGAAAGAGAACATGATGGAAGTGAAGAGGGCGAAGGAGTTGTCCCTGGGATACAGACAACAGGCCGGGGAAGTCTTCACTGAGGCTGCGCACATAGCAGGGGCTTATCTGTAGTTCATGCACATTTTAAATACTTTATTTGAATCCATCAATTACAATACAAATATTCAGGATTCAAACATTTACAGAGGTCATACACACTTAATTTACTCACAATTATGGGTTTAGAAAACATCAAATCAACATCAAATCAACCTAGGTCAGCGTGTGAACCTGCACAGTGTGGCCAAATATCAGTATACACTACCTGGTATACAGTCTGCTTTGCCATTGCAACCTCTTGTATCACGTTTGTTACAAGAACATGAAGACGTGCAATCATATCTGCATTTTAAATGCTTTATAAATATAGAAGGTACTCGCTCTAACTAAATATTTTGCCTGTGTAAACGCTTATAGTATTTGATGGGTGCGATTTTACCAGCTAACATTAGGGGGCATTACAGTCTCACTTTACTTTTCTAACAGCTGCTCTTTGATTCAAATTCCTCAGATTTAGTCTGATTATCAGGAATTGCACTACATAGAATAGAATCTGGTATCATAATGATTAATGTATTACTGTTATTTTTTAATTTTGTACTTACATTTTTGCAAAACTTTGCCACAAGGAAAGATTATAGAAAGTAAATAAGTAAGAAAGTATTTTTGTTGTGAATCTAACATATTTCTTCTATAATGCAATAAAGGACAGGACACAATCTCATATAGCAGCGATGGAAACTGGAGTTGAGTTTTGTTGTGATTGTGGGTGTAGTGTTTTGTTATTGTAACATTCAGAGGGAGCAGATTTCCTGCTTATTATCATCCGCAGAGCCCTGTGCATTTATTAACTGATTAAAATCTGCAGCTTTCCATCTGCTATTAACGTGAAAGCAAATAAACACATGGTCATATGCCATCTTGATAATTAATTTTGGAAAATCCATTGTTCCAGAGGTCATTGTCAAGTGGTCATGCATTATTTATCTGCGGGAGACAGTTTTAGAGTACTGCTTTTGCCTAAAGCGTTACAGATTAATTTGCCATTAATTGTGCAGGATGTGGTGGGTAAAACATAAGAATGAGGTGTTCATCTGTAAACGAACAAGTCTGGAAATAAAACAAGTAAGTAATTGATCAAATTTCATTAAAAATGTATGTATTACACAGACAATACAGACAACTTATATTAATCATCTTTGTCCTTCATGACTTTGATAAGAGGCCATGCTGGTGCAAAGTTGTTAAAAGATTTTAACTTATAATTAAAATGTAAATATATTTTAATCAAACAAATAATAGGCAATTATTAATTAAACCTCATTCAATTGCAGTTTATACGCTGCAGTATAATAATTTATTCTTATAATACAATCATATGCCATATTTCTAATTATTTATTTATTAATTAATGTGATTCATTTGAAGCATCTCTGGTAGATCACTGCTGTCAAAGAGTGACAGCGACAACCTACCGTGATCGTGGAAATTATTAACATGCATCCTGGTGTCTAACCTGATTGGATGCCGCATTTAGGGGGCACGGCAGTTAGGTTATATACTGCTCACTCATTGGCTCAGCCGCCTGTCACTCTGCGGAGACCGAGTCTCTTCGTCTAAAGGTAGTCTGACTGGAGAGAAAGTAATGAAGATGGAAGGAGCTGATGTTGATGAATTATTGAGGAGATTTATGGAGTAGCGAAGTGATAGCCCCTTTACTCATCTTGTCGGAACGATAGAGGACAGCGATACCGGGAAATCGACAGATAGCATGCCAGTAAGTAAACTGTAACTTCCCCAGGTTACTTGGTGTCCGCCTTAGCCAGGCGAGCTAACTAGCGAGCTAATCTGGAAGCAACCGTGGTGACAGCTCGAAGTCATTCAGCAAGCCGAGGAAAGAGAGTGTGTGCCGGCGGAGGATTGATTTACAGCCACCGACTGACGCTGGTTAACGAATACAATGAAGTATATGGCTGGGGAAGCTAATGTTTGTTATTGAGACACAAGTGCCCTGAGAGGGAATTTCATGCTGTTTAAACGCGGGCTGTGTCACCAGTTGTCATTGTGGCAAACTAGCTGGTTAGCAGTGACTGGGGACAGAGCTACCAGTGAAACTGGCCAGACAACATGAAGATAGGAAGGTTTTCTAACATGATAAGCTCACTGGCTTTTTCCTTGCAACCATTTAACTACTAGATTAAGACATATTTGTGATAGAGATAGACTTTGTACCTGACTTGAAGCTGTGGGTGTCTCGATAAGACACTTGTTTAGATTCCTCAGGTGATTGCTTTGTGTGTGTACAGACTGGGTTGTTAGGATTTTTCTAATAGCTACCATGTGATGCAGCTTTCCTCCGTACCACTCAGCTCAGTTTATGGGGTTTCCTGTCTGAGGGGGGACCAGTGTGAAGCCTCATGGTAGTATTTACTCTATGAAATGAGCTCCTTCACTACTACTTGTTTTGTGTTACTTTCTGTGTCCTTCACGAAGGCTGTGCTGCTGCCAGTTATTGTTTGAATAAGATATTGTTCGCCACATATTTAACAGGTTGCCCTTTGCTTTCCATACTGTGTCTGTGTGTGTTTTCTCCTTTTTTCATTAAGGAGAGTCCAGCCCTCCTAGCTATAGATGTACGCGTCATCTGTGGCTGTGTCTCAAGCCTCGTAATATTTTTTGACAGTAAAGCCCAGCAGGTCATGGAGCGAGAAGATCGTGCGGGCTCTGCTGTCATCCAGCATCACGGCTAAAGTCACCCATGCCTGCGGTTTCGTGAACTATCCTGACAAAATAGAGCAATGAAACAGTCCCTTTCATTTAATTCTGCATCTGAAAGATACAGACGCTAATTTTTGTATATTTTAGTATATTTTCGTAGGCGTAGATGTAGCTTTTAATCCATCTCATCTCAAACCTTCTTTCAAACTGGAAGAACCATTGAGGTGTTGCCCTCATTTACAATGATGTCGAGTTACAGACAAGTTAAGAAAATTAGGACGGAACACAGATGGGAATAAAGAAATCAGTTAAAGCGGTTGCACAGTGAAGCATGGAGGTTTGTGGTCACGCTGGACTGGTAGTAGAGCACTGTTTTTTTTTTTGTTTTTTTTTTTAGCGTGTGTTGAAGATTGTTCCAAGAATTTGGGGCACTAAAATAGAAGGCTGACTCTCCAAATTCGGACTGTGCTCAGGGGACATTAAGCACAAGGATAAGGTCTTAACTTCCTATCCAGCATAAGCTGTAAAGTGATAGAGTTCTGCATAATGAATACCAACGTTTATTATGTCTGCCAGAGACCTACCTTATCATACAGGATAGTACAATGGCCGGTAATAAATCTGAGAGCAGAATGATAGACTGTGTCTAGGGTTTTAAGAGTTGAATGGGCACTATTTCAGTAATTTACATCCCCCAAAACAAAACTGAAAACTGCCTCAATAATCCTCTTTCTACAAGGGAAGATGGTTTCTTTTCTGTAAATGAAGCCATGTAGTCTGAGACAAAGCTGAGACAAATTCAGTGGAAAAGGGGGAGATTAAAGAGAGCGTTGAAACAGAAAAATCAGTGATGTTAATCACTGGTCTCCTCAGGCTCACTTGCTGAAGGAAAACAGGAAATTGGAGTGGCAAGAGGAGGGACAAAGATGCATCACCGGCTTAAAGGCATCGGAGAAGGGACGTGTAGGCTGCTATAAGAGGATTCCTCCCTGTCAGATCTCTCTATCTGTCTCCTTCAGCAGCAAAAACCACACACACACACAAACCACGCACTGTGTTGTCATGTTCGCTTAGCTGCGGGCAGTCCTCCGCTATATATGTGTGTATACGAATGAGACAGAAAACAGAAGCAGAAAAGCAGAACCCACCAACCTTCCTTCCTCCGAGCTATAAGCAACCTGCTATTGAAAAAGACCAGGGGGGAGAGGAAGGTGGGAGGCAGGTGATGCAACAGGGTTAACTGCAGACCAAATAAAGAACATAGAAACAGACAGCGTGAAGCAAATGTGATATAAACTGAACTGGTGAAAGTGCTATGAATGGACAAACGGTGTAAACAGCTCTTAGCAGGCCCGGTGAACATGAGATCAGGTCGAGGCCTGACCTCTGGGCGGGTAAGAGGCTCTGCCCTTCATGACCACAGTTATATAACCCTGCCTACACCTTTACTTGGACTCCCCGCTGCACCTCAGAATAGTTCCCTAACGGCTCTTGCCTTCAGTCAAGTTGTAACAAGCTTTGAGTCACTGGTCCAGCTTGTTGACAGTTGCTAACAGACCTGCTTTGGAGCTTGTGGCAGGAGGCATATTGCTGTAGTTCCTTGTTCTGACATCGGTTAGTAGTTAAACAGTTTATTAGTGGTTTGGGTGTGTCCGTAAAGAGAGCTCTCAGTCAGCTGAGGGTGCTTCAGCTACTTTAGGTTCATTTCACCTTTTTTGATCTATTTAACAGCTCCTCGTCATAAGTCCCTGTAGCTTTAATTCGTTGAGGGCTTAGTAATGTGGGTGTCATTGTCATTATCAGCCTAACCAGCAGTGTGTGTGGCTTGCACCCTGTACCACAGGAAAAAGCAGCTCGGGCAGCTTTGTCGCTCTCAAAACCACCCACTTTGTCTTCTTTCTCTCTGCTTCCTTTCTTCCCCCCCATTCAAGCCTTCAATCTTATTGGCCCACTCACTTCCCGAGAAGAGGTGGAAAAAAACGTTCCAAAGCATATGTGTAATAGGAAATGACTTAATCGGGAGGGAGGGATCTGTATACATGCGGGTGTCCCCCTAATTCATTCTCACATGGACTTCAATGCTACTACCGCCAGCTCTCTCATACAGGTATGTTCTAGCTCCACCAATGAGCACTGGAGGATTTCGATAGTGCTGTTTTCGTGTGTTTTTTTCCTGTTTATCTACATGATGTAGTATGTGTAATGCATTCTTGCCTCAGGTGTTTCGCAGTAACTCATATCAGGACGTGCTAGCGCTCCAACGATAAGGAATAAGGAATGTAAACTCAAAGAAGACCAGTTTGTGTCGGAAGGAGGAGTCAAAAATAAGCTAATTTAGACTGCCAGCCCAGTGTGCGTGTGCGTGTGCGTGTTGTGTTTTGTCAGAGAGTTTAAGACAGAGGCGTGGGTGTAAATTCAGAGGGAACGAGCTGTCAACTTTAGCTAGCTCACAGGAACAGGTTTTGTCAAACCAGACATTGAATAAACACACACTTGTGCAATTGCATGACACATTTCTCTGTCACTGCTTTGCAAGTAGTTGGCTCCATCGGAGCTTTGGATTTGTGGAAAAACTCAGTAAGGCACAGATAGGCCACTAAAGCCTGTTGAGATCACAGTGAGGTGTGTGTTTCAGTGTCCGTCCTTATCTCATGTGAGAGTCTGGGAGGTTGCCACAGGCAGCGCAGAGCTCTCCTCTTTTATTGACCCTACTGTCTCACTCCTCTTGAGATATCCATCCCTTGGGTTATCATACATCCTTTTTAGCCCTCATCCTTCTCCGACCATCCATTTAGCTCTCCTTCTATTCATTTAGCCATTGATCTCTGCTCTCCCCATGCACTGCTTATCTGTCCCTCCCCATGCATTCATCATCCGTCTGCTCTACTCGTTCATCACTTCATTTGTTTGTTATTTGTGCTTGTCAAGCCTGCTCAGCCACTTATCCTTAACACTGGTTTATTCATGTGTGTGTGTGTGTGTGCGCGTGTGCCAGTCAGTGTGGTTCAGCTGCACCGAAGATCACCAGCTGCTGCATTTGTATGTGTGTGCTCTCCGGCTTAATATTGATTTCTGTCATGATCCCTTAGTCCGTAACGACTTTGAGATGGCTAACAGTTAACCAGACTGAGATGGAAGACAAACATCTGGCTAATAACATAATTACACTCTATAGTGTGCTCACGGGCCAATTAGTTCTCTATTTTCCTCCACCAGTTGCTCGTGCCCGTCCGCAGTATGTCAATAAAGCTCAGTCATCATTATTCTGTGTTGTTTGTACTACCTTCTCTTGTGGTTATTTTTTTTTTTTTACTACAGTTTCAGATTGAATCATCACCATTTTCATGCATGAGTACTCCCAGTGAAGGATTTTCGGTGTGTTCATCTCAACTAAAATGATATCAGTATTAGAGCTGTAACAAGTAAGTGTGTGGATGAACAAACAGAAAATTAAACAGCGACTATTTGGATAATCAATTTAGCATTTAACTTTCCCCTCTCTGTGATATTATTCTGCTTTTCTTCGTTGTTCTATCATTTTAAAATGAATATCTTTAGGTTTAACAAACCAATGCGGCTGAAGAGGTGAGCTTTGGCTCTGGGAAACGTTAAAAAGTTTCACTATTTTCTGACATTCATGATCGACAAAACTGTTAGATTATCAATTTTAAAAATAACGTTTTGTTTGTTGTTGTTGCCGCTCAGACTGAAAAAATATGAGTTGCTTAATCAGTTAGTTGTTTAAAAGCAAATTAATCAGCACCAATTTTGACAATTAAATGTGTAGATTATCTTGAAAACAAAATATCTTCGGCATCTGGACTGATTGGCAGCCCAAAATAATATTTGTCACTTATAATGGGCATTTTTCACTACATTTAATAGACCAAATCAAATAATCAGCAGAGTGATAAGAAATGGTAGTTGCAGTCCTAGTAGTTCCCTTTTGGCACATTTTATGGAACATTGTGAATATTCAGCATATTTTAACTTAATGGTTGACTTGCTCAGGTTTATATATTGTCAAAAGGATCAGTTCCTCTCCATCCTCACGTTCTGCCATCTTTCCATCAAGTAAACTCAAGCTCGCACGTCTGTTCCCCCGACAGCAGAGACCTCGCAGGCATCAACCCAAAGATTGGCACGTGATGCCACTGTTGTCTACACGTACACATCTGTGTTTGGCAATGGCATCACTTATTGATCCCCAGCAATTTTATTTCAGACCACAGCAGAAAGCTCCGGGGCGCATGAGCTTCGGAAAAGCTCGGGGGGGGGTAGCAAAAGAACGCCATACCACTGAGAAATGTTGTTAAACCAGTTACGCCGCTACGCTGCACATAGGTGGGTTACATAGTTTTACGTGTTTCTGGATTCAGATGATACAGATGACATGTCCAAGACAACAGCGTGGATGGAGTTGACCGGTTAAAAGTGACTCTGTAGGAGGAGAAACCAGTCCTCTTACAAGACTGACTCATCCACACTAATCACAGCTTTTTATTTTGCCATTCAGCGAGGCTGCCATTAAAATGTACATGCAGGCTTTGTATATCGCTGCCCTCCTTGTTGTCTTCACGAACGTGAAAGGACAGAACAACAGACCTCCACAAAGAACTAATTTCTCTAAATGGAGGCTATTCTGTTTTATAATCCTTCCCTATTTCATGAGTCACTGGCTCCCCCCCCATCCCCATGTCGTTCCTGTCATTGGTACAGTCCATAAATAGACACCTGGCTGCCATGAAGGGACCAAGCACCGGAATAATACGGAATAAAGCATTTGGATGTGTGAAAGACAGATTAGAGTGCAAAGAAGACGGGGAGAGAGGAGTGATGTTGTGTGGGTGGATGAGAGGGAAGGAAGCGAGGACGGGGAAAAGAAGAGATGAAAATAACCTTAAATATATATTTTTTTAAATTTTATCACACGCACACACACGCATTACGCATGCGTAAACAGATATATTGTGATTATATGTTGACAGGTTTATTTTGAAAGGCCTACAACCTATGAGTTATGCCGTCTGAAATTTGAACACGTTTCTGCATGACACGTGTGCACATAGAAGGACTCCTTCTGCCCTCTTTCTTTTTCTCAGCCTCTTTTACCAGACATACCAAACAAGGACTTTGTTTCTGCATTCAGTGGCTGATTTAGCCTTGTGCTTGCAGATTCTGACGCGGCAGAGCACAAACACGACATACCCCACAGTGAAAACAGACTGCTAAGAGGAAAACAGACAGTCCATCAGAGATGCGTAGAGACTGTGTCTTCCTCTTCAGCTGATAGGTCTCTGGTCAGCATTGTCTGATCAGTGCAGAGTCGGTTGGTTAAGCTGACCCTGGTTCAGGAAAAGACGAAAACGGCAACTACGGATCAAACAGTGTCTCTTTGTTTCATTTCATTGATAAGTTGTTTGATCTTTGAACTGTCATAGTGAAAAATACTCACGGTAATTCCCCAGAGTCTAAGGTATTCAGTTTACAATGATATGAAACAAGAGACGAGCAGGAAATCATTAAATATTCGTCAATATTTTGTATTTTGAGCCGAGAGTCTCTTGGGAATGAGATGGCAATGTTGGCTGATGACTTTGGTCCCAGCTCATTGCTGTGAAATGTACAAGCATTCATGATCCCCAGAGGATAAATCCTAATGACTTTGGTGATCCCCTAACTTTTCCTCTAGCATTTTGTGCTTCACATTTTTTCACTATAGGATGGATTGCCGTGACATTTGGTACTGATATCCATGTCCCTCTCAGGAAATTGAGTTGTAATAACTTTGGTGACCCCAGCGACATTTCCTTTAGTGCTGTCAGTAGGTCAAAAATTTAATTTGGCCAATACATTTGGGGCTGAATTGAACACAGTCTGTTCTATCATCGTCCCCATATTGCAGTCTATTTTAAAATGTGGTTCAAACGCCCATCATATTTTACATATATATATATATTTCTGTTTTTCTGTTGCCCTTTCATTCCATGTTTTTCTCTTGCACTTCCTCCCTTCTTTTGTTGTGACTGCAGGACAGAAGTGTCAGGTAGGAACCAGCAGATGCATTGTTAAAAATCACGCGCATGACGTTGAGAGCAAAAGAAACACTCTACAGGGAATAATCAAGAGAAGATAGGGCATCATTAGAGGTTTAATAGAAAAGAAGCCACCGTCATACAAGTTGAGTGAGCAGAGCATTCATTTCACTGTGAGTAAATGTGGGTTAAAGCAGGTGAGAGTCACTTCGTCTGTCTGTCTCTGTTCGAAGACATCTGAACTGTACATCCTGTTCAACAAGCATGTAAAATCTGCCGTCCCGCTTCTTTTGTTGTTGTTGTTGTTGTCATCAGTGCTTCAGCGGTGGTGAATCCAGCCAGGCTTCTCTGTGTGGGTGATTTTTTTTTTTTTTTTTTTTTTTTTCTCGAGTTGCGAGCCCGAGTTGAGAATAGGTTAGGTACTTGCTGCAGAGGTGTGTGTCTGGAGAGAAATTGCAACGGGAACTGGAGAGCGAGAGCGAGAGGGACGGAGAGACTTCTGCTTCTTGGGAGTATTGAATTGATGCCTGGAGCGTCTACAGTCACTATTCTCCACTGCCTTGGCGTTGTTTGCTGTTTGTAATAGGATATCATTATCAGGATAGCAAATAATAGAAGGCGGCTAACAAGCATGGAAGGAGCTTTGTCCAAACTGTGATTGCTTGCGTGTGTGTCTGGGCGCTGGTAATGCACTATATATTTGCTGTGTGTCAATCCTGCAGAGAGTGTGTGTTTATACAGTATTTCTCTCTTTCCTCAGGTAGAGGTGACTCCACTGCAGATGAGGGAACATGTTGGCTATGGACCAAGGAGTGGTGGAGGAATGGCTGTCAGAGTTTAAGGTACTGCTTTACTGTGTGTGTTTGTGCAATGAGCAATATTAGAAAGCACATATTCATGATTAGTATGCAGTACATTCTCTGCTGCTTGTTACTGGTAAAATGTCTTCTACACACATAAACAAACACTCTCTCTGAAGTGCTTGTTCCCAGAGACTTGCACGCTCCTACTCAAACATGAGCGCTCACCGATACGTGACTGCTACAGAAGCAGAGGCTCGGCGAGGTGTAATATTAAAGGAGCAGATGAGATTTTCCTGTGTGAATGTAATAGGACCCACCTGTCGTCCCCTCTCAGTGAAGTCGACCTATAAATGCAATCAGAAGGATGTGACGGACGGCTTCTTTAGACACTGTCGCTGCCTGTCTCTGCAAGCTTTATTTGAAAAGATAATCACTCTTATTGATATAAATTCCACATCAACGACATCATGTTGTGTGTTTATTTTTTAGATTATTGCTAAATCAGTTAGTGTGTGAAACCTCAGCTGTTTGTGTGTGTGTTTCAGACCCTCCCTGACAGTGCCGTGTCCAACTATGCCGCCTCACTAAAAGACAAAGGCTCCCTGGTCCCTGCACTCTACAAGGTCATCCGAGAGAACTACAGCGACGTATGGACACACACTTTTATATTTTTATTCATGTAAACATGATCTGTTACAAATACCTGACCACACAATATATATAGTATATTGTGATGTTTCCAGTATATTTGTACAGAGCCATGATCACTGTATCTTCTAAATACTGCTGTGCTTCATCTTGACATCATTGATGCACCATAAATATGTGTTTTTTTTTCTGTCCTCCCCAGTTGCTGGAGCCAGTGTGTCACCAGTTGTTTGAGTTTTACCGGAGTGGTGAGCCGCAGCTGCAGCGTTTCACGCTTCAGTTCCTGCCAGAGCTCCTGTGGAGCCTCCTGTCCGTCAGCGCAGCCAGAGACCCTCACACCTCCGGCTGCATCGAGGCCCTGCTGCTGGGCATTTACAACCTGGTAGGGGAGATGATGAAGGTTGCTGTGTGTGTGTGAACATTTAAATTTTAAATACCACATTCTTATGTCACAGCTGTTCCGTTTTTATGTGTTTATCAGTAGAGGAGAGCTGCTCTTGTTAATTACAATACATTTTTCGAGTGCGATGAATGCAAGGTAAATAAAAACACTTGATCCTTCGTAAGTGGGAATAATCGTGCAGTTCCAGAAGCAGGGGACTAAACCGCTCAACTATTTCTAGGATCTGCGTCATGTGTTTTTGAAAGATTACTTTTTGCCCTTTTTGGCCTGTTAGGCAGCCATGCATGGAGAGTGACAGGAAGTGTGGGTTATAAATGGGGGAACTGAAACACAATGATTTTGCAGTTACACAATATAGATAGGTTGCACCTTACACATGGCCTCAAGCTTCCCACAAAGTGATTCCAGCACTAGCAATTATTAAAGTGTGTTGAGTCCTATTTTCATCCATTTTGGATCTGGACGTCTGTTTATCAGCAAAGTGCAGTGTCCCCTAACTTCCTGTCTGAATATCAGAATAGGTCAGCTGTCACTCAACACACTGGCTGCCTCCCATTAATCCATTTGACATTAACATGCACACAGGGGACACCAAAACCCTGGGGTTTATGTGTGTGTGTGCGTTCACACAGTATATACACACGGATAAACACATGCACACAACAGCAGACTGAGTGGGGAAATGGAAACACTAAGGTCCACACTCATAAACACCCACACGTAACAGATGAGTGTGCTTGAAGAGATGAGCACACACTCTTTAGAGGTTCAGGGCGTACACACAAAAAAAGCTTCTGTTTTTCTCGCCCACAGAAACATTTTCTCATTGTCTTCCTGCCTTCCTCTTTCACAGGAAATAGTTGATAAAGATGGACAAAGTAAAGTGTTATCTTTCACCGTCCCCTCCCTCTCCAAACCCTCAGTGTACCATGAGGTGAGAAGCACACACGCAAATCTTTTAATATGCTGTTGCAGAAATGTTCAGCCTTTTAAAAAAAAAAACTTCATCTTCATGTCCCCACCTCCAGCCTTCAGCCATCGGCTCCATCGCCCTTACTGAAGGCGCGCTAGCAAATCACGGGCTGACCAGGGTGGTGTACAGCGGGCCGCACCTCCAGAGAGAGACCTTTACAGCGCAGAACAGGTAAGAGGCTTGATGGGAGGGCTGTGACGTGTCAGCAGGGTGGAGATCATGCAGGGTTTTTTTAAAATTGGGCTTTTCCCAGCAGCAGGCTGCCAGTCTGTCTGCTTAGAATTGAACACCAGCCAACAACCAAAGTAGAAGCACACATGAGGATGAACAATCTGGCAAAGAAGCACTGAAGAGTGCAGTAATCATGCACGTGTGGGGGTATCTGCCTTGCCAAGAAATGTATGTCTTCTATTGTTGCAGTCTCAGGCTGTCTAAATTGTATTCACTCTTATGACGAGTGAAATTTGACAGAAACGTGCATGTTGATCGTACATTTCCAAACTGACAAGAAATTCCGTTCTTTAAAGGATTTGATGTTTTGCAAGAAATTACTGACTGAATATACTTGGGGCCAAGTCTTACCTTACATCTCTTAAATATTTATGTTGTCGGGCTGCTGTTTTCTGCGAGAATGTGTGTGAATATAATACAACAATCAATAGACATAAACTCAGTTCAGGTGCTGTCAATGGGAACGTAAACTGGGACACAAATGTATCCAAAAACTGTGACTTTAAGCTGACATTTCAATTTGAATAGACTCAGACAGCCTCATCAAATATGGTAGGTTTCCTTAAAAATGCATCTAGTTTCAGTGAATCCTACCCACAGACGTGATGGAGAGTTTAGTTGCTGCCAGGGACAGTTATTTTGTGCATGGAGCACTAGTGTTAGTGATGGCCCATGGCTGGTGTCATGTTGTCTTTGTTGTATCTGAATACTATTGCTGTTAGGGTTTCCTAAATGAATATAATGAGGTCGCACTGCAACCAATCTTTGTAAGTCGTGGTGGTGAGTGACTTTCAGATCTTTACACATCAGAGCCTGTTCACAGGTCTTTGGGAGTTCTACTTTGTCAGTGTTTCTTGGGACTGAAGACTCAAGTTAGAAAATTAAAAACAAACAAAATAAAATCTGTGGGTGTTGCGTTAGAAAGAAATGCACTAACCAGATCTAACACGTGTGAATCTCTGACCAAACTGTCAGCAGTTGCCAGGAAGGAAGAAGAATGCATAGATTTAAAAAGACAATATCTTTGGTTATGCAAGAAGTGGATTTATTTGCAACTTATCTGATGACTTTAAATTTGCTTTTGTAATCTTTCAATCCCATTTGTATGTATGGAAGTGTAGCTGTACTTGTGGATTTCTGATCTGATGTTTTAAAATGTTGTTTTCATGTGTCATGTTGGATCGAGAACATGCTATTTTAAGGCCATGTTTGTGTTATTTAGATTTGAGGTGCTGACCTTTCTGCTGCTGTGCTACAACGCTGCTCTCAGCTACATGACCTCCACCTCCCTCCAGTCCCTCTGCCAGCTCAGCTCCAGGTAAAACACACAAACACCTTACACACCACACACTAATTTCAGACTGACTTTTGTGTCACTTTCTTGATTCTTTATGATTTTGAGGAGGCTACTTACACACACACACACACACACACACGCACACACACAAATGCTTATCTGATCCTCTTAGAGACTTTGGTACCAGCGAGAGCCAAGATACTGCAAGCAAAGAACTGCGATGTGGACACATCCGAGCTCAGTGAATTTGGTAATCTGCCAACTGCAGTTGAGCGTTGCTCTGATAAGGACAGAGCTAAAGAGAAGTCATCAGCCTTGATTTCCCCTAGACTGTTTTCTTTGTGTGAGTTGTGTACAGTATGTAGCAGCTCATAAAGCTTCACATGCGCAGGTGTTCTCTCCGTTTCAGATGAATCCTCTTTGTTGCAACTTGTGTGATATCTGTTTGGAAATAATTACCCATCTGCAGTTTGTGCTCTGAAATTATTCAGCACTATTAAATCCTGTGGGTAATGTAGCAAACATTAAATCATTATGTAGCGTGCATTTTGTGTGTGCGTGTGTGTGCGCGTGCATGCATGTTTATACCCAGCAATGTTTATACCCGGCAATTATTTTCTCATTTTAGAGTTTGATCTCTACAGGGAAGTAAATTTCCCTTAAGTAGCTCAGTAGAGAAATTTCCCTGATTGAAGCTTCCCTCTTATGTTTTTTTTTTTATTTGTTATCCTCCAGGGTGTGTATATGCGGTTACCCACGGCAACAGATGCGGCGCTACAAAGGCATTAGCACACGGCTGACAGTCACGTCGGAGTTCCTGGTTCAGCTCATCACAGGGATACACTACGCCTTGTGAGTGGACACACATGCCTGCACAAACAGCTTGAACTTTTCATGCCTTACTTCTTATTTAAGTGTGTGTGCTGCTGAACATTGTTCTTAAAATCTGCTCCACATGTCCTCTTTCTTTGAAGGTACTCAAGTTGTTTTAATGTTAAAGTTTTAATGTTTAAAAGTGGTTGGATTGCAACACTAATTAAGCCTGCACACTTTTCACACAACATTTCACAAATGACTTGACATCTTTATCACAATTTATAACATAAGCGGTTGGCATCAAAGTTGTTAAAGGGGACTGTGACGTTTTCTTGTATGCATCCTCATGCAGGTGCACAAGATAAACAAAACAAGTACTCACTCATAGAAAAAAAGTTTCATAGCCCTACAAGAGGTCTAAAACTCCACTGGGAAACTTACATATGTATCTTAGACTCGTGATGTGTTCCACTTTAATGTGTTTGTGCCTGTGTGTAGGTGTAATGGAGAAGTCGAACTTGGATCCAAAGCATTGGATGACGTTCTGTATCGGGCCCAGCTGGAATTATTCCCTGAAGCTCTGTTGGTACGTGCAATCATATATATTTATTTTTTGTTACTATCACATCTCCTTCCTCTGTGTGTGTGTGTGTGTGTGTGTGTGTGTGTGTGTGTGTGTGTGTGTACGTGTGTGTGTGTGTGTGTCTGTGTGTGTGTGTCTGTGTGTGTGTGTCTGTGTGTGTGTGTCTGTGTGTGTCTGTGTCTGTGTGTGTGTGTCACAGACCATGTGATTTAGACGCACATGCTCGCCTGTGGTTTTGATTCATACACAGCACACTACGCTGTATTGTATTGGTCTCTGTGTGTGTGTGTGTCAGAGACTGCAAGCAGAGTGTAATCCCACTAGATTATTTACATGCTTTTCACTCTGCTCAGTTAAGCTATAATCCTTGAGGCCCAGGGAGCAGAGGATTGAACCTAAGCTCACAGTATTACTACACAAGTCAAGGTGTATTCCTCCACAACAATCAAAACACGTGACCTTTGGATTCACATTAATGAGAATGATTTAAAAATACATTTTAAAGTAAAGAAACAGCTTTGTGGACACATGCCATGAACCCACACACGCATACCTTTGTGTGGAAGGGTTAAAATATCAGTGTCTGTTTATTTGTGTTTACTTGTTGCTGTGGAACACACCAGGTGGCTGTTAGCTTAGCATAGCTCGGTGACGTGTGCATCATGAGACCAACGTGTTACAGCCTCATAGACAAAACACATATTGTGTTGTGATTATGATGCCTTCTACCTCATGTTACGTACTCAGTGGTTACATGATCATTAGTACAAGTGTTCCTGGACAGTTTCCAGTGACACTTGTACTGGAACAGAGGTTATTTTGGAAACACTTGTGCAATTGTGTTATTTAATGTTTTTCTTAATCGTCCTGGTCTTTGTAACTCAGTTAGTTTTGGGCTGAGCTTTTAGGTTTATTCCTGTGCATAAATCTGGTAGAATTTAGCTTATTGGTCAGTCTTAAGAACAAAACACATCTTAGTGGTATCAGAATTACTTCTTGTACAGACGTTGTGTACTGGGCCTGTGCCTTTACACTTGGACCTGTTGTCGTGTCTCTCCTTAACTGATGATGGTGATGTTGACACAACAGGGAAAACATAAAATAGACACGTTTTGGAATTGTTAGACTCTGACTAAATGAAATATAGACATACTTTGTGACATGCAGCAAAAGAAATTGAGGTTCAAAACCAAAACATGTTCTCTCTAAGAGCCTTTAATATCGCAGTATCCTGTAAATAGTCCTGTTGCCGTATTTCATGCGTCCTCTTTAAAATCTTACCAATACGATACGATTTTGAAAAATGTAATCAGTAATCACAAAAAAATATTTAGAAAGTTGCTAAATTACTTTTCACTTTTTTGCAACCTGATGAGTGGTTGTCAGTGGATGCATGGCTGACATAAAACTGCCATAAAACAAACATCTTGTCTGCTTTCATCTAATTTTGTGCCTGGTATTTAATATGGACTCTTCTTCAATTTGAACAATTAGAAAATGTAAATTTGAATGTCACAACTTGGAGTAGAGTGCCTAATTTTTCAAATGACAAGCACTTTATATATTTGATATGTGTGTCTATATCAAAGATTTAATGTAGTGATTTCAGTGTAAATGTAATTTAATTCAGTTGCATTCAGATGCAAACTGGACTTGATACACATCAGTGCTAGTTCTGGTTGTGTTTGTTTGCAGTGTTTTTTAAAAATGAATCACATGCAAACTGTTCACTCCACATCTTTATAACTTTTAAACTCTTCAGCTGGACACAGCTTTGAGTTTGCAGTAATTGTTGTGGTGCCCACACTGTCAGAAGTGGCACAACAGACAAGAAGTGTGCCTTTTAGTAGAATGGAGAGACAAAAGTAAGAGGGAACATTGAATAAAACATGTTGGGCCAGTCGCTCACCTCTCAGAGAGATCATCCAGTTCCTCACTGGCTGAGAGCCACTGGTCAATCCAATGTGAAACTCTGGTGTCCTCTGATGCAGTAATGTTTGTGGATGTGTGCTTCTTCTTGCTCTCAGGTGGGTAACGCCATCAAGTCGTCGCTGCACGGCGCAGCGCTGAAGAGTAACAACAAGGAGGGTGCACGGAGTATCCAGGTGGAGATCACACCCACCTCCTCCAGGATCTCCCGAAATGCTGTCACCTCCCTCTCTATCAGGGGACACCGCTGGAAGAGACACGGTAAGACTCATACACCAGGGGGAGGGGGGGCAAATTGTAGGAACGCAACTGTGGGAGATCTCACATGCACTTTAAAAATTTCACAGTCACATTTTCATGCGGTTATGAAAAATACAGTTCTTTGATAGAAAATTTAAATCCATGCCAAAGGAGAGACAGAGCGATTTAGAGCTCTTCATTGTTCACTCATCGTACCATTTCATGTCCTACAGTCACATGTTACGTGTTGCTGTCAACCTTCAGTCCCAAAGCTCATAGAGGACCCTTCCTCAGCTTGCTAGCTAGTGCTGCTTATCTCCTTTTTTAGAATATCCTCATTCAAAACCATGACTTTCTGTCTGACCTGTTAGGCCCAAGTTGGTGGAAAAGCAGAGGCAGGTGAGACAGGAGACAAACTCGGAGAGATTCAACACTGCACATGAGAGGCAGTAGTGGATTTATAGTATATTTGCAGTATATGCGCTTTTGTACTGAATATGTTGTGTTTCGCGTAGCTTCAGCTCAGCGCCAAGAGAGAATTTATAGTATCTTTTATGACCAAAAAGAAAGTGAGACTTTGATTAGAGCCAATGATGTCAGTCAGTATGTGGTTTAGAATTGAGAGAGAGCAGCTCTCTTTTCCCAGAGCACAGATAAAGCAGGTAAATTATAGCCTTCAGCTAGTTTAATGAGTAGGTTTCATCTCGAGCCTAATACCCCGTTTTCATCTCATGGATTCCAGCTCATTGGCGCCAGCTACTTGTTTATGCGTAAAGCTTTTGTTGTGAGCAGATGATGATGGAAAATACTATCAAATATTAATTCATGTGTAGGGTGGAGCGGTGGCAGAGTATGAAATGCGATTCCATTACAAAACTGTTCATATTCATCTCCATATAGCATGTACTTTGACCATGTGTTATGTTCTGATCACTATGATTTTTGTCTTTTTATTTTTCTGCCATTACATTGATTACCTCTGTGTGTCTTGTGTTACTGTGGTCGTGTGTGCCTGTGCACATGGCCGTCTTTTTGTTTTTTATGTGTGTATGTGTGCATGATACGTCTGTCCATCTGTCCATCTGTGTGTGTGATTGTGTGTATGTATTGTCGCACTACCTACATGCCCCCTCCCCCCCACCAGAGTCCCAGGAGGTGAGTGTAGACAGTGAGACTGGACTGGGGGGCGTGGCCATCCCCGAGATCAGTGTGACAGGTGTGAGCGGCGAGCGAATGCCCAACGGAGACTCCCTGCGGCCGCGCCCTGACGGCCGCGCCCAGCCCGACGGCGACATGTTGGGCGCCGCCTCCGAGGTCAGCCTGGACCCCCGAGGTCATGACTCTGGCACACGGGGTCAGGAGGTCAGGAGGCAGAAGTCTGTGAGGCGAATGGTGGAGAATGAGGGTTCTGGGTCCGCCTCCACAGGGAGGAGCCAATACTAAGGTCCTGCCCCTCCTTCCCCCTGCCCCACTCCCGGGGTAACCTAGGTAACCGTGTGTTTGGGGCGTGGTCTGAAAAGCTGCATGATGACTTCCCCCTTTTACCTTTTGCGCTGGGCTCCACCCAAACTCTCTTTGCCTAATCGCACTATTCCTCTCATCTGTCTATCCAACGTCATTCATTCATCTACTCTCTCCTTTGTGGCTAAAGCTTCCTCATGAAGATCTCCTGCTGAGATTCCTTCAAATCGACTTAATTATTTAAAATCTAACTGAATAACAGATTAATAACCCAACAATAAAAATGCATAATAATGAAATATGCTTGGCTGAAGCGCACGATCAAAATAATGTTAAGTGGATCCTAATGAAAGCATAAACAACAGGTATAAAAGCAGCTTTATGAACAGTAAATATGAACATACCGTGGATATTAAAGCACACACTCTTTCACAAGCTGTATCTCCTTTTGATTAAAGTCACGTCAAAGCCTTTGGTCACATCATTGATAACAAAAAAAGCCTTAATGACCTTGAATCATAAAGCCCAGATATGATATCTCTGTTGGCAGTGCCAGTACCAGGAGATTGTACTCTTGCGATGTTGTTCTGGGGGCTAACTCCTGTGTTAGACCCCAGAGGGATCAGTAAGCCTTTGGGTCTCTTCTAGCACACCTCGGTATGCCTCGACACATTAGCCCTGGGTTGCACCTGGAGACAGATTACTTCCTTCTGATTGGTAGCTAGGAGCTGAGGAAAGATACGCAGGTCTTGAATAGTTTGAAGCTAAAATTTCTCTTGATTTGAATCTGATGACTCCTAACCATAAAAGATTTTTAGACCTGCCTATCCGTCTGTTTACCAGCTGTGTTCTATTGCAGTGATAGCGTCAGATCACCATCACAGACAACATCAGATGTGTGTTGCGTATTGTGCATTTGTGGGTGGTTGGCCACTCCCACAGGTGTGGATGCATGCCTTGAAGACCGCAGGAAAGATTTGTGTGTGTGTCTTTTTAGAAATAGTGAAGAGAAACACATGGTGTTAGGGTTTACTTATCTGTGCCTTTTGTTTGCCTTCCTCTACTTTCCCTGCGTGGTCTTTCCTTGCCTTATCCTCTTAGACTCTGTCCTCTCCTGCCTTTGGTACAAAACATGCACTCCTCTGCCAATAAACCACTGACTGTTGACCTAACCTGTGTGCTGGGCTGCAATACACAACTTGTGTCTGAAGCTGTCTCACGTCAGGTGGCGAGATGAGATTACAGTGTGAAGGCGCCACCTGCTGGACAGTGATGGAGCTCCTCTGTCATGCAGTCCAAACACAAAGCTCAACTCTAAGCAAACGTTTAATGAATATTTACTGTTTTTAATACATGTTAAACTCAATAATTTGATTGGATCAGATGGGCTGGATGACAGACGAGATGGTTATTTTTCTCTCTGCATGCTCCTGTTTTTTAATTTCAGTGTTTGTTGTGTCTCCCTGTCTGTCTCACAGATGCAGTGGATCTGGGTTCCCCGGATGAGCTGATGGATATTTCGGAGGTGGATGAAGGGGTATGGCCAGGCGGTGTGGGGCCTGACATGACCCCACCCACCATCACGATCAGCAACAGCGTCACCACGTTGAACCTGGGGGCCAAGGCCATGAAGAAGTGTCGGCTCGGCGGGCGCACCAGCAAGGACAAGGAGGCGGGCCCTCTAACAACAGGCCGGGCCGCCAGCGAGAACACAGAGCTGTCTATCAAGCGACTGACGCTCACTTCCAGCCAATCAGTGCCCAAGGCAGGAGCTCTCACCAGCCTGACGCGCACCGCCAGCGCTGTCTTCTCTCGCTCCTTCGAGCAGGTGGCCAGCGGCAACGCCCCGCCCTCCAGCAACCACACCACCTCTGAAGCCGGCCGCTATTCATGCAGCCTGCAGGAGGAAGGGCTGGGGTACTTGAGTCCGGCGCCAAACCACACGCAGCGCTCTCCCAGCATCAGCGTGCACCTTGGCTCTGACCTTTGAACCCTTTGTGACTCCTGACTACCTGAACCCTCGACTCTGATCCTTGTGACCCTGTACCTGTGATCTGGAACTCCAAGCCATGCCAACTGCAACGGACCACAAATACACAAACGAACACTCCCGCTGGTTCCCTCATCACTCCGTTTTAACGTCTTTGTCTGTGCTGTAAAATCAGCCTGCTGCCCTGCTCCATTCAGACATCCACAGTTCTGTCAGCTCCCTCTGCTCCTTTCACTCAGCAGAGTCTCTTCTGGGCCTGATGGAGGCGGGATGTCGGGGGATACCACCTACAGTTTCAACGATTTTTACTAGTGCACTGTTGCCGTAAAGTTGTGCCAGGATAAAACTGCACTCCGCTGCAGAGAAGCCTGTCGAAAAATGGGTGCACTTAAAACTCCTTACTAAAAAAACTGTGGGAAAAGTATTTTAATTGGCATTTGTTGCCCTGCATGGCTTTTCCATACATCCATCCTGACCTTGCCCAGGTTTGTCAGAGGGCAGATGTTGAGTATGTTTGAGCATGCTTGAGTGTGTGTAATGTATGTGTGTATGTGCAATTATTTTTAGAATAAAGGCTGCTGATTGATACGATGAACAAGGTATGATTCTCCAAGTTGAAACAAGTGTTTCCACTACTTTTGTAAAAATAATAGATCCCTTCCCATAGCAATACAGATCTCTTCTATTCAGTGTTTTCCATCTTTTGGGATGATTAACTTCCTTCGTTCACACTAGTTACACCCGTGCTTCTTTAAAGAAAATCTGCATTCTTCCCTTAAAATGAAAAATGACCACTAAATAATCAAGCAGTATGATACGAATCGGTTCTTTATGTTTACAGTTGCACACTATTGTCATCATGATGGAAAAGCAATATTTGTGTCGCTCCCACTCGCTCCTCTAGCACTTTCCTAAACTGCTGTGTATTTGATGGCATAAATAAAACTCCAACTTCTGACGAATGACAGATGATTTTCACGATGGGGGACAATGGATGTGTATGATTTTAAGTATTGAATTTTGCACTTGAAAGAGCAAAGAGTTGTGTTCTCAACTTTAGTATTTTCTTATCATGAACAAGAGAGGTTTGACTCTCAATCTGTGGTATTTTCCTGTGAGAAAGACACACTTTGTTGCTCCGTACAGATTTCTACGATGACCATTGATCCAAAAAAGTGCAAAACCACACAGACTTCCAGTCCACTTACTTGCACAGAGGTAATCTGACAACAAAACTGTAACTGAACCTTTTCCTGTGTATTCTGCAGTAAGAAGTCGTGCTGGGCAACAAAGCATCTTTTTTCTCTCTTATGATCCACCTACCATTCCAGCTGTTTGTAGTACTTTTGGTGATGTGTTTCCTGTGTCCCTCCTTGTTGTTCACATCATGATGATCGTCATCATCACGTCACATGACATGGTGATATTCTCTCGTACCAAAAAAAGGAATTAAACTCCACCCATCTGCTACATTTGATGTCCTAAATCAAGCGTTCATGCTGCCCCTCCCTCAAGCAATAGTGTGTTCTGTTGTCTGTGTACTAGAGCTGTCGAGTGTCCATACAGTAGCTTGGTGGGACAATAACAATCATCGTGTTTCTGTATGTGGGTTTACAGAATGTGAATGGGTAAGCTCTTGTTGTACATCATACTGTTGTACTAAAGTTGGTTTATATTGGCCTTTCTATGTCTGAAGATAACTCACTGCTACAACTTCTGGGAATAAAGTGTTTCTATATTTCACCTGTGCTCAGTTAAGTCTTTCTTTCTCTGCATCAGCAAACATTACAGTCACACTGTTTTTAACCTGACCAAAAACACTTCTGTGAAATGTTAGGGTAGTCTACAATCATATTTTATCCATTAAATTGGCTACACAATCTAAGTTTCATAGTTAATAGCGTTCACATTAAGTATTATAACTTCTGCAACTGGACTGCCGTTTTAACACTACAGATTGAGAAAGGTGTTGCTTAATTGTGTAATCAAAATAGAGGCTGAGGATCGGGATGTCTTTGTAATTTAACATATTGGAAGGCAAGAATTTTTAAATGTATTATTTATTTAATTAATTTATTATATACTATACTTAAGTTTTACACATTTCTAGGTTAAGAAGTATGCTGAGCATAGATTTGATGCCCTTTTAAAAAATTAAATTCATTAAAAAAATATTAGATCAAATATTAAACCATTGTTGTTTTTTAATTAATATTTAAACCAGCACATATAAAAACATAATTTGACAAAACGACTGTGAATCACTGTGTTTTCATTGCCATAAAATGAGCCCTCTATATCAACACAGTAGCCCTGAGCAGACAAACCAAACTCTGCCTCTAGATATGACCTTTTGCCTTTTATGTGAATTTCTCAGCCAGAGTTTTTGCTAGGTGCTTGGAAGGAGAGGGTGAGGCGTGGGAGAGTATTTCTTTATCCCTCACTGCTAGGTGGTGACCTTTAAATTTAAAATGTTTAAATAAGTGAGAGTCTCCTTCAAATATCCAATTTTGGAATGATTCCCAAAACATTTCCCAAAACATGTCTCATGTCATTAAATCAGTTTTTCCTGAACAATTCATTATATAAAAGCATAAATACACCGTTTTCACAGCAGCCATTTTGGTGTTTCCAATATTGATTATAGTTCTGTTCCATTTAGTGCAGAAGAGACTTTCCAGTGAGCCAACATGCACCACGCCAGCACCCTGAATGGAACTGAACCTTAATTAGTGTCATTGGTATCACCTGTGTTGACCTTGACCAGCAGTTACACGTCTGTCCACAAGGTGGCGCTATATGATAGCTGGACAACAAACATCGGTTAGCAGCCGGTCCCGTCACTTCCTCTTACCGTGTCCTTGGCAGCAGCGGCGGCATCATCATCCTCGCTGTTCGGGATAATCACATGGCTAAAATGAGCAAAGAGACCAAACAGCGGCTGCAGCAGCTGTTCCAGTGCGGCCAGTTTGTCATCCGATGGGGTTTCATCCCAACCGTGCTGTACCTCGGTCAGTATCCGAACAGGAGCAGCGGGGAGCAGGGTGGGCTGAGGAGGCATGCCTCGCTGACGTTAGCCAGTTAGCTTAGCACTTAGCTATGAGCCACTATAATCTTTCGCCGGTGGGAGTGATGTAGGTTTAAGTTTAAACGAATATAGCCAATAATGGACAGCCTTTATAGAAGCAACGCAGACAGTATATTAAGACAGAAGGTTTCCACCCCCAGAGTTGTTTTATGAGCAGTACGTGAGTTGTTTCTGTAGCATTGAGGGTTAGCATTAATAGGCAGAGTTGCCCCCTCTGGAGAAGTATTGCAGTGCATGTAATGTAATCACTGTTCAGTCAGTGCAGGGAATGATTAAACTGTCCATGATCTCCAGGTGAAAGCAAGCTGTTACCCTTTACTGGTGATTATTCGAGGCTTAAAGAAAGGATACACGCATCTATCTGAAGATTGTGCAAATAAATTAATAAAAAAAATCAAATGTTTAACAACACTAACTTAGTGGTTGCCTGGCTGGTCATAGCATGGCATCTAGTCACCTTATATGCTGTGTAATGAAGATACCATACAGTTTCATCACCTTATTAATTAAAATGTGACATGAAAGCATGTTTAAACACTTTGTTACAGTAACTGAACACAGTTGTTTGTATTTAGTGTTTTATCTGATACTTGTATCTTATGTGTTGTTGTTCATGTTCATGTATACAAAATGCCAGTATTGCAGCTGCTGTCATGTTCCTCACAGATCCCCCCCGCAAAAATATATCCAGCAAGTTACTGGTCGCTTTTCAGCTGTTCTCCTTTACAAAGGCAATAGCGTTATGTGGTTATGACAGTAACAATGATATTTAAATATCACTAATGCCACAAATATCAAAAAAGTTATCTAACTTAGGGCCCATGCAGCGTTTGACAGGTTGGCATCTTTTATTGTTGAGCAGTGTTGGTCAGTTTAAAACTGTTTATGACATTCCTGTGCACTTGTATTTTAATGCAAAATATCTCTGGTATATCTGGGGCACTAAAATACCTGCTTGTAGTTTGGAGTAGAAATGGGGAAGTTAAGACTTTTGCATGTGTAACCTCAAAACCGGTGGAGTTGCCCGCCGTGAGTGAGTCTTCTCTGGCTTCAGCATTTTGGAAAGACCAGTGCTGATGTCATATTTTCTTCCCTCTCGTTTTACTAATTTAGTCCTTTTTTTACCATGCAGTTCTCTCTTGTGACTCATTTAGACTTTTTAAGAGCAGAATTTTCTTAAATTGCACATTTGTTGCTCTTGTGTTACGACCATCTGGATGTGTATATTAGGCAATTATGATCTGAGCGGTGAAACAACTAGTCAATTATGACTGTTGTCAAATGTCAAACTGCTGTAGGCGTTAACAGTTCTGATGTGAGGAGCTGAAGATTTTTACTATCTCTTTTGTTAAATGAACTCTTTGTGAGTGTTATAACTGTTGGTCAGACACCTCAGGCCCTGAAAACATTGGCGATGGGCATTTATTCTTTTTATATATATATATATATATATATATGTATATATATATATGTATATATATATATATATATATATATATATATATATATATATACACTCTAAACACTCAATTGATAAATCCAAAAACTCAAAAATAATCAGTTGCAGAGAGGACTAAGCTGAGGCTATATTTAGTCTTCGAGGAATCTCTTGCCTTTCTCTTAAGAATCAGTTGCATAATCTGTGGCTCAGTCCATGACCTGTGAATGAAGCAAGAAAGAATATTGAGGAAACGAATTCAAAATTTTCCTTTCTCTACGTCGGTGTGTGTGAGGAGGAGGCGATGAGTCAGAATCGCTTTTCACTACGTTTCACATGTATTTACACAAGCCCTTTCACTGTATTCCACAAAACGTAGATCTGCAAGACCTCTGCGGATGTCAGTACTCTGATGCAATCGTACTGTTTGAAACTAGGGTGTTTTACACTGTAATCTGCTGATAAACTGTGATGTCTCACAGTGAAACATGCGCAAGGTCTTTTTGTGGCAAAGGGAATATTATCTTTTTGCTGTATCATGTTTACGTGCACATGCATTTCACAGGAAAAATGTATTTTACTGCTAGTCGTTGTAAACATTTTTGGATGAACTGCGTTCTGTTTTCGCTGCCACTTCTCAAATGCAAACCAGCGTATTTGAATTCTTCTTTATGGTTTTGATTTGCAGGTTTCAAACGAGGAGCAGATCCAGGAATGCCTGAACCAACAGTCTTGAGGTAAGGGCATGTATCATATGCGTGACTTCAGAAGCGGCAAGGAGAGTAGTGTGAAATTATTCTCGCACCTATGCACCACGGGGATAGATTTCCTTTAGTCATCAAACAGTTTGGCTAAATGTCAACTAGTCATACAAGTCATTTTAATAACTGTAAGCAACAATGGAAAACAATTATTTGACATCTTGACTTGCGTCAAATTTTAGTCATTTTCTAGAATTTGGGATTGAAAATGAATCTGCTTCTTGGCCTCTTATCAAGACGTTTGCTATTTTTTTATTATGAGAAATTAAATCAATTACAAAAGATTTAAGATGTAAAGCCAGAGAAAACACTGGGTATCCTACAATCCGGTCATCATCCCACTCTCCCTCACAATCCAGAGCCATTGGTTACTCAAGCTGAAATACAACTACAGTGAGCCTTGTAATCACATCAACGGAGGCATAAACCTGCGTTTCAACACAATGTTTATACAGTGACACAGTGCGTCATAAGATATCTTACAGGAATACTCACTTTCTCCTCCTACCGTGTACGTCAGGATAAGATATCTCTTTAATTTATTGAAGTTTATCTCTTTGAATATCCCTCCGTATTAAAGGAATTACACATTTGGTTTCTGGTAAACAGAGTTCAACTAATTCACACATCCTCTTTTTGTTGAAACATCTAACAAAAAGGCAAAGTGTCTGTCTTTTTTTATTTTCTCGACAACCGTTCACCCGATCAACTTCACACTTAGCAGGCTTATTGCTGAGGTCCTGAGGAAGTGCAATATCGTGCGCAAGCTCTTGAGATCTATTTATTAGTAGAGCGTTACAACAGCCAGAAGTACACACTGTGTAGTGTATTGACATGCGCTTCCTATTAACTTTTATGCTTCCAAATGGCATGCTGGGAACAGCTCGCTCTCTCGGTCGCTTGCTATAGTACATTCAAGAACAGATAAAGAAATTGAGACCGAAGAGGTAAGAGATTTTACAATTGTAGCGAAGGCTAAACTCAAACATGTCAACTATTGTCGAGTGTGAAGTTGTTTGGATGAGCGGTTCTCCTTTGAGCTTCAGATGTAAATCCTGACCATCCATTCATGTAGATGTTAACTATTTTTTTAGCTGTGTAATTGGTCTCTGTAAGCCAAACACGTATTTCATGAGTCTAGCTGAACCTTTATTTTTCTTTCCTCTAGCTTGCTATGGGGCTAAGAAACATCTTCACACAGCCAGTCCCCTCCCCTCTTCTCATGAAGACCATATGACCCACCCGTCATTGGAAATCCAGGAAAAGGATATTATTTTGACTTTCCTTGTCATAAGTCATACTGTCCAGTGCCCAAGAAGTAATGAATGAATGTTATCTATGGCAATACTGTTTACTGTCACATGTAGAGTACATGTGTGGAGAGTGTCGGCCACATGGATAGAAGATATTTGGATTAACAAGCAAGAAAATGTGCAGTCTTGACTGGACTATCTGTGTGACGCCAATGTTTGGATATACCATCCATTCCATGTTTGTCCTCTTTTTATTTGTAATTTAATATTTCTGAAAATAAATTCACAAAATGAATGTTACTCTTGTTTTTTTATTACCAGGAGCAGTGCTGTAATGTAACTAAGTACATTTACTCAGTAAATACTGTGTTAATGTGGCCTCTAGGGGTGTAGTTAGATTAGATTGAGTTTTTTGCACAAAAACAAAGAGAGCGTACTAAATATGTTTTTGATTTGGAAGGATTTTCTCACTTTTTACAAACCAGACTATCAATTAATGGAGAAAATTAATCCATTATGGAAATTATTATTAGTTACGGCTCCATTCAAAGTGGTTCAAAATGACCTCCACTTCAGCCACCTACAGCAGGAAAATCCTGCTTTTATTAATTCACAATCATCTAATATGATATATTAGATGATTATTACTTATTACAGTCAATGGGCCGCAGCATCCCAGGGTTCGATCCCTACCTTTGGCCCTTTGCTGCATGTTAGCACCCTCCTTCCCCTCTCTTCCCCGTCACTCTTCAGTTGTATCAAATAAAGCTCACTGCATCTAGCAGTGGTAATGCTGATTGCAACCCCTTCACCTCAGCTGATCTTTTCTAGCCTGAAGGAGAAACCGCAGCGTATGCAAAAGGTGTAAAAAAAAAAAAACAACATGAAAGGCCCTACTTGCAGGGTATTTTTACAATGTGGTATAAGTACTTAAGTAAAAGATTGAAATACTTTGTGCACCACTGACTGACTGACTTCTAATGTTAAAACCAAAACTGTGTCTTGATTATAGAATTTGGTTAAAGACGCATCAAATTCAGAATGTGATTGATGTTATGTTTAAGTGAAGCCAAGTCCATGTTTTAAAGTTTGGAAATTTCCTCACAAGATTCAGTAAAATAACGGAAATAATGATTCATAGATTACTGCTCATAAGACATTTTATCTGTTTTTCTTCGTCAAATTTTCCAGCCTCCATCGAACATGCATACATGAGAAAACTGATTAAAATCTGAAAGTGGTTTGTAGAAAAACAACAACCCTGCGACGTTATGAAATGAGCGAGAATGAAGGAATGAAGAAAGGCGTTTCTTATCAAAGATAAATGAAAATGTTTATTTCTGCATGTGCACAGTATCTTCCATACACAAATTGACAATTAAATTAATTAAATTAACATCAAATTCAGTTCATTAATAATAATACCAGTCTATAAATAACAGTTCTTTAAATATAAAAACTTTGTTTAAAAAAATAGATGATGCAGTTATTGTTTGTACCTGATAAAAAGTAACAGTGCTGCTCAAGTAAGATCATCACAATCCAGAAATGAATCAACAATAAAATAAAAGTGGTATAAAATATGAATTGAATTTTTTTAGTGCAAGAAAACTACAACCATGGATTTCCCCATACCTTATAAATAACCACGTATAAATAGATTAAATAAGTTTTCCAATAGTTGCCTTATGTAGCCCTGAGGCCTTTAACATTTGCACAATCATAGATTGCAGTATGTGCACTCAGTGCACTCATGATTCGTCCCTCAACAACACCCAGTTTCCCTGAAGTATCCCTTCAAACTGATTTTGAATACTTTTTTTTTTTTTTTTTTTTTTTTTTTTTATCTTTTTAAAGTTTGGTAAGTGACTGGTGTTATACCCTTGTTGGTCAGACTCCTTCTGGGCTGCTCCCATTTTCTGAACTGTCTCTGGCCGCCGATGAGGAAGTGGCGGAACATGTACAGGATGCTGTGCGCAGTCATCTTTCTGTTGTACAAGGTGGGTCTGTCGATGTCCCTCAGCAGCTGCTCCTCCTGACTGCTGGTCAGCGCTGTGACGTGTTCAGGGTGCCTCATCTGTGGTGGCAGAAGTGACAGTGGTGTTTTGTGACTAAATAGCAAACCTAGGATGTCATGCAAGCTATTTACAATAGGATAAAGATTACATATACGCAAAATAAATTAAAAGTAGGATATGTAATGAGCTATAACAGTGGTAGAATGTAAATGTAGGGAATTTACTTGAGTAAATATACTCAAGTATTGAGTTTAACTAAAACTTTGAGGTAGTTTGCATTGGCATTTTGTGCCACTTTTATTGCACTACTGAAGGAAACTTTGTAATTTCTACTCAACTACATTTATTTGCCATCTATAATTACAAATGACTTATTACTAAAGATTATAAAATATTGTTTAACTACCTGACAGCACACAAAGTAGGTCAAATGAAATAAAATGCAACATACATATTGTTGCATCAGCATCAATCTAATCATGTAACAGTAACAGGAGGCAGCACTTTTACTCATAACAGTATTTTTACAGTGTGGTTTTGTTATTTTTAATAAAGTGAAGGATCTTAATACTTCTTCCACCACTGGATATAATAAAGATAAATGCAAAAAGTCAGCCAGATGAGAAGAATTACATGAAGGCATGAGCAGGGCTGACACAAAGTCCACCACAGTGCACCAACTATTAGCCAGAAAGACAAGTATGCAGCATCACAGACCCACCTTGTCTTTGATATGTTGGATCAGATTGTCCCGCTCAGCCACTGTGAAGATCCTTTGGTTGGGGTACTCCTTCGCCACATACTTGAGAACAGCTGTGTAAGTGTACAGGCCCTTGGCCAACCATTGAAGACAAGCCTCCTGGAGTGGGGAAAGAAAACTCAATGTCAAATAAACAGTTTCTACTTTTAATCTGTGTAACAGGATGACAAAAGAGGAGGCATACTACCTTGTTGTTGTTGGAAGGGCAGTCTTTTGGAAGCCAGGCAATTGTGTATTGATCCAGAATGTTGTATTTATGGTCATGGTGAAATTCAGCTTCAAACTGATAAAAGGAAAACGATGGAGGTCAGTTTACTTTAAACATGCTCAGAGAAATGAGACACCAGTCAGCAAGCTCCAACTTTAATCTCATCAAGCTAAACCTGGTAACTTTTGTAAAAAAAAAAAAAAATTAAAAAGAAAATTAAAAATACCACAGTTAAGTGAAACCCTTACGTCTTGCTCATGGCGACTGAGTGTGCTAACGGCATATATCCATGCCTTTACCGCGTCTGAGGGCTTCTCCTCCACCTCCTCCTGAGCCTCGTCACCTGAGGGGTCACCTGCCGGGCTTTCTGTGAGCGCGGTGGGCGCACCGAGAGCGCACCGCATCAGAGCGACCAGCATCACTGCAGAGAGCAAGTACGCGTCTGTAGGGAGGGGAGGGGAAGGAAGCATGAATGAAGAGAAGGAAGAAAACGCAGGAAACGTGCGCACCCACAGGCTGTGAATTACTTACTGAGTTTAGAGGGCATGTTTCACTGCTGGGAAGCACTTGAGTTGAGTTTCCACTGATGCTGCGGTTCTGTCGGGGCCCGAAGGAGTTGCCTTGTCTTTGCGATGGGCTGTCATTTTATATTCTTCAGACTGGAGGAATTTCCCAATACCTCTCTGCAACAGGCACGGAATTAAACGTTTGCGTCAAGCATCCGGTCCGGCATCCGTCGATGGTTAATTCTGATGAAGATGGCGAGGAGTGTCCATCTTCAAAATGACCAGAGGAAGCAGCAGGAAGCAGGAACTTTATCCTAATTTATATTTAAAATTAGGATAAAGTTAACATTATTATTTCAAGAATAAATAACCCCCCACCTCCAAACACACACACACACAAACGTTTCACATAGGCTAATTGTGTAAAAAAAAAAAAAAAAAAATCCCTCTGATATTTTAAGCCTAATATTTTAAAGGGAAAATCCACTCAAAACCATTCATTTGCATGGCTGTGACGATAAAATGAGTAGATGAAATGAACGGACGATGACGAGAAGTCAAATATGGTGGGCTCTTGATTTTAATTACACACAGAGGGGTTAGTTTGTCTCTCAGCTTTCTGCAGTATTTACGTAACTATTTTCCAATATTAGCCACCGGTGTAATGTAAGATAAGATATTCTTTCCCACATGACCTACTGAAATGATCAATATCTGTCATCATCACAGAGGTATTTCTTTTTTTAATTCTGGTAATGTATCTACAGTAAGGATTGTGTTTCTATAATTAAGTCTAATTAATGCATGCAATCAGAGATTTTTCTTCTTTTCTGATGTTGTGTCATGTTCCTCTTCCAGTATTAGTCATGAAACTAAATGGGTGAGTTTATCATTGGTCTGTTCAGAGCATTTGAAGTGATAAAACAACAAGATGGATCATTTATGTCATATCGTCATCCCACATCCTGTAAGATTATATCTCAGTATGATAACAATGTTTAACTGTGGGAGTCAGAAATATGATAATCTTTCATATTCAGGGTGCCTGTCAGCTGCTTGAATAGTTTTCAGCCTGGTGGTGGCCCGAATCTGGTTCCAAGTTAGTACCAATGTCTTATGCTTGACCTTGTTATATGAAATGATTAAAATAATCCAATAATATTACCCATTTGTAATTTTCTACTGTGAGTTCAGGGAGTCCTTCCAACTTATTAGCACACTGGCTTTCCCCAGGGTGACACAGATGTCAGTGCATTCTTAAGGTTTTTACTTGTGTTAAAGGGGCTCTACACATTTTACATACCGAGCTTTGTCAATCTGAAAAAAATGGCTAAAGTGGTAATCAAAGTAATCTTAGATTTAAAGACTATACTTTTAACCAGAAAGAGTTTGACTTTGAAATATATGCCTGTTTATCAAGCGGGGGATCGAACATATTATAACTGTCATTATTGTTACCATATCTCTGTGTACTCTGTATACTGTAATCATTTTATCATTCATTGTAATTGTACAATATGTCTCTGTTGATTTGTTCTGTACACGTGACATCTATTGCACGTCTGTCCATCCTGGGAGAGGGATCCCTCCTCTGTGGCTCTTCCTGAGGTTTCTTCCACCTTTTTTTCCATGTTAAAAGGGTTTTTTTGTGGGCAAGTTTTTCCTCACTCGAACCGAGGGTCTAAGGACAGAGGGTGTCACTCCCTGTACAGATTGTAAAGCCCTCTGAGGCAAAATGTGTTTTGTGAATTTGGGCTATACAAATAAAATTTGATTGATTGACATAGTTCCCTGTGTTTTCAAACAGCTGTGATAATGCCTCTCCTTAAACCTTAGTCTCGAAAACTAATACCAAATTTTATTCAAAACACAGATTTATGGTCACCTGCTTTCTAACTATTCAGTTTCAACTGAGCTGTTAACACCCTCTGAGTTTTTTGTAATATGAGATTGTTTTCAAAATTTTGGATTTGGTTGCTTCAGACAGACCAAAGTAAATGCTGGGACACCACAAGGCACAATTCTAATCCCACTAATATTCCTCCCATGTAAATGCTTCCTCTCACTAAAAAGTCCTGTGCCTCAGTTACTGGACATTTTGTCAGACACATTTCTAAATGTTGATAACTTTGTAGTATTCCACAGTCCCTGTATCAACCAAAATATTTCCCAGATTGTGTTTTTTTTTTTCCAGCCATGCTAACAGTATGAATGTTGGCCTGTCTCTTGGTCAGTCTGTCCACCACTTTGGTCTAGACTTAAACATCTCAACAACTATGTAATGGATTGCCATGAATTTTTGTACAGACATTCAAGGTTCACAGTGGACCAGTTGGTGATCTCTGAATTTTTTATCCAGCACCATCATCAGTCAAATTTGTTCAGTGTCTAATAACTGCAAATCTGATTTCACGTTGTATTGTCTAAACATATTCTGCACTGCATGTAGCCCTTCTTGTTTTTTGCAGTGTGTGTGCACTTTATTGTAGTCCTGGCTGCACTATGTTTAGGGTGACCATATTTTGAGTTCCAAAAAAGAGGACACTCGGCCCGGCCTCGAGACACAAATTCAGACAGGCTTCTCGGAGGTTAATGAACAAAGTACCATAGTATTCTGTGCAAAGCGCCAGTCAATTTAAGTACACGCTTAATGGTCACATGAAAAACAGTGATGACAGGAAATTTTTATGAATTTATAATAAAAAAAAAACAGACGCCCCGGACAGGACGTAAAAAGTGGAAATGTACGGGCAAAAGAGGACGTTTGGTCACCCTAACTATGTTCTATGCTCTATGTAGCACCATAGTCCTTGGCAAAACACTGTCTCGTTTCACTGTGTACTGTGTACCCCCAGCTATACTGTGTGTTCAGTGCTTATTAGCAAATACTAGCATGCTAACATGCTAAACTAATATGAATATAATGAACATTATATCTATTTAGTATATCTACTAAACATTGTCATGGTAGCATTGTCATTGTAGCAATACGATTTAATCAATGTACCATTTACCATCATGCTCACTGATTGTGAGGCTCTGACTGTTTCCTGTATGTGACCCTACAAGAGGCAGAAGGATTTCTCATCTGCCTCCCTTTCCTGGAATTCTCTTCCTTCTGTGTAATAGACATCGTTAATGTGTTCATTCCCGTTTATACCCTGTTTCTTTCCAGTATGATTGGACAAATTGTGCATTCCAGAAGTGACACACATACATGGGAATTAGTACCAGAACAACGTATGTGCATTTACTCGCTTCTTCCTTTTTAAGTTGTAAGATTTGGCATTTGTGGTCCAACTGATTTTCTCTTGTTGTAGCAACTTCTTTAATTGGGGCAAAGGAGGAGGATTCCTCTGTGTTTCTTCCATTTTTAGTAGGAGTACAGTAGGAGTATTTCTTGTTTCCATTACAGATGTAAGATAAGTGTTCTGACTTTCATTTCCGGTGTTAATATGTAAAGATATGAAGACTCTGTCATGCAGCTTTTGCTGTGCGGCCTCCATGAGTTCAGCTTTCATCATAAAAAGCATGTCGATATGCACGACATTCTTCAGTGTGTCATCATTCTGTGAAACGTGGCTGGGTCATTGCTTTTACTTTTAAAATATGACAAGCTATGACTTACACGCTTAGTGCTTTACATGTATTGTGTGAGTAACTTGTGTGTTACTCACACAATACACATTGTTTTTTTTTATATAATAACTTGGAAGAGAATGAAAGGAAATAAGTGAGTACAAAAGACTTCAGCTTAATAAGCAGCTCCAAAACTTTCAGTTATGTTATAACAACTTTCTTTCATTTTTTTACATTCTCTGTTTGGCTTGTTTCCATTCAGTTCAGCATTGCATCATTAGTGCTTTACACCACAGGCTCTGTGAGACGCTTTGTAATGAAAATGTTAATTATTTTATAATCCCCATGCTACTATTTTTGATATGTAACTTCCCCTCTGTCTGTTGGGATTACTCATGGGGGAATCAAACTGGAGAACTCCCAAACTGGGTCAGAAAAAGGAGCAGTCTGCATATTAATGGATGCTGTACTATGGATGATGTTGTGATCTTGGAGTGTTTCAGTACTTTCAGTGGTCAATTTGAGACCTTAGAATAGCTCAGTGGTTACAAGGTTCATGGGAAATGCCGATCTGGGGATTCTTCTCTTCACCAGAGGTATCAACAAACCTTTCAGTTTTCTTTTCGGACATTCAAAGTTTTGTCTAATACATCTACTCCAATTCCAAACCTTTAATTTATTGAGATGTATTCATGAATTGAATTCATATGTGAATATTGTTCTCAGTTCTCTGGTCTGGTAAGCTGAGCAGTAGCCACAATTCTCATTTCTTCTTCTTCTTTTTTTTGTTACTTATGTAAAAGTAAAACCAAAGTAATTTATAGTTCAAGTCCACTGTATGTACACTCCATTCGCCGCAGACAAATCTGGTCTTTTCTGTTATTAAAACTTGTAACTTGTAACTTCTTAGCGCATGGCAAAGGGATTTGTCTAGGATGTGCATGTATGTGTGGATGTGTGTATGGAAAGTTTGCACTTTACTTATCTGTTTTGCTACTTTGAATTTTAAAAAGGGGCTTAACACTAAGCAGCTTGGAGTGAATGCAAATTATGATTTACTGCATGCTTAGATTACTGTGCTAAGAAAGTGCATAAAGAAATGAATCTTCTCTGCTATTTTTATGAAATTATGATTCAAACAAAAAAGTATAACAAATAATTGCACATAATCGTGGATTAAAAAAGATGATGTACCTTTAAATACAGCAATACAGGAAATGTGTTTAAAGTACAATAGTAGCTGCTTAGCTTTGGGTAGTAGCTGCTTAGCTTTGGGTAACATCACACGCAGCGAGCAAGTGCTCTGAAAAATTGAAACGTCTTTCATTGCAACTGTGCAACTCCTGTTATTGATGACATGTGAAATGATCAAAAACTCCAGACCAACTACTAAATTTTTTGTCAAGTAGAGAAGATGTGCAGTATGTATTTCAGGTTGAATTTGGATAAGAAGAGTGTTATAACTCTTATGACACTGACCTAAAAAATAAAATGTTTGATATTACAAACCACACAGACTTCCCATATTTGTATGGTTTGTTTTGATCTCTTAGCAACCAGCACAAATATTATCTAAAGCAATCTCATCCTAATCGCCTACATTTCCGATAAATGATATCTAACAAATCACATCTAAAGATGTCAGTGAAGCACTGAAACCAGTCAGACCTCAAATTACCACATCATCAGAAGGCCAGTAAGTTTTATTCTTTAGAATATAGAGAACAGTTTTTGAATCTGAGTCATTGGTCTGCAAACAAGGAAATATGTTTACCCTTAGTGGTCTGACATCTGATTACAAAGGTTTCTATGTTGTGTACCTATCTGTTGTGTCTACGAGACAGTCATGCCCTCTAACCTCCATTACCAGAGCAATCAACATACAATAAAACATATAGCTGCTCCGTGTCTCAAGGAGAGAAGGCAGTGTCTCTCACAACCTAAGATTTAACACTACTACATGTAACCCCTATATGTGGCGTGCTAGAACAGATTTACTCACAGGAAGGGTGTCACTCTTATTGCCATGGGAATGAAGAGTTAAGCTTGATGAAACCTGAGATGTCATTTTGAAATGCTTTCTCATTTCTCCCTTTTCAAGTTTCTTCAGTAGACAAATGAATTCAGGATCAAAGGGCACAAGCCCAAATAGTCTCCCTGCAGAAACACTCACCCGAATGCTGGGACACTCCCATGACTATCATGAATGACTTTATCACTCATACTTAAAAAATATGAAATGCATAGCTCATATGACTTAAAACCTTAACATATTACAGTGAACTGTCCTAACTTCCTCCAGGTTCAGTGTGACACAAATGGCTAATGCTCACCAGATTCTTAGAAAGATTTATCAGCATATTTGTACTAGTCCATTGTCAGCTGTTTTCCTCCTGACCTACAGTTTGTGTTTTTGTTCCTCTCATGCTTCTGCTGAATTTCTTATGACTGGGAGAGGTCAAATTATTATATTTGTAACTCCAATTTTCCACCAGGGTTTGTATGTCTGCATGTGCATATGCATAAATCTACACTTTAATTTATCTGCTTGCATCAAAGATAATTATACTGTACTGTATATTATCTACATACTGAAGGCTGCCCAATGGAAAGCGTAGTATCAATGAAATGACTTTCCCAATAACTGCTTCAAAGACAATTCCATTTTAACGGGGGAGAGTGGGTCGTCCAATAACCTGAAGGTTGGCGGTTCGATCCCTGCTCTAGCTGCTCGAAAATTGGAAGGTGAGCTGACAGCTGGTGGGGTGGCAGTCCATCTCTTTGCCACGGCCCGAGGTGCCCTTGAGCAAGGCACCCCAACATCTGCTCCCCGGGTGCTGTGAATTGATGCCCACCAGTATATATGTGTATATGGCATCTGTCACTATGTGTGTGTTCCTGTGCATGTGCATGTGTGTTCCAACAGGTGCCAGCTGGATGGGATAAATGCGGAGAAATAATTTTGTGTGTACAACATGATTAATAAAGTTTCAACTTAACTTAATTAAATGCTGATAGTGGAAAAATTCAGTATTGAAACTGGTCGGATCCTCTTTTTGTTCTTTCACTATGAAACTCAAACTCAAGGAAATTCAGTTCACTTTTCCAGTCGTGTTAGTTAGAATACCACAAAAACTGAGACAGTGTCAAGGTGAGTGTGTATGTTACAGTGGCCATTTTTTCCTCACAGGGTCATTTTTATTCCCGTGTTTGCATCCTTTTCATCTGTCAAGATATGGCTTGCACATAATGTATTGACTTGTATGTAAACATACATCACATATGTGTGTATCTGTGTGTATTTTCTAGTATATCCAGTTTACTACCACCATATGCTCTATATGTATTCTTTGTATGCAGTGCCACACAATATAGTACAGTGTGTCATGGTATGTACAAAACAAGTAACACTGTGAAATTATCCTCCCCAACAATATACATATACATAGAGTATATTCTGTCTGTTTTCTAGGAATTTAGTTGAGAAACCATTTATAATAATAACCAGATGGGAATGTCTGTTTTTGCCTAATACAGTGACCCTGACAAAACCTGACAAATCAGTGTACTTCACCAAAATGATGCAAAAATCCTGAAATTCTAAGATTACCATAAAACAGTCCAGCTCATTGATATTGCCTGCAATAGCCAAATACAAATGTGGCCCCATTAAATTAAAGTTCCTATTAAGTCCAGTGAAACCAGAACTCTTAGATTGGATTTTTGGAATGTTGGCTCCACTACAAGACAATTAATTCTGAAGTTAATTTTATTCATATAGACAAAGCCACAAAATTGCCTAATAATCTAAGACCCACTTTTGGTATTATTCTTCTGCAGTGCAAATTCCCCCAACAAATTTGCATATATTACCAAAACCAATTGATATGCAGTCAACCAAGGGACTTTTGTGTCAAGTCTGGATCTGAGTCTTGGTAATTCAATTTTAGCCAAATACAGAAATTATATAATAAGATAAGATAAGATAGACTTTAATGATCCCAAATTCACTTGTCACGGCAGTTTATATACACTTTTACATTTATACACACTAGGTGGATAAGGAATCACTCATAAGTAAGAAATGTATAGAAAAAATATCTATATCATGTTATATCAGTCATGTAATCAGTAATGGAGTGGATGTCCAGCTGATGGACTAAATGAATATGTAGATGATCAAAACAACAAGCTGGCCCTTTTGTCAATACAAATAATACTTTAACTCCATTTTAAAATAAATAATTAATTCATTTGTCTTTTTTTCGGGTTCCTTTTGATGTTACCTTTGCCTAATTAGTATGTTGGCATTATTCTGTGCAATCAACTGGAAATTTTGCTTGTGCACCCTTGCAATAAAGTATAAAAGACAGATGAATAGATGAGGAAAAGTGACAGGTTTAGGTGTATCCTGTTGTTAAACGTAATAGCTGCGGAGTAAAAAGTGTTAGTATTTTAGTGTAGTGCACAGCTACACGTACTTCTCTCTGGTTGAAAGTGGAAATGGAGGATTGAATCCCAAAGTGTTTAACAAAAGTTTCCCACAGGACCAAAAACAGTACTTTTTTTGTTTCCTATGCTCACTGTGCGCCCCTTTGAGATACCTTTACAGATAAAAGACTGACTGCAGGATGTGTGCACCTTCGTCTCTCCAAGCTTTCTTCTCCCACTTGCTCTCAGATGTTCTCCTGTGTACTACAGTGTCTAATCTTAAAAAGCCTGCTCCCCTTGTCACATTTCTTTGAAATCACTAGAGTATCCAAGGTTTACTAAACAATGAAGAGGTTGCAATAAAGTCTTCTGTTCAGTCTGCAGTTCACCATGGTCACTGCTAGATGGCAATCACGCAGCATCTATGACGAGAGGTACATCCAGTCCTCTCTGACATCCTGAAGCAACAGTATGGAGAGGTCTGTTCTGTGCTTTGCCCACGCACCACAGTAATAATATATGACCCTCACACTGAACAGAAATTGCTTCAGGGCCTGTGTGGACATGGGAGTGTGTCTTTGGACTTGAGTTTGAGTAAATGACCCAAGTAGAGTAGTCATGCATGAGTACATGTATGAATTACTGTAGAGAATGTGAAATATTTTTCATCTAATGGCTTTTTAATTGTCTCAGCAGGAATGGATCAGCATCACCCTGAGGTCCATTAAGAGTTACCATATGTGTTTGGAAGCAAAAGTTGAGTCTCATCTCATATGTTGCCCACAGTATAATTTGCTACTTCAAATGCTAAAATGTTCATAATTAAGCTCTGCATGACTCTGATGACTGATGGATCAGGTGAGTGTACAAAAATCAAGATCCAAGAAGTCTTGCTTGATATTAAGTGATGCAGACAACCAGGGAAAGAAACCAAAGCACTCCATCTTCAGGAGAAATGATATGACACATTTATTCTTTGAGCTCATAGGCAATGAAACAGACCAATGCGTATCGACTCTAGTTGATGAAGACCTGCACTACTTAATATCAAGCAAGACTTCCCGAATCTTTAAGAATATCTGAATATTTTGCTCTGCCCAGTCCAGATTTGTAACTGTGCGACTGAGGTAAGAACTCAGCCTTGTTATGTGGTACGCCCTTTACCAGGTGAGCAACCGGTTCAGCTAACGGTTCGTTTTTTGAACTCAAATGTTCATGTTGGTGTTGGATGCTGTATCTGGATGGAGTTAAAAAAGACTAATGGTCTACAGTCACGCAAGCAGCTCTGTGGGGCTGTGCTTAGGCATAATGGTTTGAGCTAAATGCTTACAAAGAGAACACTAACACGCTGATGATTAGAAGGTATAATGCTTGAAATGCACACCGTCTTAGTTTATCTTGTAACCATGCTAACATTTGCTAACGATGGCTGAGGGAATGTCATTTAGCTTTTTGATCATGAACCACCAACTAGATTTGAACAAAAATCTAGACTTGATGATGACACTAGATAAAAAGACAGGGATCACAAACATTATTAGGATTCCTCCTCTGGAGACCATGAATGTTTGTACCAGATTTCATTGCAGTCCATGCAATACTTTTTGAGATATTGCAGTCTAGGCCAAATATGTGAACTGACCAGCTAGCTCGTATGTCTAAAAGAGTATTTTTATAATGTCTGTCATGCATTAAAGGTCAGTGCAGTTACTTAAAAATGCACATAACAGTGTCGGCTCTTTCATGGTGTGAGTCTTGCTTCTGTTCTTTTATACATGACCTTATCTGTCATATTGTGTTATAGTTTCTAGTTTATTTTAATATGACACTTTTCTTTCCCTTCTGATTCGGCTCCATCTTCTTGTCTGCTCTCAGTTTCTCCTTTCCTGTCTTTTCATCGTTGCCCAGCTGGTTTCTCATCCCTTTCCTCGTCCCTCCTTGCATCCTTCACTCTCTCCACTCCTCTTCATCCTCCCTTTCCCTTTGTGCCTTTTTCTCAGGCCACTGTGTTCTTGCCTCTTCTTCTCTCTCCCTTCCTCTGGCACTTCTTCCTTCTTCTTCCATAGATGGGGACCCCCATAAGAGAGGAGAGGAATTGTATCTCCGCTCAGCTCGCCACAGGCACTCCTCAATATTTAATCAAGAGTGCATTTGTTTGAAGAGAGCTCTGAATATGTATGTGAGTGAGTGATAAAGAGAGATGTCTGACCATGTGTGTGTGGATACCATATTTGTATGCAGGAGAGAGGCAGATAGAAGTGTGTATATTTGCGTGTGTGGTGACAGTTTTGGGATGAAAGGCTTTCTCCAGTCCTATGGTAATTGGTTTACTATCTCACTCTCCCTCCTCCGGCCCCTTGGTTCCACTCGCTCTTTCTTTCCCTATCTCCTCCTTTACTCCACTCCCCATCCCCCTATAATCCATTCTTCTCCCTGTGCATCATCATGTAACCCTGATGTACTGTATAGTACTGTACGTGCACTACTATGTAGGGCTCATTCATTCAAATGCTGTACAATCAGGTTTATTTGATTTTGCTGTGTGTGCATATGTGACGGTATGTGCGTGTGTGTGTGTGTGTGTGTGTGTGTGTGTGTACTAGCGGCTGGTCTCAGTAGTCCCCGGAGACCGCAGAGCAGCATATTTCATCATCCTCCAGACTCGGCACAAGAAAGCCCAAAGTCCCCTTCTCTTCTTTTGCTTCCTCAGCAATTCAGCAAACACTGAGTATTTTCCTTATTTCCTTCTTTTACTTTCAGGCGGCTGCATGGTACTTTAAGTATAAATCCAAATTTTGCTGCTTTTTTCAGATTTGCTTTAGAGCTATTGAAGTTACTAATCATGTGCTGAACACTAACTCCTCCCAAGTCTTTTGAAAATTAGCTTTTGGACTTCTCATTTATTTCCTCAGTTTTGTCCAATGTGACACAAATACATGTGCGACTGTGCAATGCCACTTTAAAGGAATTATGTAAAAATGTCCAATTGTTTTGTTTATTTCCATCTGTGCAAAATCTTTGGCATCTTCTAGCTGTATTTCCGACAACAGTTAATATCTCCCCCACACAGCTGACCGGAGGTTCACGGCTTCTCCTTTAGAGCACCAAATCTCAGAAGGCAGCTTTCTGAACAATGATCTGAAAAAAGACTGATTGGTTTTGGGTTCTCAGTAATTGTGTTTAGCTCTCCTTTTTAGCAGTTTGCTAGCATATTATGGCACACAAGGCCAGGCTGGAGTTTTTTTTTCTTTTTTCTCGTGCTGTGTAGATCACAAACAAAAAGTTCAAGTCAGAACAGTTTAACAGTTAACAGTTATAATTTCCACATAGAAACCGTTAACTAATTGACGTCATGGCTGCTTTTTGACTGTATGTTTTCCTGTAAATGCAGCATGTCGAGTTCTCCGCGGAGCATTCTGCAACAGCAACTATGTATGATTGCGAGTGAAACCAATATTTTACCTTGATTCTGAAATTCTGGGTCCCAGAAAACTAATTTTTCTCAAACATCTTCTTACTATGAGTGATGGGGCCCGACGTGAACGCACTAATTTCTCCCCAAGTTAGAACAGTTTTGACTGTATCGCATGAAAGGTTTTCTGCGTTTGGGTTTTTGCACGTAGTTTTCTCACCGATTTGAGGTGGGTGGAGGTGATGTCATGATTTTCCATCCACCAATTACGATATGTTAGCTCATGTTGCCCGCACACTCATTCAAATCTGTTCAAACAACACCCACACAGTCACAATATGAATTTGTGAGTGTTAAATGCTAATAAATAAGTAATAAAATGAACAGGAAATAATAGATGAAACACCTATCAGCACTTTCTTTTCACCACAACATGACAGATTTCAAAATGTTCCACTGTTTTAATTTGTGGTAAAAAGCCAACTTTATGTTGTTCCTAACTTTGATCATGCTGTAGCCAATCACATAACACAAACACAGCTGCTGCTGACATGCTGTCCTATATCTATGATGACTACAAAAACTGATTTAATCAAAGAATCTACTGTTTAATCTTGGTGAAAAGTATTGATTCACCCTTAATCAAATCAGTTTTTATTGTAGTATTGCAGAGCATATCACTGTCCCTGTCTGGATTGAGCACCAAACTTGATTTTAACACGTTAATGGATGACATGGTACAGCTAGTTTTTGATCTAAACAAAAACAAAGAGGTTTTTCTCACATATATGTGTCTGTCTGTGTGTGTTGTTCAGCTTCAACAGTATGCATGCTGGCCCATTACCTCTTACAGCGATGGTGTTGGTATAATCTGAGTCCCTGAAAGGGGCCAATTATCCCAGATTACAAGTCCTATCAGAAAAGCAGACTTGACATTTGAGTTATACAACTGAACCCACTGCACTCAAGCTGAACTCTGTTCAGATATATGTCCTCTTGAGTATCAGGCACAGATCCTCTTGGATCTGCTGAATTGAAATTATCTTTCAGATCATAGCTACTTAAAATCTTTAATCATATTTAATGCACTTCTTTTTCAAGTGAATTCCTTTTTATGTTAAGCTTCTTCTTATAATGCAAAGGAAATGCACCCATTTTACAGATTATTTCATATTAAAAATAAGAACAGTTTTAACATTTAACAGCTGCTAAAAAATATTTTGTCTACTGCACAAAAGTATCCTATGCAATATTAAGATGGTTCATGTTGAGCAAGGAGCCCGTCCAGTGGTGTAGTGGCACCTGGAGAAGTAGGTATACTCTTAATTTATGCTCCAGTTTTTTTATAGCCAATTTAGCAAATGATAAACCCCTTAGGTTATAAACATGCAACACTATTTTTTCATATTTATCTCACCCAAAAATGGGCGAGTAGTATTTGCACATTGTTACTCAGCTTCTGCTGTTTGACTTCAGGGAGTAAGGAGCCTTATGAAATTAATTTCAGCCACAGAAGAGGTGCAGATTTTGCAACAAACACTGGCTCGCAGACAGGTGAGGCAACTACGTAATTAAACATTTGAATTAAGTATTCTTTACTCCAATCAGTAATGAAAATTAGACTATTATGTCATGCCATCACCAGCCTAGAAAAAAGCTTGCCAAATTTTTAATGAGGTGATTTAGAAGTGGGTATACCCAATGCTGACTGAAAAAGAAGTAGGTGCGTATACCCTCCACTACACCACTGTGTTGATAAGGATTTGTTTTTACATAATCTTTGACTAAGACATGCTAAGTCGGGCATTTTACATTTGAAATGAGAGCTTATTAGTGCTCTCTGCTGGACAGAATCAGGGATTCATTGAGAAAAGCTCTCATGATCTTCATCTTGGTATCTTTAAATAAGTTTTAAATGCAGCCTCTTAGACACCTGAGAATCACTTTCCAACTCACTGCTCCCTCTTGCACTAGAGTTGCCAGATATATGTGATAATATTGCCCTGCTAAATTTACCATCAGGCTCCAAGTAATACACAGGAGGCACACACTGGAGCAGGTTATGCAAACATACAGCACACTAGCAGAGGAAGAGGAAAGAGCTTTTTTAAAAAAAAAGTACTGCCTGATGGTGTCTTTTCACATTAGGGTGGGGGAACCACATAAAAGACATGGTGTCTCATCTTGGAGGGTTGAGACCCTCTCATGTTACAGCTCACCTGCTTTCTGCCTTCAGGTTAAACTGGAGTGCAAAGCTCCAGACTTGGCAGCATTCTCACACAGTCGGGACTAAACAAAGCACCAAACCTGGAAAAAAAAAGGCTTTCTACCACACAAACACACACACACACACCCTCCCAAACACAGATATACACTTTGCTCTTTGTTTACCTATGGAAATTTGAGCCAGGTAATGTGATGACGTAGCCCTACTGAGCGCTTCTTTTCTCCCCCTCCCCCTTGACTCTTATCTAGTATTAAATTTCCAACGTATGACATAAATAAACATTTTAATTAAACTTAAATGCCAGCTGCACCAGACAACAGTTTAAAATGATGTTTTTAAATGTTTAAATGTACTGGTCAGTGAATTAAAGGTGGAAGTGATGCAATGTTTCTATGCACCTGTGACCCCCCCGCCCCTCTCTCTCTCTCTCTCTCTCTCTCTCTCTCTCTCTCTCTCCACACACACACACACACATCCACTCATCAACCTGGTAGTACCGAGGAGTAGGACGCGCGAGCTATTGGGTGGAGCAGCAGCGTCGCGTGCTGCGGAATACATTCAGTAGGTCGTTAACTCGCGCGCGGTTTGGTTGCAGATGCAGGTCGCGGAGTGTGAGCGCGAGGCGGGGGGAAATGGCGAACTGGCGCGGGCGGCTGCGGTGCTGCGCCTCGTGAGGATACAGTAGACAACCCGGAGCGGAGGTAGGCGGCAGCTTGAGGACACAGGAGTAGGAGGTGGAGGAGGAAAAGGGAGCAAACCATGGAGGACTCCGAGCCCGCAGAGGACGGCTTGCTCGCGGGTTTACGATGGAACCGGAGCGCACGGGACCAAGCTCAGCTCAAACACAAAATCCGGGACCTACCGGGGCTACTCAAGCACGGGCTGCACCTGCGGAAGAAGAGCGTGAGTATTTCAAACCCACCGCTGGCAGATTGACCGTGCGTCCGTCCTTCCGTGTTTTTATGTTTGATGAACGGTAGCAACGGCTTCATCTTTTCAGCCGTCAAATTTCCCCGACCCCGCTCGCTCTGTGCCGTGAGGCTGTTTCGTAACCCCGTCACGACTCAGGTGTTTTCATTTTGTTACAAGCATTACTGTCGCAGAGGCTGTGCATGTGTGTGCGTGTGCGTGCGTGCGTGCTACATCCATAATAACCAATTGCTGTTGGACATCATACCTTCACACTCCGGTAGTCAAGGCAACACTACTATCCCCCCCCCCAACAGATTCACTACACATACACGTAGAAATACACTCACTTAAATATACATTTGTATACAAACATCTGTGTGCAGCCACGCAACTAACAATTATTTTCATTATTGATTAATCTATAAGTTGTTTTGCTCTCTGCAAACTAGTGTCTGTTTGATTATTCTATAAGATGTCAAATCACAAGTTGTGAAAGGCGATGATCTTATGATCATATGTCTTATTTTTTCCACCCATCCACAGCTGACGTAGAACAGAGAAAAACAGAAGATCCTCACATTATAGAAGCAGTAACCAACAAATATTTGACATTTTCATTTGATTAAATGACTTCACTGATGAACCAATCAGCAAAATTGTTGGATTAATTTCTGCTAATCAACTAATCAGTTATTTCACTAATCGTTTCAACTCTATTTTGTGGTAAATATCTAAGTATCTCTCTCTTTAATATTTATCATAACATTCCCAGTCCAAATGGGGCAAATTTGTAAATGAGCCATCTAAAATTCATCCTCTGCTTCTGTCTTGTGATGATTGGTCTACTAAGCAGTAAATGTGTGTGACTCAGTGCGCCCTGATGTGGAACGAACACACCTGACAAGCCAAATATCTGCTCAGTGTGTCAGCTTCGCTCATCTTCATCGTCAGTGGCAGCCAGGAGAAAATGTGTCTCTGATTCCCTCTGTGGGTTATCAGAGACACGGCGCCAGCACTTCCAGTCCCACCGGTGCCAGATGTGATAAAGATATGCAACGTTTGTCGTGTTTGACCGAAGAGACAAACAGGTCGTGTCATGTTACATCTGATTTTAAGTGATGTTTAAATGACTCACATTTTCAGGCTGCTCAGTGTTTAATTCTCTTGTGGTAACAAATCAATGATGGTAAATCCTATAATGAATTTCACAACAGAATCCAGTGCAGACAAAAACGTTATAATGAAACCATAAAGACTGTATGAATGGATGGATTACTTCACTACCAGACAATTATTAACTGTAGCATGCACCCTATCGTCTTTGTGTTATTGTTCATTGCCTTTGATTGAGCTGAAGGGAAGGAAAGAACAAAAAACTGAGTAGATGAAAAAAAAAAGAGGCGAATTTTCCCTCTTCTGTCTGTCTTCATCTAACTTTGTGTGTGTGTGTGTGGGGGGGGTGAGTGTGATGAGGCGTGGGTAAGTAGTGTAAAGGTATGGCTGTTCTGTGCAGACTGGTTCTCTCTAGACGCTGGCAGTTTTTGCTATGCTTCACCTGGCACACACATACTCAGACAGACACGCGCACTTGTTTGTATATGCGCATACAAATTCTCTAAAAACACGTGAGAGAAGTACCGTGCATTGATGGATTTGCACTGCACTACAATGGCAATCAAATTGGAAACGCTAAAAAGAAAACAGTGACATGATCTGAGATCACAGCATCTCTCTCAGGTGGACACCTCTTTATTTTTTTTGTTGATCCATGCAGAAGCTATATTTTGTTTTTTGTTCTAATATCCGGAGTCCCATAAAGGTGCGAAACATCTGACATAAACAGTTTTTTTACATTACCTCACCTGCTTCTTTGATGTTTGCCGACAACTTCTGAATTGAATTGAAACTGTTGTGCCATCTGTCGCCTTTTGGTTAGAGCCTACAGCAGCCTCACCTTTTGCGAATCCTGTCTTACATTATTCTCTGTTGGGACTTGCTCTGGTATTTAATTATTCGTCCTTTTATTGGCTACAATATGATGGTAGCAGAGGGATTTCCTTAAAGGAACACATCACCGACTTTTCAACTTTCACTGCGCTTGTCGGGGTGCTCTGTGAAGTAGCCAGGCTGTAGAAGTTTAAAACAGGGAAAACCTGGCTAGTTTTCTTTCGTTCATCTCCTGCAAGGAGCTGACCGCAGCTCAGTTAGGTGTCAGATTTGAAAACCACTTACTGGTCAGACAGAGTCACTTAAAAATATGTATGTGCTGTGGACTTCATGTTTTGTGTTGTGAGTTTCCTGGTGAGGAAATGTACAAGTCACAGCCTGAAGCTGCCATTGGTTTAGCTGGCCAGCAGCACTGCTAGTTGACAGATGCTCAAGATAATTTGTTGTATTTTTATTTTTTTGCTCTTATTACCCAACAGTACCTCCAAGTCAGTTTTCTACGACCAGTTTTACTGTGAGTTCTGCTGTGGACTGAATTGCTAGTTTTGATTGGAAGAATCAATGCGTACAACAGCATGGGGCATGAAACTGTCTTTTAAAGATAACACTGATAACAAAGATAACAGTAGACGAATACAGCTTTCATCTCTTTGGGGAGTTGGAGCCACATTGTGGCTGAATGGTTCCTTTAGTTCATCAATACAAACAGACATAACATTAAAACCACAAGAAATCTAAACAAAAGTTACATGTATCACATATTGTAACAATAGGTTGTTTGATATGTGTACATGTTCCATCAGTTGAACTCAGAGGAGGTGGAAATACGGAGCACATTTTTCAGAAAGAAACATAACAAACACAGTTGAATAATGGTGCATTCCCAGTTTAATCATGGCATTTTGTTCGGGGTTGCAGCTTCTCTGACTTTCTTTCTTCTTCTAATGAATTCAATTAATAAAATTAATGTTCTGTTGCTGCCCCCACACAGTACCATATTTTTATTTAGATGCGCATTATGAAAACTTTGTGGATTGAAACTTAAACATCAAACTAGTGTTAAAATACTTAAACCCAAAAACATATAAATGTACTGTACAGTATGCTGTAAAACATATTACATTGGCTGTAAATCAAATTATCACAGTCATAATGTCAGCTAACAGACTTTGTGATGACAGTCTTAGAGGAAAGTTGATGATATTCCTCAGAAGATGATCTCATTTCTACATTATACATGCAGCAAAACAGTGACTTGTGATGTGTTTTTATGTCTGCCAGCAATATTTCACATCCATAACTGCATTATACATTGAGATTAGAAAGATGAAAGAGGTGAGGGGTGGAGAGAGAGAGAGAGAGAGAGAGAGAAAGAGAAAGACTCAACACACATTCACACTCACTGAATAAACCTACACACATCACCAGAACCACTCTATGCCTGCCAACTTTTATTAACCACTTGAATATGTATTTTAAGTTAGGAATACCCTTTATACATGAAAGACAACGAAGTAACAAAGAAGAGAAGACAGTCATACAAGTGGAATGCATCAGGACATTTATGGCAGGCAAAATGCAGCAACTTAAAAGGATCTTTATTATTATTAAGACCGCAAAATGTTAGCTTCAGCAACCTGTGGCCTTTCAATTTCATTCACTAATGGCATTAAAGATAAAGGAGAGTTTCCACTTTGATGCAGGGATCCGATATTTACTCTAGCGCCTCCATTTAATGGATGTTAAGCGGAAGAATTCAAATATTGGGCTGCATCCATTTTCAAATTATGTGCTAAAATGTTTTTGTTTGGGGCAGCAAACAGCAACAATTAATCTGCAGATTACTTTCTTGTTCAGTGAAATGGCAGAATATAATGAATAATATTCATCAGTTTCCTAAAGCCAGCGCTGACATTTGCTTTCTCCAAACCAGAAAATAATCAGTTTACTATGATTGAAGAAAATCAGCATGTATTCACATTAAAGAAGCTGGAATCAGTGATTTAATTTTCTTTTCTTTTTTTTTTTTTTTGCTTAAAAACAATGTCCCCAAACTGTTACTGATTTATTTTCTGTTGATAGAAAATCATGAAATTTAGTCCATTAAGAACAAAGGTCATGTGTGTTGGCAGATAGGTGTGGGATGGCAGGTAGGTTTCTTAACAGCTCTACTCTGTGTGTGTGTGTGTGTGTGTGTGTGTGTGTGTGTGTGTGTGTGTGTGTGTGTGTGTGTGTGTGTGTGTGTGTGTGTGTGTGTGTGTGTGTGTGTGTGTGTGTGTGTTTTCACTGAGCTGAAGCTGCTTTGATGTCTCCATTTTTGACTTCCTTGTATGACGGATCTGTCGAGGAGTCGACAGGAGTTTAGTGTGTATGTGTGTGAAGGGGGTTTGCCAGGCATACCGCGCTACAGCTCTTCACTGTGCTCAGCAATCTAATCTGAGAGTAATCCATTTCTTGCAGATAATGACCTCGCTCTCTGCTGCTCCCTCTCTCTCTCTCTTCCCCTCTGTATACACACTTTGAAGTCATCAGACAGATAAGCGTGTCAGCATGTGCCTCCTCATTCATCTCCTCTTCTCTCTTCTTCTGTCACTCTCGTTTGGCCGCCGGTGTACTGACAGCAATGGACTTTACACCCTATGATGGAGGAGTGTGTGTTGGTAACAAAATTGAGGCACTGACAAAGAGAAGCATGGCCAGCAGACATCTCTCTCGCCATGTGATACAGTATGAATGAAACGCCTCCTGCAGTTCTGGTGTGTGTCTTGAGAGTGTTTGTGAGAAGAGATGGTGGTGGGGAAACAAAGACCTCACGAGAGATCTGTATTCACCAGACAGGGAGACAAAGAGATAGAGAGATAAGATAGAGCGACCAAGACAAAAGAGAGAAAGAAGGAGCAAGACAGAGATACCGAGAGTCAGAAACAATTTATTTAGTCTGTGTGCTTGGCTGGCTGGTGTGCTCTACTTAACCCCCCGTCCAAGCACTGCATGTCTTCAGACACAAACACAGGGAAAAAAAAGCTCTCATCTTTGCTGATATCTTGGAGGAAGTTCACACTGAGCTGGCGTTTTTCACAGCCAAAAACTCAAGAAATAGTCCGGCACATAATCCCCCATAACACCACAAATTAATGTTTTTATGCTTCGTTTACAGATGAAATAAACAAGATATAGCAAGTGTTAATTAGTGAGTTTAGAAGTGCTGTATGGGGACTTTGTTTCCAGTGTAAGCTAAGCTAAGCAGCTATCCTTATATTTAGTGTTAAACTTGCTTGGTGTCGATCTTTTCTCTACAAGAAAGCAAATCTGCGTATTCCCCAATTTGTCAAACTATTTCTTTAACGAAGAGTAAGTGAGCTGTGATGCAACCACTTACTTTAGATAAGGTGTGTGTGTGTGTGTGTGCGTGTGCGTGTGCGCTTGCACGCGCGCAAGGGTATATACTCACTCGCTTGTGTGTGAGACATCCCAGACAGTATCATCGCTCTAATGAGGATCACACACACTGCTGTACATCTCTCTGATCATTCTTCTATTTCATTTTCTTACAACTCAAAGCCACAGCCGTGCATTTCTCTCCCTCTCTGTCTTTGTCTCGCTTACTTTTTCTCCATTTCGCGATTACAATTAAAATGATCTCTCCATCTCAGCACCTCGTCTCTCGCCCTATCCATCTGTCATGCTCATATCCCCCATCATGTATTCATAGACTGTTGTGATTTCTTTAGCCTCCCTCTTTTCTTCCTCCTCTTGCACGCTAACTCATTTATATTTCTTCATCTACATCTATCTTCCACAGTTGCTTAGGTGCTTTTCATTTGATCCCTCCATATCTGCTGGTTTGTTAATGTCAGCCAGTGAGCGGGGAAAGGGCAGCAGCGATTGCCAGCGCAGTCTTAGTTTTCCGTGAAGGTTTCCAGAGGGAATCAAACCCAACTCCATCAGTGATCCTGCCTCACTGACTGAGCTCACAAACCAGTTGCACTCCTATTGCAGGAGGTTCTCACTTGTCTGTCTTTAATGAAAGCTGACAACGTGATCATCATCCTAATACAATTCTACAGTTTGCATTTTTATCAGGGATTTTCAAAGCAGATACCCATTTCTGATATTTTCTCACCCATACCCACTGATAATGATGCTGTATTGTTGAATGCAAGTTCAAATGAGTCCATATAAAATCTATAAAATATATTCAGCACTGATCAACAGAAAAAATACTCTTGAAAACAAATTTCTGTAAATCATCTTTGGTAGCAGTTACAGTCTTTGAGTCTGGACATGAGCAAATGTAAGGTCCTGCATTAAATCGATGACTCGACTTGGCCCTTACAGGACTTTATTGTTGTTTTGAAACCCTTTTTTACCTTGCCTTTGTTCTCTTACTGAAAAATAAGGCTTCACCCTCGTCAGCATTCTCTTGTAGACACCAGCAAGTTTTCGCTCCAGGATTATTCTGTATTTTGCTGCATTCATTTTGCCGTAAGTGTTGCAAGGCCTGCTGCAGAAAAGCATCCTCTCTGCAATAACACAGTAAGACTGTCTGTAGGCCTTTTGATGGCCTCCTTCTACATGGAGACTCGGTTGTTGAGGATGGCTGTACCATTGTTTAAAGACTGATTAAACTATATCCTCTTCTTATTCAGTACCTTGAAAATTTCCTTCCTCACATTCATACTTATCAGTAACCCTTTCACAGATTTGTTTGGAATAGGCAAACACAATAGGAAGGACATTTTGGCATGTCACAGTAGGAAAAGCACAGGTGTAAACGGCAAAATTAATGATGGCTGAATTCCATTCAGCTGCGTCAGTTCCAGGCTGACTCACTGTCATTTCTTACTGAGACTAGAATAGAACAGAGCCATTGTTCCTGTTATCAGTAACACCTGTGCTTTTACCGCTACAGAGTAGCGGTAAAAGTGGTAAAAGTCTGCTGTGAACAAGGCTTGACTTCCTTTCTTTGTTTATGTAGTTTTAACTAAGAAGAAATATACAGGTGCAGATACAGGTGTATTTAACCAAAAACCAAAAATCTCTTGTCACACCTTGATTACACATAGCTGATCTCCATTCAAATAAAAACGCTTGTCTACACCAGGGATAATGTTAGACGTGTCAATGTAAAGGGGATAAATATTCTGCGAAAGATTCTGCGCTTTATGTTCATGCACTTCAAAAAAGATTGTTTATGATGTTAAACAACCTCAGTTTGGTGATCAGTGTCCATCCAAACCACTGCGATTGTGTGTTATAAAACAATAAAACATAAAAAAGCGTTTCAGGAGGGAGAATCCTTTTTATAGATGCTGTAAAGTGTGTTCCTGCAGTAAATGTCATATTGGACTAGGGTTGCAATGCGGCGGAAAGTTTCTGGTAAATTTCCAGAAACTTTTCATAGAAAGTTAAGCTTGGGAATTTTGAAAATATTCCAAATCGGACACTTTCCATGGGAATTATGGAAATTAATGGGAATTAACTGGAAATTGGGTCCAGGGTTCTCGAAATGATCTGTGATGTGATGGAGGAATAGCAGATATTTAAGTGTACTTGCATGAAATCTGGTTGTTTTAGTCAAGATTATGCTAAAATATATTTCCCCCAAATATAAAGTTCTCTGTTACAGGCCACCCTTCAGTTTTGTAAATTCCTGGTTTATTCCTGTTAATTCCCATAAATTCCTGTTAATTACCATTAATTCCCATGGAAAGTTTCCAACTTTGAAAATTCCTGGAATTTTGCAACCCTGTATTGGACTAATACAAATGTTTTTTTAAAGCTGTTATATCTGCTAAAAGTATGACTTAATACTATTTAATGCAGTGTGTGATATTTTATCGGTAAGTTTTATTAACCACGGAAAGGAAAAGGAGGAAAATGTTTAGAGCTATAATCTTCAAGAATTACTATGCAAGTTTGAACATGCAGCTGTGAAACAAAAGCTTTTAATTCAGCAGCAGAGCAGCAGAGACGAGGTGTTACTAAATTACATCACAATGTATTGCACTGCGGTGACACACAAAAACAGATGGCTGCGTGTAGTGGTGTTTCCGCTCTACTTGATCTAACACTTACTATCATTTTTAATCTGTTTTATGACCGTTGTGTCACCACAGTGTCAACGCTATCATCTAGCTCCTCTAGCACCATAATAATCCATGAAGATTAAGAGTTTATTTCCTGATAGGGGAAGTAGAAGAAGAGTGGATACGCCCAGGGCAAAGGCTACAACATGATGGTAGCAATGATGAGATTTATCATGGGGTCATATTGTGGTTAGAGGAGGGTATATTGTGAAAGTTAGACTGAAAATTGCATTTCTTGGTGAAGGAATTGGTTTACTGCTGCAGAACTGGGTTTGTTTTTTGGGTGATTTAGTGAATGTGTGTCACTGTTAAACTATTTAGGTCAGATAATCATCATTTAAGTAAAAATGAATGGCCACGTTCTCATAATGTAGTACATTAGTGCACATTAAATCACTAAATATCACCAGAAAATGTGTGTGCACGAGCAATGGTTGTTACCTGTGTTGGTTTAACCAAAGCCTGACTAATGTTTTTGAAATGGTAAAACTGGTCTATCACATGTCACAGTCTTGTTTGTTTAGTGTATTTACTCTGTGTGTGTAATTGTGTGTTGGCTCTGACAGCTTGTGTGTATTTCTTTTCCTACAGCAATCACCTGACACTATCCCTGGACCCAGTACTGGACCTACAGTACACAAGGTAAGGAAACATAAACACACACTCACTCACACACAGATGATGTCATGCCTTTAGTTTTGCTGTGAAGCGAAAGTGTGTTTGTTTTGCCCCAATACAGATGACCTCACCTGGGCTACCATTACCATGGGCTTTTTTCAAGCCAGTTTCACCGACTACATACACAAACAAGCTTAATTTGAGTCTTAATTTGTCATGCATCATTATAATGTGGTTTGGCAAATATTTCATTACTGCACTCTGAAAAGGCCTTAGGGCTTAAATACCTTGTCAATATAGTTTTCATTAAAAATATTAGCTAAAGAAATTAAATGTCAGCATCTGAAGCTCGGGTGCTCCTTATTTATTGGTTGTACCCAAAGCAGTATGTCACTGGTAAAACTTACCCATGAATACCTAATCAGGGGAAAAGAAGCCTCGGGCTTGATCATTGCTAAGCCAGTTTAAATCTCCTTATGTTAGTTTTTGTTAGATGATATTTGTCTGGAAAATATTTACCAAGAATTGACTGAACCTGGTCACTGAAGGCTGGACCAATCAATCAACTGTAGAGATTAGTTTGTATGATAGTTGTTTGACACTGAGTTGGTGCATAGTTGGTGCTGATTTTAACCTCTTGACTGTCAAACTTTGTGATCAACTACTCAAGCATGATTATGCAACTGCATAGTCTGTTTGTCATCTCAGACTGACTCTCAGACACCAATTTGGTAGATAGTTCAAATGACATTTGGCAAAGTTTTTAGAACAGTTTGAAAAACATGTTTCAGCAAAGGTAGAATTGTAAATCATTAGTCATTGTCAAAACTTGATCCAATTATTTGTCAGTTTATTGGCAACACCCATAACTGAAGTAAATGCCAATAAAGGCTCAGCAGACTAGTGTATGAGGATTTATTTGAGAGCTGACTGTGTGATTAAACGCAGGTTATTTATTTGAAGCGCCACTTTGTTGCCACAAAGATGATCAGTAATTCTGCGTAGAGATCAGAAAATTCCTACGAGGTGAAAACACGCAGGGGAAAGGAAAACGTTTCTGCATGCAGAAGTAACATAAATCCATCTGCAAGAATGTGTATTGTGTCAACCATGTGCTTTTGTGATGGCATGCGTGTCCTTTAGCATGTGCACGAGATGCAAACAACATAGGGAGCGACTCTTGTTCACACAGTCAGCCCAAATCTGTTATTTGGGATATCCAGATTGTATCCAGATTGACTTTAGAAAATCTAGACAACACAAAACCACATGAAATGCGATTTTGGCAAATTGGATCTAAGCTACGTTTGAGGTGGTTTGAAATGTGATTACAATTAGATTTCAACAGATGTGTCTCAGTTTGGCTACTCATATCAGATTTCAAAGTGTCTTTTATATCACTCACAACAGGACACATACAACAATGATAAATCCTGAGTGATGGAAGTGCATCAGAGCAGCTGAGTTGCTTGTTATAGAGGACAAGATAGAGAACAACAGCCTGTGGACTGATGCTAAAATGAATTGTCTGCTGGCAGTTCGGTGGGAGGCTTCTGTACAAAGCCACTTCTGCATTGGAAATCTGTGTCATCAGCTCAAGTTACTCTGTTTTTACCACAACAACCCAATGCAGATAGGTTGGTGATGTCTGGACACACAAATTTGATCACTTGCAAATAGTGCGGACAGTCTGCCTTAAAGATCTGATTTGAGATTTTTTTAATAAATCGGACCATTTATCTAACACATGCTCTACCATCTTAGTATACAAGTTATAGTGACTGCTTGAAGTGCAGTCATTTTCAAAATCTGCTCCAATATAGCCACAAAGTTAAGCCACTGAGGCAAAGACGGGATAAAATATTCAGATGAGATGGCACTGAAGGGAATCTCTCATGTTGTAACATAATGTGAATGGAGCCTCATCAGTCATCAAGCCAGCTCTGCTCTGTAGCATGTAAATGTGAGTATGAATGGAACAAAGCAGGCAGCTCATGTAAACAGTTTAATTGAAATACAGCCTTATTTACAATAGCATCAGTAGCAGGATTATTGCAGAGCGCGTAGACACAGTCAATGTTTCATACCTCAGGGGGAAAGAAATCGAGCTGTCCTTGTGAGCCGGTCAATGACAGCCTCCTGCAGCCACACCAGCTCTCTGCTGTCCTAATATTCATGTCTAAAACAATGTTGAGATGAGATTTTATTTTTTAATTTTATTCACATTTATTAGAGTTCAGCAAACTTCTGTGTGTGTCAGTCTTGTTCCCAGAGTTTTCCCTGTGCTGGTCGGACTGTGAGGAATGCCTTCCTCTCTCATGGACCATACCCAGCTAAAGACAAGATACACCTGGCCAGAATCATACGGTACACTTGTCTCTGCTTTTGTGTGTCTGTCTGTGTGCAGGGCTGAATCGATGCGTCCAGTGAAGCATATACACGCACTCGGCAGTCACTGTTGAGCCCCCTCCTGATTGGCCAGTTAACTTGTTTATTCAGTAAGACGAACAAAACATGACGTAGACGTTATATAGCAGGGCACATGGTGAGCTGGGAATACATGCACTCACATGCAATATACTGTGCCTATGGGACCTACAGTTGCATGCAAAAACCATGTGAACATCTGGACAGGAATATAAATACTCATCATTGCACAAAGACACACCTACACGCATACACATGGAGTTTATCCTGGGGAAATGCAGACGGAAAGTATTCCGTGTTTCAGAGGAAAAGGCTTACAAAGAACTAATGAATAATCAATGGATATTGACTAAATAAAAAAGGCAACCCTTGTGCCGAGGGAAGAAATGTGTGTATGTGCGTGTGCTTCATAACATTGTGTGGCTATACTTGTGAACTGACAATATATATGTGTGTATTTTAACAGGCGTAGCTATGTGGGTGTGGAGCTGGTGCAGTGGCTGTGTGAGCAGTGTGTGTACGTGCGCTGTCGGACTACTGCTGTGCGTGTCTGGCAGGTTCTGCTGGAGCTGGGTGTCCTGCTGTCTGGTAAAAACACAACTGCACACACACACATTGACACACACATTGACACGCACACGAACATGCCTGGAGGTCATACTATGCTTCAAAATTTATAGTAACCTTCTGGCGACATCAGTAACATTTAAAAAAAAAAAAAAAGGAACCAGTTTACCAGGTAATTTCCAGCAGAAGTCATTGCTTCAATCACCTGCTTTACTTTCCACAAGGTAAAATGACGCTGTGCCTCAGACCATGTTAACATAATGTTTTACCACACGCACACTAAACCTTCTGATAAACTGTGAATCACTACACCTGCAATGCCTGGATACGATGCAAGTATTCAATAAAGCTGATTAAAAAATAAAACTTAGAAGAAGGTGTTATATTATTCATGTTACTCTGGTTCGTGTTGAAACTACACTTGGTATGCTATGGATGACACATCATTGTAAAGAGGGCATAACATTCAAAGGCGGTTAATGTTTCTTTGAAGAATGAGAAAACCTGATCCTCTTGAGGCTTTTGAACATTTGCTCAGGTGCAGTTCATCGGTTTGCCTAATCCACCATAACTGATACAAAGAGTTTATCCCGGTTTTATTTGTCACCATGTCTCTGCTCTCTCTCTAGAACTAAGAGTGTCTGCTTTAAACCACCAGTGTACATTTTTTTTAACATAATTTCATTGATTCAAATTTGATTTAATTTTCAGCATGATTTAACAAAAGTATGTCCTCTTTATGGCTATTTTCAAATAACAACAACTTGAAGCATTTCCTTAATACGCATTTTCATGAATTTCATTCTAGAAATACAGTATATGTACCACAAAATATAATATGTATATAATTATAATGATAAGTGCATTATTGGCTTTTCTTTCTGTGGCATAGACTGCCACTTGATTATGATGCATGTAGGTGAGCTAACATAGTGGCCCCTAAAACTGTTGCATTCAACCCTTTGATTACACTGTAGTGTACAACAGTGTTTGTTTGTCAGGTATTATATTATAGATACATTATTGGATTAGTCACACATTTTCACTGTGAAAATATTAAAGGGAAAATGGGAAAACTTCATCTCTGATGCATAGCAGAAGCAGAAGCTGCTATTTCCCTCATTTGTTGTTGTGTTGGTGTCTCTTCTTTTTCCAGTGGACCAGCGGGTGGTGTTTTCGGACTCAAACTCTTACTACCAATTCAGCTTTGAGGAGTGTGACTCCGCCTCCTGTGAGTTCCGCTCCAATGAGGGGGAGTGGCCAGAGGCTGTTAGGCTCCTCCTACAACTCGCCCCATACGTCCAGTTTCGCTCCGGCGGCGGTGCCAACAGCCCGTAAGTGTTCACTTTAAAATCTGACTGCAAGTTATGCTACAATGGAGGGATGGTAGAGCTTTCACTTAAAAAACAACAACAACAAAACGAAGTTTGAACAAATGAAACTTAAAACTAAATTAGTTTGAATTTTTTGGAACACAAGCCGTCTAATCCTCAACTAACTTCATGTTGTAAAATCGACTCACCTGAGTCTCACCTGAGTTATAACCCAAGAGGTAAATTCAGATTTGTTATAAGACAGTTTCATTTTCAAAAAAAAGAAAACCACCTCACCCAGATGTTCGTTCCGAAATTGTTCCCACACCTCAGATTACATCTCTGATTATTAGGTATCATGATTAGGATTGAAACACACCTCTCCACGCTACATAAAAATGCGCAGATATTGTTTTGAGATGTTTGTGTGGCTGTTTTTTAGTACTTGTTATAATTAAGTTTCCATTTTGTGTTACCAAAGAAAACAACAGTGTAGTTTATTAACAAATCACACTGGACTGTGACTGTGATCTTTTGGAATTTAGAAAGGTCAATATATATTGAATATTGAATATTCCCCACATTTGAATGGTTGTTTGATTTAAAATTAAAAGGGAAAGCTATTGGATATATTATAAGTCATATTTATCTGTTATAATGACAAATGAATGTCATTGCTGGGTCTGTATTCAGGGCCAACATGTTAAACTGTTGCAGAATGTTGCTCATAGTTGATGGTGAATGTGACTCACTTGTGAAATACTGGATGATCTCCATTGACCTGAAATGAAAGCGCATTGCTCTGGTAAAATATTAAAGTTGAAGTGGCAGCGTTCCTGTTTAGTTTTAAGATTGAGGTCATTTGTCTGTCTGATGATTTACTGTGAAAAGTGACTGTTTGATTTGGTGGAAGTACATTACTGTTTTGCAACACACTCACTCAACATGCTCACCAAGATTGTCCTCAAATCCGAGCTAGAAACCTAATCTCTATTCAGTATTTTAAATCCTCAATCTGCTTATGCGACAGACACGTTTATGTGCAGGTGAACACACCTCCAACATCCATAGAAAAAATACACTCGTACAGAAAAACATACACATGATGCCATCACACATACACACGAAATTGGCTCTGACACAAACCCACACATGCGGAGTGGTGTCAGCCAGAGTTCCCTGCTTTGCTGCTCTTGTGTATGGGATTCCTGCTGAGGCTGCTACTGAACTCAATCTGTCACTCAGAGAAAGAGAGAGAGTGAGACGGTTCGGGAGGGGTTGGGTAATGAAAGAAATAGAGTATATATGGAGAGCGAGGGAACAAGAGCACCCGTCAACACATTCATCTGTGTGTCAACTTCAAAAGGTTTTTACAGACACCAGGGGAGAGAGCGTGGGAGCGAGGGGAATTGAATGTCATATAAATCTCATGTATCCTGCTGTACATACTCCTATGTTCTCCATCAGTTACTTTATATACATTATAGTGGATGACATTTGTACTTAGAGGCACTCGTGTGACAGGGTGCAGAGGAATGGGTGGACGAGAGAGGGGGATTACTGACATAGTGACGCCATTTTAGCTGTTTGTTTCACCTTCGCAGATTCGACATGGATGAGATTATAAATTCAACGCTCTCACTCTGTCTGTCACTTTGACCCTGCTGCTGTCTGTGGCTCTTTGACTGTCGCACCATTTCTCTGCAGGCATCCTCTTTATCTCTTTCCATCCCACACCCTCCCTCCCTCTCCACTTGTCTCTCTCGCTCTTGTTGGTGTAAAGGAGACTAGTCGTGGCTGTGAGGGAAAACACCTGATGTAACTCCATTGGCTGCTTCCAAGAGACTTGATGCCCCGATTTAGAATCACAAGAAGGCTAATAAGATACAGTAATTGAGGGAAAATAATAACTTTTTAGAATATGGCAAATATGGTATATCTATTCCAGTCACTGCTTCCTATCCTTAAACATAGGTGTTGTAAAAGGTTATGTTGGGTCAGTGTATGCACTGAAAGCAAAGCAGCAGACAATTTTCTCTGGCTTACATCAGCCTGTGTTTTTATAAACCTTCTAATTGGAGAAATACACAATTTTTGAAGTTGCTGCAGCAAGATTGTAAATGCAGCCAGGTGTAACTGATGCTGCTCATACTCCTCATGAATTATGGGTTCCTGTCTCTTGCTGTAGTTTAGTCTAATGAGGCAAGCATTAAATTGATACTGATAAGTTGATACTTGATGCCTCCTTCTAGTGAGTTCTACTTCCGTGAAGCCTAAGAACAACAGGCTACTAATTACACGGGTTATCTCTTCGGCATCATGTGCAGAAGATGTTTCTTAGCGTGTCATTAATCAGTTTGTGTCAACAATGCCAGCGTGCCTCCAGGGATTGCTGTGTCTGAACAATAATATTTGCTATCAGGCATATTGTGGACATTAAAATTGATTAGTTTATTGTTCCTGAAATACTCAGCAGAAATAAATGTTGTTTTCTGAAATACATTTAACAAGACTCTTATATCAAGCAGGTTTTAGAGTTCAGCTTCATGCATCATAGTACCTTGAATGAATCTTACAAATGTACTATTGTTATTTTAACTGAGAGTTAAATATAAATGTTATGCAAAAAACATGTCTCGGCTTCTCACTCTCTCTCTCTCCATCTCCATCTGAATCCACTTCAGTTTTAATTTAATGAGCTTCATTGGCAGGGAAGTCTCTGTGCCTCATTCTCTCTCTTGCGCTTTGCCTCGCATTATGGTAAGGGAAAAACTTGCATATATAGTGCTTTTTAGTACAGCTGTGTAAGGACGAGGCATTAAAGTTTAACTATAGATAGATGTCCTGCACACTGCCCCTGCAGCAGGAATCACTGCATTTGTTCATTTGAAGTTCAGTCCCCATCAAATTTAGCTTTGAGTGTCAACTAATCATGGAGAAATTGATGTTTAGATATGAACACCACCCCATGTAGCTCACTACACGCTTTGATTCCAGTCCTTTTATATCAATTTCATACAATTTCCATATAGACACCAAACACAGGGGTGGCTATGGGCAAAAATGCATAAGGATGTATGTTTAGGTTGTGATGAAAATGCTTAATATTTTGTCACACTGTGTACAAGCAATACCTTAAACTAAATGTTAGATATTTTTACTTTGTAATATTATGCACTGTACTGTATATTTGATGACACAATAGTGACAGTGGCAATTTGCAACTATTTAATGCACAAATCTGTCTCCCACATTACACTGTGTATTATACACAGTACAGTATCTATATAAATACTTTTAAAGTTTGGTGTAGTAGGAGGTGGCATGAGTCAATAACAATTAAGTTCCCTGTTTCCTTCCCTTTTGGAATATTGTGTTCTCAGCATATGCGTGTGCAGGAGGAGCATTGCCAGGAGCTAAAATATAACACCTTAGCTTTGGAGGAGAAAACAAACTTGCTCGCATTAAATAGTGCTCTGGTCCGAAGAGGTCAAAAGCCCAACAGACTCAGCAGAATGCTGCAGGAACATTTTGGCTAGAGATGAGGGCAACCGAACAGTCATTGTTTATTCCAGAGATTACATTCTCCACAAATCTGTGCTGTGGCATAAGCTTTTAAATACTGCGTTAGAAAGGTAGATAGATAGGTTGTATTCAGATCACAACATGTATATGTAGTAGGTTATTCAGGGTATGTCGATATATTAAATATAAGTTGACACAAGAGGAATATAAGGATTTGTTTCTGGTAAATCACAGCTCTCAGAGCACGGCTACACTTTGCGGCATGTTTTTTTTGTGGTAAAAACAGAAAGGCATTGCAAGCACCAATCATGTTAATTCTCTATCAATACTGCTCAGTGCTGCTTAATGATTGGTGACACACCTCCCACTGTGCAACTCTTTCAGCTCTGGCACATTCAGGCTCATGGTGAGTCACCAAATTATCAAATGAACGGCGGCTACAAAAACTTAATGACCCCAATGTGAATAAATTTAGCATGATGACTTAGAACAGACTTTGCACATTTCATGATCCACTAATGGACAACATAAGATCAAAACCCCCAACTTTAAATCACAGTGACTACTTGATAATTTGCCTTTGTTCATCCAGCTCTGGCAGGAGTTTGAGTATCGGTTATCTTATTTCAGAGGGTAATTTTGACCTTAAATACTGAAAGGAAAGCACAACCATCAAACTACGCTTATTCCAACAGTAGAAATATGTATTTTCACACTCCTTTTAAGGCATCTGTTGGTCTCCCCTGCCTCCGTCTCTCTCTGTCTGCTGGTGCCGATAGCTGAAGTGTCAGGCTGAGGGCTACATGTTATCACCATCTCTACCTCTTCTCCATCTATCATTTCCTTATCAGATTACAGTACACACACACACACACACACACTGAGTCACACAGGGCTTCATCTTCTTTCCTTCACAACTATTACTTGTGCCACTGGGATCGGTTGATAAAATCCAAATTGTATGCAAATTGGTCTGTGTGTGTGTGAGTGTGTGCAGACTTGCTTGAGAAAGAGAAAGTGTGTGTCTTGGACAGAGTGTGAGGCTGACTGATCCAAACACTGTTTTTTATAAGGGAACATATTAGATGGGGGGCCCACGGGTGTAGTCTGCTGCAACCTTGTATTATTGCTGTGGGAATAATGCAGAGTTTACCCCAAAACAACCACCTGTTTATACAGCAAACACACACACACACACGTACACACACACAAATGAAGTTATATGTATTCAGAGATGCCCTCAGGCTTGAATAAAAAATCCTCGAAGAGTCACACATCTATATAGATTCTGAACACATGTACACACAGCCGCCGCATTGCTGCACACACACGCAGCATCACTAACATCAATAGAAGGGTGTGTCTGGGAGCTATTTAAAATGAAACCACATGAAAGAGCTAAGGGGGGTGCAGAGAGAGATGCTCCATACAAAGACATGCAAGCAGTGAAGAACTAGAAAGACAGATGGGAGGCAAAATAAAACCGGCAGATACAACTCTGTACTCATCTGCTGTGTGATTATCATGTGTAAGGCTGCCACCTTTAAACTGTTTGATTATTTGTCAGAAAATGGTGTAAATTTAAGCTGATGAGTGGAATCATTGTTTCTGCTCTAACTGTGTTTCATTACATATTTTAGTACAGGATTGAACAACAATAATTGGGTCATATTTATCTATATTATATTTCTCTTTTTAGTTCATTTTGTGATTATTTCCTGTGTGAGAAACCATTGGCTTCCGTCCACTAATTTAAATAGAGTAAATATACAACAAATGTTCAGGTCTATGGGTAAGAAAATCCAGTTTAGGAGATTGCAGGCTGTAGTTCTCTCTAGGTATACCAGGGGGCAGTGTAGAGAGCACCACAGCTCTACAGGAAACTTTTCTCTGGAGAGTGTTTGATCAGAATATAATGCACTTTGTAAATAAAGCTCTGTACTCGGTGCGTGTGTCTGTTCTAGGTCAGAAGAGGACTCTGAGGGTAACAGAGACATCTGCAGTGAGATTCTCCAGATGAAAGCTCTTGAGAGGCTCACTTCTACGGTTAGTGTGTGCATGTGTGTCTGAAGATTGGTAGATATAGTATGATGTAATAAAATAAACAAAACCCCAAATTGTATTTTTGTGTCTTGTCTTAATTTGACACCTTTTTCTCCAACAGGTACAAAGTGAGTTGGCGGCTGCTCTCGCCAGAAAGACTCGCAAGGCTTGTAAGTATATGTTTAGTGTCTGTTTATGTGCGCTTTCCTGAGATGAGTAGTCCTCCTGGACTTTTTCATTATGAGAACATGGAGCGACAAAAGTGTGAAGAACTATGATTAATAACTTGATTGTGTTTGTGGTCGGTTGCAGTATCAGAGCAGGACTCTGAGACGACGGAGACGAGCCAACAGGAGCCTCGCACACCCAGCGAGGAGAGCAGCCCGGTAATAAACACACACATAAAGATGTACACACTCCTACTTAAACTAAATAATAGTAATGTCCCCATCATGTTATTTTGCCCCCAAACCTGATCCTTTAGTTATAATACAGGTATAATATCACTGATATTATAAAGGCGTGTAAAGGCAGGAAGATTTGGACAACCTCTCTTCATACACAGAATGAACAAAAAACAGAAGTCAAATGCAGTTTTTTAGAGGTGTGGTACGCCTAATGAAATGTTACCAAAGTACATGCAGAGCAGATGTTGTTTGAACCTGTACTGGCAAAACACATGCTGTCAGTGTGAATATCATTATGTGAAAACACTGGATGCTATTTATTTGTTCATGCTGCTCCACAGTTTGCTTGCTTGTTGCAGCGCTGTGCGTTCGGAGGAGGTTTCTGTATGTTATATAGCACACCCTGCACAGTAAAGCTTTTTGACAGCTGTTGTAACCAGATTGCTATAAAGAAAGGACCTGGCTCAATGTGATCAATACTGGCCAAATCAAATCATCATCACCGACACAGATTGGCTTGGGACGCCTATTGGATCACAACTGGGTTATTCCGACTATCTTGCTCTATTTTAAAGGTCACTGAGTGCAAGTTGTGTGTATGTATAAATGTATGTATAAATGTAGAAAATGGGGTCAGAAGAGAGTGTGGTGGGGGGACTGTTTGCTCTCTGGTCCCATCTTTGTACACTGGAAACCTCTTTTTCTCCATCAATTATTCATTCTCTGATTACACTAGAGATGAGATGGGAGGAACAGGAAAAACACCAATTTAAAACGCAATTGCACATACATTACTATAAATCAGTGCTTCACATCTCTTTGGCTTGATACAAAAAAAACCTTGTCACAGGACTTAAGTGGTGAAATGGTGAACTGAAGTGGTCATTTTTATTTCCTCGAAAAGTGTAAAAACAATTAACTTAAATGTTTTTTGGCCTTTCTGAATCATTCTGAGATCCCTCATGCCTTATATCCATTGGATTCAGCTGGATTACATTTGCTACGGCTCAGTCATAGTGCTGCTGTGATTTCAGTAGCAAAGTATCTGTTCTTCAGCCACATTTCAAGTATAGTTTACAGCTGTTTTGCTGACATTTGTTTTGTGTTTTACAATCATATTGAAAGCACGTTTGTAGCTCATTTAGATGTGGTAACAGATGCTTTGCGGCTGTACTTGAATGTGATGATGAAACAGCCAATCTTACAGCACAGCTCCTGTCATTAACCTGCATTTTTGTTAATTTTGCCTGTCGATGTCCTGATCATAGATGATTTTGTCTGCAGCATAAGCGGCATAATGGCTGTTTGTTAATGTACTAGGCTAATTAAGTCAGTGCTGCTGTCTGACAACAGAAACAGAAAAGTTTATAAAAGAGAACAACTCTATCGTAAGTTCAGCTATATTTAAAGTATTTGTAATCACAAACAGCAGGAGGGGGTCAGTCTTTTCCCTCTTCTTCTACTCTTCTTTCTCTCACATCAACTACAAATACATAAAATGTATGAAAACAACAAGTAACAAATTCAGTGCATAAATAAAAATAATGTAATGTCAGTTTCCAGTAAATATAGGCACTCATGTACATTCACAAGTGAATTTCACACTTCAGAGACAAGCTGCTCTTATCAAACTTACACCTGGGGAGAAAAGATGCATGACCCACGAAAGAGATGCTCTGGTCACAAAGCCAGCTATGCAACACAGCTGGATTTGGTGGACATGGGACATAAGATTCATCTTACAATTCTTTTTGGGGGGTTTGGGAACCACTGCAGATTATAGTGGTAACATGAGTATTTGTTTAGTTTGTTTGACATAATGACAAGGAGGACAATAAACCACCATAAACATGTCAAGATGTCACAATGAAGTCTAAGACTTATTTCCATTGTGGTCCTTGATGAGTAGAGTGGTGGTTTCAAAGAACAATGGGAATATTTTACTAATTCAACACACAGAAACTTAACTATACTGGAGTCTGATTTAGTTTGTGTTACCCTTCAGCTGACTGAGAGTTTTACCTTATCATGGAAGTAAAACACATGAGATGAAAGAAAAATGAAGGATACAATGGGAGATAGATGGAGACAGCCACACAATATAAATACACAGACGCAGATGTAATGTTCTGGAACAGGAAGTTGAAAACAGGTTAACAGGAAACAGCAAGGGACAGGGGACTGTGGCTCTGATATAATGTCTGTGTGTACATGGCTATTCTACTAGATAAGAGTTTTCCTAGTAAACAAAATGAGACGTGGGAGTATGTCATAATGTTCTTTCGTGTGTGTGTGTGTGTGTGAGACCCTCTGCTAGAGCATGGCACCGTGGGATAGGAAAATAAGGAAACAAGGAAAATAAACAGTCCAGGCTGCCCACCATTGGTGATAACAATCATACTAGCAGCACCCTAGGGAACACACACATCCAATGTTTTCTGTCATCAGGACAAAACCATTAGTTTTCCCAGCATTGCAGCTCTTTTAATGAAAACCATTCTGTCTCTCTCTGTTTTTTTCCCCTTTCTTTCCCTCTTTAAGACATCACTGTTAGATGCGCATATTTACACACTTTCTATCTACTTCTCTTGGATAAACTACTGGATTGGATGAAGGATATTAACGCATTTCCCAACTACTCCCAACTATAGAGGGGAGGAGACAGACACCACACACAAACACACCCCAAACACACACTCCCGCCCACTTATACTACTAATCACACACACTCACCCTTTCCCCGCCAGATACTCTGACACAGAGTAGTTAGATTTAGACAGAGAGAAGTCCAACAGATAAAGGACTTACAGACTGTAACAGAAAGAATAAGAGACAAGAGACACAGAGAGACTATTTCATCTCATTCACCTCACATGGACATAAAGAGAAAACTGAAAACTTGTCATTGCATGTTCCTGGATTATGCCCAAACTCCTTTTGGGACCAAAACACTGAACTTTCTCGACCTCAGTCCTGCAAACACTTTTTGACCGTTTCCACCATGTCTTGGGACTGCGGGTTGAGATTTGTGTTCATGCCTCCTGTGTTGCAGCTGGGCGGGGTGTGTGCATTGCGGAGTGGCGGTGGCAGCGGTGGCAGCGTCGGTGGAGGAATGGGGACTTGTAGCCGTGAGGAGCTGACCAGCCGACTGGGGCTGGAGGCCGTTCAGCGGCTGGCAAAGGACGGCTGCCGGCTGCTGCAGAACCACAACTACAGGCTGCCCGACAGGAACCAGGCGGTGAGTAGAGAGCGTAATATTTTGCATGACACTTGCATTGTAAATAAGACATTTGTGGCAGCAAACAGGCGGACTAAAGACTCCATATTTTGAAATATCATTAATATCAAGCTGTGCATCTGATGGGGTTAATGATGTTGTTCTGCAAACTCATTGGTGTTTCAACCAAGTAATCTGCAGAGCAAGTTGTGGCTATATGGTTAGCATGAGTGGAGAGTAATGGACGTCATCATGTGGTAAATACTGTCATTATTGTCGTCACTTTTAAGCACACACTCCACGTCTGAGTTACTCATGGATTCAGGTGAGGGATCATATGAGTAAATCCTCATCAGTACCATCCTGATTTGTGTTGCTCTCAATCTTAAGGACAAACATGCATAAACACACATTTACAGGATGCCTGCTCACTTTTGAGCATCATCTTAGTACTGACACACACACACACACACACACACACACACACACACACACACACAAACTGAAGATGCAAAGAGCTTCACTTTGTTCAGATCACTTTATATTAAACAACCACCAGCTATCTAGCTTGTCTAATGTGGGTGTTAATAATGGCTTAAGCAATGTGATCTCACACACTTTTTTTACAGTCTGTCAAGTACAGTGTGTGTGTGTCTGTGTTCTTTTGTGCGAGTGTGAGTTTGCTGGTTAGAGCTTATAATCATGTGTGGGAGCTTGTGTGTGTGTGTGTGTGTGTGTGTGTTTATGCACTGTTGGTGCTGTGACAGGCTGAGTCAGTGTGTGCGTATAATGAGTGGGGTGTTAGTGAAGCGTTGTACTGTATAATCCGGCTCTACAGTACACCTGAGGGCAGGAAACGAAGCGAATGCAGTCTGATTTCACCCTACATCACGATGCGGGTGTTTGAGAAATGTACCACATATCTCATCAGCTCTGTGAGTTTGACTGGAACCCAGCCTTGGGGATTTTCCGGAGCTCATATGATTTCACTTTGATTCCTTTATGTACAGAAGTAGGAACATGTTGCTTTTTATAGCAGTATCACTACTGTATGAAACTACAGAGAAATCTTTAAAACAGTAATGTAGAGAGGGTTCAACCAGACTTTTCTACATATTTCACACATCATTAGAAAATAATTTGACTGTTTTTAGGTTGACTTCAAGTTTAATTCCAAGTCCTCTCAAATGAATGTAAGTTACATTAGGACAAACCTTTGTACCTTCTGAAACTTTCCTTTTAGAGTTTAAAATTTTCATTTCCAGCTAATTATTTTACAGATGCATGCAGAGCCAGACATTTTTCTGATCCACAGAATTTTAGACACTAGTCCAGCTCATGAAGTTTCCAAACATAGAATATAATAGTTTGTGCTAAATTGCTGTCAGATATGTATAAAACTAAGCACAAGAAAATCTAGGATAAAAAATTGTACATTGTAGAGTGAGGAAATGTGTTCTTTAACTTAACATCTACTGAGTAAGACTTTTAACATTGGGAACAGTGCTGATGAATTGATATTAAGAGGTTAATGATGAAACACCCATGTAGTTCAAGGATCCTTTATTCTGCACACGCCACATACCCACGCTGGTTAAAGTAAACATCAGAAAGTGCCAGAAGTTCTTATATTTTTTTTAAATATGCGGCATGAGCAGCTCATGTAGAAGTTGTCAAATTATCGTTCTCTTTAAGGTTTTGTCAGGATCCAAAAAAACTCTTAGTTCTATCAAACTCTCATATGAAAGATATGTTAAACATAGACTTTTACGATGTTACTAGAGGTAGGGTTGGCAACCAAATTGGTGGATTACGCTATATTTGCAACTAGCAATGATATAAAAAGTATGGAATAACTTCAACCGGTACTGAGTGGTCATGACTAATTATATAACTAAGAGGAGAAGTATTGGCAGATCTATGTCAGCTCAGGGTTCTACATAAGGTGCACATCAGAAATAATTTTCCTGCTCCTTCATTATCCTGATCTTACCGCATGGTTACATGTTGGTTATGTTAGACTGCTGTTTTTTTTATTATTAGACATATTTCATAGTTATAATTCATCAATCACCACTTTAATTCAAAGTGTCTACATGGATGATGCTTTATATGCGTGTAACAGGTGTGGCTATCATTTTTTTTGCCAGTTCATTGTCCAGCTCAGGCTGCAAAATGTGGCAGACCAAACCAAAACCAAGCAAACAGCTCAATTCACCACAAAGACCTCTCTCCTTTACTGGGTTGTCATGGTGATTTTTTTTTTTTTTTTGTTGCTTTTTTTTCCATGACAGACGAGCTCTGACAAACCGGTGTGGGCTGTTTCCATAGTGATATAACTCATGTGTCAGTATAATGTATTTGGTGCATTTCTGCCTTATAGTCACTTCAGACTTTTAGCCATCAGAGTTTACCAGAGGTCAACCTGCACAAAGGATTACACAAGGCCACAATGTGCATGACACACACATACACGCAGAGCAGCTTTTTGGGCAGCTTGTTTTACTTTCAAGTTACACTGTGTGTGTATGTGTGTGTGTGTATTTAAGGTTGCACGTATGTGTGCTGCTGACCTAAAAGCATTGTGTTTTCATATTCTTATCCACTATTTCCAGGAATCAGGCTCGGAGCTATCACAACACAGATATGACTTGGTCACTATCAGCACAGACACTACACACACACACATACACACACATGCACACAGGAACGGGAAGGGAACACAGAGTGCTTCCTTTTGGCTCTCCGTGAGGCCCACCTTTCCTCTGTACAATTTGTCATATTTTTTATGTGTGAGAAAGAAAAGAGGACAGACGGAGTGGGAGAGAGACAGCGAGGAGGGCAAAAGAGCTTTTGTCACAGAAGTCCTGATTTTGCAAGAGGCCAAAGATGTTTTGTGTCGTTCTATTCTTGTTTCTTGTGCACACCGTGAACTTCAGTTCGTGTGTGAAGTGTGCATGCACTTTATGACTCCATGAGGGGCACAACAAGTGCATGTCCTCTAGTCTCTATTTTCTCCTCCCAAATCTCAAAGAGAGCATAAAGTCTGAACAAGACAGAAACAGAAACTTGGCTTTGGAAGTGAGGGAGAGGAAACAGAAAAAGTGTTTCTAAAAGTGTAGAGAGGAGACAGTGAGGAGGGAAGGGTGGAGATGAGGTGGAAGCACAGATGGTTGAATTGAAGGAAGGGATGGTAAGAAATGGAAGGAAAGGGACTGACGCACCTGTTAGCTGGGAACAAGTGACACCCCTGAGAACTGAGTTGTGGAGGTTTTTACACGTTCTAGTAAAGGTTCTGCCCATCATAACTACAAATAACACACTTAAGATAGTTTTAAACCATCATTGCTTGTATTGCATAATTGCAAATTTCAGTTAATGTTTTTGGCTGAGACTAAAGAAACTAATCAATCAGTTCATGTGAACAGTTTCTTTTTCTCAAAGTTGTTGCCCCTTTTACATTTAAAAAGTTTGGATTAAACTGATGTGACAGTTGGATTCACACAACTTCTTTCTGTCACTTTTCCTCACACTCCTCTGTCTCTCACTTTCCGCCCTGGTCTCTTGCCTTTCATCTTTCTTTTCTTTTCTTGTTCTCTCTCTCTTTCTGTGTTGCATAACTGTCTTACCCCTCCTCTCCACAGTGTTCAAGTGTGTATATTTATCCTTTTCATGGCTTACATTCTTTCTCAGGCTAAATTAAATGTTATTCTGGTGAACTGCTGTTTGTACTTAAATCTTTACAGATCATTTGTGTGTGAATTAATTTGTGTGCACTTATAAGTACATATGCATAGTGGGAATATTGTAAATTTTGCTTCTGTTTTGATGTATTTTCGTATTTTCAAGTCTTTTGAGCTTTTGTGTGTGTCTGTGTGTGTCTGTCTGTGTGTGTGTGTGTCTGTGTGTGTCTGTCTGTTTGTGTGTGTGTCTGTGTGTGTCTGTGTGTGTCTGTGTGTGCCTGTGTGTGCCTGTGTGTGTCGGTGGTAATGTTGCCTTCCTACACTCTTGGCTCAGAGTTGTTTTTCTTGGCATCTGTGTAAAGAGTATGAGTGTGTTATCAGAAAGATCAACAGTTTGCTACTGTATCAGGAACACAACCCAACGTTTTCTTCTCCTTTGTTTTTATAGTAGTTACTGCATAATTGGTTACATAATCTACAATAATCAGTATTCCTGTGAATTTATTAGATAGTTGTTGGCATAGAGAGACAGGAAATCAGTCAGAGGAGATTAAGGGGAAGGCTGGTTAAAAAAGCGTCCTGTTCATATCTGAACCCTGGATGATGTGGTCTAATGGCATGTCCCCTTTAGACCACTTAGACCACTGTTATCTGGATATCGCATCTGGGCCTTTGGGTGCGGTTTGGGTGCCAGCTCAAATTGTAATTAATGGCATGCAGTGTCAGATCTCTTTACATCAGCCATCACTAGTTAATTTATCAGCTATAAGCATCTCTGTCTTACTGAGGACATTGAAAGAACCATTACCATTTCATTATGTAACATGCTAGATTTCAAAGTACAGGTGGGTTCACATTCAGCAGTATGAGTATTGGCTGTTATAGACTCCAGATTGTTTTGTGCTGTGTTTTGTGAGCTTAAGGCTAGATAGTAATACAGTGCTAGCCTGTTAAATAGTGATGTGTCATTTTTCTGTCTTAAGTTAATGATGGCTGGATAGGACTGAATAAATATTGATAAAGCTTTATATAACTTTTTAAAATTGCAGTTTGCTGCCATATGCATATTAAAATAAGTTATCTTGGCAAAGCTGAAGACGCTCTAAATGGAGTAAGACATTGTGCTCCGTCAAAACACCTCCAGTTTTGTCTTTTTTTGAGCGCTCAGCCAAGATGGAGGCTCTGCTTCCTACTGGGAATCAAACCAGTCTCTGCAGTAGTGGGCGAGTGTTTCTTTCTTTTTCTTTTTTTAACCTATGAATTACCTGAACACATCTACAATTAATCATCATGCCTTTTAGCCATAATGGAGACCCGGGCAGTTGCATTGTGAAGTCAGTTTTGATGGCTGTACAACTTGTGAATGCAGAATCGTAATCAAATTTTAATTTTAAATATATATATTTTTTTAATCAGACGAGGGTTTTAGGAGAAACAGTGACACACACTGCAGCTGCACACCTGAGGGAGAGGATTCAGTGACCTCAGTGCGTTAAACATCTGTATAATACTCCAGCTGAATGAGTCATCAACACACACACGCATGCACGTGCGCGCGCGCGCACTCACACACACACACACACACACACACACACACACACACACACACACACACACACAAACACAAACAAAAGCACATATTGTTTTGTCAAACCCAATTGAGACCCCACCTGCTGTCTCTCAGGATCAGACAGCTCCTTTCATCAGACAATCACAGTCTGATTGCGTGTGTGTTTACTGACTTGTTTTTGTGTGTTACAGAGGTATCTGTGACTGCGTTAGTAGTACTCTGTGTTTGGGCTCCATGATGTCTACCAAAAAATCAAGGTTCCAAATATTGTTATCACAGTTATTGATTAGTGTAAAGTTGGCGCATGAACCGTAACCATTTTTTTAAGCAAAACAAAAGCTATTGTCACTGCGATATTGTGTAATTGTGTCATCTAAATGTTGATGTGTGCAGTCCTACATGAGAAGCAGAGCTCTCTATGCAGGACTGTCTTTCTGTTGCACTGTGCGTCAGTTGTGATTTCTGCTCGAGCCCTGTGGCTGCGGCAGAGCGAGCAGCTGGAGGAGAGACGTCGCTTCTTTATCTCTCCTCCTGCTCCCTTCCTCTGCCTTTGATCTCCCTCTCTCCTGTCCTTTTTCTCTCCTCTCCTCGGGCTGTTTCTTATTGTACTCCTTTGTCCATCTGGAGCTCTGTCGCTGTCGCACTGCCACTGCAGGTGTGTGCGTGTATGTGCCGGAGTCAAGTTGCTGCTCATTTTTGAAGCAGGAGATCATTTCAAGTGCCAGGCCACATTCCTGGTTGTCCCCATTGTTATTAATTACATAACACCGTTTCTTCTGAAGGCAGGAAATGCAATACTTCCCTTTGATGGTGCCAACAGAATCTGTGTCTACATGAATGGATTGTTGAGTGAGTGTGTGCTACAGTTGCATATGTTAAGGGGGAAGGATCTGAAGCTTGACTGATAATGGATTTTTGCAACAATATTTAAGGCTTTAAAAATCTGACAATGATATATATGGGCTTCATTTTGAGCTCTTTGAGGTCAATAAAGAGTTGTGACCAAGACTGAATTACCTCAAACATCTTTAGCATTTCCATGCTGTATTTCTTGTTACTTATTGGACATCATACACACAGAAACATATACTGTATAAAGCTAAAATTAGCCTGTAATACTGACTTGACCTGACCTCTACTGGACACACAGGTAATTTGTTCTCTACCTTGGTATAGCTAGGTTTTCTGTGATCAGAGTCTGACACACTGAGTACACAAATGATGTAGGTAGATGTGTCACTGCGTAACGTTGCCTGTTGATGCTGAAAGTGTCATCCAGTGTCTTCACTCCCTTAAATCACCTTCCAACTGTTTTGTCCTTGCCTCAGTATGTGACATGTTGTCTCTCTGTTTTGTCTCTCCCAGGAGGCGGTGGGGAGGGTTTGTCTGAAGGAGAGAGGACGGGACGTATTGGTGTTGCAGAGAGTGACATCATCAGTGACGTCTCCATCGGACCGGCCCTCACCCACATCGTCAGGGGGCGGGTCCAGAGAGGAGGATTGCGACAAGAGGTCAGTCCCTCCTCCTGCATAATAAGAGCCCTCATAACCAACATTGGCAACAAAAGCATAATCATAGTACTCCTCCCTCTCTTCTTCAGTTTTTTACTTCAGGATCTCAAGTTGCAGCCACACACTCTTGCACGTACATGCAAATTATCAGTAGTGCTGTCAACACTGCGTGTGTGTATGTGTATGTGCGTGCATGTCTTAAGATAATGTATGCTTTAGCTTCTGGCACAGAGCGGGAAGAATGGCTTTTTTGTTTTCAGCTGCAAGGGAAACAAAGATGACACCAAGACTGGTTTACTTCTTTCTGCAAATCAGTATATGGGTTTAGGATTATGTGCGTGTGTGTGTGTGTGTGTACAAGTGCAATTCCTCAAAGTAAGTTTCTTTTGTGCAGAGTTTGTGTGTATTTAAGCCAGTGCCAAGACCTTAGGCACAATGCAGGGAGTGTCAGTGACAGGCAGGTTAAGTGGGTGTGTGTGTATGTGTGTGTTTGTACAGTGCATAGCATCTTCACTAGCAATCAGTTCCTCTCAGTGCTACTATAGGAGCAGACAGAGTTTCAATCTGTGGAGCTCATAGTTGACAAGGGCAGACGGCAAAGCAGTTTACCCCAGAGGAGAGCACCCTTCTTGGGGATGCAACGCTTAGATGAGGGCGGATCCTCCAGAAGTGTTCAGTTATGAAGATGACCACCGAGCTAGCTACGCTTGCAGAGGCAGAGGAGGACTTAGATGATGAAGATGAGGAGGACGATGAGGATAGCAACCATGGCGAAGATGGCAGCAGTTCAGAAATGTGTACATTTGATGTTCCCCATTTTCGCTACATTGACGATGACGATGTGAAGGAGAATGAGGAGGAAGATAGGGAGGGAGGATGGAGGGATGGAAGTGCTCGTCCATGGTGCTCATTTTCTAGTGAGGAAGATTGTTGTGACTCTTCGTCTTACAGGTATGTGGTGGTGTCAGGGACACCGCTCAAGATCTTGGAGCATCTGCTAAGTGACCTGAGGTTGGACGACCAAAGAGGGGCACCAGAGAGCAGGGAGAGCGGTAAGTTTGTTGACACACCTGCGCAGGTGAACACACATGTCTTGTAACATTGTGCACAGGGACACATCTGTGTAGAAGGTTTTGAGTAAAGCAAAAGTTAGTGGAAAATTAGTCATATAAATAAAGCAGCTGAGATGTTTGTCTCTGCTGTTTGACCAAAGGTGTACTTAAAACTAAGCAACTCCCCCACCCTCTCAATCAAAGGAATTTCATTTTCAGTGCCACACAACAAGTTACAACACAGCCCTACCCGGACCTCTTTCTGCCTCTTTAATTTTCCCCAAAGTGGGTTCAGACCAGGGAGGTATGCACTTCCCCTTGATTATACTGTGTGTGTGTGTGTGTGTGTGTGTGTGTGTGTGTGTGTGTGTGTGTGTGTGTGTGTGTGTGTGTGTGTGTGTGTGTGTGTGTGTGTGTTTTGTGCGGCTGCATGAGTCAGCCAGCCCTCACATCATATCCAGGTGTGTGCGTACATTCATTCAGCCATGTCATTGACTGTGAATATGAGGAGCATTCAAGAGGTTGAATGCTCTAATGAGTTTCTGTAACGATCCCCGCAGGGTGTTGTAGGCAAACTATTTCAGTGGTTTGTTAACTGTCGTATCTCATTTTTACAATCCTCAAGCTTACCTTATAGCTGCTTGGGTTCTTTGATTGTGCAGGCACAGTACTACTATACTGTTTTAGGAAATGTTTTGTCATTGGTTTTATAGCTGTGTAGTTAGCCCATACTGTAGATGACATTAAAAGTAGGGCTGCAACTAATGATTACTTTCATTTTAATGAATCTAAACTGTTTGCACATGTAGTCAGATCAACATTTTGTATGTAAGATGTTAGAAGGAAGTAAAAAATTACGTCTATTGTATTTATTTTTCTTTCAATTTACATAATTTTGGATTATTTGAAAGCATTTGTATAGTTTTTTGCTGTTTAAGTAAGTTAATCATTCTTGGACAACAACTAACTTCTTGTCATAGTTAGTGGCACTAACTTCTTTTCTTCAAATTAAATTCAGTGCCATCATACTTTAATCACACGGGGACATCTGGGTCCCGAACCTGTATCTTATAAGACCTGCTCTTGCTTGTTTTCGCTGCGTTAAGACAAGGCGTCTTTATGTATCAACTCCTCAGCACCACCAGTTCCCAGCAGTCCACAGGGAGCCATCTCACTGAATTGCAGGAAGCAAACGAAGAAAGAGGGAGAGATGAATGTAGGCGAGAGAGAGAGAGAGAACTGAGATGGTCTTTGTGGAGGAAGGCCGCCTGATATTTATTCACTCAAAAGAGAAAAGACGCACTTTTTTTTTTTTTTCTAAAGCTTGGGATGTTTTTTTTTTGTGGGAGCAGAGGGAGAGGCAGAAGCAGGGATGCAGATCAAGAGTGTATGTGCATGTTTGGCTGTCTTTGTCTCTCTATCTGTGTGCGTGCATCTTCTATGTGCTTTGAATAAGCATGAGGCTAGTGTGTGTGTGTGTGGGTGTGTGTGTGTGTGTGTGGAGGCCCTCTGGGGTGGTGCTGAGCATCAGTGTGTCGTTTTAGCAGGCTTAGCCATGCAGCATGTTGAACAGGCTCCAACATGCTTCCACAGAGAGAGAGCGATTACCCCAACCACCCCTCCCAATGTACACATAAAAACACACACAACAAAAAACAAAGCAGCAGATTACCGCGATTAGTTCAGCACACACATTTTCTCTCTTTTTCACTGTCTCTCACAAGAGATAAGTCCCCAAGGTCAGAACTGAATGAGTTATTCATCAGGGTGCGCTGTGTGAGTGTGTGTGTGCGTTGAGGTGTGTATTGCTGTGTCTGTGAGTGCGTGTGCGTGACTTTGTGCGTGCCAGCAGGCAAACGCAGAGGGCATATGTTGCAGATGAAAATGGATATTTATCATCAGAGAGCTGAGAAGAGGGCGAGTGTAGGAGAAGAGGAGTAGCGGGAGGAAATGAAAAAAACAGGTTTGTAGGGAAGAGGGGGCGGGTAAGGATAATTTGGGATGGAGAGGGAGTCATGGAGGCATATAGAAGGCAGAAAAAAAGACAGATAACTGGTCAAGAAGGAGCGCTACATCCACAGACTGAAAGGGGCTGAAAAGTGCAAGTAAGTCAACAGGGTTTTGAAAAAGTGATAAGCTCAATCAGACCTGCCTAAAAATATTTCTTGAGAAAAGTTGTGTTTTTATTTCTAAAGAGAAGACGGTTGATCAAATATTAATGTGGCGGCCTCCGCTCAGTCTTCTATAATTGATTTCTTTACTCTCTGCCCGACACAGCCATATTTAGGTCACACATTTTCTCAGAAAAAGAGTTTGACACCACACACACATGCACACGAAAACACACCACAGCTCCCTCACACCACCAACAATGGCTTATTACCCCTCTGCCACAAGGCCTGTTTATATTCGGTTCTTACCCATTGAACACCTGCTGAGTCAAACACATACACACACACACACACACACACACACACACACACACACAGTTGTTGTCTCACTTTCACATTAGCTCTGCTCTGCTCTGATGAATTTTAGTTTTTGAAGTTTAAACCATGAGCCAAGAGAAAGAAAAACCTTTTTAGTGTTGTAAATGGGTATTTCTTTATAACATTAAATATGACAAAATAAGTAACAATCAAAGCTGTAATATTTGTATAAAAGACTATATAGGTATGAGGTATAAAATGTAAACACCGAAAAAACATCAGGACATAATAAAATGACTTTTAATCTCTTCAACCTCAAACTCTTGCTGCATCGTCGTGGTGGGCTGGAGCCTATCCTAGCTGACTTAGGGCGAGTCGCCAGTTCATCACAGGACACAAAGAGACAACAAGTATTCACACTCACACAGTTATTTATTAATTCCTAATTTATAGTCACCAATTAACCTATTAAGTACATGTCTTTGGATTGTGGAAGGAAGTCGGAGTACCCGCTGAGAATCCACACAGACACGGGGAGAACATGCAAACTCCACACAGAAAGACCCCAGCTAACGTTCGAAACAGGAACCTTCTTGCTTCAAGGCGACAGTGCTAACCACTGCACCACCGTGCTGCCCCTTGGTCAAACCCACAGAACTATATTTTGACTTCTAGTGGAAATCCCAAAGTCTCCAAAGATACTAAATATTTCAGCCTGAATATTAAGGAAATGTGCATCAAATTATGCCCAAGACATGGAGAATGTTTTATTCGATGGACTGATACAGCTATAAAAGACATATTACCTTTTATAAGTTGATATGGCAAACATGTTAGTTATGTGTCACATGTGGTTTAGCTCAGGGGAAATGTTCCTGGGGGAAATGTCTGTCTTGTTAGCTGTTAAATGCTCCCCTATGTTCACCAGCTAGTTGCTAACTTTGTCTGCTGTTTGGTGCTGGTAGCATACAGAGGGGATTTAGAACTTTTTCACTAAAAAACAAAAATGACTCCATCGGAGTTTGACTTTCCACATCTTATTTCCACATAAAAGTGGAAAACTTCACTTGGACCGCTTTGCCAGTGAAGGCCTCTGAAGTGATGATATGTTTCCTGTGTTTCAGAAATGCTGTTGGATGACTTCCTGTTGACCTACCTGGTGTTCATGTCCACTCATGACCTCTGCCAGGCTCTGCTGGGACAATATCCTTACTGGCAAACGCACACATAATCACACACATACACACACACACACACATCCTTTCAGCCTCCACACTGTCCTTTGTTGTTTCCTTGACCGCTCTCACCTATAGCAGCGCCCGCTGCAGGGGCCAAGAGGAGGGCAAAGACGCTCTCTACAGGAAGCGTAAGGTACTGCAGCTGGTCTCCCACTGGAGCAGGCTCTACAAGGACTTCCTCAAAGAAGAGGAGCATGTCAGGAGCTTCATGAAGGTACGACTCTGTTCTCTCTATTTGAATGATTTAATGAGTTTATCCTCTGGTGTCCTTTCACGCGTGTCACTGAAGAACTTAAGGATTCTCATTCATCTTCATTTGTCTCTCCGTTTTGCTCTAAAAAGGGGTTCGTCCTTCCTCAAGTTCTGCATGGCAGGACATCAAACATATTGTGGAGAGAGCTGAAGAGTTGTGTGTGTGTCTACCCTGATCCTTTTGTTTGACTGTGTTTCAGCTTTCTCCCACGGGGAAACCTTGTTGATGCTTTTATCTCCTCCTTCTGACAAAACAAGCAGATAAAGAGAAAAAAATACAGACACTTTCATGGTGCATAATATGAGGAATGAGGGGTATAATCAAAATATGTGGCTGTAGATTTTTCTTTAAGAGACTAAGATAACCAGCAGAATCATTCAACTGTATCTAAAACAAATCAAATGAGCAAAAAATGAAAATGAAAATTTAACCACTTATTGTATGTAAGTATAATATCTACACATCATTCCTCACAACAAATGTTGCGTGTTCCTGCTGTATTTTCACATGATTGGCTGAATCGGATTTGAATCCCCGTGACAACCGTGACACTGAAAGAGAAAAGGATAAACGCACGGACACACACACACACACACACACACACACACACACACACACACGAACACACGTACATACACGCCAATCACTTGTCCCTCCGTAACCTGACGGCTCCATTGCTCGGTGCCGGGTTGCCATGGAAACCAAAGTGCGAGGGTTGGCATGGGTATAATCTCATATGGAGTGCGTAACCCAGGTAATAGTTGCCTAGTAACAGAGGAATGAGAGGGGGGATTGGGATGAGAGGCTATGGCAGGTCAATGACAGCGATAAGCAGGTGTGGGAAGATGTGTGCGTATGCACATGCGTATGTGGATCCCCTGTAAGTTGTTACTGTTACCGCCTCCTGAGCTTTCATGCTACTTACTAATTGTCTGCCACGCACACACAGAGACACTAGCCACCCATTTAAGTGCAAGGTACAGAATTTGTGTGATGTTTCTTTAAAGTAATGTAACCCACGCAGCATAATTTACATTTAATTATACTCAGTAAACGAGCTGCACAGACTTGTCCTCTTAATATATAACAGTGTTCACATACGGTAGCATTTAATGACAGTGTCTGAAGTTGAACTTTTTGGCTTACCAACCATAAGGCCTAGTGGGGTTAAAGGATTGTTCCACCCTAATTACAAAATAGCATATTGTCTTTCATTATCAGTACACATGATATGTAACAAAACTTAGCATGTCTGTGGAAGCCCAGTACCGCTGTTAAAGGATGTTTTGACCTATCACAAGGCGCTCTAGTGTTTCTCTAGTATTTGTCCAGGTTTTAAGATCTTCCGCCTTCATTTCACTTATGATACTCAAATGATTTGAAAAATGATTTGAGTGAACCAATCCTTCTAGATTTTAGATACCTTTTTTAGGCATCATAATTCTGATATGTTAAGACTTATGTATTATCCCACAGATGTGTGTAGATTGTTATAACAGGCAGCTTGTCAGTCAGCTGATTGATATGGAGCTAGTGTAGTGGTGGAAAGCAGAGCCAAAGTCTGAAAAGATTCAAAGACTAAAGCATTCAAAAGTTATTCCTGCAGCCAGTCACCACTGCTTCTGGAGACTTAATTGTAATTTCATGGATCTTGGTTTTCTTCTGTCTCTCTGTCAGACTCTGTACAGGTGTGTTTTAGAAGATCTGTATGAGTTCCCCACGCTGGAGAAAGATCTGAAGGAGTTCCAGAAACTTCTGCGCCGCAGACAGTAAGTGTGTTTATCTCTGCAGAAGGTATTAAATATATTACTAGTGACTAAATCACTGACAAAATATTATTTTATTTTTCCATGCGTACCCGCATCCCCCCTCACTGTTGTGCTTTGTTCTTTCTTGTAGCACTGTGGATGACTGCCCTCCAAACCAAAAGGTAAGTCAGAGAGATGAGATGGAATATTTACTTCATTGAAGTCCTTGGAGGTTCAGTTGTAATAGTTAAGCCTGAGCTGTATATTGATGCATTACACGTTATCAGTGAAGCATTATACATCAGCATGTTTCTTCTGCTCTCAGAGTAAACAAATGTATCAGCAGCTGAGCTTGAAGGAAAACTGTTTGCCACTCCGAAGTCCACCGACTGAGACTAGAGAGGGTGAGTAACGGACATAAACACATGCACACATACACACAACACAACAAGACACACGGCACTGGACTGTACACAATTATACATAATTGCAGAGTTTTGCAAATGCAAAGTGCTTAAATACAGCGTGTTCATTTTTTCTGTACTTGGCAAAAATTATCTAAAGTCTCTATCTACGATTTTACAGTATTCTTGTTTCAGCCATTTGCTGCTCTGTGAACATTTTCTACATGTCTTCCAGTTCTTTGTTGCGTGTACGTGAGCGCTGACTCCTACCTGAGTGTCCACACACACCCCTCAATGGAGGCCAATGAGATGCTAAGGATCGTGAGTCTGAAAATGGACAGAGCAGAAGAGGACATGGTGCTCGCTGTGGTGTCACACACTGGAGGTACACACACACAAACACACAAAGAAATACATGCACAATAAATATTCAACACTGTAACAGGAGGATTGAGTTACCTCTTGAAAATGCTAAAATACTCATTTTCTACACCAGTTCCCACCCTTTTTTGTGTAAATGCCTCCCACAGCCCTGTCGGATGAGATCAAGCACTCTCTCATCAATACCACGATGCTCTTTTGAGTGGATTATACACTGATATTTTTTAACACTAGTTAAATGTCAAATGTTAAATGTCAATAGTGTCACAATATTTTTAAATAAAATTGAATAGTCAATGTTTAGGTCTGTTTAGTTTGTATTTGTACCTGTCTGTGTCAAAAAAAAGAAACTGAATCTTTCATCCATTTATCGATTACTTTTAACCAACTATTGTAACCATTTACATATTACCCATAGCTGTGGCAACTCTTTATTCATTTATGTTGCTATCTGATGTTGCTACTTCAACTGTTTATTCAGTACTCAGCTGTTTGTCACCTTTAACCAACTATTCATTTATCCATTACCTGCAGAATAGCTATTTAGTTGATTAAGTGGGCTACCACACGATCCTTTCATGTACTTTTGCAGTGCAGGGGGTACAAGTACCCCTGGTTGGAAATCTCTGTTCTACTGTTCTCTCTTTTCAACAAATTATCATAACCTCTCTCTCATCCTTCTTTTCTGTATGTTTTTATCTACAGAGCGGAGGGTGTTACAGCCCAGTGACTGTGTGTATTCAGAGTCCCTGACCCCACAGGGAAAGCTCATGGCCTGTCGCAGGGATCTCACTGAGATCTTGGTATGTAAATGCACAGTTCTGCTCATGCCTCTGTTCTTGTGTAACACTCAAGCTTTCCAATTTTTCATAAGCATTGATAGAGGATAAAGATGCAGCTTGCAGGTTTAAAGTAAACCACAACCTCTCAAAGATATGATAATTTGGGCTATTGTTGTTAGCCTCTGTATCATTTTCTGGCTAAATCAGGCATGAAAGTGAATATTCTAATTCCCCAACTAACACAATTTCACAGTGTTACGATGAGTCATGCATTATAAGCAAGCCGGAAAGACTCAAGCCGGGTGATTGTTATTAACTCTCACTCAATAGGAGAGAAAAGGTGTGAGCCACAATTACTTCGCTGTTGCCCAACCGTGAAGAAAGTTGGAAAGTGCTTTATCAGGGCGAAGTGTTGTTCTGTACTGGCATGTTTTTCACAGTGGAGCTTCGGTTATAAATTCTTAATAATTTTGCAAGATTTGGCTTTTTTTTTTAAATTTTTTAAGCTAGCTGCAGTTCTCTGGATTTTGCTCTTTTGTTGGATAGGTGCATTTAGCAGCCTGTCATTACCAAACCAGTCGAACCTCTCCATTAGATCTATTTAAAAAGCTTTACTGTCCAACGAGTAGGTTGGTATGCATGTAGTATTTAGTTTTATTTAGCATTTGTCAGGCTAACAAATGCAGAAGTGTAGTCAATATGGTGACCTGATGCTCCTCTCTCAGCTTTCACTTCTGCTCTAATGGCTCTGTGCTGTATTTATTTCGTTTGAATGTTCAACCGTTTGAATCCCCCCCTCATTGTTTTGTAATTTATTTTAAAGGTGAGATATTGTTGCTATTGTTTAGTGTATCTAGAGATAGCCCATGCACAGTATGTAAAGTATTTTTCTGTATACATTGTCTTATGTACTAACTTAACTTTCCTTTGTGTGTGCAGCCTCCTTTAACAGACAGTGCTGAACTAAGCAGGAGGCCGGTGCGACTCTTGGGTATAAACACCTGGGATGTGGCAGCTGCTCTCACACACCTGGACTGGAGCCTCTTCAAATCCATCCATGAGGTATGTACACACACACACACACACACACACACACACACACACACACACACAAATATATGCATGTGGTTTGCAAACGTAGTTCATAATAGATTCATATTCATGACAGAGATTGCTTGAACACAAGCATTAAAGATGCAAATGCTCTACAAGACTTGCTGGATCATGAGTACAGAAAGTCTTCTTGGTAGAGCTGAACATTTTTGAAAATGGGGAAGCATATTAACACTGTTATGTGGATGTTATTCTATCCTCAGGAAATCTGAATCTAGGAATTCAAGACTGGATGTTTTATAAACTAAATGATTAATCAAATTATCTAAAAAAAAAATAATAAATTGTTATAAATTGATGATGTCTTACACTCCTCCCTCCCTCCACATGCAGCAGGAGCTGGTGTACTACACCCTGAGCCGTGCTCCTGGTTCGGGCCACACAGCGGCGCTCTCAGTCCTGCTCCAGCGCTGCAACGAGGTCCAGCAGTGGGTCATGTCAGAGGTGCTCATGTGCGTATCGCTCAACAAGAGAGTACAGCTGCTCAAGAAGTTTATCAAGATTGCAGCTCAGTAAGAACACACACACACACACACACACACACGCGCTCTCATAAATACACACAAATAAAAGTGTTGAAATGTCTTGGAGCACGCCATCATTTCTTTTTACATTTTTGTGTATTTGTAGTTGTAAAGCCCAAAGAAATTTAAACTCTGCATTTGCCATCATCATGGGACTTAATACAGCAGCTGTCAGCCGGCTCAACCAAACCTGGGAGGTAAGTATGTGCATTGTTGTCTTTAGTGTATATGTACATGTGTGTTTTTGAATCCAAATCTGACCAAATGTCTTTATTTCAGAAATGTCCCGGGAAGTTCAAGAAGCTTTTCTCAGAGTTGGAGCTTATCACGGTGAGACTAACTCAAGAGACATAGAGCTAGACGCAGAGCTAGAAATATGTTCCTCTTTTGATTTGATAATCAAATCTTCAAATCTTTTCCTTTCCTTTCACTCCATCTTTCTTCAGGATCCATCTCTGAACCACAAAGCCTATAGGGAAGCCTTCAAGAAGATGAAACCTCCCAAGATCCCTTTCATGCCTCTTCTGCTGAAAGGTATCATCCTTAACCATTCAACACACACACACACGCGCGCACGGACGCACTTGTGTTTTCTTTGCTGAATAAACCCTGAATACACTTGTCCCCTGCTCATAGATATCACCTTTATCCATGAGGGTAATAAGACCTTCCATGACAACCTGGTCAACTTTGAGAAGCTGGTGAGTCAAGTCAGTTCTGTAAAGTCTGTCAGTGTTTGTTTTTCAAAATGTCACACAGAAAAGGTCAAATCTTAAAATGAATGAGGTGATTTGTTATACTGTCATCTATTAACTACATTCATAACAAGTATGAGATGCACCAACAGGTGATTGGGATATCACCGCATTTATATAGCACTCTTCTCCAAAGTGTTTTCCAATTTTCCTCTAGTTTACTCACACCAACGGAAGCTAGATAACATGCAAGGTGCTAGCCTAACCAGCAGGAGACATTTTGGGGTTTGGGGTGGTTGCTCGCCCTACCTACTGAGCCACAGCTGCTCCCATCATACATTTGTTTCACAGTAATTAATCAGATCAGCATGTCGCCAAAAAGGGAAAAAAATGGAAAAACTTTAAGTGTTTTTTTGTTTTTTTTTGTAAGCTGTAAAAACAAAGACACAAACATCAGTCAGGTGCTGGAAAAAAAACAACTGCTGCACTGTAGTTCGGACACAGGCTGAAGCCAGGGAAACTGGGGTATGTGTTGTAGAGTAGCCAGTCTCCTGGCAAAGTAATCACTGTGTTATTTGTACTGATGAACAACCACATAACACTTTACATTTATTACTGTAGTTATTTAACAGTTTTTCCTGCAGAGAGAATTTAATTGCAGCCAACTTGATTAAATTCCTTTTTGCCTTCATTAATTATACTGAAGATAATCCAACCTGTTTCAAGAGAGTTAGTAAAAATTCATATTAGTAGAAAGAGGTATATTTGTAAGGCTTGAAAATGAAACTACTGTGACTACTGTTGACCGACTCACCTCAGTGCACCGTCACCGTGAGTGACATTCACAATTATACTACCATTAAAAAAAATAAGGGCAACATTCAGTAGGTTACAGCTGAGGTAGCAGAGTTAAGACTGATGTTATTTAGTGTGATGGGACAGTACAAATCTGCCTTAAAGTATTAGATCTTGAATGTTCTGTATTTCACTGATGCAACATGTCTTCTGAACCAACAGCACATGATCGCAGACACAGTGAGAATGATTCGCCACTGCCAAAGCGACCAGCCAGGTGAGCCCACTCTGTTCTCAGTGAATTCCGTTGGTACAGTGGACCTTACATCACAAATTCTAAGACAGGCTTAGGTGCAGAGACTTACCATCTCCCCTCTTGTGACAAACTGTTAATGTTGGGATCTACTGCCATCTGCAGCTGAGTTAGTGTATGGCACCTGTACCTGAGTCTGTTGTCTCTCCCACTGAGTTTTCTCTTACAGTTTCCAAGCAACCATTTCCAGACAGTCTTTTACTCTCTTTATATGGCAATAATACAGTCTGTGTTCTGCTGTGCGACTAATGCGCATGTTTTGTGTCTGTCTCTTAGGCAACGAGGTAATCGGGGTCGACAGTGCGGAGGTGAGGGCGAGCGTTCACTACCTGCACATTATCGACAATCAGCAGACGCTTTTCGAACTGTCGCACAAACTGGAGCCACGCGCTTAAACACACACATACACACACACACACACGCGCACACACACACACTATCCTCATTAACACACACACACACACACACACACACACACACACACAAACACACTGGACACAGCGCAGTGGAAACGCTTGCACCGAGTATGTGTGACATAGAGGACGCTTTGTTCAGCAAAAATGTCACGCAGTCACACACTCACTGCAACAAAATCACAGTACCAGCAGAGGTGCCAAGTGGACAATAAGGTGCCATGTGTTCTGACAAAAACCCACAAAGACACAGAGCTGCCTGTTCTCTAAAGGCTTTATGCCACTGAACATGTGTTTCTAAAGGATTTCTGAACCGTCTACGGGACGAGATTCTACGCAGCAAGACGGAGATTTGCCAAACGGAGACGGGAGGATAGACGAGGCTGTAATTAGTTTGTACAGTATCTATTGGACTGAATGTTTTTGTTCTTGTGATGAGCTTTTGGTTATTTATGAGCCTGTTTAGCAGGTGAAATGTTCCTTTATTTTTGTTAACGTCTCGTCACCCCTCTCAGAGGTCAACAAGGACTTGATAGCCTCTTCATCATTTCAGTTAGAAACACCAAGCAGTCTGTAGAGGAGCTAGATTTGTTTACAAGCCTGATGGCCACACTCTGCCCCATCGATGGTCTCATGATTTCATCTGCATATCACATACAGTACCTTCCCTGTGATGCTGTATATCCAGGATACATGCCATAGTTATTTAGATGTATGATGTGGAGCTTTTTTTAGTTATTGTGTGGTCGCATATTACGTAACAAAAAGCAGCAACTATTGCTGAAGCAGTACAACACTTTAACACCTTTATCACCTTTTCCCACTGATGCTCTGTCTTTTAACTAAATGTGTACAGCCTCCGTGAAAAAAAAAAAAGATATAGCGTTAACAGTGTGTTGTTTCTGGCATGTGAAGGAAGCATTGTGAGAGATTTTTATTGACTGACTGTTTAAAACACTAAAACTCTCCTGAACACGCCAGAGGTCAAACACTGTTGATGAATACTGAACCTTTCCATTTCCTGGTCGACTTTTAGCCAAACACTATTTGTGCCACACACTCTTCTCTATGATGTTTTTGTGTGAATAGATACTGATAATTTTACATTGTATATAATATGGACCTATACATTTTCAGTGCCAAATGTCACATACAGTCCTGCAGCATAGATGTACTGTAGAGCTTGTGGTTTGTTGAGGAGCAGGCTTTTTTTTCTTTTTTTAAATCAGAGAATTTGATTTCCTTGAATGAGGCCTGGAAATGATGTCAGGTCCTTGATCATGTAAAGCAGATCTGATTCCTCACAGAGATGCTTTCTGCCATGATAACTTTTAATTTCAGGGTGAGTGATGGTATCCCACTCACCTGGGGTTGCTATGGAGACACAGCCCCACCATAGTGCTATTTTTCTTTCTTTTTTTTAATCCTTGACTTATATTAGGTTAACAGATAAGTCAAATCACTGCGCCGCAGAGCTTCGTTAAGAAATAGCTTTATTCAACAAAATCATGTCCATGGGGAGATTTTGACGCTGATGATTCATTCTTACTGACTGAAAAGATCACTTCATTCAGAAGTGGTCTTGCGAAAAACTGTGAAAACCTACACAGGGTGTGGACAGAATAATAAAAGCACAAGGGCGCAGAATTCCTCCATTATAGTAAGACTGTGGATTTTACAGCTTTGGTTCATCAATTAATTAACACCCAGCAACATATTGGCTGGAAGAATAATCCTTTGTACTAAATAAATCCTCAAATTCTGACTAGATTTTCATGTTGACACGGCTGTGACATGTAAAAAAAACAAAAAAAAACATATTTGTTATTCAAATCACTGCAAGAATGGCCTGTCTTGTAGTCACAAGGAAGAAAATGCAGCATGTGATGAGGGGAATCATTTAGGAATTATACAGAAGGGATGATGATACATACAAATTATGACAGGAAACACACCCTTCAGAAATATGAGCAGTCTTCACGTCTGGCAGGCCTGAATAGTGTTTGTGTTATTTTGTCCTTGCCCTGTATCTGTTCATGCACAGCCACTTCACTGGTACATTTCTGCTGAGTAAGAGGAAACATCCAAAAGCAAGATTCCTAAATGTTATGTAGCGATGCATGTCATGCATTGTTTGGATAGTTATAAAAAACATGGGGGTTAAAGTGCAATACAGTAGAAATGTTGTTGCCACAAGTGTTCAATCATCATTTCAACACTAAGCCTTTCAGAGCACAGAACTCCTTTCTCATTTTTAAAGATCTTTGACTGGTTACAAGAAAAAGATCAAGGATGATCTCAAGGTGAACGCTCTTTTCACTTTTAAATGTAACTCTTGTGTGATGAGCAGCTCAGTCCTCGTCTCTTTATTAAAAACTCTAACCTGTTGTTGTCACCAACACTTCTGTAGATACTCTGACACTGAATGTGGAGCCAGTTTTGTGGATTCTGCTATAGTCACCCAAATTGATTGATTGCGATCTAAAGCTTTCTTGCGACATTTAAGTAGTATAAGTTAAGATCATACAATAACATTCAGAAATTCTGAGAGTAGATTTACTCGTTGAAATGAGATGTTTTGCTGAACGGCAGCCACAAATGCAAAAGCAGTATTTAGCATTTAAGTAAACAGTAATCAAGCATTTAGCTGTAACCCCCAGCTACTGTAACAGTTGCACAAGTATAGACAGGTATGGGATAATGCCAAATGGCTGTAGCACAAGTCATAAAGTCAGCTAACGGACGATCCATTATATACAGCTATATTTACGTAAACTTTGCCAACATCAGCCACCATGAGCTACCTGACTGTAGCAGCCAAACTCCTGAGTGTGTTGAATTGAGTTCAGCTTTTAATTTTTAAGGAACACTCCTCTTTAAAGTTATACAGTGTTTCTTTAAAGTCAGTGATTCTTTGACTGCTAGAGATGATAAATCAGATCCATGGTCTGGTCACATACAGTGTCATAGAAAGGCCTTGTGGTAGTCATTTTTACTATTAACCTGTACATGATGCACACATGCACAAAAACACCTCTGCTCACTGTGTCCACAGAGCAGGATAATTGTGCTATACTAGTTATTTATTGTAACATATTGTTTATTTATGTATTTTTGAGGTAACAGAAGTTCATGTGCCATGTTCAGAGGTTCAACAATGTGGACGTGCATTCTTGAGAAGAAGAGATGTTTGTGGTCTGAAGCTGCAATGCTGGAATGTAAAAGTACTTGTTATGTTTTGTGGCCACTTGAGGGCAGCAGAAGAGCAAGTCAGTGTGATGATGCTCGCCTCTTTCCTCTGGTGCCAAATGCAGGAAACCAACAGGAAGGTGTATTTAGTGTTTTATCGGCTGTTGTCATGACTGTAAAGTTACATTTTTTTAAAGCAATGTTGTTTAAAACCTGTTTGCATGTTAAAACAAAAAAAAAATCACAATGCAAGAGAGGACACACTGAAGGCTTTGTACTATTGTAATATTGTTGATGTGTAAATATATGCCCATGTTTGGTATGTTGTTATTATTTATCAGTTGTAAATGAAAAAAATAGTCAACCACAAAGCAATACGTCTCCCCTCGTGTCCCCTCAACCTTCTGACAGCTGAAGCCACATGTCTTTTCTAAAGCTGCGTTTTACTATGTCAGAATAAGACTGAAATGAATAAATTATAGGTTTTATGTGACGTTTCTGAGTGAGCTTGTGGTCTTTTTTGGTTTGTGTTCACATCCTGTGTATTTGTAGAAGTGAAAGTGTTTGCCGAGTGCATTTGACCAATGATATCACTCCAACAGTATAAACACCCTTTATAACATCCAACAGTGCAGATCAGATTCTCCAAACAAACTGTCACCAACATGCTCTTGCTCCTCTTCTTGTTTTGTCTGCCTCTGGGTGCTGTGACTCCTTCAGATGACCATCGAGTAAAGCTGCAGCATGGCAACTATCCCATGTTCCAGTACAACTGGAAGATAATAATGATGTTATGTCTTTTGCACATGATCAAAATAATTTTGCATTATATACTATTTCTTTCATATCTTCAATCCAACTGAAAGATAATGTTAACTATTTCACTGAATCCATGAAAGATCTGATCAAACAATCTAAATTAGAATTTTTAGTAGGGTTTCAAATGAAAAGTGTCAAAGTAAAGAAACTGATAACATCTTTATGGATCTATGGTGGCCTCTGATAAGTCATTTGCCCCGTGATCTTAGTGACTTTGTTCAAAGGATGGAGGACATATTGGATAAAAAGGTTCCTGGCATGTCTGTGCAATAATAGTTATCAGATTTCCTTGTATCATACAATCACTAAGGAATATTGAACAAACATTCTCTCTTTCTTTTTTTATAGCTCAGACCTGTTTTATTTGATATTGTGATTATAGATGTTATAAAGTAATAAAATGTACTATAAAGAAAAACAACCAGACTTCTCCAGAACATGTCAGAGTTCAAAAGCTGTTGGTGAACAGTGAATAGTTATTTCCTTGATTTCATTTTAGAGTTCTGGGTAATGTTTAACCAATCACTCTTCATGTTGTCATAGTACTGTTTTTGTCCCAACAGATAATATTAGTTTTGCATTGTCAGTAATAAATGTCACTTACGGTCCTGCAGCATAGATGTAGGTCTTTTTTGGGGGATGGGCCCTATGACCATGATACAGTAGTATCGTTTCAATAGTTTGAATGAAAAGCTGGGGTTAAAGAGATTTAATAGGCATTTTGTAAAATATTTGTCAGAAATACATATGCCTGTATCATATAATCATTTAGGGATATTGATTGATATTGCTGTTGATTGATTGAGTGAACATTTGTTGTTTGTCTTTTATTTCCTTGATTTCATTTTAGATTCCTGGTTAAGTTTTATCCAAACACTCTTAAATGTCTGAAATAAATCAGTTATAGGTTTCATGTGACATCTCCAGGTGTTTGCCAAGAGCATTTGACCAATGATATCACACAAACAGCGAAACACCGTCTCTAAAGCATATTTTAAAAAAATGGCCTTTCAGTTGTTTCTGCAAGATTCTCGATAACATCCAACAGTGTAGATCAGATCCTCTAAAGACTTAGACAGACACAATAGAAATATACTATACTATACTAAACTAAAAGAACAAACACCAGACTTTTCTGGAACATGTGAGAGTTCGACAGCTGTTGATGAAAAGTGAATAGTTATTTCCTTGATTTCATTTTAGAGTCCTGGTTTCTGTTTATCCAATCACTCTTCATGGTGTCTTTGAACTATGTTTTTGTTCTACTAGATAATAATAGTCTTACATTGTACTGTAAATAATATGGATCTAAACATTTGTCAGTAATAAATGTCACTTGGAGTCACTTTTAAGTCTTGTTTACGAGTTACTAACCTTAAAGTATTTATTTTATATCTTAAGTCCCTCTGAAGGATACTAATTGTTTCTTTGGACAAAAACGTGAACTATGACACAACTATGACGCAAAAGTATAATATCAAAAGTTGAAATTAAACGCTTGGGTGAGAGGGATTGAAAGGTTCCTGGCATTTGGTTGAAATATTTATTTGAAGTAGATATATCTGTATCATATAATCATTTAGGGATACTGTATGAATGTACCACAGTTCAACAGCTGCTGATGAACATTTATTGCCTGTCTTTTATTTCCTTGTTTTCATTTTAGAGTCCTAGTTAATTTTTATCCAAACACTCTTAAATGCCTGAAATGACTAAAGTTAAAAAATTATAGGTTTTATGTGACATCTCCAGGTGCTTGCTGAGAGCATTTGACCAATGATATCACACCAACAGTGCAAACATCCTCTCTGAAGTCACTGGATGGAAACAATATTTTCTCATTAATAACTCAATGATTAATAGAGATTCCTTGAAGATAATAATGATGATGCATTTCGCATATGATCAAAATAATTTTAGATTTTCACCAAACTATTTTCAATCCCTCTGAAAGACAATAAATGAAATTAAAATGTGTAGTATTGAAGTGGATCCATGAAAAATCTATGACTGTGACACAGTGGTGTCAAGAATTTTGTCGGGTTTCAAATGAAAAGCTGAATGCCAAACTAAAAAGAAATGACAACATCTTTATGAATCTATTGTGGCCTCTGATAAATCATTTCCCCCCTGATCTTAGTGACTTTGTCCAAAGGGTGAAGGAAATATTGCACTGAAAGTTTCCTGCCATTTCTATGGAATAATAGATATCAGAAGATTTCCCTGTATCATATAATCGTTGAAGGTTAGTGTATAAAAAGAGTTCAACAGCTGTTGATGAAAAGTGAATAATTATATTCTTGTTTTCATTTTAGAGTCCTAGTTAATTTTTATCCAAACACTCTTTAATGATAGTAATAAAAAATAAATGTATAAAGAAAAACAAACACTAGACTTCTCTGGAACATGCCAGAGTTCAACAGCTGTTGATGAACAGTGAATAGTTATAGAGTATTTTATATATACTGTATGTGTATATAAAATCACTCTTCATGTATGTTTTTATTTTAGACTCTTGGTTAGTTTTATCCAAACACTATTAAATGTCTAAAATTACTGAAATTAATACATTATAGGTTTCATGTGTAATCTCCAGGTTCTCCAATGATATCACACCAACAGTGCAAACACCCTCTCTGAGGCATGTAAAAGAAAATGGCCTTTCAGTTATTTCAAGATGCAAGATTCTCGATAACATCCAACAGTGCGGATCATCTCCTCCAAAGACTTAGACTGACACTCTGTCACCAACATACGCTTGTTCCTCTTCTTGTTTGGTCTGGCTCTGGGTGCTGTGTCTCCTTTAGATGAAGTGAAGCTACAGCGTGGCAACTGTCCCATGTTCTGGTTCAGCTTCAACGGCCGCTGCTACAAGCATGTCGCCACGCGTTTGACCTGGGCTGATGCAGAGCTCTACTGCATGTCAGAGAGAGCCAACCTGGTGTCCATCCACAGTCTGGAGGAACATAATTTCATCAAAGACCTGATCAAGAACTTTGACTACTCTCAGGGATATACCTGGATTGGACTCAGTGACACCCAGAAAGAAGGAGGATGGATGTGGTCTGATGGTTCTGCAGTTGACTTCTTCCTTTGGGGTGCAAATCAGCCAGACAACAGTGGAAATGAAGACTGTGTTCACAACAACCGTGTCACAGATCTGAAATGGAATGACCTTCATTGTTCTAATACTTCTACATCTGTTTGTGCATCTCACATAACCTGTCCTTAGCAACTGAGAGAGTTACATAGGTCTTGTTCAACCTGGTCACTGTTCACTTGTTGCTCTGTGAACATGTACTTGGCAACCTGGCTTCCATAATAAATCAGTGTAGACCTTCGTGTGTGAAAAATCATTTCACCTTCATTTACATGAATGTTGGATATTCACAAAGGTAACTCCAGTGGTTGTTTAAAGTGAATATTTCCACTCCTTTTTAATAATCTCACGATTAATAATAACGATAATTATCATATATATTGTAATCATAATCTTAATCTTTCTTCCAGATGTAAATTAAACTATATAATGATATAATTTATAAACTCAGAAAGAAAATGGATGTGGTCTGATGGGATTGCAGTCAGCTTTAACTTTTATGATACAGTCAGCCAGACTTCTTACTGAGAACACCTTTGATCAAATAGTGTGGGATTACTCATTTAGAGTAACTGGAGAAGGAGGAAAGTTGATGTTGATTGCTGGGTTGGAATGGGTTTAGAGGGAAGAACTGAGATGAGCATGAATCCTGGTGCTTAAGACTCATTCTGACACTATCTGAATCTCATCACCATCGAACATTCAACCTATAAACCCTGCCCTAATACCGACAATTAATAAATCAATGGTTTTATTAATTAGCATACAGAATTTAATATTAGAAACCTATAACAACTATTTGAGCTCAGTATATAAAAGTGCCAAGAGCACTCACATTAGATGCATTTTTATGCTCGTCTTTGATAAACGTTGATAAACAGTGAACAGTTATACCCTTCATTTCACCAAAGCCTCTGCTTGAGTTGTACTATGTGAGTGCGATCTCCCCTCCCAGATAGAGTTGGTTGGCTCTATATAGCCCGTCTTTTCCTAAAAGTTTTCTCAGATAGTTTACCTATAGCCGTCCCTACCATAGCGTGAAGCATCAGGGAGGATGGATAGAAAGAGGCCAGGAGGGGCTGAAAAGGCCAGGTTTAAACAAAGAAAGGCAGGAGAAGGCTGTCAAATGTGCCAAGAGGACAGACACTAGTGGCAACTGGTAAAGAGAGATATACTGAAGTCTTGTTTATGAGTTAGTGACCTTAAAGTATTTCTTAATCTTAAGTCCCTCTGAGAGATACTAATCGTTTCTTTGGATAAAAATGTGAACCATGACACAACAATGACACAATAGTATAGTATCAAAAGTTGGAATGAAACGCTTGGGTGAGAGGGCTTGAAAGGTTCCTGGCATTAGTAGATAGTAGATAGTAGATATATTTGTATCATATGATCATTTAGGGACACTGTATAAACATACCACAGTTCAACAGCTGCTGATGAACATTTATTGCTTGTCTTTTGTTTACTTGTTTTCATTTTAGAGTCCTAGTTAATTTTTGTCCAAACACTCTTTAATGCCTGAAATGACTAAAGTTAAACAATTATAGGTTTTATATGACATCTCCAGGTGTTTGCCGAGAGCATTCGTCCAATGATATCACACCAACAGTGCAAACACCCTCTCTGAAGCACATAAAAGAATGTCACCTTTCAACGGTCTATGAGATTCTCGATAACATCCAACAGTGCAGATCATCTCCTCCAAAGACTTAGACAGACACTCTGTCACCAACATGCTCTCGTTCCTCTTCTTGTTTGGTCTGGCTCTGGGTGCTGTGTCTCCTTCAGATGACCATCCAGTGCAGCTACAGCGTGGCAACTGTCCCATGTTCTGGTTCAGCTTCAACGGCCGCTGCTACAAGTACGTCTCCACACGTTTGACTTGGGCTGATGCAGAGCTCTACTGTGTGTCAGAGAGAGCCAACCTGGTGTCCATCCACAGTGTGGAGGAACAGATATTTGTCAAAGACCTGATCAAGAACTTTGACCACTCTGAAGGATATACCTGGATTGGACTCAGCGACACCCAGAAGGAAGGAGGATGGATGTGGTCTGATGGTTGCACAGTCGACTTTGTATTCTGGGATGTTAACGAGCCAAACAACGCTGGAGGTCATGAAGACTGTGTTCACAACAACCATCTTACAAGTCTGAAATGGAATGACCGTCCTTGTTCTGATACATATCCATCTGTTTGTGCATCTCATATCATCTGTCCTTAGGAAGTGAGATAATTACATGCAGCAATCAATTCAATACTGCTCTGTGAACATGTATTAGGCCTCCACAAAAAAGAGTAGACTTTTATGTGTGTGCACAGAAGTCATTTCACATAAATTTACATTGATATTGGATATTCAAACATGAATATTATTTATTTCCACACCTTTTTAATCATATCAAAATTGATGATAACTGTGTATGTTTGTGCATTAAGTGTAAATTAATTGATGGATCATTCATGCCTTGGTTTTGGAGTTCTGGTCCGTGCATCCAGATTAGTACAATTTTAAATCACAATATTTGTTCCAAGATCCAGCTCATGTAAAGAAGGCACCTTAGACTCACAAACATCTCAGCTGCTGGGAAAATTCCTTTTCTCTGCAAGACAATGTGTACTATTTTTTCTTTTCCAGTGAAAAGCTCATTGCCAAAGTAAAGGAACTGACAACATCTTTATGGATCTATGGTGGCCTCTGGTGAATCACTTTCCCAGTTATCTCAGTGACAGTGTTCAAATGGTGATGAACATACTGGATTGAAAGGTTCCTGGCATTTATGTTGAATAGAAAATATCAGAAGGAGATTTCCCTGTATTGTATGTCGGAGCTCAGATCTTCTTTTCTTTGACACAATAATAATGTTAATAAAGACAGTTATGATGGAATAAAAATATAATTATATAGAAAAACAATCCTTGTTGTCATTTGAGTCCTGGTCATTTTTCTAAACACTCTTCATGCACACTTCTCATTGGACAATAGTCCAAAACATTTTTTTTGAACTTAGGTCACACCTCTGACAGGGTAGATCAGGGCAGTCATATTGCATGATAATGGGGGCGGGCACCTGGGGTGGCCAATCAGATTTCAGAGGTAGTCTCTCCCATCCATTGTCAGCATAATTAGTGGACAGAGCTTCTGGATCTGTAAAGTGAAGCTAATGTGGCCACTCCCCAGACATGCCCCTTCATTTGACTAATGATATCACACCAACAACGGAAACACCCTCTCTGAAACATATAAAAGAAAATAGCCTTTCAGCTGTCTATAAGATTCTCGATAACATCCAACAGTGCAGATCAGATCCTCCAAAGACTTAGACTGACACTCCGTCACCAACATGCTCTCGTTCCTCTTCTTGTTTGGTCTTTCTCTGGGTGCTGTGTCTCCTTCAGATGACCATCAAGTGCAGCTACAGCGTGGCAACTGTCCCATGTTTTGGTTCAGCTTCAATGGCCGCTGCTACAAGTACATCTCCACACGTTTGACCTGGGCTGATGCAGAGCTCTACTGTGTGTCAGAGAGAGCCAACCTGGTGTCCATCCACAGTGTGGAGGAACATAATTTCATCAAAGATCTGATCATGAACTTTGATCATACCCAGGGATATGCCTGGATCGGACTCAACGACATCCAGAAGGAAGGAGGATGGATGTGGTCTGATGGGTCTGCAGTTGACTTTGTCTTATGGGATGCAGGAGAGCCAAACAACTATGAAGGACTTGAAGACTGTGCACACATCAACCAAGGCACAGATTTGAAATGGAACGATTATCAGTGTTCTGAGAAATTCACTTTTGTTTGTGAAGCTCGTCCAGCTTGTACTTAGCAAGGGAGAAGGTTTTGTCTGATTCAACTTAGTGACTTTCCACCTGCCATTCTGTAGTAATACATTAAGATTGTATGATAATGGTACAGGTGTATGTACATTAATTGACCTTTACTTTCATCAGTGTTGAATGATTGCCTAATTTTTTATCCCATAAATGTATACATTTGAAAAGAAAAGTGACTCAACTCTTATAATGTCATAATGATCTTCATCTACTCATAAATAAAAGGATTGTTGATTTGAAATTGTGTGTGATGTCTTTTATACGAGTTCAAAATACTTTTTGATTTGCGAAAAGTTAATTTAATTATATTGTATGTATTAATTGACCCTATTTCATTGATGGGTAAAATAAATGTAATAAAAACCTTTTAGTTTACTGAGGGAGCTCACAAGCTAAAATAAATCTGATTCTACACCAGTAGAAAACTCAATACTTCATATGACTATCAAGGACAGGATATGACAAACGTCACTGGATATGAACGGTATTTTCTCATATAAAACTCTATATATGAATAATAAGAACTGTTTGACGCTAATTATGGTGTTATGTGTTTTACACAAGATCAAAATGATTTTATTCTTTGACTGAAATATTTACATTCAAAAGTTTATACCTTCAATCCATCTGAAAGACATTAAATGTAATGAAAATGTGAACGATTTAATTGTAAAAATAAAAAGAACAGAAAACATCTTAATGGATCTATGGTGGCCTCTGATAAATCATTTCCCCCACGAACTTAGTGACTTGATCCCAAGAGGGAAGCACATATTGGATCAAAAGGTTCCTGGCATTTCTGTGAAATATTTATCAGAAGTAGATATTCCTAGATCATATAGTCATTGAGGGTTAGTGCATAAACTTTCATTTTCTATTTCTTTGTTATAATGCAGGCCTGTTTTATTTCATACTGAATAATGATTATCTAATATTGATAAATGAAAATCCTTGATAAAGATTGTTATGATGCAATAAAAATATACTTATGAAGAAAAACAACCACTGGACTTTGCCAGAAATGCCAGAGTTCAACAACTAGTGAAGATTAGTGAACATTTATTGTTTGTCTTTCATTTAATTTTCATTTTTGATTCCTGGTTACTTTGTATCCAAACACTCTGTTTGTCTCTATGTCAGCCCTGTGATGAACTGGGGGACTATTTGATGTGTACCCCACCTCTCATCCTCTTTCAGCTGCAGCGTTGTTATAGATAATAGAAGGATATTGTTTATGTATGTATTTTTGATAGTAAGAAAATATTTTTTTCCCACTAAACTATTTTTTAATATATTAATATCTCTGAAAGGTACGCATCTTTAAACTATTCCATGAAATATTATAAAAACCTAAGACTTTAACACAATATTATTGAGCCTTTTTTGGGGGGAATTAAAGTAAAAGACCAGTTCTAAAATGTAAGGACTGACATATGGATCTATGGTGGCCTCTGACAAATCACTTGCTCAGTCATTTTAGGGGCTTGGTCCAAAGGGTGGAAGTGTTTAATTGAACTGAATTGATCAACTGAATACTTTATATTTCTATCAAGAGCAGATATGACTAGTAACTTTACTTACACATATATAAATATATCAATAAATTACAGGGATTCATTGAAGATAATAACAGATAATAACACACAAGATATATATGTTTTTTAATAAATTACTTTTCTCATATCTTAAATGCCTCTGAAAGATACTAATCTTTGCTTTGGATGAAAATGTTAACTATTCCATGAAAGCCTTGCAAAAACCTAAAACTGACACAATAGTATTAAGTGGTTTTTGGCGGGTTCGAATGAAAAGCTAAGTTCCAAAATGTAAGGGCTGACAACAGCTTTATGGACATATGGTGGCCTCTGATAAATCACTTGCTCAGTCATTTTAGGGGCTTGGTCCAAAGTGTGAAAGGGTTTGAAGGGTTCCTGGCATTTCTCTGAAATATTTATCAGAGGTAGATATCTCTGTATCATATAGTCATTAAGAGTTAGTGCATAAACTTTCATTTTCTCTTTCTTTATTACATATCAGGCCTGTTTTATTTTGTAGCAATACTGATTATTTAATGTTGATAAATGATGGAAATTGTCTCAGTAAATACTTGATAAAGATTGTTATGATGCAATAAAAATATACTTATTAAGAAAAACAAACACTGGACTTTTTCCAGAACATGCCAGAGTTCAACAACTGTTGATGATTAATGAACATTTATTGTTTGTCTTTTATTTAATTTCCATTTTATATTTTTGGTTCATTTGTATCCAAACTCTCTATGTCAGCCCTCTGATGAACTGGGGACCCTTTGATGTGTACCCCACACCATGTCTGCAGCATCTACAAAGGATAACAAGTTAATGGATGGATATTGTTTATTTATGTATTTTTGATGGTAAGGAAAGTTCATGTGCCATGTTCAGAGTTTCAACAAACAAGTTAATTCTTGATAAGAAATGTTAGAATGTAAAAAACATAATGCTTTTTACTATGGCAGTGTCAAAAATTCAAAAAGATACAATAAAGGATATTGCATCAACAACACAGGACATTATGAATAAATTCATGTTGTGTTTTATACGATTAATAGCAAATGATCGAGTTCTTTTTGGCTAGGTCCACTTGTCAATAAGACACTATATCCTTGCTAGCCATTGACCTTCTAACTGAGACCATTAGAAGTCACAGAGGGACTTCGGATAAGATCAGTTATAAATAAGACTGAACTGTATGCAGATGATGTTGTTCTGTTTATTACTAACCTCATTAATTCATACTAGCCTTATAGTTCATCATACAAGCCTTTGGTTCCTTGTCAGAATATATATATATATATATATATATATATATATATATATATATATATATATATATATAGCGAGAGAGAGAGACAGAGAGAGAGAGAGAGAGAGAGATTTGATAAATCAATTGTTATGTTAACTGGACATGACCAGTATATACACAATAGTATTAAGTGGTTTTTGGCGGGTTCGAATGAAAAGCTAAGTTCCAAGTCTTGCTCAGTCATTTTAGGGGCTTGGTCCAAAGGGTGAAAGGGTTTGAAGGGTTCCTGGCATTTCTGTGAAATATTTATCAGAGGTAGATATCCCTGTATCATATAGTCATTAAGAGTTAGTGCATAAACTTTCATTTTCTCTTTCTTTATTACATATCAGGCCTGTTTTATTTGGTATCTGATATTGATTATTTAATATTGGTAAATGATGGAAATTGCCTCAGTAAATCCTTGATAAGGATTGTTATGATGTAATAAAAATGTACTTATTAAGAAAAACAACCACCTGACTTTTCCAGAACATGCCAGAGTTCAACAACTGTTGATGATTAGTGAACATTTATTGTTTGTCTTTCATTTAATTTTCATTTTAGAGTTAATTTGTATCCAAACACTCTGTTTGTCTCTATGTTAGCACTGTGATGAACTGGCGACCGATGTGTACCCCAACTCTCATCCTGCTTTGCAGGTTCCCCCCGTGAACCTGCAAAGCATAAACAGTAATAGATAATGGATGGATATTGTTTATGTATGTATTTTTGATTATGAGAAAAGTTCATGTGCCATGTTTAGTCTCAACAATGCAGAAGTGCATTCTTGATAAGAAATGCTGGAATGTAAAATATAATGCTTTTTACTCTAATATAAAGAATATTGCTTGGACAACACAGGACATTATCTATAAATCCATCTTGTGTATGAGGTGTGAATTTGACAGCTGGATAATACATGCATTATTGGAAAACCAAACACTAGTGCTCTCCTGAATGGAACTGAATTCCTGAGTGGAAAAGTTTGGTTTGGGGAAGGTTTTATTTTTAAAATGTATTTATTTTCAAGCGTTATTTATTGCAGGAAGTTTCAATGAAAAACTCTCTGATCATATTCACACAGTTTCATGTCTGTGAGCTGAAGAAATGAGCTATTTAACTGAATCCATTAAATATATACTACTATCTACACAGAGATCAAATCACCTGTCTTTAGCAACTGAGATCGTTACATATGTCTTATTCAACCTGGTTCATTGTTCATCTGTTGCTCTGTTAACTGTTTTTTCTCTGGCTAAGTATTATTGCAGTGCATTGCTACCTCTCAGGTTTAGACCGAACTCAACTGAACAGTTTTTTTTTGTTTTTTTTTAACTTAGGTCCCACCTCTGACAGGGTAGATAGCCAGTCATATTGTAGGATAATTAGAGGGCACCTGGGGTGGCCAGTCAAATTCCAGAGGTGGATCTCTCCCATCCATTGTCAGCATAATTAGTGAACAGAGCTTCTGGGTCTGTGAAGTGAGGCCAATGTGGAGGTGGCCACTCCCCAGACATGCCCCTTCATTTGACTAATGATATCACACCAACAATGGAAACACCCTCTCTGAAGCATATAAAAGAAAATGGCCTTTCAGTTGTTTCTGCAAGATTCTCGAAAACATCCAACAGTGCAGATCAGATCCTCCAAAGACTTAGACACTCCGTCACCAACATGCTCTTGTTCCTCTTCTTGTTTGGTCTGGCTCTGGGTACTGTGTCTACTTCAGATGACCACCAGGTGAAGCTACAGCGTGGCAACTGTCCCATGTTTTGGTTCAGCTTCAACGGCCGCTGCTACAAGTACATCTCCACACGTTTGACCTGGGCTGATGCAGAGCTCTACTGTGTGTCAGAGAGAGCCAACCTGGTGGCTATCCATGATATGGAGGAACATAATTTCATCAAAGATCTGATCATGAACTTTGATCATACCCAGGGACCCACCTGGATTGGACTCAGCGACACTCCCAAGGAAGGAGGATGGATGTGGTCTGATGGGTCTGCAGTTGACTTTGTCTTGTGGGGTGCAACACAGCCAAACAACGCTGGTGGAAGTGAAGACTGTGCATACATCAACTATGGCACAGATTTGAAATGGGACGATTATCAGTGTTCTGAGAAATTCACTTTTGTTTGTGAAGCTCGTCCAGCTTGTCCTTAGCAAGGGAGAAGGTTTTGTCTGATTCAACTTAGTGACTTTCCACTTGTTGTTCTGTAGTAATACATTAAGATTGTATGATAATGATACAGGTGTATGTACATTAATTCACCTTCACTTTCATCAAAATTGAATGTCTCATTTTTGTTCCCATAAATGTATACATTTTAAAGAAAAGTAAGTAAACTCTTACAAAGTTGTAATGTTCTATATCTACTTGGAATAAAGGCATTGTTGATTTTAAATTGTGTGTGATGTCTTTTATACGAATTCAAAATCCTGTTTGATTTACAGTAAAAAAGTGAATTTAATTATATTATATGTATTAATTTGACCCTATTTCATGGATGGGTAAATAAATGTAATAAAAACCTTCTAGTTTACTGAGGGAGCTCATATGACAGGATAACAGACAGGATATGTCTAACGTAACTGGGTATAAATAGTAATGTCTTATATATAACTCTATTCATGAATAATAAGTTTAGATTATAAGTTTGAAGCTAGTAATGGTGTTATATTTTTTTACACAAGATCAAAATTATTTTATACTTTCAATGAAATATTTACATTCAATATTTCATACATTCAATCTCCCTGAAAGCCATTGAATTAAATGAAAATGTGAACTATTTAACTACATCCATGAACAAACTCTTTCAGTCGACTTTGTATTCTGGGATGTTAACGAGCCAAACAACGCTGGAGGTCATGAAGACTGTGTTCACAACAACCATCTTACAAGTCTGAAATGGAATGACCGTCCTTGTTCTGATACATATCCATCTGTTTGTGCATCTCATATCATCTGTCCTTAGGAAGTGAGATAATTACATGCAGCAATCAATTCAATACTGCTCTGTGAACATGTATTAGGCCTCCACAAAAAAGAGTAGACTTTTATGTGTGTGCACAGAAGTCATTTCACATAAATTTACATTGATATTGGATATTCAAACATGAATATTATTTATTTCCACACCTTTTTAATCATATCAAAATTGATGATAACTGTGTATGTTTGTGCATTAAGTGTAAATTAATTGATGGATCATTCATGCCTTGGTTTTGGAGTTCTGGTCCGTGCATCCAGATTAGTACAATTTTAAATCACAATATTTGTTCCAAGATCCAGCTCATGTAAAGAAGGCACCTTAGACTCACAAACATCTCAGCTGCTGGGAAAATTCCTTTTCTCTGCAAGACAATGTGTACTATTTTTTCTTTTCCAGTGAAAGCTCATTGCCAAAGTAAAGGAACTGACAACATCTTTATGGATCTATGGTGGCCTCTGGTGAATCACTTTCCCAGTTATCTCAGTGACAGTGTTCAAATGGTGATGAACATACTGGATTGAAAGGTTCCTGGCATTTATGTTGAATAGAAAATATCAGAAGGAGATTTCCCTGTATCGTATGTCGGAGCTCAGATCTTCTTTTCTTTGACACAATAATAATGTTGATAAAGACAGTTATGATGGAATAAAAATATAATTATATAGAAAAACAATCCTTGTTGTCATTTGAGAGTCCTGGTCATTTTTCTAAACACTCTTCATGCACACTTCTCATTGGACAATAGTCCAAAACATTTTTTTTGAACTTAGGTCACACCTCTGACAGGGTAGATCAGGGCAGTCATATTGCATGATAATGGGGGCGGGCACCTGGGGTGGCCAATCAGATTTCAGAGGTGGTCTCTCCCATCCATTGTCAGCATAATTAGTGGACAGAGCTTCTGGATCTGTAAAGTGAAGCTAATGTGGCCACTCCCCGGACATGCCCCTTCATTTGACTAATGATATCACACCAACAATGGAAACACCCTCTCTGAAACATATAAAAGAAAATAGCCTTTCAACTGTCTATAAGATTCTCGATAACATCCAACAGTGCAGATCAGATCCTCTAAAGACATAGACAGACACTCTGTCACCAACATGCTCTTGTTCCTCTTCTTGTTTGGTCTTTCTCTGGGTGCTGTGTCTCCTTCAGATGACCATCCAGTGCAGCTACAGCGTGGCAACTGTCCCATGTTTTGGTTCAGCTTCAATGGCCGCTGCTACAAGTACATCTCCACACGTTTGACCTGGGCTGATGCAGAGCTCTACTGTGTGTCAGAGAGAGCCAACCTGGTGTCCATCCACAGTGTGGAGGAACATAATTTCATCAAAGATCTGATCATGAACTTTGATCATACCCAGGGATATGCCTGGATTGGACTCAACGACATCCAGAAGGAAGGAGGATGGATGTGGTCTGATGGGTCTGCAGTTGACTTTGTCTTGTGGGGTGCAACACAGCCAGACAACTATGAAGGACTTGAAGACTGTGCACACATCAACCAAGGCACAGATTTGAAATGGAATGATTATCCATGTTCTGAGAAATTCACTTTTGTTTGTGAAGCTCGTCCAGCTTGTACTTAGCAAAGGAGAAGGTTTTGTCTGATTCAACTTAGTGACTTTCCACCTGCCATTCTGTAGTAATACATTAAGATTGTATGATAATGGTACAGGTGTATGTACATTAATTGACCTTTACTTTCATCAGTGTTGAATGATTGCCTAATTTTTTATCCCATAAATGTATACATTTGAAAAGAAAAGTGACTCAACTCTTATAATGTCATAATGATCTTCATCTACTCATAAATAAAAGGATTGTTGATTTGAAATTGTGTGTGATGTCTTTTATACGAGTTCAAAATACTTTTTGATTTGCGAAAAGTTAATTTAATTATATTGTATGTATTAATTGACCCTATTTCATTGATGGGTAAAATAAATGTAATAAAAACCTTTTAGTTTACTGAGGGAGCTCACAAGCTAAAATAAATCTGATTCTACACCAGTAGAAAACTCAATACTTCATATGACTATCAAGGACAGGATATGACAAACGTCACTGGATATGAACGGTATTTTCTCATATAAAACTCTATATATGAATAATAAGAACTGTTTGACGCTAATTATGGTGTTATGTGTTTTACACAAGATCAAAATGATTTTATTCTTTGACTGAAATATTTACATTCAAAAGTTTATACCTTCAATCCATCTGAAAGACATTAAATGTAATGAAAATGTGAACGATTTAATTGTAAAAATAAAAAGAACAGAAAACATCTTAATGGATCTATGGTGGCCTCTGATAAATCATTTCCCCCACGAACTCAGTGACTTGATCCCAAGAGGGAAGCACATATTGGATCAAAAGGTTCCTGGCATTTCTGTGAAATATTTATCAGAAGTAGATATTCCTAGATCATATAGTCATTGAGGGTTAGTGCATAAACTTTCATTTTCTATTTCTTTGTTATAATGCAGGCCTGTTTTATTTCATACTGAATAATGATTATCTAATATTGATAAATGAAAATCCTTGATAAAGATTGTTATGATGCAATAAAAATATACTTATGAAGAAAAACAACCACTGGACTTTGCCAGAAATGCCAGAGTTCAACAACTAGTGAAGATTAGTGAACATTTATTGTTTGTCTTTCATTTAATTTTCATTTTTGATTCCTGGTTACTTTGTATCCAAACACTCTGTTTGTCTCTATGTCAGCCCTGTGATGAACTGGGGGACTATTTGATGTGTACCCCACCTCTCATCCTCTTTCAGCTGCAGCGTTGTTATAGATAATAGAAGGATATTGTTTATGTATGTATTTTTGATAGTAAGAAAATATTTTTTTCCCACTAAACTATTTTTTAATATATTAATATCTCTGAAAGGTACGCATCTTTAAACTATTCCATGAAATATTATAAAAACCTAAGACTTTAACACAATATTATTGAGCCTTTTTTGGGGGGAATTAAAGTAAAAGACCAGTTCTAAAATGTAAGGACTGACAACAGTTTTATGGATCTATGGTGGCCTCTGACAAATCACTTGCTCAGTCATTTTAGGGGCTTGGTCCAAAGGGTGAAAGTGTTCAATTGAACTGAATTGATCAACTGAATACTTTATATTTCTATCAAGAGCAGATATGACTAGTAACTTTACTTACACATATATAAATATATCAATAAATTACAGGGATTCATTGAAGATAATAACAGATAATAACACACAAGATATATATGTTTTTTAATAAATTACTTTTCTCATATCTTAAATGCCTCTGAAAGATACTAATCTTTGCTTTGGATGAAAATGTTAACTATTCCATGAAAGCCTTGCAAAAACCTAAAACTGACACAATAGTATTAAGTGGTTTTTGGCGGGTTCGAATGAAAAGCTAAGTTCCAAAATGTAAGGGCTGACAACAGCTTTACGGACATATGGTGGCCTCTGATAAATCACTTGCTCAGTCATTTTAGGGGCTTGGTCCAAAGTGTGAAAGGGTTTGAAGGGTTCCTGGCATTTCTCTGAAATATTTATCAGAGGTAGATATCTCTGTATCATATAGTCATTAAGAGTTAGTGCATAAACTTTCATTTTCTCTTTCTTTATTACATATCAGGCCTGTTTTATTTTGTAGCAATACTGATTATTTAATGTTGATAAATGATGGAAATTGTCTCAGTAAATACTTGATAAAGATTGTTATGATGCAATAAAAATATACTTATTAAGAAAAACAAACACTGGACTTTTTCCAGAACATGCCAGAGTTCAACAACTGTTGATGATTAGTGAACATTTATTGTTTGTCTTTTATTTAATTTCCATTTTATATTTTTGGTTCATTTGTATCCAAACTCTCTATGTCAGCCCTCTGATGAACTGGGGACCCTTTGATGTGTACCCCACACCATGTCTGCAGCATCTACAAAGGATAACAAGTTAATGGATGGATATTGTTTATTTATGTATTTTTGATGGTAAGGAAAGTTCATGTGCCATGTTCAGAGTTTCAACAAACAAGTTAATTCTTGATAAGAAATGTTAGAATGTAAAAAACATAATGCTTTTTACTATGTCAGTGTCAAAAATTCAAAAAGATACAATAAAAGATATTGCATCAACAACACAGGACATTATGAATAAATTCATGTTGTGTTTTATACGATTAATAGCAAATGATCGAGTTCTTTTTGGCTAGGTCCACTTGTCAATAAGACACTATATCCTTGCTAGCCATTGACCTTCTAACTGAGACCATTAGAAGTCACAGAGGGACTTCGGATAAGATCAGTTATAAATAAGACTGAACTGTATGCAGATGATGTTGTTCTGTTTATTACTAACCTCATTAATTCATACTAGCCTTATAGTTCATCATACAAGCCTTTGGTTCCTTGTCAGAATATATATATATATATATATATATATATATATATATATATATATATATATATATATATATATATATATATAGAGAGAGAGAGAGAGAGAGAGAGAGAGAGAGAGAGAGAGAGAGAGATTTGATAAATCAATTGTTATGTTAACTGGACATGACCAGTATATACACAATAGTATTAAGTGGTTTTTGGCGGGTTCGAATGAAAAGCTAAGTTCCAAGTAAATCACTTGCTCAGTCATTTTAGGGGCTTGGTCCAAAGGGTGAAAGGGTTTGAAGGGTTCCTGGCATTTCTCTGAAATATTTATCAGAGGTAGATATCTCTGTATCATATAGTCATTAAGAGTTAGTGCATAAACTTTCATTTTCTCTTTCTTTATTACATATCAGGCCTGTTTTATTTGGTATCTGATATTGATTATTTAATATTGGTAAATGATGGAAATTGCCTCAGTAAATCCTTGATAAGGATTGTTATGATGTAATAAAAATGTACTTATTAAGAAAAACAACCACCTGACTTTTCCAGAACATGCCAGAGTTCAACAACTGTTGATGATTAGTGAACATTTATTGTTTGTCTTTCATTTAATTTTCATTTTAGAGTTAATTTGTATCCAAACACTCTGTTTGTCTCTATGTTAGCACTGTGATGAACTGGCGACCGATGTGTACCCCAACTCTCATCCTGCTTTGCAGGTTCCCCCCGTGAACCTGCAAAGCATAAACAGTAATAGATAATGGCTAGATATTGTTTATGTATGTATTTTTGATTATGAGAAAAGTTCATGTGCCATGTTTAGTCTCAACAATGCAGAAGTGCATTCTTGATAAGAAATGCTGGAATGTAAAATATAATGCTTTTTACTCTAATATAAAGAATATTGCTTGGACAACACAGGACATTATCTATAAATCCATCTTGTGTATGAGGTGTGAATTTGATGGCTGGATAATACATGCATTATTGGAAAACCAAACACTAGTGCTTTCCTGAATGGAACTGAATTCCTGAGTGGAAAAGTTTGGTTTGTGAAGGTTTTATTTTAAAATGTATTTATTTTCAAGCGTTATTTATTGCAGGAAGTTTCAATGAAAAACTCTCTGATCATATTCACACAGTTTCATGTCTGTGAGCTGAAGAAATGAGCTATTTAACTGAATCCATTAAATATATACTACTATCTACACAGAGATCAAATCACCTGTCCTTAGCAACTGAGATCGTTACATATGTCTCATTCAACCTGGTTCATTGTTCATCTGTTGCTCTGTTAAGTGGTTTTTCTCTGGCTAAGTATTATTGCAGTGCATTGCTACCTCTCAGGTTTAGACCGAACTCAACTGAACCGTTTTTTTTTTTGTTTTTTTTGAACTTAGGTCCCACCTCTGACAGGGTAGATAGCCAGTCATATTGTAGGATAATTAGAGGGCACCTGGGGTGGCCAGTCAAATTCCAGAGGTGGATCTCTCCCATCCAATGTCTTATATATAACTCTATTTATGAATAATAAGTTTAGATTATAGGTTTGAAGCTAGTAATGGTGTTATATTTTTTTACACAAGATCAAAATTATTTTATACTTTCAATGAAATATTTACATTCAATATTTCATACATTCAATCTCCCTGAAAGCCATTGAATTAAATGAAAATGTGAACTATTTAACTACATCCATGAACAAACTCTGACGAAGACACAGTGGTGTCCAGAATTTTTGGGGTGTTTGAAATGAAAGGCTCAGTGTCAACGTAAAATGACCTGACAACATCTTAATGGATCTATGGTGGCCTCTGGTAAATCTTTTGTCCCATGATGTTTTTGACTTGGTCAAAAGAGGGAAGGACAAATTGGATCAAAAAGTTCCTGGTCTTTCCGTGGAAAAAATATCAGATGTAGATATGCCAGTATCATATGGTCATTGAGGGTTAATGTATAAACTAACTATTTTCTCTTTCTTTCTTTGTTATATTGCACGTCTGTTTTACTTCATACTGAATATTGATTCTGTAATGTTGATAAACAGAGGATATTACTTTGACAAAACAGCATAATTGATCTAAGTAAATCTTTGAAAATGATTTCTTTTTTTTAAGTTCTTGTTGGGGTGATCCACTCTTCAGTAAGACACCATATTCTTGCTAGCCATTGATCTTCTAACTGAGACCATTAGAAGTCACAGAGGGAATCCAAATAAGATCAGTTACAAATAAGACTGTACTGTATGCAGATGATGTCATGTTGTTTATTACTATCCTTCATACTAGCCTTTGGTTCTTTCTCAGGATATAAAATTAACATTGATAAATTTGATAAATCAATGGTTCTGTTAATTGGACATGACCACTATATACAAAATATAACATCGGAAACCTATGAGGGCTATTTGAGCACAGTATATAAATGTGCCAAGAGCAATCAAATAAGATGCATTTCTAAATTAACTGAATACTTTATGTCTGTATCAAGAGTGGAATATGACTAGTAACTTTACTTTCTCATATATAACTATAATAATGAATTATAGGGATTGCTTGAAGATAATATTGATTTTTTTTGTCATACCTTAAATCCTTCTGAAAGATGCTAATCTTTGCTTTGGATGAAAATGTTAACTATTCCATTCAACAATAGAAAAACCTAAAATTCTGACATAATAGTATTAAGTATGTTTAAGGGGGATTCAAAGGAAAAGATAAGTTCTAAAATGTAAGGACTGACAAAAACGTAAAACTGACACAATAGTATTAAGTGGTTTTTGGCGGGTTCGAATGAAAAGCTAAGTTCCAAAATGTAAGGGCTGACAACAGTTTTATGGATATATGGTGGCCTCTGATAAATCACTTGCTCAGTCATTTTAGGGGCTTGGTCCAAAGTGTGAAAGTGTTTGAAGGGTTCCTGGCATTTCTCTGAAATATTTATCAGAGGTAGATATCTCTGTATCATATAGTCATTAAGAGTTAGTGCATAAACTTTCATTTTCTCTTTCTTTATTACATATCAGGCCTGTTTTATTTTGTAGCAATACTGATTATTTAATGTTGATAAATGATGGAAATTGCCTCAATAAATACTTGTTATGATGCAATAAAAATATACTTATTAAGAAAAACAAATACTGGACTTTGCCAGAACATGCCAGAGTTCAGCAACTGTTGATGATTAGTGAACATTTATTGTTTGTTATTTGTTTAATTTTTATTTTAGATTCCTAGTTACTTTGTATCCAAACACTCCGTTTGTCTATATGTTAGCACTGTGATGAACTGGGGACCTATTCAATGTGTACCCCACATCTTATCTTATTTCAGTTGCAGCGTCACATGACCCTGCAAAGAATAAGCAGTTATAGAGAATGGATAACTGAAGGACATTGTTTATGTATGTATTTTTGATGGTAAGAAAAGTTCATGTGCCATGTTCAGAGTTTCAACAATGCAGAAGTGCATTCTTGATAAGAAATTCAAATTCAAAAAGATACAATAAACAATAATGCACTGACAACACAGGACATTATGGATAAGTCCATGTTGTGTATGAGGTGTAAATTTGACAGCTGGATAATACATGCATCATTGGAAAACCAAACACTAGTGCTCTCCTAAATGGACATGAACACCAGGTTTTGGGGAAGGTTTTATTTTTAAAATGTATTTATTTTTAACCATCATTTGTTACAGGAAGTTTCACTAAGAGGAAGCCTGTCTTTTGGAGAAACTGATCATATTCACACAGTTACACTTTCATGTCTGTGAGCTGGAGAAATTAACTATTTAACTGGATCCATTAAATATATACTACTATATACATCAAAATAATAAATGTTTGTGGTGTTCCTTCTGTTTGTGCATCTTAAATCACTTGTCCTTAGCAACTGAGATAGTTACATATGTCTCATTCGACCTGATTCATTGTTCATCTGTTGCTCTGTTAACTGTTTTTTCTCTGGCTAAGTATTATTGCAGTGCATTGCTACCTCTCAGGTTTAGACTGAACTCAACTGAACCGTTTTTTTTTGTTTTTTTTTAACTTAGGTCCCACCTCTGACAGGGTAGATAGCCAGTCATATTGTAGGATAATTAGAGGGCACCTGGGGTGGCCAGTCAAATTCCAGAGGTGGATCTCTCCCATCCATTGTCAGCATAATTAGTGAACAGAGCTTCTGGGTCTGTGAAGTGAGGCCAATGTGGAGGTGGCCACTCCCCAGACATGCCCCTTCATTTGACTAATAATATCACACCAACACTGCAAATACCCTCTCTGAAGCATATAAAAGAAAATGGCCTTTCAGTTGTTTCTGCAAGATTCTCGAAAACATCCAACAGTGCAGATCAGATCCTCTAAAGACTTAGACTGACACTCCGTCACCAGCATGCTCTTGTTCCTCTTCTTGTTTGGTCTGGCTCTGGGTACTGTGTCTACTTCAGATGACCACCAGGTGAAGCTACAGCGTGGCAACTGTCCCATGTTTTGGTTCAGCTTCAACGGCCGCTGCTACAAGTACATCTCCACACGTTTGACCTGGGCTGATGCAGAGCTCTACTGTGTGTCAGAGAGAGCCAACCTGGTGGCTATCCATGATATGGAGGAACACAATTTCATCAAAGACCTGATCATGAACTTTGATCATACCCAGGGACCCACCTGGATTGGACTCAGCGACACTCCCAAGGAAGGAGGATGGATGTGGTCTGATGGGTCTGCAGTTGACTTTGTCTTGTGGGGTGCAACACAGCCAAACAACGCTGGTGGAAGTGAAGACTGTGCATACATCAACTATGGCACAGATTTGAAATGGAATGATTATCCATGTTCTGAGAAATTCACTTTTGTTTGTGAAGCTCGTCCAGCTTGTCCTTAGCAAAGGAGAAGGTTTTGTCTGATTCAACTTAGTGACTTTCCACTTGTTGTTCTGTAGTAATACATTAAGACTGTATGATAATGATACAGGTGTATGTACATTAATTCACCTATCACTTTCACTTTGATCCCATAAATGTATACATTTTAAAGGAAAGTAACTGAACTCTTACAAAATCATAATGATCCATATCTACTTGCAATAAAATTACTGTTGATTTGTTGACTTGAAATTGTGTGTGGTGTCTTTTATAGGAGTTCAAAATACTTTTGGATTTGCAGTAAAAAAGTTAATTTTATTATATTTTATGTATTAATTTGACCGTATTTCATGGATGGGTAAAATAAATGTTGTAAAAACCTTCTAGTTTACTGAGGGAGCTCACAAGCTAAAATAAATCTGATTCTACACTGAACATTTGTTTTTGGCCACCTGTGCATTACAATTACATAGAAAATTTCAATCCATTTGAATAACATGCTTTTAATATAAATTAACTAACAAACTTAATCTGAAGCAGGTAATAAGATTTATGTAATAGTACTAATAAACTCAAAATGACTGCATTCATTTTCACTGTTGGGTTTGGACAAACAAATTGGCTTTATCAATATTGAATGCATAAACCTGGCTACTACTACACTACTGTGTAGCTGAAGCACATTGAGTTTATTAGTACTATTACATAAATCTTATTATTTGCTTCAAATTAAGTTTATTCATTAATTTCTATAAAACCTAATGTATATTAGGTTTTATTTATATACATTATATTATATTATATATTCATTACATATATGAATATATATTAGGTTTCATTTATATAAAACCTAATATAAATGGATGGAAATTTAATTGAAATGCATAAGTCCTGCATTTTGGCCAAATTTTTTTTGAAAGTAGAAAACTCAGCACTTCATATAACTATCAAGGACAGGCTATCAGGATATGACTAACGTCACTGGGTAACTGTATTTTCTCATATATATCTCTATTTATGAATAATAAAACATGTTTGAAGCTAATAATGGTGTTATATTTTTCACACAAAATCAAAATTATTTTCTATTTTCACTTAAATATTTACATTCAATATTTCATACTTTCAATCTCTCTGAAAGCCATTAAATTACATAAAAATGTGAACTGCTTAACTATTTTTATTAAAACTGGGGGTTTTTAAATGAAGGGCTCAGTGTCAAAATAAAAGTAACAGAAATTGTCTTTTTTTGTCTATTTGAGCACAGTATATAAACATGTCGAGAGCAATCAAATTAGATGCATTTTAAAATATATTGAATACTTCATATTTCTATCAAGAGCAGAATATGAGTAGTGACTTTACTTCCTCATATATAACTATATTAATGAATTATAGTGATTAATTGAGGATAATAATGATTTTATGTCTTTTACACAAGACCAAAATTATTTTATATTTTACAAATTTTTTTTTTTTTTATCTTTTAAATACCTTTGAAAGATACTAATCTTTGCTTTGGATGAAAATGTGAACTATTCCATAAAAGCTTTGCAAAAACCTAAAACTGACCTAATAGTATTAAGTGGTTTTTGGCAGGTTCGAATAAAAAGCTAAGTTCCAAAATAAAAGGAACTGACAACAGTTTTATGGATATATGGCGGCCTCTGATAAATCACTTGCTCAGTCATTTTAGGGGCTTGGTCCAAAGTGTGAAAGTGTTTGAAGGGTTCCTGGCATTTCTGTGAAATATTTATCAGAGGTAGATATCTCTGTATCATATAGTCATTAAGAGTTAGTGCATAAACTTTCATTTTCTCTTTCTTTGTTATAACGCAGGCCTGTTTTATTTGGAATCAATATTGATTATTTAATGTTGATAAACCACTGCTTCGCATATTATAAACCCAGGGCTAGTGTACTGATTAATACGATCAAGTTCTTGTTGGGGTGGTCCACTCGTTAATAAGACACTATATCCTCACTAGCCATTGACCTTCTGATCTGAGACCATTAAAAGTCACAGAGGGACTTCAAATAAGATCAGTTATATATAAGACTGAAGTGTATGCAGATAATGTTGTTTTGTTTATTACTAACCTGATGAATTCATATTAGCCTTAGTCCATCATACAAGCCTTTGGTTCCTTGTCAGAATATAAAATCACTATTGTCAGCCTTGTGATGAACTGGGAACCTATACGATGTGTCCCCCACCTCCTGTCTTATTTCAGCTGCGGCGTCCCGTGAACCTGCAGAGGATGAGAAGTTAATGGATGGATATTGTTTATGTATGTATTTTTGATAGTAAAAAAGGTTCTTGTGCCATGTTTAGAGTTTCAATAATGCAGAAGTTCATTCTTTTTTGCATAGACAACACAGGATATTATGGATAAATCCATGTTGCCCATGTTGTGTATGAAGTGTAAATTTGATAACTGGATAATGCATGCTTTACTGGAAAAAACAAATTTTGCAATATTGCAGTGCATTGCTACCTCTCAGGTTGAGACTGATCTGCACAACATCTTTTTAACTTAGGTCCCACCTCTGACAGGGTAGATAGCCAGTCATATTGTAGGATAATTAGAGGGCGCCTGGGGTGGCCAATCAAATTTCAGAGGTGGATCTCTCCCCATCCATTGTCAGCATAATTAGTGGACAGAGCTTATGGGTCTGTGAAGTGGAACTAATGTGGACATGCCCCTTCATTTGACTAATGATATCACACCAACAGTGCAAACACCCTCTCTGAAGCATATAAAAGAAAATGGCCTTTCAGTTGTTTCGGAAAGTTTCTCGAAAACATCCAACAGTGCAGATCAGATCCTCCAAAGACTTAGACTGACACTCCGTCACCAGCATGCTCTCGTTCCTCTTCTTGTTTGGTCTGGCTCTGGGTGCTGTGTCTCCTTCAGATGACCATCAAGTGCAGCTACAGCGTGGCAACTGTCCCATGTTTTGGTACAGCTTCAACGGCCGCTGCTACAAGTATGTTGCGTCATATTTGACCTGGGCTGAAGCAGAACTCTATTGCCTGTCAGAGAGAGCCAACCTGGTGTCCATCCACAGTCTGGAGGAACATAATTTCATCAGAGACCTGGCCAAGAACTTTGATCCTTCCCAGGGACCCATCTGGATCGGACTCAGCGACATCCACAAGGAAGGAGGATGGATGTGGTCTGATGGGTCTGCAGTTGACTTTGTCTTATGGGATGCAGGACAGCCAAACAACAGTGATGGAATTGAAGACTGTGCACACATCAACTATGGCACAAAACTCAGATGGAATGATCATCAGTGCTCTAAGAAATTCACTTTTGTTTGTGAAGCTCGTCCAGCTTGTACTTAGCAAAGGAGAAGGTTTTGTCTGATTCAACTGAGTGACTTTCCACCTGTCGTTCTGTAGTAATACATTAAGATTGTATGATAATGGTACAGGTGTATGTACATTAATTCACCTTTACTTTCATCAGTGTTGAATGATTGCCTAATTTTTTATCCCATAAATGTATACATTTTAAAAGAAAAGTGACTCAGCTCTTATAATGTCATAATGATCTTTATGTACTTGTGAATAAAAGGATTGTTGATTTGTTGATAAAAAAAAAAAGTTGTGTGATGTCTTTTTACATTCAAAATACATTTACATAAAAAACTTACAATTACATAAAAAATTGTACCAGATGTACACTGTTGCCCATAAAGTTGGAATAAAATATTTTTACTTCTTCTTATGGAGAAAATAATATTGAAAAAAATGCAATAAAAACCTTTTAGGTAACTGGGTGAGCTCACAAGCTAAAATAAATCTGATTCTAAATCATTAGAAAACTCAATACTTCATATCTATCTCTGTCAAGGACAGGATATGACTAACATCACTGGGTATGAACAGTAATTTCTCATTAATAACTCTATTTATGAATAAAAGTGATTGCTTGAAGCTAAAAATTGTGTCATATTTTTACACAGATCCAAATAATTTTATATTTTTCAATATTTTATACTCTCAGTCCCTCTCAAAGACATTGAATGACATGAAGATGTGAACTATTAATTATTCATGAAAAATCAAAGTGGTGACACAGTGGTTTAAATAATTTTAGGGGGTTTCAAATGAAAGGCTCTGTGTCAAAATAACTACAAAACTACAAATACAATTATATGGAACTGTGGTGACCTCTAATAAATCACTTGCACAGTGAAGGACATTGGATTGGATTACATCGGATTAAAAGGTTCCTGGTATTTCTGTGAAATATTTATCAGAAGTAGATCATTGAGGGTTAGTGTATGAACTTTCTTTTTCTCTTTCTTTGTTTTAGCGGAGGCCTGTTTTATTACATACTGAGTATTGATTATCTCATGTTGATAAATGATGGAAATTGCTTCAGTAAAACCTTGATAAGGGTTGTTACCAGTTCAGCAATTGTTGATGATTAGTGAACATTTATTGTTTATCTTTTATTTAATTTTTTTATTTTAGATTCCCGGTTAATTTGTATCCAAACAAACCTATAAGCGCTATTTGAGCACAGTATATAAAAGTGTCAAGAGCAATCAAATTAGATGCATTTCTAAATTAACTGAATACTTTATGTCTGTATCAAGAGTGGAATATGACTAGTAACTTTACTTTCTCATATATAACTATATTAATGAATTATAGAGATTGCTTGAAGATAATATTGATTTTTTTTGTCATACCTTAAATCCTTCTGAAAGATGCTGATCTTTGCTTTGGATGAAAATGTTAACTATTCCATTCAATAATAGAAAAATCTAAAACTCTGACATAATAATGTTAAGTATATTTAAGGGGGATTCAAAGGAAAAGATAAGTTCTAAAATGTAAGGACTGACAACAGCTTTATGGACATATGGTGGCCTCTGATAAATCACTTGAAAGTAATTTTAAAGGCTTGGTCCAAAGAGTGTAAGGGTTTGAAGGGTTCCTGGCAGGAACACATCACTCAGGATCACATTCACACAGTTACACATTCAGGTCTGAAAGCTGCCCAGAACAACCAGTCTGATCTTCTGACCAATGAGCAGCTACACAGAGTGGTGCGGGGTTAGGGGGCTTGCTCTATTCTAGGGAACCTCAGTAGTAGTAATGGCGTATGCAATTTTTAACTTGAACAAGATCATATATAATTAACCCATAGCCAGTGTACTGTTACCACCTCTTGTATACACAAAATATAGATTTATGTTGTCTAACTTACAACACTGTAGCTGTTAAGTATTGTGTATTAGATATTCACACGTGTGATAGGTAGTGTACTGTTTTGATATTTATCTAATGCTTTGGAAACTTTCACTTTTGCACAACTACACAATATTCAGAGCGAAATATGAGCCAAAAAGTCGGATAAAACTTTTAATTTATTAATTTCAGTCAATTTTTGATATCGTAAAAAGCTGCAAATATACCAAACATGAGCATATATTTACACATCAAAAATATTACAATATCCTCTCTTATGAACTTTGTGTTTTTTGTTTTAACATGCAAACAGGTTTTAAACAACATTGCTTAAAAAAAAATGTAACTTTACAGTCATGACAACAACCGATAAAACACTAAATACACCTTCCTGTTGGTTTCCTGCATTTGGCACCAGAGGAAAGAGACAAGCATCATCACACTGACTTGCTCTTCTGCTGCCCTCAAGTGGCCACAAAACATAACAAGTACTTTTACATTCCAGCATTGCAGCTTCAGACCACAAACATCTCTTCTTCTCAAGAATGCACGTCCACATTGTTGAACCTCTGAACATGGCACGTGAACTACTGTTACCTCAAAAATACACAAATAAACAATATGTTACAATAAATAACACAATTATCCTGCTCTTTGGACACAGTGAGCAGAGCTGTATTTGTGCATGTGTGCATCATGTACAGGTTAATAGTAAAAATCAATGCTGGAGCTGATAAATCAGATCCATGGTCCTATTACATACAGTGCCATAGACAGGCCTTGTGGTAGTCATTTTTACTTGTTATATTTTGTGGCCACCTGAAGGCAGCAGTAGAGCAAGTCAGTGTGACATCTCCAGGTGAGCTTGTGGCCTTTTTTGGCTCATGTTTAGACACTGTAGTTCAGTACAGGTAAAAGTTTTTTCCATAAGTGCATTTGACCAGTGATATCACACCAGCAGTCGAAAGCATTTATTTTTGTGCATTGACTTTTGTTTGTGAATCTAGCAAAGTTTGTCTTATTGAACTTGCTACATGTTGCTCTGCAATGCATTTAAGCTATTAAAATAAGATTAAAGGTGCAGCTTCATTTGTATAGAGAGGTCTGGTAATGTTCCATAATATCCACTCTACAGATTTTTTCCATCTGCTTGTGTGATTTTAATTATTAAAGCGTTTTTCCATTTCTGTTCCAGTTCTTCTTACAGTGTCTGTATATTAGATAAACATCAAAACAGTACACATGTAACAGACATTGTAATCACACTACCTATCCAGCATGTGAATATCTAATACACAACACTCAACAGCCACTGTGTTGTAAGTTAGAGCAACATAAATCTATATTATGTGCACGCATGAAGCAGAAAAGCAGAGATTAAACATTTAGAATAAAAATAGGCAAATTAAAACAACAAAAGTCTGAGTTGGTTTGCAAAGCATCTGACATTACACTGCCAAGCATCATATCATTTATACATTACATCACAGGGGTATGTTTCCCGATAATCCAGCGGCTGTAGATGTTGCTCGTACACCACTTGTCATTGCATCACGTAGCCTGCTACTCTCTGTTTGTTATGTCCCAAACAAGGACGTCTCTGTTGACAGCTGATTTATCTTCAAATAGGACTTTGTGCAGCCACTGCTCGGGCAAGATGCATGGCAACTCTATCAGACAGGATTTTTGCAGTGTTATTGCACATGAATAAAATTAATATACTATAACAATATTTATTAGATTACTTATACACATAGAAGTCTAAAATGTTACAACACTGTAACCACTAAAATGTATATACACTTTTTAAATCCTTTAAAGTAGAAATATTTGTCCCACAGGTATTCATCGTCATTTCATCAGAGAGATAATCACAGCTTTACTGTGTGTCAGAGAGAGCCAACCTAGTGTCCATCCACAGTCCAGAGGAACATAATTTTGTTAAAGAACTGATTAGGAATTCTGACCCCTCTGAGGGAACCACCTGGATTGAACTCCACAAAGAAGGCAGATGGATGTGGTCTGATGGTTGTGCAGTTGACTTTGTAATCTGGTGTGCTAACGAGCCAAACGACAAAGGAGGAAATGAAGACTGTGTTTACAACAACTTTAAAACAGATTGGAAATGGAATGATTCCTGGTTTTCTCATACTTTACCCTTTGTTTTTGCAACTCGCATGGCCTATCCTTAACAAACAAGCCAGTTCCATATTTCTGACTCACCCTGGTCATTGTTCACCTGTTGCTCTGTGAACGTGAATCAGGCCTCCACAATAAAGATACCAATGTAAATTTTTATGGTTGTTTAAAGTGAATATTTCCACACCTTTTTAATCATCTCACTATAAATAATAAAGATAATCATAATCATCATCATCATCATCGAATAAAAAAATCTTTTGGTGTACTGGGGCAGCTCAAGAGCAAAAAGAAATCTCATTCTCAATTTGTAGAAAACTGAATACTTCATATCTCTATCAAAGGCAAGATATAATGTCACTGAGAAGAAACAATATTTTCTCATATATTAGTCTATAAATGAATGATTGCTAGAAGCTAATAATGATGTTACGTCTTTTGCACATGATCAAAATAATTTTATATTTTCACCAAACTTTTTTTTCATATCTTCAATCTCTCTGAAAGATATTAAATGAAATGAAAACTTGAACTATTTAACTGGATCCATGAAAAATTGCACTCAAAAAATTGCAAAATGCACACATAGAAAATTTCCATCCATCTGAATTACATAGTTTTAATATATATTAAATAATAAACTTAATGTGAAGCAAGTAATAAGATTTATGTAATAGTACTAATAAACTCAATGTGTTTCCACTACACAGTAGTGTAGTAGTAGCCAGGTTTATGCATTCAATATTAATAAAGCCAATTTGTTTGCCCAAACCCAACAGTGAATGAATGCAGTCATTTTGAGTTCATTAGTACTATTACGTAAATCATATTACTTGCTTCACATTAATGTAATGTAATTCAAATAGATTTTCTATGTAATTGAAATGCATAAGTGCCCAAAATTGCTGGAGCTGATAAATCAGATCCATCGTCTGGTCACATTCAGTGTCATGTAAAGGCCTTGTGGTAGTCATTTTTAATATTAACCTGTGCGTGACACACACTTGCACCAAAACACCTCTGCTCATTGTGTCCACAGAGCAGGATAATTGTGCTATACTAGTTATTTATTGTAACATATTGTTTATTTATGTATTTTTGAGGTAACAGAAGTTCACGTGCTATATTCAGAGGTTCAGCAATGTGGAAGTGCATTCTTGAGAAGAAAAGATGTTTGTGGTCTGAAGCTGCAATGCTGGAATGTAAAAGTAAAAGAGCAAGTCAGTGTGATGATGCTTGTCTCTTTCCTCAAGGTGCATTTAGTGTTTTATCGGCCGTTTTTGTGACTGTGAAGTTACATTCTTTTAATGCAATGTTGTTTAAAACCTGTTTGCATGTTAAAATAAAAAACACAAAGTTCATAAGAGAAGAAACAGTTAACTGTTTACTATTGTAATATTGTAGATGTGTAAATATATGCCCAAAGCATATAACGTTGCCACCTGTTGCTCTGCAATGAATTTGAGCTCTGAAATAAGATTAAATGTAGCCTGCTACTCTTTGTTTGTTATGTCCCAATATAGGACATCTCTGTTGACAGTTTGGTAATCTTCAAATAGGACTTTGTGCATCCAATTCCTAGCAAGAGGCATTGGTCAGGCCAACATTTTGCCACCGGACACTGGCAACTATCAGACAGGATTTAAAGTATCATTGCACATGAATAAAAATAATATACGATAACAATATTTATGAGATTACTTATTCACACAAAACTCTAATAACGTTACTCCACACTGTAAACACTCAAATGTAGATATACTTTTAAAATCTTTTCTCACTGAAGCTCTGTGGGGGGTAAATAATCAAAGAAACATTCTTCTGGCCCTCTTTGACAGAGCATAGAGAAAAGCTTGATTAAAAACCTTCAATTTATTTATTTATTTACTTATTTATTTATGTGCATTCACTTTTGTTTGTGAATCCAGCAAAGTTTGTCTTATTGAACTTGCCACCTGTTGCTAAGCAACGAATTTGGGACTAAATGTACAGCTTTATTTGTATAGAGAGGTCTGATAATGTTCGGTAACATTTTTAGATAATATTACATTTCTCTTTGTAATATTCATTGTGCAAGATAAAAATGTATTATTAACAGAATGAACATGGAGAATGACGATATGAAGACTTTAATCTACAGATATTTTTCACCTGCTTGTATGATTTCAATTATCAAAGAGATTGTCTATGTCTGTTCCAGTTCTTCATACAGTGTCTGTATATTAGATAAACATAGAAAAAATACACATATAACAGCTGTAATCACAAATACACTACCTATCCAGCATTTGAATATCTAATGCACAAAACCCATCAGTTACAGTTGTAAATTAGAGCAACATAAATCTATATTATGTGTACGTAAGAGGCAGCAAGCAGAGCATCCGCCCCATGTATGAAGGCTCAGCAGCGGCCCAGGGTTCGAATCGGACCTGCGGCCCTTTGCTGCATGTCATTCTCCATCTCTCTCTCCCCACATTCCTGTCACTCTTCAGCTGTCTCTGTCAAAAAAAAAAGCTTGAAAAAGGCCAAAAAAAAAAAAAAATCTTTAAAAACCCTCAATTTGTCTGGTTTAAAAATCACAATGCTTTGACCTTAGAAAGTCTTTATCAGGATGGAAATGCAAAATAAACAAATAAACAAACAAACAAATAAATAAATATTACACCTTATAAATTATTTGAATAAATTATTGGATTCATGTGACATCTCCATTTGAGCAGGTGGCCTGTTTTTTGCTTCTGTTCAGATTCTGTGTGGTTGTGTACAACTGATAGCATCAAGTGTGGCTGACCAATAATATTACAATAACAGTGCAGACCCCCTCTCCAGAGCATATAAAATAAAGCAGCCGGTCACCTGTCTACTACAGGATCCAGCTGTGTCGATCATCTCCAATCAAGACAACCATTCATCCTGAACCTGTGACACAGTCTCTGTCACCAACATGCTCCTGTTCCTCTTCTTGTTTGGTCTGGCTCTGGGTGCCGTGTCTCCTTCAGATGAAATGCAGCTACAGCGTGGCAACTGTTCCATGACAGGGTTCAGCTTCAACGACCGCTGCTACAATTTCATCGCCACACGTTTGTCCTGGGCTGATGCAGAGCTCCACTGTGTGTCAGAGAGAGCCAACCTGGTTTCCATCCACAGTCTGGAGGAACAGAATTTTGTCAAAGAACTGATCAGGAGCTTTGACCTCAATGAGGGAGCCACCTGGATTGGACTCAGCGACATCCACAAAGAAGACAAATGGATGTGGTCTGATGGGTCTGCAGTTGACTTTGTATCCTGGAACAGTAACGAGCCAAACAACCAAGGAAATGAAAACTGTGTACACATCAACTGGGGCACAGAGCGGAAATGGAATGACATTAGTTGTTCTAATACTTATCCATCTGTTTGTGCATCTCGCATAAGCTGTCCTTAATAACTGAGAGAGTTACATATGTCTCATTCAACCTGGTCACTGTTCACCTGTTGCTCTGTGAACATGTATTAGGCCTCCACAATAAAGATACCAATGTAGACCTTCATGTTTGTCATTTCAACTTCATTTTCATGAATGTTGGATATTCACACTGGTAACTCCAGTGGTTGTTTCATGTTGGCATTTCTACACCTTTTAATCATTTCAAAATAAATAATAAAGATAATCATCATAATAATAACTGTTGAATAAATGTAATAAAAAATTTACGTCTGAAAGATATTAAATCATCATCATATAATATCATATAGTCATTTAGGGATAGTGTATGAACGTACCAGAGCTCAATAACTGTTGATGAACAGTGAACATTTATTGTTTATCTTTTAATTCCTTGTTTTTACTTTAGATGCACGTTTGTCACTTTGATGTTTTCATTGCAGTACATACTAATAATTTTACTTTATTATTATATAAAAATTTAAACTTAAGCCATTCGAGTGATTCATATTATGTGAATGTGAATTAGACTAAAAACTAAAGAAGTCTGTTTATTTTACAGGAAGTGCTGCACTTTTTTAAAATCATAATACATTTCGTTTTCATTCATTGTGCAAGATTAAAATGTATCATTAACAGAATGAACATGAAAAATAAACAGTAACCACAATCTTCTGATTAGTGGACGACCCACACTACCTCCTGAGCTGCAGCTATCTATCTATATTTCCATTGTTTTGTTATGTCCACAGAGCCGGCCAAGCCTGGTTATATTGCCTGCTTGCCCAGCTCTGGTTCTGGCAGGAGACCAGCTCCGCTCCCCATCAGCATTACCCCACGGCCCAGGCCTGAAACCATCCTCTGCTGATTTAGCATTTATCTAAAATGCTAAGCTACTCTAATAGTACCACTGTTATACAGCTATACCTAAATCTGTCCAGTATTAGCCACCATTAGCTACTGATTGTACCAGACTGTATCAGCAAAACTTTGGTGAACTGAGTAACAATGTGCTTAATTGCTTTTGAGTCCAGCTTTTCATTTCTTGAACACTGTGTTATTTCTTCTCTTCAAAGTTACACAGCGTTTCTTTAAAGATGAGCTTTGCGAAACCAAGTCAGTGATTCTTTGTCTGCTCAAGCTGATAAATAAAGATCCATGGTCTGGTCATATGCAGTGCCATATTACACCCTAACAAAGACTCTCTGAGGTAAAAAGCGTGATTTTTAAACCAGACAAACTGAAGGTTTATAGTAAAGCTTTTCTCAATGCTCTGCCAGAAGAATGTTTTTTGATGACGATGAGTATTTGTGGGGCAAATATTTCTACTTTATTTACCCCCCACAGAACCTCAGTGAGAAAAGATTTAAAAACTGTATAAACTGTCAACAGAGATGTCTTTTACTGGGACATAACAAACAGAGAGTAGCAGACTACGTGATGCAAACATTTCTAAGTGAGAATGACAAGGGATGTACGATCAACATCTACAGCCGCTGGATTATCAGAAAACATCCCCCTGTCATGTAATGTATAAATGATATGATGTTTGCCAGTGTAATCTCAGATGCTTTGTAAACCAACTCAGACTTGTTGTTGTTGTTCTTGTTGTTTTAATAAGTCTTTATTGCTCTGATGACAACAACAACAACCACAACAACACTGCTTGCTGCCTCTTACATACACATAATATAAATGTATGTTGTTCTAACTTACAACACTGTAATTGTTGAGTATTGTGTATTAGATATTCATATGCTGGATAGGTAGTGTACTTGTGATTACAACTGTTACATGTGTACTGTTTTAATGTTTATATAATATACAGACACTGTATGAAGAGCTGGAACAGACATGGAAAAACTCTTTAATAATTAAAATCACACAAGCAGGTGAAAACAAAGTCTTCATGTCATTACTGTTTATTCTCATGTTTATTCTGTTAATGATACATTTTATATTGCACAATGAATGAAAAAGAAAACCCCATTGCATTAAAAGAAAGTAACTTTACAATCGTGAGAATGACCAATAAAACACTAAATACACCTTCTTGCTGGTTTGCTGTCCATTACAGAGTTTGACACCAGAGGAAAGAGGCGAGCGTCATCACACTGACTTGCTCTTCTGCTGCCATCAAGTGGCCACAAAACATAACAAGTACTTTTACATTCCAGCATTGCAGCTTCAGACCACAAACATCTTTTCTTCTTCTCAAGAATGCACGTCCACATTGTTGAACCTCTGAACATGGCACGTGAACTACTGCAAGTAGTGCAGTAAACACTCAAATGTACGACAATACACTTTATGGTTTGTCACTGAGGCTCTGTGCGGGGTAAATAAAATGAAATTATTTGTCCCACAAGTATGTATTGTCATCAAATAAACATTCTGTTGGCCCTGTTTGGCAGAGAATAGAGGAAAGCTTTATTGTAAACCTTCAATTCGTCTGGTTTGCTCTTGTTCCTCTTCTTGTTTGGTCTGGCTCTGGGTGCTGTATTTCCTTCAGATGTAGTCCACCTACAGTGTGGCAACTTTCCCACGTTCTTGTTCAGCTTCAACAGCCGCTGCTACAAGTACATCTTCACACGTTTGACCTGGGCTGATGCAGAGCTCTACTGTGTGTCAGAGAGAGCCAACCTGGTTTCCATCCACAGTCTGGAGGAACATAATTTTGTTAAAGAACTGATCCAGAACTCTGACTCTTCTGAGGGAACCACCTGGATTGGACTCAGTGACATCCACAAAGAAGGCAGATGGATGTGGTCTGATGGTTGTGCAGTTAACTTTGTATTCTGGTCTAACGAGCCAAATGACAAAGGAGGAAATGAAGACTGTGTTTACAACAACTTTAAAACAGATTGGAAATGGAATGATTCCTGGTGTTCTCGTACTTTACCCTTTGTTTGTGCAACTCGCATGGCCTGTCCTTAGCAAACAAGCCAGTTCCATATTTCTGACTCACCCTGGTCATTGTTCACCTGTTTCTCTGTGAATGTGAATCAGGCCTCCACAATAAAGATACCATGTAGACTTTGATGTGTGTACACAGAAGAAATTTCACCTTAATTTTCATTAATGTTGGATATTCACACATATTGTTTAAAGATGATATTTCCACACCTTTTTAATTGCTTGTCTTTTATTTCCTTGTTTTTATTTTAGATTCCTAAAACATGGATATATACAGTAATGACATAAATACTTTTCATTCTACAGATTTTTTCACATTCTTGTGTTAAAGGTTTTTCATGTCTGTTCCAGCTCTTCATATCGTGCCTGTGGATTAGATAAACATGGGAACAGTACACATGTAACAGCTGTTGTAATCACAAGTACCTGTTAGGTATCCATGAATAGCTAATACATAAAATCAACAATCAAACTGTTCTAAGTTAGAGCAACATACATTTCTATTATACATATGTAAGAGGCAGCAAGCAGTGCTGTAAACACCCAAATGTATATACACTTTTTTAATCTTTTCTGAGGCTCTGTGGAGAAAAGAAATATTTGTCCCACAAGCATTCATCTTCTTTTCATCAGAGAGATAACCACAAAAAAGAAAAGAAATGTTCTTCTGGCTATCTTTGACAGAGCATAGAGAAAAGGTTTATTTAAAACTTTCAATTAGTTTGGTTTGAAAAACACAACATGTTTGACTTTATCAAGTCTTTATCAAGTCTTGATACACCATATAAATGATTTGAATAAATTATAGGAATTATATGACATCTCCATGTGAGCAGTTGGTCTTTTTTGCTCATGTTCAGGTACTGTGCAGTTGTGTACAACTGATGTGTACAAGTGACCGTGTCAAGTGTGGCTGACCAATAATAGGGGCAGGGCAGACACCCTCTCCAAAGCATATAAAAGAAAGCAGCTGGTCACCTGTCTCCTACATGATATAGATCCCACCCAACTGTGTAGATCATCTCCAGTCAACACATCAACCATTCATCCTGAACCTGTGTCACAGTCTCTGTCACCAACATGCTCTTGTTCTTCTTCTTGTTTGGTCTGGCTCTGGGTGCTGTGTCTCCTTCAGATGAAGTGAAGCTACAGCGTGGCAACTGTCCCATGTTCTGGTTCAGCTTCAACGGCCGCTGCTACAAGTACGTCTCCACACGTTTGTCCTGGGCTGATGCAGAGCTCTACTGTGTGTCAGAGAGAGCCAACCTGGTGTCCATCCACAGTCTGGAGGAACATAATTTTGTCAAAGACCTGATCAGGAACTTTGACCACTCTCAGGGATATACCTGGATTGGACTCAGTGACACCCAGAAGGAAGGAGGATGGATGTGGTCTGATGGGTCTGCAGTTGACTTCTTCTTTTGGAATGGAAATCAGCCAGACAACGCTGCAGATCAAGAACACTGTGTTCACAACAACTATGATACAGGCCTAAAATGGAATGACCGTCCTTGTTCTGTTACTTATCCATCTGTTTGTGTATCTCGCATGACCTGTCCTTAATAACTGAGAGAGTTACATATGTCTCATTCAACCTGGTCACTGTTCACCTGTTGCTCTGTGAACATGTATTAGGCCTCCACAATAAAGATACCAATGTAGACCTTCATGTTTGTCATTTCAACTTCATTTTCATGAATGTTGGATATTCACACTGGTAACTCCAGTGGTTGTTTAAAGTTGATATTTCCACACCTTTTTAACCATTTCACAATAAATAAGAGATTGATTATCTTTAAATCATCATTATAATGATTGTTGAAAAAATGTAATAGAAATCTCTTGGTTTACTGGGGGAGTTCACAGGGAAAAAGAAATCCCATTCTGAATTTGTAGACAACTGAATACTTCATGTCTCTATCAAGGGCTAGATAAAATATCACTGGGTAGAAACAGTGTTTTCTCATATGTTATAGGGATTGCTTGAAGACAATAATGATGCTATGGTTTTTGTACATGATCAAAATTTTATATTTTGATCAAACTGTTTTTTTCATAGCATCCATACCTCTGAAAGATATTAAGTTATATATATCATATAGTCATTTGGGGATACTGTATGAACGTACCAGAGCTCAGCAACTGTTGATGAACAGTGAACATTTATTGTTTATCTTTTATTTCCTTGTTTTCACTTTAGATTCCTGGTTAATGTTTATCTAAACTCCTCATGCACGTTTGCCACTTTGATGTTTTCATTGCAGTACAGAATAATCATTTTTCATTATTATTATTTAAAATTTTAAACTTAAGCCATTCGAGTGATTCATATTATGTGAATGTAAATTAGACTAAAAATTAAAAAAGTCTGTTTATTTTACATTTTTTGCATTTTTAAATCATAATACATTTCTTTTTCATTCATTGTGCAAGATTAGAATGTATCATTAACTGAATAAACATGAAAAATATACAGTAAAGACATAAATTTCATTCTAAAGATCACGTGCATGTCTGTTCCAGTTCTTCATATCATGTTTGTGGATTACATAAACATGGGAACAGTACACATGCAACAGCTGTTGTAATCAGAAGTACATGTTACATATCCATGAATAGCTAATACACAAAAACAAATCACACTGTTGTAAGTTAGAGCAACATACATTTGTATTATGTACTATAACATTATTTATGAGATTACATATTCACATTGAAGTCTAATTACTTTCCACTAAACACTCAAATATAGATACACTTTTTAAATTTTTTCTGACTGAGGCTCTGCGAAGAATAAATGAAGTAGAAATATTTGTCCCACAAGTATTATTTGTCATTTCAACAGAGAGATAATCACAGAGAAGAAACATACTTCTGGTCCTCTTTGACAGAGCATAGAGAAAAGCTTTATTAAAAACCTTCAATTTGTCTGGTTTAAAAATCACAATGCTTTGACCTTAGAGAGTCTTTTTCAGGATGGAAATGCAAAATCAATAAATAAACAAATAAACAAACAAATAAATAAATAAATATTACACCTTATAAATTATTTAAATAAATTACAGGATTCATGTGACATCTCCATTTGAGCAGGTGGCCTGTTTTTGCTTATGTTCAGATTCTGTGTGGTTGTGTATAAGTGATAGTGTCAAGTGTGGCTGAACAATAATATTACATTAACAGTGCAGACACCCTCTCCGAAGGATATAAAAGAAAGCGGCTAGTCACCTGTCTCCTACAGGACCTTGATCCCACCCAACTGTGTTAATCATCAGTCAAGACAACCATTCATCCTGAATCTGTGACACCAACATGCTCCTGTTCCTCTTCTTGTTTGGTCTGGCTCTGGGTGCTGTGTCTCCTTCAGATGAAATGAAGCTACAGTGTGGCAGCTGTTTGTGCATATCGCATCACCTGTCCTTAGCAACTGAGAGTTACATATGTCCCATTCTACCTGGCATTGTTCACAACAAAGGAGGAAATGAAGACTGTGTTTATAACAACTTTAAAACAGATCGGAAATTGAATGATTCCTGGTGTTCTCATACTTTACCCTTTTTGAGTTTGTGCAACTCGCATGGCCTGTCCTTAACAAGCTAGTTTCATATTTCTTTTCTTTTCTTTTTTTTTTTTTTTTTTTTTTTTGATTTTCTTTTTTTGGGGGCTTTTTTCAAGCTTTATTTTTGATAGAGACAGCTGAAGAGTGACAGGAATGTGGGGAGAGAGAGATGGGGAATGACATGCAGCAAAGGTACATATTTCTGATTCACCCTGGTCATTGTTCACTTGTTGCTCTGTGAACATGTATTAGGCCTCCACAATAAAGATATAGATGTAGACCTACATGTTTGTGCACAGAAGTCATTTCACCTTTATTTTCATGAATGCTGGATATTCACACAGGTAACTTCAGTGGTTGATAAAGAACAAAGAAGAATTAACACCTCCATAATGTAACGTATATACACATATACAGATTTGTTCAGCAACAAAAAAATGAATTATTATCAGACTAGCATGGAGCTTTTTAAAAATCTTAATGATTTGAAAAAAAAACTTCATTTACCACATGCTTTCAGTGATTTCCTGAAAAAAGTGACACCATAGTTGAACATTTCCAGTTCGTTTTTTATTTATTTTAGATTCAGATTATTTAGATCAATGGGAATTTACTCAGACAGTGGTTAAATCAAATTGCACATGATTCTTCTCTGTTATTTTGACTGATGCATATTGATCAAACCCTGAACAACATAATTACAAAGTTTAAATAATTTATCCATGAAGTGACCCAAATCAAAAGCACTAGGTTCAGTTATGGGACCCACGGCTTTAAATGTGCAGACATAATATTGTAAAACAGGGACATAATAAGAGGGGAGACAGGAGACAAGTCCATTTCATTTTAAAAGACTAATTGTGGACTTAGATTGCCAAAGATTTTGTGGTAGAAGGGGAGTGGAACATAGAGCAATTCTGCAATGTGTGGACAGATGCCTCTTTTTCATCTCAGCTGATTTCTGGTATTAACTGTAAGAGGCATGCCATGTCACAGCACGTGTGTGTGTGTGTGTGTGTGTGTGTGTGTGTGTGTGTGTGTGTAGAGAGGAGAGGAATGGTCAGTGGTGCTTTAGACCGAGGGTACCGCCCAATCCTTTCCTGATTCTGCTAACCCCTCATTTGCAGTCATCCTGACGAGTCTTTTACCCAGCAGGCTTCTGACAGCTAAACAACAGTGGAGTAGAAATGAAGGAAGTCAGATAAACAGAACAGACAATCTTGGTTTGATGCAGGTGCTGTGAAATGATCAAGCTCTTGGAAATGGTGCAGACATCAATACAATGGCCATTAAGTAGCAGTCATAGCCAATCATGTGTTATAAAGTGAATAAATATTTACTATAAATAAATTCAATTAGGTCATAAGTACAATATTTACCTCTGAATTGTAATGGAATAGAAAATAACAGTTGAATGTATGCAATTTAGATAGACAGACTGACAGATAGATAGATAGATAGATAGATAGATAGATAGATAGATAGATAGATAGATAGATAGATAGATAGATAGATAGATACTTTATTGATCCGGAGGGAAATTCAAGCATCCAGTAGCAGCATGTAAACATACATTAAAATTAAAATTGACACAGTAACCGTACATTAAAATTCATCTATAAGTTCTATCTGAATTTAAATTAAACCTGTGCTAAGAAATTAAACATGTGCAGAGAAATTAGACATGTGCAATGAAATTAAATATGTGTTAAGAAATGAAATCTGTGCTAAGATTATTGGAAACTATATCAAAAGTAAAAAAAATGAAAAGTTAAAGTAGTAAATAGAAGTAAAACTTTTTTATAAAATAAGAAATAGAACTACAAATGGAGATTATACTATGCACTTAAATTAGGCCATAAACACTTAATGAAAGTCACATCATGTAGCAGAGGAGTGCAAATTGAGTCCAAAGTGACAATGACAAAATGTCCAGGAATTAGTACAGCAGTTTGTATATTGAATGAATGAATGTAGTGAATGTTTAAACTGTACATACTACAGAAACATTAAAATGGCAGCCAACAGACATAAGGGTAAATCCACTACAGTCTAGTTACAGTGTGGTTTCAGCAGAGGCAGGTTCTCTGGCTCCCCGGGATGACCACGCCCATATGCCGTTTTCGCGCGAAAGGCCAGACCGTACCATTGTGAGTGCGGAGGGGGGACCCAGAAGAGAGACTACTCCTAAACATAGAGACAAACGCCTTTCTCGAACACTGAAAGTGAGAAAAGGCATTTTTTTATGTTGTACGGTCGTTGGCACGATCCAAAAAATACAGTTGTTGGACTTATCAACAACAACAACGAAACGACAAACGACGAAATCCCTACTTTTGCAATCATCGGACTTTCTAGCGGTTAATTTTTTAAATCCACCTCCAGCGTTACTCACTGAGGTTCTTTAAGTTAGAAAACAAAACTTTGTGTTGGACTTTACCGCAAAACGGAGATAAAATGACGCTCAAGTCAAAGGTAAGCGGCAAAACAATGCATGCAAATGTGTCCTTCCCTTTCCACGGTCACAATGAGTCAAAAACGACCACCATTGTTAACATCTAACGTTGTTGGCCTCCATTGTTAAAATGAATTTATATCTTTCTTCTTCGAGTAAGGTGATTTTAGGCTGTAGTTATCGTTAGTTCAACTCTGTAGCTCAGACACCATCTCATAATGTTATGTATTGAACACGTTGCAAAGTTAGCCTGCCGTCTTTGTTTTGATCTAGTTAACCAGCTAGCTTACACGTGATCTGCTCACATCGCGGTTCAGGTTGGGTACATGTGAACAGTAAGCTGATGTTCAAAGTGAATGAGTGAGGTTCAGCATTTTGTCAAGGAGTTTGGTTGGTGTGTCACCCTCCCATGGAAGGTCAGAGAGGTCAGCAACCTTCAGGTAGAAGGGGATAGTTCAACAGGGAGGACCAGGGGCGTCAACAACATGGATCAGACACAATTTACACCCCTAAAAATGACAGTCTCACACATGTTTAACTAAGATTCAGGGCCTGGAAATTCAGTCTTGTACCAAGATAAAGGCTTGTACGCTGCTGTCATAGGTTGTCATAAAAGAAAATGTATGTATGTTTCTGTTTGGGACCTCTTCAACAGCTCAAAGAAGCAACAACAACTTGATACATCATCACTTTTTAATTTTATTTTTCTAAACCTGAAACAGATCTTATGACATGTTTATAAACCCGCATACAGAAGTTTATACATAAGTTATTTTCTGGGTCTCAAACCCCCGCATTAGAGTTATGTTCTACACCTGTCAAGGTGTGGACAGTACTTTTTATACAGCAAATCACAAATATTTATTCATATATAGCCGATAATGTAACTTAAAACTATATACATAAACATATAACTATTTACGTATTTTGTGAAATGTCCATCCACCCATTTCCTGCTTTTGCGGGGCTGGGTCTCGATGGCAGGGGATTTCCCGTTTAGGAGTTCAAGATGTCGCTCTCCCCACCAATCCTCCTGAGAAATCCCAAGGTGTTCCCAGGCCACGTTTTAAATAAGTCTGAAGAAAAAGGAAAAAAATGTAAAGCAGGTCAAGTGTTAAGTATGTCCACTTGACTTTGTCATTCGTCTTGCCTTGCTATGGCTGAGACGTTGCACAGGCCTGTAGTGATAAGGAAGCATTGACCTTGAGTTTGGCTTGGTATGTGCTAATGTAAACTCAAGAAGATAAGTTGACTTTAATGACAGCCAGGCTACTGATGCAATGGTGCTCTTTCTGGAGTAGAATCCTGTGACTTAAATGTACCCTGTGTAGTTTTCCTGCAATTTGGGAAACGGCCAATATTTCTGGACCTGTGGTGTCGCTAATGGATATCTGGAAAACAAATAACAGAGACCTGGGCCTAGACTTCATCCATCTGCAGTCTGATTAGCAATTTCATGCGCGAGAGTGATGGGAGAGACACATTTCAGCTAACAGATATTTGCAAGTGCATGTTAAAAGCTAATGAATCGTCAGGTGATTGCTGATGTGTTCTGAGATTGTTTTTCAGCCAGTGTGTTCAGCCTCTTTTGCTCTCCATGTGGACTATTTACCTGCAACCTACAACACCTGCACAAACCTGACTGGTCAACGTTGTTAAGAAAACAGACAGAAACCAGAATGCATCCAGCTTTCCTGTAAAGAAACCGGAGGTCTCACTTGTGATCTAGCAAATGTGTTGAGCTCATCTCCTTTCTCATAAAACATTTACAAAACAAAGTATTTTATATCCCACTTTGTGAACAACCATGTTTTCTAGTTTGCAGTCTTCTTCTTCCTGAATTTTTGTGCATTGCAGCAAATCTTGGCACGTTAACGCCACCTGTTGTTGATCAGTGGTATAGTGTCACACCACTGGTACGACTGTGTATCATTTCACTAATGTGTCCTTGTGATCCATTCATGAGATGAACAAAACCGGGACCCACCCATAGAAACTCAGACACTCTATTTGGTACCTTAACTTGGTACCATTGTTGAGTGAGTTCAGCTCTTGATTTGTCACTGATACCTGCAGCACCTTCTCTGTTGTAATTTACTCTTGCCTCAGAAAACAATGCATTCACACTCTTGTGTACAGGAAGTGCACCATTGTCACAGTCAGTAATGTCATGTTGTGCTTGTGATGATAACACCAAGGCTACATGTCATCTATTCCACCAAACCATGTGACGCTCAATATGTCTGCTAACAGGCTCCATGTTTCAAGTCCAAGTTTATCACTGCGGAGCTGGCTCATCTGTTCAGCCAGTCAGACAGTGAGGAGGAGTTTGAAGGTTTCAGCGAGGAGGAGGAGGAGGAAGAGGAAGAAGAAGAAGAAGAAGAAGAAGAAGGATGTTTTAACAAACGGCTAAAGACCAAGGTATGAAACTATTGTTGGCTGTATTATTTGATGAAAACATTTGCAAAGCATCAGACTAAAGGCTTTTTCTGTTTTGTTTTTTTTTCTTCAGACGGTGGAATCAGAAGAGGACAGCGACATGGACACAGGCTTCTACTCTGATGGCGAGGAGGCCGTCCCAGCAAAGAGGAGGAGTCTTTTAGTAGCCCTGAGGTGTGTGTCTCTGTGTTAAGGTTATCATGATACCATTTATTTTAAACTTTGAGACAATACTAGTATTAAGAAATTATACTTTGAATCATTAAGGGATCTTTGATCTGTTTTATGACAATTCTATTGATTTTCCAGTGACTGAACGACAGTCTTATTTTAATGTTCCTCCTCAGGTTTCCAGTCAAAAGACTGTCTACCCCGAAACAGGAACCACAAGAGAGTAACATCAAGAAACCAGCCAAAGTAACTCCTCCGTCACAGAGAGCAAGCAGAAGGCAACAGATAAAGCAGCAGCAGCAGCAACAGCAGCAGCAGCAGGATGAGAATGAGGATGAGGAGGTGGAGGAGGAGGAGGAAGACAAAGAGGAGGTCCTGTCTCAGAGTCTAAAGAAAAGAGACAAAAACATCAAGGAAAACAAGGCTATGGTAGTGAACCCTTACAACCTTTTGAGTTTTCTCCATATTCTGACAAACTCTGTGATCTGTATGCTACAGTTATATCAGTCCATCCTTTGTCAGATGTCCTTTGACGCAGTCTTCTCTGTTGTCTTTCAGCTGGCTAAGCTGTTTGCTGACCTGAGCACCATGGCGGACCTGACTCTGCCCATGACCCCTCCAGTGAGTAAATGCCCCTGAGCGCATATATATATATATATATATATATATATATATATATATATATATATATATATATATATATATATATATATTTTTTTTTTTGTTGTTGTTGTTATTTTTTTTTTGTTTTTTACAGTGACTGATTTTGTCTGTATTCTGCAGAAAAAGAAGCGGGCACCAGAAAAGGCTACACCACGGAAACGCAAGTTTGAACCAGAGATGGGGTCAGAAAGGAGGAACCCATCTCGTAAGGCTCGTCCACCAGAGAACTTTGCAGTGGAGGAAAAGAGTGAGCCACTCACCCACAGAAGCCCCAGGACCGTAGACATCAGGAGGCTGGTGGAGGTATGTGCAATACACACTGATCACTGTGTGTTTACAAACCCCCCCCCCACATCGTCAGTAAAGTAATTTATGTACTCAATTACACAATTATAGACACCAGTTAGTTGTCAACGTTCATCTTTATAATTATACTTAGAAGAATTATGTGATTATATTTTTATGGATGACATTTTTATTGATTAGAACCTTACTGGCTACATCACACTGGCCTGCTTGTGGCCTCTCAGTTTCACTTTAAATTTGTTGTTTTCGATTGGACAGGTGGACGAGGAACATGTCACTGAGGGACGAAAAAAGAGGAAGAGCCACAGTTCACGAAGGAGCCAGTATGAGGTGAGGTCGGTGGATGAGATCACCAAAGAAGACCTGGACAACATAGCGTACCGCAGCAAAGACAAGATCTGGGACAAGGAGAATGTGAGTCACATCAGGCCTTTACCCATTTTGTCAGTGTTGGACTATGCTGTCAGGTTTCCTGAGTTAGTGCGCTTCTTTACTGTGTGTGTTTTTTGTTGTTTTTTCTTCCAGGGCAGCTCGTGTCACCAGTGCAGACAGAAGACTCTGGACACCAAGACGGTGTGTCGCAGTGGTTTCTGTGTTGGAGCCAAAGGTCAGTTCTGTGGACCATGTCTGAAGAACCGCTATGGAGAGGATGTACGTGCTGTGCTGCTTGACCCGGTGAGTGACAGCAAGCCACAAAGCATTGTGGGACAAGTGACAGGCATATTAATAAACCATTTTTATTTATTCATTTGTTTTTTGGATGTGACTTGTCACTTTATGTAAAGAGCTATCCCAGAGTCCTACTGAAGTGATGTTAAAAGCAAATAATATGTCAGGAACTAAGAATACTATCATTAATGACTGGGCTAATGAAGTGGCAAGTTTTAATGTAAACTTTAATAAGCTGTCATGTTTTGTTATCTTGAATACAATGATTTTATTTTTCATTTTTTCAGCTTTGTTCATTAACATTAAATTTCACAATAAATGAACGTGTTTTAATTAAAGATTTATTTTCTTTTCAAACACCTTGCATCAGGTGCATTAAATGGCACCACATACAAACAACTTTTTGCTCCAAGGTTTCCTGTTATTAACAGAAAATAACACATACCTTACAAAACTTTAGTTTAGCACCTTATACTGATTACAGTCTCAATATGGATATGGTTATTTTTAGGCACCCACTTGAATTGTTTTTTCACTATTGTAGTAAAGTAACAGCAGGTCGCCCTCACTAAATTTGGACCTTCTTTGCAGACTTGGTCGTGTCCCATCTGCCGTGGGATGTGTAACTGCAGTCTGTGTCGTAAGAAGGAGGGCCGCTGTGCCACCGGTATCCTGGTCGGATTGGCCCGCTACAACGGCCACGACAACGTCCACGAGTATCTTGCGAGGTATGTTGTCTCATCCTCACTGTACAGATTAATTTTCAGAATTGAATGAAGAACAAATGCAATATCATTGCAAAATGATGATTTGCTGTTTTCTCTTTTATATATTACAAAAAAAAATGAATATCTCTGGCTTTTGCATATACATATTTCATATACATAATTTAAGTGTTTGTTGGTGCATTGGAAGGATTACATTACTAACACATCAAGAATGCCAACAGTCATTAGTCGCAGCCCTACTGTTGTTGCTATACTGACAGCAGATGGAGCTCATGCCTTGTTTTGTCTCCATTGCAGCATTCAGAAGGAGCTTCAGTAAAGTCTAGACAGAAGACCAGAGAGGAGAACCTGCTTGTACAGCTGGGACCTGGAGCAGACTCTCGTGCTGCACAGTACTGTAGAACTCATTTTAACGCACATTTTTAGGTTTAGATCAACTTCTTATCTAACTAGAGAAACAAAAGCAAAAAGTTTTTTTTTTTAATATCACCTTAACATAAGGCACATATATTGTTTATATGTTTTATATATCCTGATTTAAGGCTGCATAAGATGCAGGGATGTTTTTGTTGTTTTAAAGTCAGTACTCACTTTTGAGTTGTATATTTTCATTTGAATATTTCTACTCTCGATGTTCACTAGAACAAATGTAACTATTTTCTATGGTGCAAAAGGAGCCTTTTATACCAACTACTTTTTTAAAAGTTTGCAGCATTCTTGTCAGTTCACTGTAAATTTTAATAAAGTATGGCGTTATCTTGATGATTTGCCATGTTTTTTTTAAGTGTGTGCATATATATATATATATATATCTCAAGTCATAGAAATATAATAAGCTGGATGACAACTGTCTTGAAGTGCTGGACTTTTATTTGCAACAAATATTTCAATATGTCACAAAAAACATTGCATCAAATAATGAACTTGAACAAGCATGACTTCTATGTCCATGTCTATGGCTCATGTTTTCATTGCATAGTATTCCATTAAATACATAGGTAACATTGCAATTAAAATATTTTTAATCAAAATCAATTAAAGATATTAAGATTTGAAAATGTTGTCCATGCTTCTCTACTAAGCTGTCATCTCTAATTTCTCATTAAATATACAGCCCCTCACTGTTATGTGGACATACACAGTATGTGGTAAAGTAAAACCATAGACTGTATTAGGCTAAATGAGCGCATGAATAATGTCACTGTGTGTCAAACATAAAACTAGAGTTGCAATGAGCTTCCAAGGACCCCTAGGAAGTGTAGGCTATGTTGATTCACTGTACAATGTACTAGGGCTGGGCGATATATCGATATTTTACTCAATATCGATATATTTTTAAATGCGATATAGCACGAGACCGCATCATTAATATCGATATAGTTTATTTTGCATTAAAATGACTATACATTTCTTCCCTTGAGCTGCCAGTTCGCTTTTATTTCTCCTCTCCCTCTGTCCAGGTCTCCCGCTGCTCGTTGACGTCGTCACGTCGAGTCTCCAATAACTCCAGAAAAAGTCGATAGATTTGTCGCTTTTTGGGAAAAAAACAAATCGCTACAGGGTCTGAAAAGTCGCTAAATATAGCGACAAAGTAGCTATCTATCACCAATGTCACTACACCACAGTCTTTTAAGAAGGACAATTAAGCCTAAACCTTTTGTACATTGGTGAAGTACACACATCTTTTATGCTTACCAAACTTGTCTGAAAGAGGTGTATGTGTGGCTGCTGTGTAGCTGATGTAATACTTAGTCCCAGAGGAGTTGGGTCAGATCCAGGTCAAGTCTTTGCTCCTGAGGTGTCATCAGCTGATCTCATGTAATGACCAGGTACCATTGCTGCAGGGCAGGGGTCAACCTGAGGTCACTGGGCCTTCATGAGGCATCATTGGCATGCAATGAGAGTCAGAAATAGAAAGGTTCATTACAACTTTGATGTAATCACTGATGTTTTAATTAGCTATCTTCAGTGACAGTCTGTGCACATTCAGGGTGTTACAGATCTGCAGACAGGTCCTGGAAAAATGTTCAGCTCCGTGTTAGAGTCTTTTACATTGCATTGATTTGAATTTCCCTTATATTCTTGGTTGTTGTGCGTCATTTAACTTCCAAAGTGATTTTAAAAAGTCTGATCATTCCATTAAACTCAAACACCTGAGGGTGCACAGAGGTTGTAGATTCAGATGTTTTTGAAGTGCTTCAAAGGAGTGACATGTCAAAGACACGTGAGCTACATACTACATGAAGCTCTTGTAATGTGAGCGACCTGGTTGTGAACTCTCACCAGTCACACTTTGATCATAGCTGAGATACACTTCTTTTGTGTTTTCTGAAGTAGAGTTTATTGGCTCGTCAGATGTGTGTTTTTGAGTGGTAACTGATCATCAGTGAGTGGTCACAGGTTAGATCCTCGCAACATAAACAGTAACTGGGAACTAATTGTTCCCAAAGGAAGCACAGATACTCTGTCGTCACAGTTGTCACAACACAGCTGAGCGATTATCCAGTAATAAGGGGGCGGGGGAAGTTATAGGAAGTGTGTGTGTGTGTGTGTTGAAGTCAAAGCGTACCATGTGTAGATGTGTTTTTTCTATTGGTGTCCATCTGATTGATATAAATAACAGAGCAGCAGAAGGGAATTTAAGACAGTTTTAATCACTTTATTGTCAAGTGTTATGCAGGCAAAGCATCTTTTCTGCTTGAAGTTGTCCTTTTTTTAATTTTTTTTATTGACATAACACGTTTGTACAAACCAGTTTTAAAAATATCAATAAACTGGAGCCTTTGAGGCTAACCTGGCAAAAAACCCATTATCAAATGTCATGGAGACGAACAAACATCTTTAGAAAAAGATTTACAAATGAGATGTCACTACAAAATATCAAAGAAAGAAAAGTTGGTTGTCACACAAAATATTACCAAAAACATCTAAATTTGTTTGGTATCAACCTTTTCCACTTTAACAAATAGTAACTTTTTTGCTTTCTTTCTTCTTTTGTTATTTATTTTTCTCCAAAGAACACGTTATGGCGCAAAGAGAAGAAGAAATGAACAGCAATGGTCAGACATAGAAAAAGAAAAAACCGAAGCACAAAGAGTAAAGAAGAGAGAAGCAGCACTACGGCAAAAAACTGAAACATGCTGTACACGACCTCAGAATCAAAGCACACAAATACAAGTCCAGCAAAAGGCAAATATTACAAATCAAGGATAAATAATAAATTAGCCATACACACACTGGGGGTCCTGTGTGTTAACATACTGGGCGGGGGACTTTTTAAAACAACTGATAAATTCTATAAAATAAATGTATCTTTTAATTTAAAAAGAATGTACGCACTGAACTAACACAGAGCAACACCACCAGAAAACATCTTGTAATATCCACACAGCTAAATAGCCCGACCCACTCCCACCCACAGCTTTTACCACTCCGTCTCTTTACCTTTCTGTGCCGTGGTCTGCTCTCCATGTCACCCCCTAATAGTGCAGGAGAGCACCCCTCTGTGTCCATCTGCCTAACTCTGATGTTCCTTCTGTACAACAGCTTGTGTTAAGGCAATTGTGGTACATCGGTCACATAGCAGGGTTAGAGGTGGAGAGGGGTCGTCACCAGAGCACAGGAGGCAAAAGAGTTACCGGTGATGGTGCTGCTGTCTGATGAATCTGTCGTTACATCTACCAGGTACCATCCGATGGTAGTCAATCATATAAAAATTACAAACTCGCACTGTGTGCAGCTGTGATGTTAAAGCCACCCTGTGGTATCTGCAAAGTAACTGGATTCCATCAGACGACAGCACTGCTTTCAGACGTTTTCCCTAATCTTAGAGTGAACTGGCTTGTTTTATTAACAGAGAAAACTTCCCCTGACAATGTAAACATGGTTTCACTAGGATTGTCATTATAGTATTGCTTTCACTACACAAACAAAGTTGTAGAAAGCTAGATTGTTTTTCTCTATAGAAACCTTTTTTTCTAATGGCCACTGCGCCTCAATAGGAATGCATTATTTATAAATCTTTTTATATGTGCTTTTTTCTACTCTTTCTTTTTTATTTTTTTTTTTATTTTTTTTTTAGAATCATCCTCTCTCTTCTTCAATAACTTTATTTGTTGACTGGTCTCGAAGGACTCAACACCTGAATCTGATCCGAGGACTAAACCTGAACCATGAATAAAACTCAAATTAGGTAGATCCTCTCCATGACAGCATGGGAATACAAACACACACTCATTCATACGGGTCACACAAACAGACGCGCATCATCCCAAGACTGACCCCCTGCTCTGTCACTGCTCTGCAACAGTCCTGTACCATGATTGACCCTCAGCGCTGTCTGACAGGTATGAAACAGGAACACAACTTTGTGCATAGAGTTAGATTCTGTTGCGATTAGGAAAATGTTGCTCGATGTTGGGTGGTTTTAGATTCAGCAGTCCTGTCTTGTGCTAATATAGACACTACTTTCATTCTTTTCCCCACCAGACATGGAATTATTATAGATTCACTTTTATAAATGCCAAACTAATCTTCATACGTTTAGACAACATTTTAGTTATTATATCTGTTAGTTTTTTTTTAGATTGTGATGTTTATATTTTTCGGTTTCTGTTCATTGCATGATCCCGTCTCTTTTGAGTCCCTTTTTTATGAGAGAACAACAACATTTTCAAAATGATGTAAAATTAAAGGTTAAAAAAAAAGTAAAAGAATAAGCAGCCACCCTCACAGTCCCTGCAAAGACTCCCAAAAAACAGGAAGTCAGCCTTTCGCAAAGAGACAGGTGTCATGTTGCCTATTCAAACTCCTCCTCTTCCTCCTCCTCTTCCTCCAGGTGATTAGAGGTGGTGGGTGTAGCGGGGTCAGAGTCACGCGAGAGGGTTGCCACAGCAACAATCTGGGGTGAGGCGCCCAGGCCTTCGGGAGCGTCTTCCTCCATATCATCAGTGGTGATGATTGCCACCGCAGCGCCACCCTTCTTGTTCTGATGGGTCTTGATGTGCTTTGAGAGGTGGTCACTTCGCATGAAGCGCTTGGAGCATTCGGGACACTCGAAGCGCTTTTCCCCTAGAAGGGAGAAGACAAAGAATTAGAGAAATATTATTAAAGAAAAGGACTCCTATCTATCTATCTATCTATCTATCTATCTATGGTGCTTTACTTTGTCATATATCATTAACTGAATATCTTTGGAGTTTTCGACTGTCAAACAAAACATTTGAAGATGAAATCTTTGCCCTTGGGAAGTTGTGAGTGGTATTTATGATGATTATTCATTGTAAATGAATGAAAATAATTCACAATTGTTGCAGCACTAGTTTGGATTCAGTACTGGAATCCAATTCAGTAAAATGCTATCTAGCCCCAACTCTACCAACATGACTAGGGTGATTCACATCACCGGTCTACATTCCAGTTTTTGTTTCCTACCTGTGTGTGTTCTCCGGTGTCTCTGCAGCTCGTCGCTCCTGGTGAACCTCTTGCCACAGAAGATCCAGTTACAGACGAACGGCCTCTCACCGGTGTGCCAACGTAGGTGGGCCCTCAGGTGGGACGTCTTGCCGTATACCTTCCCACAGCCCTCCATATGGCAGATGTGCTGTTTCTTTTTTGTGGGGTCCCCACTGTTCCTGCAACACGCACTTGAGTTAGGTTTTTGGATTCAGACTTTTTAAAAAAAATGTACTTACTAATTATTCTAGCAAAGCTGAATACATCTGACTGGTTTCTGAATATTCTCAGTGTATGTTTTGTGTGCCAGCTCCTCATTACAATGTGAAGTGCTCTGTGCTGAGAGGTCGGATCTCTCACTTTAGGATACAAGCTGCACTGTCTACTGACCATCTGTCCAACCAGTTGTCCTATCATTGACTTGACGGTCATCAATAATTTTGGAATAATCATAAAATTGTAAATTCTGTGTAATGCACTATATTATTTTATACTCTAGATAGCAACATATTGCCTAGTGCAGCTTTAAAAAAATGGACTGTGTGCCTAGAATACTGTACTACTCGTTTGAGTACATGTGTAAGTCCAGTTCTTTTTGTGCCTGAGCATGGTGCTCTGCATTTCTAATTTTTTCGAACCTTCCTTCTCCATCCCTGCAGTTCGGACAAGAGCAGGCGACGCGGCGAAGCCTCTTGCTGGGCGGTCCCTCCTGGTCTGAAGAACTCTGTACGGAGCCCAGCTGGTCTGGACTCATCGATGAGCCTGATGCCACGTTGCCGACGGTGACCGTGACGGGAGACGACTGAACTTTGACCCCATCCTGACCCTGTGGTTGACCTGAAAGGTGATTGAACATGACAAAATGTGTAATCAGAAACAAGTGTTGTATTGTCTGTGGGGTAGTCCAGCAGGACATCCCGGTATAGTTCAACTTTGAATAGTAAATTAATGAAGTGGCATACCACACAACTGCAGATTGGAACAGGAAAGTCATATTTAACTTATAATGCTTCCTTTAGCGAACCACTTTGTTTTAACCACATGTCTGTTTATGGCAATTAATGGATCAGTAATGATTTAGTCACTGCACATTCACACAGCTACCCTTAGTGCGCTCTTACCCTGTAGACCAGTAATGGTGAGAGGAACTCCCTGCACCTGAACCCCAGCAGTGCCGAGCCCTGCGATGCTGACCGTCTGTACCCCAGACCCCGGGTTGATCTGTGCTGCGCTCAGCGTCAGGGGGGCTCCACTAAGGGAGACCAGCCCTCCACTCCCCACTGTCGTCCCACCGGCCACCGGGGCCAGTGTTAGCTGCTGTGGCATGGCTGCCCCAAGGCCGCCTTGCAGGGAGACCCCACCAGGCAGCTGCAGTGTTTGCCAGGTGATTTGCCCAGATGGAGAAAGGGTAGGGGTACGAATAAGGACCTGGGCTGGGTTCTGGAAGGCCTGGATGGGCTGCAGGGTTTGTCCTGGGGCCAGCTGGAGGGTCTGAATGTGCTGAGGTGGCTGCTGGCCTGGGGCTTGACCCTGACTTTGAGCCTGGGGCTGCAGCTGGATCTGCTGCACCAACTGGTGCCCCACCTGGCCCACAATCACCTGCTGAATGGTTCCTGCTGTATCTGTCTGGTTCTGCAGCCCGTTAGCCTGGTTCTGGCTCTGAGAGTCCGCCTCATTGCTCTGCACTTGGGTGTCAGCTGGTCCACCCTCGGATCCAACAGAAACCATTTGTGTCCCATCAGACACGCTGTCACCTTCGGCCACTGCCGTCGAGCCACTTGATGCTGTAGGAGGAGCTGCCCCAGACACTGCTGTTGTCACCAGCTGGTTGCCATTAGCAACAGAGAATGTGCCATCTGCTGATTGGATAAGCTGCACAGCCCCACCCCCTCCAACATTATTTATCACAGGCAAAGCCAGAGTCATGCCACCGAGGTTTATGGGTACAGTGGTCATGACAGGAGTCTGGGAGCCCTGCAGAGTCTGCAGCTGCAGTGGGAATGACTGTGCAGGGCGGATCTGCAGCGGGACCGTTTGATTGGCTGTACTTGTCAGGATGGTCTGCTGGTTGGCTGGCTGGAGGATAGCCTGGGTCTGGCTTGGACTCTGGGTCTGGATGAGCTGGACCTGCTCCGGTAAACCTCCAATGGAGGCTGTATGAGCTGGGCTGATATGGATCTGCTGTCCATCTGCAGTCTGCAGGTGAGGGATGACCTGATACTGGACCCCGCCCCCGGCATTGGGCAGGTTTTGAACCTGGATGATCTGGAACTGCTGCTGTTGTTGATTGGCCGCGATGCTGTTGCTCCCACTTACTGGCTTCACCTGTCCCACAGGGAAGGAGTAGTGATACAGTTAAGAGGACAAACATTGACAGACCAAACAAAAAAACATTAGCTCAAACCCACTGCGTCCTTTACCTTGCGTCCGCAAGGTGAGCTGTCGTTAGCCAAGGTGGTGGCCACTGTCACAGCAACAGGCTGATTGGTGTTCTCCTTGGCCATAGTAGGCGCTGTTGTAATGATCTGCCAGCCGTTCCCTGTGAACTGAGCTGGGACCAGTTCCAGCTGCTGGGGCACCAGGGCCTGACCTCCAGCTGTGTCTACCACAATTTGACCCTGGAGTTGACCTGACTGCAGCTGGATCTGACCAGCCTGGACTTGGATTTGCTGGGCCCCTGCCTGGGCCTGGGCCCCCTCCGCTCCCCCCTGCCCTCCGATCTTACTGCAGGTGGCCGCTAGCAGAGCCAACGGAGAGGGCTGAGAGGAATCCTGAAGGATACAGGATAGGAGAGAGGGCAGAGGAGGGATGGGCAGAGAGAGGGAGAGAATCGGTTAAACAGGAGTGACGAGGGAAGGAGGGAGGGAGGGAGGGAGGGAGGAGAAACCAGTCAAGAGACACTGAGAGCTCATATACATACACAAACAAGAAAGTCCAACATGTAAGGGGGGAAAAAAGCCGGAAGGGTTGAGGTATCATTTTGAACACTCACACAATAAACACATAATTTGAAAGAATAAAGAGAACGAGTAAAAGAGCGACGGGTGGAAGGAAAAAAACAGTGCAGAAAAAAGAAACACAAAAAGCTGAGAGAGAGAGAACTGTCAGTGGAAGTGGGCGGTATTACAGGAAGCGAGTGGGTGGGCGTGTGAGAACCACATTTCTCTTTTCTCAGAACACTGGAAGAAAATGCCGCCTTCTCTCTCTCACTCTCTCTCTCTCTCTCGCTCTCCTCCCTTTCAAAGGAACTAGGTCGCAGGCAAATTTTTAATGCTATACTCTTCTCAACACTGCACGGAAACAGCCTAGATTCTGTAACAAATACAACAGTGTGTCATTAAAAACAATGCTTGTCATACACGTTTAACAACAGAAAAAGCACTTAAGAATAACTCCTCAGCCGAAATTAATCTCCAAGATATATACAACCTATAAAAAAGCAGCTAAAAATAGAAGTTCCACAGTTGTAGAGTCACATACCAACGCTGCACGTCTTCAAAATTAATCCACATGCAGAATTAAATCATTTTGACCCTAATTCAAAGTCAAATTCAAAAGTACAGTAGTTGAAGTGTGACAGCCATATAAGCCTATTCAAGAAGCTCTGGGCTGGCTCTCAGCAGGGCTGCACAGAAGCAGGAAGTGGAATTCACCAGAGAAACGCCCCCAGAGGTGTCTGGCTGGCTGAGTAGGGGAGGGAGTACATTTTTGGCCTACAGGCAAAGCACAAGTAATGAACTATAATAAACTCTTATTTCTTCTCCTTTTTACCTGCGATCCAGAACTTTTCCCCTTTTTAGATGCTTTCCCACCTTCAGTTCCAGATGATTCCTTCTTCGAGTCTGTGATAAAGAGAGTGAAATGTGAAAATATTTCCTGTTAAAATATCATTACATGGGTATTTCTGAACAGTATAAAGTCCCAGGACAAGGCACAGTCATGTAGACACCAATAAAACCTGATCATAACGCAGATATAGCATAACAAAGGTGATCAATAAAGGTAGAGCACAAACCAGTAACCTCATCATCAATATCAAAGGGGGGCTTGGAGCCTCCTATCTGTCAGACACACAGAGAGAGAGGGGTGGAGACGGAGAGGGGGAGGGTACCTACCACTCATAACGCATTAATATACCGAGAGGGAGAGGGTGTAGTTCACGGTAGAAGGCCGGCCGGGTACAGAGGCGGAGGACGGCCTATATGTTCGGCGCTGGGCCGTGGCGGATCTGCCCGTTTGACGAAACCACCCACCGGCCAGGAAGGGCGGTGCCAAGCGCAGGCACAATCAAGCAAGCCCAAATAACGGAAATAAGGGAGAACACAGTGACCGTCCCCGGCCCGTCGGCCCCCTCGCAGCCCCGCTGTATGTCTCTTTTACCGGATAGCCAGTCCATAAACGAGTAAAATAGCGCTTGTCAGAATGATATCCACAGAGAAGTTGGCGGTGTGTGACCGTGGAGGCCCACCCACTTCCATTTAAGCATCAGGACAACACCCTCTTCGCTGCTCCTGCCTGTCGCAGCCGTTTCTCTCCGCCGCACGACGTGGGGACGCCTCGTCGCCGTCCGTCGTGCACCGAAAACAAACCGTCAGCTGTGTTTGTATTTTACGCGTATTCCCCTTTTTTTCCTGCACAATTGATTTTTTTAAGGGGGAGATACGGGGAGATAGCTGTGGCTTTTGTGGGCGGACGCGCTCCTCCCACATATTCAGATTGGACGACGGGGCTCGGCGTGCGAGGGTCGAGATGGGAGTTGTATTTTGGTGAGGCCTCGCCTTCTCGAACCGGATTGGGTAGCCGGGACTACAGCTCCCATGATGCTCCGGCGCGGGCTGGAGCGGCGGTGTTGGTAGTCATGTTGGTGTGAGAGAGCGATAGGGCGGTGACTTCTGTGTTGTGGGGGGTTGGGCGAACGGGAAAGGGAGGCGTGTGTGTGTGTGTGTGTGTGTGTGTGTGTTTCCACTTTCTGTACACTGTGGTGTCACAGGGTGACAGTCCTGGTCGAACAACAGAAAAGATAAAGCTTTGCAACTGAAGTGTCCTTTAGTTTTAATTACTATGGGATATTTGTTAACAGGCAATAATGCCACAGTGTTGCCTCTATGCTCAAATACTTTTATTTATTTACCTCTAATATGTTTTACTTGTTCCCATGACTGTGAAACAATTACAGTGATTACATTAAATTAACTGCCAACTATTTAAAAACAAATATATTCATAATTAAAGATATTTATCAAGCACAAATGCAGATTTTTGCTGGTTCCAACCAATGACAGTATAAAGAATGGACAGAGCATGAGTGAATGTCACCCGTAGATTTTGAAGCCAAAAATATGTGGTGCTGGAGACCGCCATTTTGAATGTACTGCTTCTTCCACCTCCCAGTTAATCTAACTATCTAAATATATATTTATCAAAGATATGGATCATCAACAAACCTTTTTGTACCAGGGTGTAAATATGTTTATTTCTGCTGTGAAGGCGCTTATGAAGGTTGACTTACTTCTGCAGCCTGTCTCAAGTAGCCACTTGAGGAATTACAGTTTTTAGCACTTCCGCATTGGCTTCATTTCCCAGCACCGGAGGTTGCTGCTTGGTTCCAACCTCCCAAATGTAAGGATGTGGTGCCTTCTCAGTTCTACTTCATTGTAAATTCATTATCTGACAAATAAGAGGAAATTTTATGACATAAAGATGAAAATTGTTTTGGGGTATGGGTTAGAGGTGAAATTTTCCATCAACAGAAATTTGGCAGCAGTTTTGATTGAATTTTAAAGGTCCAGTGTGTAAGTTTTAGTGGGCTCTATTGATAGAATATAGCAGAAACTTAGTTCACTGAGTCCAGCTCCTAAAAATGTTCATGTTAATAGATTAATGGACAAAATAATCAACAGGTTAACTGACATATCAACCTGTAGATGATGTATGAAATATAAAAAGTAGCTTCCCACAATAATATTTGGCTATAAAAATGCTCAATAAATACATTTGGAGAGGATTCAGGCAGAGGGGGTTGAATCACATTCATTCAGTATTAGCAGAAGAGCAACAAAGAACATAACTGAGAAAAGGCATTTGTTGAAGAAATGGCAGTCACACAGAGAAGTTACTTGTTTCTGTACCAGTTTTGAACAGAAGTCATGTCTCTCACCCACGCACCAAAACCTCTTTCTATCTCCCAAAGGGACTTTTTTTGTTGTTGTTAAAGTCATTCTGACATGTTAATGTAGCAGGCTTGTATGGTCCCAGGCAGGCAGGGGTTTACTCCTGCCCGGTTTGTCCTCTCCTTCATAGAGACCCTCCCTGAGCGAGGAGTGACTTTAGCCAAGTGGAGTCACAGCCCCGGTTCACTGAGCAGAAAACATCATTAGCGGGCAGCCAACTGAGGATATGCCCCTGGCACACAAGGGAAATATTTAGACTTATAACACCAAGACAGGAGGCTACTGAAAGTTGTTCAGTAGTGATATAGATTTGGTGTCATGCTGAAATATTTCTCATCTAGACTTAATGAGTTAAAATCTCACTTGAGGCCTAAAGAGAAATACCTGTGTTGAACATGGCTGCTGCTGTGGTTTCTATGTTTCTTTTTGGTCATGAGACTGCTAGTACTCTAAGCATGTTCTCACAGCTGAACTACACACACATCTACACACAAACAGGGTAGCCCAGAAACATACATATAGGTCTACACACACACACACACACACACACACACACACGCACTGTAATTACTGCGGAAGCCAAGTGCCTTGTTCCCGCCCCCTGGGCCACTCGGAAGGACGTTGCTAGGCAACGGGGTCTGGTCTAAGAAGGGTTGTTGTCTGTGTATGTGTGTGTGAGCATGTATGATGGTGGTGGTGATGGAAGCGGGTGTGGTAGAGATACGTCTGTTATCGATGACTACACAGCACATAAGAAAGCTCATTTCTAGTATTCAGTGCTATAGTACTGAATGTTTGAAGTGAGGAGTTTATTATCACAACATGTACATTTAAAGTTACATTTATCCTTTAGTGATCCCACTGGAAACAAAGGTCCTGAAGGAGCTCTACAAATTAATTTGAATTTAGGATTAGTATAAGACCAGAAATGAATATTCCTACAGTATGAGGAAAGAGGAAGTGGTTGTGACATTTGTTTTCCAGTTGCTGCCACTAGATAGCGCCAGATACCAGATGGGGCTTCATCTGGTATTTACCTAGACTATATAATCTACATGCACCTTTCTCAGTGCTAGAAGTATTTCGATCTTTAGTTAAAGTATAAATACCACAATGTAAAAATGCTCTCCTACAAATAGAAGTCCTGCATTGCACGTATGAGACACAAAATTACAAAAGTTTTTATAGTAAAACTTGTTATACAGAATTAGTTTATTATGTATTTTATATTATTGGATAATTGTAACTTATTCATTAATATGTAAGTAGCAATGTCAATGTTAGATCTAATAACAACAGAGCTTTTTTTTTTAATACTGTTAAATCTCTAACAAAGCATCATACTGTATGTTATGAACTGATCATAGGTTTGTATGTTGTATTTATTGGTGTCAATATTCCCATCTGAAATGTAGTATGATGTATATACATAAAAATGCAATGTTCAAGTAAAGTACAAGTTCCTAAAATTGTACAAAAGTACTTCAAAAAGCGTTCAAATACTTTTAGTACATCATTCAAAATAAAATATTTAAATGAACATCTCACATCTCTGTTTAAATTTTTGAGGAACTGATAAATGAAATTGTTTTTCTCATTCACATTATCATTATCTTCTATTCTACATGTGGTTTTTAATTAGCACTAACATTATGGTGGCTTTACAATAGAAGACTATAGAAACACATATACAGTATGTATTAGTGTTGCCATTAGTACAACTCATTAGATTAAGAAATACATTGATTGACAAAACTGTTAAAACAGCACAAAACTATAACTTAGTATGAAAACAAATCTGCAGGTAAAGCTTTGTGAGTGTGCAAGAACAGATCAGCAGAGTCTGCCTTTGGATAATTTAAATGCTTTGAGCTCACAAAAACAGTTGTGTGAGTAGATTTGAGCAAGAATAGGGTTTACTTGTTATCTTTAAAGCTGTGCCGTCTCGGACTCAGGCAATTTTCTTACATGTAAACTTCAAATTAGATCAGAGCCAAATTGCCTGGATTTGACTGTAAAAGTTAAGTATCATCCTGATGTGTTAAGTGCCCAGAGTCGGCTGAAATACAGTAGTGAAATATAATGTTCAAGCTGAGCATCAGCATAAGATAATGTGTGTGTTTTTGCATGCTTTACAACCTTGACATGAAGGTTCATCAAGGTTGTTTTGCACCCAAGTTTTATTTTTATTAATAAAAATAAAATTATTGTCGGCCCAAATCAAAGTGGAACAAGGAAATGATCTGAGGGTAACATCCACATTTGACTTCAGACATTTAATTCACAGAGCATCATTTCAAGCAGCTCTTACGGATTTGATATGTATGTTGGAGCTGACTGTATTGATTCCGAAATATGAGCGTGTGTGTGTGTGTGTTCACTGGAATTTCAGGTTGAAATGGCGCATCAACGCATGAGCTTGTTGGCATGTGTGAGTCAGTGCATGCTTGCGTGCAGTTATGTTTTTTTTGCGTGTTATCCCCAAGCTTTCTACACACACACTCATGCGTAGGTGTACATTTGTCACACACGGCCTCGGCGTCAGGATGTCTCCCTTTCCTAAAGGTTAAGTTGTAAAGACAGAGATTTATGACTTCTACCATGAGTTAATGTTTTGGCAGATGCCTCTGATGTTCATACCATCTGTATGTGTGTGTGTGTGTGTGTGTATGGGTGCACAGACCTGGAGAACTTGTTGACAAGTAATAACAGACATGCTTCACATAACTTTCCTGTAAACAAGCTACAAGCTGTGATTAGATAGATACAGTAGATAGTCATTCTGTGGTCATCCTTTTGTGCCAGTAAATGTGAATGAGAACAGGTGATGTCACTGTTTTGCTATGGCTCATCATCAAAACTTCCTATTGGTGTTACACTACAGCAGATGCACACAAACACACATATACACACAATCTTGGATTATTTAGCTCTAGATTTTTTTATTACTTTTGCACTCTCACACAAACCTGAGGAAAAATATCCTAGCGTGATAAAATATATTTTTCTTTTAATTCCTGTAAACATGACACATCACATTACACTGAACTGGACGTGCATGAAGCTCTGTGAAAGTTGGCAGTGTCACACTTTAATGATAGTTGAATGATTGATGGTGTCTGGATCAAGTGGAAAACAACCGGTGTGTCTCAGGGGGCATGGTGCCAGTTCAGGGTGTGGGTGGGACATGACCTCTAAGCCACAAGGAGAAACACCTTTTGTCAAGGTGATGTTTTTTCTCTCTGGCTCCAGTTAGCACACATGCTATAATACAAGCAACTATTAGAGAAAAGTCTGATATACACATAATTTTGTGTGAAAGAATTTAATATTTTTTTTATTCCTTTAATCAGTTTACATTTCAGTCATTCAAGTAGTTTCATTTATCTTGAAACTACTTGAAGTCCCAGAATACGAAATAAATATTATTTCACTTCATACCATAATCAGTATTTTCTTATTTTGCTAATATCAATAACAATATTAATAACATTTTGAGTGTCACTGATGATAGTTGTCAATCTGAGGACAGCTTACACTTATAGGGCTGTGTGTGCCAAATAATATTAATAATAATGATTATGATAATGATAATGATAATAATAATAATAATAATATAGAAAATGTTCCATAGCAACATGTAATTTAAAGCAAAATGAATATTAAAAGTTCGTTGTCTCGCCTTCCATAATTGTATGTCTCTATTGAAAATGTTAAAGACTATCTTATAGTCTGACAGGTGTGTGTGTGTGTGTGTGTGTGTGTTTGTGTGTGTGTTGTGTTTGTCACTGCCCAAAACATAAGATATGATTGGTTGTATGGAATAATAACCATTTAATGCTCGGAAAATGTTTCTGAGTTTGCGTGTTTGTGAGGGGTGTGCCAGTCTAAACTCAAAAGTCTTTCTGGAGAGATTCTTTCGCAATTACCCAGAACACCAGAGTGCAGAGCGGAATGTCAAACGGTTGCCATGGTAGCCAAGAGAGAAAAAGCCAATCAGTGGCAGGATAGCAACCCATCACAGAAGGCTGAGCATCAACTGTGATTCAAAATGAAACTCTTGAAGACCTCCGAGGAGAAAAAACTTCAACCATCATCATCAGTTCATTCTTAAGTTCCCAAAAATCTTACAACTTTTGTTCGTCGGGTCAAACTCCACGCAGCATCCCTCTGACACCACCAAAGACAACCTGAAGGCGTGTATGTTTTCAGTCTGTCTTTGTGACAAGATGTCCCCTTGTTCGCTTTCTGCCACTAACTTTAATGTCAGGCTGTTTAGTAATGATTCATTACTAGGACTCTCTGCAGGGGAGCACAGCTTTAATTGGAAATGACAGTTTGTGCAAATGGCGACTTCAGTTTGTCAGACCCCACTGAATTTTAATGACATAATAAGAACAAATATCAGATCACATTTCTGAAGATTTACTGTAAGTTTTTCAATCTTTTTCCAAATCATAAAAGCAACTTGTAAATAGACAACAGGGAATCCAAGCAGGTAGGCCTAATCCAGATGGATTTAATCATAAACAGGAAAACCGCTTCATTCGTGTATTCCATAACAACAATCCATATAAACCTAAATCACCTCATGCTGCTGTAAGTACAATTCATCAATAATAAAAATACTACATATTTGTAGCCCTATCATCCATACTTAATTACAACACTTAAGTCTCATCACTTTAGCAACGTATTTATCATTGAAGGTTAGTTAGGAGTGAAATATTGGCGGCCAACAGATGATGTCTTTGAATGACACATATAGGTCAGTTACATGAACTGCTGCTTTCTACTAGTGCGCATGCAAACACTACTCAAAGGACTTCAAATACTTAAAAAGTATTTACCGTTTTGTCTATAACTCTTTGTTCCAGTGTAATTACAAGTCTCAAGACTCAGAAGACGCCTTCAAACACTGAGTCTGAATGACCAGAATGTGCAGAATGCGTACGCTGGCGACAAGACCTTTATGTTCTCAGTCTACAGTAGGCTTGTCTACATTTATCTGTGCCGCTGTGTGTTCATACAGCAGGCCAGGTACTTTCCCTTATCTTCTACAGGAGACATTACATAGGTACAGTGGCGGACTGTCCGAAGGACTGGAGCTGCATTCACTGCATTGCTTTTTCTCCATTTTTAATGGCACCTATTAGTCCACTTACTCATGTTTTCGCCACTGAAAAGGCACCCGAAAGGCACATTTTCTTACACATTGAGCCAGCGTAGAGGTCACTTTATTATGTTCATCTACCACAGAGAGCACATTTGCTGTGCACCAAGAGAGGGGAAAAGTCAACCTGCGGTCAGCCTCCAGAGGTGTATGACCCCAGAGGCTCAAAGGTCATAACAAAGAGCTCCTGAGGACAGGCAATGAGACGCTCTTAGATGTAACATCACTGAGGGAGAGATCTTGAACTGAGACTGAACTCTGAGTTGAACTGTGATCCCATATATCATGTGCTGAGCTCAAGTTTTGAATGAAGTTGAAAATTTATAATGATTGATTTGGCTGTTGGCAAACAAGACAGTAGAGTACATATTTACACTTCAAAATTATTCAAATTAGAGGTTGCGAAAATACATTTCCATCAGTTAGCTGTATTTTGCAAGAAGATTCCTACTGATGCATTTCATAGTTCAAGACACTGAAACCTGCCCTCTCTGCACAGCAGTTCTTAAGAGATGCACTGAAAAGGAAATGTGCTCTCTATTATCTCAGTTGTTTCACCGCTATAATTTCACAACCCAGCTGAACCCAAAGATGCAGAATTAAGCTGAATTGAAAGACTATTAAAGAGGACGGGACCCATGCTGTGCTCTCAGACAGTGAGCAAGCATGTGTTTAAACAGTCTCTTTGAAGCTAAATGTGAAATGATTAAGTCCGCTTAGAAGTCTGTGTGGCTCTTCAGTGTGTGTTTGTGCGAGCGTGCATGCACCTCTTTGAAGGTGGTACTCTTGCATGAGTTCAGGAAGACCTTTACAGCAGTGCTAAGTGGAGGGTGCAGCACACCATAAAGATCCAAGATAAGTGTGTAAATGTGTATGTGTGCAGTTCAGTGCAGGACCTGACACGACTTGCGGGTCTGGTAGAGCTGATGCCAACCCCTTGTTTCTGGCTGTCTGTGTATGTCCTGAATGACAGCCCAGAGGCAGTGCATGTGTGTGCGGTTAGATGGGAAAAGAAGTGTTTCATGTTTGACGGGAACCATCAATAAAACGGCAACCATGAAACCTCACCTCGAAACCACCTGAACCTGGTCCGAGAAAGTGTGTAAGAGTGTGTGTGTGTTTTTGTGTGAGTGTGAATGAGACTACAGGAGAGTAGAGGATGTGTATTGACCTTCTTTTCTCTAATCTGTTTCTTGCCTCCATCTGCCCTAACCTGATTGATGACCACGTAAAGCCAGATTTTGTGTGTGTGTGTGTGTGTGTGTGTTTGCAGAGATGGTGATAGTGTACATATGTGATTATCACATGCAAAGATGATATGTTCAATTTAAGCTCGCCTTGTAAAGTGCACACATTTTCAGCCAAATCTGGGGCTGTTTTGCATGTCTTTTGTTTTTTTAAAGATATATATTTGGCCTTTTTCAGGCTTTATTTTTGACAGAGACAGCTGAAGAGCGACAGGAATGTGGGGAGAGAGAGAGAGATGGGGAACGACATGCAGCAAAGGGCCACAGGTCGCATTCGAACCCTGGGCCGCTGCTGAGCCTTCGCACATGGGGCGGATGCTCTACCAACTGAGCTAATCGACACCCCTGTTTTGCATTTCTTTGTGGAATAAATTAACAATTTGTTGCACGGCAATTAGCATGAAAAAGCAAGCAGCTTTTTTCCAGTCAATTTAACGTCAAACCATCTCTCAGTCCTTTTCTTAACCCCCTCTCTTCTTTTGCTCCCTCAGACCCCGAATTTTATGGCGGTCATTGTGGCGAGGTGAAGCGCAATGAGTGGGAGGAGCAGTAGTTAACCAGGAACATAGGATGAATTGTGTGTGTGTGTGTGTGTGTGTGTGTGTGTGTGTGTGTGTGTGTGTGTGTGTATTTATCTACATGCATATGTATGTGCATGTCTGGGTGTTATTGCATGGGTTTGTGCTTTGGTTCACATAAAATAAGTCATGGTAACCCTTTTCAGAGACCACACATAAAAATCCAAGTACAGATACTTTCTGAAGGAAGCTTACTATGGCGCTTTACCACTGAAAAATGGCACTGGAAATATTTAAACCCTGTTAAATGGCTGGAAATGATGGTCATTTTGAGTTTTGAAACAGTGTGAACAGGTTAAAATCTTTCAAAATTGTAATTATTTGCTGGTGACATGTCATACAAGATAAGATAAGGCACGCTTTATTGATTCCACACAGCAAACTGAAGTGTTATTGAAGCAGAACTATAAGAACAGATGCGAAACTTAAAAAAAACTATAATACATACATGTATAGAATGTGTATATGTAAAGACGGATGACAAATTCAAGGAAAAACAATGTAAAGTGTCTTAGTAAGGTATTGAGCCATGACAAGCTTCAGTGTGCCTTGGCATAGATTATCTCTGGACTTCTACTAGAGGAACAAACTCAATTCTTCTAAAATGTATTCCTTCATTTAGTGCTTCTGATAATGATGGCAGAGAGTGCTGTTTAACATATTGGTCCAAAGGTCATATTTTATACACTGTGCATATTTTTTATGTCCATGTTTCTGCTTTGCATGTTTTAGTTAGTGTCTAACAATGTTTCCTTCACATTAATATTTTATTTGCTTTTTAATATTATTCTGCTTATACATGATCTCAATAACTTTGTAATTTCAGTCTGTTTTTAGGGAGACTTTGTAACATCTGTCCAAGGACTAGAGATGAAAAATAGCCTCTTGGATAACTCTGGCACATTTAGAGAAATGTTTTATTAATGTGCACTGTCCCTGTTAAATAAACCAGAAAATAAATAAATAGTATATAATTTATATAAATTTCAAACTAAACAAATTATTCAGTGATCTCTGATGGCCATGGACACATCTGTCTTTCAATTATTCAGACTTTTCTTTCAATTTATTACCCATCTGTATACATAATATTACATACTATGATGTTTATGTTACTATATAGAATACTCTATACAAGAGTTGATGTGAAAGCCCTAAGGACACTCGAAATGCCTGTTGGCTTGTCAGTGCTAAAGGCAAGTGAACTGTCAGTTGGCATGGAAGCTGTGAAAGTGGTTGTTTATTGTAGTTGAAGTGGAAGCACTGGAGGTAATTGTGTATGCACTTAAAACATCTGAAGTGTGAGTTTACATGTAAACACTGATAGCGGCTGATATGCTAGTAGACGTGCAAAAAGAAGAACTTAAAAACAGTTGAATGGAAGTCAGCTGAAGAGATAAAGCAACAACCAGGGATTTCCAGGGTCTATTTTCTGTGTTTAAGGCTTTTGGAAAACTTAACATTATCATGACCAATTGTCACGATAAACAAAAATGCAAGTATAAAACCCTAGCTGACAAATAGTGGAATTTCCCTTTAAAAATCACACTTAAACAGCAAACACTTATAAAGTCACACACAGTTGGCCACCATGGATGATTGTCCTCGGGGTAGTGAGGGGAGGAGAAACCCCACAAACAGGCCCTCTGGTGGGGATGGGAAAGTCCACTCAATCACTACTCGCCTCAGACAGACAGATGGACTGCTGGCCAACAAGACACATAAGCACGTAGAGACACACCTCAAAATTGACCTAGACCCCCCACGCTGAGGTAGCAGTGATCAGATGCATCAAATCCATCCATCAAGACTGGGAGTGAAAAATGACGTCTGGAAGTGTATGATTATGCTACTGGGCTTCTACACATCAATCAGCGGACACACACACACATTCGACCACACATTAAACACAGACAAGACGTCGAACTTGAAAAATGAACGAGAGTAAATTAATCTCCTTGTCTGAGAAGTGTGAGTGTGTTTGTGTGTGTGTGTTGGTGTGGAGCAGAAAGAGGGATGAACAGTGTTATTGGTGAAGAGAAGAAAGATCATGGTCAGAGCAGGATTTAATCAAGGAGAGTTTGTGTATGTGAGAGTGAGTGCAGTGAGCGTCATCTGAGCTTCACCAGCAGCTTCAGTGATGAAAAAAATCTTACAGAAGCTTTAAAAGAAATTTGAGAAATCAAAACATGTGTGACGTGTGGAATCACCAGCCCTTCTGTTCTTATGCCTTCATCCCTTGCTCCTCTTCTCCTTCTTCTCTCCCTCTCATCACCCCTTCTTCTTGGTGTGCAGCGCTCTTGGAGTGTGTGTAATTCAGAAACGGTGATGTGTGTGTGTGTGTGTGTTGGAAGTGTCTGAATTTGTGTGTCACAGCCAGCTGTGGCAAATAGACCATAATAACAGACTTTAAATGCCACATCCCCTCTTATTTATCATGTTAACCCCTACAACCATCACCACGTGCTACATAATAAAGTGCCTCTCGTTCCTCTCTTCATATGTCAAATAGAAGACCTCATATAGGTTCAAAGAAGAAGAAAAAGAACTAATTTCCAAAGTGGGGTGTTTATTTTGATAAATATTATTTTATCAAATTATTCATGTATGCAAATAGGGTGGCCAGAATATTAGAAACATCTCTCAATATAGTGCAGTCCAGTTTAACAGTACTGAAAACTACAACCTCAATAGTAAACATAATAGTTGTGATGATTAATATAATGATTAACGTAATGATTATCGCTCTGACAGCGTCAAAAAGTGAAAAATGATAAGGTAGAATTTATGGCAGAGTTGTTGTATTGGATCACATAGGATTGAAGTATACCGTAATGAAGTGGCCGGTTGGTGTATAAAGAAAACTGGATAGGAGGAGGGGCTCCATTCATTCAAAAAATTAGCCATTACCCATGGTGAGGTTAAAAAAAAAAAAAGATAATGATTTTCAGGTGATTATACACTAATGAAAACATAGATGTGTATTATATTCCATGTCTAGCATATTCTGTAAATAGAGTATGTGTGTATTTTATGTTCTTGTGTAACACTTGCATAGTGTGAGAATTGTTGATGTACGCTCTTACCTTACAATTTCTTGCTTGAGCTGCGCAACCTGTCCCACTCCACATCAAGTCCACGTACGTTTTGCCAATGTTACATAATAACTGCATAGTAATGCAGCGTAGGGGCTGATTAATATGAAATGTCTGCACTACATTACCTCAAATATAACAATAATACAATTTGACAAAAATGTTAAAGTATCAAGAGTGCTGAAATTGAATTTCAAATTTTAGAGAAATAATGAAAACAGTGTTGAATGGTGGGGAAATACATTTAGATTTCTAAACCAAAGCACACTAGTTTGCAAAAAATGTTAGCTGTGGTGCAACATATATGTCATAAGTAGTAAATTTAAATGTGTTTTGTTGTCACACAGGTCTGTTGCCATGAAAAACATAAACTGTGTCAATCCAAGGAGATATAAATGATGGCTAAAGCACCAAGAAAGAAGCTAAGAGAAGAAAACAAAGAGCAAGGTGAGTAGGAGGAGGAGGAGGAAGAGGAGGGGGATAAATGTGTGTCATCAGAAAAATTGTAAAGTTCTGCAAACTAACTGGTCATCATGTGAAAAATGTCTTCATGGCAGGTGACAAAATGGAACTTTGGAAGAATAAGATTTAAAGCCAGAGTCTTGATTCATGTTCTCTCTTTCTGCTTGCATCTATTTCATAAATTAAAGTGTAATATTCCTCATTTCAGTGGAGACCTCATGGCATCTGCAGTAAACGTAAAGAGGCGATAACACACGCTCTAAGAGGCAGCTATGGTAAGTCAACAGTGTGCAGCATGAGTGGATAAAATCTATTGATCTGCAATCAACACACACACACACTCCGTTTGAAACGTCTGAGATAAAGCCACCTCACAAACGTCAACAGCATTCAAAGAAATCAATGAAGACTCCTCCTTCAGATGCATCTCATTAATATCTTGGCGCGCAGAACGACTGCTCGGCATAAATCAGCAACTTTATTGTCAGTAGTTAAGAGAGACAAGACAAAAGTTGATGGAGGAGCACAGAAACTCATAACGCAAGCAGCTTCGGCAAAGACGCTTGTTAAAAAGATACCACTTTGCAGTGTGTGCTTGTGTGTATGTGTGCGTGTGTGTGTGAGGGAGAGACAGAATTAGAGCTTTTCATCCACTCCAGTTACTAATCACAGTCTCATTCTCTCTCTCACCCTGCATAATTCTCCCCCTCGCCTTTATAAATCTTTCTTCTCTCTCCACCTCTTCCTCTCTTTCTGAGGGCAGAGACAGCAGATGTGTTGGCAGGTTAAATGACCTCTGTGATGTATGGCTTAACAAACCCCAGGCATCCATCAACCCTAACCTAAGTGTGTGTGTGTGTGTGTGTGTGTGTGTGTGTGTGTGTGTGTTTGTGTGTTGGGGGGGGCAAAAAGAGAGAGCGATCTTGCTCATAAAGTGCAATTTCAATTCACCTTCAGCCCAAACTTATGCCTGACAAACACACAGCAGAGGCCTCTCCTCTCCTCACCCATGAATCCATCCCATCATTTCATGAATGAGTGTCTCTGCTGGTGTATGTAGATGTGCTGTATACATGAATGTGAATGAAGCGGTTCAGCAGTGTAATTACATTGGCCAGTATTGCCCCAGTCTGCTGCATAGATATACTGATGAGAGATGCCCTTTCTGACCCCTTCTGTGTGCGTGTGCGTGCGCGTGCATGTGCATGAGAGAGAGAGAGAGAGAGAGATTGGTGAAACAGATCTCTCTGGAAAATATGTATTTTCATGCCACCAAAGAGAACCCATAAGACCGCTGCTGTATGATGTTTTATTTTAAATTAAACTACCCAACACTGTATACAAGTACAGCTTAAATAACTACAGAACATTAATTAGCAGCTATTTTGATAATTCATAGTAGTTTCATGTAAAAACATTTCATGGTTCCAGACTCTCAAATGTAAGGATTTGCTACTTTTCCTTTTCATTATTTTAATAATTTAAATTTATTTTTAATAGTTTTGAGTTTGTGAAGGTGTCACTATGTGTACCTGTTCTATTTTTCAAACCAAACAATCAATCAGCAGATTAATCCATAAGGAGAAATGATTATTAGCTGCAGTCCCATACAAAATAGTTGAAAATTAGAGTCAGCCTCACTCACCTCAGCCACCTACAAGAGTAAAATCCTGTGTTTACATAATGCATGAGTAATCTAATGATATAGAATATTAGTAAATATATAAATATTAGTAACAGTCACAGGGAACATGTGTGATTAAATTGAGTACTTTTACTTTTAATGCTTTAATTACATTTTTCTGATTATACTTTATACCCCCACCACTGTGAAACAATGTAATGTCAACATGTTAATGAAGCTTATTTGATGTGATTTGAGAGAACTTGCAAGACAGTGTGCACAAGATGCATATAGGAAAATAGATGGAGAGTGAATGTGTGTGTCTGTGTGTTAGAGAAAAAGAGGAGTTTCAGTACTTATTGTAAGTGCAGATGAAAAGGGATCTTGTAAATCGCTTATGTGAAAGTTTTCATCACAGCAACCCGAACACGTTTTCCCTGCTCTGCTGCCACAGTCGTCCATCAGCCCCGTGCTGACAGACGGCGGACGTGCCCTCTCCACACAGTAATTACAGGAAGCCAAGGAGGAGCTGCTCCAGGCACATCCTGGCACACCGCTCACCTGGATGACTTTTTTCCTCTCAATTTGTGTTAGTGGTTGAGTTTAAAGGGCATTAAAAGACAAATTCAGGTCAGTCTGTCAGAGGAACATCTGTGGGAAGACATGTAGTAGTGACTAAAACGACATATAATACTGTATTTGTTTACCGCTCATATTTTTTATATTCTGGATATATGGATATGATTTGATATGATATAATATGATCTCAGTGGCACTGCTCTAACCCAGTCCAGCCCTGGTGCTAAGCCCGGTTCTGTTGCCTGTTAAAAGCAGATTCACTCAGCAGCAGCATCCATTAAAGTAGCAGTTAACACTTTGTTAACACTTAACAAATTGTGAAGCTAAAGCTATCTGTCCATCAGAAAACTCTGTAAATCACAGAGTTGAAGCTGAGCAGCCAGAAAACATCAGAGGCAAAACTAGCAAATATATTTTGTATAAAATCTGATCCAGTTTCACCGAAAACACTGAAAAAAAGTTTTAAGTTGTGTTTTTGTACAGTAATGAGTGAGGCCCGGCCATAGATGCATGTAGCAGCCCTCAGAATCATTCATAGACTGTATAAAACAGGAATCACTCTGCTCCGGAGCGCGTTATAAGAGATAAAGCTTTTATTGGATGCTAAATCAATATATGCCGCTAAATTAATATGCCGCTGAGTACAGCGGCATATTAATATATGCCACTGAGTTCAGGAAAAGTCATCAATTTTATTGTTTTTTTCAGGAAATGACTAACTTTGAAATATCATGACAAATACCTCAAAAATGACTTTTTTGTTTTGTTTTTATGTGGTGACATATAGCACCTGACATATGTGATAAACCCCAAATTTTTTACATTTTAATATTAATTTTGACTTCATGGGGACACTAATAAGATAAAGCATGAATCTTAACACCTAGCAGCTACATTGTCACCACAGGAATGCACAGAATCTGCAACCTATTTGCTTTTTCCCTTTCTTTTACACAAATTGATTGGCCTACCCCCTGGTTGTGATGAATATTTTTTGTGTCATGTTTAGCAGCTTGTCTTTTGACTCTCTGATTCTCCTGCTAATTGTCTCAGCAGGGCAGCTGAACAAGATGGCTGCCCTGCCCTCTGGATCACTGTGACTATACTCCACCAACAAAAGAGAAGCTGAGGAAAACACCAAGGAGAAATAAAATACTTCACCCATCCCTCTCCGCGAGAAGTGCCAGATCTTTATTTCACTCCTTTCTCTCTGCTTTTTCTGTCTCAGTGCCCACAAAGTGAATGGAAAGCACACGACAATCTTTTTTTGTTGACGTTCGATGGCGCGTGATAATGTGGTCATTATCATCGCTAAAGGAACAGGTTGAGGCTCAGACAGGGTTTCATTGGGGGCCTTTAAAGCACATACACACACACAGACACACAAACACACACACACACTTTCAGTGTGGGAAAAGAATGCATCTAAAAGAGGGACAGCTGTTTGGGTGGCTCATGAGGATGGCAAGATGGCCTACTGTAAACTCCACCTGTGCATACAGCCATGCCTCGGGCTGTGGGGGAAATCAGGGGCCAGCAGCGTGAAACCCTGTGATTTTCTCCTGTCCGCTGGGAGGTGTCTATTAGTGTGCCACCCAAATTCATAATAGACCATATTATATTGATGTTTGTGAAGAAAAATTCTCATGACTGACTTCAAAATCTTCAGATTTAAATTTAAAGATATGGTAACAACTACTGTGGACTGTACTGGCCTATAAAGGCAGAGAGCAGTAACACAGAAGCAGTAAAGTTGAGTGAAAGGAGTTTAAAGGTTTTTTTGGCTGGCTGGCAAACTGTGTGACAAATCTAAAGATTGTAATGCCTTTAAGGCTATAAAGCTGAACAATACACTAAAAATACATATAGTGTATTCTGTCTGTGGTTCATATAAGAATACAGAATGTAAGTGGAAAATCTTTTCACCTTGTTTCAGAAAATAAACTTTGTTTTCATTATTTATAGTCCATTTAATGTATCTCTGTTTTGCTATGTTTCTGTCTGTCCTTCTACTATTAATAAATAAATAATAATTTAACTTAATAAATTGACTTAACACATTTAAATTTTTATTTTTTCATTTATGAAAGTTAAAGGAAGTTTAACCACACCAAATCGTATGCATTCCACTAAAGTCAAAAGCTAAGATAGCAACTATATTTAGATTTGCTAAGCTAGTTAGCATTAGCAGGTGTTTAGCTGGGTTTTCTTCAACATCATGACTTCATTTAGCTTCTGCCTCGTTTGGCGATGGCTAATAAACTGAATTTCAGAGATGTGAGTTAATCAAAATTTATATTTTTCATTTACAGATAATAGAGTAAAAAAAAACAAATTAAAAAATGTACATTTAGTTTTTAGCTTTAGCCAAAGGCTGTGGCTATCTGACCAGATACCTTCCTTTTGACATACATCCCTTGCTTAAGCTGTCTGTGGCACAAAGCACAATAAGTGCAATAGCAAAATCTGTTCCCAAAGTGTGAAATGTAATGGAACTGTACAGCAGACATTAGATTTATCTTATTTCAGCCCCTAAAAACAATGTAGAATACTGTACATGACCTACACTCCCACCCATTTTTATACCTTTTGAAAAATATCTCAAAACATTTTTTTTTAAATGTGAGCATCTTTGATGGAGTGAATGGTTTGTCTTTGCATAGCATCACCAAAATGAATCTTACTCACTATCAATCACCTGGTGTACATGTCGGGTTGGTGTGTGGTGTGGAGGTGTTGAGTGGATGAAGAATGTGATTAACTTTTCTATGTGTGTCCAGCTGACTTCATTGAGGCTGCTCCTAGAACAAGAGAGATGAAGAAAGAGCAGGGAAGCAGTTAATACCAAGCAAATGAAGGAAATGGATTAGATCCTACTGTTTTATTAAATTTGAAATTCAAATGAAATGCTACCTATGCGGTTTTGCTCATATATTAAGAGCCTGAGGATCATTCTGGATTATTTTGAGGATGTGAGTCATCATATTGGTTAACCATCCATGATTTAAGAATAGAATTACCACTTTACATTCCTCATGTGTATTTAAATGATTTATAAAATTGAGGAAAGCACAGGAAGAGAGGTGTTTTTTTTAAAGCCAACATTTGTTTTGTGTTGAATGAGATGAAATTGAGGAGGCAGTGGTAGTGTCCTCCCCTCCCTCCCCCAGGGCTGACTGGAAACGCCCCAGGGACAGGATGGGACGGACCGGGCCAGCCTCTCATTCATCAGCCTCTCTCCCTTTCTGCATGGCTGCACAACATCAGGATGAAACAAAGCGTTTCTGCCTGTCACATCAGTCCAGCTGGCTTTAAACATTCAAGACCTTAAAGTGTAGTTTCCTTTACCTGAAAACAGTCCTAAACTGGTGGCCTTTAAATTGTGCAAATCTTCCACACATATTTAAATTTCATTGAGTGTCACAGTGATCTGGATTGTTGAGAGCTCTTGTATTTTGTCCACTTTGCTTGCATGCTTCATGGAGACTTGCAGTGTTTGAGCTCTGAACATAAGTAAATAAACAGCGATAAAACTTTTAGCACACGGTTAAAAAACTGATAAGTGCTGATAAAAAAATGCGGCTTTATTTATTAACCAAATAGTGACAATCACATGCGCAGCGACATAACTGTTACTGGAGCTAGTGGTGGCCAGGTAGTCACCTTTTCTGATTAACCAGCGCTGTTCTGGTCAAAAATCTCCACTGAAATTTAATGTCCTTTTCTTCACGTTGTCTCCTACTTGTTGCAATTTGGAGCGCGCCACTCGCGAGACGTCACTTTTAAAATTTACGACGTCCTCGAGCGCAGATGTTTAGAGACTGGTCTCTGATTGGTCCACGGGCTCTCAGCGGCACTTCAAAGCCACGAAGAAGATACAACTACAAAAGCGGCGAGGAGAGGAAACACATCCAGTCCCCGCGAGCGCACAGACACAGAGGAAGATATCACAGCACAGAACATGGCTGCTACACTGCTAGGGGTAAGTTTACATTCCCGTGTGTTTAATATAACATTTACTTCCAAGAAGTTGCTAAAATATGTGTGTATTATGATTTTAATATTCATACAGGGCTCTGTGTGTGTGGTACTCGCCGAACTTCGTACTTTATCTCCTGTATAGTCGTTGTAGTAACGAATAATAGTCATTATAAACTGACAGTTTGCTATAGGTCTGTGTTAGAATCAAATGCTTGTTGTAGTTACGGTCGTGTGTGGTGTTTCATAATATGAAAAAGTTCTCCTGCTGTGGTGTCGGCGCTTTAAGCTGACAAATCTCTTGTACACACCTCCATTGTCTCTGAAACGTCTTGTCACCTTATTAATTTACATTACTTTAATGTAAGAGGAGGTTTTGCGCGCGCACACTATATTTACAGGCTGTTTCGTGCGTCTTTACGCACACCATGTTTAGCCATGGCTCTGATCGTAAAATGTCTGTGTGTTCCCCCAAAAGGAAGAGCCCCGGCTGGGCAGCACACCACTGGCCATGCTGGCCGCCACCTGCAGCAGAATCGGTGACCCCAGCCCCTCGTGTTCCCCTGCTCTTTCTGATGGAGCCCCGGGACTCGTCAAAGGCTTCCACCCGTGGAAAAGAGGCGCACCAGGCACAAGCAACCTAGGTGCATGCCTCACCTCGCTCGGGGTCCCCCCTGGAGCCTCCAGGAGTAACGGGACTGGACTGACAGAGACCTCCAGCGCTTTCACAGTGACCTCTGCCCATTCTCATTTTGGAACTGATTATTCGATGTACCAGACCGCTGTGCCATCAGACAACAGTGTTCCTGACCACGCGCACACACAGCGGTCTATGTTTCTGACCAAGTTCCCCTCCTCTGTGGAGAGCATAGCTGGAATATATCCGAGGATGCACGCGCATCCCTATGAGTCATGGTTCAAGCCCATGGGCGATGTCAGTAACGGGTCCGCTGCTTGGTGGGACATGGGAACCAGCTGGGTGGACACACAGAACCCGGCCGCGTTACCCTCTCCTCTGAACGGCTACAGCACTGACTACAGCTCTGCCTTCAGCCCCGCCGCCTCTCAGCACCTGCTCCCCGCCACACAGCACCTGTTTGACGGCTTCAGACCACCTGTGCCGACTCCTTACGCAGAGTCTACGACGACGGGGACACCTGCTACAGGTAACCCCGTTGTTTCTCTCCCGGCATCTTCCCGCTCCTCATCACGGCGCTACTCCGGTAGAGCCACGTGCGACTGTCCGAACTGTCAGGAGGCGGAAAGCCTTGGCCAAGGAGGCACGAGCCCGCGGCGGAGGGGCTTGCACAGCTGCCACATCCCGGGTTGTGGTAAAGTTTACGGCAAGACCTCTCACCTGAAGGCTCACCTGCGCTGGCACACCGGGGAGAGGCCGTTTGTCTGCAACTGGCTCTTCTGTGGGAAACGCTTCACGCGCTCCGATGAGCTCCAGAGGCATTTGCGCACGCACACCGGGGAGAAGCGATTCGAGTGCTCCGTGTGCCACAAACGGTTCATGCGCTCCGACCACCTCAGCAAGCACACCAGGACGCACAACGCAGATGGCTCAGAGGATGGCGGAGAACCGGGACTCGGGAAAGGGAGCAGCGACACGGACAATAGCCTCTCCGGTAGCCCAAGCCAGTCTCCGGGGCTACAAGCGCGCGAGACTGTCCAAGGCACAAAGGGCCAGAGTGCGGTGGAATAATTTACAAAGAAAAACTGGAACAAAGCAACACGTGGGCATTTGATGACATTGTACCAGCCTGTATGCAGTGTGTGTTATTGGACACAAAAACTCAAATGGCACTTTATGATGAACACTGTGTCTTTACCTCATCTATCTTATTTGTAGCCTTCTTTAAAAATAAATTTTTACTCTGCAGTTAATCAGACTTGTGTTATTTGAAGGCATGTTATATGCGCCTTATTTATTCTACATCTATTTTTGTTTAGGAGTGCTCTGTTGAATCATTCTGTGGGCTATTTCTTGACATCATCGTGCTAAATTTTAATTTAGGACTATTCCATATCGTTATATGGTATTTTAAAATGTGTTTGGTTGAAAGACTAAATTGTTGTGAATTATCTCCATCTGTAGCCTAAATCACGATTATAACTAAAGTGACCAATAAAACGGGACAATTTTCGTTTCTCGTTAGACATTTCATTTAGCCTACACATCTCTTGCATATTATAATTTATGACTTAAGAGTATTTTTTCCGGAGAATTACAGTTAAAAGTTTATCTAAAAACTGTCTAGACTATTCTAAACCAGATAGGAACTACTTACTAAAATGAATAACACTCTGTTTATTTATTTATTTTTTTAATCAGACACCTGGAACTAATTTGTGGTGTAAGGCTAGATGTACATTAGAGCAAACAATTACCACCGACATGCTCCATTAAATAAAGTGATATTTAAGTTGAGTTTAGGTTTAAAAAAAATTACATTTACTTACAAAAATATTGAAATATTTTCGTTTTTGCCCTGCACAGCTGATAAAGAATTATAATTTATCAAACTGTATTTTACACACTTTATGTGATTGCTTATTGCTTCAAATATTGACAGTGATCAGTAAGACAGTTGCCTTTGTGTGCATCTCCACCTAGTGTTCAGTTTGTGCAGTCACCGGTTTACTGGATCACATGGGTTGCTCTCACCTTCATGTTTTTGTTGCATCATAACATACTTTTGCCAAATCTTTGCCAGATACCAGCTGAACTGAAAACATTCACAATATGCATGTGCTAGCTTGCAAATGCACCTCTATATTTAGCATTTCCTTAATATTTATCGACCTTTTCATCTAATTAATCACACTAACAAGCATTAGACCCGGCAAAGTTTCCACATTTTCAATAGCCTACAACATAGATCTGTTGGTGCAGAAACAACTAAACAACTCAGGAAATGTTAAAAAAAAAAAAAATCTTGCACATTTTATTGTGATGAAAATGCTACATAACTAGTTACATTAATTGACAGCAAAACTACAAAGAAAAGTGCTGTTGTTACCCCGAGCTCAGTGCCCAGTTACATGAGATGATTGTTACTTTATTGCTGAATTATTCTCATAGTTATAGAGACAGAGACCGCTCTTCATGAACACAAACAGTACTCACTACCTGAAACTCAAGTAGCCTTATCATAAAATCCCACATACATAAATAAAAAGGGGAAAAATCACAATAAATAATAATTAGTGTTCCTGACTTACAGTAAAATAGAGCAGGTATTGCTGTAAACAATAGTGTGTTAAATACAATTTAAAAAAAGAGGAACAGGATTGGAACAGGGCAAGCGAAAGTCTCACAAGATGCCATGCAAATGGCGCTCTGGAGCCAGAGGATCTAGTGCATGAGGAGTGTGTGTCCACCTCTGATCTCAGTACCTTCAGAGCATGTTTGTGTACCTTTGTACTGGAGTTAGTTTCAGAGTCTGAACTTGTCAGTCTCCATAGTTATGACTCTGGGATGATCAGCAGATGCATGCAGACGCTCTTTTTGTTATAGAGGCATTGTGTACAGGCATTTGATCATACAGTTATTCCAGTTAATTGTATTTTTTTTAAACATGAATGTTCAGTCCATTGTTATTCCAGTGTTGTTGATGTGTTACATTAGCTTCAAATGCTCTTAATGCGTACATGCCTTCTAATGCCCAACATATAGCAAACCATTGATTTCAAACCCTCCAGTACAGCTCTCCTGCCTGCCACAGTTTTCAGTAGTATAATGCAAAACAACTGATCTAGTGCAAGTCTAACCAGATTATCAACAACAGACAATCATATGAAACTATATTCTCACCTATCATGATAGAAAAATGCCATAAACATAACATAAAACACTAATTTGAAACACAACTGATTGGTTACCAAAACATAATGCAATAAAGATACACTGAAAAACACTAGAAGACAATGTATGCCAGACATCTCTATAAACCTAATCCAATTAAAAAAATAAAAAGGCATTCAGAGTCATTGGTGTGCTTGATGAACTAAATCCCAACGAACATTCAGCCGAGGTCAGTAATGGAAAAAAAACATGTCATACCTCAATCTGGCCACAGGAGGGCAGACAAGACAGCGAGAAAGCACAGTTGGAGCGTCACACAATCACATAAACCTAAAACATGTAGTGTTTTTTTCTATAAAATCATAAATAGAAAGCCTAGATAGAGCATAAATGCATCTACCTGTACCACACACACACCCTCTCTCTCTTTCTCTATCTCTCTCTCGCTCTCTCTCGCTCACACACACACACACACACACACACACATACACCCATAAGTTAGAGCAGTAATTGCTGCATGGCTAAAAAGCGAGGAATGATCACCCTTTACACTGTGGAGCAGCCTCCTTGCTGCTACAGAGGAAAAAGAGGTGGAGGATTTTGTGCTCTTTGTTTCATATCAATCTCCAGGATACTGGCCACATTAGTCACACAGTCTATGAGGGTTTGGTCAGTTCATTTTACAAATGTGATCCCATGGAGGTTTCAGAGTTTAATCTACCATTATCAGAGTCTCCACATACAGCTGGTTGAAGTTTTATGAAGGTTATGCAGCAGACAAGAAGCCTTAAGTTGACTCTCCTTCTATATGTCTCTACTAACTTCCTTCGTGACCTTTGACCTCTGCCTAGTACTGCCAGGGGTCGCTGAGGGGCATCTTGGAAACCTGGATGTGCATCTCCACGGAGCGGTCAGGTGGACGATCCCTCCTGTAGGTAACTGTCTTCTCACTGGTTGTGGGGATGTACGACAGGTCCTGAAGGGTGACAGAAATATACAGTTAGCAAGTGCGACGCACATACACTTGTAGATATGTATTGTACGTATACAGAAACACTCGATTTAGTGTTGCATTTCTAATGTGGGGACTCATGAGAGATCAAATTCAATGCATGTTATATTTCTCCAAAAAGACAGGATCCTACACTTCCCACAATGCAAGTCAACAGCATGTTTTGGTTCATGCTAAAACGGATGTTTATATCTTGTGAGTGCTTACATCTCAAGATGTTTGCATAACTGTGAGTTTGTCTTGTGAGGGCTTAAAATACTGTCTATTGACAATATCAACACTACATCCAAGAAGTGATGTCACCTGTATGATATTCTCAGTCTTGATGAAGGTATTATACAGCTGTTTTCACTGTGACTAGTAAAGTGACTTTGACTTATAAAACCAGTGGAGTGCCCCTTTTAATACCAGCAGATCCTACTAGGTGGAATTCGTTTAATTTTATGTGAAACTAAGAAGTGTTTGTTACATTATGTAAACTTTGAGGAAGTGTGTGCAGCTTGCAAAACTCCCACATAATATAAATATGTACAAGATTTCCCCAGAGAGCATAATGTTACATCTGCAACACCAGCAGCCCCGTGTCTGAATTCAAATATTACCCAAACAGATGCATTAGGTTTTACACAGTTAAACACTTATAAGCAATTCAAACAGGTCAGACAAACATATCTCCAGAAAATCCCCCCATGTTGAAATTTCCATCGTTTCCTTCTTCTCGAAGGTGCTGTACATCATTGTAAGGTCACAAATCTGGATACTGTAGATGGTGTGCTGGGAGTTGAGAGGAAATGTAAAATACAGCTGTACCTCTAAAAGCAGACTCAAATTTCTTACTCCAGGTTTCAGTGGACGGTACCCATTAATAAAAACATCCTAAAGATTTAAGGGGTCCGTAATGCTTCTGAGGACTCTGGGGACACATCAGCCTCCATTCAATTAAAACCCTGCTGTTATCATCGCCTATAGCATGCTTGACTTTTAAGAGCTCACTTTTCCGGTGCAGTGATAGCCTCCATCCTCAGCAGTGCCCCCTGGTGACCTGTCTCTCTTCTGTAGCAGCAGCCGAGACACGGCAACCACCACCAGGCCGCACAGCACCGTCAAAGCACACACACTTAGGAATGTTCCCACCAGCCGGCTGCTGCTGCCGCACTCTGTGGGCACAAACATAAGGTTTCATTGTGATGGATAAAAAGTTCAGAAAAGAGAGTACTACATGAAAGACAGGTGTTTACTTCTATAATTTTGAGGACACCAATCCAGTCGTATTCCTCAAACCACCATTTAAAGAAGACAACATAATGACAAAACTCAAATTGGTCCTCACAAAGATAGACATATCTGAGCAACAGGGGTGAAATAAGTATTCAGTTCCTGAGCAACACTGTGTAACTTTTCTACCAATAAATAACACATTTAATCATTTTGATGGTGCATTGATGTGTAATCAGGTGAATAGTGTCTGTCATTCCCACTCTGTTACTTTGGGCACCGGGTAACACTTCACAGCACCAACTATTTCACTGATTTTGGTAAAGCTGGATCATATTTTATAGAGAAAAAATGTTTACTTCACTCCGATCATCAATTCTCAGTGAGCCTGATGCCAGTGAGCCAGCTATAGCTACTGTTAGCTAATGTTAGCTCAGTTTGTTAGCTGGGCTGCTGGGACTATGAGCTCAGAGCACTGGGGGAGTGTTAGTGTTTGTACCACAGGTGTTTTGGAGCACTGGGAAGAAGAGGTTTTCAGGCCCAGGGTGCAGAGCCGGTATCATACCAGAACTGGGTAAATGGGCAATGTGACCAGGCTCAGCAGCTTCTATGGACATAATGTCAGAGGAGGAAACACCTAAGGGGACTTTGACAGAGGAAGCTAAGAAGAGAAAAAGAGAGTGACTGCGCGAGAAGCCTAAGGACAAGAGTCGTGAAATAAAACACTGAAAGACAGACACGGAGCTGGGCTTGCTGTTGGACTAGTAAGCAATATCAGCTGGTTGCTATGTCTTGTGTTGTTGCTCCTGCTTGAGGTTTAGCTGTTAGCAAAGTTGTCGACTCCATATTTTTGATCATAAATAATATAATGATATAATATAATAAATAACAAATACACGTGTAACTGTCCACATTTACAGCAATGGTATTGCACTTGGGGGATGCAACATCACAAAAATATGTTTTTCTAAATTAATAATGCACAATGTAAAAATAATCAATGACCAATGAAGTAAAAGTATAAACATCAGAATGTACTTAAAATATTAAATATAAAAGTCCACTGCAGAAATATTGTATTTAAGTACAATACTTGAGTAAACATACTTACTATGATACTATTATACTATATTACTTATTACTTTTCACACAAACACATTACACATCAGTGGCAGCTGTGCCAGCGGTGCTGTACCGAAGAGTCAGCTGGCTACGTATCTGCTGGGGAGCATGTGTGGATGACGGGCTCATCGCTCAACACAAAGAGCCCAAAGAGTGCTATGACATTTTGTAACAGGGTTACCATGGAGACCTGGCTCCTGCTGCACCCGGGAGGAGTAGGCGTGAGCAGGAAGAGAGTGTCCCTTTGGGTGGGGGGAGGAGGGGGGTGATGGGGTCAGAGGAGGCAGGGAGGGGGGGACGCACAATGAGGAGTGCTGTTCCAAAAAATTGGGAAGGCGGGAATGAACTGTAACACTTGGATGTGCAGCAATGTGTGTGTGTGTAACCCAGGGCATGTGTGAACTTGTGGGTTTTAAATTATGTATGTGAGTGTACGCGTGTTTTTTTTTTTTTGCATATGTGTGTATGGCTGTGGAAATCAAGAATGTGAGCTGGGAACAGAGGGGAAATGTAAAATACAGCTGTAACACTGACAGCAGGCTTGCTGACTCAAATACACCAGGGTGCAGTAGTGCAGCAATGGTAGCAACGGAAGTGACCTCGAATGAAGGCATGTGTTTATGCGTGTGTGTGTGTGTGTGTATTGACATTATACCTGGTCTTTTGCTAATGTGAAGTTGGGTCTGACCAGAATGTGAGCTCGTTTGAAACCGGTAGCGACAGCTGTCGTTACTGATGTACATACACTGAATCCACATCTCCCCTGCTTGACCTGAGAATAGAGAGAGAGAGAGGGATGTTGTTCAGTCCAGGCATGTTAAGCTACAAAACCCCAGTGAAAATCCTCCAGGATTTCTAAAAATAAAAGAATCAATGAGAGTAGAATTACAAGAGATCTGCTGTGTTTCACTGCTGCTGCCTTAAAGCTGCACTCATCAATATTTTTATACGGTTGTAACAATGGATCAAATTGCTATGAGCAATGTAAGAGGTAGTGACAAATCCACAAAATTATCACCTGACTCTGCAGTTTTTCCCCCCATAAGTTCTACAGAGCCTTTTTGTCTCTTTGAGCTCATTTTAGTTCAGGTGTTATTGCAGCTGTTTTCAGCAAAAACAAAAAAAGCTCTGCTAAACCTTCTGTAGACTGCCTGCCCGGCACCAAACAGCACAGACTAAAAGTTGTTGTTGTTGTTGCTGGATGAGTAAATAGGCAACTGTTTGCTATCTGCTTGCTAATAGCTTTATAAGTTGGTAAAAAAAAAATAGATGAGTGTTGTGTTTACATTCTGCATGCAAAGGTCGAAAAATAATCATAAGACTTAATACAGGTTTAAAGAGCAACTAAACACCAGCTGAAAATCTTGTTTTTGCTGACGTCTAGAGCCATTGACTCATGTTGCTGCAGTGATGTCAGAGTGTACTCCACAGTGTGTAAATACACCATGAAGTCACTGTTGGGCGTGGTTGGGTGTGGTCGGACATGCGACAGACTTGAAACTTTACACCAGAGATGGCAGTGAAATACTGCTTTACAACCAGGTGCTAAGTTACCTTTTAAGATCTAAGTTAAATAGTAAATGAGAAGCTGAAGCTCAAATGGCGTCCATACATTGAATAAAAAATAACTAAAACCCACCCCTTTGTTACATCAACTTTCCTCAGATCCACAAAACTGCAAATGGTTTCTATTGACTAAACTGGCCGTACCTGACACATCATCCATGTAGCCCACCAATGAGGCACAGGTGCTGTTGCAGTGTCCTGCCTCTTTTTGTGTGAAACCATGAGAAAGGTGGCAGTCCACACACTTCCTGAGAGACAGAGACAGAAACAGAGAACATCAGTGTCAGTTTTGACTATAATCACTTCTGTAAGAGTTCCCATCATGCTTTGTGGTAGCAAACAGAAACTGACAAGTACCAGTATGATTGGCAGGAGCTTTGGCAAGCAGGACATCTCTCACAGAAGTCTCCAGAGTATCGGGGGTCGTCACACACACACTTGCCACACGCACATCTTCCCCGCCCGCTGCAAAGCAAGCCGCTGGCTGATTTGCAGCTTGCTGTGGAGACTGTGCACGCACAGCTATCGCCTGTCCAGCCGTCTTCGCACACACACTCACCTGAGACACACACACCCCGTCCTGGGAAGGAAAAAGGGCGTTAGAGACGTAAACGAAAAAATGTAGACTCATCTTATGACTTTTTGATTCTCGTGATTATTTTGAAGAGTGCCCTCCTCACCTCCACACGTCAGTCCACCGTCATACGGGCAGGAGAAGTCGTCCATCTCGCAGTATTTCCCATATATCGTCCCAAGCCTGCTCTGATCACACACACACCTCCCACACTCACACACTCCCCGACCACTGCAGTCCACATCAGTCCCATCCGACCTGCAATTCAAGTTTGAATCTCTATTTGAGTCCATAATTAGTCCATGACCCGGCCACTGCTCCTGATTGGGGCTGTCTTGTATTCCACTGCATGGTGATTGGTTGTCATCATTGCACTGCTTTGTTGGTCCACAACTGCAGCGACATTTTGAGTGGATCCTGACAACAGTGGATTCATTGTAACCCACAGGGCGTACCAGTACTGTTACATCTTCATCTTCACCATCCTCAGGACAAGAGCGTAGGCCGATAGTGATGTTGAAGTAAACCTGCATGGGAAGATAAATAAGTTAATATCTCAGTGATGTTTAAGTGATTTTTACGCACGCTAAAGCTGAGTGGCTCCATGGATGGCAATGGAGGTCAGTCAGTTGGTTCATCACTTTGGCCTAGATTAAACTACTATTGGATAGACAGACATTCATAGTGCCCTGAGGATGAATCCTAATAACTTTAGTGATACCCTGACTTGTTCCATGTGTGCACATCAGGTCAAAATTTCAACTAATCCAGAAATACACCTGCAGAGCTAAACTGTATTCTGTGTTTAGTGCTAATTAGCAAATGTTAGCATGCTAAAGCACTAAACTAACACTGTGAACATGGTAAAGCGAAACATTAGCATGTTAGCATTGTCACTGAGAGCATGTTAGCATTTACTCAGCACACCACAGTGCCTGAGCACAACCTCTCAGAGCTGCTAGCATGGTTGTAGTCTTGTTGGTAGATAAATGGCTAGATTTATTTGACAATGTTAGAGGTACATATCATATCAGACTACAATCACCCAGTCCTGACATAAGTAAAATTAAATCTATACATACATAATATAGGTTATCGCTTATTTCTGTTGGGTGACAGACATTCAAGACAGGCTATACCAACAACAGAGATTAATGACTGACTGTCTAACAAACATTTGTTTCTCTCTGTGTCTGCTGTTGTCTTAGAGAGCCTCTACAGTTCCAAACAAATTAAGTAGCGTATAAAGATGAATGAAACATGAAACTACATCTAAGGAACAACAGAAAGTGAGTTACACCTCATAGCAATCTATGATAAGATGATAGAGTTATATAACCAGGAAGTGGAAGTTCTAAATGAGACTTAACTGAACGTGAAGACTTATTCTGTTGATGTGGGTGGAAAATTGTGCATAACAAAGCTTTGAACCTATGTGGGCCCTATGTTCTTGATTTTTATCACAATTCTGGTAAATGTGGGTACTTTCCAAAATCCATTCAAATCCACCCATGGATTAAAGGGCTGAACTTAAGTCTTTTGTACAAAGAAGTAACTGTTGAGCAGTGAATAAGCATCTTGGTGTTTAACAAGTCCCAAAAGGTTATGGAGAGGAGTCTCATCAGCAGTTTAAAACAATATTTCCAAACGTACTGAAAATGTTATGAATAGCACCAAAAGGGGGTCGCTTCGGTTTGCTACAGAAATTCTACAGAAAAGAGATCAAAAAGAGATCTCTGCAGTGAACTATTTAAGGCATTTCTTGGAACAGGTATGAGAGCAGTGGATGTCCAACGGCCTATTTCTAAATATAAATGTCCTATTTGTTTGCATAAAGGCTAGGCAAGATAAGGATTTAAGGGCAGAAATGTCAGGGAATCACATGGAAATGTTTTCCTGTTAAACACAGCCTGTAATCCGCTCAACTCGGATTATTTACCAAATCTTTTGCTCAGTGATGTGTGTGTGTGGGAGAGTGTGTTTGTATGTGCAAATGTAATCCAATACAACCAATAAATGTGTTGTGACATCTGTGAGTTAATCTTCCTGCATAAACACTAACATTTTGCTAAGTTCCTGCACTGTATTACGCATGTGATTCGAAACTGAAGGTATGCTTGTGTGTTTACCGTCTGGTTAGGCTGCACTCCCGAGCAGCTCTGGCCTTTAGCGGTGGATCCATCAGGACAGAGAGGTGATACAGACACCCAGTACCTGCTGACTGCCTTGTCCTCCACTGACACTGATACTTCCACCTCTGACAACAACCTCTGGAGGTAGCGAAGAGATGAAAGAGATGAAAATGCAACATTAAGTTTAACACCTGGGGTCAACATATTCCTTAAGCCAGTGTCTTATACTGGTTGCGAGGGAGAGAAAAGAAATATAAGTGAGGGCTTAAAATTTTAATGAATATAATCTGTGTGAAATGAAAAGTAATGAGGCAAGTGCCAGTAAGCGAAACAGAAAGGAAAAGTGTGATTAATTAAAGTTGTCACATGTCCCCAGAAAGCCTTCATTGTCGTCCATTCTTTCATTCTGAAATACGGGGGGGACGGGGGGGTTTATGGGAACAAGGAGGTGGGGCCAAAAATAGCATCTTTGTATTCATCCATGATCAGGACACATGGTTTCCGTGGGGATCTGATAGCTATTATAAAGCCAGCTTCTGTTCTGAGCTCAGCAGCTTGTGTATGCATGCATGTGTGTCTGTACACATGCGTGGTTGTGCACGCAGATCTGTGGATTCGGCAGATTCTCGAAGCAAACAATGGAGTGCTGTGCCTGAGGCAAGATTATAGCCTAGACTGCTGCCAAATGAACGAACCACACACGCACACACACAAACACACACACGAGGCCTTACCCTTTCATAACCTCCTGTTCTCGTCAGTGTTTTTCTGTTTCGTTAGGCCTTTGGCGATCAAAAACGTCTCCAATCTTCTGTTCAGATTCAAGTTTGCATTACAAGCGTGTGTACTCTGTGCAGTCAGGGCTAACTTTCCCAGATAAATATAAGTAGTAATAGTGTGACTGATTCAGAGGCCTTCCTTTTGCAAAAAGGAATGTGTTCTTAGTAAGCTTGCATGACTAAACAAGGCTAACAGAAAAGTGTGTTCATGTTGCCTTAGCAGATCCGCAGACTTATGTTTCAACACTTTGAGCTGATAACTGCGTGGGCTTATGAATTCAGCTCATGCTGTGCTCCTGCTCTCTTCTTTCTAACCTTTCACTTGTCCCTGTCTTTCTCTTTCTTGTCTAAAGGGTGAATATTTACCAAGGGAGGACAACAGAATCTGAAATGAGAAAGAAGTTATTCCGGAGAAAGTAGGTGAGTGCTCTTTACCTTGTAAGCATCAACCACCAGCTCGATAAGGTTTGGAGCCTGGAAGAGGCCTAACTTTCCCAGATAGGAGCCGGGTAGCAGGCGTGCCAACTCCTAAAGAAGCAAACGGAGACAAAAGAAGAGAAATACTTCAATGCTTTTAACTTTAACCCTTCCCCCTTGTTGGAAAAACTGTCCCTAACACATCTCTATGGCTCAAGATGCTCTTAAACCTTTAGGTGGGTCATATGGAAAGTTTAAGTCTGTCTGGGGCTCTATGATTAATTACATAGTTAAATTAAAGAAACTAGAGGAGAGATAAAGCAGTTACCATTGATACACACGTGTCAGTATATTTACTGTTGTTGTTGTTGCATGTTCTTTTGTTTTATCGCTGACTTAACTACTTTGTTGTTGTTTTCTCACTTACTGTAGGCCTATGTTGTTGTGTGCTCTTGTGTGGGAGAGATTACCTGGTACCACTGGTACTGCTGCTTCTCCACAGCGAAGATGGAGTAGATATGGTTTTCCAGCAGCTTATCTGACAACTGACCCAGACTGGGATGGTCCTGAAAACGAGACAACCAACAAACTCAATACAATCTACCAAATCAAGCTTAAGTTTACTATTATTAGTAGACAGTTGTCTGTTGTATGATCTTAAAATGACAATGTGCCTTTGGAATCTATGATTGACTATCAACTTTGATGTCCATACATGGTCAACAATCCAAGTGTGTGCAAATAATAGTCTACACAGTCCTTATTAGTGTGCATTTTGGGAAATAAGAGTTAGATAAGAAGGTTAATATTACTCTGTATGCTAAATATGAAGCTACAGCTAGAAGCCAGCTAGCTTAGCCTAGCACAAAGACTGGAAACAGAGGGAAACATTGCTCTGTCCAAAGATAAAGACCATGTGAACTTTGAGATGCACTGAATGCCAAGTTAAAAGGTTTAGCTCTTTTAAGCCTGGCATTCCAGTACATGTTTCCTGTCCCTCTCACCATCTGAGTGCTTCCTGTGTAGACATTGTTTTCCAGGTGACACAGGCCGTCGTGTGGCGTGACGATCCCTGCCAGCCGGCTGTCCAGGGCCAGGTGAGACGGCTGGTCGGTCATCAGGAGCAACAGACGCTTGGCCTCTGGTCGCCAACCTACTGCTCTCTAAAGGACAGAGAGAGGACATTGTGTAATGTGTTTAAATCAGAAATATGTAGAACTCATCAGAGATAAGTGACAAAGTGTTCACTGGTGCTAATGTGTGCTCTGTTTTTCTCATTTTGATTCCCTTATGTCACTAGTCAGCAACATTTACACCAAACTGATGTGGGAAATATGCTTTATATTTGAAAGGTTTACACATGTGGTAAGAAACTGCAAATTCAAACGTTTTACTCATCTGAATTACATTAGTTCCCATTAGTTCCACGAGTCACAGAGTCTCCTTCTTTATGTCTATGACTCGTCAGTGAGTGTGAGAAAAACATGGTTCTGTATGTGTGCACATGTATATTTTAGGAAACCCGGTGAGCTTATAAGTAGCCTTGACATAATGGAGAGTCTATTTCTAGAGTTATGACCACCGTGGTGTTTCCCCACAGACTGGTTACTCAGGACCCCTGCACAGCATGACTCACGGCCCTCCTGCAGCCATAGTATAAGCAACTCTGTGTGTATGTGTCTTCCATACCTCAGCAGTGTTATCATTACTTAGTGGGATTCCAGTGGTAATATCCAGTACTGAGTCAGAGAGCTACCCTACTCCCAGAATGAATACCTCTCTCACCACCATGCTGACTTACTAACTAATACTATTGGGGCTATACCTCATTTTCCTGAATGTATTCAAGAAACTCAAGTAAACTGAAAAACATCTTATCTTAAAGTGTGTTGGTAAAACTCTTTTTTTTGCACACACACTTAGCATTTGTGAGCCTGACTTCTCAGAATCTGTATATACCCACCTGGCAGACAGCAGCTTGCAGCATAGCATCCAGTCCTCCCTCAGGTGTGTCCATGTTTCCGGAGATGCGCTGACGTTTGATCACACGCGTGAACTCACTCATATTTCCCGTCATGCTTAAGACATGGTGGAAGCCGTGGGCTGGACGACAGCGGATCTCAAAATCGCTGGTGACAGACAGAAATAGTCCAGAAAGTTTTTAATTGCAACATTAAAAAAAAAACACCAGAACAAAGCCTGACTGTTGTTTCTGTCTCCAAGGGCAGATTACCATCAAAACAATGTTGCCCCCTCATAACTGACGAATCTCTGTCTGAGTCACACAAAATTAGGAGCAACTTCCTGAGATGCATGTATAATTAATCACTCAAATCACCACACCACTCTTTTAGTCTCAGTAAAAGAAGAAAACGTAAAGTAGCAAGAAAATTCACAAAATGAGCTACAATACATGGAGAACACTAAAAAAAAAGATATCAATAATCCAGCCAGCAAACTCTGTTACTTGCCTGCAGGGGTTGTGGATCTTGGAGGGATGGACGTTGATGTAAGGGGAGACTGGTTTGTCCACAAACGAGCCAAAACCAAGCCAAAGATCTGAGGAGTGATCCGTCATTCGAATAGACAGAGCCACACCCACCGTTTTCAGCTGCACCACAAAAAACACAGGAAAACCCAAGGGCAGGTAAAGGACAGTACACAGGAAGAGAAGAAGAAAGAATAGATGGAAAAGTAGAGGAAGAAATGAAAAGAGGAGAAGACAGAGAAGAAAACAGAGAGATTCCTTATTGAAGTAAAGTCGTTTGAGAGTTTATTCCATGCCAAATGTAACTCAGACTGTTATCTGTGTTTATAAGACTTGTTTTTCCCAGCTATGTTAAAAACAACCTGGAGGCTTGTGTAAAAAAGTTTGCTTTAAGCCTTGGAAATACACTATTTCCTTAAAAAAGAAGTGAAATACTTGAGCACTGACTCACTGAGAGGAACACTGAGAGCTACACCTACATGATCAAGGTTTTCCTGCATAGACGCCGATACATCAACCAGGTAGTACAGATCCACGGGATAATGCTCCAGCTGCTTCACAGCCACTACGATGCTGGCCTCTGAACCTGGATACACACAAAGATATCATAAATTAATTAATTTTAAACTTAACCTCAATCAGAGATCCACTATTTTATTCTTAGACGGTACATACCTGGTCTGAGGGTGACACTGATGTCTTGTGGTGACACTTGCGTGCTGCTGATGGTGGCGTTGACCTCCACCTTGATCTCTGATTGCTCCATGAACTCCGCTTCACAGCCCCTCCTGAGCAGCTTCACTGGCAGGTCGCAGCGCTGGCTCTGGCCCACCCCATCCAGAAAGTCCTAGAGTCAGTCACACAAGGTCAAAAGAAAAAAATGAATGAATGAAAAATTCCCTTCATCCCATCTAATTGTAATTTTCTAAAGTGGAGTTTTCGATCTAGAGAACAAAACAAAAAAGATAAACGAGGCACAGAAAAAGATGTGCTAATGTTGCTCACTGCATCAGTTTATAAATGCAGGAGCACACACACAAACACATCAGAGTCACTTTCCTAATCTCTATTCTCTGTAGAGCACAGCATGAGCAAAGTTAAAAGCTCTTTGGCTCATTTCACAGAAGATAACATAGCACATTTGTAACAGTTTCACGATTACTCACTTTGATTTCATTTTTCACATCTGTCATTTTTATGACATTTGCATTGATTCACAATGTAGTTACACTGACATGAAAACCATTACCATTACCTTATGTGATCCTAAAGTTACTCATCAGTTTATAATATCAGGTGTCCTGTTTGTGTTTATTCAACCATGTCCAGATCGACTTTCTTGATCTAATGATAGAGAGAAGAGATGCTCCAGTTGGCTTTTTCTTATTTAGAATATGATTTAGGAATAGCTTCACTGAATGAATCTTGCTCTAAATGACCCCTCCGCTGCCCAATAGCCAGTTGCCCGACAACAGTACAACAGCGTCATGCCTTACAGATTTGGAGTGGATTAATGACCTTTGGTACTTCAGCTCTGTGACTAGCACTGGAAACATAACACTAGTCCAGTAAATATGCCTTTTTACATAATGTCATGAGTCTGATTGCTATGAGTCCATTTAAAGAGTATCACATGACCGAGAAGATCATGCAGATAGGGAATGAAATGGCTCAATTAGCAGGAATAACTACAAATTTTAAATCAGAAACAGCACAAGAGCAAAGCAGGAAACTAGCTGAATATGTGACCATGGCCTGAACCTGAAAACTAAACTGAATTTGGTTTATTTATGGTTGTCCCTGTGGGTATAATTTGTCCTGTAACAACTCCAACACCAGAGTGTCACAGCAACTTCCCCGGACTTTCCTTACACTGTTTTGCCCCTCCGCCTTCAAACATGCATATTTACAAGCTGTGTACCTGCTTGCTTGTCCAAGCATGTGTCCGTGACTTCGTGTGTGAAGGAGCATAGAGAGGTGGTGTTTAAATGCTTTCACACACCAGTGAGCCCAGCCCCACTTAATGATGTCAGTTAAGATTAGGGTTTAAATGGTGGGAAAGCACCTGAAGTCTGTAAGCACACACATGTCGATTGTCTAGTGTGATTTATTTGTGTGTTGTGACTGGTGATGGCTCTGGAAGAGATTTACAGCTTCTCAAAGCTGATTCAGGGTGGGCTCTTTATGAGATAGACACCCAGAATGGAAAGACGGGCGGATGCACACTTTGAGAGAAATGCAGTGATATGTGTGAGCGAGCGCCTAGACTAAACACATGGATAGAAAGTGGCTCTGTCTCTTGCTGACACATGAGAAAGCACGCATGGAAACACACGCAGACTCACACAGGTCAAAGGGCAAGCCACTAAGCTCAAACATGCACATTATATTCACATCTGTGGGTGGCATCAAAGCTTTGGTGTGTGTCATCTGAGGAATGCTGCTGAATGTCTGCCACGTTCTCTCTTTTTTCTCTCTGTCTCTCTAGCTCCATCACAGACAAACACACACATTCCTACCTTCTTGAAGCACCAGGCGCACTGTGGTCCACGTCTGAGACACTCTGTGCAAGAAGCGACACCAGGAGACCAACACACACTGTCACCTGGAAGAGGAGAGATGGTGGAGAAAGAAAGATGGAGAAAACAGTCAGCCAAAGATGGAGAAGGAATGAGACGAGGAGAAGAATCTGTGATTAGCATATGAAAGAATGTGTGTGTCAACACTCATTAGCCATGCAGCCGAGCCCCTGTGGATATTTAAAGATCTCATGCACACTTTTGATGATGGAAGCACCACTTAGCATCTCATATGAGGCTATTCAGTACGCATCAGCCAGTCATTTGGTGGAGAAACGATTGGGAGTGTGGGAACAGGTACTTGAGTTGCTGGAGTGGTGCAATGGATCATTTCTCACATCAGCGCACACTCACATCCACACGCACACACAAAGAGGACATCTAATCATGAGTCAATCAGCAAATGCTTAATGTGCACAAATGCATTGTGGAGTGACACTGTGACAAATCACTCGAGGCAAAAATACTTTTATGCAGCGTTAGCAGAAAAATACAGCAAAGATATGAGCTGATTATATTATATATGATTATATGATTATTACGGGGTGACAAAGGGGGCAAAAAGGACCTGGGGCTGTCTGTAGTTGGATTAATGATTCATTGAAGTGATTTATCTGCTGAGATCCAATTTTAGAGCCATTTCTGTGAGCTACAGGGCTGGAATGTAGGACAGAGAAAAGGCTGCAGGTCCATCACTAACAGCAAGCCACTCTGACCCAATTAGCACTCCTGTCCTCTGGCAATCTCCTGAATAGGTGGCGCTTTTAACTCCTAATTATAACTGATCAATACATGCTCAGACAAGAGGTGGATGTGTTGTAGGCTGTTCCAGTGGGCCCCCTGATTGTGGGTTTAGAGGTTTCCATTCAAAAGTGAATGAATACTTCATGGTCCTTCTAAAACATGTGATAATGACAGGAAATATGACCCTAAAACGCTCATGAAGACGAGTCTTTAGGAGGGATGATCTAGGAGGGGTCCATTACATTAAAAACACCTGGAAATCGACCCCCTGCAGAGAGCACAGGGGGCGGGACGGGGGCTGATGTTGCGCAGTGATGTCTTGATAAGATACAAAGATGTGGGCTAATTGCAGGGATATCATGTAGGCCTAATTGGCCTTAATGAGCCTCAACTCACCGACACCGGATGCTTCTGCGCAGAGAGAGACCACCAAGCAGCAGAGCAGGAGACACAGGGGGACGCTGCCGTATGTGAGGAGCCAGGAAGTCATATTATCCTATCCACACCGGGAGGGCGACCTGAGCGAAGCAGCGAGGAGGAGGCGCAGGAGGAGCAGATGCTGTAGCACAGCTACTGAACCGGGGGAGACCGGGCACCGTGCGTCCACCGCCGAACGAACAATAGCCGGGAGTGCAGGACCGAGCCGCGGGGCATTGTCGTTCACCCAATAACCTTCTAATCCCGGAGAGGTATTCACATCCCCCGGGTTAAATCAGCTTACAAGTGCGCTCCCCCGTGGACCACGAGAGGAGGTGAAGCAATCGGTGGAGTGCGGCGAGGGCGGCTGCGGCGCAAGTTCCTCCATCTATTTCCGTCCAGCCGCAGGTGTGCGACGTGTCCAAGCGTACTTCACAGCGATGAACCTCGTCTCACAGTTGATGGTGAAGTCTCACCCCGGGACAGAGCGGAGCTGAGTTACAAACACACACACACGCGGAGTACCACCAAGTCAGTGTTGCGTTCAGCCGGTGCGCACCAACATGCCGACTGAACATCCCACACTAAAGCCAGTAGAGTGACCGTGTTTAAACCGCTGTACTGACTCAGGCAGGCGGTGCCATGGCAACGACGCACTGTCCTCACTGTATCAGAGAGGGGGTGAGAGAGTTAAAGAGGGAGGGGAGAGAGACAAATAAGGAGAGAGAGAGAGAGAGAGAGAGGAAAAGAGACATAAAGTGTTCACAACAAGGAGCTGCGGTGGGGTACATTCCAAGTGCATAGCCTTGAATTGAGCACTGATGTTTATATTGCTTCTTCAGGGAGCCGTTTAACAGCACTGAGGGCTCCTGTGTGCATGTGGGGACCTAAATTGTGTGTGGATGGATGTTGGGGTAAAAGGAGTAGAAGGGGGGGGGGGGGGGTCAATAAAACCAGAGTTCTTGCAGAGGGGTTCACAAGCTGGTGCTAAGTAGGAGGAAGGGGGGGTTTGGGTCTATTGTGCACAGATTCCAATGACATGGAGTAACCTCGCCTCGCCGGCTGCTTCGCTGAGCAGGAGCCAAAGACTTACTAAACAACCCAACATTTTAAGCTGGAGAAAACAGCCACGCAAGGAGAAAAGACACAATAGTCCTACCATCTTTGGCATGATCCAATGCTCGTCTCCCGTAGAGGTATACCAGATAAAGTGGATGTGTTTTGCTTGGCATGCAGCCTAAACAGTGAGAGTGTACCAACAGTCCCACAGCACTAAACTCACACAAGTCCCTTATCTACTCTGTTTGACCCCGTCCATCGCTCAGGAGCCTGGAGCAGAGCCAGCTTCGCCTCTCCTCTTATTCATTCACATAATTTGTCAAATGGGAATTTTGGAGGGGGAGTGCCAACACCTCCCCATTCGTGCCCTCTCAGCAGTCACTCTCAATTATGGTAATGATGCAAACACACACCACCACTCTTTTCTCTCAAGTGTGTGAAACATTTCCAAAAATCCAGATTCTTAGCCCCTCCCGTCGTAGACCCTTCTCTACCCAGGCAAAGTCTCTCCTCTTTGGGGCTCAGGTGGCAGGGAGATTTAGGAGGAGGGTCTGGAGGACAAAATTTGGATCAGCCCTCCGCTGATAAACTTGATAATGGACTCTAGTGTAAACACTCCTTTGGGTCTGTCAAAACTGCTCAGCATCAGCATCGTGATGACAGCTGTCATCTTTGTAAAGCTGACACAAAACACTCTTCCTCTCTGGACTTCCTCCCCCACCTTTTTTAACCTCCCTGCCCCCCCCCCCCCTTCTCTCATTCTCTCCCACTGGTGTGTTTGTGTTAGCAGTCGGGTGGGCTTTCCATCACGCTGGTCTGGTCTCATCATTCTCCAACCACACACACACACACACACACACACACACACACACACACACACAACCATGTTCACGTCCACTTTTGAACCACTACTCCTCCTCAGACACCTGCTCAACTTTCTTTCCGAATAAAAGTCGACTCATCTCACAGATTTTCTCTCCCACGCTCTCCTCTCTGCCACACATTCTTTGGCTAAGTTGATTTGAGGACAAAATTGGGGTCAAAGGTGATATGGGAGACAAATGGGGATTCCCATGCACAGACACAAACCAGCTACCACAAGTGCAAAAAAGAAGTGAGTGAAAAAAGACATTTGAAAGATTTTATGTTATGTTAAATGTTTTATTTGTGTGTCTGAATGTCATTACATTTGTGTCACTGTCTGTAGGTGGAAACCTTACAATCGCACAACTGTAAATTATTCAACATTTTCTCTCCTAAGAGATGGCATTAACACACCAATCTGAATTCCCCTGTCATATAGCAAGATCTGGCCTTTAGTGAACTGAATTTCCCCTTATCAGAGTATTATCTCCACCCCACACCTACACGAGAACACATACAGTAGATTTACATACACATACACACTGAGTAGTCTGTTTAATAGTTGTTTTTAAAGTGCTCCTGTCAAAACTTACACACCCTAAATCGAGAATAGGCCACAGAGATTTGAATTTGGCTACTGGTATTATTCAGACTCTGCCCACAGACAGACACATTTCATTATGTGACAATATGAAAGTCCAAAAATAGCACAGAGGAAGCTTTTGTGTTCCTCTTTTCGTATTTATATATTTCTACTGATGAAGTCAAGGGTCTCCTCCAAGGAAACTGAACGTAGAACTGAAATTGTTGAGGTAATAGCGGCACAATTGTTTGTGCAGACAGTCACATTATCTGGTCAGAGTCCTCGTGTTTCTATTGTATCCACTTCACTTATTTTGAATGTCATAATGACAACAAAATGCAAGTTGTTGTGTGAACTAGATCCCAGTTGCCTGACTAAGTTATTCTCATAGTAGAACATGCGTCATACTCTATGACTGCTGATGTGGTCTAATTTGCTCCAAGCTGATATAATGCACTGAGGGAAGTGATGATTTTAATGTAATTTTTGATGTCATCGTGGGATAAAAGCAATTATCTGTGATGTCCAAAGCGTTTCAAAGACCAAGACCAACAAAATCACTGCTATGCAACATCTGTGGCCCACGCCCATTTGTTAATGAATAAAGGAATATTTAAAAATAGGCTACAAAATATACTTTTATTAAAAGCTAATTAATTTTCTAAAACAACTGGGCACTGTAGTTTTTAGCAAACTGCACTCAAACAGGAGTGCATGTGTATGGATTCAACTTAAAATAAACTACAGTGCCCATGTTTATTGTGATTAAAAACAGATGTCAGACAGTATGAAGATGTGGCTCATTGATGTATACAACCATGAAGCTCTCTGGCACAGATGGATTAGAAATATCAAGCTTTGGACAAGATAAACAAATCTTCATATACATAGAGTTCAGTCATATAGGTTTCAGTCTTTTAATGAAATTTGTTGGAATCTAGTGGTAACATTGCAGACTGCAATCGACTGAATATTCCTTGCCTCACATTCTGCTTCTAAGCGTGAAGATGAAACAATGGTGGAAGCTAAACTTGCAAAAAGAAAAGATGACCGTTTACCATTGAGGACTCTGTGGCTCATTCTCAAGTAACAAAAGCATAATGATTTTTATTTTCAGGTGATTATACACTAATGAAACATAATTATTGCATATTATATTCCATTTCTGCCATATTCTGTAAATAGAGTCCCGTAAATCTTACAGACCTTCAAGTTTTATTCATGCAACTCTCTCTGACTTCCAACAACCTTCACAATGCAGCTCTGAGCTCATACATTCAGCTTGCTAGGGGATGCCAGCTCTCAATTTAAAATGAGATTTGTGCTCCTTATTTTTTAAAAAAATATGCCACATGGCTGGACTATTTGTTTGTCTATTGGGAGATAAATGTGCACCTTCATGAATAATGTATTTGTTGACCTTCAGTGCAGAACAGTGAGTCTACAGAAAAACAAACAATGAAAGCAAATGTAAATACAGCAAGGTATTGTTTTAGCAAAGAAGACTTGATGAAAGTGACGTGGAACACATTTATGCACTGTGTTATTCATCTTAAAGAGTTCTTGTGGCCTAGAGATTACTGTAAGAGGTATATTATATATACATCAACAATCTAATCTTCACTGTTAAGGGTGGGTCGTTAAAAATGATCAATTGAATCAAACTCCTTGAACTTTAAAGTGATACCAAAAGTGATATGACCACTGGGCTCTGTCCCCAGTCCTTCGTCATTGTTGAATCTATACTACACTAAAAAACACTAAGTCATTGAAGCAGAAACACTGAGAGAGAGAGCAGTGGAACAACAACAAATATCCCCTTAGTATATTGCAACCTGTTTTTAAATCTCTGAACGTCAACACAAAATGTCAGAGACAGTTTGATACAATCATATTGTACAAAAAAAAAATCCCCCACCTTCTCATAGCAGCAGTAATGTTTTCACATGTGTTTTCTCATATAGAGACCACAATACCCATAAACCCTGTTGCTTACTGCTGCAAAAATGTTCACACTACTTCACCAACTTCCTCCTCCATATTTCACAAACATCTTATTAATGATTTATTGTATTTGTTCCACTGCCTACCATTACATGGAACATGATTTTGTGTATGTGGAGGAAGTAATGATAAGATGTTGACCTTGTTGATGAGTTTTTGGTATGAACAAACTGGTAAGAACAATATCAGCTGAACGAGTTTTTATTCTTTTCATTAAAATAAAGATTGTTCAGAGGTTTTTCCCACATCACTGTATGTATAATATAACTTTAAGATGTTTAAGTTGTGATGTATATCTCAGAGTGGAAACAAACAGGATCAAATATTTCCTCTGTGGTTTCATGGTTAGAGTTATAGCATGCGCTTGAATTTCAGAAAACATCTGTCTGCTGCCTCCTGGACATGACCAAGGAAACCCCGTGGTTCTTACCATGTCAATGCTGACATTCACATTGACCATGAGTGGTCTTGTGGTCCATTTCATTCACGCACAGACGCAAGCAGACAAACGCTTCCCTTAACCACCAGCATGACTGTCAGCACATAACAAACACTCTAAGACCACAGTGACCCATGTTTTTTGGAAACACAATTGAGGAAATTCAATTTTAGTAAGTGATTGCTAAAAGAAATCTCCTAACAAATAACTCATTTTAGAATCTAATAAAATGACAATGAACTCAGAAGTCCAAAACCTTTTTTATACATTAAGTAGATGTACAGAGGGATTTGTGACACATTCCAGGAATTAAATTTGAATGTATTACCACAAAGCATGGGCAATACAAACAAAACTTGATAAGACTTAAAGCCTGAAAATTAATTGTTAAAAACAAAAAGTTCAGGAATATGTATATTTGTGTCCCTTGCTGAGAGGTAATTGATGCCACTTGTGTGTCTTGATATTAACGTTCACAGCTTTGGCTTTGTCCAAAGGTAACTAAATCCACCTACCAACACCTCTAAAACTCACTAATTAACACTTTGTATCTCATGCAAGTATAACTACAAATAACTTATGGGCAGCTATGTGCCAGACTGTTTATTTGGTTCAGACAGACAGCCCGCCAGCAGGGACTCCAGAAAATTTCTGGTCCTTGGTACCTTGGAAATCTCTCATGAAGTCATAACGTCAATTATGTGGGACTTCCCAGACTAGATGTGCTGTCAGAACGTCTAGCCACAGTACTTCAGTCACAACCAGTCTGCACTTACCACAAACCATTCAACACTTAAGATCTCTTCTGGTACACTCTAAAGACAAGACACCCCCTCCTGTCACATGTGACAGCTGTGGGGTTCACTACATTGTTGACATGGCATCAGGGCCGGTTGTGTTGTGAAGAAGTTGCTGAAATCAATGGTCAATGGTGAGGTCAGGAGGGAAGAAAGCATTCAGGAGCCTCTGATGTCTTATGCTGTAGTATTTAGTGAAGCTTGGCCAAGGAGAATTAGAGACACTCTCAAAGTACATCAAAGGTGCATGAGACCGTCTCACATTCTGCTGTACTCATGCTGGTGGTCAGATTTTAAACCCCTACAGATCACACCACAAATACTATACGCCCAGAAATAGTCAAAGAGAATGTTTTTAGTGTTACTGTCAGCACATTCTAGTCTGGAGACACTGTTGTCTATATAAGTTCATGGAACGTCAACGGCAAGCTATCTATTATGTCTAGGAAGGCAACATTCAGTTCCTTCGACCCTGGTCACCACAACGTCAAGAGAGGCTGACTTAAGGATAGAAAATCATTCCATAACAGGTTGCTGACATAAACACTAACACTATGTGGTTGTTTAGAGCCACAAACGCTAGGGTGCCACACGTTCAGTGTAAATGTTTATGTAGCTCGCTCCTCACACAGTGTTAAATTGACTGACTTGCTAGGGGATACATTCATTGGCCTAACAGATTTGTATTTCTCTTTTTCTTTCTGTTGGTCTGAACCCAAATGAGATGAACAGCATCAGATATTTCAGATCGTCAACTAAGGTCAAAGGTCATTGACCATCGATAGGCATTATGATCTCCCTTGTAATGATCACTTGTAACCATGTGTCATGTGATGACAACTTAACAAACTGATAAAGACAATAAAAAAAAAATAAGAAGTGGACCTTCTAAAACTCTAACTTCTAAACTTGAGGGACAATCTCCATAAACATTCAATCCTACGTTTCATAAGACAACTCAGTAGTGTCATTTGTTGATTTTCCAGCCTTCGGTTTGTAATGCTGGCTTTACACTTTATTTTCCAGTGCCACAGAAGACACAATACAACTGTTTTCACTGGCTGTACTCCTTGTGATGAGTAAACTGAACTAATATCGATGGAGTGCAACTTTAAAAATTGTTTGTGGAACAAATAAAACATCTTTCAATTGTTACGACCAGCTTTATAGTTTCCAAAATTGACTTTATATGCTGTTTAAACAAAAGGTCTTACGAAACTACTTTGGCCAGCTCATAGTGCAAACAAGACAAACAACTAAAAGACATCTGATAGATAAATACATACAAATATTAACAATACTTGAGATACAGTTATATGAAGTAGTAACATCTCCCTTTAAACACTTTCATTCTGCATTCCTCCCATTGAAACCATGGCTATTTGCTACTGTTGTCTTTGTTGCCCGTTTCAGAAACATACATTCATTTGTCCTTGAAATGTGAAACTGAAATGAGAGAAGAGGATGCCTGGTGAGGCTGGTTATCTCTTCCTGTTATCGCGCTCTTTTCCACTCACCAGGGAGTCTTGGAGAGTCCCTGATTTTTTCATCCTCATCCTGGGTGCCGGCTGCTGTGTACTTTGAAACTGTAATTCTATCAAGGCTGCAGAGCTCCTCTTGGGCTCAGTGCCAGCCTCACCATGAGAAAGAAAGTGAGAGTGAGAGAGAGGGAGGCAAGGAGGTCACTGGCCTCAAGGACTTTCACCCACAGTGTCTATATTCAGGGGAATAACACAGTTTGGACTGCAGGGTTGCAGCAGGGAGGAGTAACAATGATATACCATCCTGTGGTTCAGTTTGCGGTCCAGTCCACACGTACACACCCACACTCACCACCGGTTCCTCTGAATCTCCACCCAGGTTATATTTCCCTGACACAACTGTGTGGCTGCGTGAGTTGATGTGAGCCAGCACAAATCGGCTCTGATTTCCAGGTAATACACCCACTGCAGCCATCCATGCAGCAAAAGTTCTACTGTAGCTGACTAATCTGTCCTCTGTGCAGCTATTAAGACCATTTCCTGCTAAGGGCCAAGGAGTAACAGGTTTTCCCTGAAGGCAACGTAATTACAGACCGCCCGTACATAACTCATGGTTTCAGTGTGTATTACGGTCATTTGGATGCAAACAAAATTCTGTCTAAAAGGTGAAAAAATAAATTTCCTGTCCTGTTCAAATTCACATTGGATAATTTGAATAAATCAAATCAAATTAGCTAAAGCTTCTACTATTTATGGATGGCCACACATTTCTTTTTAGGCAAAGATCAGAGCAAAAGAGTCTCTTTGAAGCTGCAGGCAGTAAAGAGTCAAGTGTGGAAGATCCTGTTCTGCCTCATAGGTAGCAATTTGACCTACAAAAGACAAAGAGACAAACACAGCAATGGAGAGCAGCAATGAGAGAAGAGCTCCAAGGGTAACATTTTTGTGGCATTGTTAAAAAGAAAGAGACAGAGGAGACAGAGACAGAGGCTTTTGAGTGCCGTTTTAGCTTAAATTATAGAACTAGTGTTTCTAGTTCAAAACTTTAGGGAAAATCCATCACCTGGATCAGTTTTCTGCTTCACCGCCCAGCTCTTTTTCCTCCTTCCTTCCCAGCAAGCAATCCCAGTTAATAAACATGGTGGACAGTTGATACTAGGAACAATCAGCACCTGAATATTGGGAAAGATAATAATTTCATACACAGAGTTTCACATTTTTAGCAAAGTAGAAACAAATTAGCTGCCAGGAAAGTTTTTTAGTTGGTAGTTCAAAAGCACTGGTTATGAAGTGTTAGGTCAGAGTGTATAGTTCATAAAGTATGAGTGCCTCAAAACAACAGGAGCACAGCCTCATCCCACTCCACATGTCTGAAATCTGTGTGCTATCAACAAGTTTATGAAAATAGGTGTCAAAATCGGGTAAAAATGAGTACGCCCACTCACTCACTAACTTTGAAACACTTTGAGTGAGATGAATTAATCTCTATCTCTCTGCTAGGGGTGCAGGGGTATGCTCAGGGTGGCCTCAGTGTGTCATCGAGCCACCCTTTAGGACCGCCCAAAAAATCCTGGACTGAAAACTGGTGAAAAACTGTCTTAACCTCTAACTCCACATTTCAGTAATATATCGTTCAAAGTCTTTTCACATGTTTTCAACAACTATTTTCCAACAAAATTAATGTATTTGGAAAGAAATCTCAGAATTGCCTTTACACAGACTTCAGTCTTCCTTAAATTGCCTCTTTAAACTGTATGGATAAGGAGATTAGTCCTTATCCATATGTGGCTCATAACTGTAGACCATGGACATTGATTTCAAACATTTTAAATGTCATGACTTTAATGATACAATGTATAAATTTTTAATACCAGCAAATTATTGCATTCATTTTTGGACATAATGGCACACAATCAAAATAACTGGATGATTCCACAGGCTTATCACAGCTTTAAGGGTTGAAACTTTAGTGTAGAAGAAACCAGAAGGTTAAAAGAGCAAAAATGACCTTCAGCCCAAAGGTTGTTTTTTTGCCCATAAACCCCCATTATTACTGAGATGTCTGTAGGACTGTTTACCAGACACCTGTTATGGACCTTAGGTTACACAGGGTCACACATGGGCCTTGAGGTCCTAGGCAGTAGTAGTTGTTTGGCTTTGTTTGGGGACAGCAGGTGCCAGCCTATCTTGATGTTGTCAAAGGAAGGAAGGGGTTTAAAATCTGACCACCAGCATGAGTTCGGCAGAATGTGAGACCGACTCAGGCACCTTTGATGTACTTTAAGAGTGTCTCTAATTTTCCTTGGCCAAGCTTCAATAAATATTACAGCATAAGACATCAGGGGCTTCTGAACACTTTTTTCGGTCCTGACCTCACCATTGACCATTGATTTCAGTCATTTCTGCACAACAACACCTTCTAACCTTGCAACCAACTGCACACAAGATTCATTATTTCTCTCTCAAGTTATGAATCATTGAACCATAAAAGTTTAATATCTGTAAGAAGAAGAAAAAAAAATCACAGAATCTAGAAAATTGTGTTATGTGTGACACCACAACGATGACGATTTCTGCAAGTGCATGTGGCAGATGTTGGAAAGACTACAGGAGTAAAAGAAGAATAGTTTCTTTCAACATTCTTCACTAAATGAAGTTTTTTTAACTAGGTTCAGGAACAAGGACCACAAGTTGAACTCATTGCATTTTCGCATCTTAAGTACTTAACCACACCTTATCTACACCTTATCAGTTCACTCCCTTTTTGTCTCAGTTTTCACATCCTTCCCCTGCAAAATCCTCTCTTTTCTCTCTCTCTCCTTTTCTCCACTTCTCTCCTTTTTCTCTTCTCTCTTTCATTCAAACACAGGAACCATGGGGGCTCTAATACACAGAGTGATAAAGAGAGACAGTTCCACCACTCAGAGTCTCAACTTCCTGGTTCCCTCCTGTCTCCCTGCCACCAGCTAACACTGGTCAATCTTCAAACTCCATCAGTCAACAACCCTGATTTCTCCTCTCATCCCTTGAACCTCAGCCCTTCATCCCTCGACCCTCGACTCTCATCCCTCCTTCTCTCCTACAATACATCACCTCGGTTCACCTTTATCCATTACCTGCAATAAACCTGTCTAAATTTAAATCCATATTGGCGTGGTCTTTGTCAGTGAAAGAGACATAAAGAAATCTTTGATCTCAGAAATTAAACAGTTGGCAGCAACACTTTTGAGAAATGTAGGCTATTTTTGAGTAAGATTGCATGAAGATATGAGGATACATGCAGTATACAATAGGATACAAAAGTGTGCATTATAAAACATACTGGTATTCAAGCAGACAGACTTGGTGTGTAATTGGAGTACTTGGAAACAGTGGTGTAAATAGATTTGGGTTACTTTTGTTACTCTGTATCCACTGTGTGTCCTACATTTGGCTGCGTTTAACACGTCTGGGAAACAGCAGCTCCAGGAAGCTATTACATCACCTACAACTGTATGTGTGTCCCTCCCCCTTCCTATGCGTCATTCATGAATTTGTTTTACTTCAACTGTCCGTAGTTTGCATTTCAGCAATTCTCTGATCTCCCTCATACTGGCAGGACACACACACACACCAAAGAAGTCTGAATGGGAAAGGAAGGGGGGGGGGTGTTTTTTATTAAAACAAACTGTTTCGAGTATCAGTATGAAATGCTTTGCGGTAAACTTGAGGGAGTGGGGCTAATGTTTGTCTATTGACACAGTCCACATCTTTCTTCCGTTTCTCTCAAAAACACGCACACACAAAATTGCACAGCTGCTGGAGTGGACTTTGGACTGAGATCCTTTGGGAAAGCAGGGAGTTTCCTTCCTGGGCGAACTACTTTCTGTGTCATACAGTGGGCTGCTCCTGTGGTTTGTCGTCAGCCAGGAGAGAGGTGGAGAATGAAAACATCAAGGGCAACTTTTCACCTTCAGAGTAGACGCACACACTCACAGCTTTGACCAAAATTAGACTTCCGCCTGTCTCATGCTGTACAAGTTGTTCCCTATTGGTTAAGAGCTATAAAGCTTGAACGTCACAGTGAGTGGGACAACAATCAGAGATAGCTCTGAAACTGAAACACAGCCATTGACGTGATTAATGAAAGTATCATCCAAAATGAAATGCACTCATTGGTACTCAGAAAAAGTACTCAGATCTTTTACTTAAAGTCCAATGTATAGGATTTTGGGGAGAAATTAAATATAATATGCATATATATATTTTATTAGTGTACAATCACCTAAAAATAGGATTTTTTTGTTAACTTAGAATGAGCCTTTTATATCCACAGACGCCGTGGATCCTCTTCCAGAGTCTGTCATGTTGAATTGTTATGTTTCTACAGTAGCCCAGTATGGACAAACTAGCTCTAGTTTCATGTCCACTGTAGTTTGTCCACACGAGGCAGGAGAGGGTGAGGTAAGGGGGTTGCAATCATCAACTACACTATTAGATGCCACTAAGTCTAACACACTGGTCCTTTAAGTAGAAGTACAAATACAACAACATTAAACCACATTTAAAAAAAACTCTTTTGACTTTAACATGTGCTTAAAGTCAAAAAAGTATCAATATATTTTGCAATTATTAACAATTAATTGTTCTAGTTATTTATTCAAGGTAAAACATCACAGTTTACAGCTTATCAACTGTGAAAAGTTGCTGCTTTTCTTTCATATAATTGTAAATTAAAAATATTGTGGTTTTGAAGAGTACAGACAGAAAAAAAGAGCTCAACTTGGGCTCAAAGAACTTGTGGTGGGCAGGTTTTTATCGACTTCTAAATAATGAATCAATTAATATCATTGTATGAAGTAAACAATATAAATGTTTGAATGAAAATAACTGCCCAAACCATCCCTGTAATAATCCCTGTAAATTAAATGTATACTAATTGAATTAAGTCAACTTTCCACGACAGTGTAATCTCCTCACCGCTGCTGTTCATTTTTATTGTTGACATTGACAGACTCTGGCTGTACGACAGGGCCCTCTTGTGGTGCCACGTTGAAAACAGAAGTGATCAGATCATGAGAAGAAAAGAGGCCAATATTTTCTCCTTCCTTTATTTTCCAGATTTTTATGCTGGCAGAAAATAATGTTGCAGGGGGAAATCATGAGGTGCATGTTGGTGATAATTGTGATGATAGTGTAATATTTCAGATGTAGGTCGAGGGTCAGGATAGCTTTGAGAGCTCATAGAGTTTCAGCAAACGTGTCCTTAACTTAACACGTATTGGGGCTGCTGTGGCTCAGATAGTAATGTGGGTTGTCCAATAATCAGAGGATCGCTGATCCGGTTCCCAGCTCCCCCAGTCCAGTTAAAGTGTCCTTGTCATGTAATCTTAGTATCATTGTGAACAGTCCATCATTGTGTGAATGTGTTTGAGTGTGGATGGGTGAACGTAAAAGCACTTTGAGTGGTCGATAGATCAGAAAGGTGCTATATAAATACACATCCATTCTTAATTCAGCTAAAAGATTGTTTATACAGTTGCACATTACACACCAAAGAGACCATGTTTCTAGGCCCTCAGCTCTCTGTAGTGGAGCTGAATCAGGTTGGCTCACACTTTGCTTACCAAGTCATTCATCTGTCGATCCATTAGAGGCCAAGAGGCACGTGGACAGGCTGGTGTTTAAGTGTACAACCTCCTTTCAGAGGATGGAGCGAGAGATCTAATTTCACTGTGACTGGAGGAAAAAAGAGGCCACTGACTCTGCACTGGGACTCTTACCCACTCTTCCAACTTACTTGCATTTGTGTATCTTTGTGCATCTCTGTTATGTGAGTGTAGTGTGTGTGTGTGTGTGTGTGTGTGTGTGTGTGTGTGTGTGTGTGTGTGTGTGTGTGTGTATGTGCTTTGCAGTCCCTGCTGTGAAGTGTTTAATAGTTAATAAGGGGTTTGTTTACTTGGCAAAGCTGCTGCTCACACAGCAGATGTTGCTCAAATGCTGAAAGGTACAACTCAGGAAATACAGGAAATGGATACAAAACATAGTCTGGCTTTTTTAACAGTGTCAACACAAAGTCTAACAGTTATTGTTTGGAAATTTTGAACAAATCAGTCAAGTCCAATTTTATTCATATCGTACACATATGCAATAAATTCTAGTAAGATTTAGAGAATATTTTCCTTAAAATAAGAAAAAGAGGTTGACCATGTTAGAAAGATTGCTAGAAAGATGTGTCTCCAGCCAACGTCTTCACTTTAAATTTAAATCCACTATGAAAACAACTTTTTGCACCACTTTGATGAAATGGATTATCTCTGCCTTCTACAAACAAGTCTTCTGAGTCATCGCACAGTTTGCCAGAACTTCCTTGAGGTCAACCAAAAGTCCTTTGCCTCCCTGAACTCCTCCCATGCGCCCCGTTTTTTGCTTCAACGACATCCAGAGCTGCTGCCCTTTGATTCCCCTGGAACCCGTCTGTTGTGTCAAAACACCCCTCGGCTATCCAAGCCCAAAAGGCCGTCTTCTTCTGCTTGGCGGACCTCCATGACAAATACTGACGACCTTCTGACCACAACTCCTACCTTGACTCAAAATTTGACTTAACAATGGAGGTTTGAACATGGCCCACTTAGATGCTATGTCGCCAACTTTCCCCAGGATGCGTTCTTCAGTTGAAGTCCCGATGGACAGGGACCAGATGTTCTCAGCACACCCTCACTACACGTTTGGGTTTACCAGGGATGTCTGGCATCCTCTCCTGTCATCTGACCCAACTCTCCACCAGGTGGTGATCAGTTGACAGCGCTGCTCCTCTCTTCACCTTAGCATCCAAGATATACTGTATGGCCTCAGATCTGATGACATGAAATTTAGCCTCTCCTTGTCTCTCTGTGTGGCTGAGCTTTCCCTGAACTGTTGGTGACACCTGAAATTGCTCAACGTCCTCTCTCTCTCTTCATCTTCTCCATACACATTTTAAAATCTATCCATAATTTTGTCATCTGGGTCAACATCTTCTGTATGTCTGTCATGTCATTCAGTGTACATGGTCACATAGTTTATATACAGTAAGTTCCTCTCATATTTCAGCTCAAAGCATTTGAACTGAGCCTGTCGCAAACACAACCCAATAAACATACATCTTTCACACAGCTTTCTGCAAGTGTGTGTGTGTGTGCACATGTGTATGTAGAGGTTTTTAACTAATCAATGATCAATCAAGTGGCTGCAGAGTAAAAACAGCTACTAAAAGATATATATCATTGATCTGTGTGCTGCTAAAAGCATCACTGTTTCAAGTGTGTTTATGTTTCCAGCACTAGTTCTAGGATGTTTGCTTTAAAATACTTGTGTGCTTGGTTGTGAACAGTGACCTAATGTTAACAAAACACACCTTTGTTGCTCAAACAAGCCATCTGTAACACCACCCACCAGTCAAAACAGCCACACTGTTAATTCTGCATAACTGTAAGCCTTAATATAATTTGAATGAGTGAGTTCTATAAAAAAAAATTCACCCTCAGTGAACGTGGAAATTAGCAAAAGTTCGAAGAACCGCAGTTCTTGGCACGTCTGCATAAATGAGCAGACAGCATTTCCCATTTTTGTCTCACACCTGTCTCCCATCCGTCTTTAGGATGTGGTTATGAATAGATGTAAGTATATATAACAAAAAAAAAAACAATACAAACTACCACTACAGTGGCATCAAACGTCTTATCTAACTCTTGGCAAGAAAATTTCCCAAAATGTCAAACTATCCCTTTAAGGCTAAACAGAAAAGGCATTATCTGTTGGCTTGTCCTCATCTTGCATGCAGGGTATATGATGGAGAAAAAGAGGGCATGTCAGATTCAGTCCATCAAACAAAAATCAAACTTTCTTCCTGGATGGATGGATGAATGAATGGATGGATGGATGGATGGATGGATGGATGGATGGATGGATGGATGGATGGATATAATGTTTCTGAATTCTCCACTAGGGCAGCTAGGTGTGTGCGTGCGTGTGCCAGTTTCAGCAGAGTGAAAATAAACACTTCCTGATAACTCTCCTCCTTAAGTGGATAAAGAGTTATCAACCAGTGCCTGGAACTATGGAGCCCCCAGAGGCTTATTATAAGCTTCACAGTGGTGCCATCCACTCTCTGTGGCTCTAAATCATTAGAAGATGTATGGCTGCTGGCCGACCCATAATGAGTGTAGCACCGGGCAAACGTCAATCTGTCATCAGTCCCGGGAGATGAGAGAAATGAGGGAGATCGAAGGCGCTGTGGGCAACTTGGAGATTGCCTTTGTATCTCAAAAGCTTCACTGTAGTGTGACAGCATCAAGTTAGACAGCGACTCTGGAACAATTGACACTCATATGGGCCAGAAATAACTGAAGTGCATCAATTTCTGTTGCTGTGCACCAAAGGGACAGACCCTGAACTCCCAGGGTACTCCAGATCAGCCATTTGTATTCCTAACGATCAGCCCTGCATCTAGAGCTCACAGCTTCCGCATTGATGGTCAGCCCCATGGGGCAGAAAATTGCTTTATTTATTGTAAAATGTATTTATTTATTGTAAACGTTTATTTGGATTTCATTCTGTCAGTTTTATTTATATTAAATAAAATATTATATATCAAATTATTTTGCCATTCATTTGTCACCCACTATTTATGCATCTAAACATTGTCTACATCTCCATCTCTTGCTTGCTTTCTTCAAGGAGTGAGAATAAGACAGGAGGGGTTGTATTTCACTTCCTACTGATGACTTAGGAAGAATATTTAAACCTGAGAGGATGGTGTGTGTGTGTCTATGTGTGTGTGAGGAATAAGGTTGGGTTGGGTTGGCAGGAAAAAAGAGAAGAAGGGTGCGGAGAATAGAAAGGCAATGTAGAGACCCCAGAGAGGGATGGAAGGACGAACGAGGATATGAGTACAGCAGCGATGTGCTGAGGAATGAAAGAGGAGAGAGGAGGAGGATGAGGAGATGAAGAGAGATTACACAATCAATCAATAGATTTTTACTGTGTGAGCTCTAACAAAGACAACCAATTCTAAAATCAATTCACCCTCAGCAAAATAGCACTCTCTCTCTTACTATTTTGCTCTTCCTCTGACTATTTTTCAATGTCTTTGATAGACAGCAATAGCACACACTCCATTTCAAATCGCCTTTCACCTCTTGACTCAGAGCTGTAGCCAGCCTCCGTCAGCTCCTGACAGGACACCAAACTTGCTAAGCGCACGATGAGACAGTGGTCATAGAAAGTCAAGGATCACATGACTGGCTCGCTTAATGAACGCCTCTGCAGTGAGAGGGTTTAACAGAAAGGATGTAAGAGATATGACTCCATATGACTATCACTGACTAATTAACGCTTCTTTATGTCTGTTAGTGAGCCAGAAGCTGGAGAAGTGTTTCATCCCTTAACCTTACAGTGTAACTGTATCCCCCAAATGCTGCCAGCTCCCTCCTACTTTGTGTTTGTGTGAAACTAAAAATCTACATTATTATGACTTATACTTATTGAATGTGATTTGTTAAACCACCACAACCTCCTCCGCGATTTGACTTAAGTTAAGACTGTAGATGTCCTCAAACTCGCAAATCTGGAGTTTCCAGCCAGACTTGACCAGAGGGCTGCACAGAACAAACACTGTAGGTGTGGTCACGGCCACAGAGAGGGAACATCCGTGAGGAATTTTTCTATTCTAGCATGCCACATACACAGGTTTACGCAGGGTAAAAAGCTCATGTCTTGTGGTCACTGTAGGGATAATGTTAAATCTTAGATTGTTTCGGGGCACTGACTTCTCTCCTTGAGATACAAGGACAACAAATTCATTAATTTTATTTGTGTATATTTTTATTTGCATTTAAATACACTTAACATGCTCAAGCCTTTTACTTAAGTAGAGTTACATGCATGAAATTTGACTTTTTACAGAGCAGCTGTATGTTTAGGAAAACAAACAACATTCTGTTCATTATTTTCGTAACTGTCATATTTGCAAATAAGCATGGTTTACTCGTCTCCCATTCAAAGGTGGAGGTTAGAGGGCATTAACACTCTTATTTTGTATATAAATGATAAATTAGTCCGAAAAGGTTAGCTCTGGTCATTTTTATAAATTTGTTAAGAATGTTAATATTAACACAAGGAATTTATTTGTTTAACACAGTACAGTCATATAATTTAGTGTACAGCTCAAAAAACAACACGTTTTTAATAACCTGTCACATCTGTGAAGAAGCATAACGCAAAGAAACCAACATGTGGTGTGACGATGTACATTTTATTCTGGGAATGCTGTAGTCAGGAGAAATGCTTTTCAACTCCCGACAAAACTACACACACACGAAAACACATCACAAATGGGCTGGCATCACTTCCAGTCTTTTGGCAAGAAAGCAAACAAGAGTAATTTCTATGTAGTCAAACTCTTCCTTCAAGCACAAAACCAAACAAGCAAACATACCTACACACACACACACACACACACACACACACACCTAGTTAGTTAATTAATTTCATTGACACAAATAATTAAAAAACATAACATTTGGGTCCAAACAATAAACAATAAACAACAAAAACCCATGAACCCACACACACACACACACACACACACACACACACACACACACACACACAAAAGAAGAAATGATACACTTCATTGTTTGTCACATACTGCTACATTTATCATATAAACACCTCGGTTGCACTATACCATTCCATCTCCCATCTATTTTTCTAGCATTGCAAGACAAGTTTGTAACATAACTAAAATCTTTTTATCAGTGTTGGCGAAGAGAGAGCTCAGCTCTGTGGAATCATGTCCGTATTTTGCACGGATGTCCTTTGTGTGAGGGCACAAGAGCAAATGTTCCTCATTTTGTATACCCATATTACAATGACACACACGTAGGTGTGGGGGTGTGCGGCTCCACCTTCCCATTTCTACACGCAGCCTATGGGAGGATAACCAGAACCGTGTGAAAGTCACTCTCAAGTGTATGGGGCAGTGGTGGAATAAAGGGGGTGGATGGTCCGAGTTGATGACTTGGTAGGTTTTGTATCTTGTTCCTTCATTAGACCGTATTTTCACAATCATGTCTGCACGATCTCTGTGATGAAATGTGATCTTGTTCATCCATTGACTCCTTTAGGTATGAATCAATGACCTTGTTTTCCTTTCTTGTCATTTCAAGAACAAACCACAAGGGGTCATCTTGAATAATATGACGCTGCATCACCTTAGTCAAGAATCTGGCTTGTTTCTGTCTGATTAAGACTTGCACTGAAGGGAGCCCTGCCTCCACCAGGTAAATAAGGTTTGGTGTGGTAGACCTTACCCCCAATAAAGATTTCGCCCCAGTCATATAAAGAGATTCAACAGACTTTAAGGGAATTTTTAGCCAAGCCTCGCATCCATACAAAATAGCTGATGAAAAAGCAGCCTCGAACACTTTTGATTTAACACAAAATGGAGCATCATAATTAGTTGATAGAAAAATGATCAGTTTGTTTAAGTGCTTATCTTTGACATGTAGGTCAAGAGAATTTTGGGCGTTACCATCAGCAGTAAAAATGGCTCCAAGATACATATAACTGTTGCAGTGCCTTACTATAAATGAGTTCAGTTGAATAGGCTGCCTGTCTTCATCAGTTCCCAAAATAACCATAAACTTTGTTTTATCTTCATTAACCAGCATGCCATATTCTTCACAGTATTTTTCCAAAACTTTCAGTTTCTCATTAAAACATGCAGCCACTTCTGAAATCCATCATCTCCACACTGTTGTTTAATCTGTCTAATAAGCCTATCAGCAAACATTACAAACAGGAAGCAGGATGTGGGAGATCCTTTTTTTCCTCGTGGGACTCTGTCGTAAGCCTTAGAAAAATCTTTACAAGCAATGTACAGTTGCACTTTCTTTCTCACACAATATTCTATCAAAAGCCTGAGTGCTACAATATGTTCAATGCAGCTTCTCTGTGGCTGGGCTCCTGCTTGCTCCCTACAAAACAAAAAAACAAAAGTGTGTGTGTGTGTGTGTGTGTGTGTGTGTGTGTGTGTGTTTGTGTGTGTGTGTGTGTGAAAGCCAATGCGTTTGTATCATACACAATTGAACTCTTGGATAATGACATCCACTGACGAGAGCTAAGCAGTTAACAATACACAGAGGTATGGACGCCTACAGACCAGGAATCAATAGGAGGCTTTTCATCACTTTGTTGTGCCACTTATAACTAAGGTCATAAGTCATAGATAAAAAGTGCTTGTTAGCAGTCAAAAGTGTGTTAAACAGTCAGCGGTGGTGCCTAATGATGCTGCAGCACTATGTGGACTGTCTGCTGTGGTCGATTCTTCTACTCAATGTTTCAGTACAGCCAGTGCAATAAGTAGAGAGGGTTACTGACAAATGGAAAGAAGCTATAGAGGGAGATACATTTTTAAAAATATATCAAACCATGTATTTATATGACATGCTTGAGAAAATTAGTAGAATGTAGAATAACTCTTTCACTCTGGAATAACTCCAGCAACATTATGTAGGAATTAATATCTTTGTGTTTATGCTAAAAATGCAGTATAGAGGTTGAAAATTAATTGTGTGGAAAAGGGAGGACAGACAGGCAGAAAAGCAGCCCAGTCTTTGCCTGGGCTGTGGAGGGTGGTCAAGGAAAGGCGAAAGTTGAAATACAGTTGAACAAGGTATGGGTGGGGGTGAGCGCATGCTATGTCAGCAGGTTTGACATATGCTATGCTAGCAGTTTTAGAAAAACCCAGCCTACTAAGAATCATGTGATCTTGATACTCTTGTTTTATTGCAAGAGAATAAAAATGGGTGGTACCAATGTTGCAATTATACCATTATAAAAGATGATGTTTTGAGCTAAAAAAAAAAAAATTAAAAAAAACCCAGTTTATCTTCATGAACAAAAAACGGTTGTATTTTCTGTGAAGAAAATAAAATCTCTGCTGCACTCAACTCTGAAGCGCTCCGGTGCCTTCCTTGAAGATAAGATTGTATTTATGAACAAAATGTTGCAGTTTCTAACAATGGGCTGGTTGCACAACAGACAGTTTCACATGTCATCACCGGAGGCTCAAAAGTGTTCAGGTCTGCTGCATTCCACCTAAACAAAGTCCTGCTATTGTGCATGTTGGTTCACTGGATTACTGAACTGAACTGAACTATCATTAAGGTTATAAAATGACATTGTCAATCTAGATAACACCTTTCTAGATAACACCTTTGCAATTTTGGTACCAGGAAGGAAAATGTTTCTGCCAGAAAATTAAACAGTGCAGACACTGTGTGTTTCAGGCCAACTGCAGAGAGAAATAGGAGTAAGTTGACTGAAAACCTGTTTTACTGAAACTGAGATGCAAATTTTCAACAAGGAACCTGATACCTATCCTCATACCATACGATCTGCCTGTTCCTCATATTTTATTTATTTATCAAGCTCACCTTTTGTCCTATTGTTACCTGACACATCTGTCACCTGTCAGCACAAGGTGATCTTTAGGTTACATTGTTTTTTTAAAATGTAAACACTCATCTATAAAGCACAGTTTTATAGATAATGTATGGACTGGCGTTTAACACCAGCGCCTTGGGGCCCAGAGGGTAGTGCCACACATGAAAACAGCTCCAGGCTGTATACAGTACACTAGGCTGTATAAAGTACACACATCAGACTGTTTGGCTATAACTCGATTTTCTGCTTTTTGATGAGGGAGAAAACCGGTTACTGGGGCTCATCATAGCCTCTTTCCCAACTTTATTTTTTAGCAAATGTAGAATCTCATGTTTTATCACTGAAACACATTGCAGAGCAAACGCTGCTAAGAGACATTCATTTTTAATAGGGGATTATTAAATCTTTTCCTTTTTCTGTTTTGTTAGAAAGGACAAAGAAAGGAACAGTAAAAAATAAGAACTGTATTTTAAATACAATGTCTCCATATTGAGAGAAGAAGCTATTATTTCTGTAAATTCTAGTTTCAGATTTATTTCTCCGACTGATCAGCTGGCTTCTGGTCAATTTTGTTTATTACAGGACTCCAAATGAAACAGAGATAGTATTTGGAAATGTAAAGGAAAATAGACACATCAGGGCCTGTATCAACCTTAAGAATTATGTAGTGGCCGTGATTTCAGTGGTAAAATGGTTATTAGTGTGTGAATATACTTTATCAGGCAACATGCAGCAAAGGTGTAAGAGTGACTTAGCAGTAATCACATTATTATTTATTTATTTATTTTATTTGTGCGATAAGGTGATTACAGTACACAGTGTACACAGACAAATACAATGATACATGACAGAGATGAACAGGATACGAAGAATGATTGAAGAGAGATTGAAGATTCTAGATAGAGAGAGGGAAAGAGTGAAGAGAGAAGGACAGGCACCAGAAAAAAGAGAAAATAAATAAATAAAAATTTATAATGCAGCGGGCCGGGCCAATGGTACAGAGACACAACAGAGTAGAAGGGATCTCCGTGTCAGGACCCAGCAATGATCTGTATTTTATTTTATTTTTTTCACTTCATTTCATTTCTTTAATATACATACATACATTATCTGTAAATGCTTATCCTCACTAGAGTTGCGGGGGCTGGAGACTATCCCAGCTGACATTGAGCGAGAGGCAGGGTGGACAAGTCGCCAGTTCATCTCAGGGCACATGGAGACAAACAACCATTCACGCCCACATTCACACCTACGGACAATTTAGAGCCACCAATGAACCTATAACTGCATGTTTTTGGGTATACATACATGACAAAGATATGTCACAAAGCCACATATTATAGGAATGTGTCATGGCTGGTCTCTCTTGTTGAGTAGAGAGCCAGAGAAACCAGTTGTGTCAGTTCTGATACCTATAAAATGACAAACCAGTATTCACAGTATTCACATTTGCACATTCACAGGGGCCACAGTTTGTGGAAAAAAGAGACAGCCAGACTTCAAGAATACATTTTAATTTGTCTAAAGTATGAGAAAATTACTATAATGCTGGATTTCTAAATCTTTTGTGTCTAAGTCGCTTGTGTTGAATTCTGCAAGCTACTTACACATTTTATCTTTTAGGTTTTCTCATTTAACAACAAAGCATTTTAGATGTAAAATAATTTTTGACCTTTTGATAAGCCTGGCCCCTCATAGTTATATAAAACTGAAGCTAAAACTAACAAGTCTGCATCCTCACCAGTTGCCATCTTCTGAATATTGTAGTTTCACCACAGACACAACATCCACTGTCATATAATAACGTAGCCTAGTGTAAATGCAGTCAAATTCTTTAAGCACCGTGGACGTCTTTTCCTAAGTCCTTGTGCATTCTCCTTCATATCTTACCTTGACCTCATGACGTTTTCCATCAAGGTCAAGGAAAAGTGTTTAGGAAAGACAGTAACGCACCCTAGTATCAATGACTTCATCTTGGTTTCTGATAAATCATGTTTTATGAGACATTTTGGCATGGCCAACAGGTTTAGATACTATACTATAGGCAGGAGTGGTAGCGAATTCATGCTTGCAGTTGTAAACAAACTGTATCTCCCTCAAGGAGAGAAAGCAGTATCCATATAACAACCTTAGATTTTACACAATCACTCACATTATAAATAATGAACTGCAGTAGATTATAATGTGCTCACATCACTTTCTTTCTCGGTTTTCAGATGACTTCGCCAGCTTCCAAGAAAGCACTGAGCTTTGCAAAGATATCTGCTCTCGGCCTTATGTGCTCTGTTTTTGCATTCTGTATTTTGAGCCTAAAAAGATTAGTTTTGGCGTTTATGAAGATGGATGGTGGTGTAGATATGTTTGGTTTTTTTTGCTTAGCTGGGTTAATGCAAAGTGACTGAGTATTCAGGAAAATGACATATGTGTGTTTTTGTAAAGATGGAGAGGAGTTCGAAAGAGGCAGAAAACTGTAGGGGATTTGCATGAATTAAAATGTCCTGTTTAGTAGATTGTGCAAAAACAAAAAAAAGATCTAGCTTAAAGATTGCCATTCATTCACTAGTCTTTTGCATGCTAGGCCTGTAGACAATGTATCTTTCTGTAGGCCTAGGTAAATACTGTAATTAGAACAAACAAGTAATGCTGTACTTGAACAAATACAATATACTTATAAAAGTATATGTATCCGTCCTCCATCAAATATTCTGCTTTTATTGGCATCCTAGTTTTATTTACTGCATTTTTTTTTTATTTAAGCAATATTACACGAGAGGGTGTGCTTTGCGCCTCGGTCCGTTAGCCGATAATAAGTTAAAGCACACCCTCGAGTGTAATATTGCGATTATACAACAATTAGGCTACTAACTTAAATAAAATATATAATCCCAAGATATTCATGTTTTGGGGAGATTTGCTCTCGACATAAACATTTCTTTGCTCGCCGTTTCTGTTCTGATCTCCGTTTCTATGGAGATACACAGGTCTGACTAATACCTGGAAAACAATCAGTCACAGCAGCAGACTCCTTTATGTAATGGAACCCAGGTCACTACTCCAGCATGTAGCCCGAGCTTTAGTAACGAACCTAGCAACGGAGAAACTTTCTAGTCCCGTCAAAGCTTAACCAAACTGAATAAATACCGCACATATAAACACTAAACTGCTTTGCTAGTTCAGTCTTGTAGTGACTAAGATATCTGCTGACAAATATATTTTTTCCATGGACAGATTGGCCTCCTAACTTCACATTTATTTTGAAGCTAGCGCCGTATCAGCGACTCACCGGCACAGCTGATGGAGGATGATCCAAACATTTCCACTAACTCCACAGCGTTGTAAAGTCCAACAGTCAAAATGTATTGAACAAAGATCGATGGGATCATTTCCAACATGAACATCACGTTTTAATCTAACGGATTATTCCTCTTCAGTCCATATTAGTCCACCTTTAGTCTTTAAAAATATTTTCTCTGCGCTCACTGAACTGTTTGATCTCTGACGTGCTGCACACAAACGAGGCACACACCTGTATTAACGAGGCGGTCTAACAGCTCATTAAAGAAAGCTGAAATTGTAAACTGAGATGTATTACTGTAAGTACTTCCAGTGGATTCGTATTTGTTTACATTTTATATGTTTCCAGGACGTGACAATGTGGAGATGGCGGAGCATATTTTTAGTGATTAGTCAGGTGTGCTGTCATGCTGATTTGAGCACATTCTAAACGTCTAGTTTACCAATCAGATTGCTCGGTCGGACCTACTTGTTGTATAATACTTAATATTTTCAAAAAAGAACCTGATCCAGAGATCTGGAGAGAATGACAGAGGATATAGCACGACAATCACTATTGCTCTCTACAGGTGCCAGCATTACATTATATGCTGTGTTAAGTTGTGTGCTAGTGCGCATGTGGCAGTGTAACTGGTTTGTCTTGATGGTAAGCTGGTTTTGTTTTTCAGGATGTGTGTCAAACGCCGGTGCAGTTGGTCTGTTGAATGTCGAGAAGAGACGTCCAGCTCTCAGAAAGGTGAGAACATGTTTTAATTTGTCTAAAGTGTCAGGATATTCACTGTAATGCTGAATTCCTCATCATAAGTCTCTTGTGTTATTAATTATTTTGAACAATCTGTTATAATAATGATTGAAATTGTTGAAGTTGTATCATGTCAAGATCAAGGTTTTTCTTAACTCCAGTTGAAGCTACAAAGATGTTTCTGCCAATGATTAAAAATGAAACTCAGATTGTTCCAGGTTATTGTTGGGCACACTTGTGTTGAATTGTATTATGATCTACAGCTGTCGTTCTGCAGGTTACATACAACTGTTCTATCGTTTGTGTTTCATTAAAAGAACATTTTAGATGCAAAATAAAATTTTGGCCCACCCTCTAGTAGTTATAGAAGTTCAGGCAGTTAATGGTCCTTGTAAAAAACATAGAAATAAAAACTGTATTGTTCTTGTATTGTGAAGTAGAGCCATTTAGTCATTGCATTACAAACATGATGAGGAAAAATGTAAAATCAGAATAATTCTTAACATAACACTATTCTAACATAACTCACTTAACTTCCATACTTGGAGAAGCAACACAGGGATTCATTCATATTCTTTATTATTTGTATTTTTGAATAACATCTTATACTATCAACTACAAGTAGGCCAACTGGTATAGTACAACTACAAGATGGTTACTGACCACCAGATGAACATAACATGTAATTGGACTGTAAAACATGTGATGTACAGTAATACTGCAATAACCATGAGCCTCAGTAATTGCTGCTACTCTATGTACCGAAATGGTCATTAGTCTACAAACAAGACAAGTAAATATGTTTGCCCTTAGTTTTCCAACGTTGTTTTTAACCATATACAGGCTTCTACATTATTTACCTATTTCTTGTGTCTGTGGAGTGAAACAGCCCTATCATTTGTCCTTGGTTACCATAGTAATGATCAGAATGGCGCCTGTTTTACTAAACACAAAAAATTCTGTATCTCAAGGAGAGAAGACAGTGTCCATAACAACATTAGATTTAACAGTGACCTCAAGACATATGCTTGACCCTGTGAAAACCTGATATGTGGCATGCTAGAAGAGAATATTTCCTTGTAAACATGTGGTGCCATTGTTTATCCAATTTATCCAAAACTGACTGACTGAAAAAAATGAATAGAAATGAATAATGAATTGCAGGAGATTATAATGTGCTCACATCACTTTCTTTTTCTGTTTTCACAGATGACTTCACCAGCTTCCAAGAAAGCACTGAGCATTGCAAAGATAGCTGCTTTCGGATTGATATGCTCTGTTCTTGTATTCATTCTGTATTTTGAGCCTCCATCACCTGTTTGCCCATTTATATCTACAGTAGCGGATGAGGGAAGTGATGAAGGTGCAGGTCCAAATGAAAAGCCCATAGTCCTGCTGTGGTTCTGGCCTCTTGGTGTGAGGTTTGATTTCAAGGTTTGCTCTACCTACTTCAAAGTTGACAGCTGTGTTCTGACAGATGACAGAGCCCTCTACAACAAAGCAGACGGAGTCATTTTCTTCCATAAAGACATTGACTGGCATCTGCGAAATTTACCACAGGATCCACGTCCACCTTTTCAGAAGTGGATTTGGTTCCATGTGGAATCCCCGACGAACACGCGGAAGATACCAGGTCTGGAAAACCTGTTCAATTTAACACTGAGCTACAGAAGAGATGCCGACATCACAGTGAGGAATGAGCTCACTCTCAAGGAAACAAAAGATGACTTTGTTTTGCCCAAGAAAGACAAACTGGTATGTTGGATTGTGAGTAACAGAGACCCAGGCACTGGAACATCTGTGAGAGACAAGTATTATAGCGAACTGTCCAAACACATCAAGGTCCACATCTTTGGTAAAGCTTATGGGCAGTTTTTAAGATATGAAGACTATTACTCAACCCTTGCTAGCTGTAAGTTTTACCTCTCATTTGAGAACTCAATCCACAGAGACTACATCACAGAGAAGGTTAACGGACCCCTTGTGGCAGGGGCGGTGCCTGTGGTTTTGGGTCCATCAAGACAAAACTATGAACAGTTCCTTCCCTCCGAGGCCTTCATTCACATAAAAGATTTTCCTGACGCAAAGTCACTGGCAGACTTTTTGCTCAACTTGGACAAGAATGATGAGGCGTACATGCGTTACTTTGAGTGGAGGAAATTCTACACAGCCACTCCTCATCTTCTGTCAACCAGCAACGAATTCATTCATCCAATCTGCCTCGCCTGTGACCACATGTCAAAAGATAAGGACTTCCAGGTAGTTCATGATATTTACAAGTGGTACTTTTCTGAATGAGAACATCCTGTGATAGTGGCTCATGGATACACAGACTGCTATAGCTGAAGGAAAAGTTGAACTTAAATCTGAATATTTCATCATGTAAAGTTGTTTTTACAAAATGTGTTATAACATGTTAATTAATCAGCTTCAGGGGTGCTGGTTAGTATATTTTGTTGCCACACTAGCTCTTACCTATCTAACTAACTAACCATGTGGTGGCTGTAGCTTCATATTTAATTGATAAACATGACAGTGGTGGATTTTCCCTAAAAATCAAACTTTAGAACACATTTAGCCCATTTACCGCTGACTTTTTTGAACAGGCAAAGAGTTATTCTGGTGACGAACAACAAAACAAAAAATGGTGTTAGCTAACATTATTTTCTGAAAATGTAAAACTCATTGGATCAGTCACATTATTTAATCTATAGGAATTATTTAATTATTTTATTATTTAATCACAATAGGAAAACATTTCTGGGATGTGGATAAGGGGTGACATGATAAATGATTAAAGACATTTCTGAAGCAAAAATTCACTGGTTTCCTCTTTGCAAATCGAAATATTTGCCATGTTATTCAAAAACACACCTCACTATAGGTAAAAGAAAAAAGAAAAAAAATTGGATTAAACCAATTAAAATGTATAAATACTTTGACAAAACAAAATAAAAGTAAAGCATAATAAAATACATGTAATGCCAAGAATAAAGGTTATTATGTATGGACAGACAACCGAACAAGAAAGTAAATAAAAGGGAAAATGGTGTAACAGCTTAAAATATATAATCAGAACATTTATAAATATAGTTCAAGTAAAAGCTAGATTAAAAAACATGAGTCTTGAGTTTGCTTTTAAAAATATCAGCATTTACTGTCTCCCATAAACCAAAATCCTGACTTCCCTGCAGGTGTCAGCTCACCCATGTTCCTCTCTTGGAGGGACAAGGGGATTCATGTTATTGGCGATTTACTGAGATAACTTCAGATACTGAGAAAATACCTTACTGTCCTTCCAGCAGTTACAGGAGACAAGCACCATTTTTTGTGTATTTACAAATTAGGCATTTTGTGTCTTCACAAACCACCTCTTTCTCTACTAACATATCTTACAGTGATGCTGAGAGATTTCTTCTAGAGCGCAATAACAGAAAACATTTTATAGCATCATTTTACTAACTTCTTGCTTCTTCTGTCACATACTATTTACCAGACATCTGTCATAGATGGGAAAAAGACTTGAACAATGTATATATTTAGGATAATTGGCAGGCAACTATACGCCTGATCAGGTCAACATCTACTTGTAACTGGTTGAGAGAAACTCAGTACAAGATACTTCACAGGCTGCATATTACTCCCTTTATTTTAAACAAAAGTGAACACTCCATTTCTCCTCTGTGTACCAAGTGCAACTTAGAAAGGGGGACGTATTTCCATGACTTTTGGGAATGTAAACTGATTTCCAGATTTTGGATACTTATTTCAAATGTAGTCAGTGGGATATTTCAAATAAAACTTAAGAAAGACCCTGGGGTTTTCCTCCTAGACCTTCCCTCTAGGGATCTCACGCATCTCACTGCATCACATTATAAGCTCTTTGAAAAACTCTTTCTAGTTGCTCGAGTGCATACTGCAAAACTTGATCAATATTCTTCCACCTAGTGTCACTCTCTGGTACAGGGAGATCTTTAATATCCTCCTTCATGAAAGGTTACAAGCTGTTGTAAAGGGTAAGGATGAGTTATTTTTAAAAGTCTGGACACCCTTCCTAGATTATATACCTGCAGATCTGAAAAATCTGCTATTGATGGTCAGACAGTTTTCTGAATGGAATAAGGCCTTTCCTTGCAACCCTCAAATTTAGGGACACAGAGTATAATAGGCTGCTGATGACTGGTTACCCTCAACTCATGATTACATACTGCGGACTGGAAACAAACTAGAACTTTTATTATTATTATTATTATTATTATTATTATTATTATTATTATTATTATTCATTATGTCATTATTATTATTGTCTCTTGTTAACTCTGTATAGCATGTGTTGTCTGACAGGTTGGGGTTGGGGGTCTTGTTTCTGTATTTTGCATTGTCTCTGTGTTTAAAAACAATAAAGTGTGTTTAAAAAAAATATCAACATTGTCTGCTGTCCTCAGGTCTTCAGGGAGGCTGTTCCACAGACGTGGACCACAATGAGAAAATGATGCCTCACCGTGGGTTTTCATCTCGACTTTTGGTGTGATTGAAAGGCCACTCCCAGAAGACCTGAGGGTCCTAGAGGGTTCACAGGTTAAAAGTAAATCAGATAAATAGGTGGGACTAAAACCATTAAAAGATTTATAAACCAGTCAAAGAATCTTAAAATCGATTCTGAAGCACACAGGTAGCCAAGGCAGAGACTTGGTGTGATATAAGCTCTCTTTCTGGACGAGCAGCTGAGATTTGTAGTAACTGCAGTTGAGCAAAATTCTTTTTAGGGAGACCAGAAATTAGAGCATTACAATAGTTGATTATGTAGGTGATAAATGCATGCATTATTGTCTCCGTGCTGACTTGAGAGAGAAAAGGTCCCACTCTGGAAATGTTCCTAAGATAATAAAAAGCAGTTTTAGCTTAATAAAGGGTTCAAAGCTAAGATTAGAGTCAATAAAATGACATACATTCAATCTAATAGTGTCTATTTTGTTTCTGAAGTGGAGCCATTTTGTCAATGGTTAACCTTAGATAACTGTTCAAACTGTTAATATCATAAATCACAAGAGGAGGGTAAAGTTTCTGTGGTAGTGTCACATAACAGGTCAATAAAATTTCCAGCCATTTCCAGTGAGTCACGTGGAAAACTAGAAATACCGGAAAACGCTGCGCACTTTGAGTCTGGCTCTATCCCCGTCAAAGGATCCTATTTTCATCTCAAAGGAACAAACCTTACATTTTGCTGAGTGCCATTTGTGAAATTATTAACTCTTACATGACTTAAACCGGCTGATTTTGACCAGCCACAACTATTTTACAACAGCAAACATACATTTTCCGTAAAACATTGTGCCGACAATTAACATAATGAGGAAATGTTGACGACGTAGCTGCATATTAAACATCACAAATACTCAGCCTAATCCAGAGATCTGAATAGATCTAGTGAAATGAGGTCTAGAGGTGGTACTGTTGAAAAGTCTACACCTAAGTAGCAAACTTTATTAACAGGCCAAGAGTTATTCTGGTAACAAACAACAAAACAGACTTATTTTAGCTACCATGATTTTCTAAAAATGATGGTACCCCTTATCCACATCCCAAAAATTATTAATCAATGATTCTTGAATTTTGAAGCAAAAATTCACTGGTTTTCACTTTGCAAAAAGAAATATTTGCTATGCTTTCCATCCACACACCTCAAGTGTGGGTAAAAGATTAGTTTTGGAGATGAAAAACATGGATGGTGGTGCAAATATATTTGGATTAAAACATGATTTCTTTAGCTGAGTCAACACAAAGTGACTGAGTGTCTGTGACTGTGTGCTACACAAAATGTGTTTTGATTTTAATTACACCTACACAAGTGTCTGTGTGCTCAATTGAATTACATTTTAGTTCACACTCCAATTTATCACCAGAGCATGTCCCTGTCCTGCCACTGCTTTTAGCATGCCTCTCTCTGTCTCTCTGTGCTGCCTGTGTTGTTACCAGATAAATAATGTCTGACCTATAAATCATTTTAATATGAATATTTGGATTTTATTAGCATACTAGTTTTATTTAATATATTTATAACTTCATATTTACAAATAAAGGACCTGATCCAGTGATCTGGAGAGAAAGAGTCAGGAACACCTTGATCATCAAAATAATCACACACATCTCTGTATCTCAAGGAGAGAAGGCAGTGTCCCCATAACAACATTAGATTTCACAGTGACCTCAAGACATATGCTTGACCCTGTGAAAACCCAGTATGTGGCATGCTAGGAGAGAAAATTTCCTTGCGAAAATGCTGTGCCCTTGTTGCTGAATTTATCTCAAATTGACAGAGAATTGCAAAATTAACTGGAGTAGATTATAATGTGCTCAAATCTCTTTCTTTTTCTGTTTTCACAGATGACTTCACCAGATTCCAAGAAAGCACTGAGCTTTGCAAAGATATCTGCTCTCGGCCTTATATGCTCTGTTCTTGTATTCATTCTGTATTTTGAGCCTCCACCACCTGTTTGCCCATTTATATCCACAGTAGCTGATGAGGGAAATGATGACGGTGCAGGTCCAAATGAAAAGCCCATAGTCCTGCTGTGGTTCTGGCCTCTTGGTGTGAGGTTTTATTTCAAAGTTTGCTCTACCTACTTCAAAGTTGACAGCTGTGTTCTGACAGATGACAGAGCCCTCTACAACAAAGCAGACGGAGTCATCTTCTTTCATAAACACATTGACTGGCATCTGCGAATTTGCAACAGGATGCACGTCCAACTTTTCAGAAGTGGATTTGGTTCCATGTTGGAAGTAATCTTTCTCTGTCTTAGAGAAACCACTTGGTCAATGGTTGACTTCAGTTTACTGTTAAAGCCTTCTATCATAAATCACAAGAGGAGGGAAAAGTTTCTGTGATAGTGTCACATAAAAGGTCAATAACATTTTGGCCAATAAAATTTACAGCCATTTCCAGGTAGTCACATGGAAAAATAGAAAAACGTGAACAAGCAGGTACCTTACATTTTGCTGAGTGTAAATTGTGAAATTATTAACTCTTACTGACTTAAACTGGCTGATTTTGTCAAACCACAACTATTTTACAACAGCACACTGGGTTTTTCTAAAAACGTTATTCTAACGATTAGACGATTAACATAATGAGGAAAAGTTGATAACGATGCAGCTGCATATTAAACATCACAAATACACAGCCTAATCCAGAGATCTGAATAGATCTAGTGAAATGAGGTCTACAGGTGGTACTGTTAAAAAGTCTACACCTAAGTAGCAAACTTTATTAACAGGCCAAGAGTTATTCTGGTAACAAACAACAAAACAGAAAGTCATGTTAGCTGCCATAATGTTCTAAAAATTATGAAATACCCTCATAGCCTTTCAGTTAATTTGCTATACAATTTTAAGCACAGCAGTGCAGTTTGGCGTCAGCTGCAACATTCACACCTCAGTTTTGTTTTCAGAAATTTTCTGAAATTGCTTGCAGAGGTGTAGAACAATGATCCCAATGGCAGTTTACAGGGATATGCATAACTGTTTTGCTCATCATGATGTTTTTAGACAGCCGAAAACTCAGTAAAATGTATAATAGTAAAATAATAAGAATAAAATAAAAAACAATTAAAATGTATAAATACTAGATAAAACAGAATAAAAGTAAAGCATAATAAAATATAAAAATGGCCAAAAATAAAGGTTAATATGTATGGACAGACAACTGACCAAGAAAGTAAATAAACGGGAAAATGGTGTAACAGTTCAAAATATATAAAGAGAACATTTATAAATATAGTTCAAGTAAAAGCTAGATTAAAAAACATGAGTCTTGAGTTTGCTCTTAAAAATATCAACATTGTCTGCTGTCCTCAGGTCTTCAGGGAGGCTGTTCCACAGACGTGGACCACAATGAGAAAATGATGCCTCACCGTGGGTTTTCATCTCGACTTTTGGTGTGATTGAAAGGCCACTCCCAGAAGACCTGAGGGTCCTAGAGGGTTCACAGGTTAAAAGTAAATCAGATAAATAGGTGGGACTAAAACCATTAAAAGATTTATAAACCAGTCAAAGAATCTTAAAATCGATTCTGAAGCACACAGGTAGCCAAGGCAGAGACTTGGTGTGATATAAGCTCTCTTTCTGGACGAGCAGCTGAGATTTGTAGTAACTGCAGTTGAGCAAAATTCTTTTTAGGGAGACCAGAAATCAGAGCATTACAATAGTTGATTATGTAGGTGATAAATGCATGCATTATTGTCTCCGTGCTGACTTGAGAGAGAAAAGGTCCCACTCTGGAAATGTTCCTAAGATAATAAAAAGCAGTTTTAGCTTAATAAAGGGTTCAAAGCTAAGATTAGAGTCAATAAAATGACATACATTCAATCTAATAGTGTCTATTTTGTTTCTGAAGTGGAGCCATTTTGTCAATGGTTAACCTTAGATAACTGTTAAAACTGTTAAAATCATAAATCACAAGAGGAGGGTAAAGTTTCTGTGGTAGTGTCACATAATAGAAATACCGGAAAACGCTGCGCACTTTGAGTCTGGCTCTATCCCCGTCAAAGGATCCTATTTTCATCTCAAAGGAACAAACCTTACATTTTGCTGAGTGCCATTTGTGAAATTATTAACTCTTACATGACTTAAACCGGCTGATTTTGACCAGCCACAACTATTTTACAACAGCAAACATACATTTTCCGTAAAACATTATGCTGACAATTAACATAATGAGGAAATGTTGATAACGACGCAGCTGCATATTAAACATCACAAATACACAGCCTAATCCAGAGATCTGAATAGATCTAGTGAAATGAGGTCTAGATGTGGTACTGTTGAAAAGTCTACACCTAAGTAGCAAACTTTATTAATAGGCCAAGAGTTATTCTGGTAACAAACAACAAAACAGACTTATTTTAGCTACCATGATTTTCTAAAATCTTATCCACATCCCAAAAATTATTAATCAATGATTCTTGAATTTTAAAGCAAAAATTCACTGGTTTTCACTTTGCAAAAAGAAATATTTGCTATGCTTTCCATCCACACACCTCAAGTGTGGGTAAAAGATTAGTTTTGGAGATGAAAAACATGGATGGTGGTGCAAATATATTTGGATTAAAACATGATTTCTTTAGCTGAGTCAACACAAAGTGACTGAGTGTCTGTGACTGTGTGCTACACAAAATGTGTTATGGACGTTTAAGTCCAAGTTCAAATTTATTTTTCCTGATTTGTCTCAAAATAAAAGTCTTGTGAATGAAATCAGACTTGTATAAAGAATTAAACATTTTGATTTTAATTACACCTACACAAGTGTCTGTGTGCTCAATTGAATTACATTTTAGTTCACACTCCAATTTATCACCACAGCATGTCCCTGTCCTGCCACTGCTTTCAGCATGCCTCTCTCTGTCTCTCTGTGCTGCCTGTGTTGTTACCAGATAAATAATGTCTGACCTATAGAGAGAAAGAGTCAGGAACACCTTGATCATCAAAATAATCACACACATCTCTGTATCTCAAGGAGAGAAGGCAGTGTCCCCATAACAACATTAGATTTCACAGTGACCTCAAGACATATGCTTGACCCTGTGAAAACCCAATATGTGGCATGCTAGAAGAGAAAATTTCCTTGCGAAAATGTTGTGCCCTTGTTGCTGAATTTATCCAAAATTGACAGAGAATTGCAAAATTAACTGGAGTAGATTATAATGTGCTCACATCACTTTCTTTTCTGTTTTCACAGATGACTTCACCAGATTCCAAGAAAGCACTGAGCTTTGCAAAGATAGCTGCTCTCGGCCTTATATGCTCTGTTCTTGTATTCATTCTGTATTTTGAGCCTCCATCACCTGTTTGCCCATTTATATCTACAGTAGCTGATGAGGGAAATGATGAAGGTGCAGGTCCAAATGAAAAGCCCATAGTCCTGCTGTGGTTCTGGCCTCTTGGTGTGAGGTTTTATTTCAAGGTTTGCTCTACCTACTTCAAAGTTGACAGCTGTGTTCTGACAGATGACAGAGCCTTCTACAACAAAGCAGACGGAGTCATTTTCTACCATAAAGACATTGACTGGCATCTGCGAAATTTACCACAGGATCCACGTCCACCTTTTCAGAAGTGGATTTGGTTCCATGTGGAATCCCCGACGAACACGCAGAAGATACCAGGTCTGGAAAACCTGTTCAATTTAACACTGAGCTACAGAAGAGATGCCGACATCACGGTGAGGAATGAGCTCACTCTCAAGGAAACAAAAGATGACTTTGTTTTGCCCAAGAAAGACAAACTGGTTTGTTGGATTGTGAGTAACAGAGACCCAGGCACTGGAACATCTGTGAGAGACAAGTATTATAGCGAACTGTCCAAACACATCAAGGTCCACATCTTTGGTAAAGCCTATGGGCAGTTTTTAAGATATGAAGACTATTACTCAACCCTTGCTAGCTGTAAGTTTTACCTCTCATTTGAGAACTCAATCCACAGAGACTACATCACAGAGAAGGTTAACGGACCCCTTGTGGCAGGGGCGGTGCCTGTGGTTTTGGGTCCATCAAGACCAAACTATGAACAGTTCCTTCCCTCCGAGGCCTTCATTCACATAAAAGATTTTCCTGACGCAAAGTCACTGGCAGACTTTTTGCTCAACTTGGACAAGAATGATGAGGCGTACATGCGTTACTTTGAGTGGAGGAAATTCTACACAGCCACTCCTCATCTTCTGTCAACCAGCAACGAATTCATTCATCCAATCTGCCTCGCCTGTGACCACATGTCAAAAGATAAGGACTTCCAGGTAGTTCATGATATTTACAAGTGGTACTTTTCTGAATGAGAACATCCTGTGATAGTGGCTCATGGATACACAGACTGCTATAGCTGAAGGAAAAGTTGAACTTAAATCTGAATATTTCATCATGTAAAGTTGTTTTTACAAAATGTGTTATAACATGTTAATTAATCAGCTTCAGGGGTGCTGGTTAGTATATTTTGTTGCCACACTAGCTCTTGCCCTACTACTATTCTTTAGGCTAAGCTATGCTAACCATGTGGTGGCTGTAGCTTCATATTTAATTGACAAACATGAGAGTGGTGGATTTTCCATAAAAATCAAACTTTAGAACACATTTAGCCCATTTACCACTGACTTTTTTGAAAAGGCAAATAGTTATTCTGGTGACGAACAACAAAACAAAAAATGGTGTTAGCTAACATTATTTTCTGAAAATGTAAAACTCACTGGATCAGTCACATTATTTAATCTAACAAACATCTAATACACAAGAGGAAAACATTCCTGGGATGTGGAGGGTTACAGGGGTGACATGATAAATGATTAAACACAAGTCATTTCTGAGGCAAAAATTCACTGGTTTCCTCTTTGCAAATCGAAATATTTGCTATGTTATTCAAAAACACACCTCACTATAGGTAAAAAAAAAAAAGAAAAAAGATTGGATTAAACCAATTAAAATGTATAAATACTTTGACAAAACAAAATAAAAGTAAAGCATAATAAAATACATGTAATGCCAAGAATAAAGGTCATTATTTATGGACAGACAACCGAACTAGAAAGTAAATAAAAGGGGAAATGGTGTAACAGCTTAAAATATATAATCAGAACATTTATAAATATAGTTCAAGTAAAAGCTAGATTAAAAAACATGAGTCTTGAGTTTGCTTTTAAAAATATCAACATTTACTGTCTTCCATAACCCAAAATCCTGACTTCCCTGCAGGTGTCAGCTCACCCATGTTCCTCTCTTGGAGGGACAAGGGGATTCATGTAATTGGCGATTTACTGAGATAACTTCAGATACTGAGAAAGTACCCTACTGTCCTTCCAGCAGTTACAGGAGATAAGCACCATTTTTTGTGTATTTACAAATTAGGCATTTTGTGTCTTCACAAACCACCTCTTTCTCTACTAACATCTCTTACAGTGATGCTGAGAGATTTCTTCTAGAGTGCAATAACAGAAAACATTTTATAGCATCATTTTACTAACTTCTTGCTTCTTCTCATCTACTTGTAACTGGTTGAGAGAATCTCAGTACAAGATACTTCACAGGCTGCATATTACTCCTTTTATTTTAAACAAAAGTGAACACTCCATTTCTCCTCTGTGTACCAAGTGCAACTTAGAAAGGGGGACGTATTTCCATGACTTTTGGGAATGTAAACTGATTTCCAGATTTTGGATACTTATTTCAAATGTAGTCAGTGGGATATTTCAAATAAAACTTAAGAAAGACCCTGGGGTTTTCCTCCTAGACCTTCCCTCTAGGGATCTCACACATCTCACTGCATCACATTATAAGCTCTTTGAAAAACTCTTTCTAGTTGCTCGAGTGCATACTGCAAAACTTGATCAAAACTCTTCCACCTCGTGTCATTCTCTGGTACAGGGAGATCTTTAGTATCCTCCTTCATGAAAGGTTACAAGCTGTTGTAAAGGGTAAGGATGAGTTATTTTTAAAAGTCTGGACACCCTTCCTAGATTATATACCTGCAGATCTGAAAAATCTGCTAGTGATGGTCAGACAGTTTTCTGAATGGAATAAGGCCTTCCCTTGCAACCTTCAAATTTAGGGACACAGAGTATAATAGGCTGCTGATGACTGGTTACCCTCAACTCATGATTACATACTGCGGACTGGAAACTAGAACTTTTATTATTATTATTATTATTATTATTATTATTATTATTATTATTATTATTCATTATGTCATTATTATTATTGTCTCTTGTTAACTCTGTATAGCATGTGTTGTCTGACAGGTTGGGGTTGGGGGTCTTGTTTCTGTATTTTGCATTGTCTCTGTGTTTAAAAACAATAAAGTGTGTTTAAAAAAAATATCAACATTGTCTGCTGTCCTCAGGTCTTCAGGGAGGCTGTTCCACAGACGTGGACCACAATGAGAAAATGATGCCTCACCGTGGGTTTTCATCTCGACTTTTGGTGTGATTGAAAGGCCACTCCCAGAAGACCTGAGGGTCCTAGAGGGTTCACAGGTTAAAAGTAAATCAGATAATAGGTGGAACTAAAACCATTAAAAGATTTACAAACCAATAAAAGAATCTTAAAATCGATTCTGAAGCACACAGGTAGCCAAGGCAGAGACTTGGTGTGATATAAGCTTGTTACAACCCTCTAACCATAGCTCGTCTCAAAGAAGGCGCAACATAATTAAAGAGTCAGGGTTTTAACGACACAACCAATTTATTAACAATATAATCATAATAAATAAACCAAAGCTGGTGAGCCGGCCAAAAAAGAACAAAAAGAAGAGGAGACACCCAGACCAGCCCACAAAGGACCGTAGGATCCGGCTCTCCCCTCTAACCTAAATACACATAACTACCCTAACGAAATAAAGCCACGAAGAAAGAACTACCGGACTCACCAAACTAAGATATAACAAAAACAAAGCTTAACAATAACACAAGCACACAAAAACTGCTGCTGCACAAGGCTGGGGAACAGGAAAAAGAAGGGAGAGGTCCAAGCCACATTGCTTCCTTTTATAGTCCTCCCCTCAGATTAAAGCCACCTGGGAGAGAAAACACAAGCACATGGTCACCAACAAGTTATATATCCCATCCAGCAGGGGGAGTATGTAACAAGCTCTCTTTCTGGACGAGCAGCTGAGATTTGTAGTAACTGCAGTTGAGCAAAATTCTTTTTAGGGAGACCAGAAATTAGAGCATTACAATTGTTGATTATGTAGGTGATAAATGCATGCATTAATGTCTCTGTGTTGACTTGAGAGAGAAAAGGTCCCAATCTAATAATGTTCTTAAGATAATAAAAAGCCGTTTTAGTTTAATATGGCATTCAAAGCTAAAATCAGAGTCAATGAAAACTCCCAGGTTTTTTACTTGTTGACAAGGTTTAAAATTCAGTTCTTGTATTTTCATATTTAGTTTCTCTCTCTGCGTGTTTCAGGACCAATAATTAAAACTTCAGTTTTGTCCTGGATGATCTGTAAAAAAAAAAAAAAAAAAATGCTCTGCCATCTATAACTTTATATCTAAAACAAGCTTAAAAACGGCATCTATTCAGCATAGCAGCTTAGCTATAGAAACTAATGCCATGTCTCCTGATGACGTCCCCAAGCGCCAGCATGTAAAGGCTAAAAAGAGTAGGTCCTAAAATTTAGCCTTGGGGAACACCACAATTAATATTATAGCTATTTGATGAACAGTCACCTGTACTTACAAAAATTCTCTGTCATTGAGATAAGATTTCAGCCAGTTAAAAACAGTACCGGAGATGCCAATCAAACTGTAAAGTCTACCTAAAAGAACTGAGATATCTACTGAATCAAAGGCTGCGGTTAAATCGAGTAGTACCAAGATACAAGGTTTTTTCATGTCCATATTGCAGTCTTAGAGGAGCCACTTTGTCAATGGTCAATCTCAGCTTACTGTTAAAACTTGTTTCTTCTTTTGTGATAATAATTAACAAGAGGGTAAGTTTCTGCAGTAGGGTCACATAAAAGGTCAATAAAATTGCCAGCCATTTCCAGTGAGTCACATGTAAAAGTAGAAAAACAGCAAAAAGCTGCACGCTTTGCCTCTGGCTCTATTTCCGTCAAAGGATCCTATTTTCATCTCAAAGGAAAAAGCAGGTACTTTGATCAAACCTTACATTTTGCTGAGTCGCAATCATGAAATTATTAACTCTTAAATTAGCTGCACTAGCAGATTTTGACTACATTTTGACTATTTGACAACAATACATACACAATGTTTTTCGGAAAACATGCTGACGATTAACATCTAGACATCTGAATCGATATAATGAGGGCTAGAGGTGGTACTGTTAAAAAGTCTACACCTAAACGGAAAACTTCATGAACAGGCCAAGAGTTATTCTGGTAACAAACAACAAAACAGAAAATGGTACCATAATTTTCTGAAAATGTAAAACTCATGGGATAATTTTAAACACTTGTAGCACTAGCTGTTGCCACCGTGGGTTCTTCAGCGTAAACACACCGGAGGATGACGGTTCAGCACTTGTTTATTGTCACAGTACGTTGTGTGTATGTAGTATTATGTTTTGAGACGATTGCAGGCTCCTCTGCGTGCTTGTCAACAGCCACACCCTTGCTGCCGTCTCTTCACATCTGTCTTTCCTCTGCCTTTTCTCCCAGGTCCACCACACTGCTTTGTTAAAAGGGGAGAGTGAATAGTCAGCTGGATGCAGGTGTGCTAATCACCTCCCCTGGCACTGCTCTCCTGAGCCATTTCCATACCTCTCCCCTGCAACTGATCCACCACGCCCCTGCCACAACACTCCTTCCAACTGGAATTATGCTTTTTCCAGATTTCTTTCCTGATGGGAAAATGGCGCTCAGCTATTCATAGTGTTTGATGTGATATTCAGGAGAGTGCGTCCCTGTAACTGGTTTTTCTTGTTGGCCAACTGGGTTAGTATTTTAATCTTTCAGTGTGTGTGTCAAACATTTGACGCAGTTGATCTACTGAATATCAGGAAGAGACATCCAGCCCTCGGAAAGGTGAGAACAACATGGTTTAATTTGTCTAAAGTATGAGAATATTCACTGCAATGCTCAATTCCTCATCATAAGTCTCTTGTGTGATTAATCATTTTGAACTGTTCTGTTTTAATAATGACTGAAATTGAAGAAGTTATGTACTTAATCATGTTTCTTATATACACACATGCACACACACCTAGAGATGAAACCATTAACAGCTTGTAGACTAGCACATGGTGAAAACTCAATGTATACACTGAGTCACATATGCAAATGGTGTGTGGCATATTCACGGTAATACCCTGATAGCAAAAGTTCAGACAATGGTCCCGATTAATTTAAAATATTAAAATGTTTCTTGACTTTGAAGTTTAAGGTTGTCAGCTAGACTATCCAGTGCTGCTCTACTTCCCCCAGCTTCATGGACTGTGAATGAATACAGGGTTATTGACTGTGTATACAATCAACTCAGCTTGAACTTCTCTGTTATTACCCATTTTAATGCTTAAAGCTTTATTTCAATGAGCTGTAGTTAGCATCGTTGCATTCCGTGGGATGTGAGCTCTGATTGGCATAAGCAATTACCCTTTCCTTACCTTCCTGGACCTGAGCCAGCTCTGCTCCCAACCCTTGGTAGCTGGCATCTGTGTAAAGAACAAATGGCTTGAAGAAGTAAGTGTTTTTTTTAAGGACCTCAGTTGACCAACGTCAGGGGAAGCCTAGGAGCTTGTTGTTTAGTGTGTCAAACAAAAGTGAATTTAGTGGACATGCAACTTTAGCAAACCAGGGGACAAACCGCCTGTAATACCCAGCCAGGTATAAAAAACAGCCGATAACTTTTCTAGGTATGGCATTATTCCCTGTTGGTCCACTACAAGCCCCAGAAATTTCCTTTGTCGATGAGATAGCTTACATTGTATTTATACCAGGACTATGAGCTCTTTCACATCAGATTTTGCCTGATTCAAGTTAGTCCAGTTGAAGGTGCAGAGATGTTTTTGCCAAAGATTAAACAAGAAACTGTTGTTCTAGGTTTTTGTTGGGCACACGCTGAATTGCATTATGATCTACAGCTGCCATTCTGAAGTTTACTTACAATTAAAAAACGTACAACTTACAATTAAAAATCTGTTTAGAGACGTTATCCTTGGAAACATGTGACTCACCTAGATAATGTGATGTTATATTACATGAAACACTATAATACCGATATTGTTTGTCCTCAGTTAGAATATTAAGGATCAGAATGGCACCTGCTTTCCTAAACACACACACATCTCTATATCTCAAGGAGAGAAGACATTGTCCCTATAACAACATTAGTTTTAACAGGTCTCTTCAGTGACCTCAAGACATATGCTTGAAAACCCAATATGTGGCATGCTAGAAGAGAACATTTCCTTGTGAATATGTTGTGCCATTGCTGCTGAATTCCTCCAAAATTGAATAGAAATTAATAATGAACTGGAGTAGATTATAATGTGCTCACATCACTTTCTTTTCTGTTTTCACAGATGACTTCACCAGATTCCAAGAAAGCACTGAGCTTTGCAAAGATAGCTGCTCTCGGCCTTATATGCTCTGTTCTTGTATTCATTCTCTATTTTGAGCCTCCATCACCCGTTTGCCCATTTATATCTACAGTAGCTGATGAGGGAAATGATGAAGGTGCAGGTCCAAATGAAAAGCCCATAGTCCTGCTGTGGTTCTGGCCTCTTGGTGTGAGGTTTGATTTCAAGGTTTGCTCTACCTACTTCAAAGTTGACAGCTGTGTTCTGACAGATGACAGAGCCCTCTACAACAAAGCAGATGGAGTCATTTTCTTTCATAAAAACATTGACTGGCATCTGCGAAATTTACCACATGATCCACGTCCACCTTTTCAGAAGTGGATTTGGTTCCATGTGGAATCCCCGACGAACACGGGGAAGATACCAGGTCTGGAAAACCTGTTCAATTTAACACTGAGCTACAGAAGAGATGCCGACATCACAGTGAGGAATGAGCTCACTCTCAAGGAAACAAAGGATGACTTTGTTTTGCCCAAGAAAGACAAACTGGTATGTTGGATTGTGAGTAACAGAAACCCAGCCACTGGAACATCTGTGAGAGACAAGTTTTATAGCGAACTGTCCAAACACATCAAGGTCCACATCTTTGGTAAAGCTTATGGGCAGTTTTTAAGATATGAAGACTATTACTCAACCCTTGCTAGCTGTAAGTTTTACCTCTCATTTGAGAACTCAATCCACAGAGACTACATCACAGAGAAGGTTAACGGACCCCTTGTGGCAGGGGCGGTGCCTGTGGTTTTGGGTCCATCAAGACAAAACTATGAACAGTTCCTTCCCTCCGAGGCCTTCATTCACATAAATGATTTTCCTGACGCAAAGTCACTGGCAGACTTTTTGCTCAACTTGGACAAAAACGATGAGGCGTACATGCGTTACTTTGAGTGGAGGAAATTCTACACAGCCACTCCTCATCTTCTGTCAACCAGCAACGAATTCATTCATCCAATCTGCCTCGCCTGTGACCACATGTCAAGGGATAAGGACTTCCATGTAGTTCATGATATTTACAAGTGGTACTTTTCTGAATGAGAACATTCAGATTTATTAATCAGCTTCAGAGGTGCTGGTTAGTATATTTTGTTGCCAAACTAGCTCTTCCCCTACTTCTATTCTTTAGGCAATGCTAAGCCAACCACATTCCTGGGATGTGGATAATTGGTGACATGATTAAATGATTAAATATGATTCATTTCTGAAGCAAAATTTCACTGGTTTCCTTTTTGGTAGGTAAAAAAGGGTAGAAAAAGGTTGGTTAAAAAAAAAAAGTTTTGGAGTTGAAGAAGATGGATAGTGGTGCAGATATGTTTGTGTTTTTGCTTAGCTGGGTTAATGCAAAGTGACTGAGTATTTGGGAAAATTACATAACTAAAGCATATTTTTGTAAAGATGGAGAGGAGTTAGAAACAGAAAGAACTTTGTATGGGGATTTGCATGAATTCAAATGTCCTGGTCAGCAGATTGTGCAAAAACAAATAAAGATCTAGCTTAAGCTTAGTCAGTCATTCACTAGTCTTTTGCATGCTGGGCCAGTTGCCAATTTCTTTTTCCATCCATTCACTCGTTTTACGCATGCTCACACTAACTCACCTGGAGCTACCAACCAGCTTGTCACATCTACACAATAACAAAGCAACACACTTTATAGCCTACAGTCAACTTGTTTTTGTGTACAACATCACAACCGCCTTCACAATTATTGTACTAAATGGCAGAGGTGTTGAATGAGGATCACAATGGAAAGTCTACAGGGATATGCATGAAAGCTCTGCTCATCAGTATGTTTTAAAACAACCAGTTTTTCTTGCTGTCTCAGATTTTTGATAGTTAGTTGTAATAGTTTTCTTTGTTCATCATTGCATACAATCTTTTTTTTGTCTGAGCACCTGGTCGGAAAATCACTCAGTGGTTTCAAATGCAGATCTCAAAGTAGGCCGACCTGATAGGCAGGTTGGTCTCAAACTGGCCGTGAGGGGGAAGTGAGTCACGTAGGAAAGAAACACGACACATGCTGTGCGCGTTGAGTCCGGCTCTGTCACCGTCCAAGAATCCTATTTTCAGCTCAAAGGAACAAGCAGGTAGTTTGATCAAACCTCACATTTTGCTGCTTTGAAAATATTTTAGGCAATTGTGAAATTATTCATTCTTAAATAACTCACACCTGCGGATTTTGACTGCGTGTGATAACTTCAGTGATAATTTAAAATTGACTTTCTGATAATAATTGCTGAGAGAAACTTGTCACCTAAATTACGCTTATATATTCCTATAACTATTTTACAACAGCACATACGCTATGTTTTTAGGGAAACGTTATGCCGACTATTATCATAATGAGGAAATGTTGATGCGCCAGGCAGGTAAACAGTTCGCTGAAAATGCAGTATATTCCATTTATTTTCCGTCAAAGACAGGCAGTCTTGTGATACTCTTTCGACTCGTAATGAAGAGAGCTTTATTCTTATTTATATGACTGTTTCGGCGGCAACATCCGACAGCATTTGGATACTGTGACTCGAGATGTTTCTTTTAACATTTCACGGAAATAAAACCTAAACCAAAAGTCTTCCCTGGATAGAAGCGACTATGTTGACACAGTTATGTTAATTATAATAATTATCATCTGTATTATTATAATAATTATAATAACTTCTGAACAGCCCACAACATGAAGAACATATTTATCTTCCAGAAAAACATATTTTCCCACCGCCATTCGCACCGCCGAAATTGGCACCACCATATGGACAATAACTGAAACTTTCTGAATAAGATTATATGCTTGTAATGAAATCAACATTTTCCTCTTAATCGGATGTCCGGCACACTAATACAATAATTGTAAATATATAAACGGCGTGAAATCTCTGAAATGGGGAATATTTCTGACAGTAGCTTCAACATTTTCTTTAAATCTTTTTTTTTTTTTATCATTTTTTAAATAATATCAAATAATAATAATTAATAAAAAACAATAAATAATACAAAAATAATACATATATAATATTTAGGTGTGAAGGGGTTGAAATAAGAGGTTCAGTTAAATTTAATTCAATTCAGTTTATATGGTGCCAGGTCTAAACCATACTCTTTGGAATATTATATAACTAGAAAGTGCTATTATATAATATTATATACACAATAACAATAACAATAAATATATCTATCTAAATGTGTGTGTGTATATATATATATATATATGTGTGTGTGTGTGTGTGTGTGTGTGTGTGTGTGTGTGTGTGAATATATAAATATGTAAATTAGTTAAAGTCTGTTTGAGGGGCAGTGGCAAAAATACATAAATAAATATCAGCAGTTGTTGCAGTGGGACACAAAGATGCCATAAACTGTGATGTAGTTATGATAAAACAGCTACAAATGAAATTGTTTTCTTATGTGATTTTAACTACTGCAGCTTTGTAATAAAACAAAAGCGTAACTATTGACAATTCATCCATTTATATATTATAAGACACTGGCAATGGCAAAATGCTTTTGCTTCTCATTTTATTAGTCATATCTCAGGTACAACGTTTTAATTGACAAAAAAACTTTTGAAAATAGGTTTTTGTGACTCAATAGATAAAGGTCAGTCAGAGAGACTCAAATCCTATCATTTGTGGAATGACCCGTATACAAATGCATTGGGAATGTGTTTTCAATGATTATGATACAGGATTCTTCTCTCCTTACAGGTGTATGGCTTCAGTTAACATTTTTCATCGTTTACGAACCATCATGGCGGTGGTGGTCATGCTAGCAGGACTCATAGTTCTGTTTTTGATGTTTTACAAGTCGTCATTTACGTCTGCGAAATGTCATCCTCCTCCTGCTAATCCAGTGAAGCTTGCCAAAGACGCAGCAAGGCCTGTATTGCTGCTATGGTTCTGGCCTGAAGATAAAAGGTTTGATCTTCAAGACTGCAAGACGCTTTGGAAAATTGACGGCTGTCGCCTCACAGATGATAGATCTTTGTACTCAAAGGCTCAAGCAGTTTTGCTATTTCACAATGCTATCCGTGACGACCTCTCCAACCTTCCCACCTCACCGAGAGCCAGATTTCAGAGGTGGATCTGGTTTAACATGGACTCACCTAAGAACACACGCAGGATAGGAGGCATTGAAGGCCTTTTTAATTTAACCTTGAGCTACAGGAGAGATGCTGATATCCATGTTCGTTGGAAACTGATGGTTAAGAAGAACATAAGTGAAGATTTTGTGCTACCCAAGAAGGAACGACTGCTTTGTTGGATTGCGGATAGTTATGACCTGCAGACTAAAACTGGGGACAAATACAACTACTACAGAGAGCTTATAAAACATATTAAGGTGGATGTCTTTAACAACATGTCCAACAGCTCCTTAAAAGCTGAAAACTATTTCCAGACTATCAGCAGCTGCAAATTCTATCTTTCCTTTGAGGATTCAATTTACAGAGACAGCATTACAGAGAAGTTCAATGAGCCTCTTGTAGCTGGTACTGTGCCCATAGCTTTGGGTCCACCAAGATTGAACTATGAGTCTTTTGTCCCAGGTAGTTCCTTTATTCATGTAAATGACTTTCCTGATGTTGCAAAACTGGTGGAGCACCTCCAGACTTTAGATAAGGACAATGAGGCTTATATGAGATATTTTGATTGGAAGCGTTCCTATACTGTCAGACGTCATCCTGTTGAGGAGAAGCACATGTTTGCACACGCTATCTGCCAGGCTTGTCATTATATAAGCATAAGGAAGGAGTATAGAGCCATACCTGATCTGTATAAGTGGATCTTGCAGTGACACTTTTGTTGATTGACTGTACTCCTCTACTGATTAAAAAGATAAATAAGGATCATGCTATAGAGTAAAATACTCTTGTATATAAAATAGGAGTTGTGTGGGGTGTTGGTTTGCTCAGTTGGTCTTTGCCGCAGCAGCCCAGGGTACGAATCCAACCTGTGGCCCTTTGCTGCATGTCCCATCTCTCTCCCCACATTCCTGTCACTTCTTCATCTGTCTCTGTCAAACAAAAAAAAGCTTGAAAAAAGTACAAAAAAATATCTTTAAAAAAAAAAATAGGAGGTGTGTGTCTCTGTGATTATGGGAGCTCTGTTGTCCTGGGCACTAGCCTCTGGCAGGGTCACCCAAGGCATACAGAATAGAATAGATACTTCATAGATCCCTCGAGAGAAAAATTTTTTTCAGTTCGGGGTTCGGTACATTGCTCAAGGGCACCTCTGCAGTGACCAGGAGGCGAACTGGCACCTCTCCAGCTATCAGTCCACCTTCCATACTTTGGTCACTGACCACTGTTATGTAAGAAAATTGATCTTGATGATCTTTATCAATGTTCATTTGGGCCATAAACTGACAAAGAAGATAGTGACTAGCTGCAGATGTCATGACAGTATACAATGATAGTGTTGCATCATTTCCACAGCGGACATCAAAGCTTCTTTTTTGCAAAAGTGTATGCAGTGTTTTTGATGGGATGTGAAAAATAATTGTTTTGATTAAAATAAAGGGCCTTTAGAGGTGTAACGCACAGTCTATCTATGCTCAAACTAGTGTCAAAATATCTGAGTATGTTCTGAGCGTGATGGGGACATTATTTTTTTAAAGGGATGGGTTTTTTAATGTTAATGTATTTAAGTGATTGTTGAGCAGAGGACACATACTGGATAATATTAATAAATTGAAATGTTATTGAACATTCTTGAATGTGACCTTGTGTATTTTCTTTATATATTTACATTTAGTCATTTAGCAGACACTTTTATCCAAAGCGACTTACAGAAAAGGGAACAATCAAGGTATAGTGCGATAAGAATATATATATATATATATATATATATATATATATATATATATATATATATATATATATATATATATATATATATATATATATATTACAGTCATTTAATCACACAACACTGTCCATTAGAATATACGTCACACTGACTTCTCCTGCTTTGCATGTTTAGCTTGCAACAATAACTTCTGTATTAGATTTATATCCTGTCCAAATGTCTTTTTTCAGGATCAGAATCATGTTCATTGGCCAGGTAGGAATTTAAGAAATTTTGACTAATATTTAGGTAATATCACACTCGAGGTTGTGATGTCGTACTGAATATCAGCACGGCTGTGATTCAGGTGTTCTGATGTTCAATACAACCTTGAGTGTGATATTGCTTTTATATATCAGTTCTGCAAGGGTCATTTATTATTTAACAGTAATAAGTGACAGCAGATTATGATTTATTTGTCTATTTAAACATTTATTTGGCTCTGCCAACACAAAATATTCTGCAAGGAGTCTGCAAGTTCTGCATGGTTGCCAAGCAAATATAAACATTTCCTAACTCTAGTGTGAGAGCTACCTTATGTGGCCAGTTGCTTCGTTTTATGTATGCAACCAGTAAGTAAAAAGGTCAACTACAGGCTCTTTTATAAAAGTGACTTCCCTAGACGGTGCAGGGAGCTTTAGTTGAATTCAAACTGCTAATATGTTTATTTTTTTAACGTTTTGTCACCACTGCAGAAACACTTGGTAACTTAAGTATGATAAGGTATGTCTGACACTGACTGCTTGATTTAATTAAAGGTCCAGTGTGTAGGATTCAGTGGCACCTAGTAGTGAAGTGAAATACTGGATAACATTAATCAATTAAAATATTATTAAACATTCTCAAATGTGACCTTGTGTATTTTCATTATTACTTATTATTAATATTAATTTAATCACACAACACTGTCTATTAGAGTATACCTCACACTGGAGGGGAAGGAGGAGGGAACAAGAACCTGAAACAGGAGTGAAAGAATGTAACCTGACCTGAATGGACAGGTTTGGATCCCTCCCTTTCCTGCAGACTAAAAGTGTTGCAACTCTGAGAGGTGGAACAAGTAATTCAGTTCAGAGTTCACAATTGAAACTTATGGGATTGCATGTATACATTTCTATAATTATAACAATTTAGTATATCTGTGAGTCTGTTTTATGGTAATCTTATGGTAACAAAGCATGTTTGACATCACTTCAGACTTCATCAAATATATTAAAAATAAAAAAATCCACAAAACTACTTTATCTCTTTAACCAAATGCACACATTCATGCTTTCCTATGTGACCTCGTTTTGATGACTCACTTTTATTCATTGAGCCTCATTTGACAGTTTCATCACAACATCCCTTAGGTATCCCTTTCCTGCTTTGAAAACTCCTGCTCTGTTTTATTTTATTCTTAAGATTTTGTGCTAGTTTTATTTCCTGTCCTAATGTCTTTTTTCAGGATCAGAATGACTTTCATTGGAATTTAAGGAATTTTGACTACATATTCACTTTGCTCTCAATGTACATACAGATAAAGACATAAATACAGCTAAAAACAAGGACGACAAGCTTGACAGATAAAAAAGAGAGACATATGTAGATCTATCTATATATAAAAAATAACCTTATTATTATTATACACTATTTAAGTAATATCATACCCTTATCTAAATATCACACCTGTTGTAATCATTTATTTCGCTCTGCCAACACAAACCGTTCTGCAAGGAGTCTGCATGGTTGCCAAGTAAATATAAACATTTCCTGAACGCTAGCGTGAGAGCTACCTTATGTACGTCTACGTGTTACCACAGGCTAGCTGCTTTGTATCATGTATGCATCCAGTAAAATAAGAGTCTGCCGACAGGCGCTTTGGTGGAAATGTCAGTCTTTTTCTGGTTATGACAAATAATAATGATGCATTTATATTGCACCTTTTAAGACACAGTTACAAAGTGCTTTACAATAAAGAAGAACAAGATAAAAAAAAAACAACAGTAACAACAATAACAATAAGTTGCAGTTAATAAACAATCAATAAAAATGGCATTTAATTAAAATGTGACATAAAACAGGCCCTTTACAAAAGTGCTTTTATTAAAAGTGATTTAAAAGTTCTATCCTTAGGTTACACAGGGTCACGCGTGGGCCTTGAGGTCATAGACATTGACAGCACTAAAACATATCAGAGAAGACACTCTCTCTTTGGTATGCGAGGTTTGGATTTCTGGAGGAGTGCAGGTGTCAGATTATCTCAACGTTGCCTGGTGAGCAGGGTTGAAGAAACTGAATGTTGGCCTCCTAGACATAATAGATAGCTAACCGTTGACGTTCCATTAACATGAACAGACAACAGTGACTCCAGACTAGAATGTGCTGACGGTGAACACTAACATGGGTAAACACATTCCCTTTGAATATTTTTGGGTGTATAGTACTTGTGGCGTCATCTGTAGGGGTTTAAAATCTGACCACCAGCATGAGTACGGCAGAATGTGAGACCGTCTCAGGCACCTTTGATGTACTTTGAGAGTGTCTCTAATTCTCCTTGGCCAAGCCTCAATAAATATTACAGCATAAGACATCAGACGCTCCTGAACACTTTCTTCCCTCTTGACCTCACCATTGACCATTGATTTTCAGCAATTTCTCCACAACTCTCCCCAGCACCAAACAGGAACCAGCAAGCTAGTTATACAGTTTATCTTTATTTTAAAAGATAATATTAATATTAAAGATTATATTGATGCCGAATCAACAGGAAGATTTTCAACATATGATGTATTTTGACTTGTCTTTCTAGTGCTGAGTGCTTGTACAGACACATCAGAAATTTTTAAAATGTCAGATTTCTTAAAGGGAGTTTGGTGTGATATTTCCCCAGACAGCGCAGGGAGCTTTAGTTGAATTCAAACTGCTAATATGTTTATTTTTTAAATGTTCTGTCACCACTGCAGAAAAACCTGGTAACTTAAGTATGATAAGGTATGTCTGATGTTGATTGCTGTTATTTATTGGTTGGATTAAAGGTCCAGTGTGTAGGATTCAGTGGCACCTAGTAGTGCAGTAGTTGTAGTTTGCAACAAAATGAATACTCTCCCACGTCTCACCCTCTTCTTCCAAGCATGTAGCAAAAACTCTGGCTGCAAAATTCACATAAAAAGCAAAAGGCCATGAGTTCTAGTTTGTCTGTTCTGAGCTACTGGCGGGCTCCATGGAAGAGGACCTGCTCTTACTGTAGATATAATGGGCTCAGGAGGTAGAGTGGGTCGTCCACTAACCAGATGACGGGTGGTTCGATCCCCGGTTCCTCCAGTCTGCATGTCGAAGTGTCCTTGGGCAAGATACTGCAAACCAGATTGCTTCCGAAGGGTGCGCCTGATACATACAGGTAAAAGTCCCAGTGCTGTTGTACTCTATATCAGCACTCATGGAACAACTCTTTCCAATCAGATTACTCATAAATAACTGCTGTATATTATTATAACTTGACTTTAAATGTTCCCCTTTTTTTGCAAGTCACTTTGGATAAAAGCTTCATCAAAATGTAAAACGGTGCTATACAAATGATCTTGCCTTGCCTAAGATGTTTTTCAGTGACTCACACAGTTCATTCAACAGATCCAGAGCCTGTGAATCCATTTAATCATCAGCTGAATAAGGTGTCCTGTCCCTCAAAGTGTTTAAATGTTCCCACATGGGGGCGGTGGCTGCGAGTCCTCATGACGACCCTGGATTGCATCGTGTGTGTGCGTGCGTGTGTGTTCGCGTGCGTGCAGTGGTGCTTAAGTACCCTGGACAGCGCCAGGCGGCACACACGCGAGCAAGCGGAGGAACTTTCAGCTCTCTTTACTAACAGCACCCATCCGCAGAGCCAGCTACTCACTATCCTCCAGCTTTGTGTACTTTGCGAACCTCTCAAGTTTCCCTCTAACCAACCAACTCTCCAAGTCTACATGGACCTCTCCTTGTTCGGATAACTTGTTTTTTTATCCATGAATATGAAGCAGTAGAGCCGCGCCGTCCTCAGTGCGCCGAGAAGCGGACTTTCCTCTCGCCCTCCTGCCGCTTCCTCCTGCTGGAGCTGGAGAGATGCCCGGGGCAGGATGTGCTCCAGCCGCAAGATCCTGTGGAGTCTGCTCCTACTGTCTGTGGTGGAGGTGGGCCTGGGTGTGGCGAGCATCGTTCTGGGAGCCGTGGGCATTAGCTGGGTCCGTGGCCAGCACAAGCCGCAGCAAGGCGACGCGTCCCCGGTGTGGAGCGGACTCTGTGTATGTCCTGGAGACAAATTTTGTCTTTACTTTTACTTATTTATACTTCCAGGAAAGGATAACTATCACCTAGGTTGTTATGGAGGGTAGAGACACAGCTTAACGTCAGCTATCAGCCTTTTTACTTCTCCACCTTTGTGAGGAATGTTTTTGAGGTATATCAGGCTGTATGCGCGTAAATATTGAAATAAGGTATATGAGCATCATTGGCCTTAAAGGGAAAGTCGTGATTGATTCTGCTTTGAAGTAAGGTTAATGTTTGTTATTCTGATTTTGATTGGAAGACATTAGCCTACATGTAGAAGTTATATACCATCTATTTTTAGGTTGAATTTCTTATTAATGCTTCATATATGACTATGACTTTAACCAACCTTTCGATTTGACAAGATATTAATAAAAACAACAAGTTAAATAGACATTTTTGCTTAATAAAGGGTTTTCATCATACAGGTTTTGTTGTTTTTAAGATCACAGTAAGAAGGTTTTGGTTTGAGGAACATTGAGGTGTTAATTTGATTTGACCCAGGTTGAAGTGAAGACTAAATATTTTGTTTCTGTTTGTCCATTAGATATTAGACGCATGCAGCCATTCAGCCTCTGCAGTGGAACTAAAGATCAGTTTCATTAATTCATGCTTGAATTGTTGCTCTGTGCTTTGGGAGGGTCAAAGCTTTTACGCACAATCATCCTCTCACTCTTCTGCATATGTCTCCTCTTGTTACTTTGCTACTCCAAGCCTCATTGTCTTGATTTCGCTGCTGAGCAATGAAAAGTTGAGTTTTTGACATTTTGAATTGCTATATATAACCTTGAATCAGCTACTTTATGACTGCTGCTCCAGCTGGGATAACACTTTTAGCTATTGCTGAGAATTACTGTAAGCGCCTGGAGCTCAGGCAATATGAGTCACAAAGGAAGAGTCAGATTTTTGCACATTTTACTCCCAAGGTGTGTGTTGATATGTGGGTGTGCATCAGAGCAGAAGAAAGCAAGCAATTAGTGATGTCACATTATAAAGGTTGTATAATTGAGGGCATGTCAAGTGTGTGTGCTTCCACGGTGCTGTGTAAAGTGGCATGTAAAGTCACTGCAGAGATGTTGTGCAGTGTGATGTCTGTGTGATAAACCTCACAGCTGTTGATCGCTGAGTCAGCCACCCGTGTCTTGTGATAACTCAAAGGTTCAATCTCCTGTCAGAAACAGGCAGTTATTAAGAAACAGGAAGCATCTTTCTCGTTTATATCTGATATTTGTCAGGACATTTTGCTTAATGAAACTGTTTCTTTACACATGAGATTACTCTAATTAGATATTTTAATATTGTTCCAACATACTGGACAATCCTTTGATAGCTGGAGGGTCATCGGCTCATTCCTGACCTGATCCATAATGACTCATTAATAATTAATAGTGTTTAATTCCTAAATCAAAAGCCAATTTAAACCAATCAGTCCTTAAAAGTCCAGCTTTAGAGACAGATGTGGACACTGTTTATTGTATTACACCTACAGATGTTACAGATATAAATAAATAAATAAGTTTATTTGAATCTATAAGCACTGAATTAATAATAATATTGAAACTTAGGAACTCAAATTCACATTTGAACTTTTCTCTAACAATAAAATGAAGAAAACAAACTCAAAGTAGGCTTAATTCTAAGTTCCACTGTTCCATCGTGCTAATGAAGGCCAGAAAATAGGGCTGAAAGCCCTGGAAAAAAATCTTTGAGTTACTACTACAATTGTCAACAGTCAAGAATAAACCTTCATTTCCTCTTGAATGTCACAGATAAATTCATATAAAACTGCACCTCATATAATAGTAAGTATGTAAGTGAACATTGATTGAAACGTTGACAGGGAGCCAAGTCGTGACATCTCACCCTTCCTTTCCTCACACACCAACACACACAAACACTGACTACGGCTTCCAGCAACTTTCGGCAAAACAATGCAGCTTGCAGCTCGTTGTGCTGTCCCACTTGTAAGTGTACTCTGCCAGCGTAATACACCACCGTGCTGTTCCAATTCAGTCTGCATCATTGACATCCAGGACAATATGGCTTCCTGCTAGAAGCCCACGATGACACACTCTATTTTTAGAGGGAGAAAATTGCATCTGAATAACTGAGTGTAAAGAATACATTCAACCTTTCCTGTTGTCAAGACAGGAAGGAGGTAGTGATAAAAAACAGTTTACATTTTATGTAGTTTCTTAAGAGGTGACTTAAACTAATTACAACTTTTGAGGTTGTTCATTTACTCATTTGTTGTCCTCTCTCTCTCTTTTTTCAGTTTCTGGTCTGTGGGATGTGTGGAGTGCTGTGTGCTCGAAAGAGGACAGGTCTTATTGTAAGTACGTGTATATATTTAGTTGTTTTGTTTGCGTAAGACCTACTAGTCTCTTTTATTGTTCTTTCTTGCATGTATTCTGTTTTTTTTCTTCAAATAGCATTTTCTTGCTGCAGCAAACAGGAAAGGCTATCTAACACACAGAGGAGTGTTTTAAAAGGAATAATTTCATTCATTTTATTCTCACTCTCACAGGTCAAATCTGTAGACACCATTTTGTCTGCCTGTTCATTATCCTTAGTCTCGTCTAACCCCAAACCATCCTGCAAAAGTTTAAGTGAGATTCTCACTGATTAGTGGATTTTGAGACATCATAGACTGCACTCAGGGTATCAGTGTCCTCTGCTGTCCGCCAAGCATCAAGTTTATATATCTTAATCATAAGTATGCATAAAGATGGAAATATCTGTATGCTTTGTGTCATGAACATTGGCAACACTCTACCCCTGGAAGTTTACAAGAAAAGACTGTTTAATTGTGTCACCAAAGGTGTGTGTGTGTGTGTGTGTGTGTGTGTGTGTGTGTGTGTGTGTGTGTGTGTGTGTGTGTGTGTGTGTGTGTTGTCCTCCTCCTGAGCAGGTGCATACAGTACAGTGTGCTCTGTAAAAGACGTCTGAGGAAACCAGAGGAGACAAGCAGTCACCTCTCCTCTTCTCTTTCTGTCGCTCTTTCCATCTTTCTTTTTCCTTTAGCTAGGCGCTCGCCTCGCAGTCTCTGTATGTCAGAGTCCTCGTGTTTCTCTCTCTGTCTCCTGCGGGGAGGGCACTAATGATGGATCAGTGTCAGCACAATCTGCTGTAACAGAGACATCCCTCAACCTTTTTCTCCCTCTGTCTTACCCTATCCACCCCCACCTATTGTCTCTTTCGCTATCTTTATCCTAATGCCTCTCCCTTTTCCATTACTCCCAACGCTACCTTCTCTGTTCAATCTCATCTTCAGAGTCATTTCGATGCTCTGACTCTCTCCATCTTCCTCTCCTCATCTCCTTCCATCCCTTTCCTCCTTGTCAGTCTGCGGGGTGATGATTGCATTAGGTTGGTTTGGCTCCGGACTCCTGCCAGCCGCTTTCTACACTTCACCGGGTAATGACTGAAATTGGAGATGCCTTTTTTCCCTGCAGTTAAAGGCACTAAAGGCATCTGTACTGGGAGCAGTGAAAGAGAACCTGAACTCCCAGACACAATACAGACACATGCATACACAATAAATGGGGAGTCGTATTTGAATCGATTGATTTTATTATTCACATTGCAAAGTAACAGAACTGCAATCATTTTCCCTTGAGATCCTGCCAGAAAAAATTTGATTCTCCTATTGGGTTTTCCACCTTTTGATTACAATTCTAAAGAAGTAATCCGTAAAATGTGATTGATTCAATAAATTAAAATCAGACACACACACACACACACACACACAAACAGAAATACAGCAAGTGGGTGATGCAAAGATATTAACAAACGTGATATTTCTGGAAGAGACAGTGTGCTTTGAGAGTGATCCAATTTTCTAATAGGAAATGAGATTTATTTTGACTGATATGCATTACTCATCAGAGCTGCCAGCATAAAAAAAAACAGCAGAATGATGGAGATGGAAGTGCAATAGTAGTTTGCATATCTCCCATCTCATTACATTTTGTCAGTTTGTTCACAGTTTTGTTGATAGGATATCAATCCTGCCGTTTGCATTTACATATATCTTTCTCTCTGTCCCTGTCCCTCAGATGATCCTGTTTTCAGCATGCTGTATCTGCGGTCTAATCGGTGGGATCCTCAACTTCCAGTTTGTCCGGGCGCTCAACAAACGACCAGACTCCATGCACTCGATCCATCTGGCTGCCATGACTCTGGCATGTCTGGGTAAAGAAAAAAATACACAGCACAATATGATGCAATACAACACAACTGAACTGTGAATGTCTACTCTGTGTGACATATGTATCCTATCATAATATAGAAATGAAGTGTCAAAGGGAGAGGATGTATTCAAAGGTTTAAATTAAAGGTAAAGGTAAAGCAACTCTTCATTTCTCACCTATCAATACTGTAAATTATCCCAAATCTTATTACTATAAATCACACTCCTCATCTTAGCTCCACAGGAGACAGAAAAGTCAAATATTCCTCAACAAATTAAATCTAAAATGTTGTCTCTTCTGTATTAACAAGAGTAGAAGTCTATAGCAATGCTAAATGCTCAGAGGCTGTATTTAGGCACAGGAGTGCTATTTTTTAGCACAGCTAAAAGCTAACATCAACATGCTGAAAAGCTCATGCATGCTAATATTCTCACAGTGACAATGCTAACGTGAGATGTTCACTATCTTAGTTTAGTGTGTTAGCATGCTGCATTTGCACTGACTAGCACAAAATCCATCATAGGCTGATGCAACTGTCATCCGCTTTGCATGTATTTGTTCATCAACCAAAGTAGTAGACAAACTAAGGCAAGTTAAGGCATCACTTGAGAGGGCCATGAATGTGTATGTCACAGAAGTCCATAAAATAGTTGTAACATTTCAGTAAATGAGGGAAAATTCTGGCCTGCTGGTGGTGCTAGAAGTCAGGGGATCACCAAAGTCAGTCAGATTTATCCTCTTGGCACAATGAACTGTATAAATCTGTATAAAATTTAATCCATCCAATAGCTGTTGAGATATTGCAATTTTGATCAACCGACTAACCAATAGAGCAACATTGCCATCCCAGAGGCATATCACTAGCATGGCTTTAAAAGTATAAAATACTAAAGATGGGACCGCACACTTTTACTTTGAAATAAAGAATTATTTAATTGTTTTTCCAACTGGTTTCCCTTTTCCTGTCTTGTCCAGGGATCTCCTCCTGTACCTTATCCACATGGCTGACGTGTCGCCTGGCCAGCTCCGAACAGCAGAGGATGTTCTTAGAGAGGGAACACTCGTTGCACCACTCGCACGAGATGAGCGAGAAGGTAGGACCAGACAGCAAACGAGAGCATCTTTATTGGTCAGCTTGGTCAACAACAGCAGGAAAGGAAAATGTATGTTGACCTAGGAAGATTTCAAAGTTGGTGTTCGGGCAGAGTTTTTTAAGTTATCAAGTGTGTTTGTGTGTCCCCTGACAGGAGATCCTGGACAACTCCAGTAATGGCATTCCTCAGATCTCCTACAATGGACACACCACAGCATCACCATGACGATGTATCTACAAAAGGCAACTTGCGCACACTGAAACAGAGACAGTTCATGAATCGCTTGCTGTCAGACGACAAATACAGCATGTACTTCTCTCTACATATCCTGCGGCATACACAGAACCTATATATCCTGACTGCAGGGAGTGGAACCAGGTCTATCACCTTGGAGCCCTTTTCCTCACCACCAGAGCATAAGGATAATTTGGCAAACAGGAATGAGGTGTTTGTGCTTCTGAATAATAATGCAAACATTTGGGTGATAATTCAGGCGACAAACATCTGCAAGACCTTTAAACTAATGAGCAGGAAGGATAGATTTTATCCCGTCAGATGCCTCAAAGACAGGAGCACAAACCAAGCATGCAGATGATTCACTTGTTTTGAACCATTACAGCTATCGAGCCCTTGTTGTTCTCTCTGTCTTGTTATGGGTTTATGGAATGCAGATGTTGAGATAGCCTACAGTGAACTGTACGCATCATCTGATATGGAATGCTGCAACTTGAATATGCAGTGATGCGCAATGTATTGTACCGTATACCCATGCTTGTATATCAGGAATCTAGCCGTACCAATAAATCAAACATATTTTTATAAATGCATCTTATAAAAGTGAATTCAATTAAAGTATGACAAATATGAGCGATGGTTTATCTAGCATGAATTATTTCAGAGGAGTTTAGCGCAATATTTTTATTGCAATAAACTTAGAGAGAGAGTTTAATTTGCACACACACATAGCGTGCAGCAAGATGATCCCAAAATATGCAGATTAGGTCTTTCTCATTATGCTAAATAGAAATGTGTGTACAGTATGTATCAATGTGTATGTGTGTGTGTGTGTGTGTGTGTGTTGTGAGTTATTACCAGGCTGATAGCCACCAGGCAGCGTTACCATCAATGCACTAAATGTTTATTTTTCGATAAATGCATGTATTTAATCTTCAAAACTAAAGTGTGCAATATCACACACTGACAACCTGTGCGCCACACTGTCGACATAATCAATGTGGAGCATGATTTAGGAAGCCAGTGTATTCCTATGGGACCACAGTTCACACACTCGTCGTAAAGTTAAGCGGTGAAGTAAATCTATTTTAGCACCTCTCAAACCTGTAAATATAAAGTGCTTCACAAAGCAAAAGCAGAGACATAAACAACAACAAAAAAAAAACTATCACAGACACTCACATGCGTGCACATAGACGGACACAGCTGTGACCTCTAATGAAGATACACAATTCCTCTCACAACATTACGCTGCTCAATATCTCATTATGGTGTTTGCCTACTCCAGAAAGCACCATACAGTGTGTGTGTGGGTGTGTGTGTGTGTGTGTGTGTGTGTCTGTTAACCAGGGCCCACAGCAACAGAAGCCACTGGGAACTCTTGCTGACTAAGAAACCAACGTCACTATTTATCACCGTGACAACAGACAGGAGTGGGCCATGGCGCCCTAGAGAGCACCAGATCTGCACTGTGTGCGTGTGTGTGTGTGTGTGTGTGTGTGTGTGTGTGTGTGTGTGTGTGTGTGTGTGTGTGTGTGTGTGTGTGTGAAATGCTGAATCATGTGACCTTCCGTGGTGCTGCTCTGACAGAAAACAGTAATACTAGATTAGTCTGTGTGTGTTTGTGTATAGCTGTTTTTTTATGTGCATGCGGGTTAGTGTGTGTGTGTGGTGGTGTGTGTGTGTGTGTGTGTGTGTGTACATGTGCACTAGTTGCACTAATTGACACCTCAGGTCACCCTAATGATCTCAGTGTCATTGCAGATAAGGAACAGGATACAGAATCAATGATAAATGGCTTTACAGCATCTTTGTGAGGCTTTTCAGTATGCAACTTTCAGTTTACATAACTGAGGGCATGTTGGTGACACAACACAATAAATTTCAGTGGTTTAATTTAATTTCAAACTGAATCTTCATGTCTTATTAATTACCAGAGTAAATTACTGTACTGGGAGCAGTAACCTGCTGTGGCTGCACTGTTGGACCCCTATTAATTCCTGATCCCTCCCATCCTCTGCACAGTGTGACAGTATCACTTTGCTAGAATATTATACGGCCACAGCTGTCTGTTTAAACACAGTTCAATTTGATTACTTGCACCAAGTAAGATCCTGAAATAATGATAATGCTAGATTCAAGGCATGGACTAAAATAGTAAGCATAAGTATGAAGTATAAAAGCAGTGTCAGTTTAAAGATCATGTTATATTGTAATTTGCATGTTTCAGTACACTCAAACAAAGTTACAGTTTTCAATGTTTTTAAAGTGGCCCATGCAGCAAAGTATGAACACCCCAGTGGCATGTAGGACTATGCTTGCATGTTTAGGTCACCCAAAAATGGTGCAGTAGTGTTTGCACAGAGTAAGGATCATTTAGAAATTAATATTAGCCACAGAAGATGTGAAGATTTTGCAAAAAATACTGGCCCATAACTAGATAAATATGCATTTTGAGTATATTGCTTACTCCAACCACTCATGATGTTTCCAGACCATTCTTCCTGATTATAGCAGGGAGGCATTATCCAGGTGGTTCGATTAAAGATTATCCTAGCCTTATCTTTATAGCATCTGGTATAGATGTCTTTTGGGCAGGGTAGAGCACCACCCATACCACTAGGTAAACACACCACTAATTGCAGGTCTTTGCATCCTGGTCATTGCTGTATGTACAGTCAGGATACTCTATCTTTCTCACCACAGAGTCACACAGTCATTGCTCCGTATAGGACCCATTGATATTAAGAGAGGAAATAGTTAATCTCGTGCCTCTTCCAAAAGTGCACTATAATCTCCTTAGTCCTGCTGACGTTCAGGAAGAGGTTGATATCTTGACACCGGTGGGTCAGGTCCTCGATTTCCTTCAGACAGACTTTTTCACTGTTTTCAGCGATCAGGCTCACCACAGCTGTGCCGTCAACAGTTTGACGATGGTGTTGAAGTGGCTACACAGTCGTGTGCGTACAGGGAGTACCGCTGGGGTCTCAAAACACAGCCATGGGATGAGCTGTGTCACCCTCACCACCTGCAGTCTGCCTGTCAGAAAGTCAGTGCCCCACATGCACAGTAAGGTGTTTAATCCCAAGTCCCTGAACTTTGTGGCCAGTCTGGAGGGAACAATGGTGTTGCTAATGAACAGTAATCTCACATAGTTCCCTTTTTCAACCAGGTAGGAGAGGGAGGTGTGGAGATTGTGTGCTATGGCACGTCCTGTCAATCATTTGAGATAACAAACTTGTTATTGTTCTTAGTAGTCCATTGTTCTTCATAGTGAGGAACCGGTTTGGTCAACACCCGCCCACTGATACCTACTGTTCCAACTGCCTTCGTTGAAAAGATGAGTTTTCAACCTTGTTCACACATTGAAAGCTCTCCTAATGTCACGCTCAGTAAGAGAAAGCTAGAGATGCATCAACACTTGACTAGAGGAGGGGGCATGCTTGTAACCTGTCAAACTAATTTGTAAACTGTTAAATAAATAGGTTAGAAAATAACATAGCACAATTGTGCGTACAAGTTTTTTATTATCCTGTGTGTCAAAAATGAAATTTGACTGTAATGCTTAGCCGAGCCTTACTTATTGACAACTGGTTTTGTTAATGAGAGCTATAAAACTATTGATAAAGTACAGGCCACTGCACTGTAAATGACTGTGTGTGTTGTACTTCTGGACAGCTGTAATATCAAATACAAAATCGTTAGAGTACAAGACGTGCAAGCCCTCAATCTGAACTTTTTTCCCCCATTCTTTCAAATGCTTGAACTCTGTCAATTCAAACTATTTGCTTCATGGTACTTGTAAGTGCTAATCCTAAAACTTTAAGCTGCTGTGGGCTGCACAGAGGGGTTAACTGACACGCCAGCTTAAAGTGATTGTGGCCTCTTGACTGGAGTTTAGACGGAAAAGACAAGTGAGAGTCCAACTTGTCTTTTCTTCTCCATTATGAGAGATATGATTTATTTCGTCTGACTCGTGTTTTTTTTAACAGATGGCAAGGATCCATTATATTGTATTGTATTGCAACACTTTGTCTCCATGATCAAGTTTCCATTACTTGTGTATTGTGTGCTGGTACTGTGCCTCACCATACCTGCTCTACATGTAAGTTACACCCATATTGACATAATAGAAAACTAGTGCCACCTGCTGGCCAAATATTTGTACACATGTTGAAATGGCTCCTACAGGCACAAGCAATTATTGCAATGATATTATTAGTGTGAATGCCCCAAAGGCATTCACACTATTGTTATTTTATTTTAGTCTTGAACAAAGCTAGGTTGCAGCAGGAACCCAACTTATTAGAAATCATAAAATTGCTTACACATTGAGCACTGGGCAACCAGAATGCTCCAGCATGTATCACTGTAATGCAAGTAAACTGCGATTGGCTCCTCCAAATAATGTAATTGACATTTCACCATGCTAAACAACATCTCAGTGAAAGGACACACTGGGTGCTCTATTGTGCCTTTTTGTAAAACGAAAAACAAGTGTGAATTTTAACATCTTTATTTTAGCTAGATTTTATTTGATGTACCCAGTAACTTGTGCACACCAAGATAATATTTTTGCACACAAGATAATAATACCTTGTGCACGCAAGGTGCAAAAAACACCTTTTGAGATTTTCATTGGTTGCTTAAACATACAACATTTAAATTCAGTTATATGTTTATGATTATAAACACTTCCTGTTACTATCAAGGGTGTGTTTACTTTATAACAGTAAAACAATATGTGTAAATGAATAAATGTTTAATTTTTAAATATTTTTTCTGTTTATATATGTAAATATCATGTCACTATTTTTCCTCATTGTTTGACTGTCGTTCCACCTCCTGGCCAACAGGCGGAGATATAAAGAAACGTTTAAAAACTTTAAACATTGAGCCTTCTTCAAATCGGAAATCACCTGTCGTTGCTCTTCCGGTTTTCCCAAACAGTATGGCGAATCTCACGCATGCTGAAGACGACCCAAAACATGTGAAAATGTCCGGCCAAGTCTCCGCCGCCACTGCTCAAGACCAACCGGCCGACGCGTCCTCTGTAGCGGGCAGAGATGGAGGCGCGGTGCCGTGCTGCATCCCGTCGTTCGCAGCCGCCTCCGAGCTGCTGTCGGCGCCGTACTCGTGTCTGGTCATGAACACGCACCGGAGACACATCGGCCTGCCCCCCATGTACCTGAACAAGAAAAAGACAGGTATTCAGGAGGAGCTGGGAGCCGAGCTGCTCAAGTTCTCAGAGAGGTAACAACACAGTTTTATTTTATCTGGCTTTGTCTCTGCTGCGCCAGTACACGACACCATTAATGTCCGCAAACCACCAGCATGTCATCCAGTTGATGCATGTAGCTACTGGACACATTTTCACCTCCATGTCCTGCTGATGAACTGTAAACATGGGAGGCTGTGGCTGTGGTGGACAAAGTGTTCAGACCTGTTACTAAACTAAAGATGTCAGTGCCTCAATTTACAAAATACTCCATTACAAATATGTAATGTAATCTATTATTTAACTTACCACAATGTATAAGTAAAAGTAAAATGTATCTGCAGCAAAATGTGTTAAAAGTACGAGCAGACTGCCCCCTGTCACTATAGTACTATATTATTGGATGATTATGTTGCAGCAGGTCAAAACTAAGCTAATTTCACTACCTTACCCTGGTTTTGACATGTCAATGCATCATTGTTTAATATCTAATCACGCATGCAGTATGAAAACTTTGATCGTCTAAGTTACCTGAGCTCTCCAATAAATGTTGTGAAGAAGTAAGTCTATTAACTGAATATTAATTCAAGCGCAGGATCACATAACTGTCTTGATAACTTGAAGACGGACCCGCACTCTTGTAATTATGTGGAAATAATTTCATATGACCATGTGCGTGTGTCATATCATATTGTTCTTTACCACTGCATGGCTTCCCACCATGCTAATTAATCTTAACCTGTTTGACTCTCACAGTCTAAACGGAGTACCCTTGGCGTATGACAATATCAGGATAGTGGGCCAGCACGGAGACATCTATGACGACAGCGGCTACATCCACATGGACATAGAGGCCAACTTCATTGTGTTTCAGCCCAAAAGAGGACAGAAACTGCTGGTGAGATTTAAATCCTCTTACAATCTCAATGCCGTACATTCATTCATGTGATTAAATATTTATAAGCCAGTATACTTGATGTTTAACGGTACAGGATTTGTTAGATGTTTCCTGGGAACATTAAGAAAACTTTTACCTCTGGCCCACTTTGATGCAAGCTGTTTCATTTCTACTTTGTTTCTGTTCCCAGGGGACGGTGAATAAACTAGGTGTAAGCCACGTGGGCTGCCTGGTGCATGGCTGCTTCAACGCCAGCATCCCCAAACCCAACCTGGTCTCTGTGGAAACTTGGCGGGACGCAGGGCCGAGAATTGGTGCAGAGCTGGAGTTTGAGGTGACTGCACTCGACGCTGACTTTGTCGGAGTGCTGCTCATCAGAGGTCGACTGGACAGGACCAGGCAAGTGCGCTGTGATGGTGGTGGTTGAGTTTTGTTCTGACAGCGGGACGTTGCTGTTAAACTGAGCTAAAGAAAAAGAATAACTGTTTGTTTTACCCAATATGTTAAAATAGTATCAGAGGTTTTTAAGCAGAAATTTGTAGAAACTTTAACAATATTGACTGTGTGATTGAAAGTATCCTTAGTCTGAAACTGTTTGTACTATAATATTTTGGAAAGAACATTTTGAATCCTCAATTGATTCCTGTGTTTGTCCATGTGTGCCTCAGGGTGCAGGAGCTACTGGCTGTGGGTGAGAGCTCAGAGTCCGGTGTCACCACAGACCAGCCAGAATCACCAGAAACAGAGGCGAAGCCAGAACTGAGCCCAGAACCCACAGAGGATTCTCCTGTCAGCGCCCCCAAGAAGAAAAAGAAAAAGAAGAAAGACAAAGTCAAAGAGGAGGAGACAGAGATGGAGGTTGTAAGTGTACCCCCCTGCCAAGTGGATGGTAACACAGCACCAGAGCTGAATGGAACAATGGATGAAGCAAATGGCAATGAAGCTGGTAAGAAAAAGAAAAAGAAGAAGAAGGAAAAAATTCTGAAAGAAGAGGAGAAGGAGACTGAGGTCTCACCTATGGAGGTCCACGGCAGTGACTCCAGCGGCTACATTAGTGACAAGCCAAGCAAAAAGAGGAAACATGAATCTGAAACAGATGTCACATCTAGTTTTAGTGAAGATCCTGAACCACCAAAATCCAAGAAGAAGAGGAAAAACGGCATTGAGCAGTTTGCCTGAAGAAGTAATCATATTCTGTTTGGAAATCAGGTTAAATGTGTATAATAATTGAAGAATATACTGCCGTGCCTTAACAATTAGACACAGTTCTGGTGGGTTCTTCTGCGACCCTCTAAAATCATTTAAACAGAGGATCGGACTTCCAAAGAAAGCGTTTTCTACACAAGAGGACAGAAGCAGACTTGTCAGATCGGTCCTTGTTGGATTGCAGTTTTGTTATACTGCCTGATGGGGGAGCACAACTGCTTCGTACAGCCACACTGGGACACAAAAAAACAGTCATGTCATCTGTTAAACATGGTGCTCAGAGTTAATAAACCAGGTATTTTGCTTTTTTTTTGCTTGAATTTATGCAGCCACATAAGAAAAACAGGAATTGATATTAATTCACTGTACCTACTTTGGTACAGAAGGAAGATTAGACAACTGAGGCTGCCAAGCTCAATTTAAGAAAAAATATTTCTGAAAGCTTTTCTCTCTCCTCACGTGCCTCTGTGCAGTCTTTCAATGGGTCATCTTGAATAATAGCTGCAGCCGATGCTGTTTTTTTTCCTACTACCAAACATTTGCAATATTGCACTCAGCTTACTGAAAAAAATATCATGCACAGTGATGAACAGTGCAGTCATGAAGTTAGTGTTATTTCACTGTCTTCCTTCAGTGTTGCATCGACATTATTGTAACATTGTGTTTTTGGCTGTAAACCAACAGAAATGTAACATTCAATTTTCCTCCCAATTAAAGAGCTCTATATTTAAAAATGCTTCTGTTTTATGTGTAGAATAATGAAATGATTTTTGATCACGTGAAGGAAAGCTGTGGAAATGCACAATATTGCTCTGAGAAAAATACATTCCTGTTATGATTATGAATACCAAGATTTTTTGTTTTTCATGGCAAATTTCCTCCTGCAACAAACTCTTTTATGCTGACCAGTCGGTGTCAAGTGATAAAGTGCAGAGAGACGGCCTAAATGTCTTTCTGTTTTCTTTACCCACCCACCCACCCACACACCCACACCCATTCCCTGCCATCACTGTGGAGCTTATCAGGACCTGCCTAAAGAGGGAAGATAAGGAGCTGCAATTAACTTGGCTCATCTTCATCTATCACACCTGATCATGTACATCTGTGCTTTATAATTAAAAGCCTTTTAATAATGACTTTTTAACATTTAGAAATGCAGACTTGAAGGATTAGTAGAAAGTGAGAAATACATTTATTCACTTTCTCAGAGGAGTTTCTCAGAGAAAATTGATACTTGTTTGATGAATTCACTAGCAAGGACCACACCATCAACAAGATAAGTTTAAGTGATTTATGAACAAAACCAAAGATTGTGAAGCGTGAACTCTTCAGTCTGTTGCAGTGCTGTGGGGAAGCTTTGGAGGGGAATCTGCCGTAGCACCCAGGCACGATGGAGCTCCCTCTGAACCCTATGAAGAGCAGGAAAGAGGGAGAAATAGGAGAAAGAAATGGGGATGGTGGAAGGAGTGCAGAACACAAGAGCTAAAGAGGACAAGAGTGTTAGGAGATGTGGTCCTGCTCCTGAAACTCTGCTAAAAAGCTATGAAGGTACAGCCAGCAACTAGTTAGCTTAGCATAAAGACTGGAAATTGGGGGAAACTGTAGCCTTAAGTGGTAAGCGGTAATTTGCTGTATTATTGGGGCGTTACCTGCCATATCATTTCCTGGCAAAAAATTAGTAACTTCCTGGTGTCTCTGCTGGTCGCCTAGAAACTGATCCTGGCCAAGAAATTCTTTATGTTTTTATGGTAAAGACATGAGTGGTATATTAAATTTCTCATTTGACCAAACAGATTTTTAAAATTCTGCCAACCCAAATGTTTTTCTTAATAATGGGTTATGACCAGCAGCGTAAACTCACATAAACTCCATCACTTACTCATCTATTTTCAGATCAACTGAGGGGAAACCACTGTTTAATCACCTCTACATTCACCACTACACCCCTAATTATAACAGAGCTTTATTCAGTAACACTGAATGACCTATTAATCATTTAAGAAATACATAGTTGCACTTTATAAACCCTTTATAAAAAGTGATACTGAAATAACATTTGAGTTCATAACGGATTAAGTCACTGAAATGGGCTAAGCCTGCTTCCAGTAAAACACACACACACAAAATAAACAGGTAGCCTGTGTTACCAGATGTAAACCTTCAGTAGAAGAGCATTAATTCCAGTTAAAACTTCTTTAATAATCCACTGTGACTGTGATCACAGTCATTACAAATCACTCCCAGAATGCTCTGAATGGTCTCTGATTGTGCAGCCTTCACAGTTTCTACTGTACAAATGTATAAAACACTTCAAACTTGTAGTTTAAAAAGTTCAAGTTGATTTTAAATGGCTCACTGTCATTCGTCCTCCCGTGACCTCTCTCTGGCTTTATCAATCTTTTGCCCAAATTCACCCCCAGACTGCATGCACCTCTCTTGCACCTGTACCTCCTCCCTCCATCACCACTCATTTATCTTGTCATTCCTCCTATCACTCCCTTCACACTGACTCCCCCTTTTCCCCCATCCTGCTTTCCCTCCTCCTCCTCCTCCTCCTCCTTCTCCTCTTCCTCCTCCTCCTACTTGTCTCTCTGATTTATAGGAGGCGGTGTGCAGTTCACACACATTCCACTTCTGACACCCCCGCCCCTCCCTGTCCTGCCACTGGACTATCATATCTATGCACAGTCGTTTATCTTCATAATCCTCCAACCGAGAGAAGAAGAGGGAGAGCGAGAGAGATGAGACAATAGGAGGAGTGTTGTTTTTGTTGCAGCAGGCCAGACTATCTTTTCATACACCTCTGTCTGCCTCTCGCTGCCTCTCAAGGAGTGGTCTCTGATGTGTGTGTGTGTGTGTGTATGTGTGTTAATGTGTGTGTAGATTGGCTGTGTGTCTGTATCTCCTGTGTCAAAGTTTCCAGGCCTGGCAGCTCCTACATGAAGGAGCCCCCAAAGTCTTTACGGAGAACAAACGGCTCCCTGACGCAATGCTCCAGGTTCAGGACACACACACAACAACTTATGCCACACACTCACTGGCTCACTCACTCATTCACTCATGCAGACACACCACATCCACAAACCCACAATCCACAAATCCCCATCCTTGCACACCCCCGTTGGCCAGGCCTAATTAGTTATGTGGTCGGCACTCTGCTCTATCCCAGAGCCCCAAATGGCAGCAGGTCATAAAACCTTAAGTGTTCCACCAGTCAGAGCTGTGCAACTATGGCCATATATCCTCCAACACGGCCCAGCCAGGGCTGAGTCGTATCAAAGCCCATCTCTCACAGGCCTACTGACATCCATGAAATCCCTTTATGGCATTTTCAAAGGGATTTCTGAGAGATTTTTGGCACTTCTGCTTTGCATCTCTGTTTTTTATGTTCCCTCAGGTAGGCAAATAGCCCGTACTCACACAGACAGGCTCAAGCGTTAAACTCTTTCCCAAGGGATCAATGTCCACGCACAGGTATGCAAGAGCACATGCACACACAATGTTAACCCCAAAAGTAAACATTACTTTAGGTTGGTGAGTTGGATTCCCATAGTTAGTTTGTTTCCTTGGCACCCGACACCCACCGATTTGCCCTCAGTAACCCTGGAGACGACAGACGGGTGTTTCTTGTGACACAGTTTTTCTCAAGAGAATTGTGTTTGGGTCTATGTGTGTGTTTGTCCAATTTCAAATGCTATTATCTTTTAGATACCTCATGGAGGCATCAGTGAACGTGTTACTGAATCAGCTGATTAAATAAGATCAGATCATGTTACGTCCAACGAAGTCCAGTGATCACTGAACAGTTTGGTCGTCTGATCTCTTCTTCTGTGTATGTCACATTGTGCAGGTGGACAGTGATAGGAACTAATTAAATATATTCTGTACATTATCATATATAAATAAATATTTCAGGCTTTAGCTGAGGCTTTACATTGTGTGAGCTTGCATCATTGAGTTAAAGCAAAGAGTAAGAGTGGAGGCAGAGATAATATTTTCAGACTGTTTCTCCTGGAAAGGATTCAAAATGTTGCAATCGGTTGTTCGCACAAAAAGAGAGAAAGAAGAGCTAGCTGTGTAAAGGATAAAATGAGAGCTAGAGAAAGAGAGACATTAAGTACTTACTTTACACAGCAGGCTAATCAATGCATGAAGTGGGTGTGAATTTCTAATAGTTGTTTTTTTTTCTGTTATAAGATAGTTCCTTTTCCACAGTATTTTTAATCTGAAAGTAATAAGAATAATCTGTGAATTATATAAATGTTAAGAATTTCATGTACATTTTTAAAGAAAAAATCTGGGCCCCAACAAAGAGCCTTGAGGGACTCCACAAGTAAACTTGTTATTTTTTTTATATAATTAATTTTTAATAACAGTATTTCTAATTTAACATACTGATACTTGTTCTATTCAACAAGTGTAACCTCTCTAATACATTCTAATACATCAATACATTTATCCAATTTGTGCTTACACTGTTTAGATATTATCTTTTTTACCGCAATAATATTTTCTTTCAAACTCTAAAACAATATTAATATTAAAAATGTATTCTCAATAATATCCACCACCAGAAAGAGAACTTTTAAATTTTTACTTCCTACTTGAAAATAGAATATTGATATCTTTATTTTTACGCATGCTAAGGATTTGAATACTTTCCACTGCATCTATAAAGTATATACATATAGTATGTTTCCTTTATGCATATTACTTTTTAGACTTACAAGCACTGATATGCATTAGATTAATTTAGTTTTTTGGTTTCCGCCCACTTGTATCTGTGTGTGTGTGTGTGTGTGTGTGTGTGTGTGTGTGTGTGTGTGTGTGTGTGTGTGTGCCCTGGCCAGCCAATCCAATGAGATTAATAGGGCTCAGTGTAATCAGGAGGTAATGGGAGGCTCATAGGCGTCTAGACAGTGTTCAGACCAAAGTGTACCTCCTACACCCAAAGCACTGGGGAAATATGGCAGGGAAAGGACAAAAAGTTAAAAAAAAAAAAAAAAAGATAGTAATCTTAACTGTATGCAGTTATTATGATAGTAACATCATCTGCAGAGACAAAGCTAATATTGGAAGAATGTCCAAATCATCATATACACATAGATGTGAAGGTGAGCACAGTGATTTACTGTGGAACAACAAGCTAATGTAAAAAATGTATTTTTATCACTCCCTATACCTTTTGCATATAAATCGAGTGGAGAGCAGATATGTGGGAGGGGTAAGAAGAGGAACACACACAGCATATCATCAGACTTTCAGCCACAACCTCCCAAAACCACAGAAAAATAAATAAGCCAAAAGGGGGGGAAAAAAATCTCTGTCTGGAAAAAATGATCTCATGTTTAGTCATGTAGCTTTACAGGACAATACCCAGGACACAACTAAATATTTTATTATTATATTTTTATGACAACCTTGTCAAACTGCGGAGCAGAGCTGAAGGTAAAGGAAAGAGGGCAAGAAAGAGCGGGAGAGATGAAGGGAAAGTGAAACCTGGGTGGCCAAAGTGCTGCTGATGATGTGTACATTAGAGCTGATTGCTGGAAAAGCACTTATAAAGCCATTGACACGAAGATGAAAGAAACTCCTCTGATCATTGAAGCATCCGCTGACTCTGGCAGACAGGCTAATTTTAATCACCAGCAACTTCATAAAAAAACATAAAAAAGAAGACACAAAGATCTTCCAGTTTTCCTCAGTGAGTTTAAAGATCCACGTGAAAGACAGCAGCTCTCACTGAAGGCGACTCTGATGAACAAACTTCATGGTGAAACAGACTTTGAGATACAGACGTTGTTCAGCCATTGGTTTTTTAGTGCAATGGTATAGCATTGTCAACCTGTAGCACATGTTTTTATGTGTATGCATATGCTCTAGTATCATCAGTGCTCTGGGGAGATGAGCGGGAGTTGTACCAATTCTTGTGATCCTCTCTCTTTCTCTTTACTGACCTTTATTTTGAAGCTGCATATAAGATGTAAGCACATTTTTTAAAGCTGACATTTCCCAAGAATTTGCGAAATACTGGAAATCATGAAGATGTAATCAAGCTAATGTGCTCTGATCTGCTCGGAGCCTCCTGCATTCATATTTCAACTGAGAAAAACATTTCCATTCGCTGGACTCCACACTAGAGGTGTTACCTACATGTACGAACTCATCTTCAACACAAAACAGAGCTAATTATTCTGACACACTGTTGTCACTGATTGAACCAGCTCCCCTTAGTGGTGCCTGATGCACTGCTCACAGCTCAGTTGTGATCGCTTCTTGGTTAAAAGTTGACAGAAACAATCACATCACAACTCTCTGTGCTTGTATGGACCTTGTTTTGTACTGATTTGAACGTAACACACTGAACCAGCAATCGACTAAAGACATTTCACTGCTAAAAGTGATGCATTCGCTTACTGCTGTATGCACATTTGAATGGGGATGTGATCACTTGGCTTAGGTGAAAAGTGAAGGGCTTAAATCATTAAATATTTGAACCAAATGATTCAAATCAGCAAATTGATTTGTAATTTCCACACACTGCGGTTAAAGGTTTAAAGCTATCATTACTTCCAAGTGTAGCCTAGTTAATTTAATGATAAAGTTATAGGCCTAGTCAAACTTTTATAGAGATTTATTATGTTTGTAGTGTGGCAGGCGCCATAAAGCAACAAAAACACAGGAAAATCAGTTTCAGAGAAGAGTTATTGAAACCTTATGTTACTTTTAAGCCCTTTTGTGTTAAAGGCTTCTAATTTTAAAAGGCTTGATAGAGACAAGCTGAAGTTCAACCAAAGCACAAGACTAACTGACAAACTGTTGTCCACACCTAGGGTAGAGAATACGTATACTGTACCCTGTCATATTTAATTTATTGCAAGATATACAGCTGTAAGAGGAACCTTATTAGGATGCCATTATATGTTGTGATTATTTAAGGCTGGGGGGGGGGTGAAGCAGACTCCTTCCAGCACTCCTTATGATGAGAAATCCAGCTGGGAAGATAAACAAATGTTCGTTTTATGTTTTTTATTGTTTGTGTGAGAATTGGTGACGTTTCTCTTCAGTGCTGTCCATATTTTCCAGCTTGCCTCAGCTCCTAAGCAGCTCTGACACTGTGGTGAGTAGAAGAGAAGTCGAATCTATCTGGAACAGTCGTGTAAACATATTTCACTTATATGATCTCAGTGTAAAAGAAAGGAAACAACGCTTATTTAACAGATTATAAATAATAAATCCCAGTCAAACGTGACACGAGGACAAACCTCCAGTGCCAAAGTGTTATAGTCACACTACTGCTTCTCCATCACATCATCATCAAAGAGTGGCATCCGGCATCTAAGCATACACAATGTGAGAATATGACTGTTAAAACAAATGTAACATGGCACCTTTAAAATACACAGTAAAGATCTTCTTTCAGAAAATAAACACAGACATTACTCAGACAGCAGAAGGGGGGGTGGGTGTGAGCTGAGGCAAGGTGCTGACATGGGTGTGTGTGTTTTTAGTGTGGCAGTGGCGAGGGAGAGCTAAGAGGTTTGAGTGGTTGGATTAAGAGAAGGAGGGTAATTTGGAAAGGAGGAGCTGAGGGCATGCAGCGGTTTTGGCGAGTGGAAGAAGAAGAAGTTTGGAGAAAGAGGGGGAGGAATAGGGGAGGGGGCAAGCAGATATATGATGTGGTATTGGGGTTTATCCAACTTCCACCGACACGGACACACACACACATGAACCCTACATTTCACTGGCCACCCAGCCGTGTAAACACCCCATGACTGGCTGTTGGCTAAAGTGTTGAGCCAATCAGAGGGCGAGAAGTAGAGGAAGGTGGGACAAGAGGACCAATGAGTCAGCTTCTGGGTGTGGAGAGAGAGCGAAGGAAAGACAGAGAGAGTCACAGTGACAGAGGTCAGGAGTTAAACTCATCTCCCTCACTCCCCCTGTCTCCCTCCTTCTCAAAACGCCAACTCCAGATTTGCTTTATTGGCAAGACCCTACCCTAGTAGAGTACTGCCAATGTTTACAACAGAAGAAAAAAATTCTTCAGTGTGTATACTGTCTATAAAGTCTTAACATACAATCACTGTAAAACTAGTCTGTTTCTGCTTAGACCTGAAGGGTAGTCGCAACAGTTGAGTTGAGAGAGAGGCAGTGAAGGTTGTATTGCATGTATGTTCGATCAGCGAGTGGAGAGAAACAGCTCAGCAACAGCGAAAAGTGAGGAGGAGACAGAAAGAGAGAGCGAAAGAAAGAAAGAAACAGAACGAGAAAGAAGTGTCTAGTTTCAGATTTACTGTGGTGGTGGGAGAGATTTGGCTGTGTTCTTACAGCACACTGAGGACCGAGCCAGAGGAGGAGTAGAAAGACAGATTTACATGGTGAGAACAGCTCTGGCTGCTCTGGAGCAGCACACTGGACACACACTGTTCTCTAGTGATCTCTATATTTTAAAAAAAAACAACAAAAAAACAAGTTATAACATGACAAATGCTTCAGTGTGAAAGCTTTATACTTACATATTAAAAATCACTCAAATTCTGCTCTTTCCAAGCCGCCTCCTCAGATTTTACTGTGGTATTATGATGATACATGGACACAATATCCAACAGGGGTTTACTGTCAAGATGGTCTTTCTGCTACAGATGTGTTATAAGATAAAGCAATTGAACTGAAGTGCTGGGTAACATTTGGATATTTTGGATCAATTCACTGTAGATTTACTGAAATAATAAAATGAAGCATTGTTTTCATACGAATGTGTTATGCAATCGCCAACAGTAGGAAAAAAACAAAAACATTAGGCTATAAAACACTATGATCACATGACTTCAGTGCCGCCACCAAGTGGCAACCAAGCGGCAACTTCCTGTGCTGGGTAATGAAGCTAATGCAGAAGTGCTAAAAACTGTAATCCCTCAAACGGCCTCTTGAGACAGGCTGCAGAAGTGAGTCAATCTCCATAAGCGCCCATCACCTGGAAGCATATTTTCGGCTTCAAAACAGCACTTCAGAAAACCTACGGGTGACGTCACTCAGGCTCTGTCCATTATTTATACTGTCATTGGTGGCAACCTGTGAAGTGAAACCTACGTGAAAGTGCTAAAAACTGCAGTTCGTTGAACGTCCAGGCTGGCTGCAAAATGGGTCAATCTCTATGAATCCCCATAGTAAAAGTCCAACTTCAAAGCAGAAATATGATGGTAATTTTTCGTAGAACTCACCAGTTCAAATTATATTAAGGCTTTTACATTACATATCTCATTCACCCATTCACGCATTGACTGCCATGCCATGCATTCATACATTCATCATACACATCATACACCATGCAAGGTGCCAACTGCTCACCAGTTTTTTGGAGCTAACCATTCATACACATTCGCACACCACACAAAGCCTTCGCGAGCATCGGAGCCGGGGGTCGACCCTCTGATCATCTGATTAGTGCATGACCCACTCTACCTCCTGAGCCACTGCCGCCCCCATTCACAGATACTATGTCCATGTTTAATACAGTCTATGGTCAAAACCACTAAACCTTAAGTGTGTCCACCAGCTTCCTCTGCAGCCAATTTCACAATGCTGTTGGTCCCTCCACTTCTAATACGTAGGCTAAATGCCGACCACTGAGGGTGAAAAGTGTCCAGCGTGCTACCCTCAAATTTTTGGCCGTTATGAATGCACCATCTGCGTACTCACAGTCCTCTGCATTATGCCATAAGTGGCAGTGTGAATGCACTTGTGAACTCAAAATAGCAAGTGTAAGTATGGAAGCATTAGCCTTCACTTGGCTGAATTGAACATCTAGACTTCTTGACAAAATTTCAGTTTCGTTCTGAGGTTGCATCTGTCAAACCTCTACTGTTTACTTCCACAAACATTTAGTCACACCACACACTATCATTATTTAACTCTGAGTAACCAATAATAACAGAGCAGAGCGGGAAATGGGCCCGTTATAAGTCTCTGTGTGAAGGTCTGTCCTGTGTTTCCACTCTTGACAAAAATGAGAAAACTTGCGATCAACCCTTTTAGGCGTGTGTGTGTGTATGTGTTTGTGTGTGTGTGTGTGTGTGTGTGTGTGTGTGTGTGTGTGTGTGTGTGTGTTTGTGTGCCTCTTTTGGGGTTTTACTCCTTATTTAAGACCAATATTTACCCAGCAGCCCCAGGGTGAGATTACCTCATATTCTCCCGCCCAGCTGTGCTTTCTCAGCGTTTCCACGACAACCGGGGGGAATGTCCCATCATGTTTATCCGCCTGCCAGGAAAACAGAGAGCAAGCAAGAAGAAGAAGAAGAAGAAGAAGAAGAAGAAGAAGAAGAAGCCGAGGGAGATGGAGATACACTTTGGTTGGAGTGTGTATACAACACAGATACTTATCCACTCACACTCTAGACTATTATGCTATCAAAACATGTTCACAGCAGGAGCACCATGCTACTGAAAGCTGATCAGTACTTGCAACAGCCACACATATGAGAAGCTGAACCCTTTTTTTTATGGCTAATGACTTGCATTTTTCCTGCCACTATTTAGCATTTATAAGCAGATTATAAACACTTAATTAATAGTTTATAACAGACCCTAATGTTGTTGTAAGCTATTATAAGGGCATTTTCTAAGTGTTTATTAACATATGTCTAGCAATGAAGCATCCATGACTAGAGAATGAACAGTAAATGAATACTTGATAGCACATAGCTTTAATTCAAATGCATTGGACCAATTCTTACAGCATGCTGTAAAGCATTTATAACTGTTGTACACATACAACCATTTTGTTTATGTTGTCACAAAACATGGCATATTATTACATTTAAATTAAACTATGTAATGCATTAATGTTATCTGTCTCTTGTATGCCATTATGAGCCATTAAATTTGTTGACAACCACTTTATAATGGGTAATAAACCATTTATTAATATGACATAGTGTTGCCATATCAGCATAATAGGCAACCAACTAGTATTCAATATCCATTCAAACCTAACAACTTGCCAGAACCTCTACTTAGATGCATTCACATACTATGAGAGCAGCTACATTCAGTCACCCAGCTGTCACCATAACACCAGATGTTGTATAAGAAATAAACTAAACATATCCTCAGATATCTGTCCAATTTTACATCATTAATATGATCAGTCGTGGACTTAGTTTACTTCTGTAAAGCTCAAAGTTTGAATTTTCATGGTTCTGGAACAATTCGTCATCATGAGTGGGCTTTAAAAACCACCAGCTCTGCATTAGCTGAATTCAGCAACTTTTAGAACAGCACACACTCCTTAAACCACAATAGTTGAGCTGCGCTTGAGTCAGTTATTTCTCCTCAAACAAGACTGTTTCTGCTCTGGACAGTTCCTACAAAGTGCAACATTTCTTACTGCTCATTAACTCATAGGGCAAATCTTGTGTCTGTGTTCTAGTCAAACTGTCTGATTAAAGTGTGTTTATTGGATGAAATGAGAAGTCATTTCTATTTGGCAAGTCAGGTCAAACTTAAATGATCTGACTCAACTTCTCTGATTTTCACATCTTTGTCACCACATCATCATCATTAATAATAACAATAACACATCTGGTCTCACTAATGCAGAGCTCTTACTGACTGGGCACACTCTCCATTGGCACACAGCACAGTCATACCAGTGGCTCTCTCAGCAGTCCCTGCAGTGTGGACTCTGTCCTGCCATGGGAACGGACAGTTATTTGCTTTAATTTGCAACAGAAAAGCGTGTGGTGTATAGCGACTGTTGGGGAATGTTCTATTTGGTCTTCTCCTGGCCTGTTTAAGTGATAAAAGTGTCATTATTTAGCCTCTGAAGCAGAGGGGAGAGTGCAAATAAGACTGTATGACCCTCTGTCAAGAGCCTCCGTTCTTCAGAAGCTCATTAAGGGCCTCCAAGAGGACAGCGCATCAATTGGCAGGTCCCCCCAGCTTCCCCTCGGCCTTTTTAAGCCTCGCTCCTCCGATTCAACCCACTCATCGGCCGACTAACGTTAGAAATTGACTCATTTTAGAGCTATAGTGGGCATGAAAGATGGCGCGCTGTGAGCAGGCATAGGCGACTTATTAAAACAGCAGGAAAGGGCCTTGGACTTGAGCCAAATAGGATCTCACCCTGTTGTGCTCTGACCGGATTTGGAGAAGTTTGGATGTACTTGTTGAGATGCTCTCCTGCCTCGGTCTCTGTGTCTGGTGAATGATTTCAGCCAGTCCTGGAAGCTTTGATTGGCGTCGGTTTAAGCGCTTGGCTGAATAGCAGACATATAAAAGTGACATATTTTCTGTGAGAGCGTCTTTTGGGATTGAATGTGGAGATGCAAGGTCGCTTAGTGGACTCCACGTTAATACATTTTGTCAATGACATGAGCCTGATGGAGTTTCCGCAAAAGTGCACTTTGGAATCAAAACAGCAGGTGGATAATGACTCATCCAGTCCGAACAACCAGATGCGGCTGAATGACGTGCCGTGGAGCAGGGACCTGGAAAACGGCGTGCGCACCGAGCACCTGGTCATGGGTGCACCGAGGTACTATAGCCGCGGGCCGCACGGGCATCCCAGCAAGTCTAAACGGAGAAGGATCATCAACGTGGTCCAACGGCAGGCGGCCAATGTGCGGGAAAGGAAGCGGATGTTTAGCCTGAATGAGGCGTTTGATGAACTTAGGAGGAAAGTTCCCACATTCGCCTACGAGAAAAGACTGTCCCGCATCGACACACTCCGTCTGGCCATCGTCTACATCTCATTCATGACGGACCTGCTGGAGCAAAATAGTCAAAACAGCCCAGTATGAACTTCTATAGGGATTGGATTGGACTGGGTTGTCTTGATGACAAAGACACTGAAATGCTTGAACTAATTAATATCGTCTTGATTCAAACTGTGATATGGGCTTACTTAGATTCTTAGAACTAGACAACAGAAAATATTTGAAACTATTCAGACTTTTAAACCCCCCTTTCTCTCAGAAAAGCATTGCAGTGACAGTTTAATATAATTTTGCCTTAAATTATTACACTTGACCTAAACAAGCCGAGAGAACCCCCTACAAATATTTCACTTAATATATGTGACTTTTTGTTGCTTTAAAATAAATTCGTGTGCTATGATAATTCATGTTCTTTGCTGTGCATCAAAGAAAACAACGGGTAATGTATAGGGCTATAATGTCGATTAATGCCCTTTATGACCTAAATGCCTTTATTTTGTAGTATTAGAACACTGCATCTATTTTTAAAAATCAACATTTTTAAACATCTAATATAACTTTCAATAGAAGCTATAGCCTATAGGAAATATGATGACGTTTCCAAGACTTCAGGTGTGTTGTTTCAGCACCTTGGAGAGCGACCCCATTGACAGGTGAGGCTGAGAACAGGTCAGCTTTTGGTTTCCCTTAAAAGAAAATGAGAACGAATAAGAAGGATTTACATATTGGGCCTTAAACGCCTCATCTACTGTGTCCCCTGCAAATAAGTGAAGATACAGCGGATCTGAATTGCGAATTCAGGCTCACTGCATGACGCTGGATATTATCTTTGCCACTGAGGTGTAAATTGAGTCAGAGATATGATGAAAGGGGTGACACAAGCTCCGGGGAGGTAGTGACAGACCCGAGATATTTAGTGGGGATTCAGGCCTGAAAGGTGCCTGAGGTTGGCCCAGACTGAGCCTGCTGTGGCCCTCTTCGTGTGTCATCCTCCCTAATCAAAGGTGAGGCCTTCCTGTGGATAATTCACACCACAGACCACCTCCAAAAGGTGCCACATCAAGTTTCATCCACACGTAGAAGTATCTACTGGGTTTTGATTTTATATTGTGTTAGCCCCCAGAGCTGGGTGGTAATGTGTGCGTGTTTGGAGTATCTCTCTCTCCCCGTCCATCTTTATCACCTCCAGTGTTTGCATTGCGCTCCAGCAGTACACCGCCTTTAGCGACCCCGCTGTGAGCACGGATCCGCCCTGAGAGCTCCCTGGGACGGCTTGTCTTTTAAACCTGAGCCGCGGTGTCCAGATCCCTGCGGGAGTCAGACCCATTTAAGCGCATACCTCAACGCGGGGCCGCTGACGGGAAAATAAACACCACGGTCTGCTTACGAGCGCAGACCTCCTGCTGTGACAACCTCCTGTGTTTCAGTAGGACTGATATTTTTCAACGCCACCACTGCTCCCATCACAGGCAGCGTCTAGACCTAACAAGGAGATTGAGGCCTGCAAAAGACTTGGGGAGGATTTTTTGTTTTGTTCTCAGTGTCTTTGATTTATTTGCAATAAGGAAGGAAGTAAAAGGAAGTCCATGCGTATTGACGCATGGTAACAACTTGAAAAGGGTCTCGAAATAAAACAGTGAGTCTAAATATGACGTTTGTACACTTTAAACAGAGATTACAAATGTTACGTTTAATTAACAACGAATTAAAGAGTGAGCGATTGGGGGGAGACATAACTTGGGGTGGGGAAGGGAGACAGAATTTACCCCTAAAGGCGGGACAGTTACTGTCCTTGCACAAACTACACCTATGATTCAATAACACCGCGCCCCGACTGCACCCCCTTTCACAATCTTGTGCAGAGGAGCCTGCAAGTCTTAAACACCATTCCTGATATTATAACTCTCCCACTCCTGCAGTATTATGTTACACCTCTCCTCACCCAATCACAGCGCTCCCCAAAATCCTCCTGCCCGCTCCCCGCTATAAGAGCCCCGGTCGTCCCAGTCTTGGCAGATACATCTCCCTCTCTGTGGCGCACGAGATTAACCGTTATACCAGCTCACACCTCCACTGCAGGCCACACGTCTTATTACCTGTCGTGTTTGTTGATGCTGTAACCAGTTCAGTGGGTTAGTGTCAGGGGTTATTACGGTCCAATAGACCAAAGAAAAGTTTTGGAAGAGACGATGCGGGAAGAGGACTCCTCCCCAATGGACAGTGCGGGGAACAGTGAGGAGGAGACCGACCGTCAGCTGCCGCGGAGAGGCGCGAGGAAACGGAGGGCGACGCGGAAGAGCGCTTATGATGAGGAGGAGGGAGACATTGAGAGCCCGAGTCCCGAGAAGAAGAAATGCAGAAAGAGCTGTGACGGCGGAGGCGGCAGCGCAGGGAGCGTCGGCAGTGAAGGCAGCAGCAGCCCCGAGCCCTCCTTCGACGACCTACAGACTCAGCGCGTGATGGCCAACATCCGCGAGCGGCAACGGACGCAGTCCCTCAACGAGGCTTTCACGTCGTTACGTAAGATCATTCCCACCCTCCCATCGGACAAACTCAGTAAGATCCAGACTCTGAAGCTCGCGGCCCGGTACATCGACTTCCTGTGCCAAGTTCTCCAGAGCGACGAGCTGGACGCGCGAGGGACCAGCTGCAGCTACGTGGCGCACGAGCGCCTGAGCTACGCGTTCTCTGTCTGGAGGATGGGGGGCGCGTGGTCCCTGTCTACTACGTCCCACTAGCAGGGCTGCTGTGGATGGTGCAGCACGGTAAGCTGAGCGCCTTTTCACTTTTCATCCTACAGTGTGCCAAAATGTTCCCATGCGTATTTTACGCACTGACACCAGATAAAAACAAAAGCAATATCCTTATAATATTCCAATAGGGATGCTTTTGGTGCATTATTTGTATGGCATGCTCCTAAAACATCTCTCAAATTCACAAAAAAGTCTGTTTCATTTAGTCGTGGAAGGGGTGCAGATACCTGTAGATTGCACAAACACATCTTCACCATCCACCTTAAAATGTGACATTCCCACACCATGCTGAGAAGCTATTGCTCATAAGGGGGATATGCATTTTTTTTTCTGAAAATATAGATTCATATTTATGTTGCTTACACACAGCAACCAGGTTACATGTGTGCAAATATACAAATGATACATTTCTGTGTATTGGATGTTTTTCTTAATCAAAATAATATTTCTTTCACAGATTGTCCAGTCTGAAGAACCAGTGGACCAGGCTGAAACTTCAGATAGACTGAAACAAAAAGGCCAAACACAGCTGAGGCCCAGCCTCTGTGCTTCAGGCCTCAGAGGAGAGCGGGCTTTTCATATTTCCCATTGCATGGACTGTAATGTTTGCAAGGGAGCACTTAGGACAGACAGGACGGATATGAAGAAAGAAAGACCACTGCGACTATGAATGTTTGTAAAAACAATATGAGCTCTGAGGAACCGCTCTGTTTTGAAACAAGAGAGAAAAATGACAATTCATTCCACATTCCCTGTGACAGTGTTTCACAGCAAATGAAGTATTTTGTATTTATTTTTCTACACATGTTTGAAATTCCTTTTCCCCCACACTCAAATAAAAGTTATTTATTTTTGGGATATCTCAGAATGCTGAATGGATCTGGAGTCTGCACATTTTGAGTTTTGTAAATATTTGGCAACATCTTCAATTAAAAAAAAAAAAAAAATCAAAGTATCATTCTTACTTCTCAGTTGTCTGGATATTCATTATAGACTTCTGATCAAGCTCCATAACATGAGGCTGAACATTAAAACAACCAACGGGTCAATTTCAAGACATCAACTGAAGCATGACACAAAAATTCTTTTAAATACATGAAACATTTCCCATAGTCTCAGCAGTCTGGGCCTATGTAGAGAGTTTATTTTCACTGGTTGTTGCTGAATCTCCAGTTAACTAAACCACAGCGGAGGGGGCAAAAGAAAACATCTCATACCCAAGGCTTATTCTGTAGTGATTTCTTGAGCTCAGGGATCTGGGAAAGCCATAATTATCTGTTTGAACAGGGTGAATGTGGAGCTGTGGGAGGCATGCATGATATTCCCAGATGTCCTCCGAGCCACAGGTCAGAATGGGAGTCTTCTGCAGGTGCTACAGCAACTATACCCCTAGAGCTCTGAGAGATAAAATGGGTGGATATGGGTCATAACGCAAACTGAATAGCCTGTATGATTACACATAACTGCAATTTTAATAAAAAAAGAAGGAGTTATTCACATACGAACACCATGAATCATAGAACAAGAGTTATAATACCACGGGGAGGACAAAATGTGTGTAGGCCTATTTTTAACTCAGCTTTGCACAGTGATTTTTTACTTTTTTATTGTACAAATCACGTTGCACTGAAATTGAGACACATTCAAAATTGTGCCACAAATTAAATCCTCTCTTAATTAGAGTCACAGTGACATTCTATAAAGTTCCTAAAGGATAGGCTATTACAGGAGTACTACAGTAGTATCAGCTGGATATATCATAGATGAAAGATACTGAGGTCAATACAAACACCTCATAGTGTGTTTCAAATCTCTCCATAGGGTTGGTGAGGGATGATTATTAGAGCAGTACTGTGTTTTTGCATCACGGGTTGCGTGCGGAAGGTAAAGCCATCAGCTCTGACCCGAGGCCCCCCTCCAGCCACTTGGGGGAATCGATTCCCACCCTCAGATCACCGTGGCCGTGTTATCTTAAACTTGAGGCTGTTGCTCTGACATGGAGGAATGTCACCTCTGAGGCTTCAAGACACACACACACACATACACACACACATTTATAGGTTATACACACATGGAGGGAGATTTCTCACGCCTACCAAACAGGGAAATACATTCCACGGAGAGAGAGCAGGGGGGAGAGGGCTCCTGCAGCTCAGCTCCTGCCCCCCTCTTTGATGTTTGAAGGTAATGGGATGACCGCTTGTTATCAGTGTGAAGGCATCTGGCTCTCTGGATTTAAGTGTGCTATGATAGACTCTTTGATGACTGACACACACTCTCTCCCGCTCATTAATCACAGTTTGTATCTCCACGCTTTGCAGTCCTTAAACTCATCTAGAAGTCAAAGGTGCAGGCCTGTGTGTGTTTTAATAATGCCAGGGGTTGTAAATCTTGGTAGAAATGGATTTCTCATTCCTCGACATTGACAGAAGTCCCACGTTGCAGTTTGTTTGGTTGTTTAAACACTCGAGCAGACCTACCTGTCTTTTACCTCTCCTTTTTACTTCATTCAGCTTTCTGTCTCCCTCACTTTCATCTCTTTCTCTGAAGTCCCCCATTATGGGGTAACAAGAGCTGGTTTACATTAACCCTCAACACCACAAGAAGACAGGGGGTAGAGGAAGTTGGACTGACACACACACAGACAGAAAGAGAGACTAGATTTGCAAGTCTGGTTTCCATTAGAGCTAATTATCTGTGTTTCATCTCAACCTGAGGCAGTTAGTATATGTGTGTTGCTCTGCTGCTTTTGACTCATGGATCTCAAATCAAGACAATCATACCTGAGGATATTCTCTGCTTTGCAGTAACCCCCGTCCCCACTCTTTATACTTTATAGGAGTCACTTAATCCATTTGGTGTATACAAACAACAAAGAAACATACATAAAACTATTTTGTCCAGCTGACCAGTCCAAAAATTCTTTAAAATGATTATCATTTCATATTTACTGTATATTAATTATGACAGAGGTGCAGCGTTTTGAGGACAAACTAACTCTTCATGTGTCATTTTAAAGCAGCCAATTTTACACATTATTGGAAGCTTGTAAAAAGTTTTTTGCAGCTCCGGAGGGACCTCTGCAAAGAAAAAATAACCCAGATGACATCATCAAAGTTATTTTTTAATTTTTTGGACTTGAATCATTTCTTAACAGTAAGCCTACATTAAAAACTGCAGGAGAGTGGACAATTGGGAGGCAGAGAAGTCTAATGCTACAGAGATGCTACAGAGCTGCATTATGGAAACTGTAGGATCCAGCTCATGGTAGGGACTAAAAGTCAGGATATAACAGCCTCTGCTGCATCAGTTTATATAATTCTTCAAAAAGTGCTTATTTCATGACACGTCTGAATGTGTTCGATCCTGACAAAGAGCTTTTTGGGGCTCCAAACATACAAACAGAGTACATCTTGTGTTGCAAGTCATTTACAAGAGATAGCATTGCTCTATTGAGTCAGGGGCTTTGTTAAAGCAAGCAGGAAAGAACTGAGTGACAGAGGAGTGACAGAAAGGAAGTTGGGGCAAAAACTGACCCACTAGCATAATGAGCACTCACACACACACATTCCCTGAGGACGGTGCCAACTGCGCCCATTATTACTGACCTCTAACCTCTCAATCTGACCCTGTCCCCAGACTACAGTGACCCCCAGCTGGACCACGAGCCACCGCATTCACCTCTACAAAGTGCCCACTCAGTTCACTAATACTTCTCAGATGAATGGGTAGAGCAGCACATAAAGATGGAGTACGGATTGTGGACAAAAAGGATGGGAGAACAAATGTCTGATTGGAGGAGTGAGCTTGAAAATGAAGGACCCGACAAACAAGTGAGAAAAAGAGTAAGAAAAGGAGGCAGGAGAAAGAGAGCAAACTTATACGAATCCTCTCAGCTCTCCCGCCTTGGGGCTGTTTATCTTGCAGATTGAGTTAAGCACAAGCCCCTTATAACTCTCCACATACCAGACAATATCACAGTGACCCCCGCTTTACGAATACAAACATATGCGCTTTATCAAAGACCAGCATGGCTCATTCAAACACATAGGCTCTTTCTCCCAACTTAATTTACCCCGCACCCATACAAAGTTCCTTTATTGGATTTGAGCTGTTTGGATGTCTAATTCTGGCTTAAAATTGGGAACTTTAGGGGGGTGCATTGATGGAGATTGGAGGGGTTTACTCCATGTTTACCTTATGAAACCACACTGGTCTTATCACACATAGATGGGCCATCAGTATGGAAAAGCCCTGAGGTCACACACAACACACTGTGTGTTGTACTGAGAGAGAGGGCATTGTTTGACTCAACATAGGTCCATTCACAATGATGGAAGCGTGGTTTTCAATGGGGAAATGTATGTTTCCTTGTTGTGTTAATAGTAGAGAAGATTGTCTCAACTCTGCACAGAGATTAATCGCACGCACACACACACACTCAGAGTGTTGCATCATCTTGGATTATATAAAGTTTTCAAACTTTTCTGTGTTGAATGCAATAACCGGAGCACAGTCGTAGTTTACTGGCGTTCTGAGGGGCCCTCTCATGAGCGGGTATGCATGCATGCACACACACACACACACACACACACACACACGGGTAAAGTGAGGGATGACTTGGCAGTGAGAGTGACTCCGGCCTCAGTGTTGGTCTAAGGGGAGCTGTGCTGGGAAAGAAATAGACGTTGAAATCTGCAGCCTTCCCTCTGGTGTTCAGTGTAGGGTGGTCTCTCTCTCTCTCTCTCTCTCTATCTTTTTTTCTCCACTTTCTTTATTCCTCCCTCCTCAGTACTTCTCTCATTACTTTGAGGTGGTCTGTTTCTGTCTTTTCACCTCGCTCTTTCCTCCCTCTTTTCCACCCCATATCTCCCCAATTCTCTTCATCTCTCCTTTTACTATCATATAATCTCCTTCGGTGTGTTTAATATTTCTCCTCTGTCATTTCCTCTTCTTCCTCAGACTCCCTCCCTTTCTCAACCTTTTTGTTTACCTCCACACACAAATACAATAACACTCATCATGCCTCACTATGTACACACTGCTATTCGCCAAAAACTTGTGTGTAGCACTGGAGAGTGTGAGTGTACATCAAGAAAAAAGTAAAACCCTGTTGAGACAAAGAGAAAGATGCCAGGACTGTAAGAAAACAAAGTCTTGCTGATGCAGTGACTATTGCCAGCCAGCATTTTTCTAGCCAATTGTGCTCTGGATCAGTGTGTGTGTTTTTTCACGTAACAAATAGGTTAATATCAGAGCATTGTATTTGCTTGTCTGGCTGTTGTCTCTTTGTCCTTTCTTCTCTTCCCTAGAAGGTGTTGGTTGTGTGATTTTATAAGCCTGGCATTTGGTGTCACATGAACCATTTGCATGTTTTTTTCAGGTCCTGTAAAACAGGCCTAAATGCCCCATAATTCTCTTCCCCCGGCTGCTTGGTGATGGTTAGCGCCAACTTTCAAAGTCATACACACACACAGACACACAGACACACACACACACACACATACCTACACACACACTGGAGTCATGGCACTCATCTAACAGGAAAAGTGTAAAGTAACACCACCTATTTTAAAAAAAGTGGCAAAAGGTCTTGTTGGGACCAAAAGCACATATAAATGCAAAGGAAGAAGTGTGTTTCCAGCAAACTAGTCTCAAGAAATGATAGCATTGTAAAAAGCCAGGCGCCTGGATTACAACAGGGCAGAGGTGTGTGTGTGTGTGTGTGTGTGTGTGTGTGTGTGTGTGTGTGTGTGTGTGTGTGTGCGCGCGTGTGTGTGTGCATGTGCGTGTGTGTGTGTGTGTGTCAGCACATGCATGTGGGAGAGTTATAAATAGTTGGATCATCTGGAGTACATTAGAGGTACAGTGTTTAAGTGAACAGGTCCGCTACCTGCAGCCACAGAAACCTCAGAACAGACATTGCCAAGCCCCAAGCTGGACACACACGCACCAGAGCATGAAGAGAATAAAATACAGATCCATCAGTGAAGGCAGTAATTTAGCAAAACGCTGAAACAAAGTGATTAACAGACAGTCAGGTTGAAAGAAAGTGCCTCATACTGTAATACAACCTAACTGGCTTTAAGATAAACAGAGGCTATTAGCAAAAACACCTCAGGGGTATCAACTCTGCTATTAAAGTCTGACATGAATTTAGAGGGAGTGGAAACATAACAAGTCTGAACGAGGCTGTTTAACTAAGAACTGGTGATACACCGCTTCCCGAGCCCGCACACATGAACCACACCTATATGCACTAATGCACAAACCCACACAAAAATATATGTAGATTGCATTACCCAGGGTGAATAAAACACCCACATGTTCCTTATGAAACCATTAATTTATACTGTGTTACATGTATCACGTGTGAAATGAGAGGGGCATTTTTACACTCATTACTCCTATATTCAAATCTCTACAGTCAATAAATTGGTTTATTTTTGGATTTTATAAAGTCCGGCTTTCACTGCATCTTCTTTCCAAGTTTGCCACAAATCTGGGGCCCCCAAAATCAGGAGTTGGTCCGGGAAGTGGACCCTCCCCCCATAGCACATTTACACTCACACACACTTGAAACCTGAGCCACAGGAAGTGGCCCTGCGCAGCATCTTGTCAGGGCAGACAAATTATTCACCATTTGAAAAAATGCACCTTTTTTCCCCTCTCCTATATTTATCCTCCTCCCTCCTCTGCACCCTCCTTGTCTTCTTCTCTCCATTTATTGTTTTCATTTCAGATCCTCTAGAGAGGAACAGTGAAGGAGACAAAAAGCTCTGCTACCTGCGTTATCTCAAAATGAGCTGCATTCAGACTCAAAACGAGCTGCTGCTGCGGTTGCACAGGCCCCAAAATTCCGGGAAATATTCTCCTGCGGTGTTCCCTGAAGACCTGTGGTATTCCTGCCCACAGTATCCCCACAACGCTTTTGTGGAATTTCCTAAATGGATGAAAAGCAGGTTTATTTGAACTCTTTTGAAAAGTGAAAAATAGATCTTCCTTATCTCTACATGGCTATATTATTTTACTGTATAAACCCAACTGTGAAACGGCTGAGGGGGAGAATAAAAAGGGCAATTTTGTGCTGGTTTTATGAGAATAGAATGAACAAACAATAAAACCACCCACTCTAATGTGGGCGATTAACACTGTAAAATCTCTTTTCAGTGACCTCACCAGAAACTTTACTTTGTGTGAGTCAAAACAGGATTAAAATAGATTTAGAATTGCATGTAATAACATTTCATAGTTGATGAGTTAATACAGAAAGTTTTCACATACACAAGAGAAATTTAGTTGTTTTTTCTTGGCCATCACCAACCTGAACTGGGACCAATGTGATGAAACTATACTAAAACAAAACCTAACTTTTTAACCTTTTTGATCCTAATCAGCTATAAAAGCAGATAATTTTTGCAAACTCTGATATGATGGTGCCAACAAATGATGTCTGTTGGACTGACAACACAACAGATGCACAAGAAACTCCTTGAGGACATTTTTGCACACTGCCAGCAAATTGCAAAACAGTTAATTAGACTGTAAGTACTTTTTGTTTCTATTATTTTTATCCCATCTATTGTCTTGTTAAGTAGACCTTTACATAAATCAGAAAAATAGAATTGATAGAATAATGTAAAAAGTCCCTAAAAAGACAAAAAACTAACTTGTCATGCCAAGAAATTAACGATAACTTACTAACTGATTGGTTGCAATTGGTTGCATACACATTAGTTGACTTTTAAAGGCTCCATACAGTTTTACGGACAGCGTTTGACTTGTATTGTCATGCTGCTACATTGATTTATAGTAACTGTTCTTATAGGACAACACGTATTTTAGGGTTGTCTCTAGTGAATAAATCCTAGGTTTTGATTTTGATTCCCAGCTCCTGCTATCTCAAAACACTGAACGTCAAACCTTTACATCAGTGTGTTTGTGAGCACATGGGTGAATGAGAGACTGAAACATACTCTGTTTTAAACCCCCCCCCATGAGTGCAGTCAATAGTTCTTTAAAACTTATACATAAAAGTGCTGAATGCCAGATGTTTTTCACAGCTAAAACAAACACTAAAAACAATTTTAATCAGATATTTAAGAATTAAAGTCCTTCTACCTGCTGTTCTTCTTGTTACTTTTAATGCATGTTGAATAGTTTGTAGCATTGTTTGGATCCCTGTGCAGTACTGTGATGTAATTGTGGGATCTGATGTCTGGTACCGAAGAGTCATGTGGCTTGTTATTCTGTCTTTGTGCAATGTCATACCAAATGTTATTCACTGTCCTTGTGGGAAATATGTTCCCCACAAGGACAGTAAACTATCCAGCTTATGTTGTGCATGTGCGACCAGACCACAGGGAGGTACGCACCGCACTAGAATGACACAGTTGTTGTGCACTAGGAAGTGTCCACTCTCCTCCTCCTGACAGGACTGTGACTGTGTGCATTATGCAAAGGTCAGGGGGGAGATGGTTGTATTAAGTAGAGTTTGGAAGAGCAGTGGCCAAACACACTTTCCCCTCAGGCGAGTGGTCCAGGGACAATTGAGGGCATACACACTCATATTTAACCCCATGCACACACACACACACTCACAGACTCACAAATGGTTGATTCTGGAGTAAACTTCTTGCCCCATTAATACCCACAGTGCCTTGGGCTACTTGGCCCACCGGCCTACCCTGGTGACCCTTGTTACCGTGGTGATTAGATATTGGGAGCCCTCATCTGCAAACATTTAGGCAGTGTCACCCCTAATATACCTTCTGTCACCCTGCCACCACCGGCTCAGGAGCAACACTCATAAACATGCTGACATCAATACATCTTGTCTCTGCTACTGCTGTCTGGTGAAAACCTTCCAACTATGATCTGTTTTTACGAGTGACACTCATACAAATAAATAACTCTTGGGTATCAAACTTGCATCCAAGAGATCTATAAAAGGCTGACACTGTCCTCATTGACATGAAACAGTGGCTGTGGCCAGCCTGAATTCATTTCTCTCAGCATCATAATCCACCTCTCCAGTATCCATCTATAAAAGAAAGTCTCTACCAAAATATGGCTGCAGGCACAGCTTTTGTTGGAATTTAGTTATTTTTCAGAACAATGTCGCATTATAAAAGTAGCAAATTAAGCCCATTAAGATGATTATTTACTATTTGCCTGTTTATCTATCTATCTACCTTATCAAAAGATAGATTTTAAGTATCACAGGTAAGAATACTTCATGTGTCAGAATGAAAGTAAGTAACAACCAAGATATGCACTTATAAAACGTGTTTCCTTCATCATTAAATTACCATTGGCCATCACATTCCACCTCCTGACCTACTGAACTGTGACACACAGGTCTTCCTCCTTCAGGCCAAACCACCATGGACACCATGCCTCAGGTCACTCGTTGGCTTACTAAGCAGAGCAGAAGGGTACGTTACATCTGGAAATAAATCAACGACTTCTTTAAATGACAAATCAATTTTGAATTGTTAAGTGACTCACTTGACATATGCTCATCCAGCAAATGCAAAAAGGTTCATATTATGTCTTACGGTCTAATATATGTAACAGAAAATTGCACCAAAAACAGCCAAAAAGCCATCCAAAAAAGCAACGTTTTAGTTAGTGTCCTAATGTGCTGCAAGATCAGTGATCTGCATACAGGCTGTATGGCCAAAGTCTTTCTCATTCAGGGTGATGGAGCAGGTATGCACAGGAACTCTGAGAGAGAATACAGAGAGAATAGAACCACAAGAAATTATGGTATTATACATGACATGTCAGAGTCTCAATCAAGAAAGACAAAAAATTAAAAAGTCAGTACAAACAGGCCTGAGGCTTATGTAAACTAGGCAGCTGCTTAGGGCCTTGCAGACCACCAGGAGAGCCACCACGATTAGGAAGAAATCGTTTAATGGACAGTGTGAACAGCAGGAATGAGTACAGTGAGCGAAAACTGTTTCACTGTACATGTGGGCACCTGACTAGTGCTTTAAGACAGACTTGAAGAATGATGGATCTGTCCTCGCCTGACATGTAAAGCAGTACTCTGTGAAATATTTTATGTCTCAAGCAACCCCTGTATTGAGCTCAGTTTAAAGGGTGGCTGTTAAAAGTTTGTGTTTTCTCAGTGATGAGTATTGAAGCAGCGGCTGTTCTAAATGCCTTAGGACACTCATGCAACATATTGTAATCCACCTATCAACTGTCAGTTAAGTTTCATAATGTCACCAAAATATAGCTAAATACACTGCTTCCAGAGGAGCTTTGGAGCTCCAAATAGGCCAATGCAGCAAGGAGGAAGCGTCTGACCTATATGTGGCAATTTTCATGTTGTATCATCTTTTGGATGTCTGCTGCATTACTTTTTTAATATGTTTTAATGGTCTCTGTATGTGTTCTCTATTTCAGATCTTCCCGTGTTGCAATCTGCTGTTAGACATTCGGCCAAATTAATGTTTTATCCTATAATTGAACTCAAATTCCTCTCAGTATTTCATATATGTGGATCATAGTTGTGTCTTTGTGTTCTTCTTCGCATGGATTGCTGGATGTATCATTGGCATGCACAATGTCGTTTGAGACATTCCACTAATACTTCTTTTTAGACCAGCCTTTCACTCGATCAGGGGTTTGTGATGGATTGATAGTGACCTCTTGTGGTAAAGGTGCAACACCGCAGGTTGATGTCCTGCGGAGACCTTTAAAGAAAGTTAAATTCAGATGTTTTAGGATGTAGAATGAAATGAAAAGTCCTTTTTGTATTTGCTATGATTGTTTCAAAATCCAGGCACGTGGTGCAATGATGAGCCCCCCTGTAAAACTGATTGATCTACATGACTTTGTTAATTTATTTCCTGTCAGTCACCTAATTAACTTGTCACATGTTTCACTCATAACAGGCTTGTAACTCATAAAGCGGAGGTATAAAGTCTACTGTCGTGACTTGCTTGTATGTTTCTGTGACAGCGTGACAGAGAAAAAAGTAGAAAGACAGAGAGACACAAGAAACATGAGAGGGCAGGGGAGGTCTCTTTTGTTTGCACCTGAGTGGTAGAAGAATGGGCAGCCTGGTGAGTGTTGCCCGCTCCTCTGGATATAGAGAAGCCAGAGACTTTAGTTGGTTTCATCCATGCTTGCTGTGTGACACAGCCGGGGCTCTGTCCACCTGGAGACAGGTATTGTGCCCCAGAACAACACAGAGATCTCTTGTAGCTCACAATCTTTTTCAATCACTCCAAGAGTCTTTGGCTCTGCCTCTTGCTTCCTACTCTCTCTTTGCCAGAAAGTGTAAGGTATAGCTCAGGTTAATGAAGGTGCCACTAGGGCAATGAATTATGCACCAGGTTTGCAGGTAGGCACTAGTCAACCATGTGATCAGACCGCACGCTGGTCTTTCTTGTGCAATCTTCTAATAATACACCTTATTTGACATAGTGTCAAGAAGCTCACCATTATGATAAAATGTGCTTTTAGTGATCAAACCTATGTTGGTGCAGATTATTTGCTACATTTTTCACTGTGATAAACCTGAGCAAAATATGACAGAAAAAAGCTGATTTTTTTATTGTATTTGGCTCAGTCAGTCATGATTGTCACTGCATTCAAAATAATGATACAGACTATATATCATCAATAATAAAAAAAAAAGTATGTCTGTGTAAAAGCAATAAGAATAAAATATAATAAATAACAATAAAATTTACATACTAAAATAATCATAAATACATTTTAAAATAATGTTCTTTTTTGTGTGTTTCATAGATTTCATTTGAGATTTTAGATCTACTGAGAATAAAACAGTAAGCTGCCATGAGTTTGGTCAAAGATAAAGTAATAATTTCTAAAAGGTTTTACAGCGCTGCAGTCTCTATATTCAATAAATGAATATCAGACAAGTTAGGAAGTTTGGCTTCTTGAAGTTGCAATATATATTCATAAGAACTTTAACCTTCACATGAATAAAGAATAAACATTCTTCCAACACACACACACACACACACAACAAGACAACAAGACTTTGAAGACAATTTTCCTGAAGGGATGAGGTAATTTTGAGAGAGTGACCCCTTTTATCAGAAGCAGAATGGGATTTAATATATAAGGTGGTGCATAACAATAAACACAGAAATAAAATAAAAGTCTTCAAAAGTCAAGAATCATAAATATAAAATAGATATATTTACAATAAAATCTATGAAAAAATATGCATTATTCAAATGAAAAGAGTGTTTGAAACGAAGAGGGTGTGCAAAACACTGACCAAGGGGCGTGCAATCATTCACAGTGTTAAAGTATAAATAAATGTGCAGAGTGCAGCGATAATAATCCACCGTGCATTGAACTGTTTACTGTGATAAACCTGAGTAAAACATATCATAAGTTGTTTAAATATTACTGTATTCGGGTCAGTCAATCGTGATTATCTCTGCATTTGTGTCCGTCAATCAGTCACGGGTGTGTTTCTGCGTCATCACTTTTCTAGCCAATCGCGTGGCGACGTCCAGAAACGGGGCACCCGAGACATAAACCTCGCAAACATGGCGACGCTCCGAAGAGAGTACGGAGATTGGAAATACGACCGTTTTTAACCGAGAAAATAACCTCCTCCTCGCATGTTACAATGTGGTGGGGTTAGCGAGAGCCACCGCACTCACAGCCTTTTTAGACGATGTTTGCAGAGGTAAGTTAGCGCCGGTGAAACAGACGCGCTGTGTCGTTACTGTAGTTTGTTACTGTGGCTAGTTAGCTCGTAGCAGCTAGCGCCTTAGCGTTAGCCCCGCAGGTAAACACTCAGCCTGACAGGGAGAGGACGGCGCACACAGCCGCTGTGTTTCCCAGAAGGGCTGCCTGCTATAAGTGGCAGTCAGCCCTGGATTACACCGTTAACGCTAAGTTAATACGATGAAGCTTAGGATATCCGCACTGTCAACACCGTGTAGGAATTAGCTCGACACAGGCAATGTCGGTAGTATGCGTTTAGATTATGAGTAACGTCCCTCAACGACGAATTTCTACATCACAACAAACACAGGTGAGCTGGTCATTAGCTGTTTGAACGGACTAAAACCAAAATGTTAAAGGTTGAAAGAAAGTTATCTGTTTGGCGTCAGCGAGGTGGGTTAAAAGCACAGCTGTTGACCAAACATTCACGTTACGCGGTGACAGCTAGCCGGGATGATAACAGTGCTGTGGCGTTTTACTTTCACACCAGGGAAAGTCTGACACATGCATACACAGCTGAGATGTTTCCAGTAGCCAGACTGTCAGTGTGAATAGCCCCCTTCTCTTGCCAAACATAGGCTTGCCTTAAAATATTAATAGGGTTTCTTGAGGCCATTGTTGTAGAGATTACGCCTTAGCTTTGTGACCACTAAGCCTGACAAGCTGTTTTTTTTTTTTAGTATGACATGTGATGACACTGTAGTTTTGCTGCTACAGTCCTCACGTGGTGCACTTTCCCAATGCACACTGGTAAACTGATTTTCAAAGAGATAAACTGCTGACCATGACATCTGCTGACAGACCACACTGTCCACCTCACCTGAGCGGCAGGTGACCTTACCACAGCTAGGCACCTCTCCAGCACTTTAAGTACAGGTTTAGCCCTCAGTAATGTAATGAGGCTTGATGTCTGACAGGGAGGGAGTACTGATTTCTGCGTAACATGCAGTCAGGTGTCAAACTAGAGCTTAGTAGAGCTTTGCAAAATAACCTTTTAGTCTGAAGTAAATTATGGGCTTGTAAAGAGGCGTCCCGTGATGAGTTGTGGCTTCACACCAGCATTGTAGTGACATCTTTACTGTGGATTTAAGAGGTAAATTGATGTCAGGCATGCTACAATAGATGCTGCAGCTTTAACTGATCACCATTGTCATCATTATCGTCTGTCGCCTCTCTGTTAATAATAAGGCGCTGGGTTCAGTCCAGTCGACTCCCCTCTGACCACTTCACCTCCTAGGTTTTGTCTCAGACTTTCAGTGATATTATGTTTATTATAGTTAGTTATCTGAGTTCTGCTATGATTTGTGTTTTCGTGTTATTTGCTTTAAAATGCATGTTTGCACACTGAGTTGGAATGCAAATGTCGCTCTTGTGTTTGTACACTTGAGTTTGTTTGTCATAAGGGGGTGTGTGAGTGCCTTGTGTGTTTATCCTCAGACACACAAAGTTATCTCGCTGCTTTTCACCCCTGGCTAAAAATAAGTGTCTTAATCAAAGCTTTGTAGACTTTAAGGCTAGCATGCCATCAAATCAGGCTCGCTTGTCATCTAGGGCACCTCACCCTGCTTCCTTCAATCGATCGAAGCGGCTGCCCTGCCAAACCAGCTGACACATTTGAAGAGTTACGTTAATTGTTTCCATTCCGGATATATCCACGGTGTGTCTAGGTCATGCTAAGACACAGAATGCAGTTCACATTTGGCATCATTATGATTGTGTTCTGCTTTATTTTATCAGTTGAATCATTTTATTTTGAACCTCTATAGCTGCTAAGCTAAAAACAAAAACAAATTTGGGACAGCTCAGGTGATGCAGACACCTACCTTGCAGGCTGGGGTTCAATTCCCAATAGGCGCACCTCTGGCTTGTTTGTGCATTCCCATTGTGGGACACTGCTGGCCTAGTGATTCCTACTAGTTGGTTGGGATCATAGGTGTCTAATAAACATAAACCTCCAGCCCTCTTGGCCCTTCTGAAGCGGAGAGGGCTGAAGCTGAAAAGAAGTAGCAGGGGACTGACTAAGTGACTTCACCTTCACCAGGGTAACAGCGGAGTGGAGCACTATCAAACCACAGCTCAAGCGAGCTAGCCACACCAAATTGGACAGAAAATACAGCTTAGCCGTACAGCTAAAGAGTAAATCGCTAACTGGTACCTCGCCTTGGCTACAAGTCTTTTTGTGGGATGTGTGCTACAGCTGCAAAAGTCAACATTTAGTGTTCGAGTAAGTTGTCGGGCCACAATGAACTGCCAGAAAAGCATCAGTGCTCCTCTGCGTAGATTGATTACAAGTGTCTTGAACTGTACTGGAGAGAGAAACATCATTTGATGATGGAGTGTTCGATATGTCAGCCCAAAGCATCTGCATTTGTTATATTTCTCCACTCAATCATCTACTCATGTGTTCACAAGTATTATCCATGACCACTTCAGAAAGTCTAGTACTTCCTTACATCACATTTCTTTTTTAGTTACAGCTATCCATCTGTGATCATAAAATCCAAGATGGATTGCAGGGCCAGAGTTTATAGTCCATTCAAGGTGATCATAAAAACTGTCCTTTCGCTCTCCTCACTGTGTAGCTACTGTCAAAGGATGGTAATAAGTAAAAGTATGAAGCACTTGTTACATTTTAATCAATTCTTCACATCTGTACGAGGTTAAGTACTCTGCTGATCATCTAGTTTGAGCACTTCACTCATTTGTCTCGTAGTTTTTCAGGGGAAACGTGTGGAGCTCGTTGGACTGTTTTGGAGTGGAGTGGAGTCATGTTTGCCTTGTCTGCTCTCCTACTGTACTTGTTGCTCCACCTAATGTTAAACAAGCTCGGTTAATGATAGCTAGAGGCTTGTTAGTAAGGGATTGCACAGCACAGGTTTTGAAGAGCGCGCTGTTTGATTTGCCCACCCTCTGCTCGGCCGACTGTGTTGCAGAATAGGTTAGATAAACTGGTGAGATTTCAGCCAACCTGTGAACAAGACAACAGCTACATTTAATAATACTTCCTCTTTATAATCTTTGACAGGTCAGGTCTTATTTTAAATATTTTTTTTAGGAAGTTAACGATCATTACTAGTGCATTTTGTTAATTGCACAGTTTCACTTCTATACTCTTTTGGTGGTCCTAGTGGATTAGACCAGCATGATCATTGTCTCACTTTCACTGCCTCTCAGGCATTAACCATGAATCTCCCATAGGAGAGCTTTAATGGGCTAAGTTAACCTCTCGCCCAATTACCACACTGATCAGGGTTGCAGCTAAGCACTTGAGGACATGGATCACAAAAATAGCAATATCCACTCTTTAGCGGTTCTTCCATGTGTGTGCGTGTGTATATGTGCGGTGCAACTTTGTATACTAGTTGTGCCAGGAAATGGTAATCTCAAAGACACTGATAAGAGGCTGTGCATGTGCCTGGAGTCAAGGACGTGGAGTACTCCTCAAAAACCTTAGCCTCTCTATGTGGCAGTGCTTTTAAACATTTAGATTATGCACAGTTCAAGTTGCTGCTAGTCATTGTAAGTTTGTGTGTGTGAGAGAGAAAGCAAGAAAGAAAGAGGGAATGGGCAGATAAAAGCAGAGCTATGATATAAGTTTATATTTTGCTATCACAATTTAAGACTAGATATGTGTTTTTGGTTATAATAAAGTTAAGAAAGAAGAAAGTAACACAAATTTATGACACCATTTTAGTGTTGTAGTAAAGTGAATTGATCAGATTTTTCACCTTTATCTTTGCATCTTATCACTAAATTATGTACATTTACACACGTTTTACGACATTTGTGTCTATCTGCATGTGCAGACATCTTGTTCAGAGACTCGAAGTATCGCTGCGCTCGTGTTAATGTTTATGTGTCCGGGTCTGAGTTGCGTAAGAGTATGCCTAGATGTTTAGATGTGTGCATTCCCGATGGGCTTGGGTGTTAATCACTGGAACAGATGGTTCATGTTTAAAACCCAGTGTAAGCTGTAATGACTCAAGAGTGTCGGTTATCATCTGTCCTACAGAGCCAAGCAGACTCATCACGCAGCTCTACTGATAGCCTTCCACATTCACTGCTGCTCACTGGCACCATTGACGTCACACCGGACTTACGTTACTCATTTGAACTTCATTCAAATACTTTCTCGGGGAATGATTGCCTTTAGTATGATGGACTCTGGATTTCCTTTATGTTGGCAAATTACCTTTACATCAAAAGCGGCAAAAGTTAAAATAAGAGAGCAGTACATTCCTGATAATAGTGTTGAGCTGCTCATATTGTTTTTATTGAAAGGGGTATTACACCACTGGGAATATTGTCTTTTCATAAAACTGGGCTGTCTATGCAGTAGACAATAGTAGTAATATATTTTAAACTGGTGCTACATGACCAGAGAAAAAGGGGCATGGTTTCCGCTTTTGCTCAAAAGGTTAAAAAAACCTACAACAACCAGAATGCACCGGACCCCTCAACGCTCGGGCTGGTGGGTGACACACTGTGTGATTTCATGCAGGAAAACACGGCGGCCTGGTCACAAACTTTCCCGTATTAAACAGACAGTACACCAAAATATATTTCTGAAATCATTTGAGGTGAGGAATAGGTAATGCATATAAAACCTTGATTCATATTTGATCAGCACTTCCTAGTATGATGGTTTAATTTGGAGTTTGGTGAGCCGGTGATGCATCGTATTTGGTTACAGATTCTGCGACATGCCCTGATACTCTTATCCTAACTCTAACCATATCAGTCCTCAAAAAAAGTGTCACATTAAACTGATACAGAAATTCAGCACTAAAACTACCCCAGTGTGTACAGTATATAAGGAAAAAGCACAAACCTGGCCCACATCCACTACATATTGACGAAACTCAAATATTTTGTCTGATATCTTTGACAGTGTGCTCTTGGGTTCTGCGTACCAATGTCTAGACTGTTTGTTGTTCACTGGAGAGGTTAAATGAGCAGTTGCTGCTTCAGATAAACCCACAGTTACTTTATTACCACACTATTATCGTGTGTGTGTGTGTGTGTGTGTGTGTGTGTGTGTGTGTGTGTGTGTGTGTGTGTGTGTGTGTGTGTGTGTGTGTGTGTTAGCATGTTGCTTAGGCCTGGTGGTAATAAATGTGTCTGCGATGACTATAGTGAGCTGCTGAAAGCTTCTGAACATTGGAGCAAACAGCCTTCTCAGTGATTACTGCGTGGATGAAAGGTAAACAGAGTATAAGTGTTACTAAAGGTCAAGTTGTTCAATGAGGTTTTCATGAAAGTCATTACTTGGAGTTTAATTTGGTTTTCTAGTCAATAGTGACAACATCGTGCCTGATAACAGTGTTATAGTCGCCCTGGAAGTGTCAGAGTTCAGGACACTGTTATTTATCTAACACAGGCAAAGTTTGTGGCAGGAAACTGCTCCATGGACAGCATTCCTTTGTTTTTCTACCACTCCTAGCTCTTCTTTGACCAGCTTTATTCTCCTCCCAGAGTCCTAACCCTGCGATTAGTGACTTTGTCCCAGCCAGTTATGACTTGAGAAACAGAGTAGTCAAGCCAGTTTGGACACATTCTGCAGCCTGGACACCAGTGTGTTCACATACAGTCAAGACACTTGGCTATAGTTAGCTTTTTACAGTAACCTGATGTGTTGAAGTTCTTGTGTGTAACAATCCAGTTTTCCTTAATATAAAGATTTAGAGCAACTTGGTGAACGCAGCTACATTTCTGCCAGGAGACCTAATCTCAGCCAATGTACAAAGTGTTGACTGAATGTTTGTTTACTAGTTTATTTTTCTTATTTTTTTAGATTAATGGTGTATTTTTTTATCCAAACATATTTTAGTTGTAAGACTGAAATTGCAATAAATAAGTTTAATTACGATAGTTTCTATAGAAAGGAAGCCTCCGTCAGCCTTGGTTCAAAGTATGAAAGGCAAGAGAACTAATGACTGACCAGGGTATCGTTATGATTTTATTGATACCGATATCCAGTACTTATTTGGTTAGTTATTGATACTATTTGCCATAATTTGGTGCCAAGAATAAAGACATGACATGAAAAGATGTGGAAAGATTCAACAGTTAAAATACAAAATGAGTTCTTGCATTTAGCTTGGAAGTTTCGTAAAGTGAGCCCACGCTTGTCTACGAGTTTAGTGGTATTTTGGTACTGACCAGTCAGGAACCAGTGCTGGTTTAGTACAAGTTCTTGATCCACATCCCTACAGACTAGTCTACATGTACATGGGGGTTTTATAGTAATTGCTGCACATATAAACCTGTTCTGTTCCCCGTCCTAACCTGAATTCTGCCATAACCACGTTTCTAAATGAAGTGCCGTGCGTCATATATTCCAAGGCGTGCTAAGAAATGCTATTGTTCTCTTACTGTAACGACACGTTTAAAACCAGTTCTGCCGTCTTATCTCATCCTACACTTTTGACAGGGCTTAGCCTAGTCTAGTAGTCGTTTGGCTTGTAACAAATAAATAAAGTCAGGGTCAGTGGGTCCCCGCTGACAGCCGTCGGCATCAGGTTTTAATTTTTCCAGTGTGCTGTGTAATCAGCTGGTCCTCAGCTGGTGTGGTGACTAGAGATGTCACAAGCTGATCTGCAAGATCTGAACCGAAGCCAATCAAGTCATTGTATTAATTGACTCGTATCAGATTTATGAAGCCCGATCCGATTGAGACCTTTTGTTCGTTGTAACCCATCATGGTCTGCATACACCACAGAGCACCACGGACAAAAGTAGGCAGTTTGAATAGAGATATCCACACTGAAAGGACCTGCAGCAACTACCAATGTCAAACTAAAGAAAATAATGTCTTACAATTTTTTTTATTGCAGTAAGTTAATTTTTTTCCCTTTGCGTTAAAGCTCAAGTATTGAAATTTCCTGAGATGTTGAGAATACATTTAGTTTAGAGGTGAAATCTATTCATTTTAATAACATGATGAACATTATTATGCAGACACACCATGCTGTACCATGTACAACCCTTTCACTGCCATACTTAGTGGACCAACCACAAATCTTCTTGCTGCTGATACTTGTTGTGAGCAGATAGTCAATATTAATATGACCCAGATTGGGAGTGGAAACAAAAGAAAACTTCATCAAGACATCGTAGTCATGAGGCGTGCATGTGTGCTTACTCTAGATTTTTGTTTAAAATGAGCACAAGACATTTTGTTCAACGTCAATTTTAGAGGCTTACCCTTGTTCAGTGGTCTTCCATAATTTTCTCAGGCATTCTAGTAATAGATAAAAATTGTGGTAGAGCCACAGGTTGCACTTGGCCTGGTTCACATATTGAGCATATTCTCTAACAGTGGTTTCTTTAGCGTTGATTCTCAATAGCCTCCCTGTGTGTCGAGGTCATTCTGTACATTGTACGTGGCTGGCCCATGTGTCCCAGTGTGACACAGTTGGCAGCCAGTCTAATATGCGTTGTGATCCGATTGTCCATAGCCGGCTGTGGCAGAGAGAACAATGTCTCAGTGTCCTGAGGAAGCTCTGTCTGTCCTATCTGGCTCCATCAGTGGAGCTGCTTATCTAAGGAACTCTAGTATGAATGTAGGGCAGCCGAAGATCATCACTGCTGATCATCGCGCTGTCTGTCAGTGACTCTATCTGACGGTTCCACGGTCAGAGTGTGACCTTGATACAGTGCGAGTTGTTCACGTTAAACCACTTCTGTGTAGATAACTGCACCCTTAACTCTTGACACTAGATATATTATAGCACTTTGCTACAATTAGCATGGCCTCATTTCATTAGTCCACCTTGCACCTGTAATGGTGACACTGTTTCTAAAGTACCTCAAAGCCAGTTTGGCATATCCGTACGGCTGTTGCTTGTTACCAATCAGCCAACACATCTGATATCAGCTTATATATCCATCTAGTTGTAATGTTTGCACACAAACACATATATCCATAGCATGGGTCTTCATACATACACAAAAAGAGCCCTACACCCTTTAACGAAAGAACGTAGTTGACTGCCTGCAACGTTGCGGACTCTGTCGAACTGTGCAGGAGTGTGAGGTAGTGAGTACCAGAACCCTCCTTTATCTGGAGAGTGTGGATTCAGTCCTCCATGATCCAGTCATGCTTTAGTGTGCACCTCTTGATTGATGGTTTGATGTCATGGCTGAACACGGCTTCTGAAAATTTGCAGGAACAATGCTGTTTATCTCGTCCTACAATAAGGTGAAAGCATCAGCAGTCACTTCCAGTTAGCTCCAGTCTGCCAGCCTGGTCTTGTCTTCTCTGACTCATATATTTAGCAGGAAAAAGTCACACTAAAGTTTTCTGCTGTTTTTAATTTTTTTAATTACAATAATTGTATCTCTTAAAGCTACCAGAGTAACCTCGGTGGGAAACTGGGACACAGAGTTGCTAGCTGGAAACGAGAGCTTGGTTTCCTGCACTGACAATAACAGGAAAGCCATTGGATGTGACACACGAGTACGCACACACACACACACACACAGTCTATGCCTGATACACTCTAATCATACAACACACCACAGTGTGTGTCTTTTTAAATAATCTTTTCCTGTGCAGACATCTAAAGTGTAGAATAGTGGTTTTATTTCTGCTCTGTGAATGAGGTCATTGTACAGTACAATTGTCTAATCATTTGATTTAATGTGTGTCAGCATGCTGCTGATTTTATCATTTTTTCTTTACAATGAAGCGATCGAGTCCAAAAAGTGTTACATGGAGATTTTGGTGGTGCTTTTGAGCATGAAGAAGTATATATTTTTGGTCTTTAGTCTTAGTTTGTCTTGATCAAACATCACAGAGTCTTTCATGAGTAGCTCTAACAAGCTTTAAGCTGAAGTGCACAGAGTATATAACTTTAATCTTTATTGTGTTTTGTGTGTTTCAGGCCAGTCTGTCCATCTGGGGATGGGGGGGTCTTGGAGTTGTGCTGTTCCTCGTCACCTTTGGACCCTTTGCCATATTCTACCTGGCCTTTTATATCTTCTGCTTCATTGGAGGGTGAGCGGGAAGACTTCTCAAACCGTTCATCATGACTTTGCATAAGCACGCTGTCTCACATTAACCACAACACTCTCACTTCTGTTTTCCAGGGGCTTCGCGGTCACTCTGCTCTATGGAAAGATCAACTCGGAGAAACACCTGGAAAAGTGTGAGCAGTCTTACTTGCCACCCACACAAATTGGTATACTGAAGGTAAAAGCACACTTAACACACGCTCATTTTTACCTCGTCTACACAAACAAATTAGTCGCTAATCAAGTCCTTTTTGTGTTTCTTTTTGTCTCCTACAGACATTGGATGAGATGAGGCTGGAGATGAAGCCCATAAAAATTGACAGGAGACTGACTGGCTCCAGTTTCATAGATGAACCACTACAACAGGTGTGTGTGTGTGTGTGTGTGTGTGTGTGTGTGTGTGTGTGTGTGTGTGTGTGTGTGTGTGTGTGTGTGTGTGTGTGTGTGTGTGTGTGTGTGTGTGTGTGTGTTTTGGTTGCGTATGTGACTTCCTGAGCCAAAATATCAGTTTCACAACAAGAGTTTAAGAAAGCGATCACACATGGCCAATGCTCTGACGTAATAATAAAGTCGCAATAACATTTTATACATTCATATTTTGAGTATTTCCTGCCCCTGGTATGGTGTCACCAGCTCAGCGAAAATCTCATTTAGGCATTATTATATGAAGTACACATAGCTAAAACTTGCACAGCCCTGCAATAAGTCCTACCGTCATGCACGTGTTTTAGAGAGGTGTTGAACTTCGTGATCATTTTGGAGGCAGCAGTTTGTGCTGCCGTTGAACTGTATTTATCTAACATGTAAATTACAAGTGCAAATGTTGTGAACGGTGAAAGAACGTCCTTGTGGCTGCTTTGAAGTGTAGTTGAAGTGTATGAGATGGCATAGCCCAGTGATCGGTCATAAAAGGCATTGAACAGGTGATCATGGGAAAGCAGCTCAGGAGAGGAGATAACAGGATTATGAACGGGTGACAAACACTAAGGCTCCAGGCTTTTTGGACACTGGCCTGCTTAAGTCATTGAGTCACTGCATGACCCCCTAAAGCCTCACATGTGCCTGACATTCACAGGATGTCGGTTCCTTGTGTTTTGTGTCATTGGATTAGTCTCGAGCAGGATGACTGTCAGCTTATAAAAGCTGGATTTTGTCCCACCAATGAAAATATAATTAATCAAACTATAATGAAATAACTAAATAAAATTAGAGCTTAATTTGAGTATTGACAACATGCAGTATTGCTGGCACGCACTTACACAAGAAGAGAGAGGTCACTTATTACTGGTATGACCTCTTCACACATAGTTCGTTTATGTAGTTAGTTTCTTATTTTTGTCCTCATGCTGCAAATATCACTATTTTCTCTCTAGACATGAACATCTTTAAAATCAGTTTTATCTATTTTACCTCTGGACCACACACTGATTTTGTATTTATGACAACTACAAGGCTTAAAAGAAATTAAGTTTTCATTTGTATTAATAAATAATAAACTGCATTTATTGCAAAAGTTAAATACTATGTTTACAAAACAATACTTAAATGTACTCTAGATTAATAAATTCACATAAGGAGATGATGCAATGCCTTCTAAAATCTTATCTGACATACTGTCCAGGAGAAAACGTATCTGTCTTTTCTGTGCTAACAGAAAGTGGAACTGTTTTTAAACTGTGAAACTGTCAGTGTTTCAGCAACACTCCGTACATCACGTGGCTTAAGTAAAGGGAAAAGACCGTTGCAGCACTGACGTGTAATATTTTCACTCTCTGGCTGTGAGTCTGCCGGTAATTGACTCAAAAATCTTTTAGGCTTAACGCATTCGTAAATAGATCCTCCAAGTGACGGTTCAGCTGTCCGTCAGCATTGCACACAGGGAAGATACGTTCAGTGGCTTTTTGTCTGCTACTCATAGTTTGTTTTCTTTCCTCCCCATCCTGTGGTTCCAACACTTCCAGCAGCAACCTCTTAGCATGTTGTCTTCAGTAAAGCCCCGTGGCCGGCAGAGTTAAGTGCAGACACAGCAGTTTGCGATGGTCAGATGACGTTAACTGCTCTACTATGGTGCTTCTGTTCTCCCTTCCTCCCTGGGAAATGCACACTAATCATTTCAGCAGCATGTGAACCTTGAGTTCTTGCACAGCTTAACGTGTCATCACGTAAACCTGTGTCATGCTCTCTGAAAGACATTTGTGTTATCGATTTTTCTCTTTTCTCACATTAAAAAGACTCTCATGACAAAGTCCTCCCTCCCTCTGCAGCTCATACAGTAGCAGCATATATTGACAATAACACTGATTCATGTGTTGGCTTCATTTGATGCAACAGAGCACAACTAAGTGAATGATTTACTCGGGTTTCCTCGGACCTAATAGCCCAGTAATTTCTTCTCTGGACGTTTGGACTAGACATTGGCAATCAACAGATTTTAAATTATGTTTCGAATTAGATTTATTTACCCATCTCACACTTAAATCTGCTGCAGCATTTAATTAACCAGCTGCTCAATCTCTCTGTTTACTTTCCACCTCCTCAGTCCAGCTCATTGGGGTTGTCTTTACTGAATTTCTTTTCTATTTACACCCCTCTCCTCCTCCATATTTCTTTGTCTCTGTAGGTAATCCAGTTTGCTCTGAGAGACTACATCCAGTACTGGTACTACACTCTGAGCGAGGATGAGTCTTTCTTATTGGAGATCAGACAGACGCTGCAGAATGCCCTCGTCCAGTTCTCTACAAGGTACAAGACACATCGATGCATTGAATATTTTCTGTATTTCAGTTTTACTTCTTTAAATGTTCTACATTATTTGTGCATGTATGCTCATGTGCTAAGGTCCAAAGAGGTGGACTGGCAGCCTTACTTCACCACTCGCCTAGTGGACGACTTTGCCACCCATTTACGTGTCTTTAGAAAAGCCCAGGATCGCCTCGCTGACAGAGAGGACAAACAAAGTAAGCAGACACATTCATACTCACTTGTTTTCTCATTAAAAATCCTGCCTAAGTTGATTCTTTAGCAATGATTGGAATTATGTAGTTTAATCAGATTTTGGTGTCTCTGATAGAGTACACAATAAGATTTGATTACAATTGTGGTGCAGACAAATCCTGCCATGAAGTTTTTGATTAAGTCCGATAATGAGAATTTTGACATTAGTGGTGGTGATGAGAATGAAAATGAGCGATGTCTGAACAGGGGACATAACCGAGGAGCTGGTGGATTCCTTCTTTGAGGCCGAGGTGGAGATGGAGAGGAAGATTTGTCGAGACGTGGTGTGCACTTCACACAAGGATGAAGAAGGTAAACGCTTCTGTAACACATCTAGCCGTACAGTTCACACAGTGGTGAAGAACTCTTCTCACAAATGTGTCACCGTTTGATGCTGTAACTAGTAAAAACTTAACGTATTCCGTGTGTGTGTGTCAGGTTTTCTTCGGGACTTGTGCGAGCTGCTTTTGTATCTGTTACTACCTCCTGGAGATTTCCACAACAAGAACATGAGATACTTCCTAAGGGTGAGTGCACATAAGATAAACACTCTCACTTACACAGTTTGTCAGATGATCACAACACACGTGACTTCATTGATCAGAGAATATGAGGCGCAAAATCACATATTCAGTCACACAATATGTCATACAACCCATGTTGTTAATTTATCTTGGTTAAGACAGTGGCCAAATCCTGCTGTCACTTTGGCTGCCATCCAGCCATGAGTATTATTTTCCAACAACACAATGCTCCTGAAGAGACGGTGCTGAGGTATCAGACCAAGTGACGACATGTTTGTAGTGTAAATTATGAGCGTACCTCTTTGTTTGTTTGTTTTTGTAGGAGGTGCTCGCACGTGGTGTGCTGCTTCCCCTGATCAACCAGCTGAGCGACCCAGACTACATCAACCAGTTTGTCATCTGGATGGTGAGAGCTGACACTCACACCCACCCATACCTCCTACCGTTTATCTGTTACTTGATCTGGGCTTTCATGTAAATAATATAAAGACTATTCAAGAAAGCAAATGAAATGCTGTTGATGTGTAAATGCATGTGATTTTGTATAGATACGGGACTCCAGCTGCAACTATGAAGCCTTCATGAACATACTAAAGCTGACGGACAAACCTGCTGAACTGGAGGCCGTCAAGGACAAGGTGCTGGAGGAGCTACAGTACCTCCGCTCCCTGGACACCGCTGGAGATGGTGGGCACTCACTTTTTTTGGTTGACATACAGATGCGCACACACATGAAAGTAGGAAGACACTAAGCACATGCGTTACGTTTTGCTTACCTCTCCCCTCCTTTGTTTCTCTGTCCTTTAGACATCAATGTGATTAAGAACCAGATTAACAGTCTACTATTTGTGAAGAAGGTGTGTGAAACCAGGATCCAGAGACTACAGTCTGGCAAGGTGAGAAACTGCAGGACAGCCTTCTAGTGCTTATACTGGAGACAAATAAAAAACACACTACTGTTTGCTGGTAAAATTTTGTCTGCAAGTATCTGCTGGAATCGCTCAAAGCCAGTTTGTTAGTTACGTTTTATTACTGCTTGTTTAAGAAGGTTTTTATCTGTACCAGACTTATACTTATCGTTTTCCTGTGCTGTGTAGGAGGTGGATGCCTTGAAGCTGGCAGCCAACTTTGGCAAGCTGTGTGTTATCCCACTGGATCACATCCTCATCCACAACATAGCTCTGCAGTTCTTCATGGGTAATTCTGGAAATGTCATCATCACATATACCATGAATGCCAAACGTCATCCCTACGTCTTAAACCTGAACATTTCTGTTAATCCTTAATCCATTTCTCTAGAATTTATAACTCCAACCTGTCTCGTTGACTCACTCCTTTTCAATCCCACATGACCTCAACATTGACGAGATTTTAAAAGGTCACACCACGCTATAGATCAGATTACCATAAAGTGTGTGTGTGTGTGCATGCTAAGAGTCAAACGAAGGTCTGACATGATCTGGTGTGAAAAAAAAGAGCCAGCAGCCTAAACGTTTTAGCTGAATCTGTTATTGTAGCATTTATGCTGCTTGAAATGTTTAATTAAGAAAATATTTTTCAAAATAAATATATATAAACTCCCAAACTGTATCAAACCAAAGTTAGAAAAGTGGAAGTCCACAGAATCTAGTTAACTAAGAATGTAACGGTAGATGGATCCTTAGTTACAAGATAACAAGACACCACAAGCGGCCAAAAGTGTCGTTTCACTCACTGTAAATGCATGTGTAACCAAAGTGCCGCAGTACACAGACACCATTTGGACCAACTCTCGTGTGCCTTTTGATCCAGACTTTATGCAGGCAGCAGGTGCCCAGGCAGAGCTGTTCTTCTGGCTCACTGTGGAGGGTTACAGGGTGACGGCTCAGCAGCAGCTGGAGGCCATGCAAGGCTGGCAGAAAGATGGCAAGAAGCAGCCCAGCGCCACCAAGGGGCTGCTGAAGGCAGCTGCACTGGGTGTCTACGAACAATACCTCTCTGACAAGGTGGGAGGCCTGTTGAAATAACATGTGTTTCATCTTATGTTAGCATTAAAAGAAGATTAAATGCAGTAGCTACAAAGAATGTTATTCTTTACCAACGTTCATCTTCCCCAACCAGGCGTCCCCCAGGGTGCAGGTGGACGAGGCGTCAGTAATAAAACTAGGGGAGAAGCTACAGAAAGACGACCCTACACCAGAGATATTTGATGAAATCCAGAGAAATGTATGTTTTATCTGTACATGAGGGGATTTTTTGAACCATGCCAATACTCTGTATATACTCATTTGCATAGCTTTTAGAATCTGTTTGGGAAATTAAAAAAATTTCTTGTTTTTTTTCTTTTTTTGAATGTGCTGCTTCCCCTCTGTTCTCCACCTGTTCATAAATTGTTTCACACATATTTCGCACCAGGTGTATGACATGATGCTACGTGATGAGCGCTACTACCCCTCCTTCAAGCAGAGTCCTCTCTACGTCCGCATGCTTGCAGAGCTGGACATGTTGAAAGAGCCGAGCTACCGGGGATCTGATGATGGCGAAGGAGAATCCTTCAACGGCTCTCCCACAGGAAGCATAAACTTAGTGAGTTTTTATCACTTCCTGTTGCAGGGCTCAGAAAAAATACTGATGTACTGTTTTTGTTTCCCTTTATCTACGGTGAAGTAGCACTATACTGTGTTATTAACAAACCGCGTAGTTTAATGATGACTTGTTTCTGTGATTTCAGTCTTTGGACGACTTGTCCAATGCCTGCCACGATGAATCTATGCACCTACATGCCTTCATCTCCGACACAGGTACACACACACAGACACTCACAGTCTTAGATGCACCGTCTAGAAGCGTGTGTTCTAACTGCTCAGGTTGAGAGTGGGTGAATTTGCTTACTGGGTATCCTTTAGCCCCTTTTTGTGCCTCCCTGCATGCTTTTTTTCTTTCAACGTTTCACCTCTTCCTCCGTTCATTATGTCTGCCTTGTCACTTCATGCTGTTCCAGTATTCTTTATTTCTTTCATTTTATCACCTTCACTGTTTTTCTGTTCTTCCTTTTTCCTTCCTCCTTCTGTCCCCCTCCTTTCCTCTCATTCTGTCTTCCTTTTATCACATTCCCACACCTTCTGCTCTGTATTCTTTCTTTTGCTTGCTCTTCCTTTCCCCTCACACTTTGAACCTGCACACACTTTCCTTTCTTTTCCACCCTCTTTCTTTCTTCTGGTTTCATCCACCCTCTCAACCTCCATACCCATTTTGGATGTATTGCCCGGGCTGGGTAGCTGACGCTTGTCTCCCTGGATTCTGGGGTGCTGCAGGGGTTTGTAATGACCATGGTAAGACCTACGCGCTGTACGCCATCACTGTTGTCAGACGCAACCAAGACGGTACTGAGGACTGCTGGAAGACCTATCGCCGCTACTCTGACTTCCACGACTTCCATATGAGGATCACTGAAACGGTGTGTGTGTGTGAGCTAAGTAATGTGTGTACCAGCTGTTTAGAAGTAATCAAGATTGTTATTTTAAAACGTGTAGCAACAACTCATGAACTTGGTTGTCTCCTCCTGAGTGTATTTATTCTGTTTTTAGTTTGAGAACCTGGCATCGATCCTCAAGCTGCCAGGGAAAAAGACCTTCAACAACATGGACAGAGACTTCTTGGAGAAGAGAAAAAAAGACCTCAATGCTTACCTACAGGTAAAAGTTTTACATTTTGCTGTTTTTGTTTCTGAAATTCTGAATGCCTTTATTGCCTTGCATCATTTTGCGGAGTGTATATTAATAACTTGTGCGTGTGTGTTCCAGTTGCTGCTGAACCCAGAGATGGTGAAGGCCTGTCCAACCCTGATTCCTTATGTTTATGACTTCCTAGAGAACAAGGCCTACAGCAAGGGCAAGGGAGAGTTTGCACGCAAGGTCACTACATTTTTTCAAGCGTTTCAGTATCTTTTTTTTTTTTTTTTTTTACTATATAACGTATATATATTTAATATTGTAGTATGTTGCACAGAAGAATGCATACTCTTAATCATAGAGATATGCTGTAGTTTACAGATGACTATTTGTAACTGGTTTTATAACGTACATGATCTTCTTTTGTGTTATCCACCCAACAGATAGACACATTTGTAAATCCTCTGAGGAGCTCCATGAGAAACGTGTCCAACGCGGTGAAAGCCCTGCCAGACAGTCTGGCTGAGGGCATGACCAAGGTCTCTGATAACATGGGCCGCATGTCAGAAAGACTGGGCCAGGACATTAAACAGTCCATACTCAAGGTAACGCCATCACATGGCGCAAGAACATAGCATCCTAATAAAGGAAAGCAAAGCAGTTTAGTTTTTCTTCTTTTTTTTTTTTATCAGTGTAAAAGTGTAAATAACTCACAATCCTCCTCTTTTTCATCACTGTTCTGACAGGGTAGTTCCTCACTGACCTCTGACAATCCAGTCTTTGTTTTTTTCCCCCAGGTGCCTCCACTCCTCCCCAAGTCTGACATCGACCCTGAACACTGTCGAGTCTCTGCTCAGCTTGACGACAACGTGAGTCACTGGGCATGTCGGGTGGTTGGTGTTTCATTTTTTCCTTGTAATTTCTTTCTTTATTGTTTATTTGTGTGTCCAGGTGGATGATAACATTCCTCTGAGGGTAATGCTGCTGCTGATGGACGAGGTGTTTGACCTGAAGGAGAAAAACCAGTGGCTGCGCAGGAACATTAAGAACCTGCTGCAGCAGCTCATCAGGGCCACATATGGAGACACCATCAACAGGTCAGAGAGCAGAGTACAGTTCACAGAGATCTGCACCCGTCATTTACATTACATTTACATTTAGTCATTTAGCTGACGCTTTTATCCAAAGCGACTTAGAAACAAAGCGACTATGTCATGTTAGTGCAGCAATAAGTGCTGTGACAGTTCTAGAAGGGGGTAGGTTTTGCATGTCCATCGGAGGGCGTTACAGTAATCTAGTCGTGAGATGACCACAGCCTGTATCAGTCGCTGGGTAGCACATTGAGTTAGGTAAGGCCTGAATTTTTCTTATGTTGTAAAGTGCAAAGTGACACGACCATGCAACTGAGGAGACATGATTAGGGAAGGTTAGTTGGTCACATAAAAATGACCCCAAACTCTGCCAAACCTGTTAACAATCTTCATTTTGGTGACTGCGTTTGTTAAACATTTAAACCAAAGTACAGTATTTCAAACATCTCACTAACATGCACATGTCAGTATCTTCATTGCAGAGCCAGTTCCACCTGAGCAAACAGCAAAATAGGATTAATGTTCTCAGATCACAGGATGTTTGCATATACTTCAACTGAACACCAGCACACGTGTCTTACAGAAAACAAAGAGTAGTAAATACACAGAATCATCTTTTCCTTCATTTCTGCAGGAAAATTGTGGATCATGTGGACTTCTTGACCTCACCAGAGCAAGTTGCAGACTACGTCAAGAAGTTCAGGTAACCCCTCCCCCTTTTTTTCTTTCAAAGTGACTGTGATTGGTCAGAAGAATTACGAATAACCCTCAGTGGCTCTGTCTCCATATAGAGATTCCTACTGGCCCAACGGTATTCTGGCTGAGACGCCGCCCCGTCGGGACAAGAGCATTCGCATGAGGACACGAGTAGCTGCCAAGACCAGCCTGCTTGGCATCATGCCAGGTGACCACACACACACACACACACACACACACACACACACACACACACACACACACACACACACACACACAATATTAATCTAGATATCACCCAGAGCCGCTTCATCCTCTGGGCCTCCTCTGTTGTACAATGAAAATATACTGTGGAAAAACACTTCTGATCAAGCATACATAAATCTCACCTTACTGAAGCTTGTCCTGGTTTGTTTTTGACTGGGGAATGAGCTCATTGTTCCCCCTTGTGGTGGATTATGACAATTACGACTTGGTGCACCATAATTAGCCAAATTGCCCTTTTATATTTCCCTCCTGCTGCCCTCAGGGTTTGTGCACCCTTCTGACGTCTTCACTTTATTTCTGTCCCTAAATCAGATGAGCTGAAGCACATCATCGGAGCGGACACAACAAGAAAGGGCATACTCCGTGTCTTCGACATGTTTCAGTACCAACCCATGAACCGTCGGCTAGTCTACGTTTTCCTGGAGGGCTTCTTGGAGACAATGTTTCCCCAGTACAAATTCCCTGAGCTCTTTGTCAAGCTGCACTCCCGCTCGCCGCGCATCCACAGATACAGCCAGAAACTCAAATCCTCCTCGCTCAAGAGGTGACAGGAGAGGACGGAGGCAGCGGAATATGGGCCGACTAGAAACACACAGACTTGAGAGCTGAGAGTGAGAGTGGAGGGCTTCATGTGAATGTGGAGGTATGTGTGTGTGTGTGTGTGTGTGTGTGTGTGTGTGTGTGTGTGTGTGTGTGTGTGTGTGTGTGTGTGTGTGTGTGTGTGGTTTCCGCCCTTCCACTCCCCTCACACACTCTTTTCAGTGAAAACACTCCAATTATTCAGCTGATTACTTCTGTCGAGGCAGAACCGAAGGATGAACAACACACACTCTGCCCTCCTCTCACTCTGTGACACACACATGCGCAAATACAAATCCTGTAATTTGCACCAAGACTGAACACGGCAGTCTTTTTCTTTTTAGTTTAAATATTTTCCTCCTCTTTTTCCTCTTTTTTTTTTTTTTTTTAAACTTGTGTTTAGCTTTATCCTGGGCCACTCAATGCTGCTTTCTCGTGGTCCAGAGAGCGGACCACAAATACTGTATTGTTTTTAAACTGCAGGAGTAGATAGCAAAATAGACCCACACCTTGCCTTACCTTCCCGCTTCTGTCTTCTGGCCGGCACCGTCGACCATCTCAGTGACCCGGCCCCCAGCTGTAGTCATACTTACCCTCATTGCTGTAGACATTTTATCTGCGAAAGCTGCACACTTGCTAACATGCAAATGATCTTTTGTTTTCATAGCAACCAAATATGTCAATAGCACTGGGTTAAAAAGGCGCTGTTTTTAAAATGTGACAGAACTGGGTCGAAAGGATGATTTAGATTTTTATTGTCCACATTTTTTCTAGCCTCGATGCTTCTCGTGAGACACGGTGAGAATCCTTCTTTTTTTTTTTTTTTTTTCAAACTGTTAACATCATCTGTACCACCCATGATCCTCAAAGAATAGGCCACATCCCCTTTAATGCTACTGTCATAACGACCAAAGCTCTTGCTGTTCCGTACGTGTGTGTGCACACTGGTTTGATGTTGGGATACTCTGAACATTACTGTGTTTCTTCTCGTTAATCATGTGAGAATAGAGAATCACAAAGCTGACCTTTTTTTTTTTTTTTTTTTTATGACACAACAAAAGGTGAAGCTACAGTTACAGTTGTGGGAGGCTCAGCTCTGGCTGTCCAAGCACACCATCAAAGAATGTACTCTGGTCTGGTCTGGTCTGTATTTGGCTCATGTAGAATTTTGTGTGAATGTGTGTGTGTGTGTGTGTGTGCGTGTGTGCGTGTGTGCGTGTTAAGCACGAAGATGCAACCCTCTTCAGTCAGAAACTGTGCCAGTGTGAGCTAGTGAACCAGCCTTAAAACTACATACAGTATATACTGACCAAGAGACGCACGCTAGAGGTAGCTCTCCTCCACACGACTGAACGTTACAAGGAAATCACGATAGAGATATGGAGATATATCCCTAATCACTTTTATTCAGAAAAAAAATTTTGTGCAATATTTTTTTTTTCTTTAATGCATGTGCATTTTGAATCATTGTATACTGAGTAAAAGGCAATTCATATTGTTTTAATAGTAGAAAACACGAAAGAAGTTTCCCCACAAATGTCTTCTTATCCCAACAACTTAACATTCCGTTGTTGTAAAAGTACAATGTTTATTTTACAGACTTGTTTTATAAGTCTGAGTTTTTTTTGTTTTGTTTTTGGTGTGTGTGAGGGATATTTTCCACATATCCCTCGCCCCCCTCGTACATAATCTGTGGTTTGGGTATGGACTGGGCAGTGGCTGTGGGGTTTTCTGTGTCCCACCCCTATGATTAGCTCATTGGGCTATAGCTAGTTCAGAGGCGGCCTCAAACAACTGCTTCTTTTTAACTCATACGTGGCGTTTTATGCATTCAAGCCTGATCTGTCGAATGTGAACAGATCTTTGTTGTTATGAACTGACTGCTGGTCCCCCCCCCTCCAGTGGTCCTACAATTTGTTCACCACCCCACCACCCCTTCTCCTTTTGTCCAATAGGCTCACAGGAGAGCCATGTCCTGTGACCGATGGAATCACTGCTAATGAGCACTTAACGTAGCAACTGTGGGAGGGCCTCTCCCATTGGCTGGACAGAGCCCCTTTCTGCTGCAGTCATTGGATGGAACTCCCTCGTCTGCTTGAATTTGCTTGCACTGAGCAGCCCTGGTGGACTCTGATTGGTTGAGCAGAAGGACATGAACTGGAGCCTCTCTTTACTGGGAGGTAAATATTTTGTCCCTGTGGTGAAGGAGAAGGTGTCACCTTTAACTTTCTGCACACCTCTCCATATAGGAAGGCTTGTCTTTTTTTTAACCCCAGTATTTATGATAATCTATGATAATAAAAAATGTGCATATCTGTGTACAGTATGTGTTAATAGTGTGCCTAAATGTACTGTCAACTCTATTTTCATATTTTTCTTTAACCTAAAAAAAAATCAATCAGAATGTCATGATCATTTTACGCGACTGAAAATGACTTTAGGGTGTTTTTTTGCATCATGCTTATCAAACTCTTCCTTGTGAGCAATTGTGCTCAGATCAGTATAACACTAATAAAAGGTAACTCAGACTAACTGATCCACAGTGTGTGTCTTCTGTATGTTTGCACAGTTTAGATTTGTATAGCACAATGTAGGTACTCTACAAAGTACTACTGCTCTAGCTAAAAGGGCCCCTGTATTAGACAGGCCGATGTAACTGATGTAAGATAATCTCCTTGTTCCCTGTTATCTACAGTGCAGTCAGTAAATATTTTAACAGTGACACACTTTCACTTGGGTTTGTACTCAAGCACATTGGATATGAAATGAAAGCCTAAGCACAGACTAAGAACGAAGTCCTGACAGTCAGCTTTAATTTGAGGGTGTTTACATTCATATCAGGCAACAAATGTAGGAATTGTAGCCCTGTAGTCCTACAGCACTGTCCAAATATGAGTTATCTATGTATTAAAAGGCCTATGATTTCTAGTGTTTATCAGTAGAACAGATGGACTTTTAAGTACAGAGGTTACTGTTTATTTTTTGTCTTTTCTCATAACAGATCTTTGTTTGGAGCCTTGAACAGAGCCAATAAATGAATTCATAAAAGGTCCAGTGTGTAAGATTTAGGGACATCTAGCGGTGTAGTTGCTGATTGCAACCTCCTGGCCTCACCCTCACCTTCCTAGTGTGAAGGAGAAATTACAGTGGCTATGAAAAGTGCGAGAAATGTGAAAGGTCCTATCTAGAGCCAGTGTTTACTGTCTCCGTTCTAGGCTACGGTAGAAACATGGCGGACTCTGTGGACGAGGACCAGCGGCGTCTGTCAAAAAAAAAAAAGATTAATTCTAAGGTAACAAAAATATAGCAACGCTTATGTCAGGTGATTGGATACTAATGAAAACAAAGTTATGCATATTATTTTCCATTTCGCATTCGACATATTCTGTAAATAGAGCCCACTAAATTTGACACACTAGACCTTTAAGTATTTTACTGGGCATGAGGCTGGTTATGTAACACCACCCCTTTAAAATACACACCTCACATGCTTAGCTTACAGATACCTTACAACTATATATGGGAAATACCACTATAGGATGAAAAAATAAAATTTATATTTTCTAAAGCTTATGGTTGGAGCAGCGATCGTAAGACACTAAACTAGCTTTAGTCTGCATGCTCTTGGTAATTTTACTAATGTCAAAGTCCTGATAATGACACCAAAAGCAAGTTTTTATATATATAATTATCACTGAAATGATTTCTGTGAAATGTTTAAATGTTTATTTTATGAATAAAACTTCAAGGATGACAGAGAAAATAAATATGAAATATATTTTCATGTTTAATTCCACCAGTCAGTAGTATTGTGGGATGCTTGGTCCATCCTCACAACAACTGTGTCACTCCAACAACAGTGCAAACACAACATAACTTTCTCCACAGATCCAAGAGCAGCTTCTTTGGCTTGATGTCATGATGTCCATTCATATCTGCACAGCACAGTCCACGTTCATTCAAGCTGTCAGCCGTTTCACGTCTTCCTCTGCGCTTTTCCCACAGGGTCAGCGATGACAACAAGTCCCCATGCAGCCAAACCTGAAAGATAAACACGAGTGTGCACTGGTTCATTTAAAAAGACGACAAACGCTGTCACACCTCAAACGTAGTGTTGCATTACTCACTGGCAGCAAATGTAATCTGTGCCACTGTCCCCATAGAGGTAGGTCCACCTTGTCGCATCACTCTCCGGGCTGCATTGAACACATAAGCTCCAGAAAGGATCAAACCTCCACCGGATATGAGCCGACAGCTCCAGCAGTTCTTAAACATCTGGCTGGGTTTTGAGTCGGGGGTGTCTGCTCCTCCTCCTCCTCCTCCTCCTCCTCCTGTTGGTGCTGCAGGAGCTGTTGACATTGTACTACACGGTGTGCTAATGCTGAAGCTAATACGCGTCCTGGTTAAATACGTATGCAGACGTCAGATAAACAGGAAAAACTAAACAAGAGCCCGTTTCTAGAAATGATGGTTAAACAATTCAAAGTAACATTTGAAGCGTGAAGTTTGTTTTGAGGTTTATCTCAAGTCCTGCTCATGCTGGATGTAGAAAGGACAGATCCGTAAAGTGGTTCCGGGTTATGCGCCGGTTGTTGTTATATTTTCAAAATAAAAGTATTGTTTATGTCTGGCTGCCAGGTTGCCGCTCACCGATCATCGACCAGTTAGTTAGTTAGTTAGTTAGTTGGTTAGTTAGTGAAATATATATTGGGACGCTCCTACAATTTATCAAATTAATCAAAGTGTAAAATAGGATAGTAATAAAAACAAATAATAAATAAATATAAATGTTATTATGGAAATAACATGAGTAGGCAATTTTTCTTAATAGTAAACTAACTAAACTAGGAACTAAATACGGAATAATAATAATAGTAAACAAGTAATAATAATAAATTCTATAAAATCTAATAAATAAATTCCCTGAACGCTGGATGGTGCAGTAGAAATTCCTCAAAGGTCTGAGTTGAAACTGTCTCTGCCTTTCTCACCACAGTCAGTATACAGGACCCAGGTCAGACCCTCTGTGGTGTAGACTCCAAGGTACTTAAAGCTGTCCATTTTCTCCTCTCTCCTCATTAAAGGGGGGTAGATTCGCTCCTGCTTCTCCCCAAAGTCCACTATCATCTCTTTTGTTCAGACATTTGAGGGAGATTGTTGTCTTGACACCAGCAGGTCAGGTCCTTTTGTGTCTGACTTGATGGCGACTTGCTCTGCTGTCATGCACATGCGGGTAATGGTAACAAGATCACGAGATTGAGGCGCTCACAGCTTTTATGCTGCAATCCATTGTACTTGTAAAAATAAAAATAAAAACAACCTCCAACACAAAAGTGCAATGGAAAAGTCAAAGTCGGGTCATCCCACCATTTTTGTTGATACAATTCAGCAGGCTTATGTGTTTTTGGGTGTGCCTAGGGTTCAGGCTATCTTATAGGCCCAGGGAGCCTCTTTCACAAACATATGTGCAGCAGCCATGAGATCATTTCAGTCCAGATTTTACAGCCAGCCCCTCTTTTAGTGAGCAAGTTCTGAGTGTGACTCATTGGTAGATGATGATGAGGCCATGTAAGCTACATCTTATTTTCCTACCCTTACATCAGAGAGATCATGCCCATACATATGAAGTATGTAACAGTGGATCTGAATTTATCTACTACACACAACATTAGATAACACTAGCTTACTATTACTTCAAAACAAACAGAATCATCTGAGTCTGCTCTTTTTACCCTGGCAGCAAGTTGGACTTCTGAACTCTCAGGTGCAATGGTATTACTAGTCTGTCTGGGCAACACCATTCAAGACTCACAGTAAAGAACAATGCTTTTATTTATTGGCGTTATAAGTTTTTCTTTAACGTCGGCTCAAACTGAGCTGGTTGTGGACTCCTCGTATGTTGCGGCTGTGTACGAGCACAACTTAATCCTGAACCCGCACCCTCGTGTCCCTGTGTCCCGCCTCGCTGCCCTGCATGCGTAGAAACTTGGACATCTACGAGAAGCAGGCTGCCAGGGCAGCTCAGCAGGTATGGTCTAACAGGAAGGAATTATAAGTGTCTGGTTTTCAGTCAAAGAAGCAGTGTTGCTTAATACTGACTTCATAAAATAACAATTCTTTTCATCTTGTATGCATGTCCTTCAAAAATATTTCTCTGTCTACTACCATTATGAAGTATTATGAAGACATTTAATCTCACAGTTCATGACTACAGTACATTTCCTTGGTCAGGGTGCTCAGATCCTCGTGTTTCCAGAATATGGTCTTCATGGTTTCAACTTCCTCCGTTCATCTATCTCTGGCTGGAACCCCTGCACAGAACCATCCATCAGTTTTAGCTAGCAAGTATGTCCTGGAGCAGCCAGAGCACCTGGAAAAAGCTGCAGATGGCAGAGTGATCATGAAACACTCAAACATGAGTGGTGGGCTGGTCACTGCCTGTCTGTACGGACGAATCTATCACCTGGACAATGAATGACCTGCTTTGGAATAGATGTGTGTGTCAGAGAGAAAAATATCAAACACATTTAAAAAACAAATGTTCTGACCAAGACTGATCAAAACAGTTCAGCAGTTACACATTTGTCATTATACATACAGCAATAAATCAAAAACAAATATCTTTATTCATTCATTACTCATTCCCTCTTCCACACACACAAACATACCATCAGTGTCCTGGTCCCATAAGATTGGCCCTCTTTTATTTCTTTAGACATCCATGGCAAAAACACAGATGTCTGAGCTGGCTTGACCAGGTTTTTGCAAACAACGACTCACTTGACTGCAGTACTTGATGTCATATTGTTGCAAGAATATCTGCACGGCACCTTGCAGTCCATGTTTGAGCTATTTTAAACATACATTCAAGCTGTCAGCAGTTTCTAAACAGCCTTCACGTCTTCCTCTGCACTTTTCCCACTGGGTCAGGATGGCATAAAGTTGTAATGTAATCTGTGCCACTCTCCCCATAGGGGAAGGTCCACTTTGTCTCATCACTTTACGAGCTGCATTGAACACATAAAACTTCAGAAAGGATTTAAACCCTGCAAGACAAGCTCACAGCTACAGCAGCTCTTAAAAAGCTTGCTGGGTTTTGACATGCAGGACTCTCTTCTGGTGCTGATGTACTACAGGGTGTGTGCTTATGCTGATGTTAATACACTTCCTGGTTGAAAATGTATAGAGATAAAAAAAAAATAAACAATTTCTGGAAATGTAAACAACTGTTGCACATCAAGTGCAAAGTTAAGGCCAAAGTCTGTCTCGACTCCTGTTCATGCTGGCTGTAGAAATGTCAGACTTGCATAGTGGTCCCGGGTTATGTGCGCAATATTTCCTGTTTTGTATTTTCAAAATAAAAGCTTTGTTTACCTCTAGTTGCTAGGTTGCCGCTAGTGCTGAGAAAACCCTGTTTTCTGTGATCCGCCCAGGCCGGTCGTGCAGATAAATGTTTGAAATTTAAAACATGGAGCTGCTGCACAAACTGCGTGGATCCATATTTATATCATAAACACACTACAGTCCCCACGGGGAGTTTCTTATCACCTGTAAACTTACCCAGCTGAGTCAGCTCTGTTTACCTCTGCCTCTGGTGGGACTTCTGACCTCGCAGGATCGGTGATGTAACATTAACTAGTCTGTCTAGGTTAACGTTGCCTCAGGAAGAAACAATGTTTTCTTTCGTTGTCGTCTTTGTCAGTTTTTCCTTAACATCGGCTCAAACTGAGCCGGTTGTGGACTCCTCATATGTTGCTGCTGTGTACGAGCACAACTTAATCCTGAACCCGGAGCCTCGTGTCCCCCTGTCCCGCTCCGCCGCCCTGCAGCACATGCAGAGAAACCTGGACATCTACGAGGAGCAGGCTGCCCGGGCCGCTCAGCAGGTAACAGGACAGAGTTAGACATGTTTGTTTCCTCGGTCATAGAAACTGTATTTCTTATCACTCACTTCATGAATAACCGCTCTGTTTATCTCATATTCATATCCTTCAAAATGCTTGACAGCAGCTCATTTACTCATGTGCTGTGAAAACTTTTAAAATGGACTTCAATTGTCTTCAAAGGAGGTAACTTGTACTCAAAGTCAAACTCCTCACAGTGTGTTTTTTAATTATTTTTATTTAAACGTTTATTTAACCAGGAAAGCTCCAATTGAGATTAAAAATCTCTTTTTCAAGGGAGTCCTGGCCAAGACAGACAGCAGCACAAACGAAGAACAAGTCAAACCAAAACAGACACAAGACACACAGATAGTATTACAACACATAGTGGTCTAAAAAAATGCTAAAAGTACAATACAAGTCATGAAATCAACAACATCAACTAAAACAACACACTCTTTTATATTCTTGTGAACTGAAGGTCATCGTGGACCCCAAGATGAGGTCATTTTGTCTTTCACACTCATGCTGGAGGTTACAGGAGGATGAAGGTTAACACACCAGCTGCAGGTTATTTACACTCGCACCTGTGAGTCGACCACCAGAGCTTCGTATGAGTGACCTTTAAAAAAAACCTGTCCGGTTCGATCAAAAACAAATATGTTGGTATTCACGCCAACGTCCACAGAATTCCTGTCTCACAGTTTCCACATTCTTTCTTGGGAACCATCTCTGAATTTCCACTCATTCCTGCAGACCGATATCAGTCACCTCAGATGTCACGGTGCAGGGAGATATGTTGTTGAGATGTAGAGGAGGGGGTTTAGAGTGCAGAGGATGTGAAGAAAAGGCTGTTACAGAGATGTCAAGTATATGTTTGTATTACATACTTTGTTCTGTATGTCACCTTTTTTTTTTTTTTACTGAAACAGTCAAACATTACATTACTATTCAAGAGTATACATTTGAGAATATTTAGTCACCTGAACTTGGATCATAACCGGATAGTATTACATTTAAGAGTTAGTTTCTGTTTGATTAGTAGCACATTTTAAAAAGCACAGTCAGAATAATCTTAAATAAAAAAGTAATTTCTTATGAAGTCGTACCGCAAACAGGTGTTCCCAAGTAAACTCAGTCATCAGGCGTGGTTGTATTTCTCTGTATGCTCACATAAAGTGCATTTAATGTCACAGAGTTCATGACTATAGTAGATTAATAGTAGGAGTTGATAGTAGATTGAGTCTTCTCTGTCGTCACATTTCCTTGAACAGGGTGTTCAGATCCTCGTGTTTCCAGAAGATGGTATTCAGGGATTCAACTTCAGCCGTTCATCAATCTCTGGCTACCTAGAAACCATTCCTGACCCCCAGCAGGAGAGCTGGAACCCCTGCACAGAACCGGGCAAATACAACAACACTGAGGTGCACAGTCATACTTTTATATTTGATGTTGTTACTGAATGGCCATTCTAACAAGATAAACTAACATGGAGGCACCACTAGGCTGCTCAGAGTCTTCACTCATGGAAGAACAATCTGAGTGTGGTTGTATTTCACAGGTTCTCCAGAGGTTGAGCTGTATGGCCCGTCGTTATAATCTCTACCTGGTGGCCAACATGGCTAACCTGCAGCCCTGCCCCCTGAAGACTGACCCCTCTTGTCCCTCTGATGGACGCTGGCAATTCAACACCAACGTGGTTTTCAGGTGCAGTGTAGACCTTAAAATAGAAGTAGTTTAGCTGATATCCAGCGAGTGCACCAATACATAATCTCATAGTTTACATGAACTGTTTACTTCTGTCATACAGCTCAGATGGCCTGCTGGTGGCCCGTTACCACAAGTACAATCTTTACTTTGAGATGGCCTTTGACACTCCACCACAACCTGAGATCATAACGTTTGATACACCTTTTGCTGGAAGGTTCGGCCTCATCACCTGCTTTGACATACTCTTCCATGAGCCCACAGTCACCCTGGTGGAGAAGGTAGAAAAAGAGCCACTGAAATTCTGAATCCAACTCTACATTCCTGTGTTTGGTCTTCTTTTGTCCTTAAATCTGCCTCTCTTTGAACCCCTTTTAGGGTGTGCGTCAGCTGATCTTCCCCACAGCATGGATGAACCAGCTCCCCCTTCTGGACACAATCCAGTTCCAGCGGGCATTCAGCTTGGGTGCCAATGTCACCCTACTTGCAGCTAACATTCGTAACAACCAACTGATCATGACAGGAAGCGGTATCTACACCCCTTTTTCTGCCACCTACCACCACGCCCAGCCAGGAGACCCTGAGGAGGGCAGGCTGCTGGTGGCTAGGGTGCCAGTCTTAGACCCGCTGTGGGTGGAGCAGAGTGTGGCCACAGAGGAGGAAGCACTTACAGATGAGGTCACATCATCTACCTCTACAAACTCTGAATACTGTCACAAAGAAAACTGTTTTGATTCTTCTCCTCCTGAAACTGCTTCTTCAGTCCCTTCCTCCTCCACCACCTTCATCTCATCTATGATGTATGATCCATTTACATTTGTGCTCCTAAACGAGACAGAAGGTGACGTGGAGGTGTGTAATGGCAGCTTTTGCTGTCACCTGCAGTACCGGCGGTTAACACAAAGCAGCAGTAAAGAGCTCTACGCATTGGGAGCGTTTGCTGGAACACACACTGTGAACGGACGCTACGCCCTGCAGGTATGAATGAAAAGAAGTTTCCATATTTAAAACTGCTTCATGAAACTCTCGTCACATTCATCATATCTCTGTTGCAGGTGTGTGCACTAGTCCGCTGTGAACGGTTGGATGTCACTTCCTGTGGACAGGAGGTGAAAGAGGCTGAGACAAAAATGGACTTCATGTTGGAAGGAAAGTTTGGGACCAGATTTGTGTATCCATCAGTTTTAGCTAGCAAGTATGTCCTGGAGCAGCCAGAGCACCTGGAAAAAGCTGCAGATGGCAGAGTGATCATGAAACACTCAAACATGAGTGGTGGGCTGGTCACTGCCTGTCTGTACGGACGAATGCATCACCTAGACAATGAATGACCTGCTTTGGAATAGATGTGTGTGTCAGAGAGAAAAATATCAAACACATTTAAAAAAACTGATGTGTTACACATTTATCTTCTGTCATATACACACAGCAACAATTCAAAAACAAATATCTTTATTCATTCATTACTTAATCTTTATAAACATTGCACCAAGTAGCGTTCATCCTGCCTGAAAGTTGCTTGTTCCTAAAAGGCAATAATCGTTAAGTTCTCTCCCCCTCTCTCACCACACACACACAAACGTGCACAAACACACCTCACATCTCTACACACTCACACACGTATACACAGTGTCAGCCACTTTTCTCCTGTCTCCAGTACAGTACACAGACATTGAGTAGTTACAGTACAGCATTGCAAGCCAAAAGTTCCTTGGGCCGCTCATTCGGGGTCGTCAATCAAATGACTCCTGGACCAATCATACAGTAATCGGGTCTTACATCCACCTGCTGTCAGAATCAGCTCCCAAGGATTCAGTTTCCACTCGGAATAAATTCATAGGATTCAATAATGACTTCCTCTCCTAGGAATTGAAAAGTGGTTTCAAAACAATTACGCAGCATTACTAATGTGACAGAGGACGAGCTCTGAATAAAAACTCAAAAGTACAGTAGGGAAAACAGTAATCAATGTCCTGGTCCCATGAGATTGTCCTTCTGTTTCTTCTTTAGACAATCTTGCTTAAAAAAGCAGTCCTCTGAGCTTTCTCCAGTAGATGCTCTTCTCGTAATAGCTGAAGGGAAAACTATGAAAAGGCTTAAAACCACTCCAGAAAGGATCCGCAAAGAGTATGTAGCTTAATTTAAAAAGGAAAACATCACTTATTAAAAAGACACTGGCCATGTTACTGACCATACAGTGATACTGTCTGAGAGAAATGTAGTGTGTATTCACCTTATTCTATATTTTAGTACATTATATTCCACCCTGTAGGTATGCACCTTAAGGAAACGAACATCTGGTTTACAACAAGGGATATTTTTAGATTTGAAGAGGCTTACCTAAAAATAATCTGCACACTGGCTCTATTTTCTCTCTTTTACTTCCTTGTCAGTGATCTATTAAGGCTCCTGAGTGGCTGGCTAGCCTGCCAGTATTGTAGGGCTCTGTCCAGTAACAGGTATGTCCTCAGTATGTCTCTGAGTCTGAGTCGTTCAGTTCATCGTCCGCAGAGATAGAGGAGAGCGGGCGCTCCGGTCTGCAGTAAGAGGCATGGTCTGGCCTCAGGGGTGGTGGGGTGTTAAAGGCCACACCCTTGGAGATGTGGTTGTTGGTGGGATGGTGGTTGATGACTGTCTGAGTAAGAGAAAGCGCAGGCAAAGCTGCTATGGTGACCATAGGGGAGGTGGGCATCATGGAGTTGAGGATGAGCGCCAGGCAGTCGGCTACATCACGGTTGGGAGCGCAGGACAGAGCTGGAGTGTAACCTGTGGATAAGACAACAAAAAAAAGAAAGTCACATCTTAATCTCAAGCTACGTGTGAACACTGAGATGAGTGCTATAGATACAAGATGAAAGCCGACCGTTCTCATCCACCGCTAACACACTGGCTCCTTTAGCCAGCAGCTCCTGGACCACCACTGTCAGTCCCTTCCTGGCTGCTACATGCAGAGGCCTGCAGGAAGGTGGAGGGAGATGCAGTGTTAAAATAAGTCCACTCTGAACTTAGTATATTACCCAGCTGCACAGCTGAGTGTCTGCCTGCACCCTTGGGAACACTACGTACGTCTGGAGAGCAGCATTGGTGCAGTTGATGAGGTTCCTGTCGTTGATCTTCTCCAGAATCAACAAGGCACTCGTCTCGTGACCCTGAGAGGAAAGGAAGTATAATCATACATGTCATGCCCATTATAACCATTGCTAGGTCACAGATACTTAAGTGCCTGTTGACGTGTTAATATCCATAAATCCATGACTGGCTATTTAAAAAAAACAAAAACATTTCCTGTCTCTGTGAATTGTTACCTTGCTGCATGCCAGATGTAGCGCTGTGTTCCTGTGTGTATCCTGTAGTGTCAAGTCTGCTTTAGCACTGCTCACCAACACCTCTGCAACACATGAGATGGTTACACATTAGAAAGGTTTAGACATCAAAGGCCAATCGTGCATCAATGGATCGATCAATGTGGGTGTACTGACCCACAGTGTTGGTCTGTCCGTTGAGAGCTGCCATCATCAGCGGTGTCCTGCGCGAGTGTGTGTCGACTACGTTTGCCTGAGCTCCGTGGCTCAGCAGAAGGGATACACACTCCACGTGGTCGGAAAAAGCTGCAGCGTGAAGGGGGGTCCTGCATCGCCCACGAACACAGTTAACAAGATATCGACAAAGACAACAACTTTCATAAAAACATGATGTCATATATGTCTCACCTGCCCTTGGAGTCAGTGGTGTTGATGATAGTTGTGCCCAAAGAGTCAATTAACATTTCAGCCACTCCCTCGTTATCGTTCATACTGAAACACATAACACACATGTCACATGGCCTCAATATCTATATACATAAAAACATTGTCATTGGTACAAACAGACACACTGTCTTACACAGCACAGTGCAGTGGACTGAAAGAGTTGCCCTTGATCTTCTTGAACACCTCCTGGTCTAACAACACCTCCACACACGCATCGTATCCTATGAAAACAGAGAGGACAGACGTTAACTTTGCTCTGGCTTCATACAAAACATTTTGCCGTTTGTCAAAAGTGTCCTGCTGTGTCTCAGTACCGTTGTAGCAGGCCCAGTGCAGTGGTGTGTAGCCCTGGTTGTCAGTGAGGTGTACGTGAGTGTGTGAGGCGGTAGTAGTAGCCTGCAGTAGAGCACCCAGGGCACCAACGCGTCCACAAGCGGATGCCAGGTGGAGAGGAGAACGACCCCGGATGTCTCTGACACACACACTGGCCCCCCGCTGGAGGAGGGCCTCCACACACTCCTCCTGGCCTGTCACCGCCTGTGCGAGAGATTACAAAGTGTAAAACTTTAGAAACTATTAATAAATAGATTATAATAACACATTATGAATTAAGCTGCCACGTTAGCGTGGATGTCTCACCCCTCGGTGTAGTGCCGTCCTCCCCCAGCGGTCCTGTTTCTCTACACTGGCTCCTTGACTGAGAAGAGAGTACACACACTCTGTGTGTCCATTCAGCACTGCCAACATCAGAGGAGTCCTATAAGCAGTGTGGAAATATGACATAAATGTTAATTTATTTATCTTTGGAGTGAAACTTGTCAAAGAAATCTCTCAAAATCTCTGAGAAGCCTCCAGCCTAAGCCGTTTGGTCTGTGCACAAACACACACACTCACTGTCCGTTGGTGTCTTGTGCATCCACATTAATGTGCTGGTCGTTGTTGCTCATGAGCAGGCGCAGGCACTCTGGGTGGCCATTCATTGCTACAGCAGACAGACACACACACACACACACACACACACACACATGCTAGAGCATGACTCATTTTTCTACAGCAACTACATGTTTTCCAATCTTTTCAAACTGTGGTTGTATATGTCTGTGTTTGCAGCTGCCTGCATGTATACCTGCAGCATGTAAGGCGGTCTTTTTGTGTGTGTAGTCACGGGTCATTGGTGAGGAGCCATGCTGCAGCAGCAGAGAGACACACTCCTGATGACCCCTGGAGCAGGCCAGGCTGAGGGGGGTCCGGCCATCTGGGCTACAAACGTCCACGTCCAGTAGGGACGACAAGAGAACCTCTAAAGCTCCACAGTGTCCGTGGTAAGCCTAAATCAATGGACGACACACACCAACAGACGGACTGAACTGAGGTCCTGACTATCAAATTCACTGCTCTGTTGTGTTTATGTAGTGGTAGAGACATGAAATCCTGGGTGTGAGAGAGACAAACAGAACTCACCGCCAGGTGGAGTGGACTGATGGGGGCTTGGCTCTCAGAGTCACTCAGCATGTCTGTTCCTGATGTTTCCATTAACTGAAACACAGAGATGGTTCACATATTTCTCATTTCAGATCCAGGTTTGAACAAATGGAAAGTCACTGCCTCATACATTAAGCCAGTCCCACAGCTCTGCGCTCTCCAGATGTATTAAAAGACAGAAGCAGCTTTAGGTTAAAAAAGTTTTTTATTATTATTATTTTTATTTTTATTTTTTTGCAAAATTCATGCAACATTGTTCTGCCGTTATTGTTGTTGTTTGTTATCCTACCAATAACAAGACAGAAGATGTTTCACACTGGCTTCATCTGCCCACCAGATCATCTAACCACCACGTTTGCCATCTGCCCAACAGAGGGAGCTACGTACAAACATTGTGTTACAGTGGATGATGGAAATTTGGTTCTTACCACATCAAGAGGTGTCTCATTTGCCATCTGTAAAAAACAGACAAAGACTGTTTATGATACAAGTAACCTTGCGTGCTGTAGTTTTCTCTACTGTTCAGTTTAGCACATGGAAAAGATAACATTTAATGTGCATGATTTGTCTGATTTTCCAACCCTCTCTGTAGGACATGCAACATATTTTTCACTCATTGTAGTTTCTGTACACACCAGTTCCAGGCAGAGTGTGCGTCCGTAGGCTGAAGCATAGTGCACTGCACTGTAACCCTGTTTGTCTCTCACTCCTGGATCAGCATCGTTCCTTAACAGGTACTCCACACACCTGACAAAGACAAAGGAGATTTTAAAAAAGAAGCTGTTACCTGACACTTATTCGATACTTAATTATAAACTGTAGCAGTTAAACAGAATTGAACTTACTTTCCATCAGTGTCAGCTGCAGCAGCGTAGTGCAGGGGGCTGCAGCCTCTCTGGTCCAGCTCGTTGATGCTTGCCCCGGAGCCCACCAAGGCAAACACACACTGGTAGTTACAGTTAGCTGATGCATAGTGTAGTGGGGTCCTGGGATGGTCAGAGTGAACAGCTATTATTTAACCAGACTTCATACTCTACTCCACAAAATGTAGCAGAAGTCTAGCTGTCTTCAGAACTTGTTTTATTTCAATTCCTCGCATTCCTAGAATTAAATTACATGCTCACCTTCCAAAGTTGTCTTTCCTGTTAAAGTCTGCCCCTATGTTTAACAGCAGGTTCAGACACTCCAGGTTCCTGGTTGGAGAGACAGCTTTAACAGTGATGTTTTGATGACATACGTTTCTATTGTAGCCCAGTGCACAGATAAATATTTCAGTGTACACATGGGCTTTCTGTTTGTAATACAAAAAAAAACAAAAAACATAAAATAGTAAAATGTGTACTAAATACAGACAAAATGACACAAAAGATTGAATAAGAAATAAAGAAAAAACTTCAACAGCAAGACAGTAAACGGGAATGATGACTCACCCTCCAGCTGCAGCAGCATGTAGACAGGTCCGTCCAAAGTCATCAGGGGTGTCTATGTCAAACCCTGAGCAAATATGCAATCAGCATCAATTAGGATGTCGACTGGGTGATTTTAGTGTCAAGAATGTCATCAGTACGAATCTACCTGAGGACAGCAGCTTTCTGCAGCAATCTGAGAAGCCACTGAGAGCTGCCAGGTGTAGGGGGAACATCCCATGAATGCCTCTCCTGGAAAAATTGAAAGCAGAGAAGGCAAGTCATCACCGGACATGGAGGGTAAGGTGTGAGCGTGGGTGCATTTTTGGTGACAGAAAGAAAACAAAAAGAGGTTGGTTTATCCCTAGTTTAACCATCTCCAGTCATCAGACTGTTCCCTTCTTATTTGTGTTTCTTACTAAAGGGCAGATTAGATCCAGTGCAGAGATAAGACAGATGGTAAAATGTCAATTGTTACGAACTTGGCGGTGTTGGCTCCGTGTTTGATGAGTGCTGTGATGATGAGCTCATGGCCACAACGGGCAGCGATGTGAAGGGCAGTGTTTCTGCTCTTGTCCTCACAATCAATCTCAGCTCCTATAGACACATAAATAAAGGGCATATGTACATGTATGTATGTATTTACAATCACTGCCAAGACATACAGTACATGCCGATTTGAATTCAGACATGAAACAGCACATTCTATTGAGCTCTCACCATTTTGAATGAGGGCCTGCGAGCAGGAGAACCTCCCATGAGTAGCTGCCATGTGGAGAGGAGTCTTACTGTCCTTACTCTGGACAGATGGAGGGACAGACAGTGGAGAGAGGCAGAGAGGGACAAAGACGATGATAAACACTTTGTTTTTATATGAAGGCTATATATGAAGAAGTACATTAAGGTGCCAGTGTTGGAAGCTGACTCAACTGTGAGTCTAGTATCATAGTGTTAGTAAGCTTAGAATGAACAGAAGCTATCTTGGACTGCCTTGTGGACGCCACACACACCCACACACATATTCCCTGAGCAGCTTGCAGCCTCAGGGAGCCACCCCCTCCCCATTCATCATCCATATGGCCTTGCATCTTGAGGGGGTGGGGACCTAATATCAGTTTCCATCACTGCTACCAAAGTGTTAACAACACTGTCATTCAACTCTCTACTAGTCACTGTGCAGTATGATTGTTGGTGTATAGAGCTTTGGACACTGTGATAACAGGTGATGTACACACAGTCACTTCACCTGTACAAATATAATACTGTTCATCATCTAAATGTGTGTTTCCGTGTATGAAAATGTATTTGCATATGGACACACCCGCATGTTGATGTGAGCTCCGTTGGCCAACAGCAGCTCCTGGCACAGCGCTCCCTGGCGTGAGGAGGAGGCAAAATGGAGAGCAGAAAAACCTCTTTCGTTCACCTGAAACGAGATACCAAATTAACACACAATTAAAACACACACAATTAGTACGCACATGTGATTTTGCACTGAAAGACGCACACACACCTGGTTGACATTGGCCCCTGCCTTGATGAGCTCACTGACCACCACATCCTGTCCATTGTAGCAGGCCAAATGGAGCGGGGTGTTGCCATAGGCGTTCACCTCATTGACCTATGCGAGAAGAGAAGATTATGTGTGGAGTTTAGGTTTACTATTAGATTTAGCTACGTCGCATTGTATCATGCATATGTGTGTGTCTGTACTGACGTGGACGCCAAGGCTCAGCAGGTAGTGCACTGTGCTGCTCATGCCACTGGAGGCGGCTGCGTGGAGTGGGGTGTATGCTTTCTTGTCCTTACAATCGACCTCTGCTCCACTGCCCACCAATAATTTCACCACCTCTAGATGGCCTGAAACATAGGTGGAGGATAAGGAAAGAGTAAGAGGAAGAGGAAGAGGAGGAGGAGGAGGAGGAGAGATGACATGAGTCCAATTCAACTAGGTCAAGACATGTTTACTGGTGGATTTAGTCATTGCAGGAAGCAGGCTGTATGACTAGGCAGAGACAGAGGCTTAATCTCGTCTGATCAAAAAGTGTGTTGGCCTTATTACTCCAGATCATAACTCACCCATGTAGGCTCCCCAGTGGATGGCTCTCCTGTCCTTCTTGTCAAATGCATTAATGTTGGCTCCTCTGGACAGCAGTAACTTCACCATCTATCACACAAAATCAAATTAACTGGATGTTGACATGAACTCAAGTGTCTCTGCGTGTGTCTAAAAGAGACACAAACCTCTACATGTCCACTGAAGGCAGCGTGGTGCAGGGCAGTGCGTCCTGCCCGGTCAGACACGTTGACGTTGCTGAGCAGCGGGACCAAAGCCTCGGCACAGCGTACCGCCTTGTTGCTAGCCGCAACGTGGAGCGGCGTCTGCCAGTTCTTGTCCCGGGCGTTAACATCTGCGCTGTGTTTCAGCAACACTGCAACTGCTTCCTAGATGGAGAGTGAGAATGGGTCAGAGTGTGCAGACAGACGGTCTATTTTCTAATATGCCTCAGTGTTCTAACAAAGTACATGCCAGTGTGTGCAGGTGGCCGTGTGTGGGTGGTTATAAGTCTTGCTATTCTTAGGGGGCTTCCATACTGACAATAGCAGTAAGAATGAGAAACAACACGAGGGGCTGTGTTAGTGCGGGCATGCTGCCCAGGACCAAGAAGAATGCATTTTCAAGGGTTATCAAACACCGACACAATGCACTGTGGTTATGTCATTTTACTCCTTTAAGGTCAGATTGTACAAGTCTGTAAATGTTATCCCAGCAGCAATAATTTTCTCCTGTAAGGTAGCTACAAGAAATTTTATCCGCTATGTGTGATGTTGCACTAATCTGTTTTCTGTCTCGATGAAATGAAGTCTGCATTTTTGTTGCAGTGCTTCTTTCAGTGGGAATGCCCCCTTAGTAGGGCTGAATCTGTCTTATCAAACATGGCCTTCTCCAAGGTGTGAAAAGCTGTAATAACCTGTGAGACTCAGAGAGAAGTACGTAGTCACATAATTACAGTAGAATCACCAAGTTACACATTAGCAGTGGTGTGTTTGTGTAATTTGTTACCTCACTACAAGAAGCGACAGCTCGGTGAAGAGGAGTCAACCACTTGTTGTCTTTGGCATTAACTCTGGCTCCTTGGATGAGAGAAGGAGAGAGAGAGAGAGAGATGTCAGAGATATGTCAACAATGGCCGACACAGCAAAGGAAAACATGTTGGCAACCTGTCATCATTAAAACATTAAAGACCAAAGATACCCAAGAGAATGTGCGTGAAGAGTAAAAAAAAACAATCTGACCATTTAAACATTTTTACGTGACATATGGGAAAGGGGTGTTATGAGCCAACAGTGCCTGGAAGTTAGAAAACTCCTATGAGCCTCTTTGGCACAACTCTGGGGTTAAAATAGCCCTAAAGCTGCACCTGTTGCTTGCTCTTCACATTATTGAGAAACAGTGAACACACACACTTCCACACTACGCTTGTGTTACGACAGGGCTGGCCCCACCTCCTGAAGGGCTCAGCTGACTTCACAGTAAGTCAAGCTGACATAAACCCTATCAGATGATTGATGAATCCCAGTCACCAACACATGACTGTCACAGGCATGGAAACTACTCAGGAAACCAGGAGCAACATGTGAGGATGAGAGAGATGAGGAACAGGCAGCGGCTTTCAAAAGTTTAAAGAGGCATGGTGGGATGGTATTACAGCTTGAATCTTATGTTTCTTCAAACAAGCCAAAAAACAAACATGAGTCCGACGTAGCTTTAGCTGGTTCAAATATTTAAATAATAAACAGATGACATCAGTATCCTTTGAAACTTAACTGTGCAATAAAATGCAATGTGTTTATGTGAATTAATTAACAGAAACTAATTTAGCAGAGGCACAGATAAAAACAGGATCAGATGGATGCATGCATGGATGGCTGCTAACAGCCAACGTGGATGGATGAGTTGAATGGATACTAGAGGTGGACAGATAATGGATGGCTGAATAGATCGATTCATTGGCTGGCTTTTACCTGAGAGGATGAGCAGTTCAATGATCTCAGCGTCTCCCAGATAGGCTGCAGCATGAAGAGGCGTCCGCTTCTCGTTATCCTGACAGGAGATCCCAAAACGCAAAAAAATACACATTTAATCATGCGCATTATTTCAGCTTTTTATGTAAACACAGGCCTTGAGACACACACACTCACACACACAAACACACATCATGACGGGGTGACATGTCCCGAACAAAATCTATAGACCTCACACTGTGACAGACCACAAGAAATGTGAGACTAGAGCCCCAAGGAGAATGTCTATTGTGTGTTCACTTGCATTCTTCACTTCGTTCCATCACTCCACAACACACCCTGCTGCAGCACCCCCACCTCTCTCTCTCTCTCTCTCTCTCTCTCTCTCTCTGTCAGTGCAGGAGAGAGCAATCAACAGAGTGGGGCTATAAACAAATGTCATGTGACTGCAATAGGCCTGTGCCAGTGTTGCTGACTCCAGGAAGACTCAGTGTGATGACCCCAGCACTATATACCCACAGAAAGACAGCAGCACCGAGAGAAAAACAAAGAATGTGAAAGTGAAAGAACGTGGTGTAAACAGAGAAAATATATTCAAAGACGAAGGGCAGAGAGTGAAAGCAATGAGAGAAAAATGATAGCTGTATGATATATCAGGTGAAGGTTATGTCCTTAAACTATAGAAGAGGGTAGTGTTATGAACTGTTCATGTGTTCTGCTCTGGTTGACAGCAATATAAGATGGGGAACCTGCCAGAAGGCACCCTCAGTCAGTCAAGTGATCGATAGGAACCCAGATCAATTGTATCCTGCTGACTGACTGCCGCTCTCTTTGGTGTTTTTTAATACATCACTGTGTGTTTGTGTAAAGCTACAGTGTCAAAGACTATTAGACACATTATTCAGCATATATATATTAGGAGAAAGTCGGGGAGATAGCAAGAACAGTGTGACTCACCTGAATGTTGACATCCTCTTTCTTGAATATGAGGGAGCGAACTTCATCTGGGTCCACGTTGAAGATGGCTCTTAACAGAGACGGCTACAGAGACCAAAAAAAGAAAAGAAAAAAATGCTGATGTACACCATTTGCATACTCGATTTGCAAGGCAGTAATTTTCTATGCTGACAACTGTGTTATCAGTGAGAGTTATGAGAGTTACAAATGGGAGAGTCTCACATACAGACACTATAATCCTGAGCTGGGAGAGAGCCATAGGTCACAAATGGCTGTATATCACCAGTTTGTTTATGAGCGTAGCAGCTGCATCATACATCACGTAAACGCATGCCTGCACACCAGCATTACGTAAACGTTTGAGTGCGTGAGAGGTTAAAGCTGGGCTCTCCTGACACACTGTGCGGGGCCAGCTGATAAGAATGTAAAGAGATAAAAGATAAACAGAAAGCAGGGGGGAAATGACAAGGTTAGCCACATGCTGAATCATTTCAACTATTTATTAGGACAATTTAACCAAGATATACAAAGTGTGGACGTTCCTTGGGAGCGATTTGAGGAATCTGCAGATACACGAGAGACAAAAACAGACTAAGCACACATCTGTCTCTTTGGTTTCATCTCCGTGCGTGAATGTAAACAGAGTTGGCATGAGAGCATGGTGCCTGATACTGAGTGGGATTGTAAACAGTGAACAGTGCGTCCATTCAAACTACATGTTGATGGAAGTGACACTATTTTTAATTTTGCATGCTGGATTCAAAATGCAGTAGGCACAGGATGTTTTTATATTTATAGTTGATTTATTGCCTTTGTGACTTTACTTTATCTTCAACAACAAATAGAACATTAGACCTTGTTATTAAAAATCAAAGTGAAACTCATTTATCTACAACAGAACAACTTTGTGACAAAGTGACTTTATTCTTTTTATAATAACACTACTCTCTATTGAATCCATTATCTGATAATTACAGCAAAGTGCTTCCACATTTCAGCATGTTTGGAAAATTAACTCGGAAATAACAATGACAATATACAATTTACAGTAAGCAGCACCGTTGTGCTGCAACATCGTTGGAAATGCATTGAGAAAACAACAAAAAACACTGACGTGATGATGATTTAGAGGAGGTCTGGTCTAAATAACAGTACATTGCCATTCCCTCCTTTTCAATCTGTCAAGTACTTAAAGTCCATGAAGTGTCGTGGGTGTCATTGATAACATTTTGTCACATGCACACCTTTTTCCCCAGCGAGGGCTGCCAAGCACCATTCACTACTACCTAGTTACTATGATGAGCTGCTCCTCACTCTCCGTTTTCCTCTTCCCTCTCTCATTTCGTCCCAACTAAAAATAAGTGGAGCTGTCAGGCATGTCGGCGTCTGTCTCATGCCTATTATACTGATGACCACTGCAACTACGTCAAAGAGCAGCTTTCACAGAATGGAAAGCCATGCTAATATGCTTAGTAGTCAGCTTGGCCTTTATTCAGCCAACACTTGAGACTACAAAGGCCCAGGCTTTGCTGATAATCTATACAAACCAGCAGACATCTCATATGGCAGGGCTATATTGGTGATTATATTGATGTTATATTTAGCACTGGTAGGCGAGTGTTGGCATTGTATTGTATTGTCATGCAATGGAAAGTGTAACTATGTACTTCAGCATGGGTTTATACTTCAGGACAGGTATGAGAAGTCACTAATCTGTTTAAAGCCTAGGGGAATATTGTCATCCACGCTAAAACCCTTAAACGAGGTAAAAATCGCAGCTAACTCTAATTCAGCCAGTAAAGAACCAAACGGAAGGGCCCATCTCACCTTGTCCTCCTGAGCGGCAGCCCTTCGTGAGGCATGATGGGATCTGCGGTCTGGAGATGATTTGGGCCGGGGAGGTGGGGGCGAAGAAGAGGGCTCATCCTCCTCCACCTCCTCCAGCACCACGATACAAACACGGCTAGCCCGCTCTGACCGCATCAGGAACAAACAACTAACGCACACACACCGACACAATCACTCACACACTCTCTCTCTCTCTCTCTCACACACACACACACACATAAATACACAGTGTTCCCTCTTACATACGTGCGCAATTCAGGAGCACAAAGGTCAGAAGTAAATCCCATAAACTGAAAGGTTTTCCGGTAAACAAACACTGCACATCTTCATGTAATATCCAATGTGAAATCCAGCTCTGTCCTCTATCTGTCAGTGTTGGTTTGCTGCATGGCTCCTCTCCTCCTCTCTAACCCACACTCTCACTCTCTGTGAGCAGCAGTAGCGGAGACAGCAGGGAATTCCTCTGCGTAATGGTGGCGGTAAGCGGCATGCGGCAGAATGAGCTTGGGCTGCCTAGCAGCACACAGGAAGCTACATATCCTCACTGCTGTGCTGCAGCCAGGAAAACACACACACACACACACACACACGTCAGATGAAAACACACACACACACAGACCCTATGATTAGCGTGGACGGGGGCTGTAGCAGCCAGTGTATGTGTGGGCATGCGTCGCTCATTTCAGGCAGACTGCTGAAGCCAGCTCTTTCAAAAAGGAGAGACAGAGAGAGAGAGAGAGGAGGGAGAGTAGGGGGAGGGGAGAGAGAGAAAGTGGAAAGAAAGGGGAGGGGAGAAGAGATGAAAGGGGAACCAGAGCCAATATCACTGTAGACAGGTAGCTACTGTAGAGCGCTACAAAACACAAAGAAAGCTGAGGATGAATGGAGCAAAGGACAAAGGCAGGACGAGGGACACCAAACTGGTTATGAAACAAAACGATGGAAAATACAGACAGAAACTGAGATAAGAGGGAGTGATACACACAGGAGAGAAACGAATAGCAAGAGATGCTAGATAAAACTAGACTGACAAAACAGTTGGGGCCCTGTATTAAAGCTAATTGTTATCAGGTAACTTCCTCTGAGAGTTCGCTTTAGTTTCATAATAAAGGCGTCTGTGGAATGATGATGCAGCACTATGGATTCTTTACTGAAAGCCCTGCTATCCTCAGCATCCAATGTCATGTTGTTTGTTGAAAGCTTCAACACTGTCTGGACATCTAAATGTTTGTCTGTCTGCATCATGATTTTATGATCCTTGTTTCATGAATTCATTGTGCTCTGATTGTTGTATACAGTATTAAAGAGTGAAGCAGTGAGCCGAGGCAGAGCCTGAGACAACCTAAAAACGGTACACACGTAAACATCATAGTAAAAACAAAAACTCTGAGAAACTCTAAAACAGAAGTGGTTATTCCTTCTAAATGTGAAAGAATAAAAGAAAATGGATACCAGATTGGTGTGTGTACGTGTGCGGGTTCCAGTATCCTCTTTAGTGTATTGGTGGCATAACTTCAAAAGTCCCCATCTCCTCATTATAAAACTGGAACAAACTGGCTTTGCCAGAGAATGTGAGGGTAGCTAACAAGACCAGTCTGTGCGTGCATGTCTCTCGATGTGTGTGTGTGTGTGTGTGTGTGTGTGTGTGTGTGTGTGTGCCTCCGTCTCCTTCATATTCAACACAGATCCTAAAAGGAGCAATCTTGCCAAGCCACACAACCCCATTAACTCCGAGGGAGGGACGGAGCGAGGGAGGGCGAATGAGAGAGAGCGATTCAGTTGGACGGAGACTTTCTGCAGGCCTAAATTTTGAGTCTAATGGGCTTACCATTTATAAACCTAATATAAAAAACAGTCTAACAATCTTTCTGCTCCTACAGCAACTGAGTTTGACGTTACAGATTTGCTTCACAAAACATAAATAAAGAATGATGTTTGGGAAGCAAAGCATTTAAAGCAAACAACCAATGTTTTGTCTATCCCACTTGCGAACACTGGAGATAATCTCAGGAGCATACTCCCAAAGATGTTTACAGAGCAGATTTGTTGCCATTTCCCAAACAGAAGTAAGCCTTTCTGTGAACTGTGTGTGTGGCTGAAGATGTGATCAGGACTCAAATTCGTAGTCAAGCAAATCTGTGGAGTAGATAGGATCACTTTTTCATACAATGTAGAGTGATCAAAAGCAAACCGAGACAAGCGTTCCTAAAAACAACTGAAAAAAAAAAACATTTTATGATGTGATGGACACGTGCTTTCATGAGACAGGCCAAGCTCAAATGGCTGCTCCATTTATGCTGAGCTGGTGCTCCTACAGCACACGCAGAACCCGACCTCACCGCAACAACGAGAGGATGAAGACGCAGTATTATCACAAATAAAATCCCAATGCAGCCTACAAGCTTTCACGAGAGACTCAACGTGACGGTGCGCATGTGTAAGTGAAAGTATGCAGCTTGCGCTGACCTCTGCTCTGACCCTGCAACAGGATGCACTGTGTGTCATGTAATCCCAGTCCAGAAAATACAAAGACCAGCACGTGCGGGCGTGCGTGCGCGTGCGCTGGGACACATACTCACACGGACGGCAGCAGCACTGTGCCAGTGACGCTACATGTATGGTATGCACGCTCTGACCACCATGACATGCAATCCATGAAACGCTCTGACTGAATGGCAAACCGAGGAGGAGTTATTCACATCACAGAGATCTGAGCTGATATAAGTTTTAATGCACCAAAATAAACCTGATATGAAACGGACACTGATATTAATGTCAGGTCGTGATGAAGCAGCTTCAGTTTCATTTTGACTCTTTTGCGGAAGGTGCTGCTTTTCATTTATTTTTAAATTATGTCCAAATTTATTTATTATACTGTATATTGCAGTGTATATTGGCCTGGCACACAACGGATAAGCTTATCAGTAAGGAATGTGGACCTAAATAAATTGTTCTGTGTGTATACTGTACATATTTCACTTCACTACATGGTGCTCAGAGGCTCTCTGGCTACCAGCCATTAACAACATATTGCTGATGCATGCACCGTGGACACATCTGAAGAGCCCCGGGCCAGTATACACAAACAAAACTACAATACACTCTCTTGTATGCTTGACCTTCTCTTTTTTTACTGAGTGTGTGCTTTTTAATTCCCCCTCCATCTCTCTCCTCAGACAGGACCATAGCTCGGTCAGGACCAGGACACACTCCAAAGCTGCAGGATGCCCTCTAGAGGACGAACAGACGCCTTGGCCAAAAGTGACACTCGCTCCTGTCCCCCATTCCTGCCCTATAAGAGTGACTATTTTTGTTCCATTTGTCCAGTTGTCTGTCAGCCAGCACTACAGAGAACAATGAAGTATAGAGAGGGGGGATCTAATCACGCACACACACTTCCGTTTGTTTGTTGCGTTCCCGCTGACTACTCAGAAGACTGGTCGGAAAAAGGACGACCCACTTTGATGTTTAAAGTTAATATTTTTTACCAAACTCCACACAGTTACAAAACAGTATCTCACTGTGACCATTTAGGCTCATTCTGAACAGACGCATAATGGGATTTTTGAGCACTATAATTACTTCAGTGGGTGCAAATAACAATTATTTTCATTCAATTGTTATCCTACTGTATTGCCTATCACAGGTTGCCAGAGCTAAAGCAGGTTTAAATGGCAAGTTCTGTATAACAAAACAAACAATTTACAATTATATGAAAAGCATAATATGAGTTGTATCCAATAAGTATTTGGTAGTTTTACTCGATAATACAATAAGAACTACAAAAATGTCAACCTTTGTGTTAAGTGATAAACTGGACTGAACTGTTTTGACCAGCCATTTGGACATGAAAGAGGGTAAACACAGGTGTTACCAATGATACTAATTAATTAAAGAGTCGGGGTGCTGCTGTGGTGCATGTTGGCTCACTGGAAAGTCTCAGCTGCAATAAATGGAACTGAACCTTAATTCGTATCTATTATATTACTTCTATCTATCTGTCAAGACCTGAGTATTTTATAAGTTTTATTTAAAATGCAACAGACAAACCTATGTCAATGTGACAGGATACACTTGACAAAGTGTGCCAATGCCTTTTTTTTTTTTTTACAACAGTGTTCACAACAACTGATGTAAGCTTGTGGAAAGTGTCTAATTCATGGCCACAGCTGGAGACTTTGGAGCCAGCACCACCTGCTATTTTAGTCTGACAGCCTTTCCTATCTCCAGCAACAGGTGACTGCCCACAGCAACCCCGGAGAAAATGTGCAGGGAGCCGAGCTGGACAGCTGACAAAGCAGCAAGCCTCCCGGGCACAATATCGGCTTGCAGTCAGCCAATTCGGAAACATTCAATCCAAGTCAACATAATACGTTTCGCTAACTTTACTTTAATAATCTTACAGCGGCGTAAAAAAAAAAACACGTTAATTGCCCTGCAGGAGTTGCTAACTAACATTAGCAGAACAAGAGTTAGCCACCCTGTTAACCTCGTAGCTATCCAGCTGTGTTCACCAGTCCATCACCACCAGAAAAAAAACGCAAACAGCAACAGTCACAAACACCGAAGAAAGCTAACAAATGACCGTGTAACTAGTAATTTAACACGAAACTGACCGTTTTAACTGAGCTAAGTTAACCTAAAGCAACAGGTGACATGGCGTTGGCAAGGTTACTACGTTAACTGGTTTTCTGTTAACTGGTTACCGCTAGCTAGTTAGCTAACGTCGGTTGACTTAACGGTTAAGACGATAGCAACGTTAACTTCGACATTACACCTTTACGGTTCACCAGACTGGTTTAGGTCACCGTGAATACACTTAGCTTTGTAATGTTAGTAAGGCTATCACTAAAATGAAGTCGGTAGACATGGTGTTTGTCTAACGTTACACAGAAACACTCAAAGTAGCGTTTACTAGTTTTACAGAAAGTGAGAACCAAAGCGTTAACTTAACGTTAAATTGTTCGCTAGATAGATAGATATCGTTACCTGGTCTTGTATCTTCAACACAGCCATATTCTCCGTGTAAAACCAAAAGGAGGCAGTAACTCGCCCAGGAGTTACTGTAAATTAACCGGAGGGGGGGGGGGGGGGGAAACTGGATGAGGACAGACTCTCCGGAACGGAGTCAAACGGTGCCGCTTCCCCCCCTTCTTCCTTCCTGCCATGGACAAAGTCACCGCATCATGGGACAGACATGACACAAGTTGGGACCGAAACACAGCAAACAGCACCGACAACGTTCAGCCACGATGATGGACTGGAGGGACAACAGCAATAATGATAATCCCCTGACATTGCCATTGCTATTTAGACATTATACCTTAATAATTGTATTACTCATAACCCACAGTGAACTTGTCCTTTAGTGGATTTTAAAGAAATACAAAGTACAAATGTATGACTCCTATCCGACAATAATTCTTTGGTATGTTTTTGTAGCATTTCCAGTAAATATTTATTAGATCACTTATATGTAACAGTGAATTTCAAGAGGTTCATTCAGGCGTCAGTTTAATTTACCACCCTCTTAAAGTCATTAAAGACGAAAATGTCCACTTCCAAAAAAACTGCTATAAAAACTTTATAAATTAATATTTCTTTCTGCTTTTTTCTGCATGAATCTCTTAAACAACTTCAGCCCTGTACAAAACGACCAATTATAAAACATTCAATCATTTGAGGATTTATCCCTTTAAATGAGTTTGATTACTTGATGTCACTGTTATTTATGAAACAACACAATTATTTATTTTCCCTTTTTTATTGCAGAAAATGTTATTATGCAAATGTATTCACGTAGAAACAAATATTAATTTGTAGGTTTTTATAGCAGTTTTTTGGAAGAAGACATTTTTGTCCTTAAAGCACATTTTTTTCAGTGTTCTATTGATCTAGCCAAAATAGCAGCCAAAATAATGGCGAAATAAAGAGGAATAATTTTGGACCAAAATGTCCATTGTGACAGATGATAATGGTAAAGGTTTGTCTTACATGCCCACAGTTGAGAAAGCTTGATTTGATAAATATTGTAGAGACAACAGACAAGTAAAAAGGAATATTTTGATTAATCATAATAACAAAAAGATAAATCATTCACTGACCGTGAATGTAAAATGTGTTTCATTGGGTCCTAGGGCTGCTCTATTCGTGTTGGTGTGACTTTATCTACCTACCTGCCAAACTGATGATTTCTGGAAAAAAAAAAAAATATGGAAGAAATACGACTTTAATATGTTTTAATCAAAAGAGAAGCTCACAAAATGTATGAATACAACAAGGTACAATAAACAATACACATCAAGCACCAGGACTTAAATACATCTCTGGACGGGTATCTTTCTATTTAGTGGATATATAAGATAAGATAAGACAGACTTTATTGATCCCACACCGGGGAAATTCACTTGTCACAGTAGCTCATATACACAAGTAAGAAATATAAAGAAAAAGTCATTAAGTCATGCTGGTGTTAAAGAGTCTGTTGGAATGAAGGCCTTTTTTTTTTTTTTTTTGGAATGGGTCACCTGATGAAGCCATCCATACAGCAGAAAGGCCAAAAAAAAAAAATAAATATCTCCACAGTTCAGAGTAAACGCTTGCCCACAAAAAGGCTGGAGATTAGTGTAGAAAAAACATAAAAATGTACTAAAAAAACTAAAACACAGAGAAGTGTTCAGAGCTACTGTAACTGGCTGCCAACCACATGGCGCCATAGCAACATATATGATAATCACAGCAGTGTTTGACGAGTTTATGACATCTGTAGTGTTTCGCCCATCTGTGTTTTTTTTAAGCCTGTCACATTTAGAACCTTTGGTCTATGAAATCTCATATGCCGTTTCAGACAGGCATCATTAGAAAATTGTTTGCTACATACACCACATTTGCTTTTCATCTTGTGGCTTTGAAGGTGCTGGATTAAACTCTCTGTGAACTCTAAATGTTTTCCACAAAATCCACAAATCTGGATTTTTTCCACCGCATGTACTCGTGCATGTGTCTTCAGAGTGTACATGTAATGGAAAGTCTTTCCACAGACTTTACAACAATGAGGACCTGTGGGATTCTGACTGACGGATAACTGTGATTTCTTTTGATTTAAAGTCAACGGGCGTAAAGATCTTTTCACGGGCTTTTTCCTCTTTGAATGGCGTGCCTTTAAAGTTGGAGCTGTGTGGTTCTTCTTCCACTCCTCAAGCTTGTCTTCAGTGGTGTGCTGATATTCCCCAGCTGGCTGTAATATTCCACCAACCCCATCATCAAGCTGAGTTTCCAGAGGTGGAGTTGAAGGTGGAGAATTAGAAAGAGGACGTCCCTCGTCCCAGAGGCCCACACAGGCAGAGTAAGGGGCGTGATCTGTCTCCAGAATTCGTTCTTCTATTTCACTGTTGTCTTCTTCTATTTGCTCATCTTTGATCCTCAGTTGCTCTGAGTTCTGCAATTCATGATGACTCACTGTGGATAAAAGCAAAGTTGCATCACAAGTTTTTACATGCAGCAAAATGAAGTATCGGCATACCATTCTCTTCCACCAGACCTCCTCTTATGAACAACTGACGGGTGTCAGACATACTGTATACTAACCTGTGTCCTGGCTTTGCTGCAGTATTGTATATCCTGTGAAGTAAAGAGACACAGGAATATATAATCACATCTCTAACTTTTAGTCAGTGTTTAAATAACAATCATTTAATATTCTTATTAGTGGAACTGAAACAACAGAGGAATGTAAATGTAGGAAAATAAATGTAAAGTCATGAGAATGCCAAGAAGTTGTACATACTATGTTGTTTAGATAGGTGCACCTCAAAGTTACATTTCCGAAAAATGATCTTTCTGCAGTTTGGGCAGTGCCAGTGACTTCTGCTCTGGATCCTGTCTTTGCACGTACATGGTACAACAAATTTCTCTGAAAAGAGAAAAGACAGCCCGTTAATTTCTTTTTAACAACATTGTTTTAGCATCTTTGAGCACATTTCCAAGTTATGAAAATCAGTTGGCATACATCAAGATTGCTTGATTAAGGTAATCCATTACAATAAAAAACAAACAGAAGTCCATTTTTAATAAAACTCACCTGTGCCATCCTCAGTAAAACGAACAGAACATAGAAAATGCTTTTTAATCAAGTGAGTCTCAGTGGCTTGAGTTCTATTGAGGCAGAAGGGACAGTCGCCACGGTCTGCGAACTTCAGGAAGTCGGTACGGGAGGTGAAGACATGCTGCAAGTCTGGAAAATAAATAAAGTAAACTAATTTAGCTACTTTATAAAATACTATGATGCTTAATAGAATTACTAGAGTTGTGAGATACTTCAACAAAAGCCTCATACAGAACAGTAGTACATAACATGTAATGAAAATCAATAGGGGTTATGCAATTACTGGAAAAACACGCTGCAGTCAACAGTAATAAAATGTTTTTACAGTGACAGACTCTGCTCATCACACTGGAGTGAGTAATGGTGGTTACTTCTCAGTTCAGATTCATTCCTGACAGCACTTGTATTTTCTTTTACATATTCATGAGATTTTCTTAAGCTTGACAGAATCTGATGAATTGATTAAGAGGAAATATTATTATTACCACTGGAATGGTTCAGGGTATGTCTAGCCTTACAGGTAGGACTTGAATCTGATACATGTGGGTTGGCGGCAACAGCAGAGGTGTTTTTGTTGGCATGACCTGCTGCAGAGAAAAGAGAAGAACAAAACAGGTTGGAACTACGGACTGGGAGCATGAATGTATTGAGAAAAATAACAACAATAAATAGCTATTCAATAGTTATGTTATATTAAAAACTGGTGCCATCCAAAATTATTGCCAACAAGATGATGGTGTCGGACAGCGTGGACAGCTGCCACTTCTGTGACACACAATGCCATGCTGGCAGCTTTACAAGCACTGCTTCACACACAGCATCTGAAGTTCTTTCTGATATGTAGAAAAACAGGCTTTTTCACAGCAGACATTTTGGCTTGTCACAGTAGGACAACAACAAAAAACAGGTGTTAAATGCTAAATGGAATTCAGCCATCATTCATTATTACTTACACCTGTGCTTTTCCCTCTGTGACATGTCAAAATATCTTCTGTGGCATAGCACATCTTCTTCTGTGCTTTACTCATTAGCACAGTATGTCAAAAACCATTAAATCTGACAGAAGTGACGTGATTCTGTATCTTTGGAGTTTTACAAAGGCCAAATGGTAGGATGCATCATTTTAATATGACATCTTTCAACTGTGTTATAATTCTTTATTTAATTGACATATACTTAATCAATAGGTGCAAAGAATGACTAAGCTAAAGGCAGTAAGCAGTGTGACAAATGAGGCATCGGGCCTTGCATACTGGCCTCCTAACAATGGCAGGCTCAGCTGCCACTGACTTGCTATGGCAGCTGCCAGTGTCTGGGGCAGCTGCGACTGACTTGGCAGTGTCTCTCTGTCTGTCTCTGTCTGTCTCTGACACAAAAAAAATAAATTAAATTAAATTGCGAGTCAAACTCAGATTTAGTCCATGAATCCACCTGGATATTCTCATCTAGATAGTCTAATCTATCTAAACTCTGGTACTCTACCTGTTGTGTTCTGGCTTTGTTTATTTCATGTACCAGCTTCTAAATCTGTGTCTGACTGGAATTTATGCTGCAAAATAGAGAAATTAAGTTTAATTTCAGTTCAAATTTAATTTGGTTTGTGTCAGATGGTTAGAGAGAGACAGAAAGAGAAAGACAGAGGGAGAAGAGAAAGAGAGAGAGAAGGCTTGGAAAAAGCTTGTTAATCATCTGATTGTTTCATCCATCCATTAATTATCCATCTGGTTAATTAAAAATGTTAACTATTAACTTTCATAAACTAAAAACTAGGTTAGGTGGGTTGCTGTGGGCGTGTCAGACTCAGATTTAGAAGCTGGTACATAAAATAAACAGTCAGAACACACACACACACACACACAGGTAGATCATCAAAGTTTAGTCCGTGAATCCACCTGGATAGTCTCTGCTTCAGAGACATTTCAGGCTGTCTGTGGAGGTTTGACCGATCTGAGTGTGTGATTGGCTTGCGGAGCGTGACGTGGGGGCTCCGTTTTTCCCAGAGTTGGATCTGGCTCAACTTCTCTCCCGCACGCCGGTGCGGTTTTCTGCGGCAACCCCTGCGTTGCGGACTGCCGGTGCGGAAACGCACGACCCCCACTGAAATGAATGAAAAGACCTCTATGTTTTGGCGCGGCGCCTGATCCTGTGTGAGCCCCAACTTAGTGGATTAACACGTCTAGTAATAGTTTTTCGACTAAAAGTTTTTTTTTTTTTAATTCAGCACTTTCTAATGAGCTTAAGCTAAACACCAGAAACATATGAACACAGGCTTTTTCTAGTACCTTCAATGTAAAGAACTGTGTAATGTTATGAAGCACTGAGGCTAACTGTTGAGTTTAACTGTTTACTGTTGTTAAAGAGAGAGGCGGTGTTTCGGTTTAATTAGCGACCATGTTAACTGGCGACCGTCAGCCGAACGCGTCTGTGGTTCTCATAGTTACGACAGCTGGTGAAAACAGGAAGACACGTAGCTGTCCTAGTGACCGCCTCTACTTATTTATTAACGTATTTATTTGTTTTTCATTTTTCCATTAACGTGACAACTGCAAAAAAAAAAAAACAAAAACAAAAAAAAACAACAACATACTATCTTCTTGGTTCAATAGTTGTTGTAACTTCGACAATTACAGATGCATTCGGGTGAAAGTCACCAGTTAACATGGTCGCTCGTTAGACCGAAACACCACCTCAAAAACATGAAAACAAGCGAGATTATCTAGCGGACATGTTTATCACGCGCGGTGTGAAGGAGAGAGCGTGTTGTTCGGCTGGACCGACCTTTTTTCTGTGGCAACTTGGCTTTGAGGACAATGTCCAGCAGTGAACGTTGGCGGTCGTTTTCTTCCTTCAGGCGGGAAGTCTGCTCCTCGTAATTACATATTGTTTTTTCAATAGCACCTAATATTTCTGAAGTAACCGCATGTAGCCGCTCGCAGACAAACACTCTGAGTTCTTCCATTTGACCCATCTTTCCACCATCTGCACAACCGGAACGACATGCAAGGGAAACAATGACCAAGGAAGTGACCTAGCCGGAATGAGAATGAAATTTCCTTTCAAAGTAAAAGTCTTTTGACTTATATGAAAATATATATATAAAGATAACAATAATATCAAATTCTGGCAAACACAGTTGAGTGGTCTATTACCAGGTGCCACAAGAATAAAGAAAGAAGATGGAAAAAATTCACTCACATTTGCATAATGTTTTGTTTTATTTTTTGTCCATTTATTTTTATATGTGCAATATTCTACTTCATTAGAAAACAAATCATTTAAAAAGTAATCAAATTAATTACAAAAAACATTCTTCAACATACTACGCTACTGCAATGGATACAAACCTTTGCAGGTAATCTTGCTAAACTGGTTACTGAAATAAAGTCCCATCTTTGTAAGAACGCATACAGCATACAGTACCTAAATCTAATCTAAAATGGGATTCAGTGATTTGTGTTTATTTTCTCTATTGATGCTGTGATTCATTGTTATCTGAAACATGTAGCAAAACAGTATTTTAAAAAAGCTGTAAAAAAGCTACAGTGCACAAACTTAAAAACATGTCCTCAGTTTGCTTTGGCACGTTCCTGTGTTCCTGCGGGGATCTTAGAGAACCCCTTTTTGCATGACATGGAGGTGGAGTCGCACTTATATCCATACTCACAGCAGTGCTTACCATCTGAGCAACACTCGCCCTGAATCAGAACATATCTTGGTGTTAGAAAAAATATAGTATTGACAGGTAAATCACTGCAGTAAACATAAGCAGGTTCATTCAATTCAGTTCAATTCATTCAAACCTATGCCACCTGCATCAGTTTGTAGCATTTATGATGTGGACAGACACATTTTCAAATAATTTCACTGTTCTGTGCATTAAACTCTATATTCTGATTTTCTAAGCACTTTTACCAAATTGTTTCATTTCAAATCATTGCTCCATACTTTCATGACGGCTTTAATATTGAATGCACAATCCTTACCAGTGGGTAGGGACAGCAGTTCCACTTGCCGTCAAGCCCTTTGCAGCAGGTTTTCCCTTCTGGGCAGAAAAACTTGAAATCACAGCGAATGACTCCAACCTCATGGGTGCCGCCACTAGCTTCTGTTAGAGGTGTCATTGATGTCTGCTAAAGGTAAACACAAAATGATCATCACACGCTGGTTATGATCTAAATATTTAATCAGAAATATATATTTGTTTATATATTAGGTAGCTAATCCTCCATGTAAAAACCTGAAAACCTGGTTTATTATTTCGCTACAACAAAATATACAAAACAAACTAAGCAACAATCAAAGAAAAACCTGCAATGGCAGAAACAAATTGTAAACCCGATCACCTTAACTCATCTTTTAAGTTGGCTGATGTGTTTGCAAAAATCTGCCAGTTTATTCATCCAGCAGACACAGAGCAACATTAGTAATACTCACTCTACTTTTAGCTTTGTTTTTGGTCTCCATCAACTATCTGTCTATCTGTCAATCAGCTATTTGTCAACCGCTAAATGCCTCACTGTGCTTAACATGCTGGCTCCAGTGATACACTGTCATTAAAGACATGAACTCTGTCTGACTGTTCTCTCTCACGTACAAACACATTGTGCACACACACAATGCATCCTTCACATCTTAACAGTGAATCTGAACAAAATAGTAGCCCACATGTTTAGGTCTATGCTGTATTTTTTTTTAATGTTTCAATGTTTTAACCAATTTGGGGCCAATTTTGATACATAATTCTCTGTATGTTTGTTATAACAAGTGAACCATTTACATACATGTAATTTGATTTGATTCTTTGTTAATATAAAAATATTGATTACAGCACTTTTAAATCAAGGTGGGCAAACATTGTAGGGTTTCGAGTTTTATTTATGAAGCTATGAAAATGCAGCTAATCTGCTTCATCAGGACTTTTAGGTGTGGTTACATGAGACTTGGTTAACAGTGGCCAACATAAACAAACCCACATCTGATAATAGACAGTGCTCAATCCTGGGTAAAGTATAGTTAAGTATATACACCACCTATCGAAAGAAACATTTACTGCAATGTGTCCTACCTCTTTCAAGCTGCTTTGTTCCTTTGGCGTTGAAAGCAGAGCAGCAGGAACTGAAGACAGGGCTTGTTTGGGAGTGAAAGGATATCTCAGGCCTTGCTGCTTCAAGCAGTGGGTATAAGTGTAGTCACAGTCGTAGCCCCATGGACAACAGTGGTAGCCATCCAGACAACACCTGCCCTGCAAGGCAACAATCAATATAGATAAACACCAATACACTTCGAGGTTAAAACACTGAAAAAATGAGTAGACTCAGGAAAGTACAAGAAGTTTATGTGTCAATATGTAGGTGAACTCACAGGAGAGTATGGGCAACAGAACCAGACACCTGTTGGGTGTCTGCAGCAGGTAGTGCCATCGGGACAGATGTAATAGTTGTCACAGTGGACTACACCGACTGAACCCTTTTGTTGTTCTGGGATGTGATTGTTTTCAAGAAGAGGAGTGAATGGTTTCTCTGCAGCCTCCTTCTTCACCATGGGTATGTTCCGCCATGGCTGGTTTGCTCTCTCACACATCTGGGTGGTCAGGTTACAAGTAAACTCTGAAGGGCAGCAGTGGGCCAGGTCAGGGCAGCAAACAGCCTAAAGACGCATGAATACACACACTGATTAGATATATTTCCACCAGTCATCCAGACCAAAAAGTTAATCTTAATAACTGCATGTGTTCAGACTTGTCTTACTTTTGGATATGGACAGCAGCTATATCCATGTTTAGTCATACAGCAGGTGTTGAAATCAGAACAGATATTTCCATCGGGACATGTGATGGAGCAGGATGCAATCCCCCACACAAACAAGCACAGGCTTACCCTGAACATCTGAAGAAGAGAGTGTTAATATAACTTATAAACATGACAAAAATCCTGAAAACAGCAGGTTTCTTTCAGTCAAATTTGTAAACTGTATGTGAAACTTCGTGTGGTTGAAAGTTTCAGTTTCATTTCAGCTCAAAATAACCTCACTGAACTGTGATAATAAGTAGAAGTTACTTTTTTATAAAACGTTATACTGACAGTTAAGTCTTTAAGTAAATGATCTGATACAGATTGAAATTCACATATTTTACTTACCTTTTGTAAGTGAAGTGATTCAACAGCTTTGTGTCACACGCCGCACACTTCCTCTAACTGAACCACAGATGCAATGCTGTTTATACAGCAGATTAGATCCTCCCACAGGATCCAACTGTATATCACACCCCCCTGTCCTGTGACTGTCAGGTCAGGACAGTGTTTAAGGAACTAGTTCAGGCGCATACTTTTGAAACAAGAGGGTTTGAGTAATCATTGTTTGCTGCGCACACACACACACACACACACACACACACACACACACACACACTTCAGAGATAAAACATCAAAGACTTCAAGATCTAACCTTTGATACCATAATATTGTCTTGGTCACAAGAGCTGCCTGTAAAGCATCAGTCAAAATTTAAAAGTAGGTTGAATGATTCCGACTTTATTCTAATATAACTTTTAACCTCACAAGTGTTTTAACGTTATTGAATAGGAGCAGCTGAGAAAAGGGAAGAGAGGGGGAGCTCAGGTTGCTGTGGTAGGAGCTCAGATTAATAGATATGGAAGTAATTTGACCCTTATACTGAAATAATGTACTCAAAAGTTCAGACACCCCATCCCTAATTTATATCACTCTGTAACAATGAAAGCAGAAGCACTAAAAAGATTATGTCCCCACAGTTGGAGAAGTGTTTAAGTACTATAATACTACTTTTACTTAAGTGATCCAAGTACTTTAAACAGTCCAGAAGGAAACACAATGGAATATGAGGTATTGTATAAGTGGCTTGGTTGTCTTGTGGTTGACATTTTGGTGCAAATGTGGTTCCAGAGGTTGGTAGTTTGCTACCGTGTGATTCCAAATTTGCACGTCGAAGTAAGAGTAAGTGTGAGAATGGATGAAGAGGCACTTGGGTAAAAGTGGTGTGATACTGGTGCAGTCCATTAATCATCCATTCTTTGCAGTTCCACTGACCGATATTTAAGTTTTAAGGAAGCGAGACAGTGCAGAACTGGATGTGTAATGATTTCATGTTAAAAAAAAAAAAAAAAAAAAAAAAAAAAAAAAAAATTGGAAGGGTTACTAAAAGTTAATCCAATGAATCATATGACTGTGATTTGAAATAAACGAGTCACACAACAAGGGCTGTAACTAAGTAACAGCAATAAAAGGCTAAAACAATACTTTATTAATGAATTCCCCTTGTTTGTACATTTACACTGCAGTGTAACAATTCAGACAGTTATCCCTTGTATAAATTTCAACTGTGTAGCTCACATTTCATATCTTAAATCCAACTTCAATATGAGGCTGGCGAGACATCAGGTGATCAGGTCTACATGCATGACACAGGCACTAGCATAACAGCCTCATCTAGCAACTAGAAATGCAAGATGGGGGGTTTGGAGCGGGAGAGCGTGACTCCGAGAGGGGCCAGCAGACTGAAGGTGAAAAAGTAAGCGCCGGTCACACTTAAATGTCCAAGATGAGGGGTAAAGAAAAAAAGTCGTGGAATTCACTTCAGTCCTTTTGTTTGAGTGTAACTCAAAAAATTATCGTCAAAAAACGTGGTGATAAAGGAAAAAAAACAAAAAAACGGTAGATATGTACCAGTAGTTGCCACTGAGAAGGGATGCGTGCCTCCCTCAATCTCACTTTGCTCACAGAAGCCCATTACAAGTCTGTAGGTATCTTGCTCAAGCGTAATGACTGGAGCTGGATGGGACAAGTTTTTAGAAGTCAAAGGCAAAAATAACACTACTAGTGAACTGTCGGGAAGATGAGTGAACCGTAAAGCTACGGTTGCTAGTCGAGCTCCAAGTCTGACTGAGATGCTGCCTTCTTTTTCTTTTTTCTGCCGTGTTTCTTGTGCTTCTTTTTCCTTTTCTTCTTGGATTTGTCCTGTGAACATAAAACATTTGATGCTTAATTAAATGCCAATGCAGATTTTATATTTATTGTCAATTTCTGCCACACACATATTGCTACATCCAACATATGTGTAATTGGGATCTGAGTTATGAAGATGCATTCATGTACATCTGTCCGAAAACATCTTTTAACTCAGTCATTAGATAAAATCTGCCTCTCAAGCTGCACACGATCAAACCACAATTTTTTATTTGTGTAAATGAAAGTAAAAGAAATGAAATAAATGACTTACTGTAATTTTCTCCTGTTCTTCACTACTTCTCTTTTTCTTCTTGGCTTCAGCCTATGGGAGAGAAAAGTGGAAATGAGACCACAGGAAGAGGGAAGTCGTATACCAATTCTAAAAATTCCTTAAGCAACAATATTATTTCACAATCACAGAGTTTTTGTAAGGTCAAACAGCAACGGCAGTTAGATTTACGACAGAATTATATATCACAACAAGTTCGTAAGGTCATCCGTGTCTGAGCCAAATTTTTCTAAACCGCAAACTTCAGGTTAGTTGTTGCTCTGCGTTTTGCTCCAAATGGCAATGATACACCTTTTAGTGTTAATAATGTTGGCCGCAAACAAATGACAAAAACAAACACTTGTTTTTCTAAGCAATCTAATTTCAGTAGTTTTTTGTTAATATCGAATTTGTCTTGAAAAACAATCACAGCATTCTGACACAACCACGAGTGTGATATTGCTAGTCATTTACTAGTCAACAGTAATAAGTGACAACAGATTATGATTTGTTTGTCTATTTAATCATTTATTTGGCTTTGCCAATACAAATTCTGCAACTGGACTGGCACTGTACAGCTGCCAAGCACAAAATAAACATTTCCTGAACACTAGCTTGCAAGCTACTTGGTGTAGGTCTATACGTTACCACAGGCCAGCTGCTTTGTATCATGTATACAACCAGTAAAATAAGAGTCTGCTGACAGTGGCTTTGATGGAAATGTCAGTCTTTTTCTCATTTTGGTATACAGTTAATCTTAATGGATTATATTGATGTCGAATTAACAAGAAGATTGTCAACATGTGACGTCCTTTGTCTTGTGTTTCTCGTGTTATGTGCTTGTGCAGACACATAAGAAATTGTTAGAAGATTTCTTAAAGGGCGTTTGGTGTAATATTTCCCCGGACAGCGCAGGGAGAACATTAGAACAGCTGTAAAGCGAAGTGATACATGTGAAAGCCCCAGCGCCGCTGTGCTCTATATCAGCACTCATGCAACGACTCTTGTCCAATAAAAAGACTTGCTCGTATGGCCAGGGATTATACATCGATGCAATCATGAGCCATGAGTTCTACATTAACTCGCAGTAACTGTCGATCTGAATGGGCCGTGGAGGTCAAACACGGCCATACTTTGGGACTTTTTAAAATAGAAACTTGATTAACCACTCTGGCCATTAAAATTTCATTTATAAGACCTTCTATGAAGTGAGTTGAGTCTATGGGGAGAACTGAAACTTAATTTTGTCATCTGTGTAAAGTTACTGTGTGCAAGACCTACACTGTGGAATGGGGTAACAGTGTAACAGTGACCCCACACTGAACTGTTTTTCTGGGCAGAGACAGGAATTTACTGTTGTTTTTATTCTGTTACTGACGATTTAAGTTTAAGTTAAGCCAACCTCAAAGAACTAGTGGCAACTAAGTCCTAATAATGACGTCAGCTCATTCGCCTGTAAGGACGCACACCACGAAGATTCAATCGGACGGACAGCTGACGTGTGTGCTTTCTGTTGCTGTGTGGAAGGCAATCTTGTGATACTACTTACAAAAACAGTACAGAAAGAAACCAGAACATTCTGAATCTGGTACATTTTCATGACAGCAGAAATACAACAGGGATACTTGCTGATACTTCAGGCAATTTGCTTAATCCCAAATTTGAACAAAAAGAGGAAGAAAGAGATAAAAGAGGAACAGAGAGGAGAAAATGTGTCTTAATTACTGAAGCTGTGTTTGTGAGGATGAGTTTTGATTCAGTGCTTTATTTACAGCAGGTGAGACTACTGACAAACATGTCAGTAAATAATATTTAACAGCTTAAAGTGGCGATAAGTATCACCCACGATTGTCCTTTTGGCAGGTTATTACCCATCTACAACCATATAAGAACAATACTTACTACCTCCTCCCCCTCAGAGTCCACAGAGGACTCTGAAGATGAGTCTTTATAACTCCGCTCGGCCTTCCTTTTTCTTTTACGGCTCTTGTCATCCTGTAAGCACACAAGAATTACATCACCATTATGGATGTTTTGTAACACCTGCACTCAAAGTTGTAAGAAAGAGCATCACTTTATAGTTTAATACATCACACATCTGTGGAAACACATAAGATGAGCTTACTAACTGAGTAAGTTACCTTATCTTTGTCCCCTTCTTCTCTGATTCTTTTCTTCTTCTTCTTGGGGAGAAAAACATTTAGATTAAACTGACATTTTAAGTAACTAATAAAGTCATTGTAGGATAATTGTTTGTACATTTTCAACACCAGAACCCGACTCTCGACGTGTACTGAAACAAGGGAAGCCCACTGTGCTATTTAAAAAAAAAAGAAAGGACAGAAAAACCTTGCTTTCAGCATCAGATTCTTCCTCTGAGCTGTCTGATGCTCTCCTGGCCGATGACTTCTTTCTCTTCCGTTTCTTCTTCACACTCTTCTTTTCATCCTGAACACACAAACAGAAGTGTTTAGAGCTGCATTATGGGAAACTATTAGATGTCAAGTTGATCTGTAGTATAGTGGCACAGATCACAGCCTTTTTTTTTTTAATTAATCAGTTTAAGCTGTATAAAGCACAATATATTTCTGATCATAGTATCACAAACACCCACTGCAACATGCAAACATATTCCTTGTATTAACCTATAACAGGATCACAACAGCTGCCAGCAGTTATAATCAATCAATGCTGTGCGTCATCGAGCAGAGCAGCTTTGGATCCTTGTCTCCATTTCAGACGCACTCTGCTTCGAAAATTGCAGCAGTTGGATTAAAGGCCACACAATGTTTTTTTTTTTTTTTCCTGGATCTTGATCTAGTATCACAATAACGTTAAAGTCTGCAATGACTTACCTCATCTTCAGATTCTGAGGAGGAGCTGCTAGAGGAATCAGAACTCGATGAGGAGGAGGAAGATGAAGAATGCTTGACCAAAACACAATGAAAGCAGGGTTCATTAGACTTGAGGGTTATTCGCTTGTTTGCAAATAGGAACACATCAATAAGAGACCATCTCAGGAGACAGGCAGTGTGTGAGTGTGTGTGTGTGTGTGTGTGTGTGTGTGCGGCAGTACTGTGGCACAGCTGGCCATCAAAATACTGGAGGTCTCTCCTCACCCTGTTGGATTTCTTCTTCTCCTTCTTCTTTTTCTAAACACAAATAAAAAAGCCAAAGTGAGCAAAGATGATATTAAAGAGTGAAATCACTCAAATGTCTCTTAAAGGAGATATACCACACCTCTTTTTTCTCTTTCTTCTCCTCTTTTTCCTTCTCTGTTGTCTTTTTGTCTTTCTCTTTGTCTTTGTCGCTTCCACCCAACAACTTCTCTCGGTTTTTCGCCAGTTCTCTCCTCCATTTCTGAAAACAACAGTACATTTTTATTCGTCTACTAGAATGCTAATATGCAGCTACGCCTCCATCCAAACATGAAGAATGATTAAACTGCAGAAAATGGACTCATGACTGAAAATAATGTGGGGAAAAAAAAAAAAAAAAAACTGGCGGTGAATCTTCATAATACAAACATACATCGTTCATTTTGTCCTCGAAGTCGGCCAGGGCTCGAGAGCCCTTCTTCTTCTTCTCCAGCTGCTCCTTCAACTCCTCCCTGATGAAGAGACAATACATCGGCTGTAATGCACAAAATACACATCTGCCCAAACGGATCAAAACGTATGTCACGTGCAGCTCTTCACCTCACCACTTCACTAGCTGCTACATTACTCCTGCACAAAACTTATCCTCTGCTCAACAAGTCAAGACACTACATGAATCAATGGCCATGTTCATCTCCAGCATTGTGTAATGAATCAAAATGATTTTGTTATGTATTTTATGTCCCTTTTAATTTTAAAATATCGCTTTGAAAACAGATTGCTCTTTACAAAAGGGAACTTTCATACTGGCAGAGGAGCGCAGCACATAGTGAATTAAAACTGCCCCCTTGTGGCTAAGATTGGAGTTGATTTCATTAAAGACTCATTTAGATTAGATTTTACAAGATCAGATTTGAGGTGTCGATTTAAAATACATCATCCATATCTTTTTAAATGAATCTGTTCCCATGACAAATATCAATTTTACTTTCTAAAAGACAGCTGGAGGATCTTTTTTTCCCTTTTGTGTAGAGAGCATCATTATTTAAGGACAGCACTTTTTCTTTTTCTGCAAGCAGATGTTTTGAATGTTTTAACGGAAGGACCAATAAACATAAATCCACAAGTTAATGGAAGAGGCTGAGAGTTGACTCTGCATAATTTATAGCTGATGCACGGAGACAATGAGTAAAGCAACCCTTGGTTCACACACACCTATCAAATTCCTGCAGTCATTGCTCTCTGTGCTCAATTTTCTTTACTCCAGGACAGACAGCTCTCACTACACTGCTGCCAAAACTGCACTGACTCAGATCCACTGGGTATAACACTGTTAAAAAGAGAGAAAGCAGTCACGTTTTTTTTTTTTTTTTTTTGCTGCAGTGGCATTAAATTCGAAGAAGCCAATGTCACTCAAATTCTCTACGTGGGAATGCATTAATCTTTTACGCTGAGCTGATGAGTGTTATTACATTACATTCGGATGTATGCCAAGCAATCTGAAATAATATCTGTCCATGACACACAAACCAGACACAGATGTAGGTCAGAATGCAGAAAAACATCTTGTCCGTCTTAAAAATAATCCTCCACCCTGAAAGCATCCACAGTTTACTTAAATAACATCGAATGAATAAAGATTTTTGCACCCAACAAGGATAGCAGAACATTTCCAGCAGTGCACAGTTAATTCCTTCTTTTGCAAGCGTACCGTTTTTGAGACAACAAACATGCTTCAGTTCATTTTAATTAATAATTAAAAGTCCATACACCACAAGTGAAGCCTGAACCAATGAGCTGTGAGAGTGTCTTTATCTATATTTGCACATAACCCCCCCCCCAACAGGACCCTGATCTAGAAAACTTCACATCCTCCTGGCACCGCCTTCATCTATCTGTGACGCTGAACAACATGGACGCGAGATAATACTCAGGAATAACAGAAGAGTGCAGCTGTGAGAAAAAAAGTTTGTGTCTTCTAACAGGCAAGGAGCAGATACTGATGTGTCAGGGTGGGCCAGAGAGAGGAGGTCTGCCCCAACTCACCATGTCGGTCGAGGTCTGCTTAAATAATCCTGTATGGTCGGACCGGAGTTCTGTGCCGGTCCTCTGGCTCGTGCAGCAGCAATGGGGTTAATGTAAGCCTTAAACACCAAAACAGAGGAGAGCATTTCACACATTATTAAAAGGTGGTTATTGAAATACACAGATGCCAGATTATAGAAAATATATGGAAAACTGAGATCGCACAGTTCAGTACACTGCAGTATAGTTCTACAGCCCCACATAAAAACGCTTCTCTAAAAGCTTATCGCACATCTTCACTGTAACCTCACTGCAGATTTCATGCTACTACTAAACCAGGGGTCTTCAACCAGGGGTCCGTGACCCCTAGGGGGTCCGCATAGGTACTGCAGGGGGTCCGACAATTTCTGTCATAATAATTGACAATTTTCACCAAAATAATTTGAGAATTAAAAAATATATAAAAATGCAATTGAGTAAACTGCAAGCATTAATATGCAACAATAAGCTACTTTTGACAAAAACTATTACTATTCATATTTTTTTTTATAAATTATTCCATTATGCATGAATGAGTTTTATCAATCATAATCGTATATAGGCTAAAAAAAACAAAACAAAAACAGTATATAATAGGTTAATAAGAATAAATAAACGTGCAGCGTTAACAACAGCAAATCAGTGATAACATGCTGAACGTAGCTCCAGCAAACCGCTAACTTTAACCAAAAACACTGGGCTTCAGTCATTTAGTTTAGCCAGTTGTGCTACTAGTTTAATAGGTTCTTGTCGGTATTTCAAGACTGTTTATAGATTCAAGAAGCAACGACAAACACTGCGCAAGACCACCACGTCCAAACACTGCCCAAATGTCAGGAGCTAACGTTAGCATGTGTTAGCTTTGCGCAGCTAAGCTAGCGCTAACACTCGCCTTTTGACGTTAGCTGCAACACGACACGTCGAGCTGTTTAACCAAGAAAATGTTAAAATTAAATTAAAAAAAAAATATTATCTTATATTTTTCACGTGACTTCTGTGTAGGTCTACCACCAGAATACCTAACAGAGGCATATATTAGCTAGCCAATGCTAGTTGCTGCGCTAACGCTAAGCTCTGCTCAGGTTTAGCATTATCAAACAAGCAAAATGTATCCGTGTGATAGTTTTACACAATTTGCGCAGCACGACTCACCACTCGATTGTCTCTCTTGCCCATGTCGAGTCAGCAATGGGGGGAAAATATCTAGCAGAGAGAACAACCATTAGTGTTACCTAGCTAGCATTGACCTAGCCACATCAGACTTTGTTAAAAATGAGCTGACTCTTCTTCTTGGTGTTTTTTTTAGCACACAGCTGAGTGGCGCAATACCGCCACCAAGTGCCATAAAGCGCCGTGCACAGTGTGTGGATGGGGACTAACAATACCAAAAAAAAAAGCTATCACATGCTCTCAATCAGATTTGTTCTTCCCAAATATAAAAATATAATATTCCTGAAGGTCCTTTGCAAAACATCACACAGTCGCTCAGCCCACTGTTTGTTGTATTTGCTTAATTACACCCTTCATTCCTGTCTTTAAACATGAACTGTAACTGTTATATTAATTATCCACGATATATTGGGGCTTCTTTATAGGTAGATTTTTGTTTTTGTTTTATGTAATTCATTTCCACCGATTTCAAAATGTGCTAGTATCCATAAATATCACACTTCAAATCCCATGATTTGACTTCTGTAATGTCTGTTGTAATGCCATTAAAATATCTGGTCTGCTTGTTGTACCTCAAACTATTAATACTATCAATATGTTGTGTACAGCAGCACCCTGACTCTGTCTGACCTGAATGGAACAGAGCCTTAATTAGCATCACCGGTAACACCTGTGTTTACCTATATTTTGTCAAAATGGCTGCTGTGAAAAAGATCTATTGTTTCTATCATTTATGTTATCATGTTTCACTATAAACGAATATAATAGAATGAATGACACATTGTTCAGGAAACACGCTGTAGCATTGGAACAAAAACTTATTTCAAAAACTGATACCGACACATTCACTTGAACGATTCATTCATAAACCAGTCCAAAACAACATTCACAAAAAAAGCTGCTTTTTATTCAACTGGTGCAACACAATAATAAGACACCAATGCCAGCATTCATACATACGTATAATGCCATGATTGTGTTTTTTTTCCTAGTCTCCATTACCATATGCTAAAAACAAATGTGACACAGGAACATATGTGTACTTTGAGTTATATGATGGACCAAGCTATGTTGGTTTCAAAAACAGCTAAACTTCTAAAAGCTCAACAGTGGAAATTCAGTTTTGTGTTATGAGATTGAAATGTTTTACAAACTGGATAACTCATGAGCAAAGCATACAGTGATTGTATCAAGTGTAATGAGACTGAGCAGTCATTGTTTTAATTGTAAACTTCTAGATCTAAAGTATTTGGAGCTTCCATTGCATTGTATGCACCACTGACACCAGATATGACTCGTTATCAAATAGAAAATTCACACAGTGCTTATCGAGTAATTGTACATGGATCTACATTGTGTTCGCCATCTAGCAATTAAAAGTTGCTGGCAAAAACAGTTCATACAGGCAGTTATCTTCAGACAGTAATGACTACAGTAACATATTTGATAAATAGGAATGACAGTAGACTATGATCAATGACATGATCGTGGAACAGCTTGAAAGAAAACCTGAAGGAGTTGCGATGTGGTCAGTTAGTAGCCCAGGGATGTGCAAACTGTGCCCGAAAGGTTCGGACATCCATAACAAGAACCTGAGAAAGTCAGAGAGTGTGTCTGTGTGTGTGTGCTAGCAGCACTACCTGTTAGGAAAACGTAAACCAGTGTTAAAATATGTTACTGTTCTGCAAGAACTACGACATACAAAAATACAACTCTGCATAACTTGCTTTTTCCTTGCTTTTAAAAACGGGACTTGGAAAAAAAAAAAAAAAAACAGGGACAAGACTGTAAAATAAAGCAAACTGTACACAAAATATTTGTGCATTATTTCATTATCAAAAAACCACTGTAAAATTCTTAGTCACTCTCCATCCAAAGCATTTTGAAATTCAACAAGCACCCACAGAGCCCACCCAACATTTCAACAGACAAAAGTCTTGCCATACAACATTCCACTGACCCTCGCTAACTCTACATCTATCCATTTTTATGACATATCTATGGGCTGACGATGCACATATCAAAAGTTTTCTATTGTTACAGCTTGTACTTAGCACTCTATACTGTACAGTACCAATGCCTATCCTTTATACATTCCTTACATTGTCAAACTATTCTTACACAAATTCTATAATTATCTAGAGTCGGTGTAATTGGTGTAAGAATATTGTATGCCCCAGCATCTTAAAAAAAAAAAAAAAATCAAGTAACAACTTGATGAAAACAAGCATATAAGACTTGTCAATAAAATTAAAATTAAATACAGAATATTGGCGACACTATTCTGTGCCAAATGTATTCATGTTGAATAGTGCTGGTGGGTCTTTCTCCACCTATTGCAAGCCTGTGCATTACTGTATCATTCGGATAGTAAATAATAATCGTATTTTATAATGATAAAAGCCCATGATGGCAGTCTAGAAGCAAGTCATAAACACCAAGTGAGTGGCAGGAACATTTCTATAAGGTTCTTTCATCATTGTCTCAGCACTGGTATCAGCCCATTATGATGAGTTTCCTTGAAGAGTGCATAAACCATTAGAAGCCCGCTACTGGTTTGCAGTTACTCAGGACATCCTCTAGGTGGCAGTAATATAATACATGTAGAACTGGAATGATAAGTCACGACATGGCAGTGAGTGGCTGGCTTGTGATGCCTAATAACGTTTTCAATAAGTAGGTGTGTACATGAGCGTGCTAAATGTCAGTGGTAGTGCACACGCTAAATGTTGCGTACGTATCTGGGAGTGTGCTTGTACTGTATATCTGCTCACTGCGCACACACCCACAGTACGCGTAAAGGCAGATGAGGTCCATGCTGTCCACGCCAAGGATCCTGTACAGTCCCTCCTCAAGTCAAGAGGGCTCCTGTGAGGCTTAACGCTGGTCCTAAAGAGGCCTCTGCTCCATGGCCTCTACTGTCCGTATGCCCACTACTACTACCAGTCAATCTGAGATGCAAGTCTCTTTTGCATTGTTAACAGTCAATCATCAACATTTAACAACCTAAAAGCAGCAATTACAATCCATAAGTTCATGGAAGGAGGATAGCTTCTGTGCACTTTTCAGGGGGTGAGAGCGCTGGCGTCATCTTTCTTGACACCACATTAACTCTCGCTTTAGGAGTATTTTCCTGGAGCTTTGTACATTGACTATAAAAGTATTTGCCCCCTTGGTAGAGTTCATGCTTTGTTTTATGTACAGAATCACAATTGATTAAGCTTTTTTGACACTGATTTTCAGACAAATGACTGTTAAAAGTCAAAGAAATGAAAACAAATCTCTACAAATCGATCTTAAGTATTAACCCTATTTACTATGACACACTTTGTTTAGCACTGGTACAGCTGAATAATAGCTAGAATGGTGAAGGTGTAGTCAAGACATGATTTTAGCTAAATTCACAGGCAGTATAAACTACACTATGAACAAATTAACCAGTGCAAAGATAGCAGTACTGAAGTACCACACTGAGGAAGGCAGCAATGAGGTCTGAAGGAGGTTCAAGGTTCCCCAACTGTGCCTACAAGCAACTGCTGCTTGGGTGCATTTCTAGCTTCATGGCCAACTGGCAAAGACAAAGCGACTGTTGAAAAAAAAAAAAAAAAAAAATCTCATGACATTTCAGCTTGCATCTGCTCAGAGGCATGTGGGAGTGAACGAAGGCTCCGTGGTGAGATCACACCAAAAATCAAGCTTTTTGACCAACAAAACTAAATGCTATGCAAAGCCCGGTGACGGTAGCATGTCGCATGTCTTTGCTAAGCAGGAGAGCTTGTGAAGGTAGAAGGTAAAATAAATCCCAAGACGACTGTTGTTTGGCCACTTCCAGATCTAAATCCAATCAAGAATTTGTGCCGGAACTTGAAAAATGCTGTTGAATCTCAAAAATTAGGGAGAATTTGCATGATTGAAATGTGCACATAGACTCAAGGCTACTAAATGTTGGTCAATACTATACTTGTACTTAAATTGCATCGATTTCTACGGATTTATTTTCACTTTAACATTTAAGATTTATCTGTACATCAGTGTCAAAAAAGGTTAATTAACGTTCTCTGATTTAACGCTGTTAAAACAATAAAACATGAATAACACCAAGGTGGGGTATGCAGAATACTTTTCATAGACACTGTATGGCATAATTAAGGGTGAAGGAGGACGGTCAGGCAGTCCTCTCCTCCATAGTGGGCTTGTTGCTGGGGATGGGCTGGGCCGCGTACACGCTTCTACTGTGGCTGTCCACACTTTGAAAATAGGTGTGGCTCAGTGCGGCAAAGGCCGATATCCTCCTGGAGGGGTTGAAGGCGAGGAATTGCTGCAAAGGAGAAAGAGAGGATGAGATAAACATATCGATAAAGTAGATAGGAAGGATGGCATGATGAATTTGGACTGGTTTGGACAGAGGCTCGTACTACCCACCATTAAGAGGGCCCGTCCTTGCTCGTCCATGTCCGGAACCAAGTTCTCTATTGGCTTAGGGGGCCGGGGGGTGAAGGCACTCTGTGGTAGGGCCACTTCTTGGGGCCAGTCTTCTGCTGAAGGTACCCCAACAACACTTTGGGAGGATAATAGTCATTAGTGCCTTCATCATCAGCAACAGGCAGCATTCACTGCCTCTCCAGTTAAAAACTTTGCTACAATTCTCTAAGGGTTGCCCTATAACCTAATCTGTGAGCTTCTCCATTAATTACAAGAAGTATCCACACACCAGATTTAAGTTCACAAACTTTAACTGGATTGACTTTTGACTGGCTGACAGTCCAATAAAGTTTTGTACACTTTAATCTCATGCCTGGATACTCTCCATTTTCCCAGTTTGTACATTCATTCTCAAGAAAATATAACATATAAGACCTCAGAAGCTGTAATGGAAAGGAAACGCAACCAGTAATACTTACTCAAAAATCTTTCCCAGCTGATCAACATCTGAGTTTCCTCGAAATAGCGGTCTGGTAAAAGTAAAATAAACACAGTTTAGTTCGACTGCTGCTGTTTAAACATTTACGTGAGTCTTCATATATAGTGCTGCATACGTGTATATATACATGGTTTAAACTGTAAAGCTTTAATTATGTATTGACCAACTTCAGATAGAGCGCCCTGTGCCATGGTACGCTGCAGACGAACAGGCCTAAGATATAAGCTGTTGGCTCAAGGCAAAGAGGAATGTGTGACTCTAATGTGAGCGTTTGATGTAGCCACACACTCGCAGCTCCATCTCATGTTGTCAGGTTTGTGAACCAGTGTTGGTAGTACCACTGAAGGGGGGAGGGAGGGAGGGATGAAAGGAGGGAGGAGAGCGGTAGCAGGGCTGCTTGTGGTTCCTGCGGCTTTGGGCCGTCTTTGGATGCCCGTGGGCGGCCATGCCTGCCCTGGCACCCACACAAATTCCAGTAGTCATCATCAGCACAAGCCTGTCGGCCGCCGCACGGGACAGAAAAAGCCTATTTATCCCTTATGTGTGCATGTGTGTCTGCTTTTGCTCGCTCTCTCGCTCTCTCTGTGAAAGTGTGAAGGAAAGTGGGAGGGAGAGGCGTGTGAAAGAAAAGCTGGATTATTCTAACAGAGAAAGAGGTATGGGAACTAGACCTTCCTGCTGAAGTTCCTCTGAAAGGAAATGAGGAGGCGTTGCTGTCCAAGAGAGGACTTTCTCTTGACTAAATGTGTTGCTTCCAAATGTATAGGGTGAGAGAAGGACTGTTTCTTATAGTCCGCTTGTCTAAGATGATCAGTCACCAGCAGGTGTCAATGTAATGCAGGATATTGTCACATAGGTGTGCTCGTATACATGTGTGTATACATTCTGTATCCAGGCCTCAATACAGATCAAGTGCACCCCACTTAACTGAAGTCAACAGACTGGCTAGCCACCATGTGCTCCCTGTGTTTTCCCACTTGCAGGAAGTTTTGCATAGCTCAACACCCACACTTTCCTACAGACTCAGACACTGGGAAATTAGTCACACAGGGGTATTTTGCACATTTTTACAGTGACAGCAAGCTCTCATGCTAGCTGTCACATGCTTTAGTTCGGAAGTGAACTGGAGACACAGTTTGTTTCAATTATTCTGAACTGGCATCCTTATCTAATGGATGACTCAGTGTTTCTTTACTCTGCGTTAAACATCTGTCTTTGAAAGAGGATCATATAGCACACATGCAGGTCTTTTCAGGGTAAAGAACTGCAGTAAGACTGGAGAGCCATTTAAAAAAAATCAGACCAAACCAGTTCTGACTGTTGCAAAAGAAAAAAAAAAAAAAAAAAAAATCACCTACAGCAAAGTCATCGTGCCAAAACAAGTAGGGCTGATAATTCCAAGAGGTCCATTTTTAAACCTGAAGTGGTTTGTTGGTTTGTTGGAGGGGGATAACTGGATTCACATCGTGCTGGCCACTGGCATGCACACACGGTCAACAGTCGAGTGCAAATGCACACTTGGACACACTCAAGCAAATACACACATAAGGGTGTACAAATGCACGCACGCGCAAAAGGGATTGTTTCCCACTCTGGGATTTAGATGTGCACGTACGTTATGCACGCGCGCACACACAAACGAGTGGCAGTGAAAAGAGGACTGAGACTGGGTTGGGACAGGCAGCTGAGTCACACTTCCTTTAGTGCCAACACGGCTCCGTGTCCCTCATTCCACTGAGACAACCTCTGGAATGTGTGTGTGCATGTTTGCACGTGAGAGCGTCAATCTGTCTGGCTGGGAAACAGAGAGAGAGAGATGTGAGTGTGGCTTCTTCGTGTGTTTAAGCCTTAAACTGCGCGGACATGCAGGCCTGCGCCGAGCTTTCTACATGTACTTTGCACCCGAGTGTGTGAAGCGCAAACACACGTGCCCGCAAGTTTTTGCGGATTTATCAATCGGAGCTCCAAACTGTGAGAAAGTCAACACAGATGTTGGGCCTCTCCCGTCCCATTAACACAACACGTTCAACCTTTTTGATTGGAGAAATGTCAACAAGCGAGCGCTCCCCCCCCCCCCATTCACTCAAACCATGACTCACCTCGACACTATCCAAGCCATGCAGATGCAGACTTGTATGATATTTGCTCAAATTCCTTTGAGTACTCAACTATTTTTGCCACAGTAGATGTTTGAGGGGGGGCTTTGAAGTTTCATGACTCATAACAAAAATGTTCTGAGGTTGAATTTGCACTTTTCTGACCTGCAACATAAGGCCACTGGATGAACCGGGGTCGTCACACTTATTTGCAAGGTCACGTCTTCAGATTGCAAAATCAAGAGTAATTCAATTAACAAAAATGAAAGCTAATTAAAACAGGGAGTCATTTGAGCATGAACCAGGAAATGTTTTTATGTGGAGAGACTAAACCGATCAGTCGCGTGATTGTGCAAACTAAACGTCTTAGCTGAGGTTCTCCCAGAAAAGCGCATTCAAATTTACCGACTCTTCTCAAAAGGCAATTAAACCACCACTGGGGATGTCTGGCTCGTTGTACCCGAGCTGTCAACGATTATAATCTCCAATTGAACAAAACTGCAAACCAATAAACAGTGTTTTCTCGTCTTCTCTTGTTCGGCACTTTCCCCTCAATCACGCCGCTTTCTCTTGCCTTCTTTCACTGCTTCTCCCAGGTGCCCTTTAATCTCTAACAGGTGGCCTTTTAAAAAGCCATCTTAATCACCTGCAGAGAGGGGGAGAGAGAGAGAGAGAGAGAGAGAGAGAGACATAGGGAGAGAGAGAGAGGGAGAGAGAGAGTGTGTATGTTCTGTTCATGGCCATCAAAGGGCTCTGCCTTGCCTTCCGCCTCAGGGCAAAGTTGGACAGGTGCCAGATTGTGAAAACGCACACATATACACACCAAAGCTTTTTACAGCTTATTGTGTCAGGCGAGAGAAGAAGTACCTAAATCTAGACAACACACACACAGACACACACACACACACACACAGAGCCCTCAGTGCTATCAGACAGGGTAGGATTGCCAACCGCAGATTGTGTCTGTTTTTGAAGGAACACTATATGGAACAAGGACAGACCTCGTCTGCATATAACACACACACACACACACACACACACACACACACACACACACGTTACTGTTACTTTGTTGATTCTTGGTTGTCCGCCAGAAACTCTTTGGTGCAATATAAACATTACAGAAGTTACACAGTCATAAAATGCACTTTAACTTTGTGCTGTTCATGTTAACACATGTTAAGCATGGCAGAAAGTCCATTCAACTGCAGTTCACCTCAGTGAGTCAAAGGCTTGACTGAGGTATTGTGTGCAAACGTGATTGTGAATATATAACTAGCACTCCGTAGCCTATTGAAAGTGTTCAAACAAAACAGTGAAATGTTGCACACAAATGTACCCACATGAGGGCTGCACTCACAACTCCAAATCTGAAACTGATTTTTCCACTTGATAATATAAATCAGATATATATACATGATTTTATATCTGGATTCTTAATCATCCATGTCAAAATTTTCTCAGGGTTTGAAAACAGTTTGCATTTGTTAAATCTTCATCCTGGAGCATTTCAGATCACGACTCGAGTATTTTCTTGATTAACTGATTCATTGTTTGGTCTATAAAATGTCAGAAAGGTGTTCAAATGCCAAGTTAATGGAACCAAATTGCTTGTTTTGTTCATCCAAATATCCAAAACCCCCAAAAAAGATTCACATTTCTATCACATAAAACAAAGACAAGCAGCAAGTCATCACAACTGAGGAGCTGGAAGAGGAAAATGAAGAGCATTGCGCTCTTAAGAAGAAAAGAAAATCATCGAATTACCAGCAACACACAAAAGATATGATCACCACTTCATTATCACAAGATGATTGGTCAATCACAAAGATCAAAAAAGTGATAAATCGACAGCTGAAGCTGTCAGAGGTCTTGTTCTACAAAGTCCTTCAACCTCCTCTCTGTTAGCCCGTCCTAATGTCATGGAAACATTTTCACGTACAGATCTTGTGTAGCACTGTGAAACAAGACGCACTAACACAGTTTGAAATGTTAGAGAGGGGTCAGACGCAACAATGTTGGATAGTTTAGTGCGGAACATGTTTTGTTCCACTGTAAAATGTCCAGAAAATCCTCCCACAGGTGTTTAATTAGATTAACATCTGGTGACTGTGAAGGCCATAGCACGAGATACACGCATTCCCTTCATCCATGCTCCTTCCTGTGTTAGGTTTCCCCGCTCAGTTATTAATCGTTCGCCTGTGTACCACATGACTAACAGTCTCTTCACCCCGTGTCACTCTTTGCCACTAGAGTATATATTCCCACGTGCAGAGCGTGGGTCGTTGTGTGTGGCTGTGCATGTTGGGGTTTGAGGACGGTTGGGGAAGGAAGCATAAATTACAGGCAGGGCTGCTTCTCCTGGCACTTTGCCCTACCCCAGAAAGACTGTTCTTATCTACCCTGAAGCACACCACTACAGGCTGGCTAGACCCCAGTTCACTGTTGATGGCAGGATGTAGTTCTATACTCCTTATGGCACATAAATATTAATATTAGATGGATGCTATGATGATAAAATATGTCCTTATGCACTGGAAAAGTCTTTTGTCCTTCCATAGGGAGGCAGGGGAACCTTTTTTTAGACAAAAGGTCCGTTATTAGTTTGACTCTCCAGCGTGTGAAGTTCGTTAGACCACAAACTGTCAAATACCTATACCAAGAAGCAGAATCTTGGGTTGCATGCTGCAACCACAGCAGGCAGCTTGTCATTACTGTAATGGTTTGATAAGTCAACTGAAAAGCTTTTGCTCAGTGCTCCAAACCCATCTGACAGGTGTCATTGGAGGAAAAGATGCCAAGTTTAAGAAACACCCCGATAACTGATACTTAACGACGGAGGCTGTGGAATATCCCTCCAAAATTGTAGTGAAAGTAAATATGTAACACAGAGAGAAATGTGCTACCTCTCTTCACACTTAAACACTTTGCATCAGTTACTTTCATGCAAATGGTTAAACCACTTCATAGGTAGAGATAGCAGATGGGTTTTAGTGATATTAGCTCCATAAGGAGTCACAAGGATATGAACATGTGACATGTGAATGTGTCTATACAGTATGTGTACATCCCTGTAGGTCATAATAATGGCCTCCTGTAATCCATAGTATAGCTTGACCAGAGACACCAGTGAGTAACACATGGTTAACTCCCAACCATCAAATGGTTTAAGTAAATAAAAGTTCTTAACTCAGTTCAATACCACTGCTCGGATGTATATATGATCCTCTTGAAAGATTTACAGTCCTGGGAAAGTTCGAACTTCAGCAACAAACATTTTATACACAAAATGAACCACAATAAGTGCACAGAAGAACATTAAATTACACAGTACAGCAAATAAATAGTGTGCTGATGCAGATCAGTGAGTGTGACCGTTTTTGTGTTACCATGACACACCACACGAGTCAGTTGTCAGTTGCTGAGGTGCAAGTGTTTAGTGTGATTTTGTTGTGAAAGCAACACAAGAGTGCATGAACTAAGGAGTGAATTATGAAATAATGGGAGCCTTCAACGTGCAATTTGCTGCCTGTATTTCTGTTGTTTTTCGGTGATTTAAACATGTTTGGTGTCGGGGGATGTTTCCCCGGTCGGAAAATCCAGTGAGTCAATCAGATCTTTGGTAGGCTGGCTTTAGAATGAATGTCATCTTACTGTAGGTTGTTGCAAGTTGACTTACAGAAGTAACAATTCAATGAAAAATATGTCACCATTGACTGGTTGGCTAGAAAATAACGCCTCCCCAAACAGAAAGTGAGCTAGAATAGAGGTATTTTTTGATGAATGTTGTATATTATTTTAAGTGTGGCTCGAAGTGCTAATGTGAGATCTTTGGGCCAGTGAATATGTGGTGTCTGGTTTATGTCGTTCCATTTTCTCCAAGTTATTCCACTGCATACTTACTTACACAGTATGAGGGGTGGCACCAAAAATTTCAGTCAACACAAATTGAGCTCTGTGTGTTTTCCGCAGCTCTCACCTTCTCCTGAACATCTCAGCGAAGATGCAGCCGACACTCCACAGGTCCACTGGTGTGGCGTAACTGGACTGGAGCAGCACCTCTGGGGCTCTGTACCACAGCGTCACCACCTACAACAAGAAAGTAAGGTCAAACATACAAAAGACACCTGGACGAAAATCAGTCCTGATTCCTTGCATGTAGTTTTACCTGCCAGCAGTGCTCGGTAAATGTCACCATTGGAGGGGGGGTGGGGGCTCACACTCTCTCTCTCTCACACACTCTCTCACACACTCTCTCTCACACACACACACACACACACACACACACACAGGGTTAATACTTCTCTGCCCCCATCTTAGACTTACGTAAGACATGAAATCATATCTGGCAGGACACGTCTCCCTGCTCCCATTTTGGTGTACCCACATCACACAGTCTTTCCACAGCAATCCAGGGACACACAATACTGTATGTACATTCATAGTACTGCGTGTGTATGTGCAGTAGTATCCATTACAATAACAAACAAATGCTTCACTGCTTCAAACCTGACTTGTGTATGTGAAGTGATAATGGGCTGACTATCAGAGATATTAACCACACCCGACCTCCTCCCTGCTGCTGAAACAGAACAACACTTCCTGTCTTGCATCAAACAACCCCGCACCCACCTGAGGTATAACGGCAGCCATTTTGTGCCACTTCACACTAAGCATGGTTTCCAAATTTGTCCCTGTAACTCTGTTGGGAGTTCTGAGTGTGAGTGTGTGTGTGTGTGTGTATGTGCAGCTATAGTCTGCAGGAAAGCAGCAGCATTGTTAACAGCTACAGTAGGGAAAGCCTCCAGACAAAACTCAGTGACCCCTAGTAAGAGAGTGGACTGGTTCCAGGTGCTTTCCTAAACTCCAGATTTTTCCAACAGCTTTTGGCTGCAGTTCCCCCCTCAGGCACTGCAGAGTGCTTATCGGGATCTTAGAGTCTGAGGCAAATGTTTGTAAGCAAAAAGAGTGCAGTGTCACCTAGATATCTTTATTAGCTGGCTCGGACTCTCTGCGGGAGTACTTGGACGCGATACCCTGAGCTTTTTAGACATTGTCGACATGCCTGTAGGCATAACGTGAGAGCAATGATCTTCGGAGGATGCACAAAGGCAAATATGAACTATTAAAAAGTGAACCGGTGCTTATGTGTTCATGTGGTCCCTGAGAAGTTTCTTTGAGTCAGCACAAATAGTTTTATGGTTTATAAACTTTAAGACAAGATGTCTTTCACTGGAGGACATTGGATGATTTGAGTATCAGTCTTTTTTGTGTGTGTGATTTTTCTCCATTTACTTTAATAAATCTGCTTATTCATCCTTGCTTAATTTGAAAAATAAGGAAAAACAAGTTGTGTTTTTCGCCCTGCTAGCAGCAAGAGTCAGTCTGACGATCCAGCATTTTGCTCCAGACTAAAATATCTATAAAAACAACAGGATAGATTGCTATAAGATTTGATACATACATGGGCGCAGAGCATGGATCTTACAGGTTTTGATCATCCTATTCTTCTAGCACCACCATGATCTTTACATGTGTGGTTCATAAATATCTCAACAACTACTGGATGGATGGATTTTTCTCTAGTGCCATTTCCTTTTGTCCAATACTTTGGGTTTGTGACATTCCCATCCACCTACGTTAGCATGCTAACAAGCTAACAGGCTAAACTAAGATGACGCACCTGGGAAACATTTCCTGCTAAATATTAGCATGTTAGCATTTAGACATATTAGCATGCTGATGCCAGTATTTACCTCAAAGCACCGCTGTCTCTAGGTTCAGACACACAGAGTCTTGGCTATCTGAGGTAAACAAAGTGACCAAACATTACCCTGAGCTTGAATTCTTAAGCAAGGTAGTCAACAGAGACTGATAAGAGGAATAAAAAGTTCGGTCACATTTTTGCTTCTAAACTGAATGACACTATTAATAGCGTCGGGGGCTGCATTTTGCAGATGTGTGATACTTTCTCATCTCCTGCTTCCTGCTTTAGTGGAAATAGGGAGGAAGTTGAGGCTAGTTGGCTGAGATGTGTCGGCGGACTCACGTGACAAAGACAGAGGCATATTCTGAGAGTGAACAGGGTGTGGGGGGTCATTGAAGATTTTTAGAGCAGTGAAACCTCAAAGAAAAACATGAATGGAGGCAGCACAAATGCCCATATCGTCAGGCAACAAAGTGTCATTGATGCTTTTTGAGCAGGGGAAAGTTCATGGCATCATTACTTTCACTTTTGTAGGAAATCTTTCTTCTAACCTTCTCTGATTTTAACTCCAAGTTCTCTGCAAGTGTTTGGCTTGATGTATAATTTGAGCACACTTCTCCATTTGCCGCCTACCTACTGAGACATGGCATTATTAAAGCCAAACACTTGAGCACAGATTATCTTTTAAAATCTGGATGTATGCATAAGTGACAACTGGCCCAATCAGCATCTTCCTGTTACAATGTTGCAGCTGCATACTCAAATGCATGTGACTTCACACTCTGCATGGAGTTTGTAGCCCTGCACAGTCAAAAAGTCACAGCTTGCATGATCGCATAGCTCACGTAAAGCCTTCTAGGAAGAACCACAGACCTAGAGCTCGGGGTATATCCGCCTCTATGTAATACGGAGTTATTCGAAAACCTGGCCGCAACTGCAGATTAAGGCATATATATCACACATGCATGCAGTCACAGACGCACCGGAAGATAAGAGTCGAGGCTTATTGCAGTCTGAAACTACACCCGACTGCATGCACTATAGGAAACGGTTTTTGTTGCAGTGCATCTAGGGCAAGGTGGTCTTTCATTCTATCCTTGTACTAAAGAATAAAACTGCACTGTTCTATTTTCTTCTTTTTTGTCAATGAATATTAAAAAAAAAAAATGCATTAGTCATTCAACACTTTCCGACTTCCTTACTCCGTCTTTTTTTTTTTTTTTTTTTTTTTTAATGGTCACTTTCATTTGCATGCTATTTGTTTCAGCTGAAGGCTAATACATATTTATTGCAAGTATTTATACCACCAGGACTACATTACCCATGCCATCCAATACTTATAGTACCTTCTGGACACCAATGGATGTCTATGACACATATGTATGATTAATTCATTTTTGGATGACAAAACGTAGAATATCAGCAGACGTATTCGCTGATTGGTTTACTGTGATTTTCTGCACACATCTTCTGACAACAGTTGTCACAAACGAGTGTGAACCCAAAATAAAGAAATAGCAGTGTACTTGTTGTCCTTTAGAATTTCTTGTTACTCTCAAATCATTAACTCCCCGCTCCTCAAAGGGCTCATCTCAAGCCTCAGATTCCCAGTTTCAGGGTGCTCATTTTCATTTCCAAACAAACAGTCCACTGTCAGCACCGCTTTCCACTCAGCAATCCTCCTCACCCATTTCTCCCTAACCTCCTCCCGCTCTCCTGCAATCTCTTGTTCCTTCTCCATAAAATGCCTGTTTCTGTAAGCCTGTGAGTCTGTAAAAGACATATGTCTGAACAGCAGTCGAGTATCCATGAATGCATTCTGATCACGCACAGCTTTACGCTCTCCATAAAATACTCAAATGTCTCAGTATTAAGTAAGTCTCAAGTCTGCTGTACTAAATATCTCTAAAACACTATTCTGACAAAAGGAACATGCTCTAAGTCATCACACAGTGTAATAAGTGTTTTCATGAAGATGATTATAACAACACAGGCTGTTGTAAAAAGGAGGACATTCCCCAATTGCAATGTTGTTCTGTGCTTTTCACCCCCCCCTTTCCCTTCCTCTTCTTCCGACCACGTTTGCATTCCTTCTTCCTTAGTCTCCCTTTCTCACCCTTCTCATTCTCTGTTCTGCTTCACATATCCCTTCATTACACACTCCTGCTCTCCCTCCTCTGTACAGGCCACATGAAAACAAGAGATAGGGACACATGCATACAGTATGTAGGACAAAGAGACACAGAGAAAGTGAGTTGGCCCTCAACTATGCATTACAGTGTTTACAGTGTTCATAGGTCAGCTGCTTTGCATTTTCAATCTGTCTCTCTGCCTATCTGACACCCCTCTTCCCTTCCGCATGGTAACAGAAAAGCCAGAGGAGGTCAGATAAAGCCGAGGGAGAAAAAAAAAAAAAAAAAAAAAAGAGAGAGAGTTAGAGTGAGAGACAGAGAGAGTGTGTGAGGCTGACTCCAGATTAAAGGACAACATTCTGAGAATTCCTCTCTGCTGAGAGCATCCTCCCCCTCACCACCACCACCACCACCACCACCATCCTCCTCCTCAGCCCTCACTGCTGCTCTCTGCTCAGGGAGGAAATGGCTTCTCCTGCCCCTGAGGACCTCCAGACCTCCTGGGCCAGACCTCCAAGCCTTTCTGACTTGCAACATCCGGACCTGTGCCACCAGCGCACTGTGCGTGCACAGAGGAGTACGACAATTGGATGCATGCATGTGAGCGTTGGGGCGTTCCTTCGGTTTGTGTTATGTGTGAGTGCTTGCACGTGACTAAGCGAGCACCTGCTTTTGCCTGGATTCACGTGCTTCACTGCCAAATACTTGTGTGTGTGTGTCTGCAAATGTATGCAAGTTATTTGCAGCATGTGTTTGGTGTTTTAAGGGTAATTGTGGACTATTACAACTTGGCTCTTGTATTTACTTGCTTTCTTGCTGAGAGTTAAATGAGATGATTGATACGCTCTCATATTTCTCTGTTAAATATGAAGCTGTACTGCCAGGGATGCTTAGCCTAACTTAGCATAGAGACAGGAGAAACAACTAGCCTGACTCAGTCCAAAGCTCACCAATATTGTGTCTTATCTTTTACATTTTAGCTCCAAATGAGATGCAACGTGTTAATTAGTGGGCTTTAGAGGTGCTGGTAGGTGGACTTATGCAACTCTCTCTGGATAGAGCTACGCTAGTGGTTTCCAGCTGCTTCCAGTCTGTGTGCTAAGCTAAGCTAATCACCAACGCTGGCAGCTGCTTCATATTTAATGGACACAGACGAGAGTGGTGTCAATCTAATTATCCAACTCTTGCAAGAGTATCTGTAAGTATCAAACCCCTGTCCTGTTGACAACCCGTTTGATTGTCTGACCACTTGTCTCCAACAGATTTGGTTGGAGTAAAGCTGGTGTGTTCCCAGATCTCAGCAATGACTTCGATGAGCACAAAAGGTATAATGATCCACAGAAATCATGGTCAAAACTACAGCAATACTCAAGTTATATTAAACCAAAGTTATCCTTTAAATCTTGGCCAAATTATATTTGGAGCCGTTGGGAAACACAGTCTTCATTCCTCGCCCTTATCCTCCTCAACTCCCACCTCCGCTACCACGACACAAATGTTTTCCTGTCACTCTCCATGTGGACTTCCAAGGGGGGGGGGGCCGTCACGGTGACCTGATGGCATGAGGATGACTGAGGCCGGGGCTTAAGGCTGCACCGCCGGAGGCACTGGAGCTGATGGAGCTTGGCCGGAGGCCCGTGTTTACATTCCCTCTCACTGAAGAAGCCAGGATGAAAGAGCACCACTGCACACTCAGACACATACCATCAACACACACATGCACACTCACACACACACGAGTACTTTGGATGCACCAGAGGCCATATAACTGTTGTAATTGAATCAATAAGAGCACGATTAGAGGTTTTAACTTTCAGCAATTACTGCATAAAGTGGAATAAACGTTCAGTGCAGTTAAGTCTCTCAGGTAAATAGCTGGACTGTTTCATGCTTTGAGTCTTAAGCTCGAATTTGATTACATTCCTGAAAGCAATCCACCGCAAATTAAAGTCTTCCTACGTGAATCTAAGGACGGAAAACAGATAAATGCTTCAGAGTGTATAGGCAGGACACGTATAGGAGAAGTAGAACGGATGTTACTATAATAATATGAGCAAAACTATGCGCTCAGAGTACAGTGGAGCTGAGGCCGTAATATTGTGTCTCCAGAGAGGCCCCATTCGAAGCACTAGCAGTCAGCCATGTTGTAAACACCACTATTTCACTCCTCCCTCACTTTCCCTCTTTCTCTCTCTTGTTCTGCAAAAAGGACAATTTACAGTCGCAACAATACAGCTGCACCAGGCCAAGAAAGGAAATAAGGAAGGAGAGAGAGACAGATGATTTAAAAGAGAGATGAGAGGGGGGGGGAGGTAGAAGCAGAGGGAGAGAGAGACAGAGCTACAGGGCTAGAAAGAAAAGTGCAAGAGCAGCACACAAACTGTATACAGTAAAATAGAAAAAAAGGGGGCACTACAACTGTTGCCAAAGTATGCACAGTGTACAGGAATGCAGCATGGGGCCCTCGGCGAGCGAAACAAAGACAGCACAGTCAGTGGCTCTCTCTCCCCAGTGCTACCACATCCGCACATCATTAGCTGGAAAATTCCTGATATATGCTGTAATTTCTTCTCTTTTTTTTCCTCCTCTTCCTCTTGCCGTTGCTGGTACAGACAAGGCTTTAATATCCAGATGCCGGTGTGTGCAGTTGTGTGCACATGCACCGATCAGTAACCCCCCCCCCCAACCTGGAGTGATGCCAAGAGGCCATCGACAATTAATACAGTGAAGTGTAGAGGTGTGTGATTGTGTGTGTGTGTGTGTGTGTGTGTGTGTGTGTTTATGTGTCAGTGTGTGTATGTGCGCGTGCGCTGCTTTTTCATACAAATTTAAATAAGACATGTGCTGTGCATGCGAGGGTGTGTGCAAACATTAACAACAATGCGATTGTCTCCGTTTGAATGTGTGTACGTACGGCATATCCCTGTAGTTCCTATGTGTGTGAACTGTGTGTGTGTTTGCTTATGTCAAATTGGGGCCAGCCCCTTCGCTCCAGCCGGCTGCAGTCAAAGCATAGAGGATGACTTTTCCTTTTTTTTCCCATGCGGAGCCGTTTGAGGAGATATCTAAACATTCCCAGAGTGCGCTGCACGTGCTCTCCTGCGTGCAGTGCAAAGGGTTTTTCCCCCTCCCTCTCCGTGCTGCCGCTGCCTCTTTCTTTCTTTCTTTCTTTCTTTCTTTCTTTCTTTCTTTCTTTCTTTCTTTCTTTCTTTCTTTCTTTCTTTCTTTCTTTCTTTCTTTCTTTCTTTCTTTCGGTCGGTCGGTCGGTCGGTCGGTCGGTCCAGAGTAGAAACACATTGTCTGGCAAGAGGACAGATTCACAGACATGATTGTCCGTCCAGTTCATCCTTGGTCATCGCTGAGAAATTTTACTTTCAGTAGCCTTCCTCGGTTCCTGAACTCTGTTGCACTGCTGGTGACGGTGCGCTTGCGTGTATAGAAATCTTTGTATTAGAAAAGCCTGTCTGCTGTTTGAGAGTGGGCAGGAAATCTGGTTTCAATTTGTTTAATGTCGCCTGAGATATGGGTGCCTTATTCTGGTAATCGTAGTGGGAGGGCTATAAGCGGATGGAACCAGGGGGAAGAATTGGGAAAACACCTTCAAATCAGGTAACTGTTTCACTTGTCTGTTTACAGGAAACTATGACAGTGACTGTTCAGACTGTGTTGGAAGATACTATTTTGAAAAAGCCAATAATAATAGTAAAAATAATAATTGGTTCATGTGATCAAATAAAATGAAATTTAGAAGCCATTTAAGTGAAAAAGACTTGAAAGGACCAGGCTTGGAGAGTCATAAAACTCCCTTTGGCAGTTGTGTAACTCAATAACAGACTCACTTAAGATAAGCTCAGGGGCAAGACAAAAAACATTTTCGCCACTAATAGGCTTATCTTGTCATCTCCTGTTAAGTATGGCAACCCCTCAGTTTATTTTGGTTTCCAGCTAGAAAAACACACAAGTTCGACAACAAGTGCGAACATAAAGGTCTGGTGGCATTCCCCTTGAGTTCTCCAAATCCAATTCGAAAGGCAACGACATGCGCATGACATGCATGGGAGTGGAAGTTAATGGGTTTCATGGGACCATCCGGCCGGCCTTGTATTACAATAGCTGCCAATGTGAGGCTGGTGTAGGTAGAAAGACCACCACCAAGGTTAGGGTTTGAAAACAACACCTGACCTAACCTGCTGTGCCACATCCAGATATGGTTACCACTAGGAGATGTAGATGGAACCAAAAGTCCACACCTAAGCTAGTTTCTAGCCAAGTTCCTTTTTAAGGTCTGTTTACAGAGCTGCGAACATCAGCGTTGACCCCGTTGCTATGGATGACATCATGTTTCATGAATTACTTACACCGCCATATTTCCTAGTTTGTCAGAGCTGCAAACTGCATTTTTCAGTATGTAAGTAGTGCAGAGTTTAGTGAACCATCTCTAATACGACTGGATGGTTTTGATCTGTTGGTGAGCTCAAAGGATCCTTATTAACTCACCGTCATCACGATGAAAGCTTTTGAAAGTTCATGCTCGTATTTTTCCAAACTGTTGATGCAACAAGGTGCAATTCTCGAAGTAGCTGACTCACTGTGAGCAGGTCTTAATAACTTCCTCTGGATGCTTACCTCAGAATATGTAATTACTCTTAGACCAAAAGCCTGAGTAAAGTTAGGACTCTTAGGATGTTTAAGGAATGTGTCTCCTGACTTTGATTGGACGGGTCCAAGTCAGATGATAAAAAAATTTCTTCTAACTTGTTAGGAATACAAAATTGTACCAGTATTTGAATGTTATAAGTCATGTTTTGTTGCTGAATTACACAACGGTATTTCAGTATTACTCAGACTCTTGGGTTGAACGATGCTGTAGCATTTATTTTTAGATTGAACAGCATCAAGAGAAATGCTTTTTCCTAAAGCGCTTAGACAGAAATGGGATCTCAAAGAGGATGACAAAAAAAAAAAAAAAAAAAAAAAAAAAAAAAAGACCCCTTTCCACTCTTTTCTGGTATGTCAGATTAACCCATCAGCTTTTCCCATCTGCCCGTCACTCAAGGCAGTACAATGAGCCTGTAGCCAGACTGGGGTCATTAAAAAACCATCAACAAAGCAACGGACCTCCAGGGACTGCCAGGGGCAGCCTAATCTGGACCCTAGTACCAACCCAATGGGTGGTCTCCCTCCCTGCTCTCGCTCCCTCCCTCTCTTTCCCTCTCGGAGGGTGAAATATGTGCAACATGGTAGGTGGGTGATGCCGATGGGGCCATCAGTCACACGCAACCATGCATGTGCAAATTCACCCAGACGCCGTCACGTACCTTTTTAATATGCACAAAAGAGACGTGACATTTAAAAAAAAAAAAACAGTGCATTTGTTAGGTGAGAAAGCAAATTCATTCCATAAAAGAGAAGTTTGAGCAATGCTGGTAAATCATCAGCAGAAAAAGTACCAGAGTGCTACTTTCAGTTAGTGACAGGGAAAAAAACAGGAGCAAGGGACTCTTTTTGACAACTTTTATGCAAATACTCACTTCAGCCATCTTGTCATTCTAGAAGTGCTAAATGAATCACTTTGAAAGTGAGAGAGAAGTGTCTTGTTCGCTTAAGCAACAGCAGTTCTCCAAAGCCCATCTGTCTGCCAGTAACGGTGGCATTAGGTGACTAAATAAGCAACTGCTGGTCTGTTGGGCAAAGGGGAAGATCCTCTTAGATGCTGTGTGTATTTGTGTGCTGCATAGCTGCATACAGTGTAGATTATCTGCTTTTATTAGCAAGAGGAAACAGTGAATGGATGAATGGAGATTGTGCGTGCGTGTGGTTGTGCGTGTTGGACTGATAGGGGGATTCCAGACACAGTCACATTAATCTAGTACCGAAGATCCCGTGCTCACGTTGCAGCGCTCTGCTCCAGCGCATGCGTGCACTAACACACACACACACACACACACACACACACACACACACACACACACACACAGACACACAGACACTCTCTGGCACACACACACCCTCCATCTCATTTTTGTGGCCTAATCTGTATAACCAAGAAAGGAAATGAGTGTGTGTGAGTGTGTGTGCAAACAGATTCACATTCGGTCAGGTTATGCGTCTCTGTGTGTGCATGAGTAGTTTCGGGGACTTGTCACTTGGCACTCTTAACTAAAGGTGAATTCCCGGGTAAATATTCTACCCTCCACAAAAAAAAGTGTCCCCGTCTAAAGTCATAAATGAAGTACAACATCTACTCAAAAGACAAAACCTGCGGGGAAACCGTGCACACAGAATATTGTGTAACACTATGTAAATTCTCTGGTTAAGTACATCTTCCACGTTGAGTTAGCTGTGTATTATCATCAATCAGAATGACGAGAGAAAAAAGTTGAAAAGACTGACTAATCTTATCTGAATCATAAAAATTACCCTTGATATTAATACTGAGAAATTACGTTTTACATGCAGCCTGGACTACAGGCGCATTACTCAAACAGAGAAAAAGCTTTAATCGCTACTTCCTTATAACTGCTGCCTTAATTATGAAAGTGGCTGTTAACTTGTGATAACTTTATCGACAACCCCCATCATTACACTTCAGTTATAACTTCATCAATAATTCTATCATAGATATTCAGTCCAAAAATCGTTTCCAGTTAAAAAATGTATTCATCACTCGTGCTCTTTTAACAACTCTACACGCTACTTTAGTGTTTAAATAAACCATTTTGTGATGTGTTGTTTGGCTTGGTTTCCTGAGATCTACAAGAGTGATTTACTGTTAATATAATCACTAAAAAATAATAAGCAGAATATAGTTATAATAAATATTAAATAAAACAAATTGTTTTGTTTTTTTTTAAAATAGCACACAATGACGACTAAAATACAATTCCTGGTGTGCCAAGAAAAACAAATCTATTAAAAAGCCGAGCGAGCTAAAAAAGAAACTCCCTTCTTCTTGTGCGTGGCGGGGCTGTCAAGAGTTTCAATGCTGCTTGATTATAATGCAACTGACAGCACCTCGATGTCCACTGTAATAGGTTTTCAACCTTTACTGCAAGTCTTTACGTATATATATATATATATATATATATATATATATATATATATATATATGTGTGTGTGTGTGTGTCAGCTCTTGTCAACATATAGGGGAGGAGCACCTGCTTGGGTCCACTAACACAAGCGTAGCACTACTAGATGTACTGGATGAGCTTGACTTCACTTTCAATGAACTAAGCCTAACAAAAGCTTCACCAACAACCCCCATCCTGCTTCCAATCATCCTGATGTCTTATCTGCAGATTGGATGAATAGCAATGTTTTGTTGTCATGCCATTGTAATGCCAGGTCATTAATTCTATTCACACTGACAGCAGTTTGACTCTACATCTCAAATTCATTGCCAAATTCTCACACCTCTAAAGTGAAAAAACAAAAAACAAAAACTACTTCTGCATTATTTGACAGGAAGGCCTGTGCTAAAATCTAATCCTTCACAAACTTCAATTTATCTTATACAGTATAACGCAAATGAACCAAATGCATCTGAACTAGTCAGGTAGGAAATGAGCTAAAAAGGATGGGTGTGAATGAGAAGCAGATCAGAAAACCTTCTCAGTAAATAAAGGCAAGGTACTGAACTACTGTTGCTGGCTACCTTAATCTTAAAAGTCTCATCTCTCCGCATTTCAAGCTCTTCCAAAGACTCCTTTCAGTCTTTCTCTCTTTTTTATCTGGTCATCAGAGCCCAGAGCTCAACAGTTGGACATCAAAGTGCCGACAGTGGGAAGGGAGGGGTGTCTGTCTCTCCTCGTCTGTCCCATCCCTGTCTGCAACAGCCACTGAGGGATTCCTGAGACAGACCACGGGGGCCCTTGGCTCTCACTTTACACAGAGAAACCCTATCATTTGGCTCAGTGCTGCAGAGCTACCCGCTGATGCCCTGTAAGTGCCCGCTACATCACATTAGAAGCTTTTCATCTAACTCTCTGGAGATGGGACAGTAGTTCAAGGCGGTGTTTTGTGTGTGTGTGTGTGTGTGTGTGTGTGTGTGTGTGTGTGTGTGTGTGTGTCTCTATCAACAAGCCTGATGAGAATGATGGAGCGAGTTTGAGTAGTGCAAAAAATATGTATAAAGGCAGAGATACGCATACTCGCAAGTATGTGCAAGAGATTAACTTTTCATTTAGTCTACTGACTCAGACAAAGATCCTAAAACTGACATTTTCTTGGTCATGTATGCAGTATACTCATGTAATAAGAACTGATGAGTCAAAAATTGAAAACTGGGATTTCAGGAGGAAGAGGAGGACATAAATATAAGGGTATAGAAACTTTTTTTTTACATTTAACATGTGCATCAATGAGGTGAGGCTACATTCTTGTTGCTCTCTCATTTTGTTTTCTTTGTCTGCGTCTTTTTTTGGGTACATGTATGTTCACTTTGCTGTATTGTCTCAATACAAATATCAAAGTACATCAATAGATTGCTATATTATCTGTTCATAGTGCCTACAGTTTGTATAAGATGTGTATTCAGTTGTGTTGTGGGTAATTTATAGCATGGCATAGAGATTTGGAACATAAGATTAAGGATGCAGATGTTAAAGCTAGTGCTTACCAATGGATACAGGTGCAACACAAACCAACTCATGTTGCTGTACTCTATATGACATCCAATATATTGGATCATTTAATATTCCCCTATCAAGGTCTATTTGTGTCTATGACCCAGTTAAACACATCCTGCGACCCACATTGGGCTCACAGTGTTTTGGAGTGTTTGTTTTGACTCCCTCTGTTGTAAGAAACTATTGGATGAGTCCTGCTGAGTTCAGGAATATGAACAAACACAACTCACCACAGAGGTGAGCGCCATCTGGAAGCTGTAGATGCGGGCTAGACCAAAGTCGGCCAGTTTGATCTGTCCTCCGCTGGTGACCAGGATATTCTGGGGCTTCAGGTCACGGTGAACCACGCGGTGCGAGTGCAGGAAGTCCAGCCCCTGGAGCAGCTGGTACATCATATCCTGTAAGACATAAAAACAGAAAGAACAAAGAGTGAGGGGGTGGATTTTTTTGTAAACAAGGACACAGAATTAATACAGCAAAGCTAGGACGAGGAAGACCTGACCTTTAGGATACTGACAAGGATTTAAGGTATGATAAATAACATGATATGGTCATGATTGATGATTGCGAGACTGAGCAAACAATGATATTTTTGGACAGAATAGAATTTGGTTTCCTTAATTGTCCTTGCAAAATGTCAAAGACAGATGATCCTACAACTCTACAACATTTCTCTGTCAAACCAGGCAACAAAAAGCCTAAATGACCCTCCAGTGAGCGGTTTACCGTAAAGGCTGAGACATTGTGGCACGCAGGGAGTTAACTAGGAGGCCTGTGTCTTTTCTTGTCGACTGTAGCAGATGTTTGATAACTGACACACACTATAGAGGCACAGAGGCCCCGCTCTGTACAAGCATGGATCTCCGTTTCTCAGCAGCTGTCCTGCTCGAGTTAATTGGCGCTTGTTCTTTTTTATTTATTTATTTTTTTTTATGCCCAAATGCTGACCTCAGAAACGGCCATAGGCACCGCATCCGTGACACAGTAGTAAAAGTAAACAGCAACGAACTATGCCAAGACTAGCTTAGACTTGTTCTTTTCAAACCGAAAAGACTCTCAAACAGGTCCCGCACCTGTAAACAAATAACAAGTCATTACAAGGGATTGTGGCTAGGTGGGTTTTGGCAGCGCTTTGCTTTGGATCGTTTGATAAAATCTATGGAGAGCTATTAGAAAACCAAATGCTGTCAAGGAGACAATGTGGAGATGGGACGACAAAAGAGACATTTGGGAGGTGAAATGCCTTGATGCTGGTGGTGGTGTGTTGCATCGTAGCCCTGTACACCCCCTCCCCTCCAAAAACTCCTCCCTATACACACACACACACATACACACACACGCCCCTTACACCCCCCCCCCCAAAAAAAAACCCATCCGCCAAGACCTCACAAGTGACATGGACCTGAGCCCGCAGCTCTATTCACTGGCCGACCAGCTGGTGAGTGAGTCAAAGGGGTCTGCACACTCAAGCAGAAAACATTAGCAAACGGCGCGGGGCTGGCTGCTGTGCTGGCCATAGAGGAGGAGACAGGGCACCCCACACAATACTGTGAAGATGGGGAGTGTGTGTGTGTGTGTGTGTGTGTGTGTGTGTGTGTGTGTGTGCGTATACACACAAACTGAGTGTCCCCCTGGGTCTGTCTTAATGTAATATACGTGCATCTACTTTTCTATTTGTGTGTGTGTGTGTGTGTGTGTGTGTGTGCACCTCAGACTGTGTATGGGTGTATGTGTGTGTGTGTGCAAGCATGCACATGTGTGTGTGTGTGCCCTCTGACCAAGGGCAGGCAGGATACATAAACAGACCTTCCTTTCTACATCTCCATCCAGCCATGACCCAGCGAGGAGGGCAGCAGACAGACAGGGACATAGGAGAGAGGCAGGCAGTTGGTTATTTTGTGTGTGTCTGTGCGTGAGTGTAGGGGGGCTGACACAATAGCATGCCCCCCCCCCACCAGTTCCTCTCTGCTTTAAATAGCCATTTCGCCGTGCTTCCTTTCAGCAGCATTTCCTAGTAAACACTAATTATCTCAGAAGTGTGACTCTTGGACAAACACACAAACAATCTTGGCCCCCTTGGCCTGAGTGCCATCTTCTGTACTGTATCAATTACCCTCACAATAGAGTCATGAAAAATATTCCAACTATGTTCAACAGCATGACTTGGTGCCATGCCAACAGGGAAACAGCGCAAGTTATAACAGCCAAAAGAATATTGTCACAAAGTTTAAGTCCACATGTAGCGGAGAGAGCGATAGAGAGACATCTCACACAAAGTTGATTTCAGCAGCAAGAAGACTCACGAGAGTTGCTCAACACACAACTGTCGTCAACTGGCAGAGCTTCAACCATCAAATCCCAGAGAAAGGACTTGGCCGGGAGGAAACAAAAAAAAAAAGAAGAAAAAACACACAAAAAGGCAACAGATCTGACCCTGAAAAAGCAGGAGGACCAGGAAAAAAGTAGTCAGCCCTCTGCGAGATGCAGTCAAAACATGGCTTTCTGAGTGCGCCTCCTTTTCTAATGCAAATCTACCAGAGGCAGCCATATTGTTTATTGTCGCTAGGCACAATATGGGACATCTGCCGGTTAGCGTTAGTGTAATTCCCTCCCCATGCTTCATTAACCTCCCCCTTTATGGGCCCAGAGAATGGAGTTGTGGAGGCTTGGACGGTGGTGGCGGAGGAGGGTGGGTGAGACCCAAGCGCTGGCCCGGCTGAGGAGCACTGAGGCTAGGGCAGCCGACCGCTTGATGTTCTTCCAGCTCATTTGATTCCTGGAGGAGGACCTCTTTCATCAATGACCATGTGGTAGGTCTTCAGTCTGTGTAAGGCTGAGTGGGTGGTGAAGGGTGGGGGACTGAAGTGGACAGGCTGGCCCAGGGTGGGGTGTCTGGTGCTGGGGGTAGAATGGTTTTGAGGAAAAGTGTCTGTTCTTTTTAGTTTTGGGTCTTTGGCTCCGTTTTTCTTTGGTTTGAGGTATTCAAGGGTGAACAGTAAGCATTTAATCAGATGGGCCCAGGTGTGCTGCTGGACTGGGATCCACTATGTGGTGTCATCTGTTATAGCTGAGTGCAAAGAGTTGCTGGGAAGGGGGGCAACTGTGGGGTTACTGTGCAGTGTCCACTGTCCTAGAAATAACAGGAGATGGTGCCTGTGTCATATTGTCACTCCATCATTGTCCTTTTGTCCTCTCAAGGCTCCAGCTGTATGGATGTTAGGAGAAAGATAAAGGGAGGGGTTCCTTAAGGGGTCAATGTGCTTCAAACAAAGTGCCCGCAAGATCGCTGAAACTCTTTCCCAAACTTCAAATGTCAGAATTGGGGAGGATTACGTTCAACAATTTTTTGTTACTTCCCAAAACTGACAATTCGTCAAACAAACTGCCTTCACACAGTGTCTGACCACGTGTCCAGGTGTTTCCTTGATTTTGCGTGTACAACCGAGCGCAACTGAACAAATGCCTTTGATGAGATGCTGTCCCAAAGTGGTGACAACTGAACTGGAAGATGTCTTGATGAGTGGGTGAGGAGCCATTTTTGTCTGGTGCTCTTCCAATGCTTCCAAAATTTCTTGTGAAATTGAGCTTTGTTGCAAACACACAACTTGTAGTGCTTGTTTACAATAAATCACTAATGAAAGCACTGACAAGGAAGGCAACTGTAAACAAATCGTGGATTCAAACACGTCATCAGCAGAGTCTTGTAATTGATTGGTTCGCTCGCCCCACATGAAAAAGTCTTTCATTAATTTACAACGCAGCCATTCTCCCTGAAATATTACTCGGTCTTGAGATGAGAAACTGGAGGTAGAGATTTTCACACATGAACCCATGCAGAAAATGTTCCTTAACCTCTCATGGATAGACTGCATGTGTGAAAGGGGTTTAAGACGGCAGGATTTTCACCCTGCTCTCGAGCGTGACCATTCGGAAGAGCTATAAACACCTTCAGACGTGGTTGGACGACACGCTGCACAACCTACTTAATTTCAAGAATACCTCAGAAGGAATGCAGAACACAAGAAATTTCTGCTAATTATAACTTCAATAATGACAATATTGACTACTTTATTCAACTAAACAGTCAGTTATTATTGATCTAATCTGTCAATTAATCATTTGGTCTATTAAACACAAAAGAAACTCAGATGCCAATCAATGAACTATCAAATGTATTACTTTTCTTTTGAGTAACTGAGTTATCAGCTTATCTTTAAAGGGGTACAATCAATAGATATATTACAATACATTGTTATCGCTATTATGTTAAAGGTACAGTGTGTAAGATTTGGGGCCTCTATTTTCAGAATAAGGAAAACATGGAATATAATATTCATAACTATGTTTTCATGCATGTATAATCACCTGAAAATAAGAATCTTTTTATGTTTGTTACTTAATAAATATCCTTTTATATCTACAGTGGGAAAGGGTCCCCTTTCACGGAGGCCGCCATGTTGAAACCCCTTATTTATACAGTAGTCCAGAACAGACAAACTAAATACTGACTCTAAACAGGGTCCTTAAAGTGTTGTTTCTACTTTACACTAGGAAGGTGAGGGTGATGTGAGGAGATTACAATGCAGTGATTGGACCACTAAATGCAACTAAATTCTACACACTGTACCTTTAACAGTCCAAAGCCAGTCTACAATGTCCAGTCTACGATGACATGACTCAAAGACAAGCAGCAACCCCTCTTGATAGGATGCTTGAAAACAAATAATTAGTTGCTGATTTTTTTGTATCGACTAATTGAGTGTTTGAGCTCTAAAAACTACAAATTACTATATCATGTCTGTGTATAAATGTCATAATAAATACTCACTTTCACAGGTTTCCATGTAAATGGGTACAGTACAAGTACAATATTTGGAGCCTGATAACATGATAAATAAGATACCCATATAAACTACAGTACCACACACTGTATCAACTTCAGCAAAAACCCTGGGAAAGCCTCGGGTGTGATCTACCTGACTCGTCTACGCTTGCACAGCATCCCACCAACAGTACAGCTTGACACAAAACTTTCACACATAAACCCGGCCCTAGGGGTGAAAACTAACGGTTACTCTAGCTTCCAGGACTTCTCTGTTTCAAATTTGACACTTTAAACTCTGAGGCCCCTCTGTCCAAAAATAGAGATGTATCTCTCCAATAGTGTACGCGATACATTTACAGACCTTGGGGTGAAACACGATAAAGAGATCTTTAAAAAGGTATGAGTGTGGGAAAGATTAAAATCAAAAAAGAGACAGTTACAGAGGAAAGGAGTTGGTGACACATCTATTTCCGAGCTCTTGGCAAAGTGTAAGTGGACACTCCCTGGATTTATTTAATCTGTGAAATTGATAGTGGTGTTGAGTTTGAATGTGTCGTACCTTCATTGACATTGTAGGTACAGAAATCGAACTACTGTGAAGAGCAATTACTGGCATCCAACTGAGTACTCTTAGTTTCTCAACATAAAGGGAAGAAGTCTAGTTTCTCACACAAGCACACTTTTTTCTCTGCCTCCATCTGTAACACAGCATAAACTTGGAGAGAGAGCGCAGAGTGAAAATAGAGAAGTTCGGGAGCCTCTAATTTGGAGTCCCATCTGCCACATGTGCTGCCCTTCAAAACGCTCCGGTACCTCTGATGTTGGTGTCTCTGGCCAAGAAAACTCACTCAGTACCGTACAGACACGGCCGTGGTCATGCAATGTTCAAGCCACAGAAGATTAGCAAATTGCTTCCTTTATAATTCAAATAGAAACTGAGAGCAATATTTCAAATGAACTTCTTACATGTTTTGAAATTTGTCTTAGTTATATTATTTATGTGTTCCTCACTGGTGCTAAATCAAACACGTCACACAGCAAACAGCATATCTTTTCCCAAGAACGTCTAGATACGGCGATGGTTACCTTGATGGTTTCAGGTGGTACTCCGGGGTCAGGGGCCTTCTCCAGGTACGTGGTCAGGTCCTGATCCACGTGCTCAAAGACCAGAGTGAGTTTGGTTTCTCGGTCAGTCCGAGAGACTGTACACACGTCAAACAACCTAGAACATGAGGAACATGTGGAAGGAGATCAATACACCTGTTTTAGGGTGGTCAGATCTGCTCAACAAGATATAACAAGGCTACAACTAATAATCCATCCACTCATTTTATACCTGGACACTCAAATGTAAAGCAGTAAAGTACACCTTAAAGGAAATAGGAAGTGATTTCAGACACAACAAAAGGCATTTCAAACACGAGATTAATGATGACTTAATATAATTGAGGCCGTATTAATGGCATTAGTTATACCTGTGTGTTTCCTGCTATGACAAGTCAAAATGTCTGCGTGAGAAAAGGTGCAGCAAAGGGACGTGATATCTTACATTTACTGTTTTTCTTTAGTAAAGACAGTAAATTCAGTTTAATTCTTTAATAAAATCTTATTATATATCTTAACATCTGAGAGCTGAACATATCTGCTTTGTGGTTGGTCAGGAAAGCATCATTCATTCTATGACATTCAATCGTAAATCTTAGTTCAAGAACCGGCGTCTGGACTCTGGACTCATCTGCATTTTGTTACAGAAACTTGCAAGAGAAAACGAACGTGCTTTGAGACCAGAATTATCATGTGCCGCGGGACATCTTGATAATGTTGTGTCAGGTTACCCTGAAAAACTACTTCTACGCAAAGCTTTTGAAGATTCAAGACCGTCAAGCCCCAAACAGCAGCGTTTATGGTTGTGTTTCACTAGGCAACAAACTAAGGCCAAGAATCCAGATTATGTCGGCAGACCTGCCAAGGCAGGCTTTGGCGAAAAGCTGAATAAAAGCTATCCAGTATGTCCTCTTCAAAGACCACAAGCAGCATTCCTCAACCGGCACTATGACAACTCCTGATGCTCTATGGGAAGTCGAGTGGACCCTGGCTGTAGCTGCTGCACAGGCAGCATCTTTCATCACAACAACACAGGAGACGAAAGGACATGAAGGATCTCCATCGGACGTGCTGTATTGGTAGAAACTAATGGGTTACTGTGATCATTTTAACTTTAAAATGTGGTTTTATTATCTTCAAGTGCATGCCAATGAGCCAGTGGTAAATATAATTTGTAAAATCCTTAAGCTAAAACACAAAAAGGATGATTTTGTCTCCCATTACTTAGACTTAACCTACATTTACAATGTATTTATTGACCTAACACAATGGTACTTTTAGGGTGTAAACCCAATATGGCTTTCCTACAAAGCTCTCAGGGTACAACTGGGTATCAGCTTTAACTTCCAAACTCAAAAAGTCTTTTTATCTTGAATTTGAAATTAGAGAAAATATCGACACCTTAGAGACTACATCTATGATTACTGCTGCAAGCCTTCGACGCATGTGCAGCTATAATTCAAACTAGCTAATCTGCATAAGCTGTTTAAATTCGAAGCATGGAAAGAAATGACTAAATCTCTCCGGAAACTCTTTCATTCCTATCCAACGAGGCACCGTGCGTCCGTGCCAACACCCTTGTAATCAGCGGACTTGGAAATGCTGGAGTCAGTACAGTGAGTGAGAGGCGATTCATTCAAGGTATTAGTGCATGATGTCACAGAATAGACGGCGCCCTCCTCTTGAAGCGCTGGAGTTAAACGCCCCTCACAGCTCGATTGTTGGGCTACAATGGGGGCTCTCGGCAGACACTGAACATATGGAATGAATAATGGGCCTCATTACAAACATCCAGGGGTTGCCTGGAGTCACAGAGAAGGCCCACAATGCACTCTTCCTGGACTGAGCTGGTTGGCTAAACTAGAGGATAGTGAAGAACATCTGATAGTTCAAAGAGCTGATTGTTTGCACTCTTGGGTAGATTTGTTACAACAAATGCTACTGCATATTATTTACACTCAAGCTTTCACAGTAGAGCACAACATGTGTTCAACCACTAAAAAAAACTAACCTAAGAAAACTTCCCACTGACGTATTGCATGCAGTGAGAACAAACCCTATTGTGATCACATTAAGAGAAAACCATTATCCTCTATTACTCATTTATACTTTGGGGAATTATTGTTAGCGGCACAATGGCACTAGCCATGCTTCTGAAACATTCATTTAGAACTTCCTCTTCAATCCCAAAGCACTCAATATTCCATAATAAAACAAGTACCGAGGTCAAACCTGGGCTAGTGCCAACAAATGACGCAGTATCTGGCTATTGACCTCTGGGTGAACGATTCAATACAAAACTGAAAGAAAAAGTCCTCTGTGTGCAGAGCAAGCGCTATGTATGTATGTATGTATGCACCTTGTATATGAAATGGCTATCTACAGTAACTCCCGTCTGACTTACAGGAAAACATGTCAGTGTCTTGCTCAAGGGCACTTTGACAGCATAGACGAGTGTTGATGGGTGCACACTGATAAAATGCATCAAACCTGTGACATGCTTTCAAATGGTTGTATAGTTATTTTAGAAACAAGTTGCATACTGTAAAGCCCACAGTGAGAATATATACTGTATGTCAAAGGTGGTTATCTTTGGTGAGAACAGATCATTTGAATATCTGAACACGGAGATTCAAAACTGATCTTTGGAGCTCACATATGATGAACTATTTTAAACTGAGTGCTCGCTCTCATTTGTCAATTAACCAATTAGTTGACTGGCAGGATATTGGCATTGATATTGTCATATTTAAACAAACATTTGGAAGATTCACTCAAATGTGAGATATAACTTAAATTTCATGTTATTCTTCAATCATGTGTTGACTTGAGCTTTAGGAACATGTGAGAGACATCTTAAAAGACCAAACAATAATCAACACATTAAATCAATTATCAAAATAATAGCTGTTTGCAGTCCTGGTTAAGTTACTACTCAGGAAGTGAAGTTAAGTTTAGTCTACTTAATCACAGATAGTTTTCATTTATTACCAAATGCATGATAATCTAACTAAAACTAATGTAAGCTACAAAGTTCTTACAGAAACGTGAAGGCGGAATCATTAGAAATGCCAACTCTGAACGGAAACTTCACAGGTTTGATGTGTGTTCATCACCACTCAACTGTCATGTCAAAGTGCTCGAGCAAGACTCTGACTGCTTAAAACAGTATTATACTTCAACAGATTTCTTAAGTTAACCTTTTATTTGAACAGTAGATATGCAGTAAAAGTAGAGCTATTTTAAGAATTTTGAGTCATTTTAAAGAAAAAAAAAGTGTCAAAATTCTCTGATTTCAGCTTCTTAAATGTGAGTATTTTCTAGTTTCTTTAGTCCTCTAAGACAGTAAATGGGATTGTGGACAAAACAAGACATTTGAGATCATCACCCCTTGGGCTTTCGGAATGATGATAAACAATTTTTCTGACATTTTAGGGACCAAACAACTAATCTATTAATCGAGAAAATGGTCTACAGTTTAGTTTAAAATCTGCATTCATGAAAAGGGTGCACACACTGTTCCGTTTTATTTTACAAGGATGTTATGTCTTGTGTCTTTTTAGGCAGAGCTGACATATTTTTAAAGCCGAGAGGAGTTTTTAGAGGAATGTGCATGAGGTGGATCAATGTGATTGGAGCTGACCAATAACAATGAATAAGAGGCGGTGTTGCAAACCAGAAAAGAAACTCACAATGCGCATAATAAAGAAACATGGAGAAAGTTGGGATCTGACAGGTGTGCACATACTGCCAGCTAACCAACCAGCTCGAGTGTTATGTGTTATGCAACCTACGTTTTCAAACTGTCAGCAGAATAAAGAAGAGGACTTCTGCTGCAGAAACAGTGGACAAGCAGTGCAGACCTACCCTAAAGGTCATATGAGGCAGTAGTTGCCACCACAGACCATCAAAAAGGAAGTTGTGCATGTCTGTCTAGATACCATTTGTATCTCACACTCAATCCCCTCCCTCTCTGTCAAACATAGTCTACACACACACACACACACACACACACACACACACACACACACACACACACACACACAGGGCTACCCACCTCTCCCCCTCACTTACCTGACAACATTGGGGTGCTCGAAGGCTTCAAGCTGCCTCAGTACCGCCACCTCCCGGATTGTAGAGAGTGGCATCCCTTCTTCCTCTGTCTGGACACGAACTCTTTTTAGGGCTACAAATCGTCCCCCGTTCTTCAAATCTCTCGCCTTGTACACTTTTCCATAAGCTCCTTCTCCAATCTCGGCCACAGGCTCATATTGAGTACCAGTACTTTCTTTGTCCATTTTTGCTGATTTTTTTTTTCCTCTCTCTCTCTCGTCTCTTGTTGAAAATATTGCGGGGAATCCCGGCGAGGGTGACGAGCCAGAGAGTTTTCTCACAAAGGCATATTCACAGAAAAAAGTTGGCACATGCAATGCCTAGATGACAAGGAGACACAGATGGAGGAAGACACCATCTTTGTCAGATTTGGTCAAACTGGGCTCCAGGTAGGCAATAACAGGACTGTCATCATGTTTTATTCCAACTATCAACACACAAGAGGTCCGTTGCGTCCCAACTTCCACTCCTCCTCCTTCTATTACGCACAACCCTGTCCTCCTACCACTAACACAAAATCAAATAATTCAAATTAAAACACATTTAAGCTTCTCTCTTTAAAAGCTAGCTTTGGGTTCAATTAACCGTATGACGCATTAAAAATAAATTCACCCCAACATGCGGTGTTACTGAAGTTATGCTCATGTGGGCTGTCTCAGTCTGTTAAAGGAAATTAAAAACAAGAAAATTTAAAGAGAACACGCAAACAAGAGAGCACAAACCGTACAAAGCTGGCTGTTTTAAGTTTGCAAAAGGCAGCAGCTAGCAGCTCTCCATGTCTTGTTTTATCAAAGTGTTTGAGGCGTTACAAACTTGGCGAGCACGTGGCTGTCTACTGATTGCATTGTCTGAACTTCCTACAGAAACAGTCCATTTAAACACTGTAAAAGTCGCATTTCAAGCCCCAAAACGGCGTGAATGTGTAAAACAAAGCATTAGCCGGGTTTTAAAGATGTTTTCACAAGCTTACACGCCTTCCTCTAATTTTTTCTAATTTATTTGTGCTTGGACTCACATAAGGCTAATTATAATAAATTCTAGCAAGTCAGTGGGGCTGCTACTTTCAGTTTTTCACATGTTATTTGCACTGTGAAGCAACATTTCTACCCTCTCAAAGACATTGTTGGTATTAAATTGTGCACACATATCCACACTTTACGGTGTTTACCTTGGTTTATGTTGTCAATGAAATGTCGTAACGTCGGCATGTCCGATAAAAAATGCTGAGGAGGCATTCGTGTCTCGGATAAAAACGTCCCTGCATCAAACGCATCCCTGTCCACTGTCCTCTCCTCCATGCGGGGGCCACACAGGTAGTTGGACGGTGCAGGCTCTAACCCCCCATCCCTCAGACTGCACCAGCCCAGGCAGAGACACTCCAACAAGGGAGGAGGAGGAGGAGGTGGTGGTGGTGTGGGGTTGTACGAAAACTCACACACACACACACACACGCATGCACACACACACACTCTCACTGCAACTTTGTGGGTGGGGTGGGGGGGTGTGTGTGGAGGGGAAGGGGGTGTAGGTTTGGTTGAGGAGGAGGGTGGGGGGGTCATAGGACAAAGGCAAACGCGTGATACAGCCCTCCAAAACCACGCTCTTCTTTGGATTTTCTTCTTTCTTTCTTCTTTTTTTCTTCCATATATCCCCGGATAGGCCTATGCAACTGCAGCCTGTGTGAGCTCCGTCTCTGCCTGGCTTTCCCACGCCGGCTGAATGTGGCCTGACCCCCTTCAGAGAGGTTTGACACGGAGCGGGGACATTTCCGCATTCCTCCCCGACTACAAAGGCACACCGCCTCCTTTTTGCTCTCCCTCGGCCTCCTCGGTGCTTTACCATTCATAGTCCTCTCCGCGGGTTTTGTCTCCTGTGTCAAACCCGGGAGCACCGCAGGGATCGGAGAGGGGAGAGAGGAGGTTTATTGGATGGACGGCCACACTATCTATCTCTCCCTCTCTCTCTCTCTCTCTCTCAAAGGCACTGAGGAGCTCCTGCGATAACAATGCGCCAGCGGGGATGCAATGTGACAAGCTCGCCCTAGATGGTCCTGAGGGGTCAGGTTCAAGGCCCAGTGGCTTGATCTGTGGCATGGGGGGCACTTCTCTGCTCGGGTGGTCGTTTGCAAGGCTCCATGCCCCCACGGCAGGCGTGATATGCCATGAGGGGGACTGGATGGCAAACCTTTTTTATTTTGAAAATATGGGGAAATTCTGCATCATCTGGCGGTCTACCTTTGGATTAATTTCAAAGTAAAATATTTTACAAACTTTACAACTTTGTAGGTCTCAAAATATTAGCAACAATTACCACAATCTTTTTACATTTGTACTTTTAAATATTAAAACAAAATTACACAAAAAGAAATGCACAATGTTCAGTTAAATATTATATAAACTATAAAAGTTATGTTAAAGAATTTAACAATATTTTATCAATGTTATTGTCACTTTTTAAAACTCCAAATTTAATATTTAAATATCTTCTATCCAACATAGAGAAAATTGTGTAATATATTTTAAATCCTGCTTTTTATCTATTTCTTTTTATATATATATATAAAAAATTGCTTCATTTGTTTCATTTATTTATATTTAATTGGCCCATTTATGCTTAAAATTTAACACAATTTAAAACAATTCTTTCTGAGTTCTTCAGATTCACATAAAGTTTGTTTTACTTTTTTTTTACTTTCTTTCATGCTGGACACGGTTTAGACATGACAAGACTTGATGTCAGATTATTCCACTGAATAGCCAATTACAAGCGTGTAACCAAGCCCTATTATCATAACTTCATTTGAAGGCGTGTATTAGAGACACACAGAAGATCACAGGAAGGAAGGACATTCCTCCGGTGCTATGATTTACATGCAAACTTGTTGAGCATGCTGCTCGTAGAATCCACTGATTTCCATTGAAAAAGGAGAAGTTGGGGGAAGATAATGACATGGAAGTATGTATGGCAATCTCTCCCCTGCCCAACTTTATAGACAACCCCAAATTTGAGCTATTTGCATCACAAAACACACAATGCAGACAATGTGCCCCAGACCAATTACTGTAAATGTGTGCATTTACATTTTTTCATCATCATTGTTCATGTGAAATCAGCTCTGAGAGCCATCGCCCAGATTGAATACATTAGCATGCATACTTCTTATTTGGCTGGAGAACAAACCAATTAGATCCGTTGTGTGCGGTACAGAGTTGACACACACACACACACACACACACACACACACACACACACACACAGTCTGATACAGTGATTAGTCAATGTCTGACACATAAACATTCTTCTTTAAGTTTCGACAGTGTGTGTTTGTCAGGTGTTTACCTTGATGGGGCTCATGCTGGGGGAGTCATTTTTTGGAAAGATGTAGGAACAGGATGGTCCAATTAAGAACATCCTGTTCTGGGAAGAACAGGGTCAGAATATGATTTAATGCTTAATCATGTGCATTTCTCAAGTTCTTGCTGCACTATGAACAATATCGCAGTGTGTGGACAATTCAGAAGCAAATGTTTTAGCTGGAATAACTGCCTAGTTAGTCTTGTAAACACTTCATCATTTATAATTATAAATGACTATTTTAATAAAAGTGACATCTTTTTTTGTTTGTTAACAGTTTCAGTGAATAGGAAGCTGTTCATCTTCAATTTCTGAAAAGCAACAAATAGTTGCTTAAGATGTGTTTATTCACCAGGATGTTAATCAATCGGGGCGTTTCTAATTGTGCTGCTGAAATGTCATGTTTCTGCTATTTATTGTTGTTTTGTTTTGTAAAGCGTGTTAGTCAGTGGTGGAAGAAGTATTCACATCCTTTACTTGTGTAGTGATACAAAAATGTAAAAATACTCCATTGCAAGTAAAAGTCATTTAAAATTCTATTTAGGTACAAAAGTATCATCAGCAAAATATGTTCAAAGTATCAAAAGTCCAAACACAAATTCTGCAGAATAAATCTCCCTGCGAGTGACGCATCATGCATAAATGTGTGAGAAGCATTTTACTCTTGTAGCTGGAGCTAATTTTAACTTTATCTACAGCTCACTAGTTTAATCCAGTGGTTTCCAACCTAGCGGTCAGACCTCAGTTCAATTCTCAATTCTACTCTACTGGATCACAGGATAAATCTGGGCTGTTGTAGGATGATTAATGGGAGGAAGAAGAAAAAACAAAGAACTAATTTGCATTCATCTTTTTGGACTTTTCTGTGGAAATATCGGATCATTTTACTTCTTATCTAAATATAAGTCATCTGGGGGATTTGGTGGGAAATCCCAACTGCTACTATAAATAGCATAACATTGAATACAAAATTTAAATACATACACTATAAAACTGTGCTCAAGTGTTAATTGCAGGTGCCTGAAATCTCACTAAAAGTAGATCCATGCCGGTGAAGATTGAAACGTGTTATAATCACTCAACAAAACTTTTAACACAGAAGAAACACAACACTGCACAGCCAAACGCCCTAACTGGCATTTCAGCTCAGTATTTCTTGCTGCTTGACTGAGTCACTCCTTTACTATGAAATTATACTAATACGGTGTATCTGACTGTTTACTTCATTGACACTGTGAAACACTGTCAAATGTTTGTGAGACAGGTTGTATAGACAGTTCTCCAGGTATGAACAGGTACAATAAGCTCTCTCTGCATGCTTGAATGTTGCTGTGAGAAGACAGTGGAGGTGTTTGGGGGCGGAACTGTACATTCTTCAGGTTCAAGTAAAACCAGATACGGAATCAAATAGCAGGGCAGAAACTGAACGTTATAATTGTGAGAGCAGTGCTTCTTGCTTTCGTGGGTTTCTTATTTACCAATCAGAGCTTTAAATCATTAAAACATTAAAGTCTGGTAATCGAAGGCTGATACTTTTCACTCTCTTATCAGATCTATTTAAAGCACTAAAACTTGGTTTTTGAGCCACTTGGGGGCAATTAAACAACATGTAAACAAAGTCATTATTATAGATAGATAGATAGATAGATAGATAGATAGATAGATAGATAGATAGATAGATAGATAATTAAAATTAACCTGAGATGAATATGAATTTAAATTATAACCTGTGCTAAAAAAAAATAAACATTTGCATAAATAAACATTGTATATACCAGAGAATGTGAGAGTTAAGTCACTGGCCGGAAAACCAAAACAATGCGCTTAAAGATGCTAAAACACAAGCAGGGTCAGATAATAACTCTTTGTGTGTTTGTCACTATGCGCAGCCCTTTCCAGGTCACACACAGTCATTTCACACATATATGTTACTATATGTATCAGAGCAGCTTTAATTTCTTAACTCACTTTTTCACATTTCCCAAAATAGAAGCAGTTCGCAATTCTCAGAAATCTGAGGTCAGTACAGTAATGATATGATGTTGTGCTTTAACTAAGGCACACCACTGAGTCATAATGTGCTGCTGCTTTTGAGTACCCCAAAAAGACCAGCCCAATTTTTCACTCTGACTCTGAGATGTGAGGGAAAATGTATTATGTTTGTGTGTCTGAATGTGTTTGCCTTTATGCCTTTGTGCGTGTGTGTGTGTGTGTGTGTGTGTGTGTGTGTGTGTGTGTGTGTGTGTGTGTGTGTGTGTGTGTGTGGGTGGGTGGGTGGGTGCGCGTGGCAGCTGCTGATCAGTCCAGCCAAGAGAGAATTATGGCCCTCCCGAGGGGGATGAGAGAGGCCAACAAGGGACAGGTGACTCCCAGTCTCTCCCAGATCTCCTTACACCCACACATAAACAGCAGATCTACACACACACACACACACACACACACACATAAAGAGAGAGAGAGGGAGAGATTGATTATGGGCCTGTCTGCCACGTCCCACCTAAATAGCGGGGGATGTCCACGCCACAAGGCATAGGGTACAGTGATAATAAGTCTTTAGGTAGACAGCTGTCACACCTTGGGAGGAATCTGATAGGATGTGTGATATTGGATTCCTTTTTAAGTCCTCGATCCCATTGTCAGGATTTACAAGCATCACTTAGTCTGCAGTGTTTCATGTGAGTCAGGTCTTCAGCAGCTTAATATTTAAGCGACATTTTGAGTGTAAAGACAGGGCCCGGCATTGGAGCCAGCAGACAATCTGACTCTGTTTTGTGTCTCTGACTTGATTTCCTCTCTTCTTCTTTCTTGTCAAGCCAGACTTAAGTCCAGAGTGTTTGGTGCAAGTAAAGCCCCTTCTCTCCTCTTCCCTTGTCCTCCTCTTCTCTCCCGGCACCGGCCCCCAGACACAAGCCTCTTTCTGTTGGGGCATCGCCATGGCAACCAAGCCACTAACTTGAGGAGGCGACATAAAAACCTGCTCTTTTAGGGGACACAGGAACACCTGCCACCTCGGCCGATGGGGAGGGCTGGGCTGGACGCCTAGCCACGTGCAGACACACACTTACATACAAATTCATGCGGTCACAAATGCACACACACATACACACACACACTCTCCCTCACTGTCGCTCTCTCTATCTCTCTCTCTCTCACACACACACACACACACACACACACACACACACATCCACATAAACAGAGGATCAGTGTAACATTCAAATGAGACCTCTAGCTAACATCTGCTCCCCTTTAGAAGCTCATTTATCTTCCAGTAACATCTCAGGTTGTTTGGTGGCTTTCTTAACTCATGCTCTGGAAAAAAAAACAAGGAAACAAAGAAACATATTGATAAGGTTTATGGTTTCAGGCCAAGACAAATTTTTACTTATTTTAACATCTCGATTGTATCACCAGTGGTTACTTTGATAAGAAACAAATTAAATTACTCATATTCCCAAAGGACCACCAGATGCATGCTCACTGTTTGACCAGTTTATCCATACAATAACTACTGCACATGTAACCTCATCAACTTGTTAACTGTTAGCCACATTATGGTATCTTAAAAATATAGTTTAAAATCTGTCTAAAGCTCACTAATTAACACAAGGGATCCTTTATGTTTAAGTTTTTTATAGATAAAATGTGTGGTCCACCACAGTATTTTATATTTTATTACTAGTATATTTTAACTTATGCAATATTTTATGTCATATCTTAGATCCTCTTTTTCTTGTCGCTCCATCACTTGATTCTCTTTTTATAGCTATTGTATGCGCATATGATGAATAAAGAACTTGAAACTTGACATCTCATGATGCACTGGTAGACTGATTTTGGTAGACAGATGTTAGCTTTGGACAAAGCCAGGATAGCTGTTTCACACCTGTATTCAGTGATATGGCTAAGCTAAGCTAAGCTAAGCAGACACAAGAGTGTTATCAATCTTGTCATTTAGCGCTTAACAAGAAAGCAAATTAGCTTAGCTTAGCTTAGCATGAAAACTGGAAACAGAGGGCAGCAGCTAGCCTAGCTCTGATCAAACCACCTCTAAAGCTCAGTAATTAACACATTTGTTTCATTTGCACATAGACGGACATAATAAAATAAAAATTAAGGTCTTATTGGACTTTATGTGCTATAACTATTTCTTGGACATGCACGGTAATTGTCTTGAGTCTTGTCTTTGGCTAGCTCTCCCATCATAGTTAACCAACAGATATGATAGCGGTATCAATATCTAATCTAATACGCTTGTAAATAGGCGGATTTCCTCAAAATGTCACACTATTACTTGCTTTAACTGCCTAGAAACTACCAACAAGCATAGATTTGAGATACCAAACAACAAAATGCTAAAACCTACATTAGCATAAAATCTTTTTTTTCTTCTTTCTTTTCTTTTCTGTGACTTTATTTTGAGGTGATCCTCTAATCATCTTGCACCATCTCATTGTTATATTTCCCCTACCTGTTGTCATGCCCTCTAACAATAGTAATAACGCCATTTTAATGTGTCTTGATAAAAGTTTTGGGTAAATAGCACATCCATTTGTTGACAAACACAAAGCAGTTTAACAAGGAGACACAATTTAGCCCAGATCTCTTGTCTCATCAATATTTTAAATCAAGCGACTGTCATTAAGTTGTCATTTTTCTCAAGATGGATGGGTGAAACTTAATCAAACAGTCAGTTGGTTTAAAGCTCCCGCAGCCCCTTTAAAGGCCCCAATCAACAAGTGTCAGTTTGGGGTCAGCCGGCAAGCTGAAGCTGCCTACGTCCTCCTGTTGCTGGCGGAATATTCTGGAGAGACTGTGGAGTGAACCTCTGGTGCCTGGCTGCTGTTCATTAAGAGTATTAATGATTAACTGAGAGTGCTATTGTCCCCTTGGGCCCAGCTGTCCCTCCTCCGCCGTTGATCCACTCTGATGCCTCTGGGCCACTAAACTGGCTCCATTCATGTGCTAAAGTGACAGCTGCTCCTCACATTCCACAGAAAATTAACCGCAGACGCAGGAAACACAAGCTGGGAGCAAATAAATAATATTTGACAGATTTCTTTTGTCTTTTCTCTTAAAGGGATGGATCGGTGATTAAAGAGTGGACCGGAAGGATTATTCCAAGCCTGTGTGGTAATAGTTGAAGCAGCAGAAAATTGGAGTACAGACAGTGTTGGGGAAGGGTAGATTTGCAAGCTGATGACTTCACATTGGAAGAAGTTGAACTACAGCAAAGCTACCCTAGGGAGTTATCTAGTTTAGGCAACCTAGGCAATAGTTGCACCAAGCAGGACTACTCAGTTAGCCAGGTAGCTTACTTCTTTTCTCAACTTCTTTGAACATTTGTTCATAAATAGTACGATTTAATACTTCAAAACATTAAAAACTAGAGCCAAATATTGTTAGTTTCAGAAGTTTACTACAAAAAAATTGTAAAAATAATAGTTTAACTACTTAAATCACCCTGCAAATGTGAATTTAGTTGAACTACCACTGCAAATTGTACTAGTTTACTACTCCTTAACACAGTTTACAGATAATGTTTGTTGTGCTGGTGCTTAGTCATAGAGAGGATGTGAAACGTGTGAACTCAGCAACTTTACAGTTGCGATGAAAGCCGTCAAACAGTGCCACTGTACAATATGTGATCAATTAAAGGTGGACTCAATCAATTAAAAATGCAGAATCAATGTTATCACAATCTGCTGTCGGGTGAGTTCTTCAAGTTTTTCTAAAGTGTGTGTAATCATATCAGCAAGACAGCTGTTATCATTCCTAAAGAGAGCTATATTATTTTATTGTATCTAACAGTGATTAAGGTTTGTGTATATCACCTGGAGAGGACTTTGACTGCCTCTTGAAGTGTCCCGCTCTCCCAAAAAACTGCAGTTGATTACAAATGATTATGTATATTTTTCTTTCACTTTGATTTGTGCCAAAGAAACACAATGAACAATATCATCAATCAGAGCTATATTGTTTTATAACATCTGTAGTAAAAGAAAAAAAAGTTGTTTTATCTTTCTGAGGAGAGGACTTTAATTGGACCTTAAAAGGAACCGCTGGTGTTTCATTGGCATCTTACAATGTGAAGAATTGTTATTGTTTCACCTGGAAACGATTATGCCATCTTGTCTGTAGGAGTACAGAGCTCTAAACTGAACGGCATAATATGGTCCTCCTGTCCCTGTTTCCTTGTATTTGTACCAACACTCCTTGGAGACAGGTGGGATCTAATTACTGGTAACATGATGGGTGTTTTTCACATCGCTTTCAATTAGAGGGTCTCTTTCTGTCTTTGTTTATGGTTTATGCACAAGTAAACACATACTTTACATTCCATTTTTTTGTGTTCTTGAATGCATACAGGGGAGGAGAAAACAGCAAAAACACCTTACAACACAAGACAATAGCTTTGGAGTAAATATCAAACGGGTAGGACTCGTAATTATTAGTTTTTGTTCAGCCTGTTGGTCACTATTGAGCAGTGTTGCTGAGCAGTTCTTCTTTCGTGTAGTCACTGTGGGTGAGGGTCTGCTTGTGAGCACTGTTCCTCTTTGCTAATGCAGTTTTGCTGTCGTGTGTCGACATGAATACATTTTGAGACTTTTCCTCTTGCCACATTATGTTTGTGACTGAAGCACAGCCTACAACTTCAGGCAGCGACTTGTGAGGCGTTTTTTTTTTTTTTTAACAACTCATAGTGATAGTCAGACCTCTGCTCAAGCTGACACATACTGCTCAATGGCCCAGCATAGTATGAATCATGTATCTATCTGCATTTTAGGTGTGATCTACAGTGGTCACTGTCTATGTTACTCAGTATCAGTTTCAAACTCTGCAATGTTATGTAATGGTGCAAACCTGAGAAGTGAGAAACAGCTCGCCTGTTAGACCTTCACTAATGCTGACTGACACAGACAAGTCATTGGATATGTGGCTAAAATTACAACAGATTTGGGGCAAACTATGACTCAAAATGACCAACCATCACCTCTGATAATCACAGAAAAAAACTGCCTGTTATTATCTACATGAAACTAGCATATAATGTGTTTTATGTGTCAGGGTTGAAGTGACACGATTAAAGGAACAGTCTGACAATTTTGGAAATACCCTTTAATTTCTTGCCGAAAATCAGACGAAAAGAACCACTCTCATATCTGTATGGTGAATATGTGGCATAGACATGTTCTATCTCATTTCTTTAATCTGTCGCATAAACTCAACAAAAATAAAAGATAATGAAATGTGTGTGTGTGTGTGTGTGTGTGTGTGTGTGGAGCTGTGGTGGATTCTTGTTGGACTGATTTGGGTGGGAGAACTGGTTTTTCTGTATCCGTGTTTGCCGTTTGTAAGCACGCATGCAGTGAAAGCTCTCTGACAAACTGGTTGTGAATTTAAAACAACTCACAATCCCCTTTTCTTAGAAAACCAACCAACGGTCACACACACACACACACACACACACACACACACACACACACACACACACACAGGTGAGCATGGCTTGTTTTGCTTCACACCTCTTGCTGATTACATCACCACTGTGGTGTATCGCATCTAAATTCCTCTGAACAAAGGAATCCCTCCATTTATTGTAAGATACTTGGAGTGTGATTAGCCCCAACCAGCTGTTCAACTACCCTCATCCCTACAATATTTCGTTTTAGACAGGAACTATGTAATCTCATACCTTTACTACGCTCCAGTGGGAAACATTTTACCATGACACCTCCGGGGAAGGAGGGAGAGACTGCCAGATGTTGGGCACCGCAGCAGGGGATGCGGGGCAGGGAGTGCGGTAGAGTCTTGTATGCTGGCATACATGAGCAGCTACCAGTTAGTTTGTGTGGAGTGACGATAAACATTAGCACCTTCCATGACAGGAAAGAGGGGGAATGAGGTGGTCTCTGTAAGAGCCAAAGGTGTGTGCGTGTGTGTGTGTGTGTGTGTGTGTGTGTTGGGGGCCGGGGTGTTTTGACTCCTTTTTCCCATGGAAATTCCAAGATACAAAACTGTGCTTTCACAGAATAAATGTTGGCGTTTCTGAGCAGCATTATGTCGCAGAATGTCACCTTTTCCCTCTCGGGTTACGTGAGGTTGTTACTGAACCAGTGAAGCTGGTCACATAAGGTTAATATGTACCCTTTTGCATCAGATCGGTGCACGCATAGTGTCGTTTTCCCATAAACTACGCTCAGAGAGGACAAGCACAGACCCGAGCAAAGGGAATACTGTCTTTCAGCCTGGAATCGTGGTCTGTCTTAACAGCCAACAGTTTACTGCTGGAGAGAACATAGAGGTTGCTGTGTCCATTCGACTCTGTATGCATGCACGTGCACCCACCCACAAAAAACACACCAGTTTGGTTTGCGGCATGTGCGATGTAAACATCTATTTTTCATAGATGTGTGTGTGTGTGTCTGTGTTGGACAAAACGGTGCTGGGGAGTTAATTAAAGAGTCATTGCTGCAACGGAATAAATATGAACTTCCATTTCTCTGGTAAGGAAGTATACACTTTGCACTGCAGAGACAGTTTACTTACTCATGTCTGGAGTAGACACTTGTCATATTCAAAGTCTTCGAAACCCACCCCAAAGACATATGTCTCAGAAAAAGCGGCTGTTCTGAGTAACAATCTTTGATTATTAATCTCTCGAAGGACCTCTAGACTGGAGAACAGGAAATAAGATAATATATCTGTGTGTGTATGGGTGTCAACTATGTAAACACAGCAGTTGAGGAAAGTTTTTTATCAGTGCTACACCTGCCATTGACAGATACACAGTCACATGTGCTGCAGTGAATGCACACGATACAATTACAAGTAAGGAATTTAAATCAAGCGTGTGCTCAGTCACATTCACAGCGTGTCTTTGAAATAAGATCATCACTCAACCGAGGTGAAGCAGTGACAGTATAGGTGTTGAGGAGGGGTGGGTATGCAGACAGACTGGATAAAATTGCAGTTATGTTTCTATACATGTACTGTACGTTGAGCTGTGTGGGCGTGTTTGTGTGGGTTTTAAGCACGCAAAGCTTAGTCTTTGACTGGAAGCAGAAGAGGATCTGGGTTGCAGGCAGCAGGATTTGACATCGGCTTATTTCCTGTCATTGACTGTGGGTCACATGGCGAGTGCGTGGGCGCGAGATAGTGGAATGCGTTAAAGGGGTGAGGCTCTTGCCACCAGACGCAGTCACACACACACACGCACACGCACACGCACACACACACACACACACACACACACACACACACACACAGCACAGCAATACTTGCAACTGGATACATGCTGCACTTAAGGAAGACATAAAAATATGTAGCTTGTAGAAGCATATTTACATGTTTGCTTTGGGACACATTTATAGACATTTATAGTCAGCTGTACATTACACTCTCTCTCTCTCTCTCTCTCTCTCTCTCTCTCACACACACACACACACAATGTTTTGACTGATGTTGAAAGTTCAGGGTGGGGAAAGCTGAAGCACTCTTTGAAAGATCCACATTGAGTCGACCCACGCACTGTGGGTCAAACACTCGGTTCACAAAGGCAACGTGCTATTTAGGCAACAACAGTCAGATCCACAGAGAGATATAAGGGTTCAACGGTGCAGCAGTAAAAAAAAAAAAAAAAAAAAAAAGTGTCGTTCACATGCATGCAAGCACAAGGGAAAAACATGCGCCGCCATACACCCACACACACACAGTGTGCAGCGTGTGTGTCCAACATTCTATGTTTCCCACTGTTATAAATCTTTGTGTGTGAATGAAACTTTGTCATCCAATCAAATCACTCACAGGCCATGCAGACATCCCCGCCCCTTTTCTTTGCTCCCTCACTGCTCCACCTAACCCCACTCTGTGTGTGTGTGTGTGTGTGTGTGTGTGTGTGTTGTTTGTTTTAAGCTATACGATAACTTCTGTACTTATAAAGCAGAAATGAATTTCAAGTTGTCATTCAAGACGTGACATCCTCTTATCAACAACCTCAAATGAACAACTCTATGTGCCCGCTTCTCGTTTTGGTCGCACAGTATTCGATTGCATGTGTGTGCGAGTGTATGCTTTTTCCTGTGAACAACTCCTTAATATAACTTGTATTTGTGTTATGCATACTGTAGGTGACAGCTGTGAGGTCATAGATAGTGTTGAGATAGCATTCATCGTCCACTTCAACATCCTAACTGAAGAAATCGAGGGGCCTTCAAGCACAACAACGCAGCTGCAGCTAACTTTTATTCCACATTTCTGTGGATTAAGAAAGAAATATACATCCAAGCTTACAGTATATCACAGTAGGCCACCGACACCCTATGTGGCCCCACAGTAACGACTGCTCCAGACACACACGCACATGCACACACGTGTGCCAATAGTGTGGCCTTGATGTGGGCTGGTGTGCTGTGTCTGCTCTGAGTGTCTGCAGCTGGAGGCCAAGGCTGCTAGAGGAAAGGAGGAATGAAAGAGAAGAGAGAGGAGAGAGGAGAAGGTACTGGGAGTTGAGGAGAACACGGATACAAGAAAAAGGGATCAGGAGGAGAAGGTGCGCAAAGGCAACGTAAAAAAGAGTTTAGGTGAGAATAATCACCTTTTAGGAAGTGATATAGCGCAACAAGAGGAAGGAGAGCGAAGATAATATAATGAGGATGAGGTGGTTGAGGAGTAGGAGGCAGCGGGAGACAAACAGTCCAGAGGGGTAGAGTTGTGGTGAAGTGTGGCAACAGTCATAGACATTGGGCTGGGAGGCTGAAAATGGAAAATGTGACATGTTTTAGCACAGCAAGAGGGCCCCCATTTGAGGTTGTGTGTGTGCGTGTGTGGGTGTGTCACTCAGCTGCTGTGTCCTGGTTTTGGTAAGGCGGTCCAAAAAGGCCATACCATATACACTATAATATAACTTACTGGATGTACAGTGCCAGACCAGACCAAACCAGATTAATAAAAGATGGCAGATACAGTCACTTCTGTTGATTGTTTATTCATAATAATGAAAGAGGAAGAGTGCGGACAGAGATCCGTTCAGAGATTGCAAAAATTTTGGCAAATTTTTCACACAAAAGCCACTCACTGAGCACACATGTGAAACTGAACATGTAAACTGCTGTCGTGGACATTTGTGCTTTAAACACTGGCCACTGATATTATCTTGACATTTTAAATATGTATCTGGGGTGGATCTGCTTTTCTAACTCCTTGCAACGGTTGTCAAGTCAAAAGGTCACGGTGTAAACAATAACATATTCCCCCAGTTATTAGCTAAGGCCTGTTTGTCTTTCTCAATATCCCCCAGTCTTATGACAATACATTGTTCCCTTTTGAATTAATATACACAATATTTCTTATGAATGTGCTTTAATGCTTTATGATATTAGTCAGCGCTCTTAACTGGAGCGAGCCCTGGGAATCATATAATGGTGATATGACAAATGCTTGCAGTCCTGCGAAGCCATGAATCTCGGAAAGCAGTGTTGCAACAGTGCAGTTTTCAGATAATGCTAATAATAATAATAATAATTTAACTTAAAAAGTGTGAGAATCATTTGGACCCACAAAGGAACACTTAATCATTCAGTTTATTTAACCAATTCAAAATCAACAAATATGGACACACGTGGTTTTCATTGGACAGCAACCAAATAAGATATTCACACGTGACGTACAAGATAAATAATCAAGGGCCTGAAAGAAAAATTATGGAAAAAGAAAACGTGTGAAAAAATGTCCTGACTTTTCTAAACAGGACTGTCTCTCTGCACCTCTAGACCTCTAAAAACAACTCAGCTGAGAAAACTCTTCCAGAAACTCATAGACATACGCAACCTGTGACAAGGGGTTGTGAACAGACATCGCTTTGATTTAAAAGAGTCACAAGCCAAAGAGGTTGGGAAGCGCTACCACAGAGCCGTGCAGTGCCAGAGCCGGTCAATACAAATAGCTAACAAGTAGAAATTAACCCTTAAACCCAGGTTATGACCTGCTGCACAGCTCAGTTTATAGAGTCACCGTCAGACTTTGCCTAATAGATGATGCACTGACCCCATCTAAAGGTAAAGAGGAAAGTTGCAGGTTCTCTGTAGAGAGAGCACAAGAGAATAGCACAAATCTTTACAGATTTTATATTGTTTCAAACATTTAACTGAGATCATTTGAACTTCATTCAACCCTAACCCTAACTCCAAATCCACATTAAATTTGTGAAATGTAGACCATCATTTGTTCCCCAGAAGATAAATACTTGACTCCAAATCATGTGTTCTGGCCAACAAATACTGTATTGATGTGATTAAAAAAAAAAAAAAAACATTAATCATTGTCCTTAGGTTATGGGCATCCCATGAAGTAAATAATCAGTTTATTAAATGGTGCCATCACCAAACTAGGCACTCATTTACACAACCTACAATGGCCTAATTCATTCACTGTGCAGTTCAGTTTCACCATATCCTTTCAGAGGATGACCACGCAGAAAAAACTCAACTGAACGAGTCGCTGAGGGGATATAGTGAGTGTCGAAGTGTTTAACATGTGACTGTTTTGTTTCTTTGCACTTTGAGACAAATATTTGACTGGGCATTATTTCACTAAACATACAGTGTCTGTATCAGAGCGGCTGCTGCTATGGAAGCATAATTTCATGAACTTTTTGAACTTTGTAGCATCTGTATCAGAAACAAACAAAACCCAGTTTAATGAATGGAAAAGTCTTCTATAAAGACGGGCTTAAAAATAAAACACACATCGGTTGTGGCACAAACAAGTCTTTGTCAGTGTTTTGGAGCAATGCAAAAAAAAAAAAAAAAAAAAAATTAGCTTGACAAGAATTAACAACAGATATTCCTGTCATGGAATACTTTCTTCTCCAAAATATCTCCCCGAGCGCTGAAAAAAAAAAGTCTAAAAGTGTTGTAAGTGTGTATCTCTGTGATCTCGATGATATCCTGAAGGCTCTCGAAAGGTCAATGATACATGTGCCGGTGTCAGAATAGCATTCCTCAGTCTGTTTTACCCCCAGTATCAGTCGCTTTGTCTTTTTGTCTCTTTGGGTTCAAGATTACAAAATCATTACAGACAGAATAGCTGATTGCTGATCGTTATTGTCCACTGAGACCTCTGTAACTTAACCAAACTTTGTGACGTTGGCAGTTAAAAGCTCTCTGTCTGATGGTTTATTCTTTGTTTCACAGCCTGAGGGACTGAAGCAGCAGACAGCTGGTGTATTATAAGGTATGGAAACAGTTTCTATTCTGCTCTCAACTATCCTTTTACAGTTTTATGTCTCAGTTTCTCTACGACAGAAACCCTCAGCCTTAGGGCATCTTTCTCTGTGTGTGTGTGAGGACCATACTGTGTCGTCTCTCTGCCAGGTGGACCTCTTCTTCTTCCTCCTGGTGTGACATGGGAGGGGCCTGGCTGCATGCAGGCTAAAGCTAGCTCCTCTTATTTCCCTGGCAAATGTTGTCACCACAACCAGTCACATTTCTCTCCTCCTCCTCCTCCTCCTCCTCCTCCTACACCACCACCTTGTTCTCTTCCACTCCTCTCCTCCTTCCTACATCCCTCACTCCCTTTTTGCCTGTCAGAAGTCCCACATTTCCCTAGAGGATAAGATGCCATGGAGGCCACAGGAAGAACAGCGCTTTATATCTGCTCTGTTCTCTTCATCCTAACAGGTGAGCGTTCTTCTATCATGCAGTGATGTTTTGCTTGACTTGTATAGCAGTTACTGTGGTTGCTGTGTTTGCTCGGTTGGCAGGGCAAAACTGAGGGGTTAGTTGAGGAAGTTTTTTTTTTGTGTGTGTGTGGTGTGCTGCAACAAAATGTTCACGGAGACCTTGTGAAATCATCCGTCTTTAAAGGGTTCAGGTCAGAGAAGCAGTAATGAAACTGGGTTGCAAAATGACTGGAGGATTGGATTGGAGGGAAAAGCTCTGTAAGCGTTTTTATTTTAAAAAGTTGAACGTGGCATCCTAATATTGTAACACTTAAGAATTTTAAGTTGGTCAATGAGTATCTCAGTTTTTCAGTGTAAGCCTGAGACTTTAAAGCGTTCTTTTTAGAGTCTGTCTTGGTTGATTTTGCATGTCCTTTCCATAGTCATCGCTGTGTGACTTTACAAGATCAACTTTTCTACTACCGTCGGCTGTAAATAAAGACATAAGGACGGGGTCAGTGGAAAGAAGAAGTGACCCAGGCCACAGCTGTGTGACTCAGTGATAACAGACATGTGTCAGTAGTCCTCACATGATCAGATAAATCTAACAGAAAAGTCCCTAAAACATGGACTCCCCCCTCTGGTTCAATGTTTGTATCATCAACCTTTCTTGAGGAGCGCTATTTGTCTTATCTGAAAGAGAACAGAGGATGGTGGTGTTTGGACACGCACCGGGAGACTTTATTTAGTATCCAAACAACACGGATGTGTGTGTGAGGGTGATAACAGACAGGTGCTTGTGGGTCTCCACATAGGGTTGTTTGAATGTGTGTGTGTGTGTGTGTGTGTGTGTGTGTGTGTGCACGACCACTAAATGAAGATATCCTCTCACCTCAAAGGCCATTGTCAGTGTAATCTGCTCTGTATCACCACAACAATATCTGTGTTGTTTGGGGACAACAGTGAAGGAGCGGGCTCGGCACACTCCTCCTCACTCTGCCTTTTCACTGGATTTCAGCTGGTGTAAACACAAGCACACTCTTGCTACTGACAACACACACACACACACACACACACACACACACACACACACACACACAAAGAAACTAGCCTGCAGGCCTGTAAGAGTGGAACGTGTCGGGGGGATGTCTGCACTACATTTATTATTTAGGACATAACACCAGACACACAGTGGATCTATTGTGATGAGTGACATGGGCAGCAGTCACCAGGGACCTGGCTGACACCAGCTGGACGTCCCCGAGGAGGAAGTATGGAGTGGTTAGAAGGGAGGGCAGAGGATGGGTGACAAAAGAAAAAAAGAGATTAGAGGGAAATATATGAGGCCTATTTTCATATCAAGATATGGCAAATAAACGGTCTTTCAGGAATATTTCCCATCTTCCCAAATTCTTTAATGCTGAAAGACGAAGAAGTAGACACACATTCTGAAGTGAGACAAAAGGACACGAGTAAGGAAAAGTGAGAGGCTTTAGTGAGTTTATTTCACAGTAGCACTGCCTACTCACATGCTGCTACTTAACTCAACCTGGCATCCAAACACAGTCGCTCACTTTTTAACTTCAAACTGTCAAAAAAAATACACGGACAGTGAAGTTTGAAGTTGTCAAAAAATTCTTCAAAAGTCAGAGCTTTGATACAATATTAATGATCCTTGAACTCGAGAATATAATGTAGATGAATGATAAACTGATAGACCGTATATAGTATACTATACTATAGACTGGAAAACAACCATTCTTGGTGTTTTCAGCTGGTTACTAGAGAATCAACTGCCCTGGCAACTCGCGTGCGTTTTGACAGACAGACAGCAAAGTGCAATAGCTCAACAGTGTTCTAGTTACTTCAGATAGACACAGTGTTTGTTTTGGGACAAGTTGGGATCAAAGAGACAGACCTTGTCCTTGTCTGACAACAATGACACTCTGTCGTGAGCTGGGTCAATATTAACTCACTACAGTTTCAGGACCTGCACAATGTGAAGACTAGGATATAGATTATTAGATTAAACAGACAAAACACAACTGGGTTCATTTTTAAATTAAATTTTCAAACTGTCACCCTCACTTAATTTAATCAACAGCACAATATTAAGTACAGTGTTTTTTTCCAATATTGAATTATGTGAAGTTTTAATTACAAATAGCTTAAATTTGTTAATTTGATTCTAATCTAATGATTAATGATTAATGCCATAAAGCAGCATTTATGTGCCAGAATTTTCAGACTAGATTAAATGCATTTTAATCTGTGTTATAGTTGCTATTGTATGGTATAAATTAGTGACAGAGTCCCAAAGATAACAAGCTGAAAGATGCTAAAACACAGCTTGTTATCTTTGTTTTACTTCCCAGTAAAAGGCTATTTTGGTTATTTTGGTTCACTCTCACCGCACTCATCTGCATCATTTCCAGACACTGTCGACGGTTGGTTTTTAGAGAAGTTAGCAACAAGCTGGTGAACATAGTGGAGCATTAAGCAGCTAAAATGTCAGGTATTTCCTGGAGGGAGAGCGAACATCGGAATTATATTTCAAGTGGTCAGAAACATGACTCCAAATGGGTGATAATATTGCTATGTGTTTGCTGGATCTGTAAATAGGCAACAGTTAGCTAACATATGAGCCATATCAGCTTAATAATGTGATAATACGCCTATGCTGTGTTTACAGCTTGTCGCGTTGCGCCCAAAATCAATTATTGCAGTTTGAAACCATTATCCAGTCGTCTAACTACAAGCGGACAGGCTGGAATGGTGCTTTATTTCCTTGCACATTTTAATTACAAAGAGAAACACAAACACATCCAGCAACAAACAGATACTGTAGAGACATAATGACGCCTTGGGCATTCATCAATAAAATTATCGAATTGTTCTCGTTAATCTTTCTGAAACAAGCTTTAAGTTAGTAACGTGTAATGTATGAAGCCTGATGTCTGTTATGGAATATCCAGCAAGTGATCCGACAATGATTGTGTTCTAACTCTTTGTTTCCTTCCTTCTCCTTCTCTTCTCCTCCTATCATCTCAGAAGTCAGCTCTGAGTTAATCCATATCCCTTCATTAGTCCATCATGGTATTGAAGGGGAGCCCCTGCGCCTGCCTGTTGAGACTCGCTTCCCGCTGGATAAAGTTGAGATCCAGGGAACTTGGTCCCACACAAGGCCGAGCGGCACCAGAGTCACGTTGGTGACGTTTACCAAAGAGGCTACAATCACTGACATGATGTACCGCAACCACCTCCACTTTAGTGAACCCAATATTTCTTTGGAAATCCTGGAATTAAACCAGGAGGATGAGGGGGATTACCACCTGAACCTCAACATTAAGTTTCATAACAAGACAGGACTGGTTATCCAGGAGGAGAGGACAGTGCATGTAACAGTGGACGGTGAGTGTTTCCCTATCATGGTCACCAGTTTGATTTGATCTATGGACTGGAAATTTACCAACATTTCTTGTTTTTTTCCTTAGTCCCTGTGTCCCGTCCAGTCATTGGGAAGAGCCCATCATACGCAGTCGTAGAGGACAAAGCGAACGTTACCTGGACTTGTTCTGTCAAGAAAGGAACAAAAGTTGTTTTCCAGTGGCTAAGGGACGACATCCCACTTGGTCCCAGTGACAGATACCACTTCTCCCAAGACAACTCTACATTGTTTATCAGTCCTGTGAGAAAAGAGGACAAGGGAAGTTACCAGTGTGTGGCCAGCAACCCTGTGAGCCAGGGGCAGTACAGCGGGACCATGAAACTCAATGTCTATTGTGAGTACATACAGTATCTTTAGTCTCCTACTCTCTGCCCACACCAAGACCATCTGAAACTGCAAGTTTAGCTCCCAGTGACTGCTTCAGACATGTGTTTTGTAATATAAGGCAATGGATATTGAGGTCTCATAGCTTCCGTTTCTCAAGCTTGGAAAGTCTGGCATAACATTGTTTGATGTGAAAGTAGCTGCTGTGAACATCATAACAAAAGGGAGTCCATAATTGCTGGCTAATGTTATAGGCTGGAATCAGATTTGTTTTACCGCCCGGGTGGCCAAATCTCTAACACGGCACAATCATCAAGCTTAAATGAATCAACACATAAATACTATAAAGTCAGAAAAAAGGATCAGTTGTAGGTGTGAAGTCTTTTTAATGTTGGCAGACACTGGCATCAGATCTGTTAAAACATTATAAGGTCAGAACAGGCTGTTAAGTACAGTTTCAAAAACATTTGGTAGTAGGATGAATTTGTCAAAGCTCTTGTACTAAGACCAATAGATGTGATACATCCATTTTCTATTTAACTCCTTTGCTTACTTTTTGCACAGTTCTCTCTGAGGTATTAGGTTATAAATGTCTGTGAGATCTTTCTGACAACTGAAAACACATGCCTGTTATGATACAGCATTTGCATAGGAGCGGACTTATCTCACAGAGTCCCTCTGTTCTATGCTAAAGTGTGTAGATGCACTGATAAACTGACCTGGTTTTGTGAGTCTGAGGATAAAGCATTTGAATGTGTTTTCTTGTTCATAAAACTCATATTTATGTATTGATGGGACATGTTAATACGTGACATGTCTGTAACTTCCTCCATTTGTTCCCACATCCTCAGTCCATGTGCCTAAACTGCAGGTGTGTTAATAACTTGGCAAAGAGAAGTGCAGCCCTCATAAATTAATCATTGTCATCATTTTTGTTTGCATAGGCAAACATGTTTGTGTAAGCATTCAGTGTCATCCTGCAGAAAGCTACAACCCACTACCATCAGTTGCGTCAGTTTATTCCAGATAGAGTTGTTGTTAATGTTACTGTGAGACTGACAACGACTTTCTCAGTGTCATAATTCTAGTGTTAAACATGACATACACATTAAAGCTGACTGCTGCCACTCACAATGATCACATATTCACATATATTACATTAGATGCAACACATTTAATTCAAACTGCAAAGTCTGGGTTGCTTCATACAGTATGTCACGGTGAAGATGTCTTTTAACAGACTTTACCTGGCTTAGAGATGATGTACAGAGACACTGTTATCACAAAAAAAACATATTTTAAATAATATATAACAAAAGTTTTAACAAGATCCTTATTGGATGATTAAGTGACTTGTTCAAGGGCATCCTGACTAAATTGGGAGGTACAAGTACTGCTCTTTCATTTCTCCCACCTGGACTTGCTAGACTGTGGATCACACCTATGACCCTGCAGTCGAAATCTTTTGGCTGCTGATGCCTCACGATGCATTAAGATGAGATAATTCATAGAAAAGTAACCACACTGTATAATAAGCATCACATCAACAGCAAACTGTCATGTTTTGCTAACCTATTGTTGGCCCCATGCAGATGGCCCCTACAACCTGGAGGTGAATTCTGGCCAAGGCTTGCGCACAGGAGAAGTGTTCACCATCAACCCTGGAGAGCTGGTCTTCTTTGAATGCCAGGCCGATTCCAACCCACCCACTAGCTACGTCTGGATCTCTAAGAGCCACAATGCCACCCAGGTCATCACTGAGGGCCCGCGGCTGGAGGTGCGCTCCTATAAACTGGCACAGGCCGAGGAGTACCTGTGCCGTGCCTTCAACAACGTGACAGAGAAGCAGGACGAGGCCCAGTTTACTCTGGTGGTGGCCAGTTTAGGACCAGGTGGGTTGAGGGTGGAACACGGCAGGAGGGAGCAAAGCGTGGGTGGATTTTGGGAATCCTCTAAGATAAACACTCTGTAAACAATGCGTTGTGCCAAAAGCATAAGAGGTTTATGAGCTATGAGAGATATACCCTGACAATGACAACCACCATGGCCAGCTTTGGGAGCAGTTGGGTAGATAACATGCTACCCAGTGTGTGCACAACAGATGAAAAGTGAAACCAGGTTATGAATATAACATGAAATACACATGGCTATTATGAAACTCATGTTTTATCTCCGTTGCTTGGTTCCTGTGCCTGCAGCCTGTATAAGTTCAGTGGCTGGGAAAGTAAACAGAGCATGACAGCTGTTGTATTTGTTGACTAAGTTTTATAGCATGTGGAGTTTCTGTGTGCCGAATGCGACATTGATATGTTGTCTTGGTGATACCGAGAAAGACTCACTGATGGCTAACGCTGATACTGGCTATGATTTAAAATGCTGTTCATTGAGTCAATAGATGTCATGACAACACCCTTTTTTATTGACATTAAAATCTCCCATGAAGTTTCCCAAATAAGTATCGGATGATTAACCCTTTAATGCCTGCTAGCTGTTGTGTGAGGCTAAACGCTAACATTAGGAGGCTAACACGATCACTGTGGAAACACTAATATGCTGATGTTTGACAGCTAATATTTAACATGCATCTTAGATTAGCCTAGCATGCTAACATTTACTAATTAGCCATGTACAACTGAGGCTGATGGGAATGTTGCCATTAGACATTAAACGATGTACTGAACAAATTATATTTGTTACAATTATGGCCTTGTAATGGTTAGATGAAGTTATCAGAGTATTCATACTCTGGGGACTAGAAATATGTGTGAATACGACCAGTGGATTGGCTAAAAATAAGTGTTAATATCAGTGTCCAACCTGTTTTTGCTTCCAGGGAAAGAGAAGCACACCCAGGACGGCAGCTCTGTATCCCCGCTGGCAGCCATTACTGTCTGTTCTCTGTTCGTCATCGGCTGTATGCTGCTGTTCTTTATCAGGAGAACCTGCCATCCTAAAAGAGGTTAGATAATGTATTATTCTGCTGCCTTGACAGATGTAATTTTATAGCAGCGGTTCTTGTTAACCCTCACCCTCACAGTCAGTCCTCCATGTTTGAAATCTGCATGTCTGAATGCTGTGCAAGATAACATTTAACGGCTTGCCGCAATAAGAGTTAATAATAAATAGCTTGAGAATTTCACTCAGGTGGAAGCTGATTAGTAACCACTGCATTTGAATGAGTTAAGGTAATGTTTAAGAATCACCCATTACTTTCTTTGTGAATAATTATGTCTCTCTCTCTCACTCTCCATTATCAACAGTGCTTATGAGCATTTACAACAGGTAAGAGCCTTAAATATGAAGTTACTAATCACACTGTAGTATTATTTACAATAAATAGTGTACTGTACATACTTCAACTAACAGTTTTATTTGTTTGTTTTTGGCAGACCGCTTTCAGAGCAGAAACGACCACATCGTTCAGGTAAGTTACCGCTTGTTATCAGATATTTTGACCTGTTTATACCATCAGACACTGCAGCCATCAAGGACACCCATATTATAGTGGGTAAATAGACCTATCCTGCATATCTTTTTGAAGTGATGTTAGGGATGAACAGGGCTTTGGTTTTCCATTAAACTGAAAATCATTCCTAAAAAAACAGGTTTGAGATACAAGGTTTGGATGTCTCATTGACTCCAACTGAAAAGCAGGTCTTGTTTTTATGGTGTCATTAGGTTCATCGTGTTACTCTAAAGTTCGACAAAATAGATACTAATGTACTAACTGTAACCTAAGTGTTGGCTCGACATTAAAACCTGTCCGTCAGCAGGTCACGAGGATGCAACAGAAGACTTTGGCATCTACGAGTTTGTCTCCATACCTGGGAAAATGGAATCTGCACAGGTATTTAACATGCCCTATAGCAACATGAATTTAGTCATACTGGACTGAAACTATTAAACTATTCAAACTTTCCGTTGAACAGTTACAGAATGTGTAGTTTTAATTTTCCTGTGCAACTGTCCTGCAGGCATCGTGCAGATCTCTGTCTCGCCTCGAGTCAGTGCAGGATATGCACACCACCATCTACGATGTAATTGGACATGTTCCTGAAACCTCTAGTCAAAGTTTTCTGGAGTAACGTCTAGCTGGAGAGTAGGAGATGTGACTTACAGTCATTCCACTTGAAGACTCCTGTGTAGCTTTATTCTCTTCAGTCCCTCAAACACTGGTTTTGGTTGTTATTATTATTTTTTTTTTTGCACAAGGGATGAAGGAGACATATGTGAGTACATAACCTGATCATGCACTGTTAATGTCCAGAATTTGGGACAGATGTTAAATGTCTTTTGCTGACGTTATTGTGAGATGAAAGTGTATGTGTGGCTTGAAATTTCTTTTAATGTGAATGTTGAAAGATCACTGGGATCATGTTAAACCAAATAAGTTAGTGAAAAACATTTTTATATTATTTTAAAGATCTTATAAGCTACCTACAAGGTAGCCAAATCCCCATATCTTGATGACTATATAAAACATATGTTTAATTTAAAATACTTTAAATACTTTGTTTGCCATTTTATTAATATCTTTCTAATTTAACATTTCTGCAAAGGAGAGTCTGTTTTGTGAGAAACAAGTGTTATAATGAATGAATGTTCTTGTATGAAATATATATATAAGTGTAAATATTGTACATGGATTATAGTGCAGATTCTTTATACCTATTACTCTATTTCTATGTTTTGCTCAAATCTATTTATTCCTATCGGAAGACATGCCCTGTTTCCACAAATGTAGCATTTCTTCTGCTCAACATGAAATGTAGAAACAAGAAAGATGATTAATGATTCATAAATTATTGTACAGTTTGCATTCACATGTTTGTTTTGTACTTTATTAAAGATATAACTGTTTACTACACTGGATCATTTTTTAATATTGTTGCCAACAACTACACTGCCTTTTCCTTTGGACAGCAATAACAGCCAGGGCTTGAAATGAACACTTTCTTCAACGGAGTGTGAAAAAAAAAAAAGAAAAAAGAAATAGCTGAAGCCAGCAAAGATGTCAGCTGTTCTGCTGCTTCACAGTCAGTCTTTGTCTGATATCTTGGCAGTTATCTCTCTCTTTTCACAAGTGTGTTTTCATGTGTTTGAGTTGTATTTGCTGTTTCGAAATCGCTGCTGAGTGCTTGTTTGTCTCAGCTTTGTTGTATTGGTATGCTGTTTACCTGGCGTGATATGGAGACAGGCAGCAACAGACGGATGGTTCAGCATGTGGCAGAGTGCCCTCCACCTGCTCCTGCTGACACCTTGTCACGAGTGGAGATAAAAATGTGTGTGTGCTTGCTTGTCTGTGTGTGTGTGAAGGAGAGGAATGAGGAGGGAAAAGACACAGACAAGCATGGAGAGAACCAGACATAATACGTTTTTTTAAAAAAAGAAAATAGAGGTCAAGATGTGTTTGTGATAAACAAAATTGATTAGTGACTAATTTTTCTGCAAAAACAAAACAAAAAACGAATGGATTTAGTATCGGAACTTTTAAAATGGAAACATTTGACTTAATTTGGCATTTAGGAGGTTTGTTTCCAAAGAAAACTGCTGCTGAGTTTGAAGGATTTTTACAACTGATGACATTATGATGAAATTATTATTTTAGAATATTGCCGATATGCGCCAGCAAGAGAAATTATTACACTAGTATGTTTTTAAAGATAGTAAATTGTCAAAATCTGAACCTTAAGTGTTACTTATCATGATGCTCCCTTGCATAACAACAAGCAGTTTATTGAATCTGCCTCTAATTATAATCTGACCAGCTAAGTGTGCTATGTCTTTGTGGTGGCATCTCCGGGTAGGGGTTGCCATCTGTTCCGTCTCAGTGTATGCTTTAAGGGAGGCTCCGCACTGTGGATGACTGCCTAACAAACAACAGTGGAGTAAATCCACCTATGGCGATTGACCTCACCTTCATTTGACTGGGAAATAGCCTGAGGTATCATTAACCAGGAACTAGAGCTCATGGTACCTGCTGTCTGCTGCATGCTGCCTGCTTTTAACCAAGCGCTGCTCGAAATAACACCCAAAGTGGCAACTATAAAGCAGGCTGAATGGGTTTGCACGCACAGATCTGGTAATTATTTTAAACAGTTTTCCAGTGCAGAGCCAGGACTAATTGCTTGGCAGAGATGAAGTTACATGGCACTGAGCCATGGATGGCATGACATGATGTCATGATCACTCCTACTCATAAAAGGAAATTTGCATTAAAGTTCTGCATCCAAAAAATATTTAACATATCAAAAGTAAGAACACATTATGCAGAACAATGCCCCCTCTCAGTGTTATATTAATACATACAGAATATTGGATTATTATTATCGATGCACTGAAATTTAAGCAGCATTTTAATGTTAATTTCAGCTCTCAGCATTTTAATGTAGCTAGTACAGGAGAGGCACATTTTAACTGCTTTAGTACTTTATATATAATATAAGATGATCATATGTTCAGAAAATGGCTATAAATATAGAAAATAACATACAGCTATGTAATGAGAAAATCAAATAACTTGACTAGTTGGAGAGTTGACTTGTCTTAGCAGGGCAGGTGTTGCTAATAACATAAATGATCTGTTCTATTCAAGTGGACCTTGACACCAAAGCAGCAAAATAGAGACGAGCCATCATCAGTTTTACTGTTTACACCTGTGTTTTTTCCTGCTCTGGCACGTGAGAATGTCTAACCTGACACCTACAGGTGCACGATAGAACAAAAAAGTATAGTTTTAAACGAGGAGAATAGACCTTTTTTCACAGCAGTTATTTTGATTTGAAGGAGTAGTGTAAACACAGGTGTTAACAATGATACTAATCAAGGTTCTGCTGCAGTAAATGGAAAGGAACATTAATTAGTGTAATTGGAAACACCTGTGTTGACCCTACTATTTCATGTCAAAATGGCTGCTGTGGAAAAGGTCTGTAACCATTGGTGTTTAATATTTTGTTCTATTTCTATTCTATTCTGATGTTTAATTACTACCATCCAGTGGTGTGAGACAGCAATACACCTGTCACAATATTAATGCCTGACACCACTTTCAGTGATTTCTTTTTATCCATAACAAGCTATTTTTATTTTTATTTTATTTCAAATATTTCACAGTACTCTATATTTAACAAATGTGGGATTCTTGTAGTTAAGGTCACAAACACGCCTATGGGTAAAAACTACATTTCCCAGGGTGCTCTTAGACTTTTCCGGTTCTTGCCGTACCAGTCACGTGACGGTCAACTATGGCTTCCCTCTCGTAGTGATGGAGGCGCATCGTTGACAACAAAACCAAACTGTAACTTTACTCATTCCTTTGTCCACTGAGACAAGTCGGATTTAGGATGCAGAAGATCAAATCTCTCATGGCCCGGCAGGTGAGCAAAGCAGGTGTAAAGACACCGAGACGTTGTCCCTGAATGCTGCAGGTAGCTAGCATGACAGCTAGCTGAAAGCTAACAGGCTAACTTGACAGCTCATCGTTTGGCTCATTAAAGGGCACGGTCAGCTTTCTGACGACTTTATCACAGCTACGAGCTGTTTTACACCACATGAAGAAGACACACGTATTGTAAGGGAAGCTGTACCTTCGCCCAGGATGTGTGAGTTTACCTTGAGTACCTTGAGCACAACAACAGGGCACAACAGTGGAAACTGGGCGGTTAGGGAAGTTCTCAGCTTGCACTGCAGTAATGTTACACTCACTGCTTCACCAATGGACACAACAGAGCATATCGCTTTCACAAATCTCTCCGCCGGTTCCACTTTTTGCTGCTTTAGTGTGCTGATGAATGGCAAGCTGTGTGACAGCTGGTTACAGCTGAATAAAACGATACTTTTATTTGAGTTTTTAAGGGTCTAACAGCGAGTCTTGTTTTGATAGGGTCTGAAAAGCCCCCAGGAGAGCATGGCAGACCTCAGTCCTGTGGAGAACCTGAGGATCCCCAGCAAGGTAAACTGTTGTTGTGATTGATGCATTCGTGCAGCATATGCTGTAAAATCAGCCTCTCTTATCGTAATAAAAGTTGACTATCGTTCATCAACAGCTGGTGATGCATTGAAGTATTTAGTCCTGTGTTAAGCTGTTTTTATTGTGGAGTAGCTGAATGCTTCTAGCAACTGTTTTCTTGAGTAACGTCAAATATTTTGCTGCTATTGTTCATTTCTTTCAACACACAGTGGAAGCCATCAAAATCTGTGCATTTCTAAATGTCATTTTAAGCACGGCACCGTTGTTGTGTTAAAGTAACTCATTTAGACAACATGACAGTACATATTATTTAAAGAAGCCTGTCAAGCTCAGATGCAGTTATAGCACTTGTGGTGATATGAGATTGAGTGTCAGGTTGATTTACTTACTTTGTAATTTGTGTCAAGGTGAGCCTGCGCTGTATTACATTTAGAACTGCTTCCTGTATCACATCTTTCGGGTTTTCCAGACAGTAGTGTATAAAGACTGAAGGCTCCCATTGATATCACTTAAGGACACGCTTCATATCCTAACAAGAGGAGTGTGAAATGTCGTCTGTAATAGCACTTTAACATGCGATCCGTCATGCTCAGTCACAGGAAGTGTGTGTCATTATCCGTTTGTCAAGAACAGACAGAGTGAAGCCGCTCTGTATAATGTATAGTTACTCACTTACTTAAACCTCAATGCACTGCTGTTTGCTAGCTTTGCTTCGACTTTGCCTTGTTGCGATGACCTTCTATTAAAGTGGTTGACTACAATCTGGAAAGTGACCAACTCTATTTATTTGCCGTGCGGGGTGATATCAGCCAGGCCGATTCAATCAGACATTTAATTTCTCTCCCTCCGAACTGACATTGTTTGATTGCCCCCCATTGTTCGGCTTTAATACGAGTGGAGTTTTTTTGTTGTGGCGTGCTTTGCTGATGGAACCTACCATTTGAGTATTTGCTGCCCACATTGACGCATGCAGCAAAAGATAAGACTAAAAGGAAGTGTTTTTCTGTCAGTTCATCCCATGAGGGTTTTGTGAAAGGTGAAGCTGAGAGACTTTTTTTTTTCAATAAATGTTGAATCTGTTGTTTATTTGATGTCCTTTTTGTGAGGAGACAAAGAAAAGACAACACAACAATGATCTTTTTTTCAAGATAGGGCTTGTGCTCTGTGTTATTACCACAGATAAAGCAGCAAATGTGATGGATAAACATGTTATTTAATAATCTAATAATATGACATTGTATCATATTGGTGTAATGCTTTGTGGCCCATATAACAGCTAAGTTACCAGACCTGTTTTTTTGCAGAAAACCAGCCAATGACACAGATCAGATAAGATAAGCAGTCATTCATTCTCCAGATGTAATTGGAGCCTGAATGAAGAGGAGGAGTGTCTTAAGAAATATTTGTTTCTTTTCGCACAATGAGTGTCTCCCCATCGTTTTGGGGATTGGTGTCAGGTGCTGTGGTCAAACTGGATAAGCAGACATCAAACACTCTGTTTTTAGATCTGAAATATTCAGTTTTGTTAATGCTGAAATCATAACCCCAAGAATGATTCTGAATGAAATCTTATTACACCATGCTGTGTTTGGCTCATTATATCTGAGGCATAGGTCGACAGAGGGTTAGTATGGATGTGAGTTCTCTGGAGTATATGCGCCTTAGCCTACTAGTACTCACAGATGAAGTACGTCTCCTGTGTGTAGTACAAACACCGTCCTTTTGTGTTTTAAACCAAAACACAGGGCTTATTATTTGATGATATTATGCATTGACTTTATTTACTTTGCAGCAGGGCCTTTCAGCTCTCAGGAAAATGAAATAGGACCCACACAGACCTGGCTTTGTATACACCAAAACCTATGGACCTTTTTTGAATGAAGGTGAATAATCCTCTCAATATGCCGTGACCGCTTGGAGGAGCACTGTATTACTTAACACGCTGCTCTGTGTCGGTGTGATCAAGGTGCTTAATTGCGTGCATGTATTATAATTCTCAATCTGATACTTACTGTTTGGGAACCGTTCCTGTGTTTCCAACCATTTTAGCCGTGACTCACATCATTTATCATCCTCCAGGAGTTGACAGGAACATCTGGCTCACTGTAGTGGGCGACGACTGATGAGGGGGAGATTGACAAATGATGCTGTCAAGTCACTATTTTGGACATGACTTGAAGGTTTGATGGTGCATAGGCAGGGAAAACATAAACACATGGTAGTTAGCCTTTAGTTTTAGAGTAGCTGTGCGTGAGAAGACAAATTGGCTGCATTTGTGTGACACTTTAATTCGAAGCACTTTCCAGTTTTGCCTCTCATTCACGCACAAACTCACACTGCACTTCCATGCAAGGTGCTGACAATTTTAGAGCAATTTTGGGGTTCAGTGTCTTGCTAAAGACGGCTTGACGTGTGGGCATCAGGCGTTAATGTAATAGACAGTAATGAAGACATGAAACAGTTAATCAATTTGTAGAATTCTCAGCTATTTTTATTCAATTCCTGTTGCAAATTTGCCGCTTCAGACCTCCCAAATGTTAGCATATGCTGCTTCTCTCTCTCATATATGTTTTGCAGTTTATTTTTAAGGCTTCAGACTAACAGGAACCAGTTTCACAAAGTTACGCTGACCTCTGGAAAATTGTGATGGGTGTTTTTTCTGGACCATTTTTTATTAACTCAATTTATTGACAAAAGAAAAAAACAAACTATATATTAATCAATGATAATAATAAAAAAAAATGTTATTTTCAGCCCTACATTAATGGATAGTCCAAATATCACAGTTCAGCCACAAGACATGTTACACAGCAGACAAACCGTTTCACACCTGTTTTCAAAACTGTTCTCTGGTGGTTGTCAAAATCCTGGAAAATCCCAGACTTGCTAAGAATACATACTGTAATCGGAAGAAGGTTGTGCTCTGAAAAATTCACGACAGATTTCATCAGAAACTGTGTCGCTGACAATGAGGCATGTCTTTTAGTCCTTGTGACTAAGACTGCAACAAAAAACTTAATTTCATCATTCATTAAACTGCCGTTTATTTTCATAATTAATTCCTTGGCCTAGAAAATGTCACAGACAAAGAGAAGCATCAAATATTCCCATTTGAAAAGTCATTTTTGCTGAGAAAATTTGAAAAATGATTCATCAGTTATGGCCTAATCGATGAATCATTTCCTTTCGTTTGCTGTAGTCATTAACAGGAAGTGACAGCTGATATTTTCCGCAACTTCCGCAACTTTAGCTGTATTCATGTTGACACCTTACACCTTTGGAAGTAGTTTAGTTTGTGCTGTTTACCATCTTCCTAACCGTGTTTGAGTGATTTACAGAGCTGCAACGATAAGGCGACTAATTGATCAGTCCACTGACAGAAAAATAATACCAACTATTTTGATAATCGATTAATTATTCAAAACTAGCATGGTAGCATCAACTAGCATCAGTATTTTCTGACATTTTATAGATCAAATGATTCATCAGTTATTCTAGAAAATAATCGACAGATTAATCACTAATGAGAATGAGCCAAAGATTGTGATGAAACAGTGTGATAGGAATAGATAGAAAAGATGTCACGTGTCAACAAATGCTAATATGCAAAACAAACAACCGTGGCAGATTTTTAAAAAATGTATTCTTTATTTAAATTACTTCAAATGGCTCTGTGCTATTTTAGACCACTTTGATGTTTTTGTTCATCTCTCTGGGTTTCTCAGATGTTTTAAGCTGCTTCATGGGTTCACACTAAAAGCAAACGGACCCCCCCCCCCCCCCCTTTCCAGTCATTTCTGTTCAAAGCTGTCGTCCTTCTTGTGCGTCAGTTTGAAGGATTTCCTTTGTATGTGTTGCGGTGTGTTATAGCTCATAACCTCTGCAATCTGACTGAGCCTTTGATGGTTTCCATCATTACGATCTCTGTGGAAAAAGCAGCGCTCGAGTCGACAAATTCTAGACGTGACTTCCAGTAAACTTTATATAGGCTGATGCTAAGTGATGCAGGGATGGAAAATGAATTTTTTTGTTGTTGATCTTTGTATCTCTCAGATACAACAAAAGGAAAATATTAATAGACTATCGAGTTTCCGTCATTTTTCAAACAAATATTGTCAAACATTTACTTGTTCTAGCTTCTCAAACGTGAGGACTTTTTGCTTTTCATTGTGTTTATCATTGTAAAGTGAGTATCTAAGTTTTGGCCAGATAAAGCAAGCAATTTTAAGGTATTACCTCGGGCTCTCGTGAGTATTTCTTCACTAATTTCTATCAATTACTCCAAAAAATCATCGGCATACCAATCAGTAACGAAAACAATGATTAGTTGTAACCCTAAATGTAAGTATGGTACAGGTTTAGTGAAGCTTTGGTACAAGCTGCTACAAAATATCAGTGTGACGCTGAAAAATGTTTTATTTAACTACGGTTTCCCTGAGGCAAACAGTGTTTCTTTTATAACCCTGCTGGTAGTACTTTAGGTGCATGCAGTTACCATTTCCCACCACTAGGTGTCACCCTCAGTTTGCTCATTGCACCTTTTTATTTTATGAGAATTGAAGACCTCGCACAGAAAACATTCATGTACACATGCTCAGTGCATCGCCAGCTCAATATTGCATTGTTTCCTCAACCATTTAGGATGAATATGATTGGCTGAGTACCTCCAGTGTGCAATACGTGTGTGTTTTCCATAGATCTGTTGGATAAAGCTGTGAAAAGGGCATGTTTGATGTGTTTTGAACATGTCACAGGCTTTCTTGAGGGGGAACACAGCTCAATGAGAGCTATGGCTGTAGGTGCCACACTCGTATGATAAAACAACTGCATGACAACACATACAGAGAACACTTTTTGGCTCATTGATATTCAGTGGCGAGACACTGTTGAGGAAAAATAATAACATACTTCCAAATTCAAATTGAATTACCTGTTAACCCAGCAGCTGACAGCACTGTTGCAGCCGGGATATTGCTGTTGGTTGTGATGTTGTCCTGATATCCCAGAAGGCAACTGTGGTAAACCCTTGTTTAGAAGCAGATGAGGATATGCACGCAGTTAGGCTTGCATAAATATTCAATGTTGATTACAATGAGGAGGTTTTGATTTGTTTAATGAATGATTCCATAGTGGAAATAATTGGCCCTCCTCTCGCTCTCCACACCGCGCCGCCTTTCTCTCCTGATGTCTCGCAGGATTTTCCACAAACCACCTATTGTTTATTCACTCTCCTGTTTTGCGTCGATGAGGACCTTTTTGTTCTGCGCTTGATTTTTTTTTTTTTTTCCACATTCAATCAGCGCTCCTAACCAATATCCACTTTCATTCTTTTGTCTCTCATCCTTCAAAGTGAAATTTGAAAGCCAAATCAGAGCCTCACAGCGCCTGATGTTGATTCACACACTGGGCCACGTTTTGTTTTTGTGCCTACCCATCGGCAAGGAAGGAACGGACTTATTTAACCCTTTACCTGAGGTGGCATCGCAGTCATTCAAGGGTTCTTCACATCACTGCAGGTGGGAGATTGAGAAATGGGAAGAAATGGGAAGAAAAGGGAAGAACAGTGACACCGGGGAGGTGAATCGCTCCGACCACACTGGAGTGGCTTCGCAGGAGAGACGTCATCGTTGTCTTTTGTTTTGCTCGTCCCTCTGCCTTTTTCTTTGTGCTCTAACTTTCTCTACCAGTGAGTCATCCACCTCATCCCCCTCCCCTTTAGCTCTCTCTCTAATTTGAGTTGATATCCCGCCCACCCACTTTGAAGGCAGAGAGTGATCTCCTACCCCTCCTTTCCAATCTCACGCACTCACCCACGCATTTCCCCCAGGGCTCCTGCTCACTACTTTACCTGAGTCAGAAATGGCTGCATGCACACTTTGCCTGGAGGTCCGTGCGTTGGGGTGCAGACACATACACAGAAACAAACACATGTACACATTTTAATTCTTTTTTTTTTTTGCCTTGTTTAAAATGTATATGTATATGTAATGGGATTCTGTTATTGAATTAAACCAGGCTATATTTGACTGCAAACATTAAAATGATTCTCAGCAGCCTCATATAAATGTCACTCAGCAAGAAACACTCTCCCACATAAACAGATTCAGTTACATGAGCGGCACACTCCATCGCCTTGCTGTGCGCTTCTTGCTGATAACAGCTGGGAAAATATTTGTGGGTAGGCAGGTGTGTAACAAGATTTTCTTGATCAGTGTCTACTATCTCATGACGTCTATATGAAATGATGCATGCAGATCTCTAAAAGAGATTTATATACTTTTATTTAATAGAGTGTGGATACATATAGGGCACATAGATTGTATTCATCCCATAATTCCGCATCCGTCCTGGTTTACCTTCTTCCCAAGCCTGCCGTCTATTTTTAGTGCTTTAATGTGCTGATCACTCAAAGTATCGATCCCTCACAAATGAGATGTAAGACTCAGCATGAAATAAAGGTTTTCCACTGAGGGCATCAAGTGAAACAACTAAGCATGAGCTCTTTTGTTTACAGGGGATGTAATATTGTGATTAAATGTAAGATTTATGACGGGATTGAAATGACAGTCGATTGGTCAGTCGGTCCAACAGTGTGTTTGAGACTGAAATATCTCAACTGTTGGATGAACTGTAATGAAACGTGTTCCCCCATGAGGATGAGTCCTAATGACGTTGGGGATCTATTGACCTTTCTTCTAGCACCACCCTGAGGTTGACATTTAGGTTATGCTAACAGCTGTTGGCTGCATTACTCTAAAACTTGATGCAGGAATTCATTCATGTTCCTCTCAGAATGAACATGTCCAATACCTGCAACTAATGGCATTCCCAACAGCCTTAGATGTACTTTCTGTAGTGCTGACTTTATGTTGGAAACTTTCCATGGGAATTAACGGGAATTTATGGGAATAAACAGGAATAAATCGGGAATTTACTAAATTGAAGGTTGGCCCTTAACAGGGCAAAATATATTTAAGCACAGCAAAGCAAGCATCTTGACTAAAACAACCAGATTTCATGTAAGTACACTTGAATATATGCTATTCCTCCATCACAACATGGCACACTGCTTACTGCAGGTCTGTTGAGGCCACACTTTTTCAATTTTTCAATAATTCCCATGGAAAGTTTCCAATTTGGAACATTTCCAAAATTCCCCAGCTTAACTTCCCATGGAAAGTTTCTGGAAATTTACCAGAAATGTTCCACCCCTCTGCAACCCTAGTGTTGATGATGAGCAATTGTTGGCATACTAAGACACGAAACTAAGGTGGTGAATGTGATACTTAACAGGTTGCCACTGTCACTGTGAGCACATTCAGCTCAGCACTTCTGTGTTTAAGTACAGCCTCGCAGAGCTGCCAGACTGACTCTACCTAGCATTAAAATGAGATTTTAGACACTTATGAATCATCATTTTGCGTCATCACTGAAAGGTGTACAGTGACACAATGGTAATCTTTTTTGTACCGTTTATCCTCCTTCCTGACAAGCTCCTGTACCTGTTTCTCTCCATTGCTCACTCAGCTCTACTTTTCTTTTTTGGACAAATCTATTTCCCACATGCGTCCTTTTCATACATGCCGTGGTGTTGGAATTGATTTAGTAAATAAGAAGCGCTTTCGGTTTTGGCCTTGTTGTTCAACTTCAATCCACTCATTAGGTTTTAAAACCATCTAAAAGACGCACTGCAGCAATAAGTCTCGACGGATGCACAGCATGTTAATCAACAAACGCTCTGATGTGCTCAGAGATTCTGTGATGGGAAATTTCCGTTGTAATTCTTTGGTCATTCCTTTCTTCTCGCCTTCCCTCTCAAGGCTGTCTGACAATCCCCCATGACAGCTGTGCAACGAAACAAGTTGCAATCTTCTCACAAATTCAGTGATTTCTTCCCCCCAACTCCACACCTCCACTTTCCTTTGGCTTGCCGCTCGTTCTCTACCTCATTTTTATTCTGTCCTCTCTCCACTATATCTCTACTCATTAGTTGTCCTTCACCCTTGCCCTTGTCCTTAAACCCTTACCGCTTGTTCCTCTAATCCTATTTCTCCTCCCTTTTTTGTTCCCCTGGCATCTTTCCTCTTTTCCTGGACTAACCCATTTATCTCTTCCTCTGTTTTGATGTGTTTATCTCGACTTTCATGTTAGAAATTTTGTTTGTTGCTTTCATTACTTGGGAAATGACGCAATTCTCTGTTTTGGACCTTTTCTGTTTGTGTCCCAGTGTGTCTGGAACTTTTTAAAGTGCTTATTTCAAGGACATCTTTTTAATTCTCTATTTCTCTCTCTCCTCCTCTCCCCGTCTCTCTTTGTCGCTCTCTCTCTCTCTCTTTCCCTCTTTCAGGAGGAGTTGCGCGAGCTGAGGGAGCAGCCAATCGACCCCCAGGCGGAGCAGGAGATCATCGACAGCATCGAGGAGGTGTACTTCTCCAACGACTCCTTCGACATGGTGCAGCATGAACTGGAGGTCAGATCCTCTCTGTGTGAACACGTTATCGACTGAATGAGCACCACTCACTTGTGAAGCAATGACTCGCTCCAAAGTTCCCACGCCCCCTTCATAAAATATTAACTCCATCAAACCCACCACATTTCAGTAATTCTGATTACAGCAGTTTTGCATTTCTAATGAGAATAAATGTGATTTCCTGCATTTTGAACCTCGTCTGAGAGGCAGGGGTAAAGCTTTTTCTTACATGCGTGTCTTTGACACCCGGATTGATGGATTGCATCCTCACAACAGAGGATGGGTGTGAAATCTCATTAGATTTATCTTGGTATTGCTACACCATTTGAAATGAGACTCTCAGTCAAGGGGAAAGTAATTACCTATCATCCTTTGGGCCATGGATTTGTAATATCTTCTTTCCCTAGCAGAGTTTGTTTGCTGTTTACTAAAGAACATCCTCTACCTTCTTGACTAATCTGACTTATGATCTGGCAAAGTATATATATTTATTTATTTATTTTTAACGGGTCTCACCAGTTAAACCAGCTTAAGCTCTGTGTGTGTGATATCTTTGAAAAAATTGGATGCTCAGGAGTAAAGATTAGCTCTCAGGATAGATAAAATCAAAGGCCTTGAGCACCAGAACTTGGATATTGTCATAGTATTGAGTAGTTTTTTGTCTGACACACACCTAGCAGCAACTTTAACTACGCCGAACGTTTAGACACGTTTGGAAGCAGAGTAAAGCTGTATGCATGTGTCTGCAGAAGTCTCATGTGCTTTCACCTGTGGCGAAGGATGCATTGTAAGCAAACAATAAGGCTGTATGTTTGTGCCTCTTTGTGTGATTATAGAAACTCCCTCCTGAGCTGAACCTGCAGGAGCTGGAGGAGTACAGAGACAAGCTGAAAAGACAACAGGCAGCGGTAAGTATCTCTTTCTGTCATGTACACACACACACACACACACACACACACACACACACACACACACTCTGCTGAATAGTGTCAGTGTTATGGTCTTTTCTGGAACACGGACGTAAAAATCAAGAAGGTAAAAAACGTCATTATTTGAAGCTTTCCTTACTTTAAAAATAATAAAAGAAGAAATCCAAAATCAAAGTCCACTTATTGACCTATTCTTGGGCTTCCTCTCGTGTATAACCAGATGTGCACCAGTGGGAGATAGCTCAGATCCTCAAATAGTTACTTTTCTCAAAAGTGTGACCATTTTACCGGGAGCTGTCTGGTCACGAAGCGACACAAAAACTTGGGCTTCAAAGTTTATTCCTCACCTCTGAAACCGCAGTTGACCAAACAATCTCACCTCATGGTCCATTTTTATAAAGATGAAAGCAATGAAAAGTGCACTTTAAACACTCTGGCGGACACTGCAGACATACATTATCGAAAGCTAGTACATTTGGAAAATAATACCCTGAAAGCCTGAAAGTTTTCATCTTGGGAAAAGCTTTACAGTTCTGCTTTGGCTCCATTATTTCATAGAAACAATTTGCTTGCCACCCCAAAGATCTTCTGTCTGCTGACGACTTCTTGTATACCCCCAACCCTTTGCCCCATGCCATGCAACATTAACATTTTTTTGTTGATTGGCAACCTGGTAGTCATCCTTTCTAAGCCAAAAAGGAGGGACATGGGGATAGACAAATTACTGATTCTGACCTACACTCAGCAGTTTGTGCTTTGCGTCTGAAGTCTAATGGCAGACTCCTGTGATGTCAGTGACTGTGTTTTCCTCCTGCGGGCCTCAGCAGGAGCATTTCCATAGTGGCCGTCATTTTGAGGTCAGTCAGGTACACGCAGCGTCAGACTGGAGTGCTGGCCTGTCAACAGATTTCTATTTATAGAAACACGTGGGAGAGAGAGAACAGCCCCCCCCCCTCTGCACCCTCAATCCACACAGTCCAGTGCAGATTTCCCACTTTACCTTCTTTCCTGACAAGCTTTTGTGCTTTGGCACACCTGTTTGTCTCCATCACTCAGCTCTGCTTTTATTGTTTTTTGCCAAATCTATTTCATATACGCCTCCTCTTTTTTGTACATGTCCCTTATTTTGACATTTTTGACAGTTGCCCACAGAGCTGTCTAGTTATTTGGGAGGACACTCCAGATTTTGTGGCCTGTAGCAATGGTATGGCCTACATGTTATTAAAGCCTAATATTGCACCAACGTGCTATCAGACATATCCTCTCTCTCTGGTTTATTGGCATAGCCATTATAATTGGTCCACTGTGCTGTCAGGTGGAAAATCCGCAGCTATTTTTTTTTTTTCAGAAAACTCATCAACGCAAACCAGCAATCTTGAGTCTATATGAGCAAACCGTCTCCCAGTTTGTCTACCTCAGTGCCCTGAGGCTTTGTAAAATATTTTCAGCATATACCTCCTCCTTTGATTTCTTTTGTATGTCATTTTCAAGCTTTTCTTCTCTCTGAAGTTATGTTAGCTCATTTCCTTTGGGCAGTTATACATGTTAAATTCCACAGGTTTGTGACCTTACCTTACCTAACAAAAATATATTTTATTTATGTTTTTCTACCTAAAAGTAGTTTCACTTTTCCATTGATCAGTCAGGTATTTTTAGAATATTTAGCAGGAGATGGAGATTACACCTGTTGCAAGTTATGAATAGTGGATTTATTTTTCCTCTGCAGTTAACTAACAGTTAATGTTTTAACCAAGTGGCAACCTCCGTGGCTGTGTAGAGAAATCAATTCACAAGTGCAAAAAACTGCAGTTCCTCAAACAGCCACTTGAGGAAGGCTACAGAATGAATTGATCTCCATAAGTCCCAATGTTAAAGTGTTAACATGTTTACAGCCTGGTACAAAAACAGTTTTGGTTACTGAGTTTGAATTTCTGTATAACTCACCCGTTCAAAGTATATTAAAGTGTGGGCGCTTTGATTGACAGGTGGGTGCCATTACAGTCAGGTGTCATTCATCCCACTTGAATTTTACTGACGATCCACATCTTGTAATCTTGGATTAGCCAGGAGGCGGCAGAGGCGGGACTGCCATTACGGCGACGGCCAGAGCCATCACTCTATGAGTTTAACAACGGCTCTTCGGAAACCTGTGGGTGACGTCACAGATACGACGTCCATATTTTATATTGTCTGTGGTTTCAACAGATACTACAGCTATCACTCTCATCCCTCCCAGACACAGTAGATGGGTACTGGTTAACGTGGAGCCTCCTGCCATTTACATGTACCCTACCTGATTAACAAAAAATGACACTTTCTTTTAAAATACGTTTGGTAAAAATATTTGTATTTCAAATCAGCAGAGTTCCCTGTTGCCGTAACAGGGAGCCTGTGTGATTGATTATATTCTTTGATTTGGTTCAGCACGGGGAGTTTCAACACTTGATATCTGGTAAAAATCAATGTTGTCTTATGCATTGCAAATGAGATGGGAGGACGTTTGAGATATACTAGCAGAGCAGAGCAGAATTCATCTGAAAATGTGCTGCAAAAGAATCCTTCACCCCTTCTTTTCCAAAGCACATATTGTATTGTGAAGTCATGCGTGTGGATGATGTGTGTACTGTACATATTGCCGATCTTCTGCTGCCTCTGATGCAACAACCATCTCTACATGTGGGCATGTTATATGTGTGCATTTATACCGGACACACACTCACTCACACACACACACACACACACACATCTAAGCCTGCAGAGGCATGTAGTTGTCAGTGTGTGAAATGCAGCATGGCCTGAAGAAGTGATAAGTGTAACCTCAGATTCTCAACATGGGACCTCTCCTCCTGGTAGGTGATTTGAAAGGTCTCCATACTGCGAGGCCATTTGTTAAGCTATAAAGCAAGTGGGTATGTGTGTGCCTGTGTGTACTAACAAGGGTGTCAGTACATGAGATAAAAGCATGAAAGATACAGTACTGTACCATGTGTACTGCTTGTACTTGACCCTCTCTTTGCCACTATTTCTTCACTCCTGCTGTGCGTGAAGTGGCATGTTGACACATGTTCATAAATATCCCCTCTTTTTCCCTTTTTATTCCCCTCTCCTGAGTCATCCACTGTAGGGTGGAACTGACTTTCTGCGGTACTGGAGAAGAGAATAACTGCCCAGTTTGTCCGTCACAGTATACAGGCCTAATTGGCCCCTCTAACACATGGCTACGAGAGGCTAGTCTCAGGGCAAACCGCTGTTTCGTGCAGCGGGACTTCGGTTCGTATGGTGGTGGCTCCTATGTAAACACACAAATGCTAGAAAGCCCTGCTTATATTGCTTATACACATGCTTATATTATCCATCTGAGATCTTGTATTGACTGTATTTGTCTACTGTTACCTGAAATACCTGAAACAAACAACATACGCACAGTGTTTAATGTCTTTTTTTTTAGCAACAACTCATGAGAAGCATCACTACATTTTGCATTATAGTTCCCATCAATCTCAAAGTAACTTACTTCACAGACATGTAGACTGCAGACATGTCGGAGGAGGGGATGTTAATAACGAGGACGAACATATTCAATTTTTAATGAAACTTGAAAGCTAGCGATGACTACCCCTCCTGCAGCAATAATGTATTCCCCCCCCTGCTCTTTTTTTTTTTTTTTTAAGTTAGCAGTGCTTATGCAACCTTCGCCTAAACTGCCTAAATCAAACTGAAATAACGTCATGCTGTGCAGAGGAAGTTTCAGGTGATTGTGTGTGTGTGTGTGTGTGTGTGTGAAAATACTTAGACTTTATTGTCCCTGGAGGGAAATTGTTTATCACAGTATTATTCATCACAGGGAAGACACACAGCAGTGACAGAGAGAAATACATGAACAATAACGACGAGCAAAACAGCATGAAAACTCATAGTTCCCTCAGCGAGTTGCCCTGTTTAGGGCTGCTATGGCTGTCGGTACCAGCGCCTGAGGGACCTGTACCTGCGTCCAGAGGGCAGTACAGTGAAGATACGGTCGAGTGAGTGTGCGATGTCCTGTGCTATTGCATTTGCAATGTGTGCAATGGTCTTGCTATCGAGCCTTGAGAGACTGGGTGTGGGGAGACCTTTAATCTTGACAGCAGCGTGCCAGAGCATGAGAAAGAAACGGGTGAAGGAAGGCTTGAATATGTAGGTACAACAGAAGAAGGAGATGGGGAGAGAGGACAGATGGTTCATAGGCTTTGGCTTTGGCTTTTTTGAATGTCCTTTTTTTATGCTGGTTAAACATGAGATTATTGCAGTGTGAGTCTGAGGTAATTGTAGCAGTAGAGCACGAGAGATCGCATCACAGCGGGAAAAAGAGACATGAACACACAACTTCAAAGCACAGCAACACCGTATTTAGAAATCAGCCAGTCTGGGTATTTGTTAAAAAAAATATCATACCAGTATCGATACTGATACCGATACCGAAATAATATTTCATTCGATATTGTTGTGGAGAAATTGCTGGAACCAATGGTCAATGGTGAGGTCAGGAGGGAAGAAAGTGTTCAGGAGCCTTTGATGTCTTATGCTGTAATATTTATTGTCGCTTGATCAAGGAGAATTAGAGACACTCTCAAAGTACATCAGAAGTGTCTGAGTCGGTCTCACATTCTGCCCAACTCCTGCTGGTGGATAGACTTTAAACCTCAAGATAACATCACAAATGCCCTATGCCCCAAATAAGACAAAGAGAATGTTTTTACCACGAAAGGTGTTATTGTCAACATATTCTAGTCTGGAGACACAGATGTCTGTTTACGTCAATTAGAACGTCAACAGCCAGCTATCTATTATGTCTAAGAAGGCAGCAATAGATCTCTTCGACCCTGGCCACCACAGTGTTGAGATAGACTGGCACCTACTGTTCTAAGTCAAAGCAAAACAATTAATAATGCTGAGGACCTCAAGGCCCACCCGTGACCTCATGTAACCTAAGGATGCAAAATTCCATAACAGATATCTGGTGTTGAAGAAGTCATTGGCCTTGAGAACGACTTTATGATGTTACACATATTCCAAGTCCTTCCGCATTTTATGCATTTATTTTATCAGATGTTACAGACAGTCGGCATGCTGAACTGCCAGCTCTGTCAAATACACCATGCTTGACTTAACCACCATAGACCTATGTAGCTGTTAGCTGTACCTGCAGTAGTGGTCCAGTCACACATCGCATTTGCAGTTATTGCTGCGAGAAAACCATGCAAATACTCATTTTTTTCCAGAACTAGGTACAAAAAGAATCGAATGCAGGTTTCATTTGACCGGCGGATTTACCATACTGCTTGGTTTGGGGTTATTTCAGTACTGATACCCAGCCCAGAGAGACTCTGAACCTTTGAAATACATTTGTTGTTTTCATTTGGCAATTTGGATTGCTTTTTTTTTGAGTCTGCAACACAAACAAGACCCCTTCCAACAAGTGCAGGAGCAGTGTATGAGACCGCTGCTTCAAAGTGAATATGGGTTCTATTGCTTTTTGTTAAAGTGGAAACCCTCGCTGTGTGAGTTTACTCTGTGTCTGCCCTCAGCTCTCTTCATCAGGAGCACTGACCTTCATTATTACTGAGCCGCTTGATGCTTTTCACTGCTGCTGGCCCTAATTAGTGCCAGCTAATTTAGCCTTAATTGCTTTATACATCTCAGTAAACACTTGCCAGAAGTAGCAAACATGTTCTTATTGAGACTAAATATATATGCGTGGTGTAACAGTATTCTTGCTAATGAGTGAGTGCTTGATAAACTGTCCAGACATGTTCACTGTCATTGATTTCTAATACATGATGTGTGTGAGATGCACGGTGTAGTCTGCATGAGGCATCTGCCGTCTCCTGTGACTTCCAAAATATTTCCTCATTTTTGTCTCCCTGGCATATTTTAGTTTTCCTATGAGGGGAGAAATACATTCATTGTCTCACTGATGAATGTTTACTGCCAGTCACTAGTTTTGGACACCATTTACTCCATCTGCTAAATATTACAGGCACCGTGCTTGCTTTACAACCCATCTACTGCACAATTAGCCTCCATTTGTGTATGTGAGGGCGAGCTGAGAGCTAATGACTTTGGCCTTGTGGTTCAGGTAGGAGGGTTAAGTTGCACACTGCTGTGTTTCCATTATGTATTTAGACTCTGACTTTTAAAAGTTTTAGTGTTATGTATTCTGGTCAATAGGTGGCATGATGGCCTAATTTTGCATCAGCTTTGTGAATAGTTGAGGGTCTGTCTTGTGCTTCTTTAAAACGGTTCCACTTTATTTTATTTTATTTTTTGTTTCTCTGCCATAATCTTGTCCAGTTTCTTGCTCTTCTTCTAATTACTGAATATGTTTTCCCTGTGACCATCTTATTCATACATTTGAATGTCAAATGACACATACTCCCGTGGAATGAACGGCTTCAACTGAGCATTCACCATCTGTTCAGGCCTCCAGTCGGCCACCGTGCATACTTAACACATGTTGAAATGTCATCCTCGCCTCTTTAGCCTGCTCACTTGCAAGTATGAACCCTTTCCTCACTACTTTGAATAAACTCACGCCTACCGTAAAACATGTACTCGCTGTGTGCACGCGTCGGTGTGCATAGTTACAGGAAGGACCTGGAAGTGAGTGGGAGAAAGATGGTCGATTACATCTGTTTGTCCTGAAGTGGTGGAATATTGAATTCCACCACTTGTATTTATAGTGAGTGCTTTAGCTTAATTCATTCTGGACTTTGATTGTGACTTCTTCCCCAACTGAGCATTGGTGTCAGTGTATGTAAATTTTTTTATTTGATATATTTATTTTTTTTTTTTGTTGCATGGTACATCTATTACCCTCATTTTTTAAAGCCTTTTATTAAATACCCCCTTCCTGTAACTTCCTGTGTTCTGATGTCATAATGATGTCATCAAGGTTAATTGATTGTAACAATCTTGGTGCATAGATTTTGAAAGATAGGGTGTTTACCAAGCTGGGATGAGTCTAATGACATTATGAGTTGCATGATGAAATGTATGATGCAGATACTTTTTCACCTTAAAAAAATGACAATAATAAATGACTGGACTTCCTCTTTAATGTGTATTAGAGATAATATTATTCCAGTAAAAATAGTGTACATGTCTGGATAAGAAGGTTAACTGGAAAGTGATTATCAGCTCGACTTTCATGACACTTACACTTGTATGGTCTGCAAGGACAGAGTAGGGAAAAGAAACGTAACAATCCTACTCACAGCTTACAGTCCTCTAACATTTTGGAAAAATGTTGTAAGCATTGAATGAGTCATCCGTAAGAGTTCACCTTCGCTCTGTACAACCTTGTTTGTATGGTCCTCCAGTGTAGGTGAGGCTACGATTCCTTTAATTTCCATTGACCCTCAGTGTTCTTCAGCTTTGTCCTTCTCTAATAAAAGTGGTGGTGGGCAACACTCATAGCAGAGAGGTCATACTGATCTCATGACCTTGCTCACTGTGCTTTATGCCATAAGCAGGGCATATGCTCTTTTAATAATTGTAATTTCACCACAGCTGTGAGTCAAACTGGTAAAAGGCACAAGGGAGTGGAGAGAACATTGGAAAACACAATAGGAAGAGAGAGAACAGAGACGTCTGTGAATAATGTTATTGTGAAAGACACTGAAAGAAAAGAAACTGAGAGAGGAAGACACTGCCAAAAGGCATTTGCTATATTGAGCATTAGATACAGACATCAGTGATAGTTATTTGTGCTGCTGTGTCCTTAAATTACTCTTTTTTTTGGGATGACATTTGGTAAGAACATCAAAACATCTCTTTAATATATGTATGACAATTCTTATCTTTTTCTTCCCCATCTCTCTCTGTAGGTTTCCAAAAAGGTCGCCGATCTCATTCTGGAGAAACAGCCTGCTTATGTCAAGGTATGTTTCCAGTCTCAACTTATGACCACATTAAATAACAATTTCTGTCCTTTCTTGGCCTGGCCAGTCGTCTTAAAGAAATATTTCAGCTCCTGAAATTTCTTTCCAAATCATATCCGTTCTAATCTTTTCTCAACTCATGACTTGTTATGATTGGACATGAGGTTATTTTGATGCTATCAGGGAGTCAGTGGATGTCTTCCTGTGTCAGGATAGAGATAAGGATAAGGTAGAATTTACGTAACCATGGCAATAGAAAATTTGAATCCATCCATGGATAAGGAAAAAGGTGACAATAATATAGTTTTCATTCAGAACATAGTCCTCAGAATCCATTCTTTGATCGCCTTGGGACGTTGCAATGAACTGGAATGAACCAGTGAGTGCGACAAGAAAGAAGATACTTTGTCTTTGCTTTAGTAATAAGTCAGAATGATTCTTTCAGCAGATTTAATTTATCTGATTAATTTGAAGGTAGTAAACTGATGTCATCACATTCATCTCATACACCCTCTAGCCAAAGCAACTTTCTTATCAAGCCTTGAAAACATGAGCTAAGCGTAGCTGAACCTGCTGCTACATAGAAAAGAAGAGAAATGGCTCTATTAGCTTTTTTTTGGAGGTTGACTGACAGCTGGTGTTTTTGTTTGTGTTCCCCAGTTGCCTTCTTTTGACAGAGTAATTTATCCAACCCTGGTGATCATACCTGTCAAATACATGGGGGTATTGAGGTGGTTTCATTTAGAAGACTAGAGATTGTCAGGCAATAGGGTTGTTGATATGTGTCGAGATGTGATGGCATATTCTCTTTAGGTAACTGTGCGTGAATATGGAGGGAGAAAATATAAACTCACTGCAGCGTCACTGCACTCCTAAATGTCATTCAACTTTGTTTTCCATTCACCTTTATGCACAAAAAGCAACTGGGGCAGTGCCCAAGCAGCAGCGCCATCATTACGATGTGTAGGCAGGATGGGTAACGGGGAGCCGGTGCATAGTCAATGTGATGGAGGGTCACTTGGAGGACCTGTTATGAATATATGAATAAAGAAGCCTAGCAGAAAAATCTCCCTTGTGACTAAACATCTCCTCCTCCTTGACCTTCCCTTCCCACACCAGCGCCTGTGTTTGTGGACATTGTAAGAGTCGGTTTGTATAGTTTAATTGTACTTGAGCATGCTACAGATCAACTATAAACAGCGTTTGTCTGTTGTTCTATAATGGTATTCAGACTCTCTTTACTGTAACTTAATCCGTGTATTGTTTTTAGTTTATCTCCTTCATGCATACTGGCTCTTTAACCTCTTTATCCACTAAAACCTGACTGACCAATTGTTCACCAGTGCACACAGTTACTAATCAGATTGAGCCCTCTGTCAGTCAGGTTAACTGTGGCTTACAGACGGGATGGACGGCTCAGAGCAGTGGAATAACAACAAACTGAAGGCTCGGGCTACGTACTGAGCACTCGGCATGTTGATCATGTGTCTGTGTGTGTGATCCTGTGTGCATTTTATGTAATGTGTTGCTGCATTGAGTTGGACCGTTTGTGGCAGTAGATCAAAGATCTGTGCATGCTGAAATGTGTCGATTTAATTTGTGTCTGTTGAGTTTGTTTTCATCTGATTTCGAAGTCAAACTGAACTCGTCCCTTCAGATATACCCCTATTGAAGTTTGGAACAGGGAGGTCGAATTTCTGTGTAGTCAGTGAAGCTTTGATCCCAGCAAGACACAGCAGATGATGGACAGCTTTGACAAATTTGGTATGTAGTGAAATTGCAGTGAAATTACCATCATTATTAAACCATCTGAAGGTCAGTCCATGAATAGTAAATTGATCATTATTTCTGTGACCCTCCGTGTGACTCTGCAGAGTCAAAATGACAGCAGGACCTATTAGTAGATGTTGCCAGGGACTTTGGGGGGCACTTCCATTGACCCTTCTCAGCCCAGAATCACTTGGTCTACAAATGCCCTGTGGAGTTCAGAGGGCGCTTTAGTTTCTACATCCATTGCATTAATGTCACAATGAAAATCAGTTCCTACCTCTCAGAAATATTTGGAGACTAACAGAAACCAAGAGGAATGGCATACTTGTGTCTTGTTTCTTGATTTGAAGATTTATTTGTTGTATATGCCCAGGCAAATACGACGTTTGACCACCCTTTGACCGTGAAAAACAAAAAAATGAATTTGAGGCTGCCCTCACTGTTTTGCATTTGCTACAAAATACCTACACCTGTATTTCATGGGCTTTCCTCCACACTATTTTCTCCATCATTTTTCCTTCCCACGTCTTCTTATCTCCACCTAGTGATATTTTATCAAACATGTACACAGAAACTAATACTGCTGCAGAAACTGAGCCACAGGGCAAAATGCCACTTCTCCACAGTGCTTGTGTGCCACTAAACACATTGGTGGATGAATAACTTGTGCAGGCACGTACGCTCATGCCTCAGAGCTCGAAAGGACGGCCTGCTAAGCGTCTGATGTGATTCATGGCTATGTAGTGACTAACCTTTTTTCTTTTGGGAGCTACGTCTGATCACTGTCGCTGCCTTCAGGTGACACGTGGCCTCTGCTTGCACTCATTTGCTGCCTTTTTTTTTTGTTCTTATAATTTTGGTGTTTTAAAGTTAAATTGAAATGAAGAGAAAATGAAGGTTAAATTGCTCGATCGATAAAACTGGTTGTGGGAGCATTTAAAATAATTGACAGTTTAGAACTGAGTGGCTAAAGAAAGATCACCTTGTGGGAGTCCAAGTTGTAATGACTTTGCACCCGGCAGGCCTGACCAGGGCACTCAACACCATTGGAAATGAATGGTTTTGGACTGGTCTTCAATTATTTCCCACTGGAAACACTTATTCACCACGACTACTGCTTGTGCCTTTGTTTGTGTTTCTCAGTTCCCTCCTTTTGAAAGAGATTGGTAATTTGTCTGACCTTGGTGGTCATACCTGCCAATTACATGGGGTTAAGACCCCCATGTAATTGGCACAAAAGGCGACTGGGGTAGGACCCTAGTAGCTAGGGATGGTTTGTTAAGATTTTAATGGTACTACTACTCTTAGCGATACTGAAACTGGCAGTTCAGATGATGCTATGAGCATTTCAGATTGAATTTATATATGCGCCAATATTTATACCTCAACACAAGAGGCCTTATGGTATTAATCATGAAGCCATGTTTGTATAATTTAGTGACTCCATGTGGGCTCTAGGTTGCTATCATACATGCTTGAGGTGAATGGAGCAATGAAAGATGAGCATAATGATGAGATGAGTGTAAACTTTAAAAAAAAAAAAAAGAAAAAAAGATTATTATTTGGGGGAGACAGACGTCAAAGAGGGGACAACACACAGCAAAGGACCACAGGCCAGAGTCGAACCCAGGTTGCCGCAGCAAGGACTCAGCCTTTTTGTACATGGGGCGTTACAGCTCTACCAGTTGAGCTGACAGGGCGCTCCAAGTGTAACCAAACTTTTGACTGTTTATTTCACTGCTTTATTGTCACAAAGAGGGAAGAGCAGAGCAGAGGTTTGTCTGTTTGTGGGTGAGAAGGGCACAGAAAGCTGGCCCCGCCTCTCGCACTTCACAGGCACAGAGAGAGAGAGGTCGCACTTTTGGATTGGGAGTGACCAAAATCCGTCATAGACAATAATGACAACAGAACAGATATAACGTCAGCGCTTATTGATTAAATCATTTAGCACTGGGGCTGTTTAATACATGGGAAATAGCAGCATTATTACAATGTGTACAGGAAGTTAATGCATAGACAGTGTGCTGGAGGGTGTCAGGGAGTACATCTCCTCCTCCTTTATCTTCACTTTCCACCCAAGCACCCATGTTTGAGGGGATTGTAGGAGTTTGTGTGTATAGTTTGTTCCTGAGCAAGCCAACCATTCCTCTGTACAGCGCAGACATAGTGGCATTTGTCTGTTGTTATTTAGGGAAATTCAGACTGTCTTTACTTTAATTTATTTCATGTAACATTTTTATCTCCCTCATGCATACTGGCTCTTTAACCTCTTTATCCACTAAAACCTGACTGACCAATTGTTCACCAGTGCACACAGTTACTAATCAGATTGAGCCCTCTGTCAGTCAGGTTAACTGTGGCTTACAGACGGGATAGACGGCTCAGAGCAGTGGAATAACAACAAATTGAAGCCTCGGGCTACGTACTGAGCACTCGGCATGTTGACCACTTGTCCGTGTGTGATTCTGTTTGAGGCTTCATGTGTGTATTCGGGCTGTTTACGTCTTTTCCTGTCTGGATTTGTGCACATAGCTGAATGTTTCTGCCTTACACGATGGCCAGTGTTTGCTCAACTGCTTTGTGCAGTATTACAGTGTTGATAATGGACATCATATCAAAGGGAGTACATGTAAGTGTGGTGAAGCGAAAGATTAGTTTTTGCTGGACGCAGTTAAGAAAAATGCCTCCTTCCTCGACCAGATTTATACTCTTTTGTAGCTGTACAGAGTATTATTTACTATTGATTGATATATATGTCAGTCATTGGTACTTTTTACAATTTAAACTTTATTTCACTATATTGTTAAAGTCAGGAGTTTAGGATTTGCCAGTGCAGCTCGATCCTCTTCCCCCGTGAACTTTTTATGAGTCTGGGTTCAGTAAATTCTGTTGAAAATTACTCCGTCTAGACACAGTAGAGGTTTACAGTTGTGTCTGTACTGCTCCCAGTATGTGAATCAATCTGATGGATTCAGTTCCTAAATTATTCCTCAGTGGGACCTGGTGAGTCAGCCCAGTCGCAGCCAGCTCCTGCTGATTAGAGTGCAAGGGCTTTTTGTGAGGACACATTTTAATGTACGTGTGAGTGTACCAACACCATCATGGCAGTTTCATGTATTAATAAACTGTTCTTACCAATGCTTATGAACTTATTTAATAAAAGTTTCTGTGTTCTAGCAATGTGAAGTCTAAATGGGTAGCTCTTAGATTTTTGAGTATTTGATTTGCGAAATTCATTGAAGTTCATCATGTCCACATTTTCCTTGACGTTTCCTTGACGTTAAAAAAAATGAATGGTAATGTTCAGGATATTTGACTTTGGGCAAGCCATTGTTTACTTTCTTAGCAAGAATTAGCTGAAAAGATCGCTACCACTCATACCTGTCTCTAAAAATGAAACTCCCGCCAGAAGACGCTTAGCTTAGCTTAGCTTAGCATAGCATAAAGGCTGGAAACTGGGGAAAACAGCTAGCCTGGCTCTGTCCAAAGGTTACAAATGCAAAAACTGTGAAGTGTAAAAGTGACAAGTTGTTGTTGTAGTCACTGCTTCAAGCCAAGACATAGTCGTAGTTACATAAGCCCCATGAAACCACAATGTTCTTGTACTTTTAGTTTTTTTCATTAGGATTAAGCAAACAAGGTCAGACAGAGGTTAGCTGATGTACCGTTTTCCAGCTTTACGCTAAGCTAAGCAAACCTAACAGGCTTCTGGATTTCATATTTCTTCATATTGCTTCATATTTCTATACAGATATCAGAGAGGTATCGATCCTGGCAAGGAAGCAATTAAGAGTATTTCCAAAAAAGTAATCCTTTTAAAAAAATCAAAGCTGAATCATAGAAAAACTGCTTTAAAAGTAATTTAAAAGTAAATGAACCTGTGAGCAGTTTATTGATCCCTCTGCCGTGTGTTAACGTCAACAATGCTCTTTGAATTAGTACAACGGTGTACTGATGTTGTCTAACAGTCCCAGTTTCGTAGACCCTGAGCAGGAAAGTCGCATGGTGCACGTCCCCTCAGAGAAAACCTCAATATTGAATCAGCTCTTGCAAACTGTTCTAAGTTGTCAAGGTCTTTGTCAACACTCAAGATCATGAGGGCAGATTGGTTTAAATGGGATCATTGATCTGGTACCCACAGCTGAAGTGCCACTTTTATGTTGTTGTTGTTCATTTTATCACCGTTGAAAATTAATTTCCTCAGACCATATTCTGTTGGTAAAAGGTTGTGTTATGCTTGACAGTGTTATGAGGACAGTTTAGTGAACACTGGATCTTTTTTGCAGAGGGGTGACACAACACTGAAAAATAAGATCAAAGAACAAGCATCTACGTCCTCAGGCATGACATCTGGCAGATCAAGAAAATAAAAACAAAGAGAAGTGAAAAGTCAAAAATATAACGGCAATTCAATTTGTCCCTCGGCCTTACTTTGGCTTAGGCAGTGTTTGTTCTCTACAGAGGTCACTGAAGTGGCCTAATAAGTGAACTTGCGGTGCTCATTGATCCTCTTCTTAATGTCAAAGCTCTGACAAAATTCATTTCTTGTACATTTTTAAAGTTGTTCTATTGAACTTCATTACACATCGGCAGTGCTGATACATGACTTACCATAATAGCATAATCTATAATATCGGTCCTCATGAAATGCTCCCAGCAGGACGCATTGTACTGAAGAGTGCTCTGATATATGTGTGCGTGATACTGTTCAAGTCTGTGCAGTACTTAGAGGGAGGATTTGCTCAGTAAACTGCATCATTACAGGCATATTTCACTGATAGCACTGTCACTGAAGTAGTCTAACGTTATATTTGTGTCCTATAGATTTTACACGTCCTCTGCATCATAGGATAAGGTTATGGGGCTGTTTTGTAGCACAAAATATACGTTTCTGTTTTAATGTTAAATATTAAAAATATTATATGAAATCTAAAAGATTAAATTTAACATGTTCCACTATTTCTAAACGCTGTTTTTTTCTTATTTCCTTTCATTTGTTCTTGTTCACAGGAGCTGGAGCGAGTAACGGCTTTGCAGACTAACCTGCAGTTGGCAGCAGTCATTTGTACTAATGCAAGGAGGTAATAGTGTTCTATTGCATACTATCTATTCACTAAATGATATAATGATATAATAGCAGCTGAAATACCCTATTCAGACCAAATCTGCATATGAAGTGCTTTTCTCATAACCATGATGACATTCCTTCCCTTCATATGTTCTTATGTCTGCTATGGTCGTAAGTGACAAACTATTCTGTCTTGTTTGCCAGGCAACTGAGCGTAGCGAAGGAGGGATTTACAGAAGCCAGCCTGGGTCTCTTGGCCAATCAGAGGAGACGACAACTTCTGACAGGCCTGCTTAAGTCACTAAGGACCATCAAGACGCTGGTAAAGTTAGACAAATAGTTTATATGCAACATATTTAGTTTGAAACTGCTTTGCACTGGAGACCAGAGAAACACATCAACAGCTTAAGTGTCCATAAGTAAGATTCAGATAGCAGTTATGCTGCAGCTTTACCACTCTAAGCACTCACAATATGGTACACAATTGAGCCTGACCTATTACCTGCCTTTGAAAAATGCTCCCTTAGTGCCAAGTAATAGCTTGCTTTTTGGGGATTGTCATTTTAAATCACTTTCAGCACCAAGTGAGTGCTATGGTCTGCACGTTGTTCCAACATCCAATGTGATGTCCGTTTAATTAAATCAAAGCTGGGTAAAACTCAGACAGTTGTCTACCAGCTATTCTTTGAATTAATTGTGTAAAACATGGTCATTAATGGTAACCAAACACAGTTATTTTTGTACTTTTATAGTTGATTAATGTGTATTTCTGACCGGCAACTTTATTGAGTGACTTCCTAAGACCAGTGTGAAAAGGGGCTGTACTCAAATAGTCAATTCATGTGCACTGTAGTCTGGAGGAAGATTTTTCATTTGTTTGACCTTCCTTCTGCAAACTCTATCCTGAGATGTTTCTGTCTGAAAGATGGTCATAAACACACTGCGTGACATCCCGCTGTTGTGAAATGAATAGACGTAGTCTAGAATAATCATTGGACTTGTTCTTCTGCACATGATTTAAGATAAAAATGAAAGCTAATTAAACATTCTCTGTTTTAATCATTTGCTAATTTGCTCCTTTCATTTGTTCTAATCATAATCATTTACAGACAAGGTCACAACAGGAAGGTTGAACCAGTGTTGAACTCGTTATCACTAATCATTGTGTCCTGTTATTGATTTATTTGTGTTTTTCTCCTGTCTTTCTCCCCCTCACAGCAAAGAACCGATGTAAGACTCAGCGAGATGCTTGAGGTATTGTAATCCTCTTTTTACATACAAACAGACATGCAGAGATATGTTCATAATTGTCTTGAAAGGTCAAACATCAGTAGGGATTCTACATTGAAAGCCAAACCCACACAAACACTAGACGCTCTGACAAATGCCTATCTATTGTGAAGGTTAGCTAAAGCACATGGAATTGATTTGACTGTCACTTCGTGTAATCCTTGGTTATCCGCAGAGTATCTGCTGTAACAACCTTTTTTAAGATCAAACTGGATCAGACTAAAGAAGCCGTTCAGAATAATCAAGTTTGCTTTTACGTTTACGTCTTTGTATGCTACTTTGTTGCCTTCTCATGTGGTTCTTTTTTAACATTTCCCAGACTGTACTGTACATGTAACCACAGTCAATATATTGTATTTTCTAACATGTCATCACTGCTCTGTTCCTTTAGGAGGAAGACTATCCAGGTGCGATCCAGCTCTGTCTGGAATGTCAGAAGGCCGCCAGCACCTTCAAACACTACAGCTGCATCAGGTACAGTACAAACAGACTGATAGAGTGATATTTAGTTGTATCCACATGGCAGTAGACATTGACTTTGGGTGCATGGAAAATTTTGACAGATTCAAATGATATATACGTGAACTTTCTGAGTAGCACTGGTCTGGATTCATCATTGTCAGCTCTGCTTAGGTAGAGGAAACTAGAGGAAAAAAATCATGACTCCATTTTGGAAGGTAATTGGTCTTATTAAGAGACTTCTCTTGTTTTGCTCACTGTCATTGCCTTGTGGCTGTGGCTATGATGTCAAAGCACTCAACAACATTGTCAGTTGGCTCTTAGCTCGGAAAAATGTCCAAAGTCTAAACCGGGACATTTTATTTGAGTGTAAACATGCTGCAATTACTGTTGTCTTTAAGAAGTTTGTCGTTGGCATGTTTGGAACACGCAGCTGCCAGCTTTAACCATATTATCTCTAATCTCATATTGTGAATGTCTTTAGTTCTAAAATAGTTGCTGGATTGAAAGGTATCCAGCTCCAGGATGAAGAGAGACAGGCAGGCAGCTGGCTAGTCATGCCGTACAGACGGTTAGACAGAAAAACATATCAACAGAGAAGGCAGACAAACTCAATGAGACAGGAGAACACCTGAGGATCTGTGAAGCATTTGTGTTTGATAGTGTTCACACATGACCGTCATGATAAACCCTCTTCTCCGTCCCCAGAGGGGCAATCACCTCTGTCCCTTTGATTTCCAGTGTAATTGTGGTTGCCACAGCGCTCCTTTTTGTCTGTTGATTAAAGATTGATCAGTGATACACATCGCTGCTTTTCCTCTCCCTCTTCCTTCGACACCGTGTACTGACTCTGAGAAAATATGAGAACTACTTTAGCTGCTCCAGTGCGACACAAACACACGGCTTTCCTGCTGTAATTTCTGTTGTTTTGTCATGGGTGGCAGAATGTGTGTTGGTCTATTTGTGGAGCGGGCACAAAACGGCAAGCTCCATGTCAACACAGCTTTGTGTAAACGCTCACTTCCTCCCGCAGATACAGACCTTTTAAACTACACCGAGCACCTTACCTGCGTGTGAGTCCACATTATTTCTGCTTTATTTTTTGTTTGCAACCAACGTCTTGACAAAACCACTTGAAACAAACATCTTTGCATTCAGAAAAAAAATACTTTATCAAATCAACTTTTTGTAACTGACCTTGAATTGGCTGGTATCACAGCTGCTTCCGCAGAGCAGAGCAGAAAACACTGGGGATCTGGCTGTGACAATGCCACTCAAGTGACAGAATGACTGCTGGGAAATGGTGATCAATATGGCAGCATCGTGCACAGGGGAGTATTGTGGTGTGGATATGCAGCTGCTTTATTTATGTGGCTATCACATTAATTTACCATTAATGCTGTTGTATGTCCATGGAAATGCTCTCTGATTTTATTGCATTCATTATAAAAAGAAGCACTCTGTCGGTGTCACAACTGTAGGTCCAGATGTGTCAAACGTGTCTGTGGCAGCTGGATAGAAATTCGATTGCCCTCTTCACCTGTGCTCTCCTTTGCAATATGCTAATACCACTTCTAGCATGTTGTCGTTTCTAACATTGATGCATTGATCACACATCTGTCATGCTTTTCATTAGCATGCACATTGTACTTAAGCTCTCTGCCCAAAATTGCTAGAACCCTGACGGCAGCATCGTCCCCTCCCTAAGTAGCTATAGGCCGCTCTGCTGCACTTTGATTTAACTACTATTATAGCTATGCTTTTCCATGCGCTACCAAATTTCCTACATGGAGGCTTTATTTCATGACTGCCTCTCTTTTGTCTCTGTCCCCAACCCCTTTAAAAATCAATATTTTCCCCCAAGAAGGCACTTACACACCCTCATGCGCCGTCTCAGTCTATTTTCATCAGTCGGTCCATGTGGGCAGCTGTTGGGTACCAAGACCCCCACATGTCAGCGCAGTGTTCATGCACTGTGAACTGTACTGTGGCCTTAGAAAAACAAAGTTGTGATCTCTAGCCTAGAGGGGCTAGAGAGCATTGTCATTGTCAGTACTGGCAGTAATAAATTTAATATATACAGACATGTTAAACTGACCATCTACATTTTCCCCTCTTTACAGTTCAAGAGATTTCCTGGAAATGTTCGGCTTCTATCTACCAACTTTCACCCCGCGCTTTTATATTTCAGATCAGTTGATCACTTACAAAAATCCTCAATTCTGTGCCACAAAATCAAATAACTTCATACAAAATTGCACAGCTCTTTACTTTGTATGTATTTTAAAGTGACGCCTATATTAATATATGTATTTTATGCATTTATTTTTATCAGATGCCACCTATAGCAGTAATTTTGAACATTTTGGTGACATCTGGTTGATACCTTGAAGCAGGGCAGGAATTATACCATAGTGGTTCTACCACGTTGCACTGCCATGTTTTTATCTTAGCCCTGAACGGACAAACCAAACACTGGTCCTATATAGGGTGTTTTGCGTTTTTCGCAAGTTTCGTGGCCACCGTAGTTTCTCCTGCAATCTGCAACTACACTGCTAGATGCCACTAAATCCTACACTCGGGTCCTTTAAAGTACATTGTGCGTCTTTTTGGTGCTAATTTTAACCTGTTCTATATACTGTTGGGTAGTTTTGGCCTTTGCCCAACATTGTGCTCGTGATGCCTCAATAATTCCAGGCCTCTTTAAGGTATCGAGTACCAATACCCAAGTCTACTATAATATTTTACTCTGGTTCAAAATTCTTTATTTTATACCACTTATGATACAAAAAATCAGTGGTTTGATCTAGGTGGAGCTCCTCTTCTTCAGCTAATTGCGGTAGTATTGCGGGAGGTGGCTTGTTGTGGCATGCCAATCTAAAAGTAAAGTACCGGGCGTTTCAGCTGCATGTTCAAGAGAGGCAAAGTGCAGAGGACTTCTGCATTCATGTCGGTGTCTCAAATACACAAACAATTTTGTGCAGGTTGTCCCAGATGACATTGAAATACTACAGCAGTCACCAATTTATTCAGAGCCCCGGTGCCACTTTCCTTCTCTCTGTGGTTGCAGTAGATTTTCATTTGTAGGCTGTAGAGCAGGTTTTCCAAGAAGATGCCCGTGTGTATCAGCTGTAGCAGTGTGTCACTTGTATTTCTGTTTACTTGCTGGCTTTAGAGCTAATGATAGAGGCCCCCCCAGCACTGACAGCAACAACAGGATTGTAGGACGTATTCAAAGTAAGGTCAGTTTGATCTGAACATTTGTTTTAGGGTGTTTTTCTTCTCTCTGGCAGATTTGGTTTCACACACACAAATTGAGCTGGACCGCAGTGCATTTTTCTGGTTTTCTGTTTGTAACCAACATTACTTGAAAGAAGATTTTATTTTTGTTTGTTTGCAGTCACAGTCTTTTTCCTTATGTGCTCCAATTAAACCCAGGCTGCATTCATTTCTCCAACAAACCTATTTTAGTCAGACATGTTACCTGCTTTTAATTGGATGTTCACTTAAGGTGCTGGACTGAATCGTCAGTATAAGTCACCATGCTTATTATTAGAACCCTCAGGTCCTTAACTTTTCATGTGATGACCCAAGTAACATTGGACCCCATAAGTCTGGACCGTGTGAATGGAGAAAGGGACACAATCCCGCTATAGATACCAGAGTCAAATATCTAAATATTATGTCCAATCTTGCACAAACAAAAGAACAGTCATTGCACATCCTCTTGGTCTGGTGTGATACATTTTTCCCACTGCTTGTTCTCCAAACTCTCTTTTTCTTTAAGTCGTTTTCTTCTTCTCTCTGTTAGTTTCCCCCCTAGCCAACTATGCGTCACTCTTTGAAGGCCTTCCCTTGCCAATTTGTTGTCTCTCTCTGCCTGCCCTGCAACAGTGGCTAACATGACTACAGCGGAAAAAAAAAAGAAAAAAAAAAAAAGCATTCTCACAAAATCTGAGCAACCAGCAGGACCCTGAAAAGCCCAGAAGTCCACCACACAATGTATTTTTAGCAAGTCAGCAGTCACTGTGGAGGAGGAACTTGCCTAAGGCCCTGTGGACATCTAACGCCAGTGCTAATTGAAAACGTGGTGGAAAAGAAACACCCTGATTTCCACGTAACTCTATAAATCTGTGGGTTTCCTGCAGGGAACAGGTTGTTAATTAGATTTTTCTTCTCATCTGTTATTTATGCATTCTATCTGATCATGGAAGGGCGCCAGTGTGTGGGGAGGAGCTGCATCTGTACACACATGAACACTCAGTGGACAGCCTAGTCTATCCTATTACATACATACTAACAGTAGGACTGGATTATATAGTCACCCAGATTCTTAAACGAAGATTGAGGTTGTTGTTGGTTTGTTAACCATATATTGAATGCTGCACACAGGGTAGTAGTGGAGTATATCATTTTAGCTTTGTGGTTATGATGGGTAACATCAGTTTAGATGACGTGAACAGGCAGGCTATTGGTTAGGGTAATAACTACCCATGTGTTCTATTAGGAATAGTTGAAGATTTTGGGAAATACACTCTCTACAAACCTCTTCCTATCTCAAAGTGACATTAGATACCACTGTCAAGTTTGTCTCTAAATATGGATGGAACCAAAATCTGCCTTTATATTATATGTTTGTGGTTTTACAGAGAAGTTTCACAAATTATGTCTTGGCTAGTGAGGAAGTCACTGACTTTGGCCTGGCTTTTGATTAAACAAACAAACACTATAACGTGTTAATTTGTGAGCATACTAGCGCTTGTAGGTGTAGTTTTGAGTTGTTTGGAGCGTGCCAGACTAGCTGTTGTCCCTTGTCTTTATGCTAAGCTAATCACCTGGTGGCTCTAGCTTTATATTTGCTGTATGGACTCGATGGTGGTATCGATCTTCTAATCTAACTTTTGGCAATAAAGAATGACTTTTTCGTTAATATGTGTATTTTAGTTCCTATAACCAGTAATCGTGGGTCAGGTTGATGCCCAGTTCTTAATGTTTGAGTGGTTCCTGTTCTCTGATATTGCAGTCGAGTGCTGGTCTTGTGGGATGTCTCGTATGCTCTTCGAGTTCAGTACAGTTTGTGGTTTAGCTTCCATTACTCTACCACACTGCAGCGTGGGAGTACACTTGAACGATTTGTGATGAACAGGGCATTTATCCTGTTGTCCTCTGCTTCTCTGGCGTATCTCCTTAGTGCGGCTGCCAGAACTGTAAGCCTTTGTTTAGCACTCTCCTGGGCGATGCAGACGGACATTCAGGTGTATTTCTTCAGGAGCCAGGACCTGACATTGATCTGTTCACTCCTCTGTAGTTGAGCCAGCTTACTTACCGCCTGTTTTCTTTATATTGGCTTCCAGTCATGGTTTCCATTAAAGATACTCGCTGTGGCTTACCTGACTGAGCTGGTAGCTGGTGTCACCATTGCTGTGGCACATACCAGCTCATTAATTCAGTTAGTGTAGTAGTAATGTGAGCAGTAATCCCTTGTCATATGGATCGATGGTAAAGTCATAGCATTTGTGTGTAGCTCATCTGTATGTAGCATCACATTGTGCTTACTGGCCATTATGTATCTCTGCTTTTTTGGGACAGTTCCCTCCATCCCTCACACACAGTCAGATAAAAAAGGGTTACAGTACATCAAGTTTTCAAATGGCATGCTCATTTTGTTGCATGTTTTGTAATTGTCCTGTGGGACTCAGTCTGCAGTCTCCTCTCAGTTTTTCCGCTCCCTCCTCCTCCTCACTCCATCCCCGACTGAAGTTAAGATGCTTAATTAGCAATTTGTTAAGGACATTCTCTCCCTTGGGCGACTGCGGTCTCACAAGACACAACATAAGAGCGAGCTGACCTGAAAAAGACCCCAAGCAAAGCAGGGACAGAGGCAGAGAAACGGTGGAACAGAGGATGATTATGAATGGGCGCAGTGCATAGGGGGAGTCACAAGGGAATCGGTGGTGTCTTGGGATGGGTGAAATAATCGTGATTTCTGTTGCTACTTTGCAGCTTTTCAGTTGAAAGCATTTCCTGGGATGAGGCAAAATCTAAGCACGCTGCAAGGATGCGTGGGCGTTTTTTTTTATCTGTGATAGTCTGGTTCATGCACTGACACTCAGAATTTCTACAGTGGGATCCAAATACACTGGAAACACAAATAAACTCACTTTCCTAAAATATTTATTGGAAATACATCTTTTGCCCTGCTGACTGTATGTTGTTGTTGTTGTTGTTGCTGTGCCATACTTTTATTTTCATGATTTAATGTCAGAATTCATGATTTATCTGCTAAAGTCTAAAAGTTATGATTGGATATGATTGTTAATTGTGATGTTTTGCTTATTTTTCTGTTTCATATCATTAAAAAATTGAGAATATTTGTAATTTTTTGACTGACAACAACAAACAATTTTGAGAAATTTGCTCAGACTCAAAACTTGGATGTTTGCCATTACTTTTGGCATTTTCTAAATACCTTAAACTCTTTAAATATGTGGTGCATTGATATTAAAAAAGTTAGTAGAGTCCATATTCTGCTTCAGAGTTGAGAAAATAACCCTCATCAATTTCCCTCTTCCCCCACAGCGAATTGAACTCCAAACTTCAAGACACTCTGGAACAAATAGAGGTATGTGCTTCACTGATTTATGTCTAATTCCATTGTTTTCAAGCAATAACAGTAAAGAGACCTTCAGCAGTGAGTAATATTTTGCTCTAACCTTGTAATTTTCCCCTCATCTGAGAGATACAATTTCTACTTCATTTTGACACTTTGATAGTTTGGCTTTCTCATTTCGGGTCTGTCAAATATCGACACATTTATAAAGTTATTATTGTGAGTGCGCGGGCACCGTAAATTATATCTGTTTCATCTCTGGCTGTGTCGTGATACTCTTGTGTGATAAATTGTATGCAGAGCAATTTTCTCTGCTCCACTGCCGCTGCGCTTCGGTGGATTAATTACTCGCAATGTTGTCTGTACACAAGAAACAGGCGTGCATGCACACACACACACCCACATGAACGTAGCCAGGCACCAAGGTGCTTGTTTGTTTATCTGTCAGCCTGAGTTTGTGATTAAGCAAAGAAAAAAAATCCTCTAAAGTCATAAAGGTAAACATTTGCACAAAGGATTTTTGGTATCCAACAGCCTCATCTTAAGAGTGGTAAAAGCCATGAACTTACATACACTCCATATATACACATAATCATCTCCTGCTGTCCCAAGTCCACTATAGAAAAGGCTTGTCATTGAAGTGAAACAATTTTTCCAGGAATAAAACCACTTTCTGCTCGCTTAGTATGATAAGGCACAGTAGAAATGCAGACAGTGTGTCATGAAGTTTTGTTGCTGCTGTACTGTATGCACTGAATAAGTCATCGTAACCAAAAACTACATTTACATTACTGTATTTTAACAGAATACATGTAGGATTCCTGTGAAAATGATGTGTTACTTTCAGCTCTGTCATTCTGTCCGTGGGCACGTACTGTCCTCTGCCATAGTGTGTCTTTGCTACAAGCAATAGGGGGCGCCAAAGACTTTAAATATAGTGTATTTAACCCTCAAATGACCTCTCCATCTACTCCACAGGACTATTCAGTAACACATAATTAGACCAACTTACAATTCACGTCAAATAATTACTGAAATAGAGCTTTGTTCTGTCAACGGTAGTCATTACGTTATGTTCAAGTGCAGCTTTAATCATAAGGCGTGAGAAAAAGTGTGGTGATGCAAGGTGTTTGATCGCTTAACCTTTTGTCAGCACTTTATTCTTTGAGGTCGGCTTATTGTGTCAGGGTTACACATCCCTGAACATGACAACTTCCTGGTAACCTTGTCTTAATTTCTTACAACTCTTTTTTTATCTCTTTGTCAAAGACCTTTACACACACACACACACACACTCTTGCATATATATTTTCATCCACATCCAATTACCTGCCCTTGGCCTTGTGTGGTAGATATACATCTACACATCTATATCTAAATCCCTGGGCTTAATGTTGATAATCCTGCTCTTTTCTCTTCCACTCACTTTCTATCCTTTGTCATCTATCCATTTCTGGCTCCAGGAGCAGCTTGATGTCGCCCTGTCGAAGACTTGTAAGCACTTTGATGTTTCGCACTACACCAAGGTCCAGCTGGCTTACACGCTCCTGGGCAAGACACAGGTCAGTGGTTTGACTTGTCTACAGGGTCTTGGGGAATGGCTAAACATGACTGAATGTGTTGGTCCTACAGCTGCCCTCACTGTCACCGTATGTCCTTTTGTTTGAGGGGGTGGGGGACTAAAGTCAGTATTTCTTTAAAAGCTTTTATTCATCTCGGCTGTTCTGCTCCTTAACAGTATTTCAGGGTTGCGTGCATTCAGTCTGCAGTGTTGCTTACTTACTTTCATGACCTTTTGCCATCATTTAGATTAGAAAAGGCTGGTTAAGCCATCACGGAAAACGTGAGGATGTAATTTGGTTCATTCAAGTCTGTCTTTGTCATTATTATTCCTTCTCGCCTATGTGGATAGTTTTCACTCCAGTGAGTTCAAGGTCTTCTCATTGGAGTGGAGAATTTAGGCTGCAGGGCGTGTATACCAGCCTTTGTGATTACGTAACGCTCTGCTTACTGCCAATCAACTGCCACACACAGAAATCACGCACAGAAAGGAATTGAGTCCTCCAAACTAATCCTTGGATAATGTAACTGAAGCTCTTAAAAAAATCAACATGGGGCAGATGATGCTATCACAACATGTTTGAATTAACACATTTTACAGTCCATTTGCAGCTGTAAAAACTTCATATTCACAACAAGAATCCTGCAGTTTCTGTTAAAAATGCAAGAGGAGAAATATAAGACTGTAACCCCAAATGACACAGATGATATCTGTTATCACTGGTGCCTTTCTTTCTCTTTCATAACACAGGCACTCCATCATCATCATCATCATCTCCAGCATCACACTTAGCCCTGATCTCTTTAACTTTCACATTCCTTCTTCCCTTTTCTTCACAGCCCTGACTTAATGCTTGCTGCTTAGGTGTAAAACTATTTCAACATATGTTGTAAGCTTTGTGCTTCCATTACCCTTGAAATATTTGTTACGTTCCTACTCTGACAAGTAGGAGAACTTTATGAACAATGTTGAGTCTGCTGTGGCTGAAAATGACCAAATATGAACACCTTTCGGCTAAGTCTGTGTGGATTTGTGATACCAAAAACGCTATTGCATCCTTTATGCAGCATTTTGAACCCTTGCAGCTCGTGCACTGCACATATTTTCACTGAGCCTACTGGTGATGGTAATTAAAGTGAAGGTTCAATACTTAGGGCTTATGGTGGATGTTGGAGCCGGGCCAGGTTGTACTCAGTGGATGTGTGGATGCTTGCCAGTGTAAAATTTTGTTACACTGGGTGAATTAAGTTCTGCAGACATGGCATTTTATTGTACAGCTGTTGTACAGTATAAGTTCTGTTAATTAATGGAGTAGATGTTAAAATATAATTATGTCACCTTCTCCACATTACAAGTGGCAGCACTGATGTTTTTTTTTTTTGAGGGGTTCATTGCAAATGGAAAATGATTCGCAGCCTGGCACTCGTACAGCAACAAACATATTCTGTTGTTTTTATTCAGAACTTAAGGCATTGTTGACGTTAATAAATACGCTGCCTCTTGACATTAGCATCTGGCCTTGACAAGGCTTGTTTAGAATCAGTATGACTAATATTGAACACTGTCACATTCAGAAGTCAACCAAGGAGTACGTGCTTGTTTTTGTCTTTGCCTACGTGCTTTACTTTTTTTCTTCTGCTGTCTGCCACATCTTTCCTGCCTCGGTGTCGCTCACAGTTAGCTACGTCCTTGTGTATGTCTGAATCATAGCTTTTCCTCGCTTTCAGCACACACACATTAAATTTTTTCAATTGGATACATAACTGAATGTGTCATCCAGCAGGTACTGTAAGCATTGCCACCTTAAACCATTTGTATTTACTTTCCCCTTATATTGTTCTTTTGGCTCTCACTCTAATTACATGTCTCAGATGCACTAGTTGCTCATACCCTAATGAGCTTTACATCCGGTTTGTTTGAATGAAACACCTGCTTGTTTGTTATAAATGGCTGCAGAAGAACAAGTCTGTTTGCAGCTGATCAACAGTTATGACTAAAGACTAGTGACTGCAGGTTGTAATGGCTATTGTGATGTTAGCGGCCATAGTTGCCTCCTTTTTCTTGAAGTGAAACTCTCTTAGAAAAGTTACTTTTGTGGAAGCAAGCAGTCAGAATGGATGCGGGCAACATTTTGTAGCCATGAGCTTGCGGTAAGAAAATCTAATAGCACTGCAACACCCATTACCTATAGGGTTTTGTTCAATACTGTGCCCACATTCACTGCGACTCTGGTGTCCACAAATCACTAGCATCCCATAGAGAGACCGTGGGTGGGAGCTGCAAAACAGAAACTAATGGTACATGTAAGTGGACTTTGAAAGAAGTGTGGTGGAGCAAGATTGTACCCCAGATGTCTCTCTCTTTGATCAATATTTGTATGCTAACAATGGATGAAATGATGACGTATTGTTTGAAAGGTTTGGCTCACAGAAACTTATGACCCACCTCTGCAACTCCCCTCAGCATTTAAGCATCTTTTTTGTTTCAAAGCCAGCAACTTTACTGTTTACTCTCACTGTTCTCATCAGGAACTTTTCCAGTTCAAATGGGACACAGGCAAAATTAGCATCTAGCTGGTGAAGATGGTTGAACTTTAAGCGACTGAGAGTGTTTGTGGAAACCGTAACAGATAAAAGAAGAGTGAATATTGGATTTAGATTCCTCCAAAAACATGATTTCAAATGAATGCTATTGCTGCCCTGCATCTGTTTGAAGTAGACCACTGCCTGCTAATGTATTAGCCATAACAGCTGAATAATGTGTTAATGTGTCACAGCTTGTTTTGCTGTCCCCGAGTGGCCAAAAAATTAACAATGCAGCTTTAACGAGGAAATTCCCTGATCATATTTTAAATTAAACAAAGCCAAATAAAGGAAATTAAAACAAGCTTCTTTGGTTATTTTTTATATCACTGTCACTAAATTTATGATAATTTTGAAATTTTCAGCCGGCTGTGCTGCCATACCATACATGTCATTAATATGCTTCTGCCATTGTGTTTGTGTATATGTTTCTTGCCATTTTTGCTTCATTAATGACACTTTCTACAGCAAACAGAGCTTGTTTCAGAGATGTGACTCATGAAAACCGGAGGCAAAATTGCCCATTTTCACTTGGACTTGAACACTGCAGTTCTCAGAGTAGACGGCTATCCTTATTTTCCCTCATACCATCTTGTGTAACAGACAGAGTACGTCTGCAAATAATTTAAAATATCAAATATACAGCATGTGTCTCCAAGAAGTTTGATTTCCAATTTCCCTGCTGCTTGCCTTTTCTTTCTCCACACTGGCAGATGTCGGGGACATCCTGATGTAATAGTTTTCATAACGGTGTATTTGGCCCTCTCTCTCTGCAGACTGCTATGGACCAGCTGCACATGCACTTCACCCAGGCCATCCACAACACAGTGTTCCAAGTGGTGCTGGGATATGTGGAGCTGTGTGCTGGCAACGCTGATACCAAGTTTCAGAAGATGCAGTACAAGGACCTGTGCACGGTAAGAAATTGAATGTGGATGGTTAGTCGATTTATTCTACCAATTTTCACCCTTTCTGTCTGTAATTGAACAGCTTTTTGGTTCCATCGCCTTTGTTAGATGCCAGTGCTAAGACTAACCACTTCTTCTGCACCTTAACATGCTGAAAGGACATCCTACAGGGCCCACACTCCCACACTTCACCAACATTATGCCTCAAGCTTTCCTATTATCCTGTAGCTAAGTGAAAAACGCCTTATTTCATGACATGGGATTCTACATAAGAGAGTGAAATGAAGGAGGAGAGGAAAGCGTGGAGAAAGTGATTGAGAAGAAGAAGGGGCGGGGTATATAGTAACCCTTCACTATGAGATAATTAATCTTGCTCACAATACAGAACCAATACACTGCAGAAGCAGCACTTTGTGACTGGGCTCTCCATACTGGGACACATGCTTCAGTTCCCTCTCTGTCTTGTACTTTCCCCCCCACAGATCAAAATAAATCACATTTACATGGCCAGCAAGCCATAGCTTGGCCAATTCATCATGAACATGCCAGGAATTTTCTTCCCCCAGGGGATGTGTTACAGTCTGACCTACAGTGTGGAGGGGCATATAGATGTATAGGTAAAGGTTATTCCTGTGCAGTTTTATTTCTTTACAGCCTGTCCTGATATGTTAGCTGTCATAGTTTTCTTCCTCCCATACTATCTAACTCCATGTTGGCCTTGCTGTCTGACTACACAGCTTTTACTTAGAGGCATTGCCCACTGTACTCATATCTACAATGCCCTGCCCTTTACCTCTTACCTTCATGCAACCTCTCCTCCTCCTCACTACTCATCTTTTCTTTCCCCGCTTCCTGCTTTTATTTCTGTCTGTTAAAACATGTTTTCCTATCCCAGTCAGTAAGTGGCTTGGAAGGAGCAATATTCAATTTATAAAGGCTGTGGGTTCCAGGTCAAGGACTTGGTCTGACCTGGGTTTATATCCAGAGGGCTCATTGGCTGTAAGACCTGAATAACAAATCGAAATATCAGTTCTGTTACTTTAAACTGGATTTGAGCACAATTTTTTGTGTCACTATAAAAAGATGTCAAAGATTGAAATGGGTTTGGTGGGATTTAAAAAAAAATGTAGTGCATTGGATTCTAAAGCAGACTGTATGTTATGAAGTGATGCTGATTAAATGTTTATTATTTCTCAGTTGTGGTCTGAGGAAGTGTTCTCGCTCACTGTTGAGCAGTCAGAGCCTATTTGCATGCAAGTTTAGCTTGTTAGTTTGACCGGTGGCTACTGTTTTAATGAAATACGCTACTATACTCCTTTTACTACAGAGCACAAGGGGAATATGAGTACACCGTAACAGTCCAACTATGGAAATAATTATATAAAACACAACAAGAACAACAATATGATGATGTTATTATATCAATTATAATTAGGATTTCTTTATTATATGTACTCTTTATTATAGAGAATTCCACTTCAATAGAATCAACACACACACGACAGGATTTTGCGGTGAAAAGTTGTTTGTTTTTAAGCTGTCACTAAAAATGAATTTCAAGATAAGATAAGACACAGTTCCAGATAAATTGGAAGTTTCCAGATTCTTTTTGTTTTCAGGTTACATTTTCCTAAGATATTCAATTATATTTGTCATTTGACATTTTTTTTTATGTGAAAATATATTAAACTACTCTCATATTTCAGCCGTCTTCCACATGCTTTTGTTTTGTTGTACATAGTATATTTTGTATTTAATGAGATATTACATTCTTTCTTGAAGTGTCATACTTTACTATCCACCTTTTTTTCTGTGGACTTAGATGTTATTAGGCTTACTGGAAATCCCTTGAAATACTGTGCGCATGCAACCGTACAGTAGTTACAGACACATTTGCTGTTTACTTGTGTTTGACAAATACCCTGTCAGCACGCTGTGTTACCGCGATGATCCTGCTCATACGACACACACACACACGGACTGTACAAACACTCCTACCAACTTAAGATTGATGGGATGTGTCTTTACACTCTCGGTGGTGTGATCATGATTGATAGGGCGGCACATAAACACACAGTTGCACACAATGAAGCGGTATGTTAACAACCACACACAGTATATTTGTGTGAGACCAATTTCAACCTGTTCTTAGCTCTTTGCTTACTTATTTCCTTACAGTGGAATATTTTTAGGCACTTATGGGCCTGCTTTTAAAATATCAAAAGGAGAATTTATTGAAGTACCCATCTTGTATAAAGTTCTGTGGTGTGCCCACACTGGACTAAGGTGGTTTTGAAGAGTTGCTAAAAATATGAGGATGGGCTTGAACTTATTCTTTCTGAGATTTCTGAATATTTGAAATATCTTTCAGTGTCACTCTTTGAGGTAGTTTGGGATTTTGCAGGATAGAGGAACTCATTGGCTCGTCTCTCTGACTAGTATAAAAAATATACCTGTGACAAGTTCTGGTTCCACAGACTGGGTGAAAAATATGAAATCAGCAAGCAATACTCTCTGCTCTTTCAGCAGATACAGTTGATTCAGTGAGGCATCGAACCTGCTCCAGTGAAGGTGGTGTCAATGTTAGGAAACTGTATCAATAGGAAACTTTTTGTTTGTGGAAAAGAGCAAACTTATTCAGCTGCTGCTCCCCAGATAAATAAAGGTTAAGAAAATGTTAAAGCCACGTTAGACCCTCTGAACTTATGCAACTTAAAATTCAAGGGAAATGGGAACACTCAGAAAGGTCAGTTCTGCTTGTGAAAGGGTCCTATTAATTTTACATCAACATCTCATCATTATTGGCCAGACACACTCCTTATCAATCCCCTGGTCTGTCTGACTTTTCTCCTGATGGAAATAGGACAATTTACCCCCAGAATCATAGGAGGTTCTCATAGGAGATGAGGTGACTATAAAGGCTGGACTATATACTTCCAACACTTTGGTAATCAATTTAACTTTTTGTTCATAATGTGCATACCCACATAAGTTAGAGTAATGATGTTCATCTAGCCCAACTTGTGGCTTTCGAGACTGAAAAATCACAAAACAGAATATTGTTTCTGATAAGTCCACTATGTCTTAAAGTTGAGCTCTCCTCAGTGGGAAAGTTAAACTTTAGCCTTATAATATTGTGTTTTTACATGTGTTATACAAAGCTGTTAGCTCCTTTGATGATAGAGAAATCCCCTTAACAATATCAAACAACTGCTGATCAGTAACCCATGGTGATACATCCCACTCTCTGTTGTGCTGTCCTATTATTTTGATATAGGCTGACCTTTAGTGCAGTTGTATATCTAAAGGTTGGGCTATTTTACAAGTCTGTGGAGTGGATGTAGACATTGTAGACGATGTAGACACACTATTTAATGTTAAGCAGTGCCACGACCTTAAGCTCATTTTTTGTGTTTGATTAACTACTGTTACTGATTTATCATTCTCCTTTGTGTATGTGGAAACTGGTTTCAATAGAAAACATGTTAATTTAGTCAGTGACTTTCTCCAAAGTTAACATGTTCAATGAATCTTGTCATGCATGGCAAGTTTTTGTGATGATACATGTCAAAGTACATGACAAGGGTACAGAAGATCAAAAACACGTTCCTTTCAGAAATCTCAATCTCATTCTCTAACCTGATTTTGAGTGTGGTTAAAGCCCTTTGACAACTGTATGTGAAACAACGACTATTGAATTATGAAAACCATTATAGTGTCAACCATTATTAAAGTTTTTAAGGACTTTGACAATAGCATCAATAAACAATTTGAGTTCCACCTGAGCAACAGAACTAAAGCAGAAGGGCCAATCCTAGATGTGTTGTTAAAAATGTGTCATCTCCTGAATGTCAGCTCAAAGTTAAACCAGACTTTCTTTACAGACATGAACACCACGTTTGTGTGTGAATGTGTGTGAGAGAGAAAAAGAGAGATTCCTCTTAAGCAGAGTGTACTGTACTGTACTTGTACGTGTTTCTTTGCTGGCACAGCAGGTCTTCAGATTGCTGACTATGTTTTTCGATCCCTTGCAGGTTAATCTGTTTGTTTATTCTTTTTTTGAAAGGAGGGGAGCCTGATTGTCTTCTCTTAAAGAAAGTGAATCAGCTAAATCAAGGGTCCCTGCATCTCTTTTGTAAAATGGGTGGCATTTCTTTTTCATGCATCCTCCTACACACACATCCACACACTCAACTGGGAAAAAAATAAACCTAGTGATTTGTCTTTTCAAACCTCTCTTACACAGCTTGGCATATGTTATGTGCATAATGATAGGTAACTGTCCTCAGAAAACCAAATGGCTGTTCCAAAATAGATTCCAAGCCTGCCACCTCTGAGCCCCGCTGAGCTCTCATCACTGCACTCGTTCAGAAGGCTGCATCCAGCAAAGTGCATGCCTGGTTCCAGCAAAACATTTTCCTTAGCTGATGTAGCTAAGGTAGCTGAGATTATGTCTTCTTATCAAACCCAGTGAAGATCTTAACGCGCACGCACACATACATCTTACCTCCACATCGTCTCCCCTCACCCCAGTTGCCTGGCAACCTGCTGTTGTGATCAGTTGGTTGGTGGAGGACATGGAATGTGAGCCTTGCTTTGTCTGAACAGGTCCCATTAGCTTACCTATCTGACCATTGGTGCTGGGGTCTTTTTGACACTACAGCTATGTTTATCTCTAATTATTTATTTCAGACTCCAAAGCACTGGTGCTTAAGTATTTTGTTTAACTGTACATGAAAATTAGAATTTTTTCTGTATTATCCAGAGTAGAAAAAATACTGTACTATCATTATTAGTCATATTTAATAGTGGATACACAGAGTACATCCAGAATACAGTAAAATTCTCTTCAAGTGCTATTGATATTGAAAACAAATTAAAGAAAAAATCTGAAGATACCTTGAGCACAGCAGTGTTTCTCTCCTGGGTACCAACTGGTGCAGAGCAAACCACAATAAACCAGAAATCACCAGGATGCTCTATTCTGTAAGCAAATGACATTAAAAACAAAAAAGGAGTGAACTATGTGTTTTGAGTGTCGCTTCATCAGGTTATTTCTGTGCTTGATTGCCATCAGGTGAAGATGGAAATAATAAGGTGTTGATTAGATGAACAGGTTCATGTTCCCCAGTACAAATGCTCTTAAAAAAGTGGCAACAGTAACTATAATTGTACTGCACAACATCAGAAATAAATATCACATTTTCTATTTCCAAAAGATAATGAGATTCAATTGTTATATATATATATATATATATATATATATATATATATATATATATATATATATATATATATATATATATATATATATATATATATATATATATATATATATACTGAAGCATTAAAGCTCTTTAGGTGAAATTATAGCAAGATATATGGAGGTGGTTGATATTTGTTCTGTGGTGTAAGTGTTCATGGCTCAAGCATTGCTTATACTCTGAACAATATCAGGTCATGCATTGTTATTGTAGTCATTCATAAATGACAGCCAATATTTTGAGTAATTTTGGACATCCGCTACTCTTTGGAAATGCCTGACGTGCATTGTGCACTTATCACCCTTTTCTTTTATTTGGTTGTGAGAGTTTTGTTGTTGAAATGTGAATTTGGAGATGAGTTGCCCTTGTGTATACTTACAAAAACATCCTCAGTAAGAAAACAGTGATTGATGTCAATTGCAGCAAAGGTGTTATAAATGTTTGAGTGCATGTCAAACAAATTTCAATGAGGATTTTGTAATAATGTGTAATATGCTTTTGAGAATGGATGGCTAAACGTCTGATGTGTATTTAACAGTGAAATGTGTATAAAAGCACCATCCTACCTCCAATATTCTATGCTTTAATACAATAAAGTATACCAGCTTCTTTATTTTAATAATATTGACTATTTCACTTGTAATTTTAAGAGCTAGAAATGTTTGATTACCCATCAAACTGGCCGTTGTATAGTGGTTTATGCTTGACACTCAAACAGTGTTTGACAGCAGTGGATTCATGGCTGTTGTCCAGTTTAGCTACCTTGGGCAATTGATCTGTCATTACATTGCCATTACATGAAACTTTCTTGCTGATGCCTTAGTTGGGAATGTGCTTTAGATGTCTCACTCAGAAACGCTCTGTTGAGAGATCGTCCTGGCAAGTGGTGGTTTGTCACTCCGGGACTCAGACATGCCAGAGGAAAAAGCCCGAAGGTGTGGAACTCATGTTAGTGTTGATCTCAACAATTGTTAGTGTGTGAGGCGCGCACTGCACGATTTAAAATGCTTTTGTGGAAGATAGCAGTGGTCTACAAACACTTATTCATTATCTGGGTTTAATTAAAGTAAAGTGCGGCTTCTGTCAACGGCACTATTTCATTTGGCAGTGATTCATTTTTCTCTGAACATGTTGACAGGACTCTATTGGCGCGCTGTTGCGCTATAGAGCCTTGAACTGTGGCAGTTATTGTGCCAGCTGCACTTTTCGTAGGTGGGCCACATTTTAATTTGATTAAAAACTTTCCAGGCTGTCTGGTCAAAGAGCTCAGAATCAAACGTGCATGTGTTGAAAGTGTGCAGGAAAAACAGCAATGTGTATTATCCTTTGAGTACTATCATACATTTCAGCTGTTTTTTGGGATTTAGGAACACTATGATATTTCACAGAAGTATGGTTAGTCCATGTGTTAATTCATTTTGTCAGTTATGTAGATAATCATTTGTTTATCATAAAAAAAGACATTGCATAAGCCATGTTTCTGGCAGCATTATCCTTGATAGATTCTTTTCACTTATAAATGAATACTTTATATCCCATGTGCTGAACAACACAGTGTCTCATAATGTGCAGAACTAATAAAGTTGCCATTCTATGAAAGCAATAAGACACTTAAGGCCTTGGGCATATAACCATTATATCAGAACTGATGTATTACTTTCTGAAGTGTAGACAGCGATTGATGACCCACCTGCATAGACATATTCTGTATCTGCAGTTCTGGGCTTGTTATACAGGTGCTCTGACCTTTCAAAAACTCTCATATATGAGAAAATGCACATATATGAACTTGACACAAGTGCAGTTACCACGACAGTATGTTATTGTTCTGTGAGATCCATTTATATTATTTACGTAACTGCTGAAAGGACAGTCTTTGTCTTTTGAGTCTCATTTTATTTTAATTATAGAAGATAAAAATCATCTGTGCCTTTTTACATTTGAATGGTGTGATGTATTATAATAGCCTACCTAACGTGCTCATCAGTGGTATTTTAAATGTATACTCATACTAACTATCTTAATCAGTCCTTACATTAATTAGCTCTTACATAAGATGAAAGTGTTTCTTTGATACAGAAAATAGATGTTTTCCAACACGGTGTCCTTGAATGATGAGTACAAGCAGGCTTTAATTAGATGTAGAGGACAGGTGATTATCATGTTTTTTTCTAATTCTCTTGCATTGTTTTTTAAAATCTGAGACCACGTCTTTTTGGTAAAGACAATACAAGCACATCATTAAAAAATGCGATAAAATATGACAAGGAATTTCATAAACTGTAGAAAAGAGCATCAGTGACCTTGTTTAACACTTCCCTTATTGGCAGCATATCACCCTGGACAGCTACATTCCCTGCCTGACCGATCTATGCAAGGCATTGTGGGAGGTGATGCTGAGCTACCACCGCACCATGCAGTGGCATGAAGAGCACGACAAACAGGATGCCACGCCCACTCCAGGTAAGAAACTATACTTATTTAATATCTATAAACAGATATATGCGTATGAATGCAGCATCTGTAGGTAAGGGGCCAAGATTTTCCATTTGTAGTCTAAGTAATCAATCATATTTGAGCAGGCTTTGGTTGCAACGGTCCGTGTGAAGAGGAAAAGAGGCGGAACGCACTGACTGAAATGAGTCTTGGACGATTTAGCTTTTTATTAAGTTATCCACAGAAATCTGTTCATACAGATTATCTGAAATGTGCCTCGTATTAAGTTGCTAATTGTACGACAGGGGAAGTCTTGGCCTGATTATCCATTATGCATTTTCTGGATATTTGCTGGCTACACTGGAGAGCCCAGAAACATTGGCTCTTGCTCACAGAGGCTAAATCGTCACCTGTATTCTGAAGGTGATAGCTATTTAACCCTATGACCTTCGTCATATAGATTTTCAGAATCTATTTCTATTCAGCAGCGCTACTCTGTTCTGAACAGCCAAAATGCAACAAAAATCACACAGCTCCATGTAGAAGCATCTTATCTTGGTGCAAATACAGATTCATAAATAAAAGATACTACCTCCCATAGAGGGATCATATGACTTGTACACCTCCTGTCCTGCACAAGCTATTTGGTGCCTCAAACTCTAAAGTCTCTCTTTGTCACTTGCTTTCTCGCTCTAGTTTTTCATTTAGACTTACTCATAAAATAACAAAGCTGCTCTATATACCCCAAGCTGAAAAAGTAAGTCACAGATTCAGTTTACAAAGACGTGGTGTACATGGGTTCAGCTTTCTCCACACTCTCAAGTGTGCCTGACTTTCCTAGTTGATTGATTTCAATGTAGACTCACAGAAAGGAATGATGGAATTTTGTTGTATGAAAAAAGGAGAGATTATTGAATGTGTGCTGGTGCTTCAGTACAGCACAAACATGTTTATTTCTACTGTGAAGTTGGACATTTTAACATGGGGACTTGGATGGATTTTGACTCGTTCTGTAGCCAGCCCAAAGTGGTCAATCGAGGAACTGCAGTTTTTAACACAGAAGTTACCACTTGGCTTTTATAAAGTTCCCTTTCTGGTAGAGGATCGAGTCAGTATTGGAATAATCACTGTTGGTTTCACTGTTATTGGTAAAACATCTCCTCTCTGCAACATTACAAATAGTGTAGCTCAGCGTGCCATAGTACAGTGTTTTGTATATATTAATTTTTGTAGTGTCATGAAATTTAAAATGGTCTGACAGTCTGCCTAATTGCATGAATATAAATGATGTGTATACATTGTTGAATTTACATTGTGAAATTAACATGACCCAGTCGAATGGCTTCAAGGACAAGTATATGCACAGGTGATGAACCATGAATGATGCAATTTTTGTATGGAGATGTGTCATGCATGACTTTGACTGTGCTGTGTGACTATGCTAATACAAACAGCACTTTGGAATGCAGCTGTTATTAGTGTCTTCAGTGACATTCTTGACCTTGTTATATCATTTAGACCACAGATTTTCTGTTTTATCATTTTAGAAACGGAAATAGCAAGTTACCCGTTCTTTCTGTGCACTCGGTAATTTTTTATTGACACTGACTCGCTGCTGGAAACTCGGTGAAGCTGCGCTCAAGTTACAGCCCATTAAGAACAACAAGACGGGTGATCACCACATCTGTGCAAACCCAAAGCTTACGTCTGGATCAACAAGAAAAGTCTTGCTGGTGTCGCTGCTTCTATCCATCCTGCCTTCAGTCAGCCAGATGTGAAAACATCAGCCTCAGGGAAGCTCAGTTGTCAAGGCAATACATATTTTGTGGCTTTAGCGGTAAGCTCCACTCGAAGTTGAATTTCTTACCAGTGAAAGAAAAAACATATTGGATTTGGTTTATGGCACTTTTCACCTCATCACTGCTTATGTCATTTGCCTTGCCAAAGACTTTGTTAGATATTAGCTGCAAATACAGAACTGTCAAATTAGCTTGTACCTTCCTGCTGCGTATCGAAAGACATCTCCATTTGCCCACACTGTACAAAATTCATTAGGGAAATGGATGAGGACACAAGGATGTTCTGAATGGTTGGTGACATGCTAAGTCCTCATGGTCCTTCATTAGATGCCACCCTTTTCACATAGGAAAGGACATACACTACATTACCTTTCATGAGGCCCATCTATCATCTCACTATTTGATTGTCTCTCACCTCTGTCCTCTGTGTAAAGGTGTCCCTGACCCCTGCTTTGTCCTGCCTCTCACCTTTCTCTCTTTATCCTAATGTGCGCGAGTGTGTGTGGGAAGGTGTCCATCAGAGTAGTGATTTACTGTACAGGCCTTTTCTCATTTGTCGAAGAGTATTTTGCGGTGACCCCCATCTCACATGAAAGTCCTAACGGTCAGACCCAATAATGATCACTCCTTCTTCTCCTCTGTCACGCACACAGTCTCACCTCTTGCCTCATTCAGAAAGCGAAGAAAGAGAGTATTCTGTTGAATTTAGGGTTGTGAGCTGATCAATGTGTTGTTTTGTTTCATTTAATCTCTCCTCTTGATGAAAGGAAAGGTTGCTTCAGGAAGTAATATAGACCAGGGTCATATACCCACCTGACAAAATGGATTTGCTGTCGTAGCACAAACCCTGTCGTGTTTGATCAGCACTGACGGCTGTCAGACAAAAGGGTCGGTCCATGTGTGTGAGAGTAAATAACCATGGTCAGTTTGTGTATGTGTGTCACATGTTCATACAGAGCGTGGGCATGAACCATGCAGGCTAATATTGAAATGTATGGAGGCTGTCTGCTCTGCTGCGATAAAGAAAACGATCAGTTTTCAGCTGTCAGAGCGAAAATTGGCCTTCACACCTCATTAAGGTTCAATAGTAACATAGCATATAAACTAACCTGGGGAACATGTTATGTGAAACCTATAGTTTACTGACCACTTTCATACATATTGCAATTTTTTTTTTTTTGATTGACCCATTTTATCATCTTTTTTATTCATGCAGACGTTTCCCTGAGTCAACATTATGCACCAATCTCATCCTATTGTTTTCCTCAATATTTTCAACCTATAGATCATGTGTACACAGAAATTTGATTTATTTACAAGCCCTTCAACACATTAAGGCTTGCATGTGAATTATGATTTTGTTATGCTTAAACTGCAGGGGTAAGGCCCCCGTGTGTTTGTCCCATGAGTCACCAAGAACTCTGTTACCCACAATGCCACCAAAGGTCAAACACTGGTTACCACCTATGGATTGCCAAAGGGTGGCTTTCCCTGTCATTTATCGTTTCCCATTATTATTATCATTTTTTTCACCTTTTTAATGGCTATTATTAAAGCTTTCCAAGTAGTTAACCTGGGGAGGCTGTCTACACTCTCACCAGGTCAACAGTGGGAGTTAGCAGTGATATGAACTGTACTGACAACAACTGCAGAGTATGGGACTTAATAATAGGGATGTAGTTTTTTAAAAAAACTTGTAATCAAATCATTATTCACTGTACCATTCATGTGTTTTCTTTAAGAGATGAACTACTTGTGTCTCGGTGTGCCTCTTGGCAGACTCAATTTTGCAAGCTCAGTTGTCACGATGACATTTTAGTTTTAATCAGTTGCAGCAGGTAAAGCAGAGGTTTTCAAACTGAGGTGGATGAGTTGAAGGGAGGGCACTGAGAGATGTGAGGCAATATCTTCCCCTCATATCTCTCACCATCTGCGAGGTAAAAGTGACAGATGCATGCTGCTGTTCTGAAAACTGTCTTTGTAGCTTGTCTAGCTGATTTGGCGTGGTTACCAACACGGACAACAATAGCACCAACAGAGACTGTGTCGCACAGCTCATGGAGGCAATAAAGATACTTTAAAACCCTTTGCCGCAATTGGAGTTAAAAATCGAACCCCCTTCCTCATAATTTAATCAAATATGAACACACGATGTCCACCGCTCCAGTGATATTTGTCTGTACATGGGTACATTGCAAACAGGAAGCACATAAATGAAAAAAGTAAGATAAAGAATAACAATGTGAGTGACAAAATCCATTAATATGTACAGTATATAAAAGCTTTTGTCGTGTTGCAGAATCAGCCTTTATTTTCACATTACGTATGCTCAGAATGTCCCATCAACATGCTTCTTATATTCCTTATATTACTGACTCAGGGGTTCTGGTGTCATGACTTTGCCTCGGGGACACCATAGTGTTGGACTTGGAAATCCCTGCTGTATTGGGGAATTTGGCTATTAAAACTGACTATTTCTTGCAGTTCTGTAAGGATTGTGGGTGTTAGGTAGTTGCTACTTATTTCCAGGTTTTTGTAGACAAGGAAATTCGCACTCCCATTTACTGCTGTACAGTTTTAAAAAATGTTAGTTAATACTGCAGTACTTAAAAGTATCAAGTTGATTTTTGTTCTTTTCTTGGCACAGCCCCTTTTTGCATGCCCAGAAAGATGTTTCGTGTCATGAATTAATCAGTCACCTTTGTCAGCGCTCTGTTTTCACAAGCTTCAAGTTTTGACTTCTCCAAATTTTCTTGCTCTCTTTTCCTCACACTTCCTCCCTCCTTCTGCCGTCTGCTTGTGCTCATTAAATGAAACCCAGATATGTCAAGTTGTCTTCTAAGCCCTCTGTTCTTTTGTCTTTCTAGTGAATGATGCAGTTGTATTCACCAGGTCTGTCCTTAATTAATGACTCAAATTAGAAACTAATATTATAGGGCTCTCAAGGAAATATTGGTTGAAATATCCATTAAAATGACCAGATATTTTGATCCCTGCCACAGTGTCATCATTAGAAATCATTACTAGAAATGACTACAGCATGACAGTGCTTGACAGAGCTTGGATTTAAAATTCAAGATGAGCACGATCACAGTTAAAGTAGGAATCTGAGATGAATAAAAACACCATATAGTTCATAGAAACGTTCTCTCTCCCTACACACAAGACACACTTAACCATGTGAATTTAATATATGAATGAAACAACTAGCATGACTCATGATAGTGTTCATGACACTGGCTTTGTGGTTTTATGCACTTTAGAGATTATTAACAAAGTTGTCCTGAAACCACTGGATGCTGAAACAGACATGTATGGCCTGTAAAAAAACACTGTGTCCTTGCTAGAGCTCCAGAAAGAAGCGTAATGTAAAACTTTTTAAAATGTTTTTTGGTCATTAAAGCTACAAATATATCTTCTAATGGATATCAAAAACATGTAAAATATGGGACCTTTTTAAATAAGATACGTGGTTTGAACTCAATCATAGGCTAAAGATGGACAATTATTTCAGTAGACAATCTGTGGTACATAGTTATTAATGGTGTGTAGTGGAAACCTATTGTTCTGAGCTATTGCAATAACTAAAAGTTGACATGAAGTCTTCTTTAGGAGTATTGAGCCATCTCTTACAATCCACAGTAAAACCTCTCTGCTGTTAATTGTATGCCTCACATTATGATTAACTCAGGTCCTGCGGGTAAATTGCATGTCTACATGCAGACAGATTCAATGGGACAAGTGAGTAGGAAAACCTTGTAAGGTGAACTATGCCGCAGAGGACAGAGTTCCTTATTCGCTTTGTTTCTCAGAGGGATGTTAATGATCAAGTGATGATTGATGAACCATGGCTAAGAGTACTAATTTGTCCACTGTCTCCATTGTTGACTCTTAAACCTCTGGCAATAGCAATTTGAAATCATCAAGGGATAAATGGAATTCATATTTCAGGCCAAAAACATTAGATCTCTTTATTTGTTGATGACATACTGCTATATCTTTCAGATGTATTGATTGATTTGATTGATCAGTTTGGAACATTTTAGTATATAAGGTCAATCTGTTTAAATCAACAATACTGTGCAACAGTGATTAAAAACCTGTGATGTGAACGTGACGTGAATGGTTCTTTATATGTCAAGTTATGTTATGGCAACAGATGTTGATATATTATTCCTTCCATAAATTTGTGTTGCTTTTTATTTAAACGCCGCATGTTGGTGAATAAAACTTTTCTCTTTTTGTACTTCTTTTTGTCTGTATCACCTATCACCATGTAGTAATCCCTCCACAGGCTCAAAGGTTTCAGAGCAGCTTTGTTTAATCCAGGTTCACTGATCCCCACAGAACACGAGCACAGCACTTCTTGTCTCTTTTGGTGTAGGTTTTTCTTGTCTGCCAATCTGTCAAGGTCCCTTGTGTTTTTATTGTGTGTTTGTGTTTAGGCCCCTCGCTCACAATCTCTTGGTTGTGGAAACTTTCATCAGCTGTTCCTGCTCTTACTCTCTATGATTTTATTTATGTGATTAGATGTACAGTGTGTCCGTGTAATAAAAAGTATATTTTTTGTTGTTGTTTTAAGGTGTGTGTTGGTGCTGGTGTGTCATTATGCGAACACCATATGAAATATCATTCCCTTTCTCTGAAAAATGTGACATGTGTATAGTTTACTTGTTTAAATGGCGAGTGGTATTTAGCCTCTTCTGTTTATCCTCTGTAGACAAACGTCTCACCCAGCAGGATCAGTGCACAGTGGCTGTGTTTTGACTACATCTCGGAGACGTTTGGGTCAAGCTGAGTTAAATTATGTGTTTGTGGATTCAGAATAAGAAAAACACTACAGACGATTAATGCCTGTCTACCTTGTTTTCTCTGACTCGTGTGTTTAGCCATCGTCTGGTTTAATGGTTAATGTAGGGCCAATGAGATCTACACGTTTTGTGTCAGTGACACATTTATGTTTTCTTCTGTGCTCTGCAGACCGAAGACTGGAAATTCTTGCCGAATGTCTTGGTCATGAATAACCCTTTCCCCTTGAAGATGGATTCACCAAATTATTTTGTTTGCCTCTAAATACACATTCTTGTCCAATACTTAACGAGAACTCTAATAACAGATGCTGCAGCATAAGTATTTGTTCACTTTGGCTTTTGCTCTCCTGCTCAGAAACGGTTGTGATCTTGTATTTGGACTTGTCATTTAGGGCATTATATACAGCGCAGCACTGGATGTCCTTCAATAACCATTTTGGTAGTTATCAGGGTGCTGCAGTGGGTATGAAGGCCTTCTTTTTTTATTTTATTTTTTTATTACATAGAGCCAGGAGTGAGGCTCCTTTGTCTACAGGCATCTTCTGTTTTAACACATATTCGAGACATTGAATCCCTAGGAGAGCAGCCCTGCAGCTGATGCTGGCAGCTGTCGAGTGGAGAAATTAAAATAAAAATTGAATTTCCTCAATAGGACCAATAAAATAAACTAAACATAATACAGTCAATAGAGGTGTTTTTTTTTCTCCTCAAATAGTACTAATATCCTGTAAAGAACTGAACAAGGAAAAAACAGTTCATGTAATATTCTGGATTGATTTTTTTAGAAAGCACGTATTTAGTTTACACCTCATTTTAAAAGAAGGTTTTCTATGTATATTCTGCCCAATACCAAAAGACACACAAACCACAAAAACAAACATTAAACAGTAAGACAAATATGCATCTCCTTTTTTCTGTCTTCGGGATTTAACGTGGGATTGACAGCCACCTGCTACTTGACTTTCAGACTCACTTGTGCTGGCTTTCCTAGAGATCCACTTCAAACAGAGCAAGCAGCTTGAGGCTGATGGAGGCAATATTCAGCCATGGGAAAGTATTGCAGCTACTACGAGATTATAGCCTCTGCAGTGTTTGCACCACGTAAACAACAACAAACAAATAGAAGAGAGGATTGTGAGCTGATGTCAGAGGAGGAGACACATTTACTGGAGATATTGGTTTCATTTACTGACTGACAGTGAACAAGACCTCAACACCTCATCTAAGTGCCATCCAGACCAGTATTGTCCTGTTTTCTTCTGGGTCACTGTCAGTCTTTCTGCTCTTGAGGGACTGTGTGACCTACATGCTTGTCTTGTCAGATACTGACTGACAGCCACTTCTGTACAGAAGGTCTCATGGAGTCTCCAGTTAAAATTCAGCCTGTCTCACAAACTAAAAACTTTTGACAATACTCAAGCCAGTCAGATCTGCAGATCAACTACACCAGATTTCCCCATTCATATCAGAATACACGAAAGCAGTCATATTTTCTCATTAGCAAAAGGTTTTTTTCATTTGCTTCATCATCAGCCATAAGAATAATAAGGATTCTGATCCAGTCTGCGCGTGCATCATTGTGCAGAAGTCCATTATAATAAGTAAATAAAATCCTTCGCTGAAATGACACGGTCAAACAATAGATGAATAAAATATGGATAAATGGAAATAAAATTGTATCAGTCTCCTTGTTAGTTTTTAATTGTGATTTATTTGAACACCCCTAGATGACGCGGCAGCTTCAGAGTCTGATAAGTCAGTGGTGGACCGCAGCTACGTGAAGAAGAAGCTGGAGCACGGACTGACACGAATCTGGCAGGTCGGAAATAACAGTGTACTTTCTCACTTTGCGTGGTCTGAGCATGTCTCTTCCTTCTCCCTCTCTGCTCCTGTTTTTTTTTTTCTCTCTTCTCATTTACTTTTTCACCAGTTTTCTGTTCAACTCAGAGTTGCTCAATCACAAGTTTCCCTCCCACCAATCACCCTGTCCATCTTACTTCTCTCTTTAGGATGTCCAGTTGAAAGTGAAGGCCTACATTCTGGGAACAGACATGTCTAACTTCAAATACGACGATTTCATAGTGGTACTGGATGTCATCAGCAGGTAAGCTGCAAGGCCAGAGCAAGCCAGCTCATTCTTGTTTCCGCTAATTGGTCTTCATTACCTTTGTCCCTTTCTCCTTCTTGTCTTTTTTGAATTCTCCTTTTAAGCTTGATGTGCTTTCACACGCCGTCTCTCTTTTGTTTTTTTCCCTCTTTGTTTCTCACGATACTCATTTTGTCTGACATTTCCTCACTAACTGACTCAAATTATGCAAACACTCTTACACACTAACGCACACACACACACACACACACACACGCTCCCTTTTCCAATAAGAAAGTTTTTATTAACTTTGTTTACACGCATATCAAAACTGAAACTATAATGCCATGTTTGTCCCAACCCATTTAAACACCACAATTTGATTATATTGACATTATTGTAAAGGTCTTTGAATCCACCTGAAATTATGTGTATCATGTTAATCTGTTCTGTAAATTTGAGCTCTGTGATCTAGATACTGAAAAATTAACATTTAGTGTTTGCTGATCTAATGAAGCCACCATTTGTTGTTATCTGTGTACATACTGTAGTTGACATTATCTTGTCATTCAGTGCCTTCTTTTCATACGTATGCCTTAAAATGTCAAACTAGGTCATTGTAGATTGCTTGCTTTGGATGCAGACTCCTGTGGTCCTTTTTGTTCAATAATATCGTCTGTCCGTCTGTTTACATCTCACCCCTGCTGGCTCAGTAGTCAGTCAAACAGCGGTCCTTCTCCAGAGGCTTTGACTCCAAAGAGCTGTGTTTGCTATATATTCCTAATGATTTGACAGATTTAGAAAACACTTTTTCATTTTTTAATGCCAAAAATCTCATCAGTTTTCAGGATTGCTTATGCAAAAGCAAATGCGATAAGGGTACAGAGTGAAATTTATAGACTTTTTGCTAGATAACTACTTTGTCGCTGTACTCTGTAGATAGAAATCTGGAAATCAAATCATTATCTTTATCACAGGAGTCCTAACTTGCAGTGTTTGCGTCATTGTACCTTCATCCTTCAACCCTCTCTTTCAGGTTGATGCAGGTCGGTGAGGAGTTCTGTGGCAGTAAGTCAGAGGTCCTGCAGGAGTCCATCAAACGCCAGAGTGTCAACTACTTTAAAAACTATCACAGGTCCTGTACAGATTTTTCCAATATTTCTGGATCAAGAAAGAGAAGGTTGTAGATGAAACAGCTTTTAGACAGTAGGTTATTATGGCTTGATAGAAATTTTTATACACAGTCACAACTGTTGGCTGCCTTGATCATGCTCTGTTCCCAGCATAACCCTCTTTGGAGTAGACGTGTAATTACATGGTAACACTCACTGAGCTGGAAGCACATTTACTTCTTGATTAGATAACCCCCTTCCAACCACATGAATATGTATGCTTTCACACAGACAGATCATCTGAGGAGATTCGCATTGATCAGTGTTATGATTGCCTGTCAAGAATCAATGATACACGAATGACAAATATCAGAATATCAGAAGCCTTATTTCAAAATGGTAGAGGAGGGAGATTCAGAGGCATGATGGGATGCATCTTGAGGTTAACAGTGATGAAATTTAGGTGACTGAAAAAAAGAGTAAGACGTGACAGAACCATACAGAGAGAAGAAAAGGGGGTGGACACCAGCCAGCATAATGAAGGCACATTATCTGCATCTTCTTTACATTAAGTTTGATTCATTTTCCACCCGGGTATCAATCCCAAACAGAGTACCCATCAGTGAAAGTTGTCTGTCAGCCGCCTGCAGTAACACACTCAGTCATTGGAGGTGGGTGTATTGTTGGCCCGCGGGTGCAAAGGATAAAATGACATTGTCAGGGTTCAGACATGATAAATATCTCAGGGCTGCACCATCGGTACTCATTTTCTCTGAGTGATTGAACTGTTTTAATGTTCCTCTAATTCTCAACACATTAGCTGTAGGCAAGTGATGAAAAATGGACTGGTTGAATAAAGTTCATTGAGCATGGGGCTGAAAGACATGGCAAAAAATCATGATAATTTATTCCATACTGATTAATATCAATATTTATCATGATATATAATTAGATTATGCTGCATCTTGAAAATGACTGAAGCCTAGAGAAATCTGAGGGTTCATTAGTTAACTTTAACTTATAGTTTATTAACATAAAAAGTAGAATTTCATATGGCACCATGCTTTATCTGCCTTAAAGGTCCAGTGTGTAGGATTTAGTGGCACCTAGCGGGGAAGTTGCAGATTGCAACCAACTGAATACTCTCCCACGCCTCACCCTCTCCTTCCAAGCATGTAGGAAAAACTCGGGTTGGCAAATTGACATTTAAAAGCAAAAGGCTATATCTAGATCAGTGTTTGGTTTGTCTGTTCTGGGCTACTGTAGAAAAATGGTGGTTCAAAATGGCGGACTCCGTGGAAGAGGACCCGCTCACACTGTACAGTAGATATTGAGGGCTCATTTTAAGACAACATTAACACAACAGTTCTTATTTTCAGGTGATTATACACTAATGGAAACATACTAATGAATATTATCCACAAATATTCCTAAAAATTACACACACATACAAGTTAGTTTGCTTTGTAACTCATTAAAATAGTGGCATGGGCACTTTCTCAGCTGATGATTCCCGTCTTGGTTGGCACAGACCAATTGCATTTTTTGCAGACCGTCTGAATCTGTGCTTTTAAGATATCCAAACCACTTCCATATAATTGATGTGTGTTACTTTATTTGTCAATAATTTCCTCAGATTTGAAGTATACGTTCACTTAACACCAGGCTCTGTATGGCTGTAAAACAAACCGAGTGTGGATTAAGACGGGGCAGTAAGTTGCTGCGGGCAGAGTTTCTGTGTGTTTGATAAATTGCTCATGTTTTCCCTCTTTTGTTGCACTTATAGATAATGAGCATTTTCATTGTTGATGTTGATCCTGTGGGCCACTCTGTGTGGAGGGCAGTGAGGCAGAGAGAGATGCAGAAAGGCCCTCTGTTCCAATCATTTTTATCCCTTTTTTTCTAGAGGAAATCCACTTTCACATTCCATTTTCCTCACTGGTACCATTGCTTGACGCTTTGCGGTGGGCGATGGATATGGATGTGCAAGCCAACAAATGTAGACTGTCTGTTGTGTGATAGATAGGCTGTTCAATCTATCCATATTTAGAAATAGTGTTCAAAGTTTATCATCGTTGTCGAGGTACATTTTTCACGATCCTGCATCTAGGTTGTTTCATCACCCAGCCCTAATTGAGCACGCTGTGCCACGTTGAAGTTATTTGCTTATCTCTCGCTGTAGTACCACGTTTTCTCACTTCTCATACTTCAAACACATTTTAGACAAGTAACAAGAGGAAGCGCAGTGTTTGAAATCAACACTGCTTGGACATTTCACACAGAAAGACCCAGTATTGACCTAGCAGGTGAAGACCAGGGTGGCTGTCTTGAGCTGTGAAACATAACACACTTATACCCTCTCACACAATACCTGTCCACTGCACATCTGTGACCTTTGCAGCAGATTTAATCAGGAATCTTTAGAACTCAGGAGCTGTTTTAATACATGAAATGGCACAAGGTCAGTAATGGACTGATGCTGACTTCTTTCCCACTCTTCTTTTTTTGTCTTTTTTTTTTTTTTTCCATCCCCGTCCCTTTTTATCTCTTCTCAACCCCTCAGGGCACGACTGGAAGAACTGAGGATGTTTCTGGAAAATGAGACGTGGGAACTGTGCCCGGTGAAGTCTAACTTTAACATCGCCCAGCTTCATGTGAGTAAACTGAGGCGAGACAGTGAAGCGCCGCGGCATTCATTTATTCTACACTGTCAATCATCTCACACCCCCAACCCTGTGAAATTTGCATAAAGATATGAAACGCAGGGGATCCTGCTCAATGATTTCTGCGTGTATGTGGGTGTTTGTGTGTGTGCAAGCGTGTCAGCCTGCGTATCAGCATAGGAGAAGGAAAGTTCAATCCACATATAAGACAGAAGAAGATAAAATGGCTGTAGTTCCATGTGACTTGTATGTTAGAGGTTTCATTTCCCACACTTATGAGCAACAGTTAAAAATAAAACCTTAAATGTCATGCACAATCCAAACCAAAAGAAACAACACGTTCAGCTCGCATCACCTAGAAGCAGAAATGACAGAAGAAGAGATGACAGAAATACAAATTGAGTTGATTCAAAGATGTTTCATTTTCACACATCTCATGCTTGGGCACATTTTGCAACAATTACACATTGCAAATAACCTCCATAATAAACACCCTGCCTTCAGAATTACATACATCTCACACATCTACATTATGGGATGGCAAACATCAAAGCCCGGCTGACATTAAAAAAAGATTAAAGCTTGCTTCTTTTTAATGCAAACATCCAGCTGAGGTAATGGCTTCTTGTGCCTTTTACCCTTTAAAGTCCCCACTGGGCATTAACATTGTGACAGCTTAGGAGGCTGCTAATACTATGAAAAGTTGGATAAATATGAGCTTGTAATGTAATATATTATACTATAATATTATTTAATAGATTAGACTTTCATCTTTTTATTCCCTGTGGTCATTTTCAGAAAGAACTGCCTATCGTGGAAATAATAAAATAAAAACACCATGGGAAAGAAATGAGCACTGAATTTCTTAGCTTTTTAATATTCTTCATATTGGGTTGATTATGTTCTAAATTGTTAAAATCATACCCAAATTTGGGTTGTTGATTAGTTATTTTCTCACACGCTGATGTTTTTGTCTCCAAAGTTCCCCCCAAAACTGACAACAACATATCATTGTTGACTTGACCATATAGAATAAATAAATAAATTATGCACCTATGTACTAAGACCCAAACCGAAAAATAATGCAAGAATAAACAGGATGCATTGTGAGCAGGCAGTTTGCTTCTGTTTTTACCTTTGGACCAAGCTATGCACGCTAGCGTGCACCTGATCTGTTAAGTTGTTTTGTTCATAGATGTCCACACTTTATTTTATATTGTCCACCACTGTTTTTACCAAATCATGATTGCTAATTAGCAAAATTTTATACTGTACATTGTAGGTTTCTTTTCCTATGTGCCTCATCTGCTAACTTCACCAAACATAAATCTACATCCGTCTCTTGTGTGTTTCTGTTCAATCCAGGAGTTTAAGTTCATGGGACAGTGTCGTTCTCCATCCGTCTCCCCGAGCAGACAGGCCGTGTCCACCACAAGCCCAGCTCAGGAAGAGCTGTCTCTGTTCCAGCAGTACCTTCAGGAGGGAAACCCCTTTGAGATGCACACTGAGCACAAAGAGGAGGAGACGGAAGATGTGCTGGCATCTAACGGGGTAAGTGGCAAGTAAACATGCATCCAGTTGATGCCTGTTTAATAATTTGGAATTAGTCGAAACACACTGGTAGTTGTATCCATGTGCAATTGTTTATTGCCAGCAGTCAGGTACACAAGGATGTCTAATTAGGCTACCTGTTGAGATGAGTCACCAAACAAGTCGATGAAGAGACAAGTTGATTAATTGGGACATAATCATCACTGTGGGTCAGTAAGTGGTTTACAGCAGCCCTCAAGCTGTCACCACCCGGAACACACTTTTATTAACGGTGTAGGACCAGCAGTGCAGAACTTGCCATGATTAATATAACACTTTGACGCATTGTCTGTTGTGCAACACAGACTATTAAATAGCAAATGAAACCCGTCTGCGTCAGGAAAAATAATCAACTTAAGAGTAGAGCTGTATGCGATAATGTAGCATCTTTGTCATGTAGTCATTTTCCTATGGATTTTTGGGTCCTCATCCATCAGGATTAAACAATGTTGCCTCAGCAAAGCAATACTCCTTCGTATGCTCTTTTAATTCTAGCCCTCCTTTTTATTTCTGAGACACACTTTCTCTACTCTGTACTTTGTGTTGAATAGAAATAGGCAGCACGTCACTGTGAAAGAAACATTTTGTCTTTAAACGGGCTCTCTGAATGTCTTCACTTTTGTCTATATTGTCCAGTAAAACTACTAGCCCTGCCACTTGAGCAGCCTACATAATTACCAGAGAAGATAAATCATCATTCTCAGGCTTTGAGAGCCCGTTTAAAGACATCTATCAGGGTGCTTTGTGAAATTGCATCTTCAAATCCAGAAGAGAGCAGCCTAGCTTGATTTGGCGGGGGAGTGCAAGCCTCTTGTCTTGTCCAACAACTGAAATCAAGCACTTTAGCTCGCTTGAAGAATCTGAATCTAAAAAGATATTGTACCATTATATTAAACGACAGCCAAGTGGCTGCTATTATGTGGTTAAGAAGGAATTGGTGTGTTAGCATGGTACTGAGCAGCTATGCTAAGCTGAAGTCAGGATCAAGGTTAGCACACACACCAGAATGGGTTCGTTGGCAATGACAAATCCTAGAACCTGCTGCTTCATGCCTACGAGCAAGCATGGGCAACTCTTCATAGTCTTGGGTCTTTGGTCACCACTAGCTGGACAGGTTAGCTGAGCAGCGCTGCTATCAGCTGTAGCCCAAACCTCAACAACTCTGTGTCACATTTCTCATCAGCAAACTCATATAAACCTACTATCACAGCATTATATGTTATAGAATGTGACAATATAACTTATCGTATGTCTCAAGTAGGACTTCCCAGCTCTGATGGCAGTCTGAAGTCCAGTGACACCACAAGACGGAGAGAAGAAAACAAACTCTCTCTTCAAGGCTTTTGTAGGGTTCAACCAGATATCTAGATAGCACGGATGTAGTGATCCACAGAATATTGCCTGGTACTGTGGATATTATACACATGTGCTCCTCCTATGACGACTATAAAAGTCCAAAATCAGTTAGCTGTTCCTTCAAGGCTTATTTGCTGTGTTTCTCTTCGAGAACGGAGAAGAGATTACACCAGTGCCACGACGCATAACCCACTTTTTTTTTAATATATTGATGTATTTTCCTTTCAGGCTCAACTTCAAAAGCAATATTGCACTATCTAACATATTAGGCTTACAGGAGCCCTAGCTTGGCTTGCTCTTAAGCTTGTAATCCTTTCTATACGGCTGTTGTCTTGCCTAAGCTTACAGTTAAGGACAAAGAAAATATTGTCTTTCAGGGGAGCTTTAACCCAACTCTGCTTTTTCTCTTCAGGCCAGTCATTTTAGCCCATTGGGGTTGAAAAGATAGGGATGTTACACTTTAATTTAGATAATATAATCACAGCCCTTTAAGGCAGTTTGGTTTTGCATTCTGGAGTATTCAGTTATTTCCTGTTATTTTAAAACCTGTAGTTTGAAGTGTTTAATGTCATCAACAAATCTCATGCCATGAATTTTTTCCACCCTTTTTTTCCGCACCATTTCACTGCATGTTATTGTCAACAGTGGCAACACTGACGTTCTTTTCATCCCTTTTACTCACTTCATCTGTGCTGTATCTGTTCTTTCCACTGGCCCGTTGACTATCATCTCCCCTGACTCCTGTCTGATCTTTCTCTCCCCTTTTTCTCAAGTACGAGTCAGACGAGCTCGAGAAGAGTGTGTATCAAGATTACGACAGCGATAGTGACGTCCCCGAAGAGCTCAAGCAGGACTACGTTGACGAGCAGACGGGTGATGCCCCCCTCAAGAGGTCAGTTCCAAGTCAAATAGTTTTACACCACTGTGAAGACATACACCTACGTGGTGTGTCCAGCTGTCCATCATTTCTGCTCCTTGCTGTTTCAAATGTGTGAATGAAGATGGAAGATTAACTCATTTTAATCACAGACACAAAATAAAACGATGCATTACGCCACTTTTTATGCATTTAGCTTTGTAATTTTATTTCACCTCTGGCTAACCCTGCAAAGCAGGCATAAAGCTTGTATAAATCTTTTTGTCTACCCATGAAAAATTCCCATTCTTCCCACCTCCGCCTACGTAATTGAAAGATTAGTTGCTGTTAAATAAAGTGAGGGCAATCCTCTGCACCTTGTGTATAAAAGGATTCATTTTCATCTGAAAGAGAAATTTGAATGCAATTGAGGAAGGTTTCACATTTAGTTTATTTTATAATCAAAGAGAGATCCTGTTAATGTAAAAGAATTACCATCTTAGCATGTTGTAGCTGTAATTACGCCTTCCTCTCAAAAAGATGCCTCATACATTTGGTTGCTTTTGATGCAGTATGAAGAAGTTTCGAATTTTATAACCCTTCCTGTTCATTTTATAGTGTTTTTATTGGGATACTGACTGCATGTGTTTGCGGGGGGCTGAATCAATAAGAAGCGCCTGTACATGTGTGCATATCGGAGAGTTGACAGATTTTACACAGGATTTGCACGGCAAACAACGTATACAACGCTATTACTTATTCAGCAGCTCCTCGTTACAGACGCATATGATGATCATTTCCTGTCATGTAATGACTTATTAATGGTATTGTGACGTTTTCTGCTCACTGAGTCTCATTATTTCACAGGTCTGACATGCCTGATATTTTTGCTTTAACTCTCACCACATTTCATTTCCTGCTCCCCCTGTGTATTAACCTGACATTAGCCTATAGTCACTTAAATGCTAATATCACATTCTTATATGCATGAATCACTAATGGTTAATTACTGAAGGAGTTGCATGGTCACATCCAGAAATTAGACGGCCCCATGTAATGATTGCTGGCTGATATGGCTGGATGATCAGAGTCAGGGGTCTGCTGCTCCAGGATCACCAGTTCAAAGACTCCACCACCCGGGTCCTTCTGTGTCTCCTGCATTGTGTAATGGGTTCTGATTGATCAATTACACGCCTCTGACCCGCACTAAGGTTTTGAACCTGGCCGATCAATGCTGAGGATTAGTGATGTTAACGTATATTACAGAGTCTCTCCTTTTCTCATGACTCTGCCCCACTTTCTCTCTCGCTGCCACCTCCTGCACGTTCCAGTGTCTCCAGAGAGACCATAAGAAGCAAGAAGAAGTCTGACTACAACCTGAGTAAAACCAACGCCCCGATCCTCACCAACACCACCCTCAACGTCATCCGGCTTGTTGGTAAGTCGTGCACATCTACACGTCTTCTACTTTCTTCCCTTTGAGAGCAACACAGATTCTACACCACTTTGAGTGTGCTCTCCAGCCTGCTCCATTTATTCACGGCTGAAGCCGGCAGCTCATCGCGATCTGCACTCTCAGGTGTCTGATGCCACCTGTGTGACTGAGCTGCGCTAATAATATTTAGCCTTCGCCCTGAGCTCTGACCTTTCGTCTCCCAATAAGGGCTTACACGTCTCTTTGACGTGGCTTAGAAGAAATTGTGGCCCTTCCTCAGCAAGGCGTGCCCTCTGGCGATGTGACCCTCGTGATGTGATTTTTATGTGTAAAAAGGAATTAGACGAGGCAGTTATCTCTCCTGTGCGGGTTGCATGGTTCAATAAATTTTCTGCTATATGGATTCATTTAATAACACTCTTTTTTTTTCAACTGTTGAACACGTGTGTTCCCACCACTTGTGTCATTTAAATTGTCTCTTTTCTGTTTGTGATTCAAAACTTTCCTGCACAAACATAACAAAATCTTTTTCTTTTTTTTTTTTGCCTTTTTTTTCTCTTTACAATTGATAATATTGATTTAGAGCTGTGTGGCAAAACTGAATGAAAAGCCGAGGTTTGAGTCCAAGCAATCGCTTCTAATTCAGTCTCTGCAGCTCTTTGATGGAGTTAGATTGCTCCCCGAGTTCTCGGTGCAGAATTCCAGAGAAAGGGCGTGAAAAATGAAAGCATGAGAGAAATACTGCTGTCTCAGTGGCAAAGCCGGCTAGATTTCTCCTTTTCTTTCCTCCATTCATCAGTTCTGAGTCAATGGTAACCTTGTTACACCCCTGTACCTCTGTACTCATTGCTTTTATTACCTTGCTGTTAAATTAAATCCTTGCCCTCAAGTGTATGCAAATGCAGTGTGTTCCCGCTGAATTTCTGGCGGTTTTACTGTAATTAATTTACTGTAGTTTACATTGTAAACCTCCTACAGGTTGTACTTAAGAACAGAGCCATTCCATTCATTGCAAACTAACACTGGGTTAGAAAAAGGCCTGAATTAAATGTTTGTGTCCACTGTGTCACATTTTCTGTCACAGGGAAGTACATGCAGATGATGAATATTCTGAAGCCGATCGCATTTGATGTCATCCACTGTGTCTCACAGCTCTTCGACTACTACCTGTATGCTGTCTACACCTTCTTTGGACGCAATGACATGGTACAGTATTTTTGAGTCGCTACATTACTGTTTGATTACACTGTGCCAAACAGGTTACACACACTGCACAAGCATAGTATGTTTAATTCCAGACTAGATTTTTGGAAGTAGAACATTATAGCTGTACTCGCCAACTCACCCAATGTGATGTAGTGTAGTCCTATGGTGCCATCACTGCTGCACATGTTATGGAAAAATGCACCTCTAGCTGGCATGCCATAATCAGGATTATTAGACTGGGTGTAGCATGTAGTTACATTAAACATGTGACTGAATCTAGTTTTGGTGTTTCCGTTTAATGTCAGTACCAGTTTTTACAAATAAGACTGTCTCTACTGTCATCAAAATGTAAAATGGACAGATTTTATAACCTTAAAATACTGATGTGTTTATGAGCATCAAGATGTTGGTGTGTGGGCTTTGGGGGCCAAGAGGTTTAATGGGGCAACAATGAACCACAACATCCCTGATTTGAGTCAGGCCTGTTGTCTCGTCGTCAGTTTTTGTGAAATAAAGGCATAAAATGCTTCATAGAAATTTCAAAAACAAACAAAAAAAAGATTTGCATCATACCGTGCTGGTGTACTAAAAATAATAGTACCCCACATAGTTTCCCCATTGCAATGCTGCTCTATATTTTCAGGGAGCAGAAGAGGACTTGATCTTCCCTAACCAATCACTGGAAACCAGCCTATCCCCCTGAATCTGTCATAATTTGAGGTCGACACTGATGTGCAGCCATGCCGGCATACTGGCTTTTGCCTGGGTTTTAACAGCAAAAACAAATATATAACAATATTGAGAAGACGTGAGCAGTATGTGGAGTCCAGTTTGACAATGCTTGACAAAGCTTAACAACGCTGTTAGCCCCCCAGATAATGATTGATATTTTTTCAACCGAGAAACTGTTTCATGTCATGATGCCAGACCAGAATGTGGAGTGGGTGGATTCAGAGATGTGGACCCTGGCAGCTGCAGTTACATAATATTACTTCTGTTGCTTTAACAAAATTGTCTGCATTTATTTCTAATGATGGACTTCTGAATTATTTCTTATTAGATGATATACAGTGAGACGGGAAATAACCGCTTCCATCTTTTCTCATTGCTGCCTGTCTCTGTAAAGATTTCAGTTGAACGATAGGCTACAGTGAACGAGCCCGATCTCCCCCATCCCATCTAAAGACTATCATGTCATTTATACTGCGCCTCACAGAGAAAGAAAACAGCGTTCGTGTCAGAATCACCCTCGGGGAAGTGGTAATGATGGCAACAAAATGACTTCTGTCCCATCGAGGTGGAAGAGATAAAGTGGTTGAACACTCCACGGGGGACGCTACGATACACATTATTGCCGTGTTTGTTTGTGTGCGTGGGGAGATAAGAAAAGGTGACACACTGGTTGTGAGTTGACAACTCTTCAAGCGCTCACTTCTCTTATGTGTCTCAATCTGACCACTGTGTTTCTCTGTTCCTTCTTCGCACATAAATACTGTATGTCTGCACCTTCCCACCGTTCTTTATCTCATCTTTTGTTCCGTACAGTATCCTTAATCTTGCATGTTCTGCTCCCTTCGCACAGCACCGCTTGTCTTTCATGCCTACCGATGTTTTCCTTTCATTACTCCCATGCCACTCTTTATGTCTGCCTGCATCTCTCTTAAATTCTCACTTTCTCTTTTTTCCACTAGTCCTCATTAAGTGTAATTTCATGAACCCACCCATTTCATGAATAGTCTCACTCAAAGAGGCACCTGCAGGAAAATGCTAATGTCCCTATGAATCTTTAAAAAGCTTATGGAAATTGCAATGCACATATGCCGGTATTTTGACCTAGGCTCTGCTCTCTTTACACCACTGGAATCAAAATGGAGCTGCGTGACGTCTTCACTTGAAGAGTAATGAGTGACATTAAAATTCAAAAGGGTAAATACCCTATTATCTGTGTATATTGGCCCTGTCAAGTCAAGCTGCACAATTGACACTGTCATGCATATGCTTAAGATGCATTTTGTGCTGTGCTCATGGATTCTCCATCGCCATTAATAACTAGACTTTTCTCTTGCTAGGCCTGAGAGAGATTTACAAACAGGCTTTTTTGGAAAAAGTGAGTAATGTTCCAAAAGTATGGATAGCTGTCCCACATGGGAATGAACTGGACGTTTTATGAGGGCGTCTATTCTAAGAGGAGACAGAAGTAGGACTCAGTAAACAAAGAGAGGAAGAGAGAGGGAAGATAAAGGTGGAAGACCATGTACTGTGGCAGTCTGTTTTGCACTATGATGGCAGGAAGAAGGGAGGAAAGAGAGGCTGGTTACCAAAACAACAAAGTAGGAAAGACATTTTGAGGCAGAGCTGCACACAGACAGAGCAAATCAGCCCACTGAGAGCAAATTCAAATAATTGTGAAGCAGGCTGAGTATCTAAAATACTGGTTCTTCACTGGTGGCCAGGGAAATTTAAAATTGGGGTTACAATTATCACCTCTAATGCAACACAATTTAATTCCTTTAGAATAAGAGCCGGCTACTTAAAGGGGGGTGTCAGCAATTTAGTGTTTAACTTCTCTAAAGTTGGAGGAAAAGAAACAGATTTTTTTTAAAAGGTAAAAATCGAAGCAGTAGAGGTCAAGATATTCTGTTTCTCGTATGAGTGTCCTCAAATGTTTAATCCTACATTTACCATAATGCAACTCAATAGCAATAGCATCTTTTCATTACTATCCCTGTCTCCTACATGCCCCCCTCTTTCACACCTCACATCACAGGTTTTGCTGTGTAGTACTAATCGTGATGAGTAAACAGAAATTTGTGTGTAAAGCAGTAATCATGTCTTACCATTTTACTATCTGCAAGAAACTGTATATACTATATAATATACACAGGACAGTGGGTGGACTTTTACATGTCACCTATAGTCTTGTAGTAACACATATTGCATTGTTTCCTTTTCTTTTTTTTATATACTGATGTCATGCCGTTTGATTGGCCCACTCTATAAACGATGCATTGAGCAGAATGATTTTTATCAAAGGTTTCCAGAGCTAATTTGGAAGCTTCTAAAATTAGCCAATGCCACTTGAAAGCATTAAAAGATGTTTGTAGTTCACTATGGAGAGGCTTTGAAATGTTTGTTCTTTGCTGACAATCAGGACAAACACGCCATTAACTCTTAATTCTCAAACATTACTCCTGTTTACATCTGAGAGACATAAAAGAGTCATTATTGAACAGGAAGTGTGTTTCTGTTGCAGAACAAGTGCAAGATAATGTGCAGACACAAATTAGGATGCTATAATGTATCCAGGTAACAAGGTCCAGCAGCTGGCTGACAGTTTCTGATTGGTTAGAACAGACTTCTCCTAAGTTAAAGATCATTTTAAAAGTGAGGCGAGACTTGTTGACATGAACAAGATTAATTCCACCCATTACCACCATTAATCTAATTCTGTTTATTTGCTTCAATTTTGCTTCTTCTTGTTTTTCCTTTCTGCTGTCCATTCGTCACCCATAGCCTGTCCCAAGCCCGTCTTTGCCAACTCATGGTGGCAGAGAGGGGGGCGCCGTCAGGGTGGTGGGCCCTGCTTGCTTGGTAAGAGTAGATTTCTAGTAGTGTGACTAACACACAAGGTTATCCCCGCCTTGTGAGTTCGAAATACTAGTGGTGTGGATTGATTTGAAGCCCTCAAGGTGTGCGTGATTTACCCTCCCAAGTGACATCAAACACATCTGAAAGTGATTGCTGTGCTTTCACCCTCTCTCTCTTTTACTGTACCTCTCTTCTATCACCCACTGTAGCCCGTGTGATTTTTGATGTCTGTTCCTCCCACTTCCTCTTCCTTTTTTATTTTTTTTTTAGATTAGAGTCGACTTTCTAGAAGCAGAAAGTAAAGATTCTCTCGTCTCCGACTACGTGAGATGAGAGCAGATGTTGCCGTGTGTATGTGTGTGTGCGAGTGCTTTCACACTCTGCTGATGTGAGTGTTCTTATACTGTCTGTGCACAGTGCAGATTTAACTTTGTGTGTGTGTGTGTGTGTGTGTGTGTTCTACAGTATGAGTCATCGGGTTTGGGCCTTATCAGCAGCAGACTGAGAACCACGTTGAACAGGATCCAGGAGAGCCTCATTGACATGGTAAGAATGAAACTGTTTTCTCCTCTCTCTTTGTCTCTCTCACACACACACACACACACACACACACACACACCTTTCTCTTTCTTTCGATATAACCTGTTACCTCATTGCCTGTCTCATTCCCTGACACATACATGCTCTCTTCACTCCATGAGGCTCTCTCCTCTTTATACCCCTGTATTTTTTTTTGCCAATCCACTCTATCCATCCCCACCGTACATGTGCCCACAGCCCGTGTTGCCACAAAATGCATTATGGGTCATCATTATCTGACCAGTGGTCGCTCACACGTACACACACCTCCCTCTGTTTAAGTGGCCTCACCGGAATGGATGTGTGTGTTATTCCATTAGTCTCAATCACTGCTCCCTCCTGTAATACTACATAATGACAATTAGCCTGATGCAGTCCACACTCCCTGCACTTTTGTCTGATAGTGTATCCGTCTACAGCCCCATCTGCTGTGTTACATGATGATACAAGTGTCATCTCTCGATTCTGCCTTTCATTTGTCTCCATATCAGATGGCCTGTCTTTGGCCTGCGCTCAAAGAAGACATACTCGGACTTTAATCTGTCCCTAATCTGCAGTGCTACTGTAATGTTGTTCGTCTGCAGGCAAATATGAAATTCTCTTGATGTTGTCTGACATGATTAGTCAGAAAAAAACAATGAGTTGTGTCCCTTGAGTCTAATTAGGGTAGAAGTATGAGTGAGTGTGGCTCACTGAATTCATACTTGCGTCTTCCTGCCTTGAATTCAAATGTGGATGTCGAGACAAGACAACATTTGCGTCGCTTTTATTTCAACTATAAAGCCCAGAGAAAGAAAGAGGCTAATATTGCTTATTTGTGCAGTTAAATTGGATTATTATTGTACGTCACAAATTGTGACTCACTATACTCCATCAGCTGTGAAAATGAAAAAGAAAATGTATTCTTTTCCCATGGTGAAATCCTGAATAATGTTAATTTAATTTTTCATTTCTGAGAATCTGTGGGGCTTTCTGTCAGCGTCTCTCAGATATCCTCTCTAATTTCATCTCTGCGCTCACGTAACAACTCAGACCAGGCTGCAACTATTAAATGTGCTCTTTAGTGTCTGAAATGTGTCTACAACTTTAAAGGAAAGAGGTGAGAGCAACTTGATCACTGATTTGGTCTGTGTTAAGTTGTCAGGTCACCACCATGGCAACTTGTCATGTTAATCTCACCTTTTAATGTACAGTATCCAATTAGAATACAGTAGGAAAGTAAGGCACATTGAATTGTTTCCCAACCAGCGTCACCTTTGCACGCAGATATAATCGTTTGTTTTCACATAACCTCCAAAGCTCCTCTGCAAAACAATTTGACAGCATAATGGTGTTTCGCTGTGATAGCGATGTTGGCTACTTGGCTGTGATGTTTATGGGTTTGACTGAGGAGAAAGACAAGGCAGAAGCAAAACAAAGCAGAAAGGCAGGAAGAAAACCCAGAAAAGAATAATAAATGATCGAGACTATGAATTGCATTACGGCGTGATGCAGCGACATGTTTCCTTCCCTCAGGGGGCACTATAGCAACTATTTACACCCACCCCAGTAATTTTGTAGACCAGTTGTGAGCCGTTCCCATAACTGCAGGACTAGTCAAATGGACACAGACAGACAGACACGGTGGAGATGGAGTGTAATACACTGAGACATGTGTGTGGAACTTTGTGCACGTGCATTGACGCACACACATTTCAGATGAGCGTAATCGTATCACAGGTGGCATCACAGGCCGTGTCCTCAGACTCTGGCTTTGTAACAACACCCATCCTCTATCTAATGTATTAGCAAATGCTTTCAGTCTGCCCTTTCTCATATGCAAAACTATTTTAGCTCATCTCGATAAATCATTCAATGTTGGAAAAATGCCCTATTTTCCAAACTAACAGAGCACTCCCTATATTTTTCCTCTCCGTCCTGCTCTCCTTTTGCTCTCCTGTGTTTCACATCATGATCCTCACACATAAATCTCATGGACACTTCCATTAAAAATATGAATACATATTGAACGTATACAGTTTGAAAAAATGGTTGCCATTTGTACAGCATATTGTATAACAATTTATATGCAGTTTTCATGGTTTTATAAGGTGTTGTGGCCAATGGATTATACAGTAAATCCCTTTTTTTTTTTTTTTAATATATGTGACTTTACTCCAAAGTGAGAATGCATTCATGTTGAGAACAAGAACGCTCTTCCCTCCACCTGCATATAAATTCGCAAACCCGCACACTCCAGAGATTGCAGCAGGGTAGACCTCATTTGTAAACAGATTATAAAGTTAATTGCACACTGCATTTCAATTGAGCCGGCGAATCCTTGTGGTTTTGTTCCCCTGATTTGCCGTCACAACTGTTTGATTCCAAAACCAATGTGCTGGTAATGACTCCGAGTCCCATATGAATGGCGAGATTTTCCATCACATCTCGTCTCAGGTACCGAGTGGCCTCGCCTTAAATTGGGAGCTCCACGGGGGAAAAAGTAAAAGATCATCCCCTCGTTTATGTTCTGTTTCTCTGCCTCCGTTATTCTTGAATACCTCACTGAAACCATGTCGCTCGTCTGGGTTTGACAGTTTTAATTTAAAGTTCACTCACTTTCGACTTTGACTTTGTAAATGAGAGTTTTTGGAACATTTTGAGGTTAGGGAGAAACTTCTGACAGAAGCAGAGATGTAATTGCCTTCAACATTTTCCACAAAACACTTGTTACATGATGTTTAATCATATGCACTGTCATCAACACCAGTTTTCAGTTCAAAAGTGTCGTTTTTACCTGAATGTGGAGCTCTGAACTGAATTGTTTTATTGAAACCAGCTGTCACGTAAAATTACTGCTATCCTCGCTCGAAAAAATTCCTTTATCCCTCTGGTGGTATTGCTCGAGGCACATTAGATGACGGTGAACATATCCGAGTAATGCCATGAACTTCATCTGTAGCCACATTGTCGCTGCCACAAAGTTCAACTGTGTCAGCTGTTGAGAGCCATCGCTGTGGGCAACATTGCGGAGAAAGCTGCAGCAGGCAAGCAATTGCAAGTTCAACTCTGGTTCACCATCCTTTCCTCAGTAGTCAAACTAACAGTGTTTACTCTTTCAGTCCATTTTTCGCTCTTGTTTTTCTCATTTCTTCCTTTACTTTCCCTCCTTTTGTTTTATCTGCTTTTCCCATCGTCTCCTTTTCTTTATCTGTGTGTCTGTCATGCAAGCATAAACAACTGCTTGTATCATGCCTCTGACTGAATATACAATGGTATGTTTGTACTTTTGTCTGTGTTTACCATCAGCACAGATATTATTATATGGCTGGACATTCTGTTCGATTACTTTTTTTTTTTTTTTTAAATGATTTGACTGTAACTGCTGACGTCAACCCACAATTGTGTGATGAGTTGATTAGATGTGTGTTGTGATGTGTGCATTGGTCTACTTCTGGGTGCTCGGCTTTAGTATAGAGTGGGCTTTTTCAGGCTTGGCACCAAAAGGAACGGGAAGCCTGGTAATTTCTGTGTTGGCACCAGTTTTTTTGGCAGTGAACGTTGCTTGCAGAGATTCACACAAATACATACACTGCCAGGCACATGCATACCAAGACAATGCAAATTTTAACTGTCAGATTAACACACTTGCAGTCCTACTGTCACTACTACATTTAACACTCTCTGTCCAGCGCACTTTTCATGCTCTCTTCCTCTCTGTCTCCCAGCAGCAGCGTGATAATCCCCAAGCATGTGTTTGTGGTTATGGTTCGCTACATTAATTGGCACAGCTAACACTGGCACACTGCCTCTTGTGAGAGTCGCTGGCTAATGTCACACACACACACACACACACACACACACACACACACACACATACACACACACACACACACACTGCACTTTCTTTCACGCTGCACTCTAAACCCAGTCATTAGGCCTGTGTCTGTCACGACGGCACATCACTCTCGAGACTGGTCTCTTTGTTGTGGCCTGCTGTCTCTCTCTGTGAATGGTGCAAAGACCCAGAGGGGATTACCATTTGACAGGGATTATGGATCATGATTACGCTTCATGGTGTCACTGTTTATACTGTACCTGTCAGGATATCACAAGTATTGACATTTCGTCGGGGTGTCAGAACACACGGACACATTTCTCATTGATAAGCCCAACTGCAGGTCGTGGCCCTCAGCTGTGATGAGGAGACAGTTGATCCCCGTGGATACCATAACTCTCACATCCTGGCTGCAACTTCTTTGTCAACTTCTGCAGATGACTCATCTCATCTCCCAGCATGACGAACATGCTGATGAGCAGAATTATGCACTTTTAATTAAAATCCTTTCATTTGTATTCCGCTTTCTCCTCCCTACACTTCAGTTCATTCACGTTCAGCTTTCTTAACTCAAGTATTTCAAGTTCTTTTCTTCTACTGTCTTGTTGCCAAAGCAGGTAAGTGGACCTGCAGCTATGGGAATAGAAGTTGCCAAAGATAGGCTTAGAGGTGCCGGGCCATATTTCACAAAATAAATGAAGGCCCTAATTCCATTTGACATTCATCTAATGAGAACGAAATTTCGAGTATTAGAGTGACAAAGAGGTGCAATAGGATCCACTTGACAGTAATTGCCTTGCAGCCAGTCCACTCGACTTGGCCATAAATCTCTATGGAATGGATTGGAGAGGAGTAAGCAGTCAATCATGACAGATTGAGACACTTCAATTGAGAGATCACTTTTCAACTCCCTGAGCTGAAAGCTTCCTTCATGACAAGGGTGATTATATGGTTATGATTAATTATGGAGTTTACTAAACCTTTCAAATTAAGGATCTCCATTTTTCATCATGCTCAAAAATAACGTTTGAAAGTTGTTGTTTTGTTTTTTTAACGTTTTTGCCTCCAAATTCTGGTGTTTGAAAGCCCCCAATTTGAAAAGGTATTTTAAAGGTGAAGGGACCAGATTGTTTTTTGGTTCCAAAATACGAAAGCCCTCAATTTACCATTAAAGAATACCAAATAATCGATTGCTGTCTTTAGATATAAAAAGCTAATTTTAACGTAATTAAATAACCTTAAAACATAATGATGCATATTATGTTCAATTTCTGCCATATTCTGTATATAAAGCTCCCTAAATCATACACACTAGACCTTGTAATTATTTAATCGTATTTGCATATCTTTCCTCATACCAGCCTCTTACAGTGACAACTATTCCCTGCCCATCCCTTAGCTGTACTGTATAGAATTTTACCTCACACAGTTCAAATTATTGATCCAGCGAATTTGCCACTGCAAAAAGACAGTCCAGTCTCTCCTCAGGTGTCTGCTGCTGCTGACAGTTAGGGCCTTCCATACCCACCTCAAAACTACCTCGGGCTGTTTGTTCAAAATTGAGCTGCAAACAACAAATCACCCAGTGGACGTGTGGGGAAAACCCAATGATAGAATAGATTCTCCAGCAGAGGTGGTCCTGACTCAGCACTATGGAAAAACAGAGACTTTGTCCGAGCCAGTGAAACTGATGGCCGGCCCGCATTGCAGACTATGGCAACTAATGAGCCAAGAGCTTTAGTATGCTTCCCCTGTGTGGGAAATACTGGAACTAAGCTTTTGAGTGGTTTTGAGTTCAACAAAACTGTTGAATTGTTGTGTCTCTGTAGATAGGATTATATAGAATCCAGTCTAGATTTACTGTGGCTATGACTTCTATGATGATTTGTTGATTTATAAAATAAAGTTGAATTCAAAATAGCAAAGAAGTTATATTAAGTTAAGTTTGAAATGCAAGTAAAATCTATACAGAGAGATGAGACTTGAAATCTGGTTGGGTCTTTCCCTGTGGACTTGCACTCTCCATTCTGATTGATACAGAACTTTAGTGCCACTGTCTCCCTAAGGAGAGGATTATGGGAAACATGCAGAAGTCCCATATGAATACCATAAAGTACAGCACAGTCTCATTATAGACAGACACAATTATTGTACACACACAGCATACATGCGTTGATCCTCATTAAGAATATTTTTCAGCTGGTTAAATATCATATATCTTGTCTTTGATCTGAGGAAAAAACAGCAGGGATTGATAGTCATCAAGCTGCTGTTGTTTCCCAGTTTTTCAGTCTAATTCAAAGCTTTGCTCTTAACTGTTTTCAAATCCCTCCCTGGACGTTCAATTTTATACGTTTTCTTCTCATTGGGAATTCCAGGCCTTCATTTCTAATCATTACGCAAAGGTAGATAAGCTCCCTGGCTTTGATGTTTTGATGTCTTCATACTTAACAATGCTGCTGCCATTTTGGCATTAATACCTTGCAGACATCAACGGAGCTCGCTTTACAGTTCACCTGTCCACATGATACAAATGTCCTCAAGGATATTGGGGTTGTTTGCGCTGTTAAGAAGCTGTTCTTCTCTCAATTACTGGATGTTCGTAAAGCTGCCAGAATCATGTAGAGAAATCCTTATTCAAGGCTTTGGGGGTGATGCTGTTCTCCAGCATTCCCAAATTATGGTTTGCTGTTAAATAAATGCAGTGGCAATGAAATGTCTCTTGAAGCGTTGACCTACCCATTCATTTTTCCCCCCCTATACACACCAGAAATATCTTTTTATGTATAAACTCTCCCTGAAGGGTGCCATTACTTCCACATTCTGACTCACTCTTCTGTTTTGTACCTTTCACATTAATAAATGATCATCACTGAAGTCATATCAGCGCCTGATGGTACAGACACAGACACTACAGCGTGACTGAGATATTGCTGTGTCTGCACTACAAGTGCCAAAAATTACAAGAGAACAAAGACTGGGATGAGAATAGTTTGACCTTAACTGACAGAAAAGATGTTTTTGGTTGTAAATGAGATCACGCAGATGTCCAGAAGCAAAAATAAACATCTAGAATATGTTTAGGTATTAAGACAGAGGCATTTGCTCTGATAGCCTCTTGCCAGTATTATTTAACATTAATTATATAGCCCCAAAAGCCTACAAGTGTACTGAGAGTGTATCATGCTCAAATTACATATGAGCATCAGCCAAAAGTCCAAAAAGGTGACACAGCAAGAAATTATTGCAGAAGTGATTCATATATATACTTGGCTTGGAGTATCATATTTTTCAGAATTTGAACCATGGTGTAAATCCTAATTGTAGCATTTCTTTCTTGATGGTTTAACTTCTTCTGTTGCTTTACAGAGAAAGAGACAGAGAGTTCATTAAAAACAGTCAGAGTAGAACTCATTGTGTTTAATAAGTGCTAAAATCTTATCTGTCAGCGATAAAGATTGTTAGTGTTCATATGTCAGTATAGAAAGAGATGTTGCTCTGAGTAGGTGTCTTCTTGGTACTCTGAAGAGCAACTTAAGTCATTAAAGTTTCCTTTAATTATATCTGTGATGGATGTATATTAACATCCTCTGAGTCAAAGTCAATTACTTAAGTATTCCCAGGGCATTGCTTTAAGTGTTATCCAGGGGCACAGAGGTCTATATTTATACATATATAAAAAACTAACATAAGATTGGACTATCTGTCAAGTTTTGTCACGATTTTACTTGTTTTGTAAAAAGGTCTTAAAATGGTTCATTAACTCAAGAGCGTCTTCTATCTGAGCCAGACAGATAATTAAAACGTGGTGAGAAAGAAAAGAGAAACATTGTTCTCTCCCTCCTGTCCTGCTTCTTGGCCCCCGTTTTGTTACTTTAACTCAGATTATACTGAGCATTCAGACACCCATGCAGATATTTCCTTTTCTCTTATACAAAGGGTGAAGTAGATCTTCTTTTTTTTTGTTGTTGTTCAAAGCTCATCAGTGACCTTGAATGAATCAGTTGGTGGTTGATATGGATAGGGATTGCCTGCTGCTTCACCTTGCCAGCAAAAGGGCTAATGTGTAGCATAGCAGACAGGCTAAAGGGTTGTATTCATGCTGTTGTGATGCACTCGATTGGCTAAAAAATATATGTTGTTTCTCTACAAGGACACTACTAAATGTTCATCCTTCAGGCGACAGGCCCTGCATATTTTCAAAGTCACTTCACTGATGTTCTAGCTTTCTTGCCTGTATCGAGATATTCATAAATTACACCAATATCTGAGAAAGCTCATTACAAAGTAAAAGTGACAGAAAATATTATCATAGTCATGCAAAAAACATTACATTTATTATATGAAATGGTGCAGTCTGACTAGAGTACCGCAAAGAGAAGTTGTAACTGATGTTCGTAATGTGAGAGACGTGAGCCCACACTGTTGCTAGTTATGATTGAAGCCAGTCTGGGTAGCTACATTTGCTTAGAATATAAAAATGTTACACTAATGTTGAAAAGTTCATCTTAAAATAGATTTAATATATCATAATATATATATCATATTCATTTCAAAATGAAGAAGGAATGATTGAATAGTATATTATATCAATACACGTGATACATGAATACAATTACAATTATAGTAAGGGCATACTTTAGGTGTGGGTACAAAGGAAATTAAATGAATCTCCTTTACAGTAGATTCATTTAATGGAGCTTGTTTAAAGGGAGGATAATGAATAATTATCTATGATATGTCTTGGGATTGGGGATATAATGGCACCATTTTTTTTAAAGCATATGCTCTATACTTTATTATTATTATTTTATTATGTTACTATTTTTCAAGCACCACTTACATGTTGAAGGTAGCAGTGGGCCTTGTGGCTTGTTTTCAGTCAAAAACCTGATTCAGGATCTTTTATCAGTGGACTGCTTTCTGTTCCTCTGTGCCACTGTTGAACAAACTGTACCCTGCGGTTTAATCCGCTTTGGAGGATGCCAACCTTGTTTATTACCTGCAGTGCTTGAAATTTGCTTTTGGCCTCAGTTGCTAATCTGACTGTTGGTCTTCAGAGTAAATGTCTCAAACCAAAACATGTTTTTCATGAAATGGAATCGAATACAAAGAGACTGTAAGAACATCTTATCAGCTATTTTTAGTCATCTTTTCATTACAGAATGTGGCGTTTATTTTGTTCACATTATTGGTTCTATTGGTAACTAAATTGAAAATATCCTACTAATACCAAATAATAAATGAAAGCCTCCAGCTGTGGCTATTGTATTTTAGTTAACTAATTATTTCACTAATAATTTCAAAATAAAATTTTATGTGGATAGCAGATAGATGGTTTGTGGTGTTACACATATTACTCGAACAATTGCTTATTTACATTTTCACCAGAGATACAAATCAAAATTAGCATCAGTGTTTATGAGACGCTGTCACTGAGTGATGATAACCATTCAATAATCACTCTTATTGTTGCCCTGGCTACAATACGTCGCTCCGCTGCATACACATGATGATTTCTTTTCTATCTTAATTTCTTGTGTTTTTGCAGAGGTCATTCAGGTTCCCAGTCTGAGTTCAGAAGTTGACACTGAGGTGAATGTCTTCACAGTGACAAAATGAAAACAAATATTTTCCTTCCCATAACCTGCCAAACTGATGTCACTTCTATAGAAAAGAAGCTGCCTCTCAGTATTTGTAAAAAAAAATTATAATAATAAAAAAATTTATTATTAGTGAATATCTGCTGAGTGAAGTGTGTGTGTGTGTGTGTGTGTGTGTGTGTGTGTGTGTGTGTGTGTGTGTGTGTGTGTGTGTGTGTGCGTGCGTGCGTGCGTGCGTGCGTGCGTGCGTGCGTGCGTGCGTGCGTGCGTGTGTGTGCACGCTCAGTCTTTGGCTCTAAGTTTTGTCCCTGCTCTGGGATATGCAACAAATGTAATTTGAGAACATTTCCTTGTAGAACTGCTCTACCATGCATGGATGCACATGACATATTCTTTCACAGAGGAAATCATTCATATGGCTGTAATAATAAACTCGATTCAGCGTCTCGCAACAGCTTCATGTTTTCGGATTCGTATTAATTTTGTTTGTCAAAACTTTGATTTCTTTTCCTCTCTTTTCTTTTTCCTGTTGCGAACAGGAAACTGTTAACAACGAATCGACTCCGTAAATGGATTTAACGTCACATGCTAATGTCAACTTGTCAATCTGAAACTAATGAATATTAACTGTATGATTTGTAGGTAGTGTATTAAAAATTAAACAAGTGCCTTTAAGGCTGCATATTATCTGGAACTGCAACAAACAACTACTTTTGTTATGAATTAATCTGCCTTTTCTTTTGTGATTAATCATTCGGAAAATGTCAAACAATGGTGGTATAAAAAAAAAAAGAAAAAACTACCTTCTAGAGCCCACGCAGATGTCTTTAAATGTCTACACAAAATTATAAAGTTTACAAGCAGAGAAACGCAGCAAGAAACCAGAGAATGTTTGTGATTTTTTTTTTTCACTGTTTTTGCCTGAAAAATGACTTCCGTCCATCAACTGCTCGATGAATCAGCTAATACTTTTAGCTACAATCATTTCTGCGTACAGTACACAGACAGACACTACATACATATATAGGCATTTTAAATTGTTCAGTAGTTATTCATTATACAGCTGTCATCTTGTATCAAATATTAAAAACCACCAGAGATCAGTCTATATAACAAATATACTACACTCCACTATGGAAAAGCCATTTGACTATTTATCTCAGTGAGACAGCAGAGAAACTGCTGTTGAGGTTTTAAACTCCTAAATAGCTTCAGCAGCTGCAGGGTGTAAATCAAATGATGTATGACCTCTTCACTATAAGTCATGCTATATGGAAAGTTTTTCAGGTCCTTGTATGACTTTGAAATATCCATCACTGATGCATAATTTGTCCAATATGGCATTCTTTTGCACGTACTTGGCAAGGCAGCAGACGCATGGAGTTAGTTTTGCTTTCATCTTGCTCGAGTCATTTGTCATTTTGATCGAGCCTCATCATGAAAGTGAAATCATAATTGTTTGTGCAGTCGTATCTTTGAGGATGTCAAATAACCAACAGGTTACACTATAATTGAGTACAGCAGAGTTTATGGCTTTCTAGGTAAAGTTAGATGTTTGAGTCATAAAGTCATGACATTTTTTTTTAACCTGTTTTCTGATAAATCAGGGGATTCCAGCAGTGGCATTTTGGTGCATGTTTGCCAACAAAGATTACTGTGTTTGATTCATTACAATTAATTAATTGTCACAGGATTAAGAAAACCACAGAGAAACGAATTCTCTCTCATCTTAGTCTTTCTCATCTCAGCCTCTTCTACATTTATTTGCAGATTAAAACAGGCAGAAACATTCAGCTTGTATATGAGTATTTATATCCATTATATTACCATACTAGATGTCTCCCCAAGTGTCAGACATGATTTGCACATTTATCCCCAAAAATCATTTAAATATTCAGGGGCAATGAAGGGTAACAACAGTGGGAAATTATGTTAATGCTATTCCATCAAATCATGTTTACTATTTTGAGCATATAATGATAGTAGATCAAGCATCTAATAACATGAAGTAGGCACTCAGGGCTGATGCTGAATCACATTCACCCCAAACAGGTGAAGAGTTACAGCCCTGTCGAGGTTGCCACAAACTGCCCAATGTCGGAGCAAATTGTTTTTGTACTCGCTTTCTCACTTCAAAAAACATGAAATCCTAAATGTCATGGATGTTCTTTGTTTTTTTTTGTTTTTTTGTTTTTGTTTTTTTGCACCATTTATTTTTAGTGTAGCCCTCCCGTTTACCGGAAGAATCCCTGCAGAGTTATACGCTGTTGGAAAAGAAACACAACTTTTTTTTCTCCGACAGTCTTTCAGAAGCCTTCTTTTTCTTTTTCTTGCATAAAGTGGTTATGCTGCAGGGGCACAGTCAATGAAAGGTCAAGCCCCATGTGAAGTGATTAAAAATAGGCCAATCCACTGTAATGTCAGACTAATACAACCAAAGTTGAATTGATTTCATTAATTCAAAGGAGAATATACAGCCACCAGCGCAACTTTCATAATTCAGCAATGACTGAAGTCAGTATCGAGCAGCAGAAGTAAAGGCAGCACACTGTAATTAGAATATTAGTTAGAAAGAGAAGAGACTGGCATTATGTCATTTCATAACAACTATTTCTTAAATCTTACAATGGATTTTACTGAACGTCTAACCTGTGTTCCAATATACAAAACACTAGAAACAATCACATACATGGAGATCATTCATTGAATTCTTCCCTGGGGTGCATTTGGAGCCGTCCTTACAAATAAAGAGACATTTCTCTCACTGAAAATCCTCAGTGACTTCCATTGTTTGTACCCCCTGCAAGCACAGTGTCCCTCAGCAGTAGGAGCTTCTTAAAGAAGACATCAGGAAAAGTCACGAATTTTGAATTCAAAATGTTGTAGACCACCAGAAAGAGAAAAGAACTACATCTGCAGTGCAGGTGTATGTTTTTACTGCAGTGTAGCACCGATTTTCAACAACTGAATGTGAGTGTAACATCAAACCTAACATACATAACCCTTTGAGTTAAAGTTGAGGATACTGCACTGCCACACTTCAAAGGTGGCGATAATGCAGCCTAATAGCCTCATTCTAAGCAGGGTCCATGATGATGAAGATTCAAACAAACAGAAATGCATGCCACAAGTAGCATATTGTCAATAGAGCCGCTGAGAATTTCAGAAATCATGTTTTCATGGGCGCTCATGTCTAATTAAGATCTAATGGCTCACCTATAGTTTTCACACAGTATATTGTGGATTTACATGTTGGTGTGTCTGTTGGTCTGGCAGGTCAACCATATAAATGGCCACCAGCTGCTGCGCAACAGTTTTTCTCACGTTCCACATCTTAAATCATTTGTCACTAATGAATGATGAATGTGGGTACCTAATGGCCTTTCTGAAATAACTCCATAATGGCTGCATGTTTGTCATATTTGTGTGAAGGGTTTGAAATGTGGACGACTGTTGATCTTTTAGCGGCTTTAACCCTTCATAGTCATCGGTGATCGTTTTAGCTTTAAATGTACTTAATCACACAGTCCTTTTTTTATTTATTAAAAGAAGCGAACACATTTATTAAGTCATGTGATGTTAGTGTGGAATACGGGAAGTAGTACATTTGCCATGAATCAAAGTTGTTTTTGTTTTTTTTATTGGTTGTTTGTTCATGATAATAATCTTGATTAAGTGTGTCAGGCCTCAGAATATGGTTACAATTATTATGAGACAGACAGGCTCCGTATGCTACAGCACATTTACCAGTACATATTCAGCATATGCAAATCAGACACACTCACAAACACACTAAATTTAACATCAGTACACTTCAATGATTAATGAAATAACGTTTTAAAAAAGTGCGTTTTTGAGCTTAAATTGTTGTCACTTGTTCGTCCTGACTTTAGAATAAGTGCACTTTCAGCAAGTTCGTCTGTATAAAGGCCAAGGAGTGGATGCTTTGAGAGGTTGCTGTGAGTCTGCTATAAATGCTCTGCAGCCTCTTGCCAAAGGAGAGAAAATCTGCAGTGGACAAAAGATGAGTCCATGTACTTTTTGTCCTGTCCCTTCAGCTCTGATTACATCAGAAGTTTGCAGAAGTTGGTGTTTTTTGCAATCAGATATGAATTCTGGTTTAAAAATGAAAGGTCTATCTAGAGCTAGCAGTTTGTCCCTGTTGGTTCAACCTGGTGGACTCTGTGCAAGAGGAAATGTAAAAGGTTCATTCTAAGTTTATTAAAACATAAAGATTTGTATTTTCAGGTGAATTGAAAACAGTTTCTGCCTTTTTCTGTAAATAGAGCTCAGTTAATCTTACACACCGGACCTTTGAGACTTTTCATATTTGATTTCACCATCTGTGCTGAGGAGTGTTTCATTCTTATTATTCATGTTTCTGACTTTTAAATAGTCACAGTTTTTAGATTTACAGAGAGTTGCTCTTGGGAGAGATATATTGCACCCTGCATAGGGAGGCCATTAGATTCCCTCTGCTGTACAGTAAAAGTGATATAATTCAAGCGTTAATCTTCTGAGTGTAATAAAATTATATTTCAAACTGATAAAGGTTTCTGCGATACTGAAGGTTTGATTGAATGCAGAGAGATAACTTGGAGGTTCTGGAAAGGTTACAGTGTTCACATAGGAGGAGGCAGGAGAGCTGCATACTGTGCATTTTTGTTCTATATGCTGTTTATGTATCTCTTTTTAGTGAATAGATTGCTGTTAGAGGAACATAAGACATCATCTTACAACTTTGATGTGTGTATCATTTTCCTACTTTCTGCTTTTCCTCTAGCTTTCAGTGATGATAAACTAATGCCATGAAGGCCTGTTATCACACAAGATTTCATGTTTTACGATTTTCTCCCGTCTTTTTCTCAAGACAAATTAGTAGTGATGTAACCATTTGCTTTGATTTACACGTCCTCACTCTAAAATAGCTCATTTGTACTTGGAACAGTCTCAGTAATGAAAGCAGTCCACCGGTCGTGTGGAATAATGGCGCTCGCACATGGTATTAGACCTGGATTGTACAGGAGTGCACTATGTAAGTGGATGATGTGGTACAGCATTAATAGCTCCCATTCGTTCATTACCTGTGTGATTGCTATTGATCCGCCAGAGGCTGTTTCAGAGGGCTTTAAAGCTGCAGAGCTCTACTTGCCAACGTGATTCATCATGCCACAGATACGCCTTACAGAAAATGCCCTCATTTATGGAATCTCATTGGATTTGTATGCAGATATAGATTATTGTGAGTGATAGGCAGGGATTTAAATTGAAATCTCTCCTTTTCTATTTCAGTTGCTTCTCACAGGAAGGGATAAAGAGGGTTGTTGGATGGAGAGGTGTAGTGGAATATATCAAAAGGAAGATAAATGCTTGCTGTTGAGGACTGTGTGGTCAGCAGAAATTTTAGTGTTTGTGTGCTTTGGATGTAACAGAGTTGATTGAATTTCAGATTATTCTTTCCTACCAGCATACATCATCATTTTGTCTTCACTTTGCAAGTGAAATATGAAATATTTGTAGTATTTGTTAAGGACAATGTACAAATGGCAGTACTTCAGAAACCATAACGGGGTGTTACAGTTAACACAAACAGTTACAAATATTTCAGTATTTTATCAGTTGCTACCTCTGTTCTCTGGTTATTGCACACATCTATTGCTGCTTCTAATAATATTCATAATGATAACTAGACTTACAAGCAGGTATAACAAGATCCAAGCACCCTGCGTAGTTCGGTATTGGTAGTGAACCATTTTGCGCCTCATTCCCAAGTTCTCTGAAAACTGGATGTGATGAAAGTACATCTTTGATGATAACTTGCCCATTCACCCACGTGTCTTCCAGGAGGCAGTGGGGGAGAACGCAGGAGTCCACGGCCCAGCGGAGGACAGGAAGGAGAAGGTGCCCAGCCCCCATCTCAGCCAACTGGTGGTCCTCACTAACAGTGGGACACTCTATGGGCTTGCACAGAGGGTGGTGGCCACTGAGTCTCTGTAAGTACTCTTTCTTCAATAAAATAATAAATAATCATGTAGGTAATTATAAGTAAAGAAGGCAATCAGACAACACACAGCAGTGGTGTTTATTCCTCTGGTATGAAGGGAAAGATCAAGACAGCAGGGATCGTCTCAAGTCGTCACTCGTGTGTCCTGTCAGTGTGATGTAACATGGCGGTTATGTTCATCAAAGCATTTTCTCTGATCAAGTTATGGAGCTTGTTCTCGCTCACTGCCTCGCCTCAAGGTGTTCATAATTTCATTGGGAAATGTTGTGCAGCCTGGCCGTCAAAGATTTGTGCTACCTGCAGCATGCTTGTGTGCGTGTGGCTTCGTTGTTTTCAACATTCAGATCAAAAAAAGATTATTGAAACAGAAAATGAGGCAGAGAGTCTAATTTTACCCCTAAATATAATCCCTATCTTATTCCCTATAATTTGCTGTTCGTGTTAAACTCGCCTCCCCTTTGCTCCGCTTGATTAGCTATTCTCCTACATTATCTTTGTCTATTACATACAGTACATACATAATTATGATTAGATCAAACTATCGTCAGCGCTGACAGCTTTTGGACCCCAAGAAGTCTGCAGTGTACAAGTGCTTTATAATGAAAGTCTGTACACCGAGGGTCCAGATGACACCGCCTGCAAAAATGCTGAATAGGCTTCCACTCTCTTTCAAAAAGTTTCTCATATATCGGAGGCGGGCAACAAGCTCAGAAGAATAATGAAAGTAAAAGAAGCAAAGTGCGGAGGTGAAGATATTTCTTGGTTAATGCTTGAAAGGAAAAGAGTCCTTGGGGACGAAAAGAGATAGACTTCTTCTGGGCAGAGCCGCATAAAAAGTTTTCCTGTCTGAAAAGGTGTTCAAAAAGGCGTCTAACACATCGAGTGTGTTGTGAGAACCTCTGACATCCTCGGCATATGCCACTTTAAACATCTTGAAAAAGAAAGCAAAGATAAGAGGTGCCCTTTTCGCTGTTGTTCGCCCTCGTAGCTGATGTTGAGCTGTCTTTTTTATAAGTGTGATCATATAAGTGTGAACTGCAGGACATCTTTCCTCTCCACACGGCATCATGTTGCAGAGATAAACGCAAGCTGTTCCAGCTAAACTTAATGTGATTTCCTCTGCTCTGTGAAAAGAACAAATGTCCACTGGGCTCATTTATGGTTTGCTAGCTGTGTTTAATGTAGTGCATTCAGATTTAGTGTTAACCAGACAGCACTTATTAATATTTATTCTTGCTTGTAATATAAAGATTGCTGTTGGGGTTAGCAGTATTCACTGCCATGCAGCTTCCTTGCAGTTGGTCTCTTTATGGAGCGTTTATGGAGCTTGCACTCAGATATCTCAATTATCGGATAAATCAGCCTTGGACATTGGATACATCTTAGCTAAGGCTCATGATTTTCTTCCCTGAAAAATATCCAATTTAAAAAAGAAAAAAAAAAAAAGAGAAACTTTTCAAGAACAAATGCATCCAAAATGTGTTATTCTCTGCTGCAAGAAGTCACTGGTTTTAAATAATCTAGAGGGGTTTTCTTTTAAATATACATATTCAAACATTCAATACAAACAAGTAACCAAACCCAGATCATAATCGTTTGCTCCATAGTATAATATTATATAGAAACAAACAATACTTTAAAAAGCAAAAAGGTGTTGTGTGTTTAATGATAACGGGAAATAAGAGTGAGGAAGAGAGCTAAATCTCATTGTAATAAAACCATGACAGGACTAAATAAAAACTGAATGAAAAATATCAATTAAGATTTATTATTTTTACGAGAGCTATATCGATTAAAAAGGCCAAGCAGATACATTGACCAAAATTATCTTATTGCAAATAGATTATATATTATGTCAGCTTATGTCAGCCAATAATAAGGTAACTGCAGTAGAGAAATGCAGAAGACATGTTTTATGGTCATTTAGAGACTCCATTAGACCCTGTCAAGTGTATTAAGTATGAATCTGTCACTCAGGTTGTTCAGACTGACTGGGTCGTTTTCACCCACACTGACATTACTGTTGTTCAGTTGGTTTCTGAGTGATTTCAAACCAAACTTGGGTTCAATCTGGACAGTACAGAATGTGGCTATCACTCATGGAGTGTAGGTCTTTATCTTGTTGTATTCCCTCTTAAACTGCACAGTTGTGTTGCTGTTGACCTGGAACTGTAAAGAAATCACCATGTGAGTCGCGCTGTACTGCAGCGGCAATGCTCATTAAACTCCAGTCTAAGCACTGAACTTCAGTCCTTTCAGACCTGCCCCTTTTTATTTATTGTACGGTTACACTTCAGAGCCATCGATCGGCCTGAGTCAAAAGGTCTTCATTTAGTCTGTTGGAGTCACAGAGAATGGTTAGTTCTGTCTGCATTGATTTGTCGGTCCTGTGTTTATGTTTCTTCCACTTTGCTTGGCCACAGTATTTTTCAAAGGTAATTGAAATCCATTTATTGTAAAAACTACTGCCTTGTGAAGTGAGACTTGACGATTTGAAACTCAGAAGTAGTTTTCTTGTAGTAGTCCAGGGATGATTTATGTTGTGACAACACTGGAGTCTGTTTACCTTAATTATTTACTTCATTAAACTGCGGTGGTCACAGGGGAGAACTGTGTAACCTCATTTAATGGTGCAGTTTTTGTACATTTGCAATTCACATCTAAAGGTATCTTTAGACTTCTCTTTTGTGTCGAGTGTTTTGCTGTTGTGTCAGACGAGGAAGGCTGAACTTTAATATTAATAGCTTCATGGATCAAGTATTCTGTGTTCTCAAGCTGCTCTGTTATTAAGATTTAAGGTGATGATTTCTGAAAAAAGACTATCAAAAGTTAATGGATCTGTCACTCTTGAACAGTAAAACAAGGCACAGTTTTACTTTGCTATGTGCTCCACTGGGCCATATTATCCCACCACTGCACTGGATTAAATGGCTGCTTCTGTCTGTGTGTGTGTTTTTTTTTTTTCTCAGTGTGTTTCTGGCTGAACAATTTGAATCCCTCCAGTCCCACCTGGACACAATGATGCCTGCAGCCAAGAAACCTTTCCTGCAGCAGTTTTACTCCCAGGTATGCACCTTCTCTGTGTTACTGTTACAGTAACTGTTTAATCATGTTGTCACTGTGAGCCACAGGCAGAGTTACTACAGTGGCACTTGCTTAATTTTAATCATGAGTAATACTTAATCTTACGATAACCCATATATATGTATCTTTCAACACATTGTGCAGTAATTAAGACAGACTGTTAACGTATGCACGGTATCTTTCATTTGATGTGCTCTGAAAAAATTCCAGTTGCACTTGGTCCTTTTTTGGTGACCATCCTTCTGCCTTTTGGCTTTATTTAAAAGTCTCTTTTTCGCCTTAGAAATAAATGACTACGTAACTGGAACCGAGCATTCAGTTCTGTTTTCACTCAACAAAGAAGAAATTTGTCTGTCACTCATAACCATGTAGGCAGCTCTTCCTCAGTATTTTCTTCTTCTTCTTCTTTTTTGTTTATATGACATTTGAAATGTTCAGGTACACAGACAGGTCTGTTTTCCCCCAAACATCCAATGAATGTCATGTCCTATAATTTCACTTTTAGAAATATTGTGCAATCAGAGACGTTATGTTACCGGCACAACATATTCATCTTCTAAACAGACCTTGACCTCCTGTCCGCCTTGTCGCTGTTTACTGCTTACATAACGTTCAAAAACTTGTTGAATACTAGAAGGACAGACCTTTGCCAAGGCTTATACTCCAGTCTTTGATTATGTGCATATGCATATGCATGCAGTTTTCAAGTTTAACTATAGGTTACACTCTGTATCACAATCGACCTCACTAAAGTGAAAAATCAGATCTGCTCCAAAATTGCATTCTTCTTTGGCCCATGCTTCAACCTCCTATCATGAAAATAGGGCCAGTGTTTTTTTCTGTAATCCTGCTGCCTAATAAACAGCGCAGAAAACACACACATATATTCTCTCTTTCTTCTCTCAGACGGTGTCCACAGCCAGTGAACTTCGGAAACCAATCTACTGGATTGTCGCAGCCAAGGCCATCGACTACGAACAAATGTTGCTCTTGATGGCTGGAGTCAAATGGGACATTAGGGAGATAATGTCACAGCATAATGTATATGTGGACGTGCTGTTAAAGGTAATGTTGCATAAGGAATGTGTAGGTGACTGTTGATGTAACATGTGATATGCTGTAGCTTAATGGTTTGTGAATATGAGTTTTTAGAGTTTATGAAAAGACATTAGAAGCAGTGGATATGAACTGTTTTGAATCTTTAAAAAAATGGGAATTGAGTCATTAAAGGAGCATTAAGTTTGTTTGTTTTTGCGACTGGAGGACAGTGGAACAAGCTGTAACAGCACTGAAGTATTACTAACGTGTAGTATGGCTAATGTGGTTTAAACAGTGGCTTATTAACACATCCAGCAGACTTGGAGCAACATTAGCATTTACTCTCTTTTAGCTCCTGTTCTCTTAGCAGCTCAATGCTCCACAGTCGTACAGTCAGTTTATCAGAGCTTTTTTTTTTTTTTTTTTTAAATTGAATTTAGCTGCCTGCTGCTGGAAACAAGGTTGGTGGGAGGAGTGAGAGTGAACCAAAACAGTAAAGCTGCTGCCCTGAAAACCAAAACAGTGAGCTGAAATACTCTAAAGCTAAAAGCTAAATTGCTCTATAAAGATGAGAAAACAGCAGAGTATGTTCATAATTATCTCTGACTTTGTTACTAAAAACTACCCCTTTCACATTAGATCTAGTTGTTTTATCCATCGTTAATATTAACATATCGATTAGTGCAGCTTTAAAGTTTGCAGCCAAATGTAAATTACTCACAGTGCTGCATTAAGATTCTGTTCAAAGACAAAAAGACTTCACTGGAACAGATTTTTCTCACATTTCTTAATATGCTATTAACATTGTTTCATTATTTATGCCAGTAAGACTTGTTGTCAGTCGAATATAAATGATGATTGTAGCTCTATTGTAATCCTTTTTTTTAGTGTATTTTAAAAGCAGGAAAAAAATTGGACTTGTCCCAGTGTTTACTCTTTGTCCCAAACAAACTGTCCACTGCAGCCCAAAAACAGCTGTAATAGATTTGCTTTCCTCTAGCAGGGATTTTCCACACATAGTTTTATTTTTTCTAATACAATCTGGGTTATCCTTTTAACATCTGTGCCATTTACATAAAGCATTTCCCTTTATTCTGCTTAACCTCTTCCACTCCACGCATCCTTATGATAAAAATACATTTGTTTGTTTTCAAGGATCTGAGGGGACTCTTAGGGGGAGATAGCAGGTCAAGAGTATATGCAGCATAGAGGTGGTATGCATCATCTAAAAGCTGGGAGACTGCATCTCAGCACTGTGTGTCAAGTTTCTAGTCATAAATATGCAATAAGCATTGTGTTTCGTTACAATATTTAAAAAGCTTAGAGTGTAAAGGGCTTTAGCACAATGTGACTGAACTATGTAAATGTCATTTCCATGCTCTGTTATCACTCATAAGCCATTTTTGAGTTGATACCATTCGTTACAGATTTGGTTCAAAGTTTAACCATTTTTTACCAGAAAAAATTGATAAAAAGTTAAAGAAAAAAAAAAATCCCTCCAAAGTACCACATTAAGAGATCCAGACCTTGAGGAGCACTATAGGAAAAATGCTTGGTGTGATTTGGTGTCAAGAACCTTTGGAGATTTCTGTAAAAATTAAAGTATTTTTCTGTGATTGAATGGTGAGCACTTCTGCTCTGGAAAATGCCTTATTGTCACAATACCTCGAATGCCAAACATCACCTGAATGCTCTCAGCCTCTGATTTTTGGTTGTACAGTTTCACGAGGCGGTGATTATCCCAGAGGTCACAACAGGTTATTTTATACAGTGAGTACAAAAATTGGTCTCTAACATCAACAACATCATCGCAGATGAATACAATTGGGCACTATGAATCCAGTCTTCCAGTCATACCTAATTTATGTGACATATAATGTTTTGGGACTCATATAAATATTTTAATACACTAGGTGAAAATAGATTTATACTGTATGCAAAAAGTTGCATGGGGTTAGCATAAGGTGGGTATGCCTGGGGTACAAATAGAACCCATTTTCATTCAGATATCTTGAGGTGAGAGGTGAAAAGGATTGAAAATGGCCATGCCAGTATTTACATTGCCAGAATTTAGCCTTCAGTGTATTATTAAGCTCCCTTCCTGACAAGCTCGACGTGGTTGGTACAGATGGATGCCTCAGGTCTGGTTTCATATGATACCAGAACTAAAACTGAGCCTGCTGCAGCCTCTGAAACACAGTCATGTCAGCCAAGAATGCCGATGTCCCCGTGGGGTAGAAGAGGTTAAAGTCAGGAATTCTTAGCTTCCTTGTTGCCACTCTTTAGTTTAGATTCATTGGGGGATCTACAATATTAATTATTTGGGATGGGGTAAATAATTTAGTACATGTGTGTGCTGCTGAAAGTTGAATGCAGAAGTTTCAGCTTTGTTAAAGACATTGGAGCTTACCAGTCTTAGACATATTTTTGGAATTGGAGGTTTTCCATCACATGCGTGTCTTTATGCATGCTGGCCGCTTATCCCGCTCTAAATCTTTCATGAGGTTTGGAGGACACACGGCACCAGTTTTCTCGCCTCTGACGTTCAGAGACAGGATGGTCGGAGGGGCTCGCTGTGGTGTGAAATCCTGAACAGAACAGCACCAAAGCAAGACAAATCCTCCTAAATGTCTTAGAAAGCTTTTAATTTAGTCACACTTGCTGAACTAGTTATCTACTTAGGAAAAAATAACTCGCCTTCTGAATTCCTGAATGAGTCACAGATCTTTGTTGGGCTTTGGCAGCTCTATAATTAAGTAATGAACTACTTACCTTATAAACTAAAACTGGAACTTGAGTGGAAAATTGTTGTTTCAGGTTTAAATGCCGAACCACGTCAGAATGGTCGAGCTGATGGACTGACATGATGCATGGTACTAGCATGTACTTTTCTCATCAGGCACTAATAGCCCTCTCCGCCAACTTGTCAGACACTCACAGTGCATATGGACTGTGTCATATACATTGATTGGAAAGAGTGTGGTACATTTTGTTGTGTTGCACGCAGGACAATATTTTATTCATGAGTTCAGGTTGATCACAGGCTTTCAACAGTGGCATTGATTTGCATATAAAGTGGCAAGGAATACGCAGCAGCCTCAGAATGACTTCATTGACAAAATGCACAAATCGCAAACTGTTGTTAGACTGTTGTGAATGATTAACACTTCATCCTTGGGTGCAAAATTAATAGCAGTGTTCGTATGCCTTAAAATCATTTGTTAATAAGATGCAGTTTGCATTAAATCCAACAGACGTGTGCAAACACACACCAGAAAACCACATCCATCGTATGTATGTACAGTCCCTTTTTTTGTGTACTTCAAATGTGTTCCCTATAAACAGCAACATAATATCATAAATATAAAATATCATCCATAATTGAACATTTCAGAGTGCAGTGAGTACACAGCAATTGTTTGTCGCAGCTGAAACTCCTTCCTATGCAGAGTTTGTATGGCTACAAACATGTAGCATCAAACCGTGCCACATGTAGCCGTCAGCCACTCGCGAGTCTTGATGTCCTGCAGCCTGCATCGTCTTCTGGGATATTTGCTCTTCATTCTTTGGGTTCAGGAACTGGATGGATTCCAGTTGTAACAACACTCCTCGTGACTGGTGACTTGTGTTTTGGCATCTCAAGTATGCATTAATAGAAATAAAAAGGAGCCTGAAGGCCGACTAAGGGACGACTGTAAGAGCTGAAAAAGTAAATGGATTGAAGTCCAGTAGGGATGTTCCCAAAACAAAGTACAGTATTCAGCAGCACACATATGATTAGTTTTAACACATGATTTGTGGCTTGGTGGATTCATTCTTCCTGCCTACATCTGTTGAGCACATCAGGATGTCGTATCCATCAGTCCAGACTGTAAAATCATTTAACTAGCTTAGTTAAAGTAGAGTCGTGGTGCAATAAAGGAGACGTACATGTAGGCTGCTAGAGTATCACTATCAGAATATGCGCTGTATGTTAAATGACAGAAGAGATACATACAAAGCCCTGATGCAGTTTATTCATCGCAGACTCTAAATAATGAAGTTGAGGTAGTTTTATAACTCTGTACTGCTTCTTCATGTTGAGATGGGGGTGTCATCAAGGAACACAGAGTAGCTGAGAGTGAGTCAGAGGAAATATATTTCTGTTGTTTTTCATTTACTTTTATTTTGTTTATCTCCAAGCTGGGAAACCAAAGTTATAATGGTCCCATAGTGGCTCGTTTCCTGTTTGTGGCTCCAGTTGTTTACTCTTACTCTCTTTTTTTTATTTATTATACCTTGCACAAGCTAATAAAATGTATTACCTTTAATATTATGAATGTCTTTTATTTAAAAAAAAGAGATTTCACTGTTTCCCAATGACAGAAATCCACCTCTTGAATATCGTTTATTTCTGCTACTTTTTATTGCACCCTTGTTAACTCTTGAATGCGTTCACCTGTTCTTTCTCCTCCACCTTCCCAGGAGTTTGAGCAATTTAACAAGCGGCTGGGTGATGTTTCCAGACATGTGCGCATCCCGCTGCCTGTGTCCAACGTCCTGTGGGAGCACTGCATCCGCCTGGCCAACAGGACTCTCGTAGAAGGGTAAGAGAACCATAAAACGCCTCTTCAGCATCAAAGAGATGTGTGCAAGCCCGAAGTCATTCTGATGAAGTTGCGGCCGATGCTTATTTTTTTTACACCACTATGCGTTATTGTTAAAATCGCTGTAGAAAAACACATTTTGTGTTGCGTGATAGTTTCCCCATTTTCTTCTGTACCACACTGTGACTCAAAAAAGTCTGTTTGGACAATTAAGTGCATCTGCCGTTCAATATTTGATGAAGTGGCAGTTCTGTGCTGTACCTGTGCAGTATATTGATTTCCTCCTGTTTTTTGGGGGGAAAAGATTTTAGCAGGATTTCGAGGCAGAGCGAGGTGAGACAAGTCTGATTCTTGTAACTTTACCTCAGCATGATTGCCTTCCCTGTACACTTTGTGGATTTCTGTTTATCTCGGCTGAGAGCACTTAAAGAATAAGAGCAGTCGGAGACTGCAGTTTGCCCTTAGGTGATTTTGTCATGCCAGGCTTTCCCACGCAAGTAACATCAATGTCTTTATATCTACAGAAACATGTGCATATTCAAGTCTGCGTAGGACTGTTATCACAAATTTAAGAAAAGCTGAGCGGAAGGTCAAATGGGCCGTAAACATCTTTAGTATGAATGCACTGTATTCACATATCGTTTAATTGTTGTATTTTGTGGGATAGCAGTTCCTACTGTACCTGATTAAATGCATGTATTTATAAATAGAAGTGTTAAAAAAAGCCAACATTTTAAAACTGGATATTAATAAATTATTAATAGTTTGTCAGAATAGGAAAAGCCTCAGTCAGCACTAAGGTTTTGTGTATTAAATATTTATTTAATCTCCACGGCTATTCAAGAAGCAATTCAATGCTATTCATGTTGATACTGGATGATACTGCACTATAAGGAGGAGAGAAATGTGGACAAAACACAAAGGTGGCTGAAAATAAATCCACATTTTAACATCATGAATTATTCAAAACAGTAATATAACCATGCTAAATATAGTGCAGACCTGTAGAAAAGGTGTCTTTACTCTCCGGTTACAGATTGTAAATAGTGTCCCTAAGCTTGTGTCATGTCTTCATACCAAACAGTATTCATGAGTTATCGCATCACAGTGATTTGAGGCCTCCCACAGTCATCCACTCCATCTTTTACAGGAAAGCTAACGGAGATACTGATCACTTCTTTGGGTCTTTTCCTCTCTGTGATAATCCCTCAGTTTGAACATCTGCAGATCGTAAATTTAGAAAAGAACAAATTCTTTCCAACGGATGTTGTCAAGCACCATGAAGAACAGGAAAATACATAGGAAACCTGGAGATTCTAGTACCTTTGGAGAAAACCACTCTACATTCCTGCCATCTCCTTCTCTCCGCAAGCTGGCAAACCGTTAGTGTCACATCTTTAGTGGCCCATCAGGGAATTGCATGACACAGTCCACTCACACAAACCGTGAAACGCTCTTGACACCTACCTTGTAATGCATTTCACCACTTTCTGCCTTGTAAGTGAGAAATATGGGCTGTTGTACGTGACAGAATATCAGAGTGGGAGTTTTTTTGTCGTTGTTTTTTCTTCAGCACCTGCATCCTCGCTGTCTCTTTACTGTGTGGAGTGAACGTGCGAAACAGCTTTTTAGATTGAAGGTGAGATTAAAAAAAAAAAAAGTCTGATCAGACAGACTGGATGTACAACAGCACTGAGTCACAGCGGCGGGATGGTCACGAAGCATGACGCTAACAGCTGAGGATTATCGTGAAGTTCCACACATTTTATTGGCTGAAGTTGAAGGCTGCTAATTCATGCAGGTTACAGAGAGAGTGAGAATGGCTAAGGTCAAAAACAAACCCTTGTTAAGTGGTTCGGTGCGTGCCAAATGCTTTTTGAGAAGGAGAACATTGGACATTAAGCAAAGGTGGAAGACTTGCCCTCACCCAATGAGAAAAGGGAACACGTTTACCTCCCAACACATTTGCTGAGCACTTTTCTTCCCATTGCATAAGAGAACATTTGAACCCTTTCCAATTAACAAATAGCCCATTATGACTGCAGAGCTCTGCAAATTTAAGCTGCCGTTGCAATTTCTTCTTATTTCCACACACACACACACACACACACACACACACACACCCATCTCCCACTGGCACACCAAGACCAAGCAGTCATATTTGTTTGTTTGTTCTCCGACTCGCCCAGCCTGTTATTCAGTTCCTCTCCGTCTCCCCTTAGAGACTCGTAGAAATGGCTCTGTTAGCATTCTGAGCCGAAGCTGGAGCACTCAGCACCAAACTCTGCCAGGCCTGACAGGCAAAAGAAAGAGCGGGGATGTCAGAGAGAGAGGTGATGAAAGAGAGAGAGAGAGAGAGAGAGAGAGAGAGAGAGAGAGAGAGAGAGAAAGAGGGAAAGAGAAGTGTGAGACAGAGAGAGTTTACAGACCTCTGTGTGTGTGGTGTGTTAATGTTCTGTAGATGTCACACACACTGACCTGCCAGTGGACAACAGACCCCGCTGCCTAACACATGAAACACAAACAGAAAGACTGAAATACATGTGTACTCTGGCCCACATACAAGTTTACTGACACGGCACAGACAGCTGTGTGGACCAACTTCACTTATTATTTAATTTAGGTCACATGCATACAGTATAAGGATACATATAGATCTTTCTTTTAAACTTTTGAGCTTGAGTCGATTCTTTCATAAACACACACATAACGTGTCTAAATGCTGAGAAAACAAGACGAAAGGAAAAGAAAGAAACCAAAAACACAGATCCAACAGACACAGACGTCAACAAACAAGATGTTAGGCATGAAATATGAATAAAAACGCAAAAAAGGTAATGGCTCTCTCAGCTCTGTCTGTGCTAAATAACAGACACAAATGTGTGACATGCAGATTTAGATAGGTATTTTCTGTACAAATATTACATTTACTGAAATATTAAGTACATTCACGCATCTTTTCTCTTTCCATATCCATCAATAAAATGTTTTTACGCTCCGAGTATCTCCCGTCATCTGGTAAATTCTCACACATTTCTTTGATCACTCTGCTGCTGGAGATCTACAGAGACAACTTTTCCTGCATGGAATCAATAAATGTTATCTAATCTTAAAAAGCAAGGGGGAAAAAAAAAACACAGATTTCACTTGCTTTACATTTCCCACCTGAACCTGCATCATTTGTGCTATGCTATGTTAACTTCTTTCTCCTTCTGCTGCAGCTACGCCAATGTGAAGAAATGCAGCAATGAAGGCCGGGCCTTGATGCAGCTGGATTTCCAACAGTTCCTCATGAAGCTGGAGAAGCTGACAGACCTGCGACCCATTCCTGATAAAGAGTTTGTGGAGACCTACATCAAGGCCTATTACCTGACGGAGAATGACATGGAGCAGTTTATCAAGAATCACAGGGTGAGGCAGTGAAGCAGACTGGCTCTATGCACCACTAGACATAAAGTTTGATTGAAGTAGTCGCTTTGTTTTCTGTCTACATGTCTGTGTTGCTGACTGATTTGTGTTTTTTGTGCAGGAGTACTCCATGAAGCAGCTTGCCAACTTGGTGAACGTTTGTCTGGGCTCGCATATAAACAAGAAGGCTCGTCAGAAACTTCTGGCGGCCATCGATGACATTGACAGACCCAAGAGATAGACTGATGACTGGAGCAGACTCTGAACGTATCAACCACGCAGAGATGGCCACTCCTAGCAGAGCTGAATGTCTTCATCTTCAGTTTAGAGCATTCATGTTGTGGTGTGTTCAATGAGCTGTGCAGTAAACACAGACGTAGAGCTACTGTATACATCTATTTAAAGCTCATTTGTTAGCCAAAATGCTAATTATCTCATAATCTACAGTTCTTATGTGGTCACATATACAAACTGTCACCTCGTGTGAGGCTGATGGACATAAAACTTACATAAAGCATGCTGCAGTTACTCTATGCATACAGTAGATGTACCGTAATGCATGAGCATTCATTGAGCAAACATGGCGCTTTCTGCAAATTTCTTGAACCGAAACAGTTTAAATCCCTTCAGTGACCATATGGAGCAGATGTTGAATATGTTCTTCAGACACACAACAAAAAGTAACTGTGTAGTGTGAAGTGTAGCTTGACCATGTGGGCGTTTTCACCAAATGTGCTCAATTTCTAAAGCAATTCCTACCTTGAAATTATTTTTAAAAAAAAGAATGAGTGAACATTTATGAGTTGCTTAATTTGATAGACACGTAATGTTTAAGTTTTGTGATCGATACGTCGCAAATACAGACCCAAGAAGAGTCTGTAGTAATTATAAACGTCCATTATCTGATATAAAGCTTGTCACATGATTGAATGTGCCCCCTGATGGAAATTATTCCAGCCCATGCGTTCACTGTACATTATTTCCTTTCAGGGTCTTTGTTGTGCCTGACTGGATGCTCTGCTTTTTGTTTTGTCTGTTTTTGTCCATGAATGACATAAATCTAATATAAAGATGATTCTGAAAGTAATATAAATTGCTATAGTTTGCATTAACATGTAGTCTAGCTGCACCAGCTGTTTGTTTGTTTGTTTGTTCGTTTGCCATTTGTCATATTCGAGGAGAAAAATATTTTACGGTCCTGGGGCAAGTTTTTGAAAGTCTTTGTGAAAGGCCTCTTGCTGAGCAGAGAAATAAATGTTTATTTTTGATCTGTTGTGTAAGTTTGTGCAGTCAGGCACTGATAATTTGATGTCTCATACGTTGGTAGTTGAACTGTGTTAACTACAAGAGCTTTCCTCCAAAGCTTTAAGCCCCCAACCCTTCAGTCATCTCTATTAGTTTCATCTGACCGGACCAGAAAAGAAGAAAAAGAAAAAAGTTTTGATACTGCTTCATATTTTGTGTGCAACTATTCAAAGAAGAATACTGTAAATGTGAATGTTTTGAACAATGTCTGTATTTATTTCTTGCTTTGAGTCTTGTTTGGGGTTTTATATGATAATTGCAGGACGTGTGCTGTCATTTGTCACCTCTCAGTATCTTGTAACTTATCATCTGAAGCTAATGCAAATATTTAAACTTTGTCAAATTCTGTCAAGGGTCATGTGCACTATAGTGAAAATCAGTAATCAGTGTTGGAACTGTAGGTCGAACCAAATGATTCTAACATAATAAACACACTAATTATGGACAGTAATTGCCTCTGTTTTTCTTACCCGCTTTATCTTTACATTGCCACGAGTAAACTGCATAATTTATAAATCATCCAGCTTTAAAAATGTCGCCGTTCATCAGTGTTTCCTTTCAGCAGCGCTGCTGTCCATCCTAATGGTACTTTACTCAGCCAGGAGCAGGACGCTGTCAGAGTAATTAATGGGGCTTCCTGCATGGTTATGAGCCCTCAGCCTTCCTGTTTAAGAGGAGCCCACTGATCAGGTTCAACTGAGAGAGCTGTGAAGGACTCATTATAACTTTGATGACTCACTGCTTATACCAGAACAAAAGTTTTGCACCAAACTTTTTTTTTTTTGGACAAAACTGAACATCACCAACAATAAATCTGGGTTCCAGAGCGGAGCTAGTCTAATATTCAAGCCTTCTTTCATAAATAAATGAACATACAGTACAAAAAATGGGACATTAAGATGCTGTTAATCGACTGAAGTGAAGACTTACATTTCTGAGATATCCAACTGTTATTAACCTTTTTCGCTTTTGAGTGAAGTGTCCTTACTTGATTGCTAAAGCATGTTGCAAACCACACTGAAGGAGAGAAACCCCTGAAATGTTTTGTACATGAAGCAAGACCAATGAACTTGTTCAGCCTGAGGCGCCGTGTCCTGAATGAAATGATGCATCAGGTGAGTTTACTTATCGGTATCCCCAGATGAATAGTTATTATTCTCTGCTGCTTTTGTTTGCCGCTATCAGCATCATGCAGGTCCCTCCAAGCATCCACTGTGGGCTCTATTCCCTCATGTTTCACCGCTGAGGAGGTATACAGTGTCAATTTTGCTGGCTTTAAATGATGCGTCTGGGGAGAGACATAAAGTAGAGCAATGTTAATTCATATTTTCTAACTAAACACAGATCAAGTATCACTGATGGCATGATGACAGTTTGACCTGCAGTTTGTGCAGCGGTATTTGTGTGCCACCTTTCCTTGCAGAGCTGCAGACCTCAAACACCACTGTTCCCACTGTCCTTACACGACACATTTGGTTGTCCAGTTGGATCGTAGCCCTCCTGTGATGCCGTGGCCCAGTTACCCTTTGAGATGAGAAGATGAGACGCTCTTTCTCTCATGTCTGCGCCTGTGCCAAATTTCATGAGCCAAGCTCATAGAAATCACTATCACTGACCTACATGGCCTCTATTCCCTGACTGTCTGCTGATATGCATTGACACAGACTTCATTCATGTCTATTCATAAATCCGGGAACAATTGCTGGCAGAGCCTATTAGTAATGTTTAATTTGCATGATGATTGACAAGACAAACTGTGACAGTCAAGCGGGAAGGAGGAAACTAAATGTGGTAACCAGAGGAGTTTCTGGTGAGCTGTGCTCATTAGACAAAGTAATTTCTTGAGTAGGAGATGGCCAGATAAAGTGCAGGGAGTGTTTAGAAAAAATGTCTGTCACTCAGTGAAAGGTGTTTTTTAATCAGCGGTCATCATCTATGAAAAAGAATTCTATATATTGTCAGGAATAGGACAGCCTTAGATAGCACTTGTCTTCGAAATACTGATTAAAAATCTCCTGAACTTCTGTAAAACTTTACTAAGGACCAAAGTTGATTGGACTTTTGATTTTTTTAAATTACCTACTAGAGGAGAAATTAATTTCTCTGCCTGTTCCACTGGGAGCTCAGTGGCTGTCCACCTCTGAACCCCCTAATACTGATTTTTATCAGGCTGAATATGGTAGGTATGCTGAGAATTTGCAGCGGCCATCAAATTCTATTCATACAAAAAGATAAACATTGTAACTAGTCATATAGCACGATATAGGCCCAGATATAGGTCCAGATAGGAATAACTGCAGCCACAATTTCCCACCAAGAAAACAGTACACTTTGTAGTTTGTTTTTTATGTTTCCTTTAAATGCACACTATTGCCAAACACAGTTACGGGTACAGTTATAGGTGACATAGCACCACCATTAGCAGGTTAACAGTCCTTGGCAAATCAAGCTGTTAAGACGAAACAGGATTTTAAAAATTAAAGACGTCGTAGCGTGCTAACACAGTGCCTACTTTTAAAGGCTACTACCCTCAAAAAGCAAACGTAGGCCTATTATCCATATAATGCGAAATAGATGGTTACATTAGTATTAGCACAAGTTAGCTGTAGCTACTATAAATAGCTTAAAATTGTAAGGCCTTTGTTAGCAGTTAGCTGTATGTTGCTCTTGTACACTGTTGGAATCATTTTGTTTTCCGACATGTTCCTCTTTTTATTCCTATTTATACACATCAGGTTAATTGGGGCTTAATTTTTTACCGTGATATGTTTGGAAGAGATTGATCAATAAAGTTTTGAGAAGATACGCTTTATCTATTAAGAATGAATCAAATTGTCACAATCATTTCATGAGAAGAGGTAAAAATATTGTAGTCCAACTTTATGGGTATAATATTGTACAGTGTATAATAACAGTGTGTAATTTAAACTGTTACATGCTCACTTTGTTTTGTTTTCTGGTTGGTACAGGAAGAACGAAACACGCACAAAGACATGTTGCTATGGTGATGCTGTATTGTTGATGGCCTCACCTAATTTTACCTTCCTGCTCTCATCCACTAAAACAATATACACTTTGCTGTCAACCAGCCTGAATCCATGTGTGAATGTGAATGCGGTGTAAAATAACGCTAAACAAAAGTACGAATAAAACAGTCCCTTTGTTTCGCTTGTCCTCCCTGGTCAACTGTCACTTATCTGACAGAGATGAGAGGAAAAGAGGGTTCATCTGAAGTGATAAATGGTAGAAAACACATTTGGGATGTCATGCCAACGCGTACACACATGGAGAGCTTTTAATCTCAGCGGCTCACTCTCTTAAGAGCAGAAAATCGAAAACTGTAACCAGGGAGCTGCATGCGCGTGATTTAGAGAAACCTATTCCTCCTCTCATGATGACAGCAAAGTGTATTTACGGAGCTTTTCATTACCTAGCACCATACAAACCTGCAAGGGAATGGGAATGTCTGTTTCTATAAAGAAAAGGCAGATGGGTCTATTACTGCGCAGAGAAAGCAGTGAAGAAATCTTCATGGCATGTGCTTCCAACTGACGATGCTAACAAAAGTGTTCTTTGAATGCAGCGATAACCGAAACCACCAAAATAAATTGCAATTGCAAAAGGCTTTTTTGTGTTAGTAATTAGTTTTAGATATCTTGCAGAATGCATAAAAGGTATAATTTCATTTCATTCAAACCTCTCAGTAATTCAATAAACATTATATAGTTTTCACTATTTAATATAATGCCAGTATTCTCTCTTTTTTTTATTGACTGGCATTACGGATTGAAGCAGCTAATTGGATGTCAGACTCCACTGCATAAACTTTCACGACGGCCCTCTGAGAATCTTGTTCCACCAGTCGCTCCTAATTTGTTGCTTGACTAGCTGTGCTTGGGCGGAAACAAATGTTGTGTGTGGTCGTAAACATGAGCAGGGCTGGGAAACCTCTCAAGAAACATTAGGGCTCCGTTTACAACAGACTGGCTGAGGTCGGGGCTGTTCCCCTGCAAAAAGCTATTGATTCAAAGTTCAGCTTGAAGTTGAATTGGTTTCATTTAAAGTGGCAGTGAATAGGAAAGTTTATGGCCTAATAAATTAATTAATAATAAATTAATAATAAATCAAAGCTTATCCCTTTTCGTCTACTGACTTGTGATGTATCAAGTATTTTATTCCACTTCACATCACCTTATAATATACATCATATCAGCAGCTCTTTCTGGTGCTTTTGGAAATACCCTCACACACAACACAAAGTCAATACTCTCGTCTTTGAGGAATGGATATTGATTTTTCTTCTCTTGTGTCTAGGTGTAAATTACCGGTTTTCAACGTTTAAAGAAGGGGGACGGTGTATCTTGGATGTCTCATTTCAAAGAGGTGAAGGTTTATTTTTCCACAGAGAAGCTCAGATGTGACTGATGAAAAATATGTTTTGGATTTGTTTGCTTGCAGCAGGAATGGCTTACTGTGAATATCTTTGTTTCACAATCTCAGTCCTGAGCCAGTGGCTTTATACTCTGCACTCTGCTTGCAATGATGGCTAGTGACATTTTCAGTCAGAGGGCACTGAAGAATAGCATATCTTAATGGTCACTGGCTCCAGTGTTTAGGCATTCAAAAGGATGACTTCACCTTTTATTTATTTATAACTCTTTGAAATGAATTGGTCAACCTACATCATACCATCACATCATCTTAATGGTTTTATCCTTCGAAATGAACATGAAAGGGCAGATTATAAATGTTACTGCAGTGTAAACTCTGTAGGCTGGTTCTATGAGACTCCATGTCAGCATGTTAATACGCACATAATGACAATGTTAACATCCTGATGTTAAAACAACATTAAGTAACTTGTCTACCATAAAATAACAGATTTAAAGTAATTTTGATGTGTAATCAGGTGATCGATGCCTCTATCATTCCCACTCTGTTCCTCTTGCTTCATGTAATTTTGTGCACCTTAGACGATCACAGCACACAACACCAACTATTCAATTTATTTTGCTGAAACTGGACCATATTGTATTAAGAAAAAGTTTTCTGCTTTCCCTTTGATGCTGCTGCAAATCAACTCTCAGAGTTTCTTGGTTGACAATAAAGTAAACTACTGCGAACAATAGCTGCTGTTAGAAGAGGTTTTCAGGCTTGGTGTGTGGGCGAATGCTGACTAGAGCTGGTGTCGTGCCAGAACCGAAGCTGGGGAAGTGGGCAATGTCACCAGTCTTAGCAGCCTCTATGGACATAATGTCAGAGGCGAAAAGACCGAAGGGGATGTTGACAGAGGAAGCTATGAAGAGAAAATGAGAGAATGACTGAGAAAGAAGCCTTTGGACAAGACTAACTTTAAGTTGTTGGCGAGACATATGTGAATTAAAGGCTGAAAGACGCTGAGCTGGGCTTCTTGCTGTTGGACTAGTAAGTAATATTAGCTGGCTGCTATGTCTTGTGTTGTTGCACTTACTCGATGTTTGGCCGTGTTAGCAAAGTTGTTTACTTGCTAGTTTTTTATTATAAGTAATATAATGATAACAAATACATGTATACAGCTGTCCATAATTACCATAGTAGTGTAACACTCTAAAAATGGAGTTGCTAAATCACAAAAATACCAATTTCTACACATTGTTGCTTTAAGCAGATATGTTTACCATCTTATTAGCGTGTTAGCATGCTAACATTTGCTAATTAGCACTAAAAACAACATACAGCTAAGGCTGTATGTTAGCTAAGTACAGTTAAATTAGTCAGTCAAAGGACCGTGGGGACCATGACTATCTGCTATTCATGGGCAAAGCTGTAGACTTCTTTCACAGCAGCCATTTTGACATGAAATAGTAGGTAAACACAGGTGTTTCCAATGATACTAATGAAGGTTCAGTTCCATTCAGGTCAAACAGAGTCAGGGTGCTGCTGTGGTGCGTGTTGGCTCACTGGAAAGTCTCTGCTGCCACAAATGGAACTGAACCTTAATTAATATCATTGGTAGCACATGTGTTGACCCTAATATTTCATGTCAAAATGGCTGCTGTGAAAAAAGGCCTGTAGATGGCGCAAATCAACATGTCTACATTTTCAGGCCTGAACTGCATTTGTTGGTACTTTTCGTCCCCGTAGGTGCCCTAAGGCCACTTTGCACTAACACAGAATTGGATTTTAATTCTTACACAGGCACACTCCTGATAACAAATGACTCATTCACTGTGCCTAATAAGTGAGTCATGAATGAGGTCCATAGACATACAGTAGAGAAGTGTGAATGAATCACACTAATAGGCTGAATATTTATACTGGCAAACAGACAAAATGATCACAGAAAATTATTCCACCTAATTTCACGGATCTCGCCCTCTCATGTCCTCCCTTTCACAACACTGCAAACACAGTGATGACTTTTGAATAAATGAGACAGATAACAAATGAGAGAGTGTCTGTATTTCACCACCTAGATATCTCACACATCTAATTTGTGTTTGTGGTTAATTCATGGCCACACAATGTGCAAATATTTCTGATGAATAACGTGTGTGACCTCAAATGTATTGTTGACTTAGAGTATATCTAAAGGGCAGTGTTATTTTTATACTTCCTGTTTATGCAACCAGTGACCACTGTCCTCAGATCACCTTACATGCTTATATTGTGAGGAGAATATATGGGTCAATATTTAACAGTATTATCAGTCTGCAGGGTTATCATAATGCAGGCAAACAATTTGCTGTAATCAAGAAACATGTTTGACCTTAAGGTTGAAACAGACAGACTCACCGTTACTGCACATTTCCATTGGATTAACATTATACCTATTGATCCCGAGTTCAGGAGTCAAGATGCAACAAGAATTTTGATCTTCATACTCAAATCACATTGTGCCCTTTAGATCACACTAATATTGGAAGAATTGGAGCACACACATGTCAGTAATGTTTCTGTTGACCAGAGTTCTTTCTTTGTATACTGTATTTAACAGGATCCTTTTAAAAGTGACAACATGTGAATGACTGAAATGGTTCTCAAAGAATATCTACAACTTCCACTGCATTCAAAGAAAAGAAAAAAAATAATTAAACGCTATCTTGTTGCAGGAACGATGCATTTGTAAAAAATACCCTGCTGACAGGAGAACGTCTAAACAGTGACCTAGAAATGATTTTCATTTTTACTAGATGGCAAAATAATGAAAGCAATACATCATACAAGGGAAAGTAGACCAGCTCACATTCTTTGTCTTATGTGGAAAATATGTTTCATGGCCAGAATTACCATATAGACCAATATTTCACACACCAATTTGTCAGAGGCTCCTCTGCGTTGCTTGTATTAATGCAATCTGTATACTGTACCTTGCATTTCAATCATTTGGTTATGATAAGGCTCAGTATGCTCCTCTTGGTTGTTTCTCATTACTCAGAAGAAAGCTGTGGTCTACAGATCAGAGAGTTTTAAGAATTCAGAGTAAAAGCGACGGCAAATGAAGGTTTAACAGGACCTGAGCTAACCCCAAACCGTGACAGCTTCTCTTCTAATGGCAATTACACACCGACTTTGCTTCGCTCTCAGACTGACACGATGTAAGTGTGTGAGGCATTCAGAGGACGAGATAGAAATACATATTATATACTAGTAATGTGTTCTATAATACAGTATGTATAATGTATTCTGTATGGTGCACACAACACAATGAATGCTAGTGTGTCCAGTTTATTCCCCTGCACTGTGACTTTCTCCTCATGGCTAGCTCAAGAAGAGACACTAAAGAATAATTCCAGTTAATCGCAACTTGGACCTTATTTTTTGAGTCTTCAGCTTCATGATTACAGTTCACAGCTGTGTGATCATGTGTTCATCTCCTGACTAGCGATGTCCATTCATATACTCAGCATGTACACGGTGGCTGTTGTAACCAGACAGACTTCTCATTATTCCTGATAAGTTCATGCCATTGTTGTCTGCTGCAAACACCAACCATAGACCGAATCTCGTTTTAAAAAGTTTACAACACCGTAGTAATGTGCAGTGCCAGTGTCGGAGCCAGTGGCGGTGTGTCTGAGGTGGTGCACGGCTGGTGGTGACAGGAATCCCAGAGTGCATGCGTGAGTAAAACAAAGCTGGACATGGCAGGGAGATGGCAGACTGAGTTTTCCTGAGGCACAGGGGAAAATCACGATTAGTCAAAAGGTCAAAAATCTCAGAAGGGCAAAATTCCCGAAAAACACAGAGTATACTGTAGCACTGTTACCACCAAGGAGCCTGAACGATCTGCCAGAGTCTGGAAGGTTGAGTCGGGTTTTATGGAACAAAGGTTGATTGGTTGATGAGGCACAGGGGTGGTAATCAGACATGTGAAAGGAACCGGGGACCACGCCCAGAGACTCACAAACATAGAGAGACAGACAAGACAGACGGAAACACAAGGACAACCCGTTGACAATGTTAAAGTACTTGCAAACGAACAATCAGCTTGCTTCCAAACTTGCTAAGATATTCTGTTTTTGTGATGCGAGAATTGTGAGTTTTGCTGTCTGGAGCTGGAGGATGATTGTGAAACCAGTCATCCTCTCTGCGTATTAGCTGCATATATTAGCGTCAGTTTGCAGAGACACAACAGAGCTAGCATTAGTTATGTTACTTGCTGTGTTATTGTTCGCTCTGCATCACTGTATAATACTGGATTACTCCCCTGAATTGCTTAACTCAGTTTTAACTAAGGTTTTATGTTAGTTCTCCGAACCCAATTTCTTGACAAAATGTTTTTAGTGATATTAATTGTCAAAGAACTGCAGATTCAAAGTAGAAAAGAAAAATATCATCTGTGTTGACTTCGAGGGTTCAGTTCTGTTTCAAAGGTCGAGTGTGAGTTTCAATGCTCAGCTATGAAAAAAAGATCCAAGTTGTAATAAACCAGAATCATCCTTTCAAAATAGTATAGAATAGAAAAAAGGTTTATATAGTAAACAATCATCTAGCAGCACTCTTAAAGATACACATCATCTTACTGACTGAGTGAAGTCTGCTTACATTGCTTTAAGCAAAAACCAACATCCAGACAGATTTAATGAAGGAGATAAAGGAGATGAAGTTATGCACTGCCCTATAGAGTCCTGTCATCCTCTTTTCTCACACTTACACATGCCTGGAAGCACTCTGAACATGATGACCATGAGCCCTCTTGATTGCCTGTTCTCTGTAGCGTTCAGGATTTACCATTTTTGATCTTGATGTTGGTAATCCTGAGGGTTTAGGTGCATGCTCAGGGAATGAGGCTTAGACCATGTGGTCTGAGCTCTGGCAGGGTTTTGTGGATATCTCTCCCTCTGGATACCCCAAGGATGAATAACTGCAAAGAGAGAGGGCTCACAGACTTGCTTCAGATAAATCATCCAATGAAATCCCAATTGGGCCTCAGCCAGTATTATTTACATATTCAAATTAACTGTAGGATTAACTTGAAGTTTGCTTGAACTCACTAAAACGGCTGCATTATGCATCTGTTTTGTGCATGTGCTTGAATTCTCCTCAATTATGAAAATATTTGTACTGGTGGCAGCCTTCAATACCTTTGATGTGAAAAGGGCAGAGCAAAGCACCTGTTTACTTTCTGCTGAAAAACTTTTGATTCAGCTTTTTAGTCTCTCTCTCTCTCTCTCTTTCTTTCTCTCTGCGTCTTCTTCCAGTCATTCATCATCAGAATTATAATTTATTATACTGTCAAAACTTCTGTGAGTAAATTGCTTGCATGCACACATCCAATCACACTATTTAGGCAAAACACAAGAGAAGGATTCATGAAGACGAGGAAAATCCTGCTCAACTTTTCAGTTTGCTTCCTCTGAGCAGAATCTGTCTCCAAATGTCTGTACTAATGTTTCAGGATGTTTCAGTTTTTCATGGTTTTCTGTGTTGTTGCACTCGCTCATCACTTTCCATCATTCACTTCAGCAGACATTTTAAGACCTTTAAAGTGAGGTAGATTAGGCTGGACTTGGTGTGGACCGACTAAGGGTGCCACAGGCAGGTTTAAATAACACTAAACTACCTTATCTGCGGGTGGAAAGTGTCTGTCTGGGTAACTTGCTGCAGTAGGACATATAATCCTGAGGGAGAAATGCACACTTCCTTTTTAATGTGTGACTTACAGCCTGCGTACATGAAATGCCTTGAAGTATCAGAGTGTGTGGGCTGTTTATGGAGCAGCAAATATAGAGGGCATTTTTGTGCTTTAAACACACACATGGATGCTATAAAAGCACATTTTAGAATTATTAATAGAACAATTGCACACATCAGGGTGGTCTGTGCTTTAATGCATTTTTTGAATATGGGAAAGGACTAAAGTGGGATACTTTTTCAAGTCTATCTTAAAACCCTGCTGATGCCAAATGTTAGTTGCAAGAGTTTATTGGTCACTGTAATAAATAATGTACATATGCACAGTTTAATAAATAATTAAACCAATATGCTTATCTTCTTTCCTGCTAAGATTTTTGATGAGATGAGTAATACGGGGGCGGCTTTGTGGCTTCAATTCCCAGCTTCCCCAGTCCAGTCAAAGTGTCCTCGAGCAAGATACTGAACCCCAAATTGCTCCTGATGACTGCAATGTGAATGTGTCTGTATCGGTGAGTATTTTAGTATCAATGTGAGCGCTTTGGATAGGAAGTGCTCCTGATGAGCAGTGGGTACCTTGCATGACAGCCTCTGCCATCAGTGCGCGAATAGGTGAATGTGACAAGTGTTGTAAAAGTACTTTGAGTGGTCGGTAGTTCAGAAAGGCACTATATAAGAACAAGACCATTTACCATTAGCACTCTAAAGATAAAGCCAGCGGGTGATTCTCCAAAGCCAACACCAGCAACAGCTCGCTAATTAACACATCGTGGACAGGTTGTTATATTATTAGTGAGTTTTAGAGGTGATGATTTTTTTTTTCTTTCATCTTTGGACAGATCCAGGAGCTGCTTCCTATCTTTATGCTAAGATAAGCTCAAGATAAGGCTGCGGGCTCTGACTACATATTTAGCACACAGGCATGAACAGAGCGTTCACCTAACTCTGAAGTGAATAAGCATATTTCCCAAAAGAAAACACCTCATTTGAAAGAGTCATTTCTAGTGTGCCTGCAGTGTAAAACATGGTGCACACAGTTCAGTGCAGAGTGCACCGGGAGGAATGCAATCCACAACTACACCACTAGATGGCATAAAATCCTACATGCTGGTCTTTAATTAGTTTAATTTCCTGTTGTCTTTCCTCTTTGCTATCGCACTTTAAAGAAACTGCACCAGAGGTCAACTTCAAGCACACTGAGACTTTTCATTTGGTTCAAATGAGACCTTCACACCAACCTAAAAGAAAATAACCAAAAGGATTGAATCAAACAAATAGCCTGGAGGTGTGTGAGTACAGGTTTTTGTGAGACTTTTGTTTGTCCTTGATGCATATTCAGTCAATTCTTCTTATTTCATATTTTTCCTTCTTTACGAGGCACATGTAACCAAGGTTTTAAATAGTGCAATATCATTTTTCTTTTGCTTTGTGTCACACGTAGGCTGCGTATGTGAACAAAAGCACACAGCATACTCAACTATAAGAATATCAATCACGTTTCTTACTTCCAGACAACTCTCAAAGCTGTATCTCTTCAAACCGTACTTGAATTCATACTGCACGATAATAAAGCATCTAAGTTAGTGCTTCTCCCGCTGTGCTGGGACCACTCATAAAATACTAAGAGTACCGTGGAAAATCCGAGTGCTCAGTCTTTGGGTGGAAAGGAAACGCTGGCCCGCTAACCCTGCGTTTAACGAGGCTCCGTGGTCCTTTAACTTTAAGCACTTTGGTTTTTTTGGCCGTGTCACTGTGAGCTCCACGTGTCAAAGAATTACGACCTTGGTGCATATCCGTATTTTTGCACAGTAGATGTTGAAATTTGTGGCTCAGTGGATGAATGCTTGCATTTTAGCCATGTGGGATCAAAGGTTTTTGTCGAGTGACTGAGACAACAGCCTGGTGAAATTTTTACAGCACAGATATTCAGTCTGTCGAAATGTTACACCCTCTTGTATTATGTGCTTTAATCAGCCATATTGTGATAGAATTTGGTTGACAACAAGGTCCAAGAAGCAAATGACCTTTTCAGATGCACTCAACAGGAGGTGTGATTAAAGTTAACAATGTCCTTCAGTTTGATTTTACATCAAAATTTCAATCCTTGAAAAACTCTTCTTATGGACACCTCCTAACACTCTTTGCTTTAAAGAAAAAGGAGCTTGAAAAGCTGCGCTCCTGGTTTGTGTAAATGCACAGCAAATGTTTATACTGAACAAGCATTCCACATCACTGAGTAATACCTCCTGCATTTTAAGACCATCTGAGGATAGTGAAAAATATGCGGTTGAATCAGAGTTTGAGCAGCGTCAGCAAGGAATACATTTCTTAATTTGTTCAACACACAGCCAAAATATAGGCAGCAAAAAGTTATACTGATGTGTTCTTCCTCCCCAGGATCTAGAAAATTACATTGTAATTATTTTGACACTGAATAATTGCATTCTTGCTGCTGCCAGTGCTAAAAAAAAGGCAGAAATGAACCTACAGTACAGAAACAAAACACAGCAAAGCTTTCCAACAAAATGGGAGTTTAAGCTCCAGATGAAGGTTGGAAATAAATGGCTGTTTCATGGAAAGCCTCTCTGCCACCACAGCATGTACTCTATCAAGGGCCCTCCTAATTAATAATTTGCCTCACAAATCCCATTAGTGTATAATGAGGGAACAAGTGCTATTAGTATGACATGACTGAGACGGTTATCTCCGAAGATGCAATACCCCCTGGGCTGGCTGAAAGGTTCCTCCTTTCCTCCTCAGCTTTTAGGACAAACACCATTATGATGTGTTGGGCTGTGCTTGAACAAATATCCACAGGTTTCTTTCAGGGTTTTTGTTTGAGACAGTGTGACTCCCCGTTTCTTGAGGTCAGAAGTGTGCTGCATTACTAGTGATGTGGCACAATGTGAAGAAACCTTCAGCGCGAGCATATTAATTCTCCCTCAGTGCAGCTCTCATTGCTGGAAGGTTAGAAAAATATACTTTTTGCGGATGCTCTTTCTTGCTCTCTCTTTCTCAGTTCTGCAACTCTACAAATTACGGCTTCTGCAATGCCTCAGGTCTCTCAACCTCCTGCTCCACTGCAAAATAAGATACTAAGATGAATGTGGCAGTAAATATCGTCACACAAGTGGATTCGTGATCTACTTTAGGCCGTCGCTTTGGCTCTTCTTAATATCAAAGAGGTTTAAATCAAGAGGGTAGATAATTATCATGCGGCGAGCATTGTCTTCCAGTAATACATCAAAAGGGTTTGAGAACACAAAGCTTATTTAAGATTATAATTTATGAGTGTTGCATTGTAATCCTGAAGGAGGAGTTATTTTATGAGGTAATCTCTACTCCTCTCTATGTATACATCTGGGGGATGCTAATTTCCTGAAGAGGCGAACACCATCAAGTGCAATTTAAATATCCAATAAAAGTCTTGATTGTTCTGGGCTTTGTGACTAAATTGACCCACCCTCTAAAATGTGAAATAGCATCATGTTGAAAAGAAATGACATGATGGTTTCTGAAATTAGTCAGTTAATACTTCTGGGGATGTTGTGCAAATCACAAACTAATGAGTGTAAAAGCAGATTTTCCCTCCTGCACAAATTCCACTTTATATTCGTCTTTCCTTTCATGCTGTGGTCTGAATGCCTGAGTGCAGCCACTACTGTTAAATCCCATCACGACTCAAAAGTCCTATCTCTCATGAGCAGAGCATAGAGAAGATGCCACAGATTAGTCCCCGAGTGAGAAGAGATTTTGATGGTCTGATTTATTTCGTTTGAGGCAGCGGCACTGAGCACAGCAGGGGTTCCTTTCTCTGCATATTATGCTCAAAATACTATAGCTGGCACACACATGCATGCATACGCACATACACAGCATGAAACTGTATTGTACATGTCACACACACACACACACAAACTTTTTGATCCAGGTCTTATGAAACATTTCTTCCTTTGTGAGACACCAAACAAACGTATGGGTCATCTTCACATTAGTAGTCAACACACATGCTGGATTTCTATCCATTATTTTCTCCTTCCAGACTGAAATATCTCAACAATTATTAAATGGATTGAATTAGACATTCATGATCCCCAGAGGAGGAATCCTTCTGTCCTTTCCTATAGTGCTTAGAAGTTTGTAATTTTGGGTGGTCCTGAGAACTATTGAATGCTATGAAATTGTCATCATGCTACCATGTTAAACTAAGATCAGTGTAAACATCTGCTTAACATCAGCATGTCATCATTGTGAGTATGTTAGCATGCTGACATTAGAAGTAGCTCAAAACATTATAGTGAGTCACCCCGCAGAGCTGCTGGCATGGCTGTAGGTTTGTGATCTAGCATTACTAGTTATAAGAGTTATAATAGGTCCTGTACATGAATTAGTGTCAAGTTACTATCACAGTGGAATATTAAGGTCCATGTAAAGTAAGAACAAATACGTGTTCTGAGTTTGTCAGACCAAAGAAGAAAGTGTTATTAACCACCCAGCTAAATTTGAATGATTAAAAATATCGACAAGTTTATGAAATTAGGTGTCAAAATTGGGTAAAAATGAGCAGCTCAGCTCCAGGACTGTCGGGGCGTTGTCCGCTGAATGTGTTGAAGCCACGCCCACTCATGGGAGCAGTCAAGCAGCAACTTTGAAGCGACTGAAACGTTTTAGATGAGTTCAAAAAATGATTAACTTTGAAACACTTTGAGTGAGATGAATTAATCTCTATCTCTCTGCTAGGGGTGCAGGGGTATGTTCAGGGTGGCCTCAGTGTGTCATCGAGCCGCCCTTTAGGACCGCCCAAAAAATGCTGGACTGAAAACTGATGAAAAACTGTTTTAACCTCTAACTCCACATTTCAGTAATATATCGTTCAAAGTCTTTTCACATGTTTTCAGCAAATATTTTCCAACATATTTAATATGTTTTGAAAGAAATCTCAGAATTGCCTTTACACGGACTTTAAGTTACCGGATACTGTTGTTTCTCTGGCCAGCAGCACCCAGAGTGTTAACAACAAGCCAGAAAAATGTTGTTGAAAATGTATTGAAATGTCTACAAATACTGGCTTCATATTCTTCATATTAATATTGCCTGGTTCCTATAATTTGTCACTTGTCCTCTTGATAATATATATTTTTCTATAATGGAGGTTTTTTCAGTCTTTGGTATACCTCTGTGTATATTAATGCAGTGCAAAATAAACTGTGAAAGTTGGCAGGCTATGGACTAATGTAAATGAGCTTCTTGGCTTTAATACATCCTATAAACATACGTTAAAATGTCAACACTGTTATTCAACTTAATGTTCTGTTAATTTAAATACATTCAGTCCAGTTTGAGAATGACTGCACCTCTATTAATCCCGTTATAAATTCCTCTGTAAATATGGCCTGCTCATTAAACAGGAGAGTCTGTGGCCACATAGTGACAGTCTTTGGTCTCTCAGCAGTCCAGGCATGTTTGTTCATGGACTGTGACTGTAAGCTGGTTTACTGTGTGCTGCAGGGGTGAGAGCCGCAGTGCACTGTAGCCAAGCAGAAAACCAGATGAGGTGCTATCACACCCTGATGAATGAAATGGGGCAGCAGAGTAAAACACATCTTTTCGCCATTGTCCATGTGCCTACTGCAGCAAGGCTCAAATGAATTTCTGGCCACGACAGCTGGAAATGCTCCAAACCTCGGGTGAAAGAGTGGTTGGTTCAACGCACAGTCAGTACACAATGAGTTGGAATGAACGGACATGAATGCACCCGACACAGAAGGAATCACAGCTGATTTCTGAGCACAAGTGATAGACTCATCTGGTTTGCTGTGAGACGTCGCTGTCAGGGAACATTCTCAAATACCTGAAATAGCCAGCCGCTGACATTTTCCTGAAGTTTCCCAGGTTGACATGCTCTCAAGATGGAGGCTGTTCAGAGCAATTTACTGCTTCTTCCTCCAACTTCCTGCTTTATATTTCCTTCCTTATCTACTAAAGAAAAGCCCATAACAGGAGGGTATATGACAGTTATAAAGAGCCCAACCTAACTGTATCTTCATTATTGCACATCTACTTCATCTCTGCCTTCATGGACAATTGATGAATCTGGTGTTATGCTGTCAGCAGGGGACAATATTCATCAGGAGAATAACGAGAAGGCTCCATACATGTCCAACTTCATCCTAATATGCACGAGGACAGTATGTCTTCTTCCCTTGGATGTACCATTAGGATTCAGCAGAGCTTGAAATTGCATATTATACAATATCTGTCTTTAGAAAGGCTGAAAAAGATTCACATAAAGAGAAGAACTCAGCCCTGTTAGTATGATAACAACCATAATTTATTATAGGGCGTGAACGGCCGTCCATCTTGGAGTTGATTTATGTCCGTCAATTCGGTCCTGCTCCACACATCAGGTGCTGATACGTGATTTGAGCTGAACCTTTACAATGACATAAAGGGGCTGTATGACACTGCCAAGCCCGAGGGATCACAAAGACACAAAATGGAGTAAGACTTCCTTTGTTTTCCCTGCACAGTCATTATACAAAATCTCTCAACCCTGTAACACTGACAAGAACAAGTGTTGGTGAGAAAATTGCTGCTGAATCATCAGAGAATGTTGCAGAAATACTTGAAACAAAGTTTGTGAGGGTGTCTTTGGAAAAAGAACACATTTCCTTTTTTCCTTTAGAGTTGTTAAACACATTAAATGGTTTAAAGACCACAGCATAACCCTAACTATACCTTTTATCATCAAGAAAGTGCTGCAAATTTGCATTTTTATCTGGATTTTTCATCTTATTTTTTCTCTTTTGCAAATACAAATGTTGCAGCTTGTTTCTTTGATTGCTATTTGCTCAGGAAGTAAAGAGCAACACCAAAGAATCTTTTAGGTCTGTATTGTTGTGCTAAATACGTTTAAAAAAACACACCAATCAATTTCGGCTTTTACAAAATGCAGTTTTTTTTTATCAGCTTTGAGATGATGCCAGTCCAAGCTGTGGAAGGAGAAAGAGGCAAACACAAGCCAAAATAAATGACGGGAACGTAACAAAAATAGCTGTCAGAGTATTTCACAGTGCAAAAAAATCTATTATATACACAGTGTCAGCTCATATTTACATGGGCATGAACATACAAAATATACAGAATCTGTCTTCCCCAAATCCAAAAGATTAATAAGACGTCTTACAGTGTAAACCACATCCAAGACAAATCACTGTTATAAAGATGAAGAGGAAAAATGATTTCATAGTAAAAAATAAATAACATACTTGAAAATTACAGAAACACGTGTAGCATAAAACCCACATCATAGCATGATGATGTCATTTTCTCATACTGATTGTCACTCTCTGTTCCTTCCTCGTACCTGTCCAGCAACATAGAAGTCACTGAAGTATTGCAATAGGTCCAAATGTCTGTTTCAAGAGAGACTTAAGGTATATGCAACTAAACTGCCACTTTACAGCTAGTAAAGATCTGCATCATTGACTTTGATAACTTGATTGCTATGACCTGATCTGTGAGTTTGCAGTGGTGAGGGGTTACAATTTCTGCCTTAATAAAACTCCAAATTAAATATTTGAAGGTAATTTATTTTTGTATGATCCTATTTATGTGGTTATATGCAGTGCATCTTTAATTATTTTTAACAATGTATGTCTAATTATATATTAAAGTATCATAAATAAGCTAATTAGTATAACTAATTATTAGAACCAACCGTTGTTGTATTGTCCAACATATTATAAAGATCAGCTTCAGACTTTTATTCTGTGTATGTGCAAATTTTGTCCTTTCTTCACTCCATAGGTCCATGAAAATACATATTTTAAAATGCAAACTTAAATTATTACATAAACATTGAGCAGACACTGACAGATGATAAAGAAAAATGTCATCTCGGAGAACCAATGTAAGGTTAAAAATATCTTAATATCTGGTGGTATTCAATTTTGACAGTAAATCCCATGAAAAGACCAAAACAATAAAAGCTACAGGGCCCAGCTGTTAGAAAACCCAATTGCTTAGCCTCAAGCTTCAAAAAATGAAGTTATCCGTTCCATTTTTTAAGATTTGCATCTTCATTAGGAAGATATCATCTTGATTCTTGTGTGACACAGACCAGCATTGTTGACTTTGTGTTTTCATGGAATCCATTAACAGTAACAAAAACGTATACCATATAGCCACAGCCTTATCTTTAAAGATGCTCCTGCTCTGTCTTTCCTTCTCACTTGAACAGGGAATTCTTTGTGAAAGGTTCAACAAACAAATCACAGCAGTCTGAGCCAGCTAGAGGCTTTATTGGCTATTGGTTTTTGGGTAATAAATGTTATTCTCTGGCTGAATTTAAATCTCTGTTATCAGATTTTTGGGATCCTAAGTAGTTCTATATATAAATGAAAGAGAGAATTTACACAACAAAAACTTTAAAATATTGGCTACTGACACGAAACAAATTCAGTGTGGTCTTTTTCTTGTATTCATACTTACGTACGCACTATGGCCATTTAGACTCTTAACGTCCATCTTCCACAATCTTATGACAAAACACCAGTAAAATGACAATAGACTATTATGTATTATGAATGTAATTAAGACAAAAAGACAATTATTAATGTTTGTTGTCTGTCCAAGATTGTGAGCAAGATGTGATCATGCCTTAAAGATATAAACTGACTGTGCAGATAGTATGATCTCATCATTTCATCTTCAGCGAGCCTGTACTTTCCCCCGGACACTTATTCATACAAGATGCTACAAAAATCATGAATCAATGTGCATGGAGACGGAATATCATAGATTAAAGGCATCAGGACAAAGGATGATTGTGAATAAAATCAGACAGCACAGCTTCGACACTCTCAGAGAAACTGCTTGTTTGTCAGAATCATTGGCACAACTGATAGCATATTTGACTCATACACAGTGAAACAACTCTTGTAGCTGTTCAACCTCAAAATAAAGTTTTTTATTCATTCATATATATATATATATATATATATATATATATATATATATATATATATATATATATATATATATATATATATATATATGTGTGTTTTTTTTTTTTTTTGTGCATTTAGCTTCTTCTTTTTGCTTTTCAGCCCTGTGATGTTCAGCATCAGCACAAATACAGCAACTGTAAAACAACAAAGCAGTCAGGAGTGCAGCATCACAGGACACACACGTAGCACATACTTAGGAATTGGCAAGAATAAAATATTAATAGAAAATAAAAATAAAATCCTTTTAAACATTTGAACATCTTTTTTTTTCTTCAAATGAAACATGGTGAACATACATTATGTACACAATTCCAGAGCTTCAAGCACAGAGGGTCTTTTGAAATTTGACCTCTATCATGGCACATACGATCAGGTTTGTGAAGTTTTTGAAGTGTGAGTGTGTGTGTGTGTGTGTGTGTGTGTCAGGAAACGGTATGCCCCTTCATAGCTAAGACCAACGTACAGGACCCTTTGGTATCGGTGAGGTAAGGAAGGATTGGTTCTTCTACTTCACCTTAAAAATCATCATCGTGACACCATCAAAACTCTTACTGACCTCCACCTCGTGTCAATCAGAACCAACGTCATCACCACAGTCACATTCAGCAGCATCATCATCTCGAAACAGACATCACAGTCACAGTTACTCCTGACTCCAGGCCGGCACAGGCCTCCGTCACTGTGAGTGTCTCTCACAGTTTAGCAGCTTTAGGAAGTGACACATGTCAAAAAGCAACTCTTGTCTCATGCCACAAGTTCTTGACATCAAAAGTTCTCAAAAAGCAGCCGCAACAGCAATGTAAAGTAAAATGTTAGCTTTCTGTAGCTAGTTCATCTTCGACCCAATGAGCTCTTTATTTCCAGACCCGTATTATCGTCCTGCACTGAACAAACCAGCCTCTGAGATTTTACGCTGAGATATGGTGGGCAAGACTGGATTCCTTTCTTATTGTACATGTCCGTTGCTCTGTTACTCTTCTTCGGCTGTTCCCACCACTACGCTCTTCGTCTTCCGTGTGACTGAGTGGCTCATGCGTATGTTTCTCCTGATTTTAGTGCCACCAGTTCAGAGTCCTCCGTGTGGCGCCCGTTCAAGTGTTCGCTGTTGCAGTCATGGTGGTACATGAAGGCGGGCACCTCGGTGATGGAGGTGGCTGTGTAGGACGTTGAGCGCATTGAGCAGTGGTCCTTTCGTCTCTGACCCCACTGGGTTTTGTACTGCATCCACTGTCTCTTTAGAGCTGCCTGCACCTGAATAAAACACAGACACGCACAGGTTAATGTTCATTTTCCTGGTCTAAATGTTGTCACTGTTTACCTTTAATCTTTGGGTACTCCATAAGACTTTTTTTGGCAGTTATTGTTTTAGTTGTCAGAGTTACACGTGACAAACATTTCTCCAAATTTTTGTCTTTTTTGCTTCTCTTTTCCACGTTCTCCACAAAATGATCATACCATACATTCAAATTTACATGCAAATCAGTACGCGGTTCCAGTGCAATGTGAGTAAGGCAGAGCCCATGTAAGCACCATCTCGTGACAATATTAATCCAAGCCTGGTGATCTTAACTGATGCAAGAGTAATTGCTGCAGCATATGTGGATCATTCAAATTTCAATCCCATTAACAGATGCCAGTTTGGAAATGTAAACACCAAAGTCACATTTTTTGAAATGTATCCAAGTTGTGCATGTGAGCGTTATAAAAGGACAGAAAGATGTGATCTATACTGAGCTATATTTTAAGGTTTAATCATGTTATTGGCATATTAATTCTCCCCTACATCTGTCATCTATGTCATCTACAAAATCCATTATTATGCTGATGACATATTGTAAGTAACCCTTCATAATCCCTTTATATAATCATTAATATGTGATTAGTGACTATATTGAGCTTTTAAAAAAACCTCCAAACTTCTAAATCAGAAAATAAGAAATGTCTTAAATATCTGACAAATTGCAAATGTTTTCAAAAGCTCTCTCCTGAAGATGGTTGCCCTTTCAAAAGTTTAGTTTAGACTGACAGCAACAAACTCAAACTTTTCACCCTTCAGAAGCCTAAATGCCTCAGAGAACTCGATGTCCCAAATTTTAGACTCCCTCCCTCAGTTCGCCCATGTTACCAATAAAGCTGAACAAAAGGAAAGCAACTCTGCACGGCTGCCTGCTGAGCGTTCAATAAATAAAAAAGAAATGTCACTTCAGGATGCACTATTCATATCCAAATATTTGAAAAGATTTATTACACCTGTCATACCTCTATTCTCAAATCAATCCAACACACTTAAGTTTCTCAACAGTAAAACATTTCGTGGTTTTTAGACAGAAATGAGTAAAAACCAGCATCTTTCTGTTGGCGACATGTTCTTAACCTGCAGTTTACCATTGTTAGTTAATATGCACCACTAAAGCACACTCAAAAACTGAGATGGTAAAGGCCATAACAGATTGTGTGCTCCTGTTTTATGTGTTTCTGTCCGAAAGCCTTTAATCTTTAAAATTCTAGTTTATATTAAGACAAATCAGTCTTTAACACAATTATCACAATCTTACATACCAGTGCACCTTAGACACTATTCTAATGTGGAAATACAGATTGGTTTCTGAACATAAAGGGTCTGTAGCTTTCTGGCTCTGCCTGGTAGCTAGCATGTTGTTGCTGCATGGGGCTTTAGAATAAATCTTTTGTTTGGTTTTGATGTTGACCTAAAATGTTGATGTGCCCAAGGTCAAATCTTCAGATATCTTTTTCTGTCCAACCAACAATCCAAACCCTGGTTATCCTGAATTTAAAGTCATATCAAACTTAATAAAAGCAAATATTAATATTAGGAGCAAATCTTCACATTTGAGGAGCTGGAGCCATTGAATGTTTGGCATTTCTACCCGATCAATAATCAATTGATTAATTGTACAGCTAATCAATTCAGCACTATGAATGTATGGATTGACAGACTGATTGCACAAGAACTGGAGTGTGAACTGATTTTCCTAAAAACGGAAACCAGAGCTACAATGCAACAGTACAATGTTAATCATTATATCCTGAATCCCCTAACAAAACTACTGAAGGTAATTAACACACAATAATCTAGTGATATACATTCTGACGCTAATTGTTATAACGAGACAGAAGAGCAGCCGGGGCTTACAGCTTCCATGTAGAACGTCGTGCTTGATGTCACAAATACAACATGAAAGCTGTTTGTCTCACTGACCCTACCTCACAATGAGGCCATTGAAGAAACAAGGCAGGTCTGTGCAGTTTGGCCTTGAAATCAAAAAACAGAATTGAAACCAGCCCCAGAAACCCGTGTCCTGATTAAGGGAGCTGAACCAGCCATTATGCCAGTGAAGCAAACAAATCCTGTCGTTCCCTTGTGATAATTTGCCTGTTTAGTTGTCCCAGCGTCACCCAGAAAGGGGTGCGACCTTTGTACATACGCTCTACACATTATTTATACTCCAGGTATTGTTTTTTTTTCCTTATTGTTTATCGTTTAAGGACATGTGTTTGTGTTCTGGCTGCTCATGTAGTATGAGTTAATAGCTGACCCATTTTCCAGGTTGAATGTACAAAACTCCACAATAGCTTGCTGGTTTCTCTGCGCCAGACACTTCATGCTGAGTATTTAAATCTGCATCTCTGCCCTGCTTTCTTCTCATGCAAAATATGAATATGAAATGACTCTTCATTGTTTCTATACAACAGATGATTTTGGCGCACAGTTTTTACAGTACAGCACAGTAGAATTAATACTAAAGCATATTAGCTTTAAAAACAAAGTCTGTAATTGTCTGATCTGTCTATTCACACCAGTATGGACCTGCTAAAAAAAAGCCTAATTCAACCTTTTATCATGTTTTGTTGGTGCTTTGCAGAGACCTTGAACTTGACAGCATCTGTCACATAACGAGTCTGCGGTGCCATAAGCTCTCCGCAATGCCATTAACCCCATATCTGAGTTTTGACGGAAATCAAGCTCATTCGCTTGGAGAAAGTGTTTGAACCAAGTTAAGGATGGTCGCAGTCAGACAGCTGCAGACAGACTTAGAAAGGCTGACAGGAGGACTTGAAAGGAGAGTCAATTTCCAGCTGGGGCTTGGAAACCACACAGTCATTTATAAACTACGTCTTGCTCTTCACCTGACATGACCCTTCAGCTTTTACTGCTGCAGCACCAGACTGGTCTCAGAAGAGACAAGCAGCACAGTGCTTTATAACCTGTTACAATTGGACTAAGGACAGATGTAGCATCTCTGTGAAATTTCAACTATTTTACTCAAGTATTTAATACAAAAATCAAACTTTGAGTCTGTGTTTGGATCACTTCTTGATATGCTATCATGTACATGGATGTACAATGCCAGATATCTGACCTGGAAAAAAACAAATATGAAAAATGTTTTGCCTGATGGAGTCTGATGTCTCATGCTTAATGTCATAAGCAATGAGCGGTTTTATTGCTCCATGACTGAACAGCTAGAGCAACATGTGAAGGTTGACCTTTTGTAAAAGCCACACATGGTACCAAAAGGGGAAACTTTCAAGAACACGTATTCTTAAAGGTATAGTTCAACGTTTGGTCAATTATACGCTTTGCTGCTGAGAGTTACGTTACCATTCTCATGTCTGCCAAATAAAGCTGGAGCCAGGAGATGTTAGCTTAGCTTAGCACAAAGAGTGAAAACATGGGGAAACAGCTAACTTGGCTCTGCCCAAAGTAACAAAATCTACCAGCACAGCTAGAGTAATGAAAGAAAATCTGCCTTTGGACAGAGCCAGGCTAGCTGTTTCTTCCTGCTTCTAGCCTCATACTAAGCTAAGCTAACTGTCTTCCAGCTCTAGAGTATAATCACCTGAAAATAAGAATCATTATGTTTTTGTTGCTTCATAATGAGCCTTTTTTATCTACAGACACCACAGATCCACTGAATCTGCCATGTTGAGCCACCATGTTTCTCTGTGCACTGCTCCATAGGGAGCCAATCTGCTAATATGCATAAATACATGAACAGTGCTTACCTCTCCATTGAAGAAGCAGAATATTGTTGCCACCAGTAATCCCTTAAAAAGCAAAACAAATAAGTGTAATTAGCACCTTTTGTTTTTTATAAAAGTAATGAAATACAGAGAGGATGTGATGGATGTGATGGAGCAATGTAATCTCTATCCAGTTAGTGAATGAGCTGACTGTCTACAGTACCTTGAAATTTTACAGCTTGTCTGCCTGTTGTTTAATTAAGTGCCTAACTGTTAGTTAAATAAAGTTAATGGAGTGCCTAACTGGTTCTTTAAATGGTATATCAGCAGGGAATCACATAAATCAATCACAACTGTCACACGGCAGAAAACAAGACTTTAATAGGTGGAAACTTTCAAGCAAGCCAAACATCTGAATCTCGAGCCTGATGGGAGCCAAGGGAACTGACAAATGCTGAGAGTTAGGGATTAGCAAATAAATATTACTATCAGCTATTACTTCCAATATAAATGGCACATGGATTGTAAAGTAAACAGTTTTTTTCCCTTCATCAGTGACCCTGTACAAAATACCTCAGCACACAGAGGCAGTAAAACAGCACTTTCTTTTGAATTCACTGCTGAATTACCTTGAAACTGATCTACTACCTAGTAACTGAATGGAAGTTCTGATTAATGCAGTGTCTTGGTGTCAGCTCAGTGCCTACCTGGTAGTGCATGAGTATGTGCATGATATACTCGTAGACCTCCCCAGCTAGCCGGTTCTCTGGCCTCCAAGGGATAATGACAAACTGTATTCCAAGCAGGGGCACCAGGATCAGGGTGGCTCTCACTGCCTTCATGTACATGTTGGACTCTGCGCGGTGTGTGTCTCTCAACTTAGTCACCAACACTCTTATAATATTTAGTAAAAAGAAAAGGTTCACCTGCAGAAAAAAAGATTTAAAAAAGATAGAAGAATATATTTTCTTATCTTCTATGTTTGAAGAATTCAAATTTCTGCCAAAATAACAAACCAATAATAAGATTTCTCACTTTGATATCATATATGTCTCTTTTAATGTGCTGAAACAGTGAATTAGCAGACTTACAAGAAGCGCTGCCACTATAGGACCATGGACTGCGTAGAGCAGATGGGTTTCCACACTCATCCAACAGCTACAGAGGGAAAAAACATATCAGTCAGAGCTGTCTGCTGCCCAAAATACACATGCACACACACATTCAAAAATATGCACTTGTATGGATCAGCACGCTCTCTGCCGCACACAGACAAGCACGTATGTAAACATCTCCTGTTTATTTGCAGAGGTTTCTGGAACATTACTCACTTGTCATCGAAATACTTTTTCCTTGCCACAGCGTGGATGGATGCAGGCACAAGAGGAAAGCCTTGGACAGGAAAAAGATGCCGGCCATATGAGGTCTTGAGTGAATTTAGTGAAATTCATTTGTCATAAATGTGTGGTTAGCTGTGTGGTCAGCTGTTTTGCTGGTCATAGACCTACTCATCATATTACTTACAAATATATATTATTGGATAGCAGATCAACTTTGACATCCTCATTTCTACAAACTTTCCTATCGTACTTTTATTATTGCAACCATAAAAACAACACCACATGGTAAATTTCATGTAGCAATTGTGTCTATAAAAACCCACTACGTTCTGGGCACACATTTGCTTTTGACTTTTCATTTGGCTATAAACACATGAATCCTTGTACGCTCCATTTTCAGATGCCACTGAGGCCCTGCGGCATAACGGACACAGATGGACCTAACTAACTGGCTGCCACGGACACACACACAAACACACACATACAGACGACAAAAACAGGCCTCAAGGTTATCCTCTGATTTTTAATGACGACGATTTAGTTTAAGCGCCTACTTGTTTGACAGACAATTTGCACCCATTATTCCTGTTTTGAACAAGGAGGAAAGCAGGATCGCACTACGCAATAAACGACAGGAGGGCCAATAAAGCTGTCAGCATGTCCAGGTTGACGCACTGTACGAGGGTTGGGTGGATACGAGTAAATTGTGGCTTGTTAAATTGCTATTCTGTGAGTTTTCAAGCTGTGATTGAATCCAGTGAGGCCAAACAAAATCAATCTTTAAAGATAGACAATAGAGTAAACACACAAATAAAAAGAACACAACCAAAAAGTGTTTTGATCAAATGCAGACTGAAACTCACCCCAGCCCAGGAGGTAGTACCAGTGCAGATGCTGCTCCTCTGCAAACACAGCCACCACAATGAGAGTGTGCAGGTATATGCCTTCACAGAGCATCCAGAAATAATTGCAGCCCAGCATGTACATGTGGAAAAAGTGCAACACTTTACAGCCAACCTACAGAGAGAGAGAGAGAGAGAGAGAGAGAGAGAGAGAGAGAGAGAGAGAGAGAGAGAGAGAGAGAGAAAACAGAGATATTTGTAACTTGTTTTGTCTGTTTTCGACGCTACATAAAAATATACCTATTAAGATGATTTAAACACTCCTGACATCATCTCAGCAGGACACAAAAAAAGAGTTGAGAGGATGTTTCTGCACTCATGGCACAAAATCATTAGGCAGTATTAGCCTTTGGAGGCAGAGAGGATGTTTATTCATTCATTCCCCTCTGGAGGTGAGCCAAGATGGAAATGATGATTTTTCTTTGTATTTGGAGCGCTCTTTGATTGCGTTTGGCTCACTTTGCCTGAGGAAAGAAAAAGCCATTTCCTCTAGGTTCCTTATAGGACCGTAGGAGTGCAGTTTTCCATTTATGCATCCAATACAGTGCAACAAGATGACAATGTCATTATATATTCTATCCCTTTGATTGAACTATTATTATAATTTTTTGAAAAAGATGACTTTGATGACACATATTATGTAAATCCACAGTCTACTAGTGCTATAATTACCAAGACGCTTATGGATGTGCCGTAAGCTATAATTCTGTTAATGACTGCTACACTCTCCGAATACCCTGGCTATACTCATGTCTATTCGAAAAGTCCCCTTCTCTCTAAAAAACAACTTTTATTTCACGAAAGTTAATAGTGAGTTAGTATAAAGTTGTATGAAACCCAAAATGTTCCCTCCTAGGGGCCGATCAGACAGAGATGGTTCTCTACAGGCACAGCCGCTTCAAAAACGGTTTGGCAAGGTGTGTTGGGCAAAACAGCTGGTGCATCTGTGGAGTGGGACTGTGTGTGCAACAAGGCAATCAAATATCATTAATACCGTTAGTGTACTTTTGGATGAGGAAGGGGAAAATTCCCTAAAAAGCAGAGGTTTTGGGTTCATGATATACTAAATAAATCCAACAATTTGATGAAGACACCATCTCATGTGTTGTGTTGTGGTAAAGTAATAAAACCCACCTCTTGCTTAACTTGATGTTTCTGCACGTTTAAAAAATGCTAGAAAAACATAATGCGCGGTGCAATAGAGAAGCACACATCAAGCATGCAAGCAAGCACCACAGGAAAACAATAGTTTTGCTGGTGGTACATTTATAGTGACACATTTTGGTGTGATTCCCCGATTTGGCTTTTGTCACCATCATTCACATTTTAAAATAATATTTTTTTCACATTTTGCTGATTCTGCTTACAGAAAAGTTATTGTTGTTCCCGATGAAATCAAGTCCCCAAACAAATGATAAAGGTGTCCCACAAGGATCGATATTGGGCCTCCTGCAATTTACTCTGACTGTACCCCAAACCAGATTTATTTTAATTGCCTCTCTTAATAATTCAAATCTTGTTTTGTACTACAAAAAGACTAAATGTTTGCATTTCACAAGAGCACAAACTCTTGATGTTCCTACTCCAATCCATGCTCTCAATGGAAATCTAATTAATACAGTGCATCATTAAAAATACATAGAGGAACATGGTTAGACAACAGATAGTCCTACAAAACTCAACTTCATTCTTAAAATTTTAATTGGATTCCTTTATGGGAAGAGAGTTTATTTCTCCTTTCAAAACCAAAAAAAAAATGGTTTCGACTGGCTTCAGGTAAAATGATAATCACTACCAACAAACAAATTAAAATTATTTCGTTCCTCTGAGCGATTGCCAATGTGTTTAAAATCATTTTTGGGATTGTTTTAATTATTTAATTATGCAGTTTGTGTAATCATGTAGTGATTAATTGTGTGACAAAATTGTCTTGTCTTGCAAAAGATCTTAATGATAGCTCCTGAATAAATAAAGCTTAACCTTTTAACAAATGTGTTTCTTCTGATAAGTACTGAGTTCATTGTTTTCTCTGAAACACATGGAGAACATAAACGGGAGAAACCCTCATATGAATATACTTTTGATATATTCACATTCCTGAGTAAAAAGAGCATGCATGTGATATATAATTCAAAGATGCTGGCATTGATATTAACTGCTGCTCTCTTAGCTCAAAACACACATCATTCATTCACTTCTAAACTTTTACCCATATGTCGCTCCCTACCTTTCCTACATTTCTCTTTCCACTTGAGGAATCTCCACTATAACAGACATGGAGTCATATCAGTAAGCACAGAGTTAGATCACTCACTTCTTACAAATTCACAAGTGTTTTTGTGTGTTTTGTGTTTTGCGAGGTTTGTGTAAAGTTACCGACAATGTTCTGGTTTAAAAATCAAGCCACTATAGATCATGTAGATTTTTCTCATGTTTTCAGCCTCCTCCTTGGTTTGACATAAGCTTCGGGGATTCACTCCCCCACACTGCTGGCAGGCCAAACTAGACTCTGTATTGCCACACCAGAGAGAATACAAAGAGCTTGTTTTCTCTGTGAGAGCAGATCTCAACCACAATCCACCATTCCTAAATCACCAGTGCAGAAAACAGGCTCATAAGTTTCACTTTGGCAGCACTAAATTTCAAAATGTTTCCCAGGAGACACACGTGAATCCCAACCAGTGGTGCTCATGATTACTTTTTCTTCTTCCTCTTGAGAAGACAGGCCACGGTGACCAGTTCTGTTTTGACATGTTGCATCAAGTTAGCACAACTTGACAGTTCTATGTCGGAAAGTAACAGATTCAACACAAACCTTTTTGACGAATGGCGAGGAGAGGCTTAAACGCGAGCCATTTCACAAAAAAAAAAAAAAAAAAAATTCCTCACATTAATGATGATGGCTGTCATTCCTGGCTGCTTCTTGGACCCATTCAGAGATGGGATGTGAATAAAGACGGCGGTCAGGATGAGCCAGACAGATTTGGTGAATGCATGAAAAGGAGCACCCAAAACCCAGCTGAAACCTCCGCTGTCTCCTGGATGTTTCTAGTACTTTGTCTGGCCAGAGATGCTACGCCTGAAAGCCGGCTGGAGCTAATGGGATATGCACAATCAGCCAACTCCTACAATCCTATCTGTGTTTTTTGTGGCAGTTTGATCATCTGAAGTTCTTTTTTGTTTTGTTTTTGAACATTAACATATTGGGCGGATAAAGGTTTTTAGTAAGTAGGCAATATTCTGACAGCTTTTTTATCAACTTGAACTTTTAGAGCCTGAATGTGTTTAGTTTTACTCAGTTCTACATAAAAGGAAAGAAATGATCATTTTTTTAAGTTGTAAAAACTCTGAAATAACAAACTTTTAAGAGGCAGCAAGCACTGAGTTGAAAGGCTGTCATTATTTTTATTTCCAAAAAGGATGGTTCTTGAAAAGTAACATGTGAATTTATGTTTAGGCCTGATAGTGAGGCATTCCTACGAGACAGATTTATCATCCCTACCAAAGCAGACCTCAGGGTTTCAAAGAATTCACATAATGCATTCAGTGTAGCTCCAAATCCCTGACAGGAGAATGTGGGAGAGGGCGAAACCTGTTGACCGTGTGACACTGCCAAGATATGGCACAGTGAGATGAGTTACTAATTAGAATATACTTAAAACTCTATAGTACAAACTTATAAATATTTAAAATGCAAAGCAAATCAATTAAAATTTCTTCTTCCTCGCATTGCCTCGTCTAGTAGAGGAAATTAATTCTAAAAATTTCATTGACATTTTTTTCTTCCATGCAGTTTTATTTGGCTTAACATAAATTATGAATACATTTGTATCTCGTTTCAAGACAGTGAAACTAATCCTCCTCTTCACACTGTACTCTACTAAAATGGCACTTCATCTGGCACTAGGGATTGGCAGCGCCCACCAATTTGATCCAGACTGAAATATCTCTACAAATATTGGACTATAAAATTAGGTAAAGACAGTTACGTCCCGCTTAGGATGAACTGTAATACTCATGTTCCAATAACGTTTCCTCTTTAGTGCCAAAATATTCCATGTTCAATATTTTCTCAGTGGTAACGACATTTCTGTCAGTCTTAGCTAACTATTCTTAATGTTTTGTGCTACCTAATTAGCAAATGTTAGCATGCTGATATGCATATGATAAACATTTAACATGGCTGTGCTCACCGGGTTTCTGTTCACCACTTCAGGATTATTGACCACTGCTACGAGGTAGATTATGGTGAGGGCTGAATTGAGCACGTAGGAGCAGAAGAGATTCTTGTGTAGGGTGATCCTTTGGCAGCTCAGGCTCCTGTACAAAGAGAGATTGATTTAATAACATGCTGACATACATGGCATGTTGTAAAAAAATTAACTAAAAAACTTATAGAAATTGGAAATGAAATCTCTTTTGGCACAGTAAAAAATAAGAAACCTACATCTGATGGAGTAAACAGGTGAAAAATCAACTCATGATTGGCAGATTAATAGTTTAATGAGGTAGGCAGATGTTGCAACAGTCTGTGAAATATCAAATAATTGAGATTCTTTCTTCTGAGATCATTTTTTGTGGTTGGTAAAAACTCCCTCCCCCAATGAGCTTTGTTGCCGCTAAATAGTCCGCACTGTACATGCTAGAAAAGCTGTTAAATAATGCATGATGGATCCCAGGGGAGCTTCCTCATTAACTTGGCTGGCCACTCAGAATTAATAGAATAATGAAATGCTTGACCGGCAAAGTGAAAATAACTATTAGAATCAAAATGGTTACAAGTCATTCATATCCAGTAGCATTTGTCATAGTGGTTTAATAATGTTTTAATTTCAGGGCAGCAATCAAATATACTGCAGCTCACTGAGTGTTTAAAGCTGAATGAAATCTTGCAGCAAATATATTTTGCAGAATATAGCCTCCTATAAATATGTCCTCTACACTTTAAGAAGTTATATACTTTTACTGTTCATGGCCAATTTTATCTTTGATGAGTCATAAAAACCCCAGAGACCCGTTAAAAACAGGAAGAGTGCTAAATTTCCTTAAGCCAGGACAAAGCGGCATGTACAACTGCACATTTTCACTGTCTTAGGAGGAGGCCATGGTTGTCTCCAACAGAAAAAAAAACTTGTTTTCTCGCTTCAGCTCCAGACATAAAAGGAAATGCAGGAGCTGTTGAATGCTTATATACAAGGGGTTTTTATCTAAAAGGCGATGTCAAAACACAGGCTGAATCCTTATGGCAGCTTTGTCATACGTCCTAACATCTTCAGGTCGGCCCCTCAACCACCTCTGTTTTTCCAAGGCAAGCTAGAATATTTTTATCTGGGAATCCTGACAGTGTTGATGTAGAGTTGTAAATAACAGACTAGTGCAGCTGTACACCATCACATTCCACTGTAAGATTCACATCTGGATCTTATAATACAGCATTAAGCCTCCAATATTTTAAGCGTTTTGGCTATAAATATGGCAAGTCATGGTTAAAATGAATAAAGAAATAAAAGATTTTCTAGGCCAATAACCTTGTTACTTTATTGAGATCTTAAATTGTTAGGACTTTGATCTTGATGAATTGTGAATGTCCCGCTGAGTTTCTATGTATCTGACTTAAGAGTTTGAGTCTCAGCGGGTCATGGGGTTTCACGATAATGCACCTGCCCTAAACACTGCTAGATTTATGAGTGTGTATAAAACTTTGCAGTAAACTGAGGGTCTCTTACAAGATCTGTTTTAGATAACAGCTGCACTTAGGAGGTCAACACCCTTCAATGTGTCACATTTTACAACTGCAGCACTCAAGAACAACAAGGCCAACGAAGCAACTTTTCCAAATATTATTAGAGAACATAAAATATATATATTTCCCTCCTAAAGGCTCAATTTTCATGTATCCTCGCAGACCTATTATGCCAAAAATACAAATGTTTATTAGGTTCTTTGCTTCATGGAGATAAACTATATTTTCAACAAAGTGCAGTCTTTTCTCAGCCTTAATTATTTCTAAATTTCACATACATTCACTGAATATTAGACCTCCCTTCCCTTAACCACTTTGTGATTTTGAACTCTCGTCTAATTGAATTTCGACAGCAGTATCTCAATTAATTGTGCAAGTTTCCCCTCTGGGATTAAGCAGTACGTTGGGATGAACAACCTTAATGTGCAATGCACTCAGGTGCACACGTTTCAAGTGAGAGCAAAGCACCATCGCATTCGATGGTCGTCACAGCCCTCCAGTTTTGAATCTTAAATATCCATGAAATAAATGTGAAGCACAAGGAAACCAAGTGAGCATGAAATTATCAACGGTTAAGTTGTGTTTAAATGACACTCAGGACAAACTCAGGTCAACAGTTTGGATTAATTTGTGACAGCAGTGAAGATACTAATATTTTGAGTTTTTAGATTATATCATGTGCCTCAGAGCAGCTCTATGAGTGAATACATAATCAACATTATAAAATGTAACTGAAAAACTCATTTCCACTGACACATTTTCTGTGTTGCTATGGGGCAAGTGTGCAGAGTGAAGATTTTGCTGAGACCCAAGCACTGCCCGCAATGAGTAATGAAATGGCTGGAGGAGACTAGTGAAACCATCTGTGCGCCTGTCGGATACACTGATGATAGTGATAAGATGATTGAGCCTTTAAGGGTATAGCTACAACCAATTAATCATCCCATGACAAACTGTATCAGCCATTTGCACCATGTTAACCATTTCCAAACATTATAATGTACATTATCAAACCAATAACAGCAACAGATATGATTCTCATATGGTTAACATCTTATATGAAAGGCAAGAGCCACTTTTAATCACACTGAATCCATTACCTGAAGTAGAAGAAGATGGCCAGAGAGATGAGCAGGGAGGCTATGGATAAAGCATGACCCACAATGGCCATGTAAAAGAGGATGAACGCTGACTGTGAAAGAAAACACAGACAAACCGGACTGAGTAAAATCAAATAATGTGTGTAGCATTTACATGTATATGTAGCATTAAAATTGAGCTTAAATGAAGATATACAGAAGAAATACAATGTTTTTGTTACAATATTTTGTGCCACAATAAGTTGCTCGCTAATTTTCAGTTCATGATGCATTTTATGGCTCAAATGCATTCTTTCACAGTGACGTTGGTTACGTTTTGCACAACCCTCATCAGTAAATAAGAAGCCTTGGGTTTTGCAAGTGGGATCATTTATGTGTTGAGCACCTGTCCTGTTATGCTGTTTTATTCATCAACTTAATTCTTGAAATATGAGTGCCTGGTCACAAAGTTTTGTAACAGAGTTAATGAAGCACCCACACAAGTAATCAGACAGGTTTCAAAAGATCACTAAGTTAAAACTGTATTATTTAAACCAATTATTCTGACGTCAAACTGTCCATCATGACCTCTCACAGAACTTTGGTACAGCAGATTGAACCTGAACTAATACAATAAACTAATCGAAATGCAACAATATCTTATGATGGACAGGATGAGGACTGAATTTAACATTTTCTTTTGTTTTCATCGTCAAGTAACTTGTATCAATAAAATACTAACTATGGGCTTGTTTAAAAAATGTCTTATCATTGTTTGTGTGTTGCAAAGCTAGTGGATAAAATATTAAGTTTGAAATAAGACCCAGGATGAAACATCAAAGTCATTTAGCTATTGTAAATCGTCTGAATCTACATAATTTTAACCTGCAGGAATGAAACCAACAACTTTAGGGAATACAGATACAGTACATACTAAGTAATAAACTCTGATAAATAGCCGGTGAAGAGAAACTAATTGTTAATTGGAATAATGAAACAGGTTGGCCGTAGATTAGCCAAATTATGCATACATGAATGAATAAACAATGCTTATCTGCTGTTGGTGACAGCAAAATGATATTATGAAAACGTACGGTCAATACATCTTGTAAAGGATACAACTACACCAGTATTTTCACATCCCAGTTGATTGTGTGGCCCTTACTCGTGAAAAAAAAGAATTAAAAGCTCAAGTTGGCATCAACTCAGTCTCATCAGAAAATCCTGGAATGTTTCTTTAGGATCATACTGCTGAGGCTGGTTGTTTCAAAGTTCCCCGAAGCTGCGAGGCCGAGTCAGCAAAGATCAGGATTCTGTGGTAACAGATGGAGCGACTGATTTCTGTTTCTCATCGATTAGCAGACTTTGAGTCCCAGGTTTGCCAGGACAGCTGTTCCAACTGCGTAGTAACTGGGTAGTTTTTTTGCAAATGTTTGTCAAAGGTTTGTTTACAAGTTGCCCTCATTTGCAAATGGCTATCTTCTTTTTGGAGAGTAGAATACAGTAAATAGTTTTTTGCTTTTATTTTCTTGAATATTTGCGGTTGTCAAAATTGGCAAATATGGTCCCAGTAAGAAAGAGGGTGTTTAATTGTTGCCATTACAAATAGAAAACTGGAAAGCAAGAGGGAAATTTAAGCAATCAAAATATACAAAGTGTGAAAATATGTTAAAAGGCACTTCATGGTTTGAAGTGCAAATGTTGATTTTGTGTATTAATTAGTGTGAAGTATAATTTGGTACCGTGTAGTTTCACATAATCAGCCAATTACTGTTAACTTGTAGATAAATAGTTATGGGTTTCATAAAAACATTAAAACGCTTTCAGTTGTCCATATTCCGTTACCAAGGACATTTTTCCAGCAAACACATTCATGATCACACCTGAAAGGTGCAAAGTCAATGGTTAAAACACAATAAAGTAAAAAAAAAACAGATGTTGAAAGATGTGAGATTATATAGCAAGAGTGGCAGTTTAAGACCTCCAGTATTTTCTGTAGTCATATACTAGGGATAATATTGATTCAAACGTATGACTAATCTGTGAACAAGTGTATATGATTTGCAGTGCTGATTAAAAATCTCTTATTATCCATGTGTGTGTCTCTGATGTCCTTTCTGGCAAAATTTAGCTCTGTGTCCTGGTCTGGTTTCCATGAAGGAAACCTTGTCTGTGGCTTGGTACAGTACCCTGGTGCTGTGGGAGATAAGAGGGTTGTTAATACGTGATGGTGTCAACATGAGGAAATTTGTAGGAAGACGCCTTTGTTCACGTCTGTGTTTTACAACCTGAGAGACAGACAGATGCAAATGCCAAGTCTGTTTGAACAGTAAAACAATACCTGCTTTACATGGCTATCTGTGAGATAAGAACTCAACACTATCTTGCAAATAAACAAATGCCTCAAACTGGTGTGGCATAACAAAAGCAGAATTTGCTTTGGACTTTCACCTGATTCTTTTGTGATTTCACCTTGTGTATTTGCATGTTAGTATCTACTTCTAAATATTCCTGTAGAGCTCAGTATACCAGAGTAATGTGTCTTGGAAATAAAATGCCTATTAACGATGATGTCTGGTACAATATTTATGAGCAACTACTTCAAAACTACATATTTCCAGTTTCTACATTTTCTCCTATCTGGCCACACCTCAACTCCATGCAAAAACAAGAAGATTATGCTGACCCATCACACAGTGGCCACCATGAAATAATTGTATGATAGCAGGCTACTTTTTCTTAAATTAATTACCTTCAACTTTGCTGTAGTGTTTTCGTTGCAGAGTGTGTAGTTGGACCAAGTCCTGTTGGTATCCGGGTGGCGAAACCACTGCCCGTCCTCCCCACAATACTTAGTGGCCTTTTCTGAAAGCAACAGTTAAGCAATAAATGCAGATTCTTTGAATCTGCGTACATGCATTTAGTTTCCGTTAGCCTTCGTGAATAATTCGTCCTTAAAGTAATTAATATTTCATAGTTCTTGAAAAGCAGTCAACAGAGCATCAGCAGAGTCTTATCGCTCACCTGTGGGGTCGAAGTCGGGGAAATAATTGGGGCAGTTTTGAGATGTGTATGTTCCCGCTGGAGTGTCGTCCCAACACAGCCATCCATCCCAATTACGCTTGCAGTGCAGCCCTGTGAGCAATACAGCAACAGAGAGAGATGAAGATCGGCAGAGGAGAGGTGTCGATTAGCTCAGTTGGTAGAGCATCCACCCCATGTACGAAGGCTCAGCAGCGGCCCAGGGTTTGAATCCGACCTGCGGCCCTTTGCTGCATGTCGTTCCCCATCTCTCTCTCTCCCCTCATTCCTGTCACTTTTCAGCTGTCTCTATCAAAAATAAAGCTTGAAAAGGCCAAAAAATATCTTTAAAAAAAAAAAGTCTCTACCTGATTTGTTGTAAGGAGGATCTCGATTCATTTTCTCGAAGCATTTGTACTGGCTGTCAAGGATTTTCTTCCTCTTAATTTCCTGCTCTTCTGGGTTAACCATGGGACTGACCGTGACCTCGTCCGCTGGCTCTTCCTCAACGTCCTCTGAGAGCTGGGCGGATGCCTTCATTTTATTTTACACACACACACACACACACACGCACACACACACACACACGCACACACACACACACAAGTCTTTACTAAAGAGAGCACATTACTTCACTGCCTTATCTTTGACAGTACAGTACAGTCAAAAGATAGATTTAATCATTTTCCCAAAAACAACAGTAATTTTTCAGCCCTGAGTTCATGGATTTTAAAAAGTCAGGGATACACCCTTATCCCTAGTGGAAATCCTTGATACTTCTATGTGAGGCTGTAAAATCTATGCTAATGTATGATACTGTATATGGGCTGTGGTTTTGCGGAAACTATATGTTTGCCAGAATTTACAGGAAAACCCAGCAGCGCTGGTAAGCTTAGTCACCAAGAACGTCTAATGTCTAATGTCTAATGATCGTCTGATGAATAGCTTTTACACAAACATTACCTTTGACTTCTCCTTAGTGTTGACAGCACACAGTGTGTAGTTGGTCCATGTCTTGCCGCTCTCTGGATGCCGAAACCACTGCCCGTCTTCTCCACAGTACTTAGTTGCCTTTTCTGAAAAGAACAAGTATGTGCTAAATATACACAGTGTGTAAGACATTCTCCAAACAGTTTCCACTCCTCTATAAATCTGTGCAACTGTGTCTATAAACCTTAGTCCAATTAGATTTATTAAATCATTCATCCTTAAAGCAGTGACTGTTTTATAGTTAATCGCTCAGTAGAAGATCAGAAGAGGTTAACTAGATTTCAGAAGAACTCTGAACTCTTGAGCCTCGCTGCTCACCTGTTGGGTCGAAGTTAGAAAAATAATCAGGGCAGTTTTGGGAGGAGTAGGTTCCTGCTGGAGTGTCGTCCCAGCACAGCCAGCCATCCCAGTTACAACTGCAGTACAAACCTGCTACACAAAAACGTTATTACAAATGTTTACAGGCCTCTTGTATGTTTGTCAAACATGAAATAAAAGAGTGAACCCACGAATAACTAATTAAAATATTTGATGGCAGAGTAACCAGTATTATCAATACCTGATTTGTTGAGTGGTGGATCGTGATTTATTTTCCTGAGGCACTTGTCTTCATTCACGAGGATTTTCAGTTTCTGAAAATAGAAAAAAAAAACATAAGAACAAAGCGAGGATCAACTCCTGACAATGTCAGCATTGATTATTAGTAATCTGCCGGGTGCTCACAACTGTGAAGTAGTAAACACCAGGTGAGCGCAAGGTGTTAAAGAAGTCGAACTGGTGAAGTTTAGATAAGGGGGAAGCCTCAGGGCTTACTTCAGGCACACTCGCACTGAGCCAAGGAAGTGGTTAAAACACTCTTCTCAGTACGTTAGGGGTCATTAAAGTTAAAAATCACAAAAGGAGAATGCAGGAAAGGGCTGGCATTCTGCTTCTGTGATTTTTAATGGTCTGAAGTGAGCTGAAAGGTTTTCTCTTTTTCAACAATAATCCCTAGTAACCATAGCTCTTGGTCAAAAGTTTGTAGAAGTTTAACTACAATAGTAGACTAATAGAAATAAAGAGACCTGCAGTCAGTATAACATTGGAGATTGGAAAAACTTCAAACCAAAAACCAACCACAGGTGCATTTCTTTATTTAGGTGTTTTCAAGCTCACATCCAATCAAACAACTGCCTCAGAATGTCCAATGTCCAAGATCCATATTTTGTTCTGACAAGACCTGTATGAAGCTGTTCCCACAACAATAAAATATGAACTTATAATATGAACAGAAAACACAGATGATATTCCCCACATGATAGTAAGCATAAAAAAGTTAGCATAAAATAATATTTTCCTCCCACAAGTTGCAAGTAATGGTGCAACTTATTTACTAATCCTTCCTGGACCAGATATAAGCTAATAATATAATATAAAAAGGACATAGGACATGAGGACATAGTGATCTCTCACCAGCTTTCCACTTGACAACATTGCTGAGTTTGGTGAGGCATCGTTGGAACACCATTGGTCTCTGTTGTGGTGGACAAAGGTTTGTTCACCTCCACCAATGTGCTACCATAACTTATTTATAGAACTATACTTTCACTTCTGTGGAAACTGTTGTCTCCTAAATCCAATTTGTGCCTTTATAATGGATCAAAATTCATCTGCTCTCAAGAGAGAGGTACTGTAGTAGTAATCAGAGTTCTTTTGAATATGAAATTTGGCCTAATTCTCCTGTAATATACTGTATTTAAATTTATAATTGTGAAAAAGGCCACATTTGTATGGAGACCCAGTAGTATTGGTAAGCCTTGTTACCAAGAATCTGTATGCAAAACTTGTGCGATAAATCCACAAAGGATACATCAACAATAGTGCTCATTACCCTCAGCCTCTTCTCATGGGTGGTTGCACAGAGTGTATAGTTGGTCCAAATCTTGCTGGTCTCTGGGTGGTGGAACCACTGACCATCTTCTCCACAGTACCTAGTTGCCTTTTCTGAAAAAAGAGCATTGTGTGATTAAATCTAGTTTCTTTCAGTCAACAGAGGACTGATGGTGAATTCATCATGAGAGGGTAACAAGATATCAGCAGAGCCTCACTGCTCACCTGTAGGGTCAAAGTCACTAAAATATTCAGGGCAGTTTTGGGAGGCGTAGGTTCCCGCTGGAGTGTCGCCCCAGCATAGCCAGCCATCCCAGTTACGACTGCAGTAAAGACCTGCATCAACAACAACAAAGAAAAGTTTACGGGCTGGTCATGTAGAAATGATATAAAGTAAAAAAAATGTGTTGGTAGTTGCATAGTGGGTTTCAGTAGACAGTATCAGTACCTGATTTGTTATAAGGTGGATCTTGCATAATTTTCTCAGAGCATTTCTTTTCATTCACAAGGACGATTGCCATAACACTGCCTTTTTCTGTGTTAATGCCTATGGCCTCTGTGGTGGGCTCTCCCGCCGCATCCCTTAAAAAATGGAGGACTTCCATCTGAATGAAAAAACAAAAGAGATAAACATACAAATTAGTGTACAGAGCAAAGGACTGATGTAATTCTTCCATTACTTATAGGGAAACAGCCAAATACCTCAAATTTATTCTTTGAAGACGGTTGACAAGTCGAGCCGGTCTGGATCCAGTTACCCAATTCATCACAATACTTGGTAACTTTCTCTGTTAAAAGGAAAAAAAAAATCCATCAGTGATAATCCTGCAAGCTTCATTATATTGTATCACATTTTTTACTTATAGGCACATCATTGCTTCTGTTTGACATGTACGTCCAGCAGAGAGTCTTTTTATTCTTTGGCTCTGTCTTAGTTTTTCGGCAGTAATATGTTGGCATCACCCAAACACATAAATCGGACATCTGAAACTTGGCATTACTGAACAACTGCGATTAATTTACATTGGCACGCATCATCAAACGTTATGTCAAATAGAAAATTCCCATTTTGGATTAATTTCCTGGCAAGTTCTCAAATGTTGGGCTTAAAGCCACATGTACTGTAGAGCCATGACTGGTCTAAGAATGAGATCACTTTGTTCCTGACAACAACAACCATAGCCCGACTGTCTAGTCATCTCTCCGACAGCTCATCAACTGCTCAACAACCACTTCCAACTGTACGTCTCCCCCAAAGCCTCATATCAGCAGCATCAACTTTCAAATAAGCAGCCATGAGGGGACTCTTAACGTCACAGGCATTTTGGGAAGATCTTTTATGAGCCTTCTCTTACAACAACACCTACTCTCTCTTCTCATTCATATTCTCTCTCCCCATCCATCTCTCTAACTCCAACTTCAATCTTTTTTTATAATCCCTCTTCTATTTTCTTCTCGTTTTCTCACTATGTATACCCTCCACTCTTCCCTCTGCCCTCTCCCTCACCTCCCCTCTCCCTGTCATATTGCATCTCCTAAATCAGACATGACTCGACTCTGGATCTCTTCAACTAGACATTATTGAGCCTTGCATTCCTTACAATGTAAAAACCACTCACACTGCACTGACTGCTTTTACTTCTATCCAAACATTAAGTGTACTTACATAATCAATTTCCACAGTCAATTTCAATATAAATAAATGTCTGTTTTCATTCAGTCTACAGCCGTGCTCTGTAAAGCCGGGGTTCTTCGACTTAAACACTGTACTCACAAAGACAATGTTAACATGCTGATGTTGTAGGTGTAATGTTTACCATGTTCACAATCTTAGTTTGGCATTTTAAGCACAATATCATTCAATATCATTAATTTTGGAGGCATAAGTTTTGGACAAATACAATTTTGATATAATGATGGCACTAAATTAAAAGTCAAAGATTTGCCAAAGTAATTACAATTTATTGGGGGGAAGAAATGTCTCTACCAAACAGCAACTAATCCAATATTTTTTTTCAAACCAAAAATATGCACCTCGTTGCACTAAAGGAAAAGTCAGTAGATCATCATTGCCTAGGCCACATCCTCCAATCAATCCATCCAGTAGGTAATAAAATATTTCACTGGATATCTGGAAAATGTGATCTGCTGGCCTTACATGAAGATATTAGAATTCATCTTTTGATTAGGCACCATGATTATCTGTATCTCATATCTCATGACAAAGTGATGGGCTGACCAACTGACTGACAGACCATTACTGCCATCAGAGACACTAGTGTTGCTAATAAAGACCTTGATAACTGATGAAATGCTAAGGCCAAAAAGCAACAAAGAGCACCTACAGGATAGAAAATCCAAAGAAATGTTGCCACAGTGCTGCTTCCTTTAAATAAGATAACATCTACTTACAGCTCACCATAAATCATTTCTGCTCAGGACATTAGGCACTTAACTCAGAGACACTTGCATCAAGAAAATGACCATTTATAGTAAATGGTTATATTTGTGTTTAGATTTGGGTGAAAAGGCTCAGCTGTTTAAGTAAGCAGAAAGAATCCAGAGAATCTGAGTAGTAACACAATTTCTGCTTTCAGCACTAACCACCTTTATTAAACGTGGATATTGAATATTAGCTAAAACAACAATACCAAAAATACAAGAAGTTTGTGGTGGAGCAACAGAACTTTAATGACCATGCTGTATACTTGCATGGATTTCAGTGGACGCCACTAGTCAGCTGGTAGCCACACAGCTGACGAATGATCCAGTGATTGTGGAGCATGTATGAAACAGCTGATACCAATCAGATAAACACAACCTCAGTGCTCTTCCTGAATGCCATGCTCCATTTTATATTTCATCTGCAGTTCTTGCATAACTTTGCCCTCACTGTCTCATGGAAATATTTGGTAAAATCAAATAGAAACACATAAAATATGAAATAAAATCCTACAAGCTCCCTGAAGCAGGGTGCATACAATCAACATGACCTTTGACCTTTATCACAGATAAAGGGAGGTTAGATCGTAATCTGTGTTGCCTGCTGATCTGGAATTAATAAGTTATGCAGAAAACCTTCTCAATTTCCCACCGCTCTCAATTCAGTGAGCATGTTTTTGTGTATTAGTGAAATAAGTGCAAATCTTTCTCACCAGTTGGGTCCAGGTCAGAGTGATCTGGACAGTTTTGTGTTACAGATGTCCCAGTCGGTGTCTCATCCCAGCATAACAAGCCATCCCATATACGTCTACAGAACACTCCTAGAGAAAGGAGATAGGAAGTGTAATGGACTATTCTTGGTAATTACCAACACAAATTTTCTGTGCCTTTATTTGAAGATATCAGCAGAGTTCATAAGCAGATCAACTCCTACGCAACTTCCGACATTTCTATAAATGGCTTCTATAAATACCCTCTTTACCCTCTCCTCCTCTTTTGCTCTTGTATTCTGCACCTGCCTATTTCTTCCTCTTCTTCCTACTCTCTGTAGGATCCTTAGGGGGGTGTCAATCACTTAAATGTATCTTGCTGGTGGTGTGACACTTGCTAGTGAAATGTATATATTGTAAGCATATTATATTTCTCTACAGCCTTGTTTATAATCCCACAGTTTCTACTCCAAAAGCTCTTTAAGGTCAGGTGCCCTCCTGGCAACAACACCATTGCCTTGAAGAAGAACAAGTGTTTTGATCCCACTTCACTGCTTTACAACATCATTATACCTGTGATTCACTGACAAAGATAATCCATTTGAAGCCTTATAATAATTTGGGCTTCTCACCGGTTCTGTTTCCTTGGTGGTCTTTGTTGGACATCTCAAGACATTTGTATTGAGCCTGGCTCACCATGGGTCCCTCTGTCATGCTATATTCAGACCTGAGCGATGTGTCAGATATTGAATCAGCGCCTGAGGTCACCCTGCACTGTGAAGACAATACAACACCAAAGATTAGAAGAAGGGGAAAGTCAACATGTTTTGTACTGACTTTGAACACAGTATGGCGCGTAGATTGACTGTCAAATATAAGATAAAGCATAAATATGATCTTAGGTTGTAATGTTAGCTAAATTTAAAATATTTTATGATTTTATTACACTCCACTAAGACACTGATCTTACAGAAGATAAAATTTAAATGGAGGAAGAAGCATGGAAAGTTTTGAAGCATCTTCAAAGCTGATCTGATGAGGATTTCACTTTCACTTTGAAATTCTAGTCACTCGTTATTCATGTGCATAACTCATTAAAGTGTGTTTGGAAACGTACAAAAGAAAGTTAAGGAGCTGATTTTCTGCAACTGAATCTTATCTCTGCTCTATTGTTTGTATCTGTAGGTAGCATTAAAAATGAAGAAGGCTGCCCGTGTGAAATGCTGATTTTGATAATGCTGCTCATTGAAAGATAAAGAGACCATTTTGCTGTGACTTATCACACACATTTTTTGGTTGAAAAATTAAGCCTCTCAGAGTGCCAGGCTCATGTGCTTCCATTTTCTGAATTATTTGAAATGCATTAGTTTGCTTGGAAGATTGTCTGCGCGTGTCTTAACACAGCTATGATGCCAACCTCCCACCACTGTCTTTTTGTGATGGGAAAGGCCAAAATACCATTCTTACCTGTCTGATAAAAGCTTGTAAAAAACAAACAAAAAAAAAACAATCTTCGTGACAATGTCGATGTCCCATGTAGCAGTTTAGCAGCCGTACATATGATGTCACTCCAAACATTGAAGTAAATGACGTCATACATACGACCACCAGGCCACCACCAATTTCAACTGATGATCTGAACAAGAAAAAAAATCTTCTCTCATGTCAAGGGCTCTCCATGCCTATTACAAATCATTAATCTTCCTGAAACAACACGACAAGACTCCTCTAACAAGAAAGTACAGGAACATAAAACAGAACAGTGCAGATACATCAGGCATAAAACATTTGGCAGGGATACTGTCCAGGACCTCAATGTCAAGCCTGATGCTGCACAGCAAAGGATATTGAAACAGTAAACTTCCATTTCACACTGACACTGAAGAATAGTGTATCATTTTTTTTTTCATAATGAACAATGACTCATGACAGACCTTTATTTTTCTGCAGTGAAAGCTTAAAAACAACCCCAAAGTGAGCATGTCCCGCTGTGTTTACCCTGTCAGTAACAAGATGAATATCGTCTCTGAGCTCCAAAATTTATTTAGAGCCAGCAAGTGTTGAAATACCATTTATTTCAGAACCATCATTAAACCAATTTGTTTACTGAAATTCGTGAGCAGAGCTGCAAGTCCAACAAAAGGACATTTTAAGGTTATATTTAAGGTTATATTTGTTCATATATATATATATATATATATATAAAACACCTTCATCACGCAAACCAGTGTATTTTTAAATGACAGAACATGATGCCTAAATTTGTCACTCTTACACAAAATTTCTTAAGTTAACATCTTTGATGGATGGTTGCAACACCCCCATTAAGCTAACTGATATAATTTCTCAAACACTGTAGCCCACTGTGAATGTTTGACTCAGCCCTCCAAGCTTAACTGAAATCAGCTGATGAGCTGGGCAGAAAGCACTCCAACACTCACAGGAGCCTGAGTGTAAACTCAGGAAATACAGACATACAAGTGCTTTATACTTAAATATATGTTTGAAATTGTACCATATTATGGCAGGAATTTATAGAACTGTATATTATGTTGGGGGTAACTGAAGAAGTACCTGTAAAGTCTGATGTGAATCAGGCAGGGACTTTTATTTTGTGGGCAACTTTTCCAAGTGTTCTTGAATGTATGATTATGGGAGTAAATATGTTACATATGCGCTCTTTTCTTTCATGAACTGTATGTGTTGGTCCTCAGCTATCTTCTACTTGTTCTTCTTTATTCTGGACTTTTTCCTGGTAAGGTACACATTTTCTTTGTATGGCTGCAGGGCTGTCCAATAGCTTGCAACACTAAAATGTTCTGTTGAGGCCACGTTGGCTAGTGTGGTGTATTTAGTAACTCTGTACATGGTATTACGTAGGCACAGAGAGTGGAGCTTTATGCACATACATATGCATATACAAGTATGTGAATACATGAATGGTTATTTTATGTATTTTGTTTTCTTATTTATTTTCTGAGATTTTTGTAAAAATTTGGGGGTTTTTTCCCCTGTGAAGGCATAGGAAATATTTATGCAAAAGACACCCTGCAAATGTTTCTCTGCATTTGCAGGGAGGTTATGATTTTGCTGTGTCTGGTGTCTCGAATAAGTCTTAAGAAGCTTGTTCACTATATAACATATCGCAAAGTTAGATTATAAACACACAATGATGTATTATAGGTACATGACAAGTTTAAATACAGGTCAAAATCAAGACATCTAAGACTGTGAATCATCTGCATAAAAGAGTAAGAATCCGATCTTGTGAAAAGTTTAACACACACAAAGACACGTGGAGTCATGGATCACATATCTTCGCCTTTAGGTCATTCAAGTTTGTAATGAACAAGCTGAGCTAATTATAAACTATAATTATTAATTATAAATTGTAAGTGAAAATTAATCATGAGCTTTTTTTGCTGAAAAAAGAAAATCACTAGACCACAGCACATTATATGTCCATTTAATGAAAATTTAATCCACTGTTTGAACACACATGTTCAGCACACATAATAGGCAAAAAGAGAAATTGAGTAAATTTACCTTACCGCACTCCTTGAATTAAAAAATGAGAGCTTACCACGAGGAGAAACCAGTGGATCCAAAGGATCCAGAGGGAGCCCACTAACTTCATATCTTCCTGTCACAGGTAAATCTCTAGAGAGAGAAAGGAGAACGACGAGTTAGAACTATCAGAAAACAAGTTGTCGACCGTGAAAGTGACTGAACAAACATATGGCGCTTTGAAATCAGGATTACATCCTCTCAGGAGAAAACAGAAACAGCAATCACTAATCCAAAATGCAAAACACTGCAGCAGAAGCACTGCAGTTTGTGACATTTAATACTTTGTGTGTGTGAGTTTACTCATCTATACGTGAAACAATAGCATGAAAGAGTAATATTATATTGTGTGAGCTAAAGGAGGAAGTATATATGCAAGACTGAGACACAGTCGGACAATAATAGTTGATGGTCATTAATTATCTTGCGCTGATCCTGCAGCAGATCTGCCAGTTTAGTAACTGAGTGCATGTGAGATTAAAATTCACTTCAGGTCTCTTTGCTCTTGCTCGCACAGTCCCTGCTGGAAGCCCATCACTCCCTCACAGTTTGAACAGTTAGAATGACCTAGTGGTTGTTCTCCGCACCCCTCAGCGACCCAGGAGGCATGCTTTTCGGTGGATACACATGCATGAACAAATCCTATAAGTCACTGTGAAAGGTTAGCAAGATTGATAGTATTTATTTTGGCTTTCATGCACACTGATGGTAGGCTACTTAGCATTAGGATGACAAATAAACAGGGAACTCCATCTGCAAAGAATTTAAGGCTCCAAGTTCTGATCTCTGACCAGGGATCCATTGAATTTTCCTCAAACTTACCATTTCTCATTCATGAGTTCTTGAAATACAACCGATACTATAATTTAAAGTAGATATGAGGATAATTATTATATACACAGATGTCCTCTGTCCTAAATCTAGACTAGAGAGAGAGATTTCTAATCCTGTGTCCCAGATCTTCCCTCCGTTGTGACTACATACAGTAGACCTGAAACAATAAGTCATTTAATCTACGATTGACAGGGACAGGAAGTGTTTTGATAATTGATAAATTGTTTATATCATTTTCAACAAATACATGCCCAACATTAGCTGGTTCCAGCTTCTAAGTTGTAAGGATTTGCTGCTTGTCGTTGTATTACAAAACGTTGTAGGACAAAACAAAAACATCACATTGGTTGATCTATATTTATATCTATATAATATATATATTTTAGAGCAATCATTATATGAAAAAATAGTCAGATCAATTATCTCTTAGGAGAAACACGTGAATGAAGTGAAGATAGATATGTGACGATTAAGTTCTGAAGAAAAGTCTCTGCAGAGAGAGTTTTGTGATCGAGGGGCAGCAGCAAAATAAATCCCCCCATCAAGATACTGGTGGTGATGGCTGATGTCCATCTGATGAGAACAGTTGATCACCATTGACAGCCCCAATTAATAACAAAATGTAAAGAACGCATTCATGAGAGGCGTGAATGTCCCGATAGAAATGGAAATTAAGGGTCTTTGTCTAAACTTTTGCTCAAGCTTCATTTCCTTTTTAAATAAATGCTAGCAAATATCGATTGATGAATCAATAATTATTATGGGTATAAAAATGCCCCTTTAAATTTCAAGTCTATTCCAAAGTCTAAATCCCAATCCCAATAATAATTTTGAGAGCATTTATCAAAACAAAGTACAACATTCTTTAAGGAAAATAAAGATCAATGATAAATTGATACCAATCATTGTTTCTATTCAACCATTTTCATCCCAGTCTTAAACTCTGCTCAATATTTCCAGCTTAACAAGTATATCTATAAGGATCCTGCATGCTGAAAAGCTCATAGTAACTTACACCAACACCAATCAAATGAAACCGATAACACATGACAAAGGAGGGAAGGTATGGATGCCAAAATGGCCTCTTGGAGGAGAAAATCTATAAAAACCATCATCAGCCAGAGAGAAGACGACTCACACCGCTTAACTAATAGTTTTCACCTCTGGTTGTGTAGAATGAACATGTGAATTTGTCTAAAAGTGTGTTACTCCAGACATGTTTCTACAAGTCCAACAACAGTAGACACATGGGACAACTGACATACACAGACAATAGTTGTCAGACAATAGTTGTCAACTATGAAACTGAGAGATTTCCTATAGATGTATTGTTGTGGACAGGAAGAACAAAAATGTATACTGACAAGTAAGAGTGTCCTCACCAAAACCAAAAGAAATGTTGTTGGGGAAAGCTAGCAGGTGGTTAGTTTAGTTTAGCACAAAGACTGGAAACAGGGGGAAACAGCTAGCCTGGAGCTGCCCATAGATAACAAAATACAAATACCAACACCCCTAAAGCTCAGTTACACAAGTTACAGGTTATATGTTGTTTATTTATTCCATACAAAAACCTGTATGTTTTGGACTTGGGTATAGTTACTTCCTAAAATCTTGTGGTCAATGTGAGGCTTTTGGTAAAATAGGCTAAGCTAACTTCTATTGTGTCCATTTAAAACAAAACTAGAGCCAGGAGACAGTAAGCTTAGCTTAACATTAAGACTGGAAAGGGTAAAACAGCTAGCCTTCCGATGTGTACCAACACCTCTGTATAGTTTCATAGTAATATGAATAGATTTGAAAGGCACTGGTACTGTCATTTAACTCTGACAGACAAGTAGTTTTAACAAATCATGACAATTTTGTGTGTGCGTGTCTGTGTGTGAGTGTGTTTAGTTAAAATCAAGTACATCATATCATTCATAACATCTCTGTTGCACATGTGACAGTTACACAGTCAAATTCAAACCTCCAAGCTACATTTGACTTTCAGAAGGGCGAGATGTGTCTTTCTGCCTTGCACATTAGCTCTTTGTACATCTCTAAGCATTTTGTGGTACATTAGGTCCAATGTGATATGAACAGTATGGCTTGAAGCATGTGTAGCTCATTAAAGAGACAAGACCTCCTGTAGAGAAAAAACAAGAAAACAGCATTTGATCCTCTCTAGGAATGTTATTTAACATTAAATCTACTGTAGATCAATCATTTAAAATGGACTGTTGAAATAATCTGCTTTATTAACATAAATTACTACTCAGATTCTTAACCACTTTGAAGATAAAATGAATTCCTGCGTGGTGACTTTGAAAAATGTGACTGTGGTTTGAGGAATTTGTGTCCTTGGACAGACGCTGGTTTAGTTGAATAAATAATTTTTTTCCTGGAGTTCTGTACTTTACAAAGTTACAGGATAAATTCTGTAGCTGATGCTCAAAGTCTTCATATCTTATCTCGTTGTATGTTCGACTTATCATCTGCCTTTAGTATCTCTGCTCTCTTTTGTCAACTTCAATAACAAATCCTTTTAAAACACAAAACCACAAAATACATCTATGCTTTTGTCCATGCAAAAATCAGACTGTTTTTTGTTACAGTTGTTCTTTTGGTTGTGGCAGACATATAAAAATGTAATAAAAGTCTACTGATCATTATCAGTATTATTCATGTGTTTTGTCTTTGGTCTGGTCCTTCTTCTCCTCCTCTTCCTCTGCCCTCTTTCTATTCCTCTCCTCCTCAGTTATACTCTTTCTTCTCCCTCTCCCTCTCTTTTTGTCATCCTTGTGTCACTTTGACAGCAGCAGATAGAGCCACGCATCTCTTCTCTTTCCTTTTGCGGTGAGTAGTCACAGGCAAGATGACAACACAGATTTGTGCTGACATCACATCAATGATGGAGGATGCAGCAGCCCGATCTGCCCTCCCCTGACTTTTCACCACTTCAGAGGCCATCACTCAGTCTGAAGAGAGCAGCCACACGGACGTGACTTGGCTTCCCATTCATGCGCCACGACAAATGAGGTGGATTACAATGCAAACTCAGGTGGATTAGTTTGACGAATGGACAGATTGTGGACATTACCCAGGTTGTCATATAAGTCTTGTCTAAAGAAAAAAATTTGGAGTAATCTTCAAGAGCTCTCCTTACTACTATTGAGGTTTACCAGCAGTACAACTACACATCTATAATCACCTTGAACCATTAAGTAATATTTAATGCACATGTCACTGTGCTGTTAAAATGTCATAGACATCAGTAAAAGCTTCAGGTGCACCAGATATCTGTGAATGTCATAGAGGTAGAGAGGCATGATAATGCATGATACACACTTGCTGAATACAATTTTTAATTGTGTATCAATGGACAAACTCTTAAGTAATAAAATAACTAGACATGTATGTCTGTTCCTAGGCAAATTTAATACCTAACTTATTCACGCCAAAATCATATAAAAATACAACATTTCCATAAAGCTGGTCACATATTTAAGTTGTAACCGGGAACAGGTTTTAAAACTTTTTTAAAACTGATCATTTAAACACAATCCGGCATCTGGACTCTAAAGCCTCATGCACATCCTTTTAATTGTTTTGGTGGTTTTCCAAGGTTTGTATCTCTGACTACAAAGTGTGTGAATATAATTCAAAGCACTGAATTAAATGCAACACTTTCAGCCAGACAATTTTCAGAGCTTTGATATTAGGATTCTCTAATGCACTAAGAAAGTGTTACAAACGTTTTCTACCAGAAACTTCATTACCATATGAAGATAACGTGATTTGACACATTTTCCCTGTGATGCAAAAATTCCTTTTCAAGCAAACATTGAAATAAATGGAAATGAGGCTAGAAGTCATTTATAAATCTCAAAAGTTATAGTATGCTTTGTAGGCTAGTATATGTATTTTGGGGTATATGTGCTAAAACATGCAGTGATATGAAGACATAAAAATGTTTTAAAGGACCTGTCTGTAGGATTTAGTGGCATCTAGAGGCGTAGATATGAATAGGCTACTGTAGAAACATTGCCATTAAACGTGTCAGACTCTGTGGAAGAGCACCGACACTAGATATAAAAGGTTCATTCAAAAACATATTTTCGGGTTATTATACACTAATAAAAAAAAAAGTTATACATATTATGTAAATAGAGCCTCCTAAATCTTACAGACTGGACCTTTAAAAAATGACTTATTGTTATTAAGTAACATTCATAGATGTGAGACTCTGTATCAGGTCAAATTCGTGTGGACTGATGGACAGTCAGCCTGTTCTGAGTCTTTCAACACGTCATTAACTGAGCATGTTTCTGTATTTGAGTCGAGCTCTTGTTGAGGTGAAACAGGTAAACGGTGAAAGCGATGAGAGCCCTGCAGCTTGACTTTTTTCATGTGCTTTGGTTTCATCACCTATCTAAAAATATACCGAATGTCAGTGTCTCCAATTAAGGTAAAAAGAACAAGCCCGTTTGCTCACATGCATTTACCTCTCCCTCCTCACCAAAATCCTACTTTTCTCTGCATTTTCATTTCCTCTCTGGCCTCTTTTCTCTTCTCACTTCCATATATCTTCTGCTCCTTTAATCTTTTTCCCTTCTCACCTCGTTTCTCTATCTCTCTCTCATCCTCACCCCTCCTCTCCCGCTCCGACTCCCCTTCTCCTAGCTACAAACTCCCCCCTTAAAAGCTCTGTTCTCCTTTGCTCTCCCTCTTCCCTTTCCGGTTACATTTTCAAGGCTTTCTCTCTGACTCTCTGAGCAGATCCAACAGATTCATCAACTATCCTTTAAACATTAAACAGGTTCCCGTTATGGTGACACATCATATTTTCAACTAATCTGTCTGTGTCCACAGAATACACACTCTTATTCCTTGTTCTACTCTATATGTGACCAAGCAATCAGACAAGACACATTGTTTTACAGAATAAAATATAATATTTCAACTTTGAAACTTGGCCCTAGAACAGGGATCCCTATCAATGGCTAATTCGATAAAAAATAGAAATAATAATTTCATTAAAACTCAAAAATGATGCAAAAATGCATACAAAGATGATTAAAAACTGATGTAAGGCATTATATTTATTGTCACAATAAGGGAGAGTAATTATTGTTGTTTCCCTCATCTTTTATCTTTTTAAAAAGCAAGGGGAAAAAACTGCACTACCTCTCCCCTAATATTTCAAAATAGCTATACATGTGTTAATGGAATATTAATCTAAAAAAATGTTTGTTTTTATTTAAATGTTGTTGTTTGTTTTTTTATGATTACTTTGCGAATGAAAATTGAAATACAACTTGAATCTGCGCTGAGATCCTTCCCTGATTTCCCAAAAAAGTCAAGCTACCTTCATAATCCTGTCCAGTTTTTTTTATAAAATACAAATAGGAGAATGTAAAAGCCAGTTTGCAGGTAGAAATAAAATGAGTGAATGTTGAAATGAACCTGTCAATTGCAAGATTATTATGTATTAGATGAAAAGTAGTATAGCAATATCCATTTGTATATAATTTGTAGAGCTGAATAACATCTGTATTGAAATAGTACTCGGTATTCGGTCAAGGAGTACTTCATGTATACTACAGCTGTGTGGGTGGTGCAGCGTCACACAATGTCCTCCTTGTACAAGGTAAAGCTATATTTCTTGGACATATTTGAAAGGTGCCTTTGAAATGGAACAGCCTTGTTACACTGTTGTGACAAATAAAGGATCTCCTGATTCAGCACAGCTATAGGTGGTCTTTGCATGCTGTTAATAGAGAAATTCAGAAAATAATGAATTTGTTTTGCTGTTCTGCAACTCTGAACTCATTCTCCATGTTTTTGTCAATCCAGGTAATTTATGACCTTATTTGTGCATTTTTCTTTCCCTGGACGCACAAACTGCGTTTCAGCCTTCACTCTGCCAGTCCTCTTGTTAGTAAGCAATGTCTCAGCATAAAACAATGATGCTCATAGTCCATCAGTCAATGTTATTGTTTGGCTAATGCTTTTGATATGATGAAATTAATGGATAATCATGCAATCTATGTTGATTTTTTCACATTTGAATGCACACCGAGTGGTTTATTGGTCTAAAACCCTTTGGAGGATTGTTTTCTATGAGAATGAGTCTTAAACAAATATTCGAGCATCCCAGCCCAAGAATGTGTGGATGGTTGACCAATGGAAAATCAAACTAATTATGACAAGGAAACTCATTCCCATGATGAGTAAACAAATTAAGATGCATCTGAATACACAAAGCCTTTATAGTCTGGATTGATTGGCCAGTTATCTCCTGCAGCATAATGTGATTCATCTTCTAGAGGTCAGAGTATTTAATTGCAGGCACAATCTTCCTGGTTACATGTTATGCATCCTTAAGCTCTTTCATTCTCATATTTTACTTAATGATTACCCTCCAGTAAGTGCACAAACTGTATGCAAGAGATCACCAGCTCCCATACCCATTATTAAATGCTCTGTTGTCTGTGCTTGAAGAAACATTTAGTGCTGTTACTCACCTTAAAGGAGCTATATTGCCTTCCAGCATTTGAGCCCAAGCACCTTTCTCAAATCCTGCGTGTTATTTGCCAGTGAAGTGGCAGCAATATGGTTAGGGGCACTGAAGCAAGAGAGCATTGTGTGCTAGTGTTCCAGCTGTTCAAAACAAGCCTCTTGTAATAAGAGGACTCTCCCTGGCTCTCTGTAAACAGCTGATTTATACCTGATCTCTAACGCCATGACATCCCACACATTTCCTCTCCAAGACCAGAAAGAAATTGAAGGGGCAGACAAGGGAGAGACTGGGTTAATAAGGGAGGATTTAGAAGGGGAAATATGGATAGCAATGCAACAAGACTCTGGTGGATATCATCTTTTTATAGTCTAGACTTCATCCTGATACATTAGCTTAATCCAGTACCCATATTGCTGCCTCCTTTTCAAATACTAGAAACATACATCTTATGTAAATTGGTATTATTCAGTCTTTGCCATGCAGGCAGACTGATGGGAGCCATCTAAGCATTTCCTTCTCTCCACTTATGACTGCATGGAACAGGTTGGAGCCCTCTGAGCCACTCTTCATCTCCAACAGCTAATAACTCAACTGTGGTTAACATCCTTAGGTGTGCCCAATGCATCTTAGAATAACTACGATATTTTACTATGAGGTAACATCCCAAAGTGAACATGATTTTTCCATTTCTGTGACATCCCTAAATGAGCCTAAGTTGAGCATTACAGTAGTTGTAGCAATCTGTCTGGAACATGTCTAGGAAAGTTGTGTTGTGTACTGTGTTTTGTTTGCTATGCCATGCATTTATGGTTATGTGCTGTATGTCTTTTGGAAGAACAACAAATTATGTACATTCTGGACCAATTCAATTGTTCAATTCTCACAAATAAGAAGAGTCATCTTTCTGGTTTCCAAAGAGTCCAATAATCCCTCTTCTTAGCTCTGTTTTGGTCTCCACCAACACCTGAGAGAAATATCTGGCTCTTGGTTCCACTAAATGTACCACTATGTTCACCAGCTAGCTGCTATCTTTGGCTATCTATTGCTTGGTTCTGAGAAGGTAGTGTACAGTGAGTTTTCAGAGCTTTTTCCAGTGACAGTGCATCAAAACAGTAAAATAACTGGCCATAAATTAACCAAAACAATGAGCTGAAAGCCACTAAAAAAATCTCCTGTAGAGCTGAGGCGAACTGCAGAGTTGGGTGATTATTATGTGTGGGTCCATCACTACGAGTGACTCCATTCACATACGCACAGTCATGTGGTTCAGTGTTTATAGCTGCTTTAAATTAAATTATAACAGTAACTGAAGTCAGGAGGATGAAACATACTTGATTGCCAAAAGCGAACTCCTCCCTGCATTCAATTACATGCTCCATATTCATCCTGGCAGGACCTGCATTTATTACGCTCTGCTTTTTGCAAACTTCCTCCACTCCTATTTCCCACTTATCTTTCTGTGTCTCACTTTCTCTCCCTCTATGTCTGTTTCTCAAGGTTACAGTCATGGTGGTCTTTAGATTAATCTGCGGAGAGACCACCGGGATTCTACAATCAAAAGATCCAGAGTATTCCCCATCCCATTTCCCAGCAATTTACAGCCGAAATGCTCGAGTGCCCAGTCCATCCCACTGTCTGCTCAGCTTTAGTTCATTCAGACAACCTACTTTGTTCTCTGTAACCTAACTTAAATGTCATGAAGTAATGGTCCTTGCCTCATCAAAAAACATGATTATCCACACCCACAGACAAGATATATCACTGTATGATTCACAGCCTTCACACATCTAATAATGTGAGTTTCATATGATAAATGGCTTGTACTGTAATGGCATTTAGAGTTGTGATATACTGTTTCCAGTTTTAGAGATAGAAACCTGTACTGCTTGTCTCAAGAAGTAGTACAGTTTATTTTTGATGTGGCTTTGGAGAGAATTCTCTAAGGTCTCGAATAACCACAATGAAACCACCACAGTTTTCTCACTTTGGACTTAAAACTTCTAATTTCTATTTCTATAATGGAAAGTTCTTGTTGTTATATTGCGTTATGGGTAGTGTTTTTGACCCAATCCAAAGACTAAAACTAACCATTCAAAATCTATACTTCTGTTTCTCCTATTATAACAATTCCTCCTTAAATCTATCTCTTGTGACCTCCCAGACTTTATGGAAGTGCAAAACTAAATTGCCGAAGCACGAGTTTTGGTACTACTCTATTTCCAGCTACGGCTAAACTAAAACATCACCAATCACCTGCTTTGATTTTCCAGAAGCAGCAAGTCTGCCAATCAAGAGAACTACATGATTAGATACTATAGTAATCAGATGTTTAACAGTGTCAGTCATGCAGCCAGCCTGACTAACAAAAGAAAAACACCGGTGTGATTACGGCTTTCAATGCTTCAGCCAATTTGCATACAGATGATTAATTCACGCTAATGTCACCACTTCCCAGAGGGTTGCTGCTGAGGCAGAGTATGGTTGAATATCTAGTTTCATGCCAGTAGTATTGCTCTGTTTCTGGAGCAGAACGCTGTCACGCTGAGGTGCATTGGAAAACTGTTTAACGTGCAGAAACACTGCACAGGTTAACAAAGGCTTTAATCATTGAATTCTTTGTTTTGTTTTTGCATCACCATTAGACAACATCTATTGATTACAGCTGCACCATTCATTACAATGCAAGTCCTCATTCACAAGGTTTAATTTCCTTGATACTTGCCACATGGGAATCTGAGACTTTCATAACAAACAACCAACACTAAAAAGGAGCTCCACTATCAAACTGCATATTTAAAGCACATGAATACACATTTCACACAACATAGTTTATGATACTCATTTGCGATACAATGCACCTGTACTTCAGATTGTTACTAAACATGACAGGCTTTCCAATAATCAGTCAGCTACGTTACCAGGTTTATTTAATATATCTACCCTGTTATATGAACTCCTGAATAGCATTTTATCCTCCTGAAACCAGTACACAAAAGTCTTTTTATGAACAGAGGCTTTGTTCTATCAAATGAGCAGCTCCCTTTCTGACAATGACGCCTTCACACTGCCTTTTTGTTTATTTCCTGAACCAATTAAGTGTCACTTTATCCTTCCAGCATCTCAGAAGCAGTGTGGACAGCTTCAGGTGCTTACATATATCTGCCACTGAATGGAGGGTATTTTCAGGGGATCAAAGTCCTTTCATCTGGCAAACCTTTGCTTTCCCCAGCCCCTTCATTTCCTCTTGACTTTCCACTGAGAGTACATCTCATCTGTTAACCAACCAATGACGTATGTTTGTCTCATTTCCCACAAGAGGAGAGCAGAGGACAGATGGTGAATACCATCTGACCTCTACCAGGCTTGGTTTCAGTGTCACTGAGTGGGAAAAACTAATTTCAACTGCAACTTCAATACCTTTAATTAAATACGTAAGGATTAGTTTGACATTTTAGGAAATATCCACTTTCTTGTGGACAGTTCGATGAGAAGATCAATACCACTCTCATGTCGGTTTGGAGGTGCCAGGAGGTGAAGTTTATTCTTTTTTTAAATCTTTGGACCGAGGCAGGCTAGGCTAGGCTGTATCTACTGTGTCATCATCCCATTTCCTGTTTTTATGCTATGCTAACCGGCTGCTGGATATAGCTTCACATTAATGGGGGAGTAACTCGTTCACACCCTGTAATTGGTCGTGCCTTGGCACCTACAGTAAAACCACTTTAAGCTGGCTTTAGCTGAGCATAAATTATTGACTGCAGTTCAGAGCAGCGGTGATAACAAAACTCCTTTAATAGCCAGCTCCTTAACTTTACTACACTCATCACCACCTCCACTATTAAGGATTATTTTCAGTGGCAGGACTTATTATGTTAAAGTGGTGATTCTAAGACATACGCTGCACTGTCCTGAGATATTTAATGGCAACATGCTTATTCAGTTTCTTGCCAGACGTTAGATGAGAAGCTTGATACCACAATGTATTTTAAATGTGAAAATAAATGCCAAAGATAGTCAGCCTAGCTTAGCATAAAGACTGGAAACAGGTGGTCAGAGCTAGTCTGCCTATGTCTGAAGCTAACAACACCTGCCTATACCAGCACTTCTAAAGTGCATTAACATGATTTCTTTGCATTTCAATGAAAAAAAACATACAGATACACATATATCTTGTCATATAATTCTTGGAAAAAATGTCAATAAGCATATTTTCTAAGTTAATGAAAAATAATACTTGCTGTTGATCTCGTGCATAGTTTTGATTCTTCAGATTTCTAAAGTGACGAGGAGAGAGATAGAGGACACGTGTGTGTGGGTGTGTGCAGTCATGCCCTCTACAATCCAAACATATTAATCATGTTGCTGTGAGGACACATTGTCAGGTGCACACAGTATCAGCCAAAGACAAAAAGATGCTTTGAGATCAGAGTATTATCTCTTCAAAGTGATGGATGTAAGGACTGTTTGGAAAAACAGCAGCATAGATACTTTATCAAAACTCACTGATCTACAATTAAGTTTAATATACATATAACAGTACCATGCTACTGGACATTTTCAGTTTTTATGCTAAGCTATGCTACATGAACATACACGAAAGTGGTATCAATCTTCTTATCTAATTTTTGGTACGAGTTAGCAGGTGTATTTCCCAAAATTTCAAAACATTTCTTTAAATTTCTATGATCATGCATGCTACACTTAAAGTGAAATAGGTCCTCTTGATGTCATCCATCTGGAGATTCTTTCAACAACTTCCCCGTCCTATTGTAGGCTTTATAAGCACACACTGGCTTTTTATTTTGAGCCTTCTAGAAGTCCTTCAGTTGAGTCCTTCACTTCAACAATATCAAAGGTTATTTATTTAGTTTAAAGCTCCACATTGAAGGTATTACGAAATGACCAAAGGGATCAAAGTGCAAAAATCCGTACGGAAGAAACTAGTACAATATGGCTGCGCAGAGCATCTTGTAGAAGCATTAGCAGAGAAGAGGTGCTACAAATCAAAAATGAAAGATAAGCTCCTCTGGATCAAGGATAGCAATCAGACAGAAAATGGGTCCCAGAGGAAGAGATCAGAGGCTGTCAGGGCAGAGATCCAACCTGATCCTGCTACTCAATCTCAGACTCAAACAAGACTGTTCAAAAAGCATCAGAAAGAAAGGGCTTATTCGGATGGAAAATGATCAGCACCTATTGGAACAAGTAATAGCTCTGGGATGTATGCTGGGTCAATGGAACAAACGTTTTTTTTTTGATAAATCAGGGTAGGTGGGTGGAAATAAAAAAAAGAGATTGACAGAAATAGCTCTGTTACAGCAGGCACAGCAAAAGCACATCAGAGACACACCACAGTCAACTCTACATGATCCAATGTGCCTGCAAAATAAAGACAAAACACATGTGACACACTGTAAAAACAGCCCATTAACTGTATGCAAAAAAACATAGGTATCTTTTTATAACCACGTTTCCATCATAGGAAAATCTTTAGCATATATGGAAACACATTTCCAAGAAACCCAGCAAGCATTTCCCTAAACCAATACACAGTTGAGCTCCATACAAAACATTTACAGTTCTGTAATATCACCATTACTAATATTCTGTGCCTACAGGAAACTTGCCAAGAACATACATGAAATGGGCTGATAGAAGAATAACTACGGAGAGATATTTGTGCAATACATATCAATCAACCCAAAATACTTGAAGAAAAGCAATTTGCCACCATCACGACTGCAGGCGACTAATGTACAGGAGCCTGTTTCCTTTTTTCTCAGCCCCAGCACAGAAAGTAAACTATATGCAAATGACTTCAGATGAAAAGAGGAGAGGGGAGGAGGATGATGGAGCGTTATCGAACATTTCTTCTTCAGGCTTTGCGTTGTGAATGTGAACGAGAGAGATTACAGCCTCTCTCTCTCTCTCCCTCTTTCTGTATGTGTCTCTCTCTCTCTCTGTGTGTGTGTGTGTGTGTGTGTGTGTGTGTGTGTAAAAACACAAGTGTTTCTATAATTATGCTCTGCTAAATTTATTACTGGCTGCATTCATGTGTGATTACATTCTGAAGTGTTACAAACCTACTTGACAGTCATATAAACACATTGGTGGTTCAAGTGTGTGTGTGTGTGTGTGTGTGTGAGAGAGAGAGAGAGAGAGAAAGAGAGAGAGAGAGAGAGAGAGAGAGAGAGAGACAGAGAGAGAGAAATAGACTGTAACTGTACTCTTACAATGCACACATGCATATAAGGGACATGATGTATGAATGTTCATAACTAAGTACTTAACAAATGTGGACAGATGATTTATAAGATAATTATAAGATTCAATATAAGTCTTCTTAATGCATAGTAGTAGGCAGTATTACTACTTAAAACTCTTCCTCAGGTTGAACTCCCGATGAAGATCTCTGACAAAAGAGCCCTTATCACTTTTACGCTGATGACACAGCTGTATCTCTCCCTAAAACCAAGTGACGAACATCGTCTTCAGTCTCTTTTAAATTCTCTCGACTCAGGAATATCAAATGCTGGGTCGCCAAAAGTTTTCTCTAGCTTAATCAGAGTCATGGAGCAGCTAGTTTTTTGTTTTGTTTTGTTTTTTTTTACCTCTGTCTTCATGTGAAGCAAGAGTCTGGATGCCATTTTTGATTCCACTTTTGAAATTTGACAAATAAACTCTGTTAGTAAGAGCTTTTTACACACTTTTACTCACTTTTAAAACTCTGGAGACCGTCTTACATGCTTTTAGCTCTTCATTTCCAGTTACAAGTAAAACATAGATATGATTCCAGACCCCTCATATCTTCTCAGATCAGTTCTCTATAAAGCACTGCGTTAGAACTTATCTCTAAGCACTTTAAGCAAATTAACATTTGCTGGAAACACAGTAACATATTTTTGTGCGATGGTCGTGATGCTCGCTGTCCACCACAGGTCAACAGGTGAGGCTTCTGTTCAGCTTTCATCCCAAAACTCTGATTGTTGTTTTATTCTGTGCTAAATATATGAGTACTCAATGCCAATGACCAATTCCATCCTGCTCATATTGATGCAGAGAAAACATCACTGTTATGAAAGTGTCATTATGAAATGTCAAGTGTTATTATTAAACACAACAGGGAGTAAAATTCCACAACCACTTGGAAATGTATCAACTAAAAACTAGAGGTGTCATCGTGACAGAAAAATATTTTCCTTTCATATTTTATAAAAAGAGGCAGACAATTATTAAATTATTTATCATTGTATTTTAGCATACATGGCTTATTAAGCCTATGACAGCACATCATGTCCTGCTTGATACGTACAGCCTTTATTGATGCCAACTGTTGACAGCAGAATAATGTCAGAATGAGGGTTTGATGTTCGGGAACTGAGGGCAATAATTCTCTCGTCCCTATCCCTCTCTCACACAAACACCCCACACACATAAGCAAAAACACACACTCTATCGTTCTCTTGCAGTAGACCATGAGTTATTTTTAGCCAAAGAATAATAGTCAGTAAAAGACCAGAGCAGATCTCTTCACTATTCTCCTTCTGCATATTGTTCAGAGCAAACAGAGCAGCACCAACCCGCACACACAAACTCACAGAAATACCTCAGTGCTTTTTTGCCAACTGTTTAACTCAATATAAATACCGTTCATAATTACAACCATTTCAGTGACATATTTCTAACTTTATGCATTTGTCAAAATGTCATTATCTGGCAGGTGAAGGAGGGAAAAAAAGAGTCTGAATCAATGCTGGAAGTTTTCAGAAACGGTAAAAAAATTCATCCTTGATTGGAGGCAGCAGGTAATGACAGGCTTGAGCGCCACTGCCTGAGCTGAATTGGCTGGAATGAAACTGAGTCCACGTTGATAAGGTTCCCAAATCATTAACAGACATGGGCAAGATGATTTTTATTCATCATTGAGAAACTGAACACACATCCGCTCCAGTAGCTGTAGCCTTGTGCCAGGTTTTCCTCATACTTCCATCTATATTTTAAGACTATTAAATGTATTTAAATGTCAATATGATATAATTTTATTCCTCAGTGTGACATATTTTTGAGTCACACAATGCAGAAGAAAACGTATTGGCTCAATCACACTGATTAAATGTGCATCACTTTCTAAATTTATGCCTCACATTCTGTCTAAGGCAATATTTCCCCACTGCATTTGCAATCCTAATTTACAAGTGGCTGCAGCTCAATGTAATGTAAAACAGGGGAGTAACTCCTTCACACCCTGTAATTGGTCATGCCCTGGCACCTACAGTAAAACCACATTAAGCTGGCTTTAACAGAGCATGAATTATTGACTGCAGTTCATAGCAGCGGTGATAACAAAACTCTTCCATTATATGTGCAAGTAGCCAGCTCTTTAACTTTGCCACGCTCATCACCTCCACTATTAAGGATTATTTTCAGTGGCAGAAATGGTCAGGTGGGATTTTAAGCAATAGTCTACAATGTCCTGAAATGTTTAGTCTGCAGCATGCTGATTGATATAGCTTAGCTTAGGGTGGTAGAACTAGCTTGACTCTTCTAAAACACATTAACATGTCACACAAATACAAAAACTAAAAATAACAGTCTGCTGGCTATAGCTTCACATTTAATGGAAATAAATCTTGTCATCAATTTCTTAGAAAAAATGTGAAAAAGCATATTTTGATCATGACAGTGTTCATTTTAATGTAATGACAAATAATACTTGCTTTTTGTTGCAACCTAAAATATAAGACTCATATAACATAAAGAAACACATCACCTATATTTTAATGATGGTTTGATACAGTACATGCATAGCTTAGATTCTTCAGATTACTAAGGTGATGAAGGAGAGATAGAGGACACGTGTGTGTGGGTGTGTGCAGTCATGCCCTCTACAAACCAAACATATTAATCATATTGCTGTGAGGACACATTGTCAGGTGCACACAGCCAAAGATTTAAAGATGCTTTGAGATCAGAGTATTATCTCTTCAAAATGATGGATGTAAGGACTGTTTGGAAAAACAGCAGCATAGATACTTTATCAAAATCCATTGTCATGCAATTAAGATGAGCATATAACAGTATCATGCAAAGGTAATTAACTAAAACATCTGCTCAGGCTAAATTGACGTCACTGCCCTAAAAATATCTCCAAATGAGATAATCACTCTTTATTTCAGGCTCAGTTTCAATTTTCTGTCTTTAAGTCTTCTATTCAGGACCATTAATATAAAATAGAAAGTAGAGGATCTGTTTAATAGCTTTTCCTCTTTCACTAGAGGTCTTGATCTGCCGTGCGCATTCATTTGGTCGATGAGAAGTGGTTTATCACAATGCAAGTCCTTATCAGGTATTCTTTTGCACATGTGGATTGGCTAGAGAGGAAATGTGTGCTGCTGGCTTCACGCCAGTCCACATGATCCTGTATTAACCTCGTCTCACACACACAGACACACAAACTGTCACATATTCACAGAGGTGAAGAGAGTCTCCCATTTCCTCTCTGGTTGATACCATTACCATTATCTGTGCCATTTAGAGCCCAGGAAGAGTCTGGCCAGCAAAGTACACTGCAAATTGCCCCACTATTAACTAATCAGTGGATAGATGTACACAGATGCGCCTCATGCTCTGCACAGTTTCTATCACAGCCAGCCTCATATTAATCCATTAGGACTGTCAAAATTAAGTTTCAGCATGAATACGTGCTTGTACAAAGTGCTTCCACCAACACACTACTGTATGTACAGAAATTTCACTGCAATTAAAATTTGACTGACTGACTACTTATTGATTTAGTAATAAACTTTTTAAGGTACAATTTCTTTTCCTTGAACTACAGGTTATTTGAACTATCAAATGTTTTCTCAGTTACTAATTAAAGTTAGTTAAATACTTTCTCTGAAGTTTAGAAAATAATAATTAAAAGCAGTTTTAATAAATTAAAATGAGAAATCCAGTAAGCATTTAATATTTTAATAAATAGGTTTATTTTGTGAAACAAACTACGAGCACCTGCTGTTATTCAAACATGTCTTACAACTTATATATAATAATGATCGTCATAATTACTGTTATTATTATGAGTAGTAGTAACTTATAACTTAAGTTATACTGCCCACCAAATTATACACTAATGAACTGTAATTAATTATGACTTTGATGACTTATAATTGCTTTATTATTGATTTATAATTAGTTATAATTAGATTAACAATTCCTGTTGAGTTTGAAAGTTATTCATTTATACTGAAAATCAAACTGTTAATAACCAATATATAATTCATTATATTAACACATCTGCACAAATTTAGGTTACATAAAAAATCTCTCCAGTACGCTGTCAATTAAAACTGAACCCATTGGCCTGTTTTTGGCATTAAAGCAGTCATTTTTCAGTTTCTAAGAGATCTATGGTTATGGTTTCTTTAACTAAAAGCAGACATTTATAAATCTTTATAAAACTCGACCAGCAGGGATTTCAAATAGTCAAACAAAAGCACATGAATAGTTCTTAATAAATTTAAATACATACATCAGAACCTCTTTTTTAAAAGTCTTATAAAACATCTAAAGTATTCATAAGGGATTGTGAATGAATACCATTAAAACACTATAAGAGAAATCACGATAAGTACTTTTTTATTGTTGTCCCATGACATGATAGATATATTTAGTGTAATAGCTGTAATTTAGTGTCCTAAATTCAAAGCTCATTGTTGTTCCAATTAGTTAAAGATAACTTTTGTCAACCTTTTTTTCTATAAAGTCACTTTCATGTGTCATTTTAAAATAAAATTTCAGGCACTCAAGTTTGAATTTGCATAAACAGGCAAACATCCCCCTTGAGATCTTAAGAGCCTGTTCACAGCGAAGAAAGATGGTGACAGATGGGCTGACTGTCATCTAGGTGACTTACTGTACGGCACTCTAAATCCACTCTCTCCATATGCAGATCATAATTCACATCTTAAAGATAACCTTGCTTTTGCAGTTCCAGAGACATATGAAGAAAAGAAATAAATAAATAATGTGCACATTCTTCCACAGTATGCTCTCAATTATCAGTGTGAGGGAGGACCCTTTCTCAGGAGGCCTCCCCCTCTCAACCTATGCTCTTTTTTCCACATTAAGTATGTTTTTCAAAAGAATCCCAATCTTCTATCAGTCTCTGAGCTGATCTGGTGGAAATAAAAGAGAGAAATAAAGGCAGCCAGCATCAAAATATCCACAAACATGCACACAAACCACAACATCCTTTATCGAAATGGAGACTTAAGATTTTTGCATTCTGGGTTTTTTTCTCTCCAAGTCTGCTTAAAAATCGTAAAGCCAAAATATTCATTTAAATGTAAATTAGATTTTTAAAAAATGTGGCCAGACTGACCAAAGTAGAAATACAGAATAAACCAAGATTGATAAACTGCTATGCACTTAAAATCACAAGAAACTTTTTTGCAAAGATGGCTATACACAATTCCCATTAGGAGATGCCTTTTGTCCTACATCGCCAACTCCCACTTGCACTGATGTGCAGTTGGAGAGGAAGGACAATGCAACTGGGGGCTATGGGAAAGCAATTAAAGAAATATTTTGCCCCTGGACTTCAGCCGAAAGGCATTAACTACAACTCCCTTCTGGGCACAGTGTTCCTAGTACAGTCTTTTGGGTCAGGGAGTGGACCATGTGTGGATGTTACACACTGTAAACGGACAGAGAGAGAGAAAGAGAGAGAGAAATGGGTGCTGTTATCATGATGATGCACAGTACCTAACAGGACAATTAAAATAGTAGCACAAACACTCTTACAGTCCTTTAATATTGTGACCAGAGGGGGGTAATGTAAAGAAATTGATAGAGGTGAAAATGAAGAGAAAGTGACGGAGAGAAAATGAGCAAACATTACAATAAACATTCAGTTAATATTAGGAGCGATAAGAGACAAATTGAGAGCAGAGACAACAGGAAAAGAAGCCAGTGGCCAAAGAGAAAAGGAGGAGAGTGGAAGTGAGAGCAGAGAGCTTTTCAAGAACAGAGCGGTTATGCTGCAAATCACTCTCTCTTTGCACAACAACAACTGAAGCCTCATTTTGGGGCCCCTAAAGCCCTCAGACCCTCAAAAAGAGACAGCCTTGACCTTTATATTGCTCTGGCTCGCTAGTCAGTTGTGTAACTTTCTTTTTCCTTTTTCTCCTGGTGTTATAACAATAATCAAAATAATAGACATTGTTGTTGAGGCTGAAAAAAGCAGAATTTGACATTTCACAGACAAATAGCATGGAAATACATAGTAATATCTCTCTGCTTTTGCAACAACATCAAGGTAGCATCCAACTTGAAAATGCAGCCCCATATTTCTGGAGGAAATTGCCCAACACAGAGACCGTCTGACAAAAAAGAAACTTTATGTGTTGGAAAGTGCTGAAAGTCATTGGCCGCAATCTCCAAAGTCAGGCTTTCCCTGGGTGCCACCAATCAATCACGGAAACCTTAATTGGGGGTGATTACACACAACTGTGAGTCATAGAGAGAATTGAAGTGCGAGCCAAAATTAGGATGAAAAAGAGCCAAACGGCAAAGGAAATCAATGAGTGGTCTGGTAAGCTAGGGATATTGTAATAAGTCAGAATTAACAATGTCTCACAGCACACACAGGGCTTGGAAGGGAAAAGTACGCTACATTAAATTACTGCCGACAGCACTGTACTTTGCCTTCAAGCCCCCTGAGAGTGAGACTTTACTGTTGAACAGCAGGAGTCTTTCAGGGGTCTGATGTGTCATTCAAACTCTTACTAGATATTTCTTTGGGCCTCCAAACGATTTCTGAAACACTTACTTGTGTTAGTGACTGGGTGCATTTTTTTTTTTATCAAGTTGTGCCTACTGGCTTACTCTCTGCTAGTGTGTGTTTTCTTTAATATGTTAAGTCGTATAGTGCAAAACACAAATTCTCATTAATAAAAAGATTACTATCTATGTCATTGCCTTGACAGACTGCAGGCACGTACGCAGACAGATGCATCAGCGCCGTGTGCGAGCGCCAAATCCAGAGAAAGGGTGCCAAAAATATTCCAGTGCGTCGTTCTAAATGTCAGTGTTTATAAAAAAAAAAAGAAAAAGAAAGGACAAGCATATCTGGAGTGATAATCAGGACACCTGGCTGCTAAACAGCAGGGAAGAATGGAGATGAATACAGACGGAAAGGCGGGGAAGCAACAACTTGTTTTTATGGAGACTGCGGAAATCAGGAGAGGTTGAATCCTTTTTTTTTTTTTTTTTTGATGCTCAATAACTAAAGAATCTAATTTTCAACCAGGCTGACTTGAAGCACTGAAAAAAGACAATGTATTCTATCTAGTAAAAAGGAGCTTTTAAAGACGAGCCACCGTCTGTGTCAGTGACCCTGAATTATGTGCACTCTTTGGGTGTCTCCCCAAGCGACAGAAAGCTATCAGGGGTTGACACTAGAAAAACCCCCAGGAAGTATTTTCCAACCCAACACAGTAGGGAGCAGGTGAAAAGATTTAGAGCAATGGTGAGAGGATGGAAGGAATAGACAGAGGAGACTGAGAATGCAATTAACTGTGAAGGACAAAGAATGACAGTGCGGCATCAGAAAAAAAACATGAAGAGAGGGGAAGATGGACAAGAGACAAATAAGAGGAGACATGCCATTGTGTCAGTCTGGCCTCTGATAAACTCAAGAAAGAACCGAACAAAGAAATGCGGCAGGAGAAGCATGAGGTAAGGGCTCTTTGAAGATGAAATGAGATAGTTCGGAATCACACGTACTAAAAAATGCTAGCACATACACAGAGTAAAGTGTACGCATGAAAGAGCCAACAAAAGCAACTTAGAAACTGTGAATAAAGAGAAAATACCGGAGAGATAGAGAGAAAAAAATTAAACAAGCGTGTGTCATTTCTTGCTCCACTGACAGCAGAAAATAGAAGCGTATGGACATTAGCATGCTAATTGGATTCTTCATACAGATGCGTTTGTTCCATTTACTGTCAAAATCATCCAGCAGGGTAAAGATGGGTTTACATGATCAGTGTTAAACATTTAGCAGAGTAACTGTTAATTGTTGTTTGCAATGACTCATTTGTTAGGGGCAGCCTAAATCGGGATTTAGGATACTTAGGAGGGTTAACAGCTTTTCTTAGCCTGGTAGAAATTTAGAAACCATTCTGGGGAATTGAAACTGCATTAAAAGCCCAATTTAACAGCTGTAAGGACGCTTTAATGAGACAAACAGCTATTCAATATCTTACAATTTAAAACAGCTGTCCATTACGTTATAATGGCTCTTTTGGTTTCAAACCCTATAAATGACATTTTCAAGATGAATAGGGTCGATATAATAAAAAGGCAATGTGAAACTGCATGTTCTTTTGGCCCTGCTAACAAATCTTCATGATTTTAGACAGGGAACATTGGATCGATCAAGGAAGTCAGGGAGCACGTTTTGCCATTAGCTGTGCAGTTGTAGTGTTTTGAGTAGCAAATTGAGTTCAGGTATTAGAAGAGGAGAAGATATCACAGGCCAGAGGAGACACAATGGCATATCTATGAAAATGTTAAGCCAGAAATCAGCCATTCACTCGATTCTAGCACCACCTATTGATATCACTGCTCACCATATGAAGCTCTGTAGATGCAGCACCGATCACAGGAGATTTGTCACTGTATAAAATACACAGCGTCATTTGTATTAAGCTGAAATAAAGACCTTTTTGTCTCATTAATGTCATGTGCATCTCTTTTCTGGAGTCTTCAGTGAGTTCAGGCACAAATCACATGCAAATGTTCCAAGCTTCTATAACTCTGAAACTGCTCATCCAGCCACCTGCACTTGGTAAACAGCTTAACGGGGTGGCGATAACTGCAACAGATGACTGTGAAATTGAATTTTACAACAGCAGATCCCCTTGTCTTCATGGGAAATCGTAAAAAAGAGCATTTGCCTGAATAAAGTTCAAATCTGACTCATGCAGTAACTGAAAGTTAATAAAGATGGACGGCTACAGAGTTGTGCTGCATGTACTGGAATACTTAACTTTAATCACATCCTATAAGTGGCCCAGCTTGCTCAGTAGTTTCAGCTATGTCAACTTCAGTGTTTTTTGCTACTCTCAAAATGTCTGTATCTTCTAACACTGGCCCAGCTGGGCACTGCTGCGTGTCTATGGTAACATGAAATGAAGAAGTAAAGCCTGACCTCTGGCTCTGACAACATACTCCTATTTATTATGTAATGGAAAAGGTTAAACCACAGCCTTGGATCTGTCTGAGCCTGATGTATGGCTTTCTAGCATGAGAACTCTAAATCTTAATGTGTGACATTTCAACATGAAATCAAACTGCATCAAATTATGCAGTTTCATTTAGCCTGGCTCCTGTTTCAAGGTTTGCAAGACAGCCAATGTAAGTAGTTAATTGCGTGACAGCAAAATTGTCCACATCATCCAAGGGGGGCGTAAGACAGCGTGTGGTTCAAAGGAGAGGGCTTTTCCACACTGGCAACTCTGGACCAGAATCATGTTAATTGACATGACTCTTTGTTTGGTTTGCTCTGCTAAGGGTGCATTACGGTGGAAGTGTCACTGTTAGTCCTAAGGAGTAAATTGACCACTGCCTTGTTCATGAACACGTTGATTACAATGCACAGACAGAGCGTCAGAGTGACATTGTGGGTCATTGCGTGTTCGTATGAATAAAACATGGGGCATTAGCTTGATTAATATTGAGGAATAACAATGGGCAGTGGATTGTCTGCTGACCTTCCCTTAGTGATGGGTCTCAATTACATGACTCTGTGTGTGTGTTTGTGTGTGAGAGGCAGGGAAGAAGACAGAAGCTGCGTGTGCTGCTGTGTACTTGCATTTGTGTGGCGTTCAAATGATGTTTTCCGATGGCAATTACAAGACTGTTGTCGTCCAAAAGCCCGAAAGTAAGACACAAAAGCACAAAGATGCTGCATAAGTGTGCACCCCCCCTCCACCACCGCTTTTATTTGGGCATAAAGCTTTAAAAGCTTTTTCTCAAACACTTGGTGACCATTGATATTTAACACACAATAGATTTTTGAATGCGACGCACAATGCTCCTCTAAAAGGCCTACAGACAGCTCCACTCTCTCTCAGAGTCTCCTGTCCCTTCAGATTGGGAGCCAATTTGCAGCTAGCTCGCTTGCCTGCCTCTGACCAGACAGAGAAAGACAGAGAGACAGCGTGTGAGATGATGAATGACGAACTTATCTCTGAGATTCAGAAAGAAGCCAGTAATGTTGCCAACCCAGCCCCAACCCACTGCAGGGCACTGTACATATCTCAGCCTGCCTGTCTGCACATATCCCGCTTCTGTGCTGTCTTTCTCATTCCGTGCTGTTTCTGTCTTTATACATCTTCGACAGCCTGACTGCATGTCTGTTGCTATTCTTGTCTTTGTCTGTGCTGCACGGTATATGCATATCAGTACTGTGCCGAGAAGCCCTCGTTCCTTGCAATCGTATCAGCTCACTGAAGCCACTTCACTCACCATTGCCTCTAATCAAAGCCTAGATGACACGAGCCATTACTCTGAACACGATTACGTAAACACAAAGGAATCCCCAAAAGAAGAATCCCAATTTAGCCGCAGACATCTTCAAGGCAGGCACAGTTTCTGCTCTGAACTGACTGAACTGAGGCAGGCAGCATTCGGCAATGATTTTGGCTTATTTTGTTACCGGGTTGTGGGCCGGTGGGTCCATGAAGGAATGCTTATTTTCCCCTCTCTGTGAATTTGCTAATATAATCAATATGAGTTTGAATGCTTGAGGGTGGTTTAAAAGCGGTGTCAAAAATTCTCACGCAGAAGAGTAGAGAAGTCCTGGGTGGATTAAGCTTGAAAAAATATAACTCACACAAAGTCAACAGTTCTTTCTGAGAGCGAAGCTCACAAAAACAGCTTTGGTCTCACCCTCTGCACAGTCTCTGTGTTCTGTAAGTGTGGCACTATGATTAATGCAGCAAGTGTAGAAAGGTTGCATGCATTGACCTTTAATCTGTGTATAGTACATGTCTACTTTTGTGCATTGTGTACTGCGTGATCGCTCGTTTTATGTGTGTGTCCTGGTGTGTATTTATTAGCTTGTAAAATTATATATTTATAACTGGGAACATAACAGATGCCTCTCTGTTTTTCTTCTGTTAATTTCTCTGAAGAGAAGCAGGAGCCTGTATGGATTGCAACAGTGCAATCATATATGTGCGTGTGTGTGTACTGTGTGTGAATGTCTAAGTCGTGAATTATGTGTGGATGTGTAAGTCGTGAGTGTGTGTATTACACTCCTTCACATCTCTTTAGCTACAAAGATGAGGAAGTAGAGTCTTTAAACACCTTTATGTGCGCAGTTTGAACTCCACTACTGGAAATCCCTCTATAAATTTGCATTGATTAACCAAAAAAGTTGTTTATGTTATTCCTGAGCATTAACATATTTGTGTGGATTACTGCGTTTACAATTCCTCCAGGAAAAACCTCCAGAACACTGAACCAGATTGGCCATGTTTATAATGCATACACCCATGACTATTTTGGATCTAATAAGGATTCTTTTCACCCTTTACTTCAGTTTTCAGCCAAATATATAGAGCATCAACAGCACAACATGAGTCTGAGTCACATTCTGTATTGTCTTCTTCTTTTTTTCTTTGCCTAAAATAATCTTGAGCTAAGCTGGTGTTTAGATTTAAGCACTTCTTCAGATAATATAATAACATTCCTGCAGCAGGAACACAGGAAAAGGAAAATCCAGTTCATATTGCGTCAACAGTCACGGTCATCTCATGCAAAAAGAAGCGGATTCTCCTTCATCAGTCCAGAAAAAAGGTGGCATAAAATGAAGAGAATTGGGATTCAAACTGAATCACAAGGGGAGAATATTACACCAGTAACTAAATAATCATAACGCCATTCCCAGCAGTGACTTAAAGAAGTTAAAAAGAAAGCCTGAGTGGTTGACTTACCTTACTTGAAGAGATTTTTTTAGAAACTGCAGCCCCGGTGAAAGAAACAGATGCTGAGGAGGTTCAGAGAAACCCGGTGTTTGTCCTTCCTCGGAGACTGACTCCTATTTAGGACTCCGCGTTAATAAAACTTTTTTGTTAATTATTATTATTTGCATCCACGGAGATAAAACCCACATAAAAATCAATCAAATGCTACTACTGCCGCGTCTTCGCCCAGGTGTCTACCTTTTTTATGAGATGAATTAATGACCGGCGGTGCGCGCTGTGGAGGAGCGCTGGGCAGGGCGCCGGTCTGTAGCCGTTATGAGCGGTGACAGTTGACTGCCCGGTAATCCAAGTGCGTCTAACAGCCTCCCGTTTACGCGGACGAGCGTGCTGTGGTGGAGCTCCTCCTCGCCTTATCTCTGTCTGTGCGTTGCAGACACGCACAGTGAGCAGAGGCAGCCTCTCCACCGCGTGTGCGCTGGACACCGGCAATAAAACAAACAGCATAAGAAGAAATTACAGTAATGTGACACAGCTCAGTTTGTCTTGTTTAGAATCGTTTTGTTGTTGTTATATAGGAGACATTTGACATATTGCCTCTAATATTCGTTTTAAATAGACTTAAGTGTCCACTTGGTATCTCTAATACGGTAATGAGATTTGTGACAAAACTGTCAATTGATCAAAATGATTAGCTAATCACCATATGGCTTATTAAATCCCTCCTTCACACTTATATTCCAACAGCCACAATATCAGGCAATAAAGATTAGATTTTGTCAATTGCTAATTACCTTAAAGATCCTCTCAACAGATAATATATGAAATGCTATGCTAGGAATAATAATCATCATCAATCATCATTACCTCATTAAGATTTTTTAAAATGACAAATGAACTAATTTTCCCTCATTGGAAAACTACAAAATCTATAATTATCTTTCATTTTAGAATTCAACAACTGGCTCCAGCTTCACTGCCCAGTCTCCACACCACACTTGAATAATTTGCATATCATAATTGCAAGGCTTGATTGGCTGCCAGTTGTGAAGTCACTAAACCCTGCTACCAACATGTCTTAAACTCAGGTTTTAAAGGTTACTTACGGAGTTGTGGACCTGTAGTAGTGCTATGGAGCAGTTTTCTTATGAGTGGGTTCCAGTTTTGTCCAAGATGGCCAACAGGTGGCAATAACGCACAAATATATGTTGCAGTACACCAGAAAATCCAGTCAAAAAGAATACTGCTAGCTGAGATAAATGGATATAAAGAATACTGGCTTTGCCATTTTCAAATAATCAACTTTGCAAATGTGTTATGAAGGAAGAAATGCAGCCTAACCACAAGATACACATCATGTGTTTTGGTGAATAACACTGTAATGTAAACATAATTTTTGTTTGTTTAAAGAAAACTCCACAGGGTATCTTTAAGGTGAGCACAGAGAAACTTCCCCCGTCAGCAGATGAATATGAAAACAAACTGTGCTCGTTCATCATTCTGCACCGCGGAGCTCAAACATCCAAGCGAAGGAACAAAAAGAAAAACATATTTTTGAATGAAGGAGGACTTTAAAGTCTGGCCTCAACCAAAAACCTACCATAAACAAGAGGCTGAATATCCTACATCTGCTTTTGTTAATGACTCAGCAGCATTATAATCAGCAGTGGACCCTCCAAAATCAATGAGACAATAACTCTAGCATGAATTATAATCTTTTTTGTCATTGTTGCTCACCACTATTTCTTTTTCCATATCATCCTCACTGTGTGGTTTTTCCAATGTTTACGATAATTCTCATCAGCATGAGAGTTTAACACCCATGCTCTTTATTTATACGACGGAGCTGCAGACCGTGTTGATTTCCTCTGGACAACTGATGAGTTGTTGGCAGATGTTGTCCAATATCCAATTATTATCCTAACAGGTTTTTCTGCAGTTTTCTGACAGTCTATTCTGTTTAGTCTTGAAGTGGGGATATTAATATTGATCTGTTTTCTAAAGGAGTGTTGTTTGACAAGGCAAAGGGAAAAAAAGCACTTTAAAAAGCAAATGATTTCCATATTTGATGCCTGGTAGTCAGACTCACTGTTTAGATGCTGGTGGTGTAGAAAACAGGAAACATCTGTGGATGCAACACCTTTGGGACTACTTAAAAAACAGCAAGCGTTCCTCGATGTTGTGTGTTTTTTGTTCCACAACTTTAACTTCACACTTAATTACAACACAATCAGCTGTTTGTAAATCACAAATTTAACACTCACACAAACCCCCCCACACACACACAGCCAAGTCAGTGGCAGACATGTAGCTGCATATTTATAACATATTATAAAAGTGAAAGACATGATGAGGCTGTCATTTCTTAAGCCACGAGATCTGCAAACAAACAGCACTGCCTTCAAACCAAAGGACAGGAGAAGGACAGTCTACTTGGAAATGCTAGTCATCATCCAAAGCTGAAAACAATATTGCCCCTGTCAGCTGCATTTGACATGTGCATCTGCACACATACATTAATTAGATTAACCCTAAATCATATCATAGAACAAAGAATTTTCCAGTCGCACTGATTTCTGGACAGGGGAAGAGAGCCAAATCTTTGGTTGTCAGTGACAGAAGGACTTCTTCCTTTCTTTTCGCCCTCTCCACACCTGAATAAAAGTCATTCTGAATGTGTGAAACCATATTCACATCATAAATTCCTCCTGACATGACCTTTGCTTCGACTGGTCGCATTTGAAGTTGTGCTGCAGATGGTATTGCGGTTAGCAAGTCCTCTTCACAGAATCCCCTCATTATGGTCAGTGATGATGGAAGGTGGTGGATGAATGAGGAAAATGGAGCTGGAGGGACGCCTGTTTTGTGGGACATGCTGTGATGTGAATCTAGAGGATAATGATGCAGGAGAAAAAGCTGTGTGAGTCACAGTTTGAGTTTAATAGGACGTCACTGCATCAAATTCTGGCATGAAGGAACGTAATTTTACAGAAAACCTGGGATTAACAAAATGAGGCTGGAATGATTGTTAGTGCTGAAGGGTTGCGATGATGGAAGGTGGTGGATGAGTAAAGAAAACATAGTAGTGCATCCCTGCTAATGATGCTCAAGAAAATAGAGATAAGAAGCGTTTAGAGGCTTATAACAGACTGTTTTTATATCTTTTCAACGGTGATCACTGAATATCACTCATTCAACTCTTCGATGTTACAGCTGGAAATAACTTGAACGGTGATGACGGCGGTTTTTGGAGTGTTTTCTGTGATATTTCATTCATTAATGTCTGAATATAATGTAGATGTCCAGCTGTGAATCAGTAAATGTGCCCAGAGTCACTATTGTTGCTGTCTTCTTCAGTATATGGAGCAGCTCATTGATTTGTCTCTAGATGACGTGATCACTTTTCCTTCTGATGTTCAGCTTTAAGAAGATTATTGAACAAGTGTTTATGATTTCTAAAAGACTTCCATCATGTGAAAGTGGGCACTTAGCGATATACGAAGCTTGGTCTGATGCCAGGTTATGTGTCATGTGTGAAATATGTTGTGTCACGTCCAAATGCTAACCATGCACTAGCAGAACCAGTGTTATAGTTCAGTATGGTTACTGTAGGTTAACTATGGTTCTGGATAACTAACTTATAACACAGTAAGTTCAGAAACTATTCAAGTTACTGGCTCACAGTCGGGGCCAGGGACATTGGAACTATTTAAAGAGAGCCAGGTGCAGTAAATACTTGGGCATGGACAGGGTCGTCATTTTTAATCCAAGACGTTAGTGTTCAGCCAAAAAGTGATCGTCCTCCCAAAAACTGAAAACTGACTAAATCTAGAGCTGCTTTTGGCTGCAAATGCACATAATGTTTTGTCTGTGGTAACAGGGAAGGTGTGTCTTTTAAGTTTCTTTTAAGTGTGAAATTTAGGTTTGTAACTAAATAACCACAATGGCGACCAAATAAGTGTTTGCAATTGGCTGTGTCATTTAATTATTTCCCACTTGACCTCTGACATTATGGATGGATCCACTTGAAGGGGTGTGGGGATGTGACAGCAGTCACTACCACTTCCTGCAAATGCCTTACAGTATAATATAACTTACTGACACTTTTATGACTGTGTAACCTCCAATAGGTTGGACTGTTTCAACATCAAATGGGCCATGGTTTGGTGCAGTCAAGAGAAGCTGTCGCACCACCTGCAACCCCTACTTCAAACGTCTCTGGTCAGGTCTTTATATTAACAACAACTGAACTTCAGAATGCATTTTCTATAAACCTTTAAAATAAAGTTTTAGTGGTGTGATCAGTTGGTTGATTTCAACATTAGTCTGTGTTGCTTCTTACTGTCACAGTACTGAGCTTTTCCATTAGCTCTGAGTGTTTCTTTTTATTTTAATTGGCAAAAAAAAGTCAGATCTCTGAAACTCAATTCAAACTTTACACTTTACATTTGGCCTTTTGCACATTTTGACACGTAAGAAGCACAGGTGCAAGTATTACAACTTGTACTGGCTGAATTCCATTAAGCTACAGAGTTCTGGTATTGTTTATACTGTCACCCTGTCATGGCTTAGTAAAGTTGAATAGAACAGAGCGATCTGTAATGTTTTTAGTAACATCTGTCTTTTTTCTGCTTTGACAAGTCAAAATATCTGCTGTGAATTTAGTGCCATTTAGTGACAAAATACTTTGTTCATCTCATAAATTTGAATTGGAAGAAGTACAGTAAGTCTCTGCTCATGTCGTTGAACAGCCACCAACAATATATCTAGTTCTGTTGCCAGCTAGGGAGCATGTGGGTCTGCTTTAATAAATGTAATATACTGTATATTAAAAACCCATTGTTAAGCAGCAAATTCAATTGTACCAATGTGTTTAGCTGCTGAGAGTGCAGAGAACTTCTCAACATGGGCTCAATAAAGACTTCAACCTTTTAGAAGCTGGTAATTGAAGCGTGCAGGTGAAGAAGAAGAGGCTCCTGATGGAAATCATTATTTTTTATTTATTTTATTTCGTAACTTTTCAACCATGCCGGAAGAAAACGAAAATCATGATCTGGCTTAAGGGAGAAATAGGCATCTATATTTGTTCGTTCTGCTCAAATCGTTTTTAATCTTCCCAACCTTGATGGAAAAGGATTCTGGCACATTTGCAGGAGGATGAAAGCAGTAGATTTACAGCTATGAGTCATCTGCTGTCTGCAGAGAGATGGTATTCTCAAACAACAAAAGACGGACACAGCATGATTTTTACATTAAATACCTGTGGCCACTGGGTAGTATTTGGTCAATATTATATTGTTAAAATAATATCTGTTTTTTACACAATAGGTTAGAACACCTTTAGAACCAAACCAAGTGCGTCATAGACACCATAGAAATTAGCATTCACCTGAAAAATCAATTGCACAACCACTGAAGCCAAGGCAGAGTGAAATTGCATTTGGAGTTTAGAAGTGGGAAGGTAGTGTAATGACTATTTGTACGCCTCAGAAGCATGCACAGGCAACACACGTGCTGACAAATTAATCTCCGCCTGTTGGCATTTCTCTGGGAATAAATTGGAAATCTGCAACGGCCTCCAAAACATCTCCGAAGCAGAAGAAGTATAGAGTTCTCTGACTTGTTTAATTATACAACAGCTACATGTGTTTGGCAGCCAAGTGGAAAGTGAAGAACAGACCAGATTGTGGCGGTTCGACACGTCAATCTTAGGTGTGTGTGAGGGAAAGAAGGGTGGGTGGGGGTGAGATGTTCCGCTTTACCCAAAAGAAAATGATGGATGTTGGGGAAAGTGTGATGCTATGTCGTGGCAGGGAACTCTCCTGACATGTTTGGTCTACAGTTTAAAAAGGTTTAAAAACTCTGACAGCCCAGAAATGATGCATTTTAGAATAACTATACTCACTTTAATTTGCATGCAGTCTGTTACTCATGAGGCCAGAGTTTCTGTCCTGAGCACTAAAACACGTTTACCAAGTAAATTGTACGTCAGGAACCACTGATTTACGCACTCATCGAACATATAAATGACACTGCACAACAATACACCCAATTTGTTTCCACTTAGCAACAACATTAAGAAACCTTTGTGCTCACTTCCTGTTTTCATGAGCAATAACAAAGTTATTTAACCCATCAATCTATAGCCAAGGCTGTTTTGTTTGTCGATAATATCACAAACAACTATAACAGATTTCCTGTTTCTGGCTTTGGGGACACTTAGGGACGCATTGGATAAGACTGATTTGTTTGAAGCAAAAACAATAGTATATGAGCTCAGGATTTAGTTTTCCTCCGAGGAACTATGTCATTTAAATATTCAATTCATCCTTGAACATCTATGCCAGCCTTTTCAAATCATACACACAAGATGAGTTGGTTCTGTGCCATTAAAAGAGAGAAGAAACCATGTAGCCTGATCTCCAGCCGGTGCTTTTTAAACTCTAATATTCTTGTTGGCATCTGCTGCCAACGCTGTGAGAGCAGCTCATTTTAGCAAACAACATCCACCTACAGAAACAGATTGTCGTTGAGTAAATGCTGCTGAGTCAACACCTGAGCTTCATGGCATGGGTTGCTTCAATATTCTGCAACATTAGTGGCTCCAAAATCTCTTGTGTAAGCAGTTTATATTGGTTTCCTTAAAGCAGCCAGAAAAGTGGATAATTGACTTCCAGGCTTTAAATTAGATGACAGCTTTTTTTTTTAATTATTATTATTACAACTGATTAGTGTATATTCACACCTACTTGTGCTACAAATAGACTTGTCAACGTTGCTTTCTTTGGATGCTGTTGTATGTTAGATATGTGAATGTGCCAGCAGGGGGCGTCTAAGATATTTCCCTTCACCTACATCTACATTTAAAATCATCATTAAATTGATTAGGTATCATGTTAAATGTTAAATTAGATAGTATACTCTCTTTCCAACTATAAAATATTTAACATTGAATTCTAAAACAGTTTATGCACATGTACCTGCTTTAAAATCAGTAGTTTAGTTTGAAGTCAAGACAAATACAAAGCATTATTACCGTCTGAGAAATTGCCCAAGATAGCATCCTACATGGAATTAATCTAATTTTAAATGAGAAGCATGATTCATTGTAAACGCCCATTAATCAGTATTCAGAAAGAGGGACAAAATTACCCTGACTAATGTACTGCAGCTAATGAAATAACCAGAGCGGGATCAATTCATCTCAAGCCCTCTGAACTAAACCAGATCTCTTGCAGTCAGTATCATATTGCCACCCATTAATGGTCCAATACAGGGCTTTGTTATAATTAAAAGTTAACCACTGTGGCCATTTGTACCATCTGTCATGTCTTTTAATGATTAAAACAAACCATAAGAATATGCAAGGTGTGACTGAAGTCCAAACAACAGATTTTGATACCTTAATGGTCGGTTTTAGCATCATCTTCAACAGAAAAAGAGCAAACACCTTATGTCTCATGCCTAATTTATTAAGTGTTCTTTTTTTTTCTTTTTTTTTTCAGCTTTCTATAGCTTTGAAATATTTTTCGATTGAAAAGTCCAGGTAAGAATAAGAGTTTACTTCCAAGAGGAGGAATATGCTTAACCTCGATTCCCCTAAAACCACAGACAGTGATGAATTCAAGATTATGTGGCTTTTCAGGAGCTGAGTACTGCCTGTTAGGATGACATCCTCTCTCATATAGCTATCAGGAGATGATTTAGCTTTGGTTCTTAATAGCAAAAGGCCTAGCCAGTTCTTTTATTGCTATTTATATCCAAGCCGGATTGGGTGAGCAATTTCCTTTGATATCTTCCATAAATATTTATTATCTAAAAAGTCACAGCACTTCTACTATTCCATTATAAGAGATGGAACAAAGCAGAGATTTAGGATAGTCAGAATATTGTGTAAACCCCATATGCTTTCAATTAATAGCCTCTTTCCCTGAATGGGGTTACCGAGCTATTTCATTTCTCCTGTGGTACATAAAGTATATTAGCTGAAGAGACTAAGCAGTATTACCAAAAACAAAAGAATCTATGCAATAATAGCGCTTGGGAGGAAATGTGTGTGCACACATTAGCCTGCCGTGCGTTGTGCAATGCATTCCAGTTTGTACTTATAATTGTGTTTATTTCATTATAATTAAATTGCTAAAAAAAAACATTGCTGGATGCTTGTGATTCTCATTTTATAAACCTCCAGCTTCCTCTCTTCTAAACATGCAGTATCTAATGAACCTGCCACAGTAGCATTTGCTGATCCATGATTGCTTCCTTCCTGATTCAAGGGTATGCTGAAGCGACCAAGATAGACTCAAATGCCTTGCAAAGTATTGCTAGATAAGAAAGAACAGAAGCATTAGTAAGGAATAGAAGAGGCCTAGAGATAATGTGAAAGTGCCTGAGAGAAAGTGAAGTCACCAGCCGAGCCTGTTTTTGGGGGTTTTTTTTCTTGTTGTTGTTTTTGACTGCGGTGCTGTTGTGCTTTGGTAACAGTGACGCTCTTGAAGATTACATGCATGTATAAACACGCACAATAGCAGCATACAAGTGCAAAAAAATTACACAATACTTAGAAAATTCTCCATATTTTATTTTAAAAATGTGTTTATAAAAACAGTTAAACAGTTAAAAAACTTCACGGTAATAATGTATTGCTTATACAATACATATGTTATATACATACAGTATCAAAATACACAGGATCATTAGTGCAGTAGTAACAGACTTCATCAACAGCATACAATGAAATCACATTAGAAATTGCTCATAAAGCACTGCATACAAATACAGTGAATGTGTGTATGTGCCTTTAAAACTTTTCCAGTGGCATCAAAAAAGACCTGGTCGACATTTTAGGTTTTATTAAATATTAGTATCCATTAAGGAGTCCCTGAGAACATGTGTCAGGCATCTAAGCCTGCAAGAAAGTGATGTGATTATTTCTATACCGTCTCATGCGATGACCTTTTCCTTGGCGTTTGTATTTTTTCCCTCCTGGAACAAAAAGAAGTGTGTAACATCTGATTAGTATGATAATGTTGACTTTTATAATTAAGCAGAAAGAACTTTCTAGAGTCAGATCCTCCTCTCAGTCATAACATAATGATTGGCTGCGGTGCATAAAGTATTTGGAGGACATCAACCCCCTGAGTGTATGGTAATGAGTTCTTCAGGTGCCAAGCAATATTTAAGCCTCAGAATAAATCAGCTGAGCATTATTTGGATTCCTCCCTCCTTCTCCCTCTGTCTTCCTAAATTCTGTCCAAATTCAAACCAACAAGTGTCTCTAACTGGCAATCCAAATCCAAATCGTAATTGAATTAAAGAGTGTACAAATTCCCCCACTCACACACCTTTAACACACACGTCCATGCAGCTCTGCCTCGAGACAAAGTTGTTGCTGCTCCCTCCGCAGCCCGAGTAGATGAACTCCTCACACATCTTGGTGGCTGTGTTGTAGTAATACCGAGGAATGGAGGCTGAACACCTCCCTTTGTCCAGAGGATCCAGGCAGAGCACAGGAACAGCTGTCATAAGACACAAAGCACAATAAGTAAGTCTTTCTCAAGAATAATTGCACCAGAGATGCTTCCTCCTTTTGTGACATTATAATTTAATCAAAACAGGTTTGATTTAAGTGTTTAGCAACACTCTTGCCACACTGTAGTGCACGCATGCAGGGGCCAGTCAGCGTTACTTCGGGATTACTCAATAGCAGCAAGTCACAGTAAAGTTTATACTCACTTTTTCGTGGACTGCAGTACTCCATGCAAGACGTGAGGTCTTGGAAACGATTCATATTGCCCTGGCAGCCACCGTAAGAAAAAGACTCACACTGCATGGTGGTCATGTTGAAGAAATAGCGGTGTAGGAGGGCACGGCAGGGTCCCTCCTCTTTAGGAAACCTGCAGATTTGGGGAATCTCTGCAGAGAGGAATGACAAGATTTTAGATATGGACTAGATCAAGTGGCACCCTGAGGTGTTTGTGCACGATAACTTAAGATAACTTAAATAAATAAAGCTTACATTTATCATTTTCTTAGTTTCAATGTACATTTTAAAATACAATACAAAGAGTATGCTAAGACACAATCAATAACTTTTAGAAGTTGGCAAGGTCACTATCATTTTAAGTGTTAGTATGCTCTTCACATTGAGAACTTACTTGGGATTCTGAAACATGTTTTCTGGCACTCCTGATAACTCTTGAAGTTATTGGCATTTCCTTGGCACCCTCCATAGTAGAAAATCTCGCACTTCTGGGTGATAGTGTTGTAGTAATAGCGCTCAATCTCTCCTCTGCAAGGTCCCTCGTCCACTTGAAGGAGACACACGCCTGAACGCAGCAGAGATATTGTTACTGAAACACGAAACCACCATGGACAAACACGGGAAATATGCGTTTCTCCTAATTACCAAACTGGAGATCTATAACGCTACCAACGCGTCTTACCTTTAGGTGACAACGCCAAAACGTTGTAAAACGTAGAAAAAAGTGCAACTAGCGTTAATGTGCAAAACTCCATGGTGAAACTTTTGGTCCAAAGTGTTTTCCACTCTGCCGAACATCCCAGCCACTTCCAGTTTTATAGTTGTGTTTCCCAGGGGAAGTTTAGGGGCGGGGATGTAATGACTCATTTTCATACAACAGTGAATTCGGCAATCAGTGATGATGAATTAATTTATGACATCAGAGGGAGTCGATTCGATGTGATATCTACGTGAAGGACTGCCAATGTAGTGACTAAGGATATATCAACCCAATTAAAATAACACAATAAGATGAGAAGTTGAATTTCCTCTGCTTCAGGATGATAGTGATGGTGGTCATGACGGTCCAGTGACAGCATCCCTGTTATTTTTCCACAGAAGTATTGTTTTGTCACTCTTGTGAAACATTTGTATATTTTACTGGTACTTACTCTAACACACACACACACACACACACACACACACACACTTTGACTCAAATCCTCGATGAAGCACTGTTGCTTACATTTCCAGCCTTGTGGTCTGTTATCTTTATCTAACTTAATGATTGCTGGCGCCTCCACTATTCTTTCAAGGAAACAACAATTTCTCGCACCACTAAATGCTTAAAGTTCCAATTCCTAAGACTTGAAGACAGCATTATGTGAGAATCTAAGTGGAAATGCACAATAAAATATTGCTTTTGTTTGCATAAACCTACCTCACTAGTTTGTTCCATGTATCGCTATGTAGGAAAACTGCCATGCAGTCATGTTTATAACAATGATGTGTCTCCACCTTGACAGGTGGAGGTTAAATACAGATTAGCTGTCTTATCAAAGTGACCTGATACATGAGGGACCACCCATTAACCAATTTCTGCATATGAGAAACAGTCAGAATCACACAAATCCAAATTTAATCTAAAATATACAGTAAATACAGCTCCTTGTTTTTCATATAATAAAAAAGAACCCAAACAGACACCTGTGTGATTCACTGCCCTGTTTGACAGCATACTTTAGATAGTGGTGTGATCATACAGAGGAGTCTTGTTTTAATCAGATTAGCGGATTAGGATTGTTTATGCAGATTAGTTTATAACCCAGATTGAGGGACAGGAGAGGGATTCTTCAGCAGGACTTTGGAGGAGAAGGACTGCTCCCTGTAAGCAATCGTAAGTACATTTCTGTTCTTTCAATTAAGTTGTTGTGGTGGTGAACATTTAGCAAAAAATGTGTTATGTTTCCTTTTTTTTTTTTTTTTACAGAGGATGCCGGTCATAAACGTAGATGACCTGACCGACAAGGACAAGGCTGTGATGGAAGTTAACCAACTTAAAATTGAAGTGAAACTTGAGAGGTGGTTGGTAAGTTATTTTTGCACTGATGAAAATGTCAAAGCCTTTGTAGGTTAGACTTTTATCCATGACAAGCAATTTATCAAACTGTTTGAATGTAATTACACAAAGTGCAATTAATTCTACCAGGAATGGCATTAAAAACTGAAATAAATTGCTGGATGGGTTTGTCTCAACACTTTTTGCTTGATCACTTCAGACATCTAAATGCTGCGAGGAAATCAAGGAATACATTCAGGCTGGAGTGGAGGAAGACATCCTTGTCAAAGGCATCGCAGAGGACAAGAACCCCTTCAAGGAGAAAGGTGGCTGTGTAATCTGCTAGACTGTACCTGAGAAGCTTTTCATATCTCAGATTAGCAACCAAGGACATTCTCCCTCCCCTCATAAAAAACGGATTTGCATACTGTGAATACTAGAAGAATGTAATAAAGAAAGAATTTCTAAAACTTCATGAGTTCCCGTGTAAATGATTCCCCATGTTCTGGTCAGATTGGATTGGTAGTCTTCTAATTTTACTCTTTGAAAAGACGCAGTAAATAAGAGTTGTATTTGGCAAGGGTTATATAATGCTTCTCTTTCATGTGGTGTATATAGTCTGAGCAAATGGGGCTCATGTGTTGGTTCATACACAGAAGCAATATTAAATGTGCTTGTTTATAACTCAGTCTGTCTCCATCATTCACTGTGGGAAGGTTTCATGACAGAGCAAAGAAACTGATGGCTTACATTTTCATAACTCAGTCTGTATACATTTTAAGATTACTCAATTTTTTCCTCATACATTTTTATGAAATCATTAACAATTTATATGTGTTTGAGCTCCTTTTTACTATCTATTTTTATTTTATTTTATTCATTAATTCTACCATGAAAATCAAGCAGCAGACAAACTCGAGAAACATGAATATATCATATGGAAAAGAGTGTAATGCAGTAGATACCAGGAATAAACATGAAAAACACATTGCATTTTCTATAAGTGGGCTAAAACATCCAAATCTATAGCTCTTAATAAACCCTGTCTACTTTGGACCTTTTGTGACACATTGTATGTGGATTGGACTTCCACCAAAGAGTAATGTTCATTTTTTAACAATGACCCATTCAACATTTATTTTTAGAGGTGTGACGAGGTAAAACTATCCAGTATTTCACAAAAGTAGCAAAGATTAGAGAAAGTAAGATAAAAAGGCTACAGTGTATAGGAAATATATATTCTTTTGGAAAACTACATTTTAACGGAGATACTTCCCAAATTTGTAAGTCAAACATTGCTAAAGTATTAAGTTTCCCCCTGGGTTAATGTTTTATTCCAGGGGAATACCATACCCGTTTCCCCAAAGTGGGCTACAGTGGGGTCACCGCAGGCGCATGCGCACACAAGCAAGACAACAAACATGGCGCTGCGCGAAGGAGCTCTCCGTGCAAAGTTGCTAGCAAACAGCCGAAATTTCTACAAATTTACCTCCTTTCTTGGTGTCCGGTCGTTGTCTGAAAATGTGTCATCTAAACCCGTAACGTCCAGTGCCTCAGAGACCACGGGTGACCATTTAATCTACACAGCAGAGCACTTTGCTTTAAAGGAGTCCCTCAGAAAGGTACGCCAGCACTGTAGCGAGCTTTGACTTTACAGTGAAAACAAGGCTGGTTTTGTTTAGTTTAGCTGGTGACAGCGGGATATTTCAACACCCATGTGTGTTATTAGAAAGTAGCATAAATATACCGCTTAATCTAGGTGTAAGAAGCAGCGGAGGGGCGGTGTAATGAAAGTGGGTGAGAGGTCATTATGCTAGCTTGTATAGTCTCCCTCAGCTGCACTGTGTTGATGTCTGCAGTAGCTGCTTTGTATTATAGCACCAGTTTCAAGTTGAACATTGTTTTGACGTTGCTTCTGTTGTTGTAAAGGATGTTAATGTGTCCTCAAACGACTGCACAAGCCTACATTATCAAGGCAGAGGGCCAGGTACACTGAGGCTGCGCTGGTCCACAATAACAAACAGTCTCTGGTTTGTGTGTTTTCATGACCCGTCCGTGTCTCCCACATTGCACTTGATCCATGTCAGCCCTCCTCCTGCCAGCATGTGCAACATCTCTGTTCTTGTACCGGGTTTATCTAAAGCTATGGTTAAGTCAATTCAGATGTTAAGCATCAGGAATGACTCACAGGTCTGGACGAATATGATCTATACACTCTTGACACAGGTTGCTTGTGTCTCAGACGTGGGTGGTGTGATGAGCTTGCCTGCACTCTTACTGCATATCCACAGTCAGCTTCATATTTAAACCATTTTTTCCCATTGTTAAGACAGGTCAATGCACATAATTCATGTGTGGTTTGCTAATTGGGTGTTGTGTAAGAGTAGTAAAACTAGATAAACACTGATGGTGGCTGGACAACTGAGAGGGCCATGGCATTCAGATGAAGCTGCTTATGAAGCCAGTGTCATTTAGCCAAAGCAGACACAACGTTTGCTTGTATCAGACAAACATTTGGCTCTGTTCATCTAGAAGCCAAAGATATTAGGCTTTAAAAGATTTAGCGGTACACTTGAGAACTGGTATTTTTTTCTTCTGGCCACTCATTTTGGCACAGCAGTATATAATTATTCAGGAGGAAAACTGATTGTGTGACATGGGAATAGTGGAAAGCGAGTCCCATTATTGTTTGTGCAGTATACTATGATTATTTAAAATGTCAATTTTCCATGAAATTGCTTGAGAAAACCGTGAAATATTGTGGCGTACAGATGATAAAAATTGGAATGGTAGTTTAAAATCAGTGTGTTTACTATCTTTGTCTCAAAAGCGTAGAAGAGAACGCATTACCAAAAATCATTTAATATTTAAAATGAAGCAATCCCATCATCATATCTGCATGTTGTCTTCTGGCATGTGTGGATAAGTCCTCTGTTGATCCCTTACGCATTAAGTTATCATAATTAAAACACACAATCAAAGTTAATATGAACAGCTGGTAAAATAAACAAATTGGGAATAAACATTGTTTGCTGTGGGTATAAAGAAATTCTTGAACTTTATTTTTCTAAATTATCATATAAGATGTAGATGTGATTTTTACCATACAAAGTTTTTATTTTTTGAAAAGATGAATATCTGCAGCTGCAAATTGTGGTAATAAAAAAATAAGAGCAAGAATTAGTAATTAGCCTGACTCATTACGAGACAGACATTGGAGACAGTGCCTGCAAAAAATAACAACAAGTGCCTAATCTAAGGCAGGCAGCAAAGATGTTGCGGTAAATGGAGGGAAGCTTACTGTGTGACTAAACCTTCAAAAGGATGCCAGGAGGTTGAAAATAAACTCGTACTGGGAATAATGGGAAGGCTGAAAATGGGAAAAGGAAATTCAGACAATATACTGGCAGTGCAGGAAAGGGAACTTGAAGCAGCATGGTTTATTAAAAGAATTCACTGTAGGATAGTGTGTGTTTATAAATGGTATACAAATGGGGTTATAGGAAATCCTTTAGTGACTATTCAAGGTCAGACACTCCTAAATAGTGCCAATGTTTCCACTAGAAAGTTTCTGTTAGTGGGTGGGGTGTGTGTGTATATGTGTAGGACCATGTTTGACTGTTGTCAAGGTAGCTGTGTGTGTGTGTGTTACATAGTGTTGGGCATTTGTACACGAGACAAACAACTTCCGATGCTACCAAATTAGTCACACTTCCCACACCAGACCACCAAACTGTCCAAGGCTGTTGTGTCATGTGGAAGGTCATTAATGAGGATAAGAAGCAATTGAGATTTCCCTCACACTTCTAGGAAGAGGTTTCTCGTGTGCTGCCTCCCATAGTTTCCCACACTACAAAGCCATTGTTGGCAGCTTCAGAACAATACTGCTGGCCAGCTATGCGCTACCAATAACAAATGACCTTTTAATAATTTCGGCCCTTTGAAATGGGTTGGTGTTTGAAATTCAAGAATTTCCCAAAATAACTTTACTGACTTTTCTTCCAGCCTGATGAACATTTCTTTCCTGCAACAAATGACCAACCTTTGCCCAGAATATAACATCAGCAGGGCCCTTAGTCAGCCCTTTTTCGACAGGAAACTGAAGCAGTTTTATCGTTATCGCTAGAGTCACCAGGCTTCATTAGAAAAATCATGTTTACATTGCACAACAAGGGAGTTGCTGATCTGCTGCTTCCTTGCTCTACAACTAACATTAGTTTAGATCTGAACTAACATTTTCAAACACCAAAACCACACAATAAGACAAACAAACTAACTGATTGTGGCAGTGGTAGACCAGCAACTCCTGTGTTCTGCAAAGTAAAATCGTGTTTGTTATCAGTGAAGTCTGGTGGCTTTGAATGGAACATGGGTCGTGTATGAACAGTCAATGTAATTTTGTGCTGATAACATTATATTAATTTATTTACTGTAAAACAATAACCAGATGGGAATGTTTGTTGCTAATCTAGTGAATTAATTTGCTTGAATATGCAAATGTATTGCCTGATATGAGCAAATATAGAAGTAAAATACAAACCTGAGATATTGACTAAAGATATTAAAGAAATAGATAACTCCATCAAAACAATAAAGCAAAGTTTCTGACAGCTGACACAGTGTATGTTGTCATACTTCGAGGCCCTAATTGACCAAATGTCTTGATAATATCATATCTTGAGTAACCTTGTAGTATATCCTGATATAGAAAAGTAAACCCACGTTAATACGACAGTTATATTTGGACAGAGGGTCCCAGTTTTTCTTTCAGCATTGCAGAGTAGTGAGGGTGTCAGGGGAAAAGCACAGACAGACTGAATTTTGTAAGACTATTTGACAGTTTGGTGATGTGAAATTGTTCTGGTATGCAACACAAATAGTCCACAATAACCTTTGTGAAGAGATATAGGATCACTCCCCGATGACCTTTCTGTTTCCCTTTCCAGCAGCTCGTCGTCCCTCCCTTTCCCTCCTAAGGATTTGAACTTTGGACGCAGACTATAGTCTGTTATAGGTTAAAGGGGATCAGTACCTCCCCATATTTACTGCTTGTCCTTGTCTTTGATGTAATAAAATGTAAGTTAGATTCAAGCCCAGGCATATGCGCCATATATCTCTTGAAATTGGCGTCTGCTTTCTGTTTTGAACTGTAAAAACATGATGTCTGTGTTTTCTGTCTGCCTTGTATTCACATGTTTCTCAGCTAGTACGTTTTTCTTGGCTGGTTCAGTGCTTGGCTGGTCTGAGTTTGTGTGTTTTGGAAGGGTGAAATGAGCAGTGTGCATCACTTTTTGCAATCCTGGAAACCTTTGAATACTTTTTCAGTACTTTCTTGTTTTTTTTTTAGTTTGAACGGTAAAAGACAGCACCAGTCTGGCTCATTGGTGGTTGTGCTGTCACTCTCAGGCAGAGATCTAAGCAACATGAAGGAATAATCAAATTGGGTTTATTTGCCTCAATCCACTTTAATGCACAGGGCTCATTTAACATTTTCTGAGGATGGGATTTGATGTTTCCTATTTCCAATAAATACCTCGTTTGGTTTAATCATTACCTTTCACAGACTTTGCCAACCATTTAGAGCATATTGTACTGGAGGGAGAAACACATTTCCGCAGCAGATTGCCATCTGTTTAAACCATGGCCCATTAAAAGTGTGTATGCATTAAATTAAATAACACCAATAGCAAACCACTTATAGTTGTTTGTAATATTTCATTTCTTGGACGGCATTTTTGAAAAGCATTCAGCAGAAAAACAAGGAAAGCAACAGCACATAACATGTTTATTTTATATATTATATTCATATATATTTGTTAATCGATTTGCTTTACATGGCAAAAAAAAACACATAAACTGTAATCCCCACTTTCAATGTACAGCCTATTAGCAGCTTGAGTTCCCGCAAAAATAGCATTGTATGAGCGTCTCAATAGAGTGGATGTCATAAGTGCTTCTCCAGCTGTGGACCACTTCCAGGCGCTTGAAATGAGTCATAGTTCACTCATTCAAGTCTGTTACAATGCCAGGTTGAAACCCCGTCTGCACTCCTTACAGACATTTTGGTCATGACTCACAAAATCAGGTACTTGTGATGTACACTGATAACACAAAATGCTGCTTGAGGCTGGATTCAATGGACAAAAAAAGCTGCTCTCAATGTTGAAGAATATTATGTAAAATTCAGTGATGAGATAACCAGAATTCGTTTGTTCCTCCCTTCTGAATTCATTATTTTATTTACTTCTAATAGAAATTAGCACAAACCTGGTAAAGTTATTTCTTCACCACAACTACAAACTTTTTTTTTTTTTTTTTTTTTTTCCACTCCTGAAACATGTAATATAGTCATCCTTCATTTTTAGGCAGCTGTATATCCCAGGCTTTGTGGCTGAATAGATGGATCGGCTGCTAACTCAGAAGGAATGCCATTAGTCTGGGTTTCAGTACCGAGCTTTATTTTCACATGCTGTTCTAAATGTTACTTCAGAGGTTTTTCTATCCTGCCAAGAATAAAATGGTGGAGGAAACACGGAGTCATTAAAATACTGGCATTCGAATGGTCGAAAGCAAAGATGCCGAAAATCAGCACAAAGTTGGCCAACAGCTTCATAAAAGTATCAGTATCATCCCCCAGAAACCCCAAACCCTCAGTGTAATTTGCACTGTTGGTTGTATTGGACCACTATGTGTTACCAATGCTGTCACTGAATTCTGTTACGGTCTCATTTTTAACACATTTTTCTGCTCCAAAATGACACAGATTGGGATTAAGCCCAAACCCTTGACATTGTTTCATGAGCCTGCAGCTTGTCTTTTTGTATGCCCCTAGCCAAGTCTTGGTTATCAGAGGAGTGATAACACACACGTATAGCAAATAGCACGCCATGCATACCGTCACCATATGCTCCATGTATACATTTTTCCAGCCTGCTTTTTATTCATTGATGTGTAATACCTTATCTCGCTGTCTGCTAGAGATAGATTACATAGACTTAAGTCGAGATACGCACCGCACAGCAGGATACCCATGTATGTATAACAATCACTGTATGTGTTGTATTCACTCATAATATGTATCCTATCAAATATCCCTTTGATGTCAGTTATGAGACAGGAGATAGAATGGCAGGGCTGTCATTTGTTGTTAAAATCATACTGAGGTTTAAAAAAGCAAACGTGTGCATGCAAACATATGCATAGTTCTAGAGAAAAATATGAGGATGGTTTCATGAACAGTGTTAGAAGGACACACATAAACATTTCTCTGCCCTGATGTTTTTGCCCTGTAGATCATCGATCAGGAGATCAACCCCTATGTGGATCAGTGGGAAGCAGAAGGGAAGTTTCCAGCCCATAAAATCTTCAAGATCTTAGGAAGTGCCGGCTTTCTTGGAGTCAACAAACCAGTTGGTAAGAGTGTAGTAACATCTGAGAGATAAGAAATCGAAAGTAAACAGAAGTATGACAATAATCCACATTTCTGTGGCTGCAGTAGCTTGTTGATCTCTTCGAGATAAAGTGCCCTTGAAATTGCCCCGTAGGAACTAAAGTTTGTGTTCGTTCGACCACATGTATCTTTGTTAGATCTGTAATTGACTAGCAGTGTATGCTGGGCTATATTCCAGCCCATGTGACACAGAAAATGGATTCAGTATTGCCTTAATGAGAATGATTTTGTTTCGTAAATTATAGACATCTTCTGAAAAATGATTTGAGTTTAATTAATCTAGTGGGGTTTTGTGTATTATCTGGAGCAGAGCAATACAAAAAAAGCTCACTTTGATTTAAATACACAGATTTATTTAGGAGGAAGCTTGTTTTTTTTGTGAGAGGCTCGAAGGATAATGAGCCTGCCGGGAAATGATAATACCGATCACATCAAGGTGCCAGACGTTTCTTGCTGTTGGAAGCAAAGGCCATTTCCCCCATTGTGTCTCAGTGAGAATGTTAATTTTAAGTTAATTCAGTGAAATCTAATTAAGTTTATCACAACTTTGTTTAGACGTGTGAGCAAACTACTAAAAACCTGGACGCTTCACATGGACAACCCAAGAGCATAAACAAAAGAAGATTGTTTTGCAGGCTTGTTTTTGCAGAATATATATCCGTTCTATAAAATGGTTCTGGGGGTCATCTTCTGGCGCAGAATTTAGTCTATTTGTATTCTTGGTTATTTCAGTTGGTAATCCATACGAATATGACTGCCAATAAATCACCCATGCTTCAGTCTAAAGGATATATGTTTTTAGGGGTGTGCTGTCTGTGTTGCCATTGCAACACTCCGATGATAAATCTGTATCATATCTGTGAATCGGAAAGGCCCTGGCACAACGTAAATATTGCTTTTAAAGATATCATTTTTTAATCTAATAAACATGACTATCAATTACTGGGTAGAATCTGCTTGTGTCACGCAGCACACCACAAACTGAGGAATCCTTCACTGTGTGTGCAGTTTGACCATCTCCGCTTCAAAGAACATTTGGCATGTCTCTTTCACAGTCCAGTTCACTTTCCATTCATTTTCCTTGCTGTTTGAAAGCCATACATTACAGTTGGTCTGGTTTAGAAATGTTCCCACTGTGATGATGGGTGCTGGTGTCACAGCAACATCCCACAACAGCTGTCTGCTACAGTATATCTTATTTCCAGATGTGTACCCAGCTGTGTCACTGCTGGAGTGGAGGAGGCAGCAGGATGAGTACAGTACAGGTCCCGTACAGTCCAGGACCACAAAAATAGTTGTGGTTGGGATGTGTAATTCATTCTGAGTATGTGAAGAAATTTTGTGTTTGACAATCAGACAGCAGATATCTAAAGTTTCACAGCTATTCCATATTCAGCTGTAGTTGCTGTTCTGACATTTCATGGCAAAAAGAACAAATCTGTAAAACAACAATTGGACGTGGAGCTTTGTGGAGATGATTTTACCACCAGTCTGTAGGTGAAAGAAGAGGGAGGGCCGAGGGAATTAAAATGTGCTGAACAGACAAGCCTTGAGCGTTAGTTGACAGGATTAGAGAGGAGGAGGAGGAGTGAAGACACAGTGTATTAGCTGCTAGATTACCTGCTCATGTACAAGAAATACAAGAAATATTCTAAAGAGATATTGTTTGTAAAGCAAATTTTAAAAAAAACATTCAGTCAAGTACACCCTGTAGTGCAGAAACAACTGTCAGAGTGTTGATTTTCCATGTTTTAGTATACAATTTAAATTGACCTCATGTGGAGTGCAGTATATATATAGCCACAGATTTTTGTCTTTAAAACTTAAAATGTAAAAAACTCTTTAAAAAAACATTGTAATGTATTCAAAAAGACTTGTTCAACTGCTGAAATGTGGAATTCTTGTTGCTTTTGGCTTAATATTTGCTATACCATTAGGAATAATCAAAGTTGCCATGGTATTATATGTCTTTAGGAAAGTGTACAGTTGGAGCAACTACAGCTACTTCCCTTTGCCGACTAAGTGCTGACTAACGCCTCTCAAAGAATTCTGCGCTGGGTTAATTGATTTAGAGGCTTGGATTACAGGAATGGGAATAAGGATTTAGGAGCCTCTCCAATGGAAAAATGATTCATTGGGTCGAATGAAAGAGGTGGTCGCCTTTGAACAGGAACATCATCGAGCCAAATACAGTAAAACAAAAACTCCCACGAAAAAGTAATAGAACAAAAACATCTGTGGGGAGATTTCATGATCTACTAACAATATGAATAAACCTTTTTTTATCAAAAAAATAATTTCCTTGAATCAAGTGATATTGTCTTAATGAACTGTGTCTACCTCTTTATGTCTTCAAGTTACAGATACTTAACTCCAGAAATGCTTGAAAGGGTAAACTGCATCAGAAAAACATTGGCATATCTAATCTTATATATAGGATAAATGCTCAATGTAAGACTAAATGATTATGTCACTTTTTCCCTATAAAAGTGCCATATGTCGTGTTTTGACACTGACCCTGAACAGCAGCATCCTTGGTTCAAATCTGGCCTATGACCTCATTCCACATCTATGATTCCACATCCTGTCATTCAAACAAATCCGAGAGCCCATCACATGATATTAATTCCTGTTTCGAGGCAATTAATGACTTAGAGCTCCTCTGTGATTTAAAATCCGGGAAAACAGATCACTGGGAGTGGACTTTGACTTATACCATGGTTTTAAATGCCTGTGTGTCCGAAACTGGCGACAGTTAAAGCCCCTGTTTAAATCTTTTGGTGCCATGCAACATATCCCTTCATTTAATCCACTGACAAGGGCGCTCAACGCTTATTTTCCACTCTTTTTTCCATGTACAAGGAAAGACATTATTACCTTTCAAAACATGAGAACAGGAAGATTTCACAAGGCAGCCGCGTTCAGGAAGTAGACAGGGATGACCCTTGGCTTCCTGCCTGTTTTCCTCTGCTCTGAGGAAGACGTATCCGCACTTTACACACTGGCGATGGCCTCTTGCCTCCTGCTTGACAGATAGAACCTGGCAGCCTGCACATTTTTCCCTTCAGCTGAATATTTTTGATACTAATGTTTAGATGACTAACTACTTGGAGAGAGTTGTGTGCACTTTCTTACACATTCTACTTTGGTAATATTATGGTAAATGCATTGCAATGGCTCATTCTTCTATTTTCTAAAACATTACTAATACTGACTATTCAGATTTTATGTCCATTGTAATAATTGTCACAAGACAGTGATTTATTGTCTGTCTGGTTTTATCATCACGTTCCAGTGCAATACAAAAACAGAAAGAGAGAAACCTTATACTTTCTTTGACATTGCCTGTGTGTCTGCTTGTGTTGCACCCTTACATTTCTTTCAGTCTTTATGCTTCAATATGTGTTTCATATGGAGCTCCACCCAATGAGGCCCTACCGTGACGAACATCTGGTGTTCAGAAGAAACATATGTGCATACGATTGACATTTGTGACAGGATTTTGTTTGTTTTTCTTCTGCTTGCTTGTTCAACCAGGCAGCCTGCTGTTTTGCTTAAAGTGGGATAAACCTCGGTGCTTCCCTTTGTCCACATTATCCACCGCAGGGTTTCCAGTGCTCAGAGACTTATCACTGCGCAGCTGCACCTGTTTCCTCTTATTTTTGGCTCCCCTATTCCCTTATTTGCTTTTCCCACTATATTTCCCTTCTTTTCTGTCCCCATTTATTTTGCTCTCTTTCTTTTAGTTTCTCTGACAGTCTGCCAGACAGAGGTGTCATCATTCGATAGCAAGTCTGACAGGTGATATTAAACCACTTTGCTCGAGGTACAGGCCTCCATGTGATAAATTCGCTGATGATTATTCATCGTCAGTTGCTGCTAGTTTTCCATCATCGAGTGGCTGACACACTGCATGTAGTCATGGGGAAATGGTGCACAGAGCATTTTTACAAATACTCTGTCTAGTTGCTTTTGGCTGATTGGTCATTATCATCAAAGGATTTGTAAAATTCTAAATAAATTACTGTCAGGTTACATTTGCTAGAGCAATATGAGATGATGAAGTTCAGTTTGTAGTACTGAAGAAAGACCATGCACTTTCTCTTTGTTTTATTTTGAAAGGATTTGGATGCATGTATGTTTACCACAAACAACTTGAGAGGAACGCAGCATATGGAGTGCATTAGTCAGCTAATTTCATGAGTAGCAGACAGAAAATTGGCCGTTAGCATAAAGCAGCAGGCAAAAGAAACAGGCTATTCATTTCACAGTAAATGCTGCAACTGGTGATGAAAGGCAAAAGACAGGAAAGGCAAGGAGATGACTCTTTATGAGGATAACTGACAGAGAGACATGTTTAAACATGTTTTATAATGCATAGTTCAGCTCCATTAAGGAGCTCAGGTCTTGTCTCCACTGCCTGAATGTTGGAAATAGACAGACATTTTTGACTTTTTCAGTAAAAGGATTGTTTAAGAGATCAAAATCAAGTTCGAGATACAAAACAGAACAGCGATGGCACTGAGATGACAGTGACCTTTTTCTGCAGCATGCCTCTGATCTCCCTGCAGTGCTTTTTACACATAATTACAGATGGCACAATTAATGATAACATCCCATAATTAATTTGAGTGCATGCTCCGGTGCCAGCAGATCAGTTCAGTATTATGTGCGTATGTTTGTGGTCAGAGACATGCTAGGCAGTGATTGTATTACAAAGATAACAGGAAAAGATGGAACGGGAGTGTGGGTGCAAGACTAGTTTAAGGTGACTAATGATCAAGGAAGGTCCTTCCTTGAAAAAGGGGGGAAAAATCAAGAATCCAGACATTGTACAGTGAACGGTCAGCATTTAGCTGGCAGCAGTAGTCATAGGAGTGTCTGTTTTGTCCTGTGCAGAGTATGGCGGCTTGGGTCTTGACTTCAGCTACAGCGTAGCGGTGGCAGAGGAGCTGGGAAACATCCGCTGTGGAGGCGTCCCCATGGCCATCGGTGTGCAGTCTGACATGGCTACTCCTGCACTGGCCAGGTACAATAACACAATGCTACATGATACATCTGCTGATATTTGTCACGGTGAAAAGTTTTTACACCTCAGTGTTACATACCCACGTATCCAGTGCTTTCACTATCTACCTTCACAGCTGCCTTTTCTTATCAGAAGGACGACAACTACTCAGTGAGTCAGGCAACGATGTCTGTTTTGTGTTAGTCTCTTTTTACACTACCACTAGAGCCACTCGTCTCAGTGCTGGAGTACAATTTCAAACACTCATCCCACAGGGATGTGTTTCATTTTGAGGTGATAAAACGTTGCTTGTATTGCTGCCCCTGGCAACAACTGCCACATTGTTTAGCCTGCAGATACTTGTATTGTGTTTGATATATGAGTTTATAACACCAAACCATGTCCAAACTGCACCTTTTATTTCAGACATTTATTAGGTCCAGCTCTGCAGGGACGTCTTTCTCCCTTTTTCACCCATCTTTTCTTAGTATGTGTTTATTTTGGTGTATTTTACTAGTCTGTCATGAGCAATGGTTTTAACAGTTGCACTGACTGCACTTAATGTAATCTTATAACTGTTACCAACAGTTAAAAAACATTTTATATTGGTGGAAAAGCAGGTATTAACATGATCTGCCAAAATGTGATGCTACACTGACAGCACAATGGCTGCAGAGTATTATAAACAATTGAATAAGGATCATCTCAGACACATTTTACTGCATTATGTGTAAAAGTTATTTTATGTTGACCAATAATTATATATGCATGTATGCAGATATAGCTATGACTGTGACTTATATTGGTCAGGCTACAGTACTTTTCAGTGTGAATGTCAAGAAAAATCTTTAAAATTAAATTTTAAATAAAGTTAACTATTTTAGGCCTGTGACATCTTACTGGTTGTAGGTATGTATGTACACTAGAAAACACAGCCTGTAGTACACCCCTTTATCAAAGCTATACTCCCCAGAGGGTATTAATATATTTGCTCATTCTTTGTTTCACCCACAAAGGACTTTGGCTTGTTGTGTGATATCCTCCTGCTATGAAACAGCTGCTGGTGACAGAATTCAGTGAAACAGACAGTTGGAGTCTCAGGAGTTTAATCAGGGGATCTACACCAGCGCTGCAATGAGTTCTTATGAAGAGAGCAGCAAAAGAAAAGCAGGATACCATGGGAGGTTTACGATAAGACTCCTTCCTCCACCCCACTGCAACTGTAATTGCCTCAAACATAGCAGTGTTGTTTCAAAGCACACAACACACTGTTTTGTCTTGCCACGATTGGACCGTGAAGGGATGGTCTTGTGTCAGGTAACCGCCTTTTTATAGTTACTAATAATTTTAATATCATGTTTGTGTGTGCAGGTTTGGTTCGGCCGAGCTAAAGAAGGAATTCCTCCTTCCCTCCATCATGGGGGACACAGTGGCCTGTCTCGGTGTTAGTGAAGTCGGAGCCGGCTCCGATGTCTCAAGTACGTCTCTCCATCATCGTCTCTCTTTCATCATCCTCCGGTCATTTATTATCCTCTAATTTTCTTTTTAGCTCCCAGAGAGTCATTTTGAAACCACTAGTGCTGCAAAAGTGATTGAGGTTTTACAATCAATTTGGCACTGACATTCTCTCAGGAGAGAACGATGGCATGCTGAATGTGACACACTCACTGTCATCAGATTTCACCGCTCTTTCTTTGTGGATTAGTATATATTATGTTTGACATCTAGAGTAATACACCAGCTTCTGATTCAAGTCTTTTGATTGAAGGGGCAAATTGTATTTCTCTGATTATTCATGTATTAAAACTTTTCATTTAACCTTCTGTCCACACACTTATCTTCCCAATTCTCTCTCTCTCCATCCATTTACACACTCCGTCACATGTTGATTCAGGTATCAAGACCAAGGCGGTGAGGCAAGGGGATGAATATGTGATCAACGGGGGAAAGATGTGGACCACCAACGGCACCCAGGCTGACTGGATGTGTCTCCTCGCCAACACCAGCGACGGGCCCCCACACAGGAACAAATCTCTGTTCTGTTTGCCAATGAACCTGCCAGGTATGCATCAGTTCGTTATTTGTGGGATCATTTTTCTACAAAAGCTGAAAATGAAAAATTTTATTATTATTTTATCATCTGTGTTTTTCAGCTCTATGATTTACTACAATATTCCTACATGATTTGCCTTAACACTTAACCACCACCCTCTCTAAATAATTTGTTCTATCACAAGAATTTATTATTAGTGTGCCTTTGCCAAGATGTGTAATGGCGTTTATTCCCATCCTTCCCACTGTAGGAGTACAAATCGCACGCAAGATTGATAAACTGGGCATGTGGTCATCAGACACAGCCGAAGTGTTCTTCGATGACGTTCGTATTCCCTGCAACAACATCATTGGCCAAGAAGGCATGGGCTTCACCTATCAGATGCTTCAGTTCCAGGAAGAGAGGCTCTGGGCAGTGGCAAATGGTAAGTTCTTCATCTCCATCTTCTTCTCCTCTCCCCCGGCCATATCCAGTCATCACAAGTCATCTGTCCTAGTTTATGGAGTTTGCCACTTTCACTTCTGTTTTTCCTCATATCACATCTGCCTCCTACAGATCTGGTTGGACATTGTGTAGCTTGGGGGTCATCATTTCCGTTTCAGTTTCCAGAAATTAGGGAGTTCAGATCACAAAGTTCAAGTCATTATTCATCTTTTAAGTAGCAGTTTGCTTTTCGCTTTGAGTAACAAACATGAGGCAATGTTTTCTTGGGCAGAACTTGGATAAGAACATACTTATATGGAATTTGACCCTGATGTATTAGTCTGTCAGGTCTCATAAACGTTTGGGGCATCATATCATTAATCAGAGACACTATCACTGCCAAGAAAAACAAAAGGTAACAGCTTCCATAAACCAGCATTAGTAGTCAGGTCACGTCTCTGTCTTAATGCCTCCAGTCCTGACAGCGATGGACAACATCATTCAGGAGACCATCCAGTACACACGGCAGAGGAAGATCTTCAAGCAACCCGTCCTCTACCACCAGACAGTTCACTTCAGGTTGGCTGAGCTGCAGACAGAGGTCGAGCTGCTCCGCTCCCTCCTCCACCGTGCTACAGGTGAGGTCACGTTATAGACAGACACGGCATAACAAAAATTAAAGATTGACGTTAGCTCGGTAGTGCTGCATCTGACTCTGTTCTCTTTGACTGTGAGTCTGGATAAAGAACTTTTTTTTTGAACGAACAAACGCACACAGCTGTCCTCATGGCAGTACCACAGATAAGACTATAGCCTCAGCTGACTCAGCTCTGTAAGAATGATGTGAATGCTACACTCGCCTTGGGTGGAAAATTTGGTCATGTGTGATGCAGTAGGTTGGTTCAAAAGACAAAGGACGCATAGAGCGAGCTGAGCAATAATGTGGTTACTGTTAAGTAGTGATAAGTTAACCTCATTGTTACTACATCAACAATGTGGCTGTCTGGCTATAAGACAGAACTGTAATTGTTAGCTTTAGCATCAAAACTTGTGTTTGCCACTAGATTGCGAAAGCAACACTAGGAGGAATTTCATGGATGAGTGGCCTCAAACCTGGCTACAGTTCAATTTTGTCTTACTTAAAGGGTATTTGATTTTTTTAAGCCCTATTTCACAAGCATTCAAGCTATGCTAACGTTATATTTTCTGTCTTCTATTAGTTAAATGTTCATCTGTATTTACTTTGTAAAAAGTGTAAATAAATGACTAACTTTAAAATCACATTTTTTGTCCTTTAAAAGTGAGCGATGCTATGAAGTCTCTCACTGAAAAACACATGTAGAAAGAACTGTTGTTTCTGTGTGTGCTTGTATAACTTCAAACCACCACAGGCTTTGCCACCTGAAAACAAGCTCTCCCTAAATAAAATGCTTTACGACACAGTGTTTATGATATGAATATGCGGTTGCATCTGTCGGGCGAGTGTCCAAGGTGTTGTGATTTTCTCGCCGTGTTTATAACCACTCCAGCGGCTGGCAGCTTGGAATGAATTTATCTAGTTGGTAACAGTTCAAAGTCCATTTTGTTGCCCAAGAATAGATCAAAGCTTTTGCATCTGTTTGGCACAGGTAGATAAACACACACACACACACACACACACACACAAACTTCTCGACACATTGAAACAGGACAAATCATGCCGCTCACACACGTTCCTCTGGAGGATACCTACAATAGAGGCATTGATCAGTTTTACTGGGAAAAGGCCTGAATGGGGAAAATCCCTGAATCAGAGCCAGCCAAAGGTGATTCTGAAACTGAATCACATTTTGTGTCTTTGTCTTTGTTTTCCTCTCTACATTCTTTATCCAGCAGGACATTTTTCACTCTTCCACACTTGTGTCACTACTTTTGTCCTTCCTTCTTCTCCTGCAGCATTGTACATTAAAGGCAATGATGTCACCAAGCTAGCATCCATGGCCAAGTTAAAGGGGGGCCGCCTGGCCAGGGAACTGAGCGACAGCTGTCTCCAATTTTGGGGAGGAATGGGCTTCACCAGCGACGTGCTGGTCAGCAGATTTTACAGGTGAGACTGGTCAAAGAAATGTTACCATAACTGAAATATGTTCATAACCATTCAATGATCTGGTTTTAAAGCTACTTTTCCCATTTTTCCCATCGTCCTCTTAAGTATACAACAGTGATTTACAGTGTATAGCACCTCTGTGAACTTTGGTTATCCCATCGAGAATAAAAACTATGTTGCCACCCAACTACTGTTGTATTTGGCTGGCCGCCATGTGCACCATTGTGAGGGTGCAATGTTTCTATGGAAACAGTATGGCAGGAGCTTGATAAAGCTGGCAGTCAATATATTGTATGAAGACATGATTCCTTAATTGAAAAGTTAGATCAGATTGATTGATGGCTTCTACTGAAACGCAGCATGTGATTAAGTCGTATTAATTATTGAAGACGAGGAATTAGGCTCAGTCTCCTGTTGTGCCGTGTTTGTTTACCCACTGTATAATCAAGCAACAGTGTTTCATTCAGATCTCTAAGCCCTTATTTTACGCGGTGCTGACATCTACTGATGGGGTAAATAATGCAGCGAGGCGTTCAGGATGCACATCATCATCATCATCATCATCATCAGACGCTGAAGGAAATTCACATGATGATCATTACAGGGGAAAAAAACAGTTTCTATTATCTTTGTCCTTTCCGCAGGGATACCAGGTTAATGTCGATCGGTGGCGGGGCTGATGAAGTCATGCTGGGAATCATATCAAAGTACATGGACACGTTACCCAGGAAGTGATGTCACAACACTGCTGATGAATTGTTAATGACTCCACAGTGAATTGCTACACACAGATCACCTAAGTGCAGTTCTGATGAAGTTTGTTTTCATTTTGCCTTTGATGATTTTAACTAAACTGTATGTGATCAGACAGAATGATGAAGGGCCTGTATTTATGTTCATATCTTTATAAATGTGAATAGCCTACAGTTGAATGGTCTCACGTAATCTGTAAGGGATACATTTAAATACTGATCATCTTTTAAAGATTATTTTTATAGAATAGACCTTAGATAAAGAAAAATAATGTACAAAACTGTCATGTAAAAAAAGATCTGCCTTTTTATGTGTTGACATTAAATGAATAAGCTCAAATAAAATACCAGTTCACTGAATATTTTCAGCACCATCTGTGTGTAATTGGCACAAACTCATATCGGTCAATTCAGAGCATAAAATTTGTTTATTTACATAAAAAAAAACACATTATTTTACAACAAAGGTGAAACAATGAATAACACTTTTTTTGCATGGATGCCAAATATGTCCATTCATTCTTCAAAGCAAATACACAAGATTGTTTGTCTCGGGTATCGCTCTATAAGTTAATCACTTTTGACACAACTTGGGCTGTATTTGACAGATTTGCAATTTCCTCACTGTTTATCCTACAATGTGCCCACGACTCCATTACCCAGTAGTATCTTCTACAGTTATCTGTTTGGGCTGATATCAACATATCTGACATAAATATAGTGGCGGTGTCCACTTCAGATCAACATTTGTGATTTCCACTGCACATTGTCATTAATCATCCCAGAACCCATTTTATTTTTTGGGATACCATCAAATAGCATCAGCAGCAGTCCTTTCATGACTCAATTTTGGGATCATTTTATGATATACTCAGACACATGGGCACCTGTAAAGCTAAGACATTTCTGCCTTTCCTTATAATCATCATATCAGTCTAGTTTTGAGATGGATTATTGTGGCACAGACTGCGGAGAAAGATGTGGAGATAAAAGGACCAAATCCGAGAGAGTCCTCCTATCACCTCAGCTTGATGAACCAGTAGAGGATAAAGAAGACGAAAAAGCAGAAGAGGAGCATGTAGCACAACAGTTTGGTCTGACTGCCTCTGGACAGCTGTTTCACTCTGCCGATGGTGGCGCCAAGCAGGCCGCCTGTTGAGTCAAAGTCTGTGTCCTGGTGTGAGACAGAGGCGTAAAAAGTGTTAAGTCCAGGCAGGCCAGAGAACATACTGCAACACTCAGATCTTAATATTATTATAGGTACTACTTTAGTATACTCATAAACTGTGCTTTGTGAGACAACTGTTTTAAATACATCTACTCCATCAGAGGGAAATATTGTACTTTTTACTCCACTGCATCAATTTTCTACTTATAAAATAAATGATCAGCCGTCACTTAATGAATCTGAATACCTCACTACCACTTACATTTGTTTCAGTATTTAAAAGAATAAAATAAATGAAGTGAAACTCACCATGTCACCCAGCATTTTATTCTGGTATTTGACCTCCGTTCCAATTTCGATTGTCAGCTGTAAATACACATTTATCAACGTGTAAATATCAAATACAAATATAACACAAAGCAGCATTAGTTTGCATTATTTCAAACCTTCAGTTCATGTGAGAAGGTTAGGAGTTATTTTACATATCAGACATTTAAAACAAACGTTTATTTCATCGATAGATACTTACACTTTTCAAAGCGGTGACTTTAGCTTTCAGTCCCTCCTGTAGGTGTTCATTTTCCTCTTCATACACACTGTATCCACTTGCTACGTAATTCCCAGAGCCTCCTTCACCTTCACGAAACGACAGCAAGAATTAACACACTGTTATTCAGCTAATTTAACACTTCAACGAGCCTCCAGAGTTATATAAACTGGGGCCTGGAGTACAAAACAAGCAGCGTTCATTCATGTTTGGTAACAACATTAGCTAACGTTAGCAAGCTAACAAGCTAAGTATGACGTTAAAATCTAGATGTACGTCTGTCTCTTACCCAAACCAGCGCGCCTCATCTTGAAACACTAAAGGGAACACTGTCCTGTTGTGTATGAACCGTGGAAGAAAACAAGTTCAGACTAATAAGGTGGAAAGCACCGCTATCGGTGACCGTGTAGCTGTGGGAAGTTTGTGCACGTCAGCACACGCCACGACATCAGACGGTGGCCGGACGAGGACAATCTTTCCCTGACGTAACCCAGCGCAATAAGGGATAAATGCAAAAATTACAACACCGATAAGAACACTGCTAGTACGACGTGTGCTATTTCCACAATCAATTAATATGAATATTTATTATAAGATAAATAGGTATGAAACTAAATTTAAAGTGTCTGTCTGTGTATGTGTGTGTCCATATGTAGTGTGGTTTGGTTAAAAGATATACACACATAAAATACATAAAAACAATCTCTGTGTGAAAGTAGCACACACATGTAATGATCAGTTCAGAGTATAGACTTTGTTTATTTAAATAAAATAAAATATTTTACAACAAAGTTGAAACAATGATATCTATCTATCCATAGATAGATAGATTGAGAGATACACATAGAAATGTGTCATATATTTAGGCTGTGCAAGGTGTGCATACATACATAACTGCAATATATAATATGTACACATGTATAAAAATATGTATACATACACAGGTATGATATGATATATAGTATATCTTTAATATATGCATAATAAATACTTGACTATACCAGATATACATACTATAAATAACATACTATGAATATAACTATGCAAATAGAATGTGGAAGAGATAAGAATATTGTATAAATATGATATATAATATCAATATGGTTTATAATAACACATATCACATATGATATGAAGTATATGTTCCAGTATTTGGAGTGGAGAGTTGGGGTGCATAACAAAATGTTGTAATCAGTCCATTCATTCTTCAAAGCAACATTTCATCACTGTTTATCCTTAAATGTGCCCACGACTGCACATGTTTGTCTGCATATGTGCCATGCTTGCATGTGTGTGTGTCTCTACGTAATGGTTTGGTTAAAAGATACGCACACATGTAACTCACCTTGAAATCACAACAGATTCAGCACATGAGATGACAAAACCAGTAACAAAGATAAACTACACTCATCAGCAAATCTATTAGCACTTGCCGTTATTGACCGTGCCTCATACAAAGTCTGGACGGACAACATTTATCTCAGGCTTATGGAGGGATTTTAGTGTTAATCATTATTAGGGAACTGTAAATTGTGATGGGGTTTGCTCAATCCAATTGTGTTCTCACAGGCGCATAAGCTGTCACACATATACATGAATTTGCTGTTGAAGTTCTGATGTTGGATTTGTGGGTGCTGATGGAAACTTAGTCTATTTAATAATTTCACACAAAATGCTGTGCAGCATTCATTTCTTTTACATATATGCTATATATATAATAATTACAGCGTTTACAAGCAGTAGCTAAAAACATACAGCAGCTACAGCAACAACACAGGCAGGAACACTGAACTAATGCATTTTCAAACTGCAGATCTACTAAAGCTCATTTAATCAGCGATGTTCATATGAAACACGTGTTAACAGAGTAACAGCTGTAAATGGAGAATCAAGGTCGGGAGAGTACAGTACTTTAAAACCTCAAAAAATGAGAGCAAGCTCTAGGTACCACATATATTTCATTAATTTGATCTATAACCAAATCACACATCCTGTTGTACTAATGGCCTATATATGTCACTATACATCACAGTAATGCAGTTACCTTATGTGCTCTAGCTGTAGCTGGCTGAGTTGAACTCTCTGGGTCCATCTGACCATGAGCCCTGACGTCTTTGGTCACTTTGATTCTCTAAAAATCTCAATGTACACTAGTGTGATTGATTCAACCTGTCTTGGCTTAATCAGGGTTGGAAATGAGGTTGTTATAGTATTATAGACATACTATTGATAAAGAATAAATTAAAAACCTCTACCACAAATACTAGTGCACAACATAAATTCATCAATCATTATAAGTTTAACTGATGGGTTTTCTTATGGCTGATTTTAGGGGGTGCTGCAGCCCCCTCAGCACCACTACTCCCCGAGTCTATGTGCAAAGGTGAAAGAACCATGTTTGTTTTGTCTTCTCAATAAAATAAATATTCCATGGTGTCCTTATGTTGAGGTGGGAATATTCAAATTTAAATCTGAATCATACAATTATGTTTTTGTGTAAAACCTTTATAACACAAACATATGTACGGGTATATACAACTAATTTAGGCTCATAACAGTTGGTTCTCCCAACACAAAATACATGCCAATTTATGTCAAAGTCTCTCCTAATTTACATATAAGAAAAATATAATTATGAAGTACCATACTTAGGAAGAGAGCTCAAATTTTCCCTTTCACCATACATGCAAACACAGAAGGTCCCACGGTGACAAACATCAGTGGGTTGATCTCCCTTTGGTGGGAGAAACATATTATTATAAGGAGAAAATTGCTATGATGTTCCTTTTAGACACAGACAGATTGTTTCCTCTGAACACTTTGAAATGTGACCACCATAAAATTGAGACAAATATCCTCTGTGGCTTTAATAACAGGGCTTACTGACAGATCCATCTGTGCTGCAAGAGTTTCTCGATATTTCCAAAATCCTAGAGGTCCTATTTAGCAATGATTAGCTTTCCTTGAACCCTTCATACATCATCTCTCCCCAAGCCTAGTGCCAATATAACAGGAGACAGCTAATATGATATAAAAGATTAAAATGGCTCTCATGATGTTAATTTATTCTAATCCAATATCTTATAAATAAATACAACTTTAAGCTCCTATCTACCATAATGCATTTCAATCCCCCAGCACTCATCTTTTTATGTATCACCCAAAGGCTCCACTGTATGCATGACCTTGACATGAGTGTCAAAGAAACAGTGGATATTGATTGAACTGTGTGCACATCTCAGCCTTTGTGGATCTGAGAGGATTGTGTATATCAGATGAGTCTTTAGAGAGGAGAAAGTAATCTGGACGTTGGTCTTAATCCTCAAACTTCAGATCCAGAACAACCCTGGTGCAATGATCGACACACACACACACACACTCTGGATTGAATGTACACACATGCACATAAGATGTCCTGTGTACACAGTATGCTTTGTGTTACAGCCAGCTTGGGATGTTCTCTATCTGTAAATGTCTAAATGTGTATTATTTATTATTTTCTACTGGACAGTTATAGCAGACAGAGCTTCTGACGGCTTCTCAGAGACATAACTTGTAATATCAGGAATAACTGAAGGATAGTTTGACATTTTGAGAAATATTCTCACTTGCCTTCTAGCTGGGAGAAAATGAGGAGATTGATATCTTTCTCATTATTGCTATCAATCTTCTGATCTGACTCTCTGCTAGAAAGCAATTGAGCATATTTCCCAAAACATCTTGTGACAATTCCTCAAATTATCAAGAATCATTCATTTGCACAATTAGGAAAATAAATGTCAGAAAAATTGTTATTTGTAGTAGTTGCAGTTTGCATTAAGCACTGGAAAATAATGTTTCAATAACTTCTCAGTGATGGACCAGGATAAAAGAGATACTCCCCAGTCAGTAAAGCTTCAGTTTGGCAAGATAGGACCATAATTAGCTGAAAATGAGAATTGCTCACCTATCTCTGCACTGCACCTCTCACTGGATACTGCTGATGCTTAACAATATCTGGCTCATCCTGATTAGCATAATTTCTCTAGAGAATGGAGCAACGGATGAGTCAGATGACGGAGGAGAAGTGTGGAAAATACATGCCAGAGGAAAGATCAAAAGGACGCTATTGTACTTCTTGCTATTAGTCTCAGCAGAAAAAGGATTTTGATTCCCACAGTTAACATTGCTTTGAACAGCAGTTAAAAGAACTCAGCCACCCCTTTAGCCATGCTCAAAATTCTCAGGCTTGTAAATTGATTTGGATCCTGAATAGATGACTGTGTTGTTCAGAATGGACCTAAATCCTTTCATTTGTCACTAAATGGGTTTTAATAAGATGTGCAGGAGAATAAAACTGTGATATTTGGGTGAGGTGGAAGACAGCTAAAGAGAATTAATGGACAAGGTGTGAGAGAGAGTGTGGCTAAAATTAAAGACTAACATCCAGTTACATTTGATAACTAGATTTGCTGTAGAATCTATGAGCCTCAATGAATGCAATAGTCATGATATGAATAAGGAATAAAGAATAAATAAGGCATCATTAAATGAATAATCCTGTGAATATATAAAGTAAGACAAATAAGAAATAAGAAAAAATAATTAATAGATTGATATAAAATGTTATTTCATCATTCTTATTTTCACTTTATTTTTATTTCAAATGTCAGTTTTTATTTCATAATGCAGAAAAGCCAGAAACTGCAGTTCTTTGAACAGCCACTTGAGGCTGGCTACAGAACAAGTCAATCTCTACAGTCAAGTCAATCTTCAGTCAGTCAAATTTTTTTATTTTTTAAGTTATGCATAATTAACAGCGTGACCGTTTTGACTGACCAGTAGATGTTGTTGCAGGTGGCCAGTTTGAGCACCCAGGCGTCATTTGGCCCACCTCAGGTCAGCTGATGATCCATCCATGTCTTTGCTGATTTTTAGATGGCCGTGGCCAGAGCCACCACAGTTTGAATTCTTGGCTCTCAGAAACCAACAGGTGACGTCACAGATGTGACATCCATAAGCAACCTTGAGTTGCTTATTACTTTGGCATTGTACATTTTGGCGTTGGTGTTGGTCTAGCTAACAGGAACTAGCTGAATGAATGTTGCTAAACTTGCTAGGACTGGCTGAGGGCACGTGATTGGCTGAAAGGTGAGGGCTCTGGAGACAAATCCACTGTGATGAAAAGTGACAATAAAAAAAAATATTTTGGAAAAGAAGATGACATTTCTTAACCATTGTTCCATCCTTGTTTCCTGGTTTGCCCAGCAGACATTACATGGAAGAATCTCACAGGTTAATTCAGGTATGTGGGACACTTTTTAGTAGATGCTGCAGTAAACTCACAAAACACTTTTAATTCACTTCAGTGATGTTTATATAAATCATTTACACCTGATTAACATTTTTGTATTGGAATTAATTGAGGACACACCATTTTTAGAAGCTAGACACCGTCAGCCCCATGAACTCCTCTCTCATTTAGACAACATGTTCAGGCTATGTGGGACAGTTTGTTTGGAAAAGTGGAACAATCACTCATGGATTAAAAAATAGACATCCTAACCATTTAGTGAATTCAAAACTTTTTATTAGGCAATTAACCATGTCATTTAATGTAGAACAATATGATAGCGGCTATTTATTTAAAATCTGTTTTCAGTTGGCTATAATATAATACAATTACAACACAAAATGACATTCAACTAAATGATGATAATGATTTTGATATTTTGTTCAACATTCCAATTAAGTCCCAGTCAGAATAATTAATATTTCAACAGTATTAATTAAACATATATAGCTAAGCTAAAAGGCTAATGTCTCTATCTGACTGAAATTTATAGACTACAATGCTGGGCGCAAGGGTTGGTAAGGTTGTAGCAAGAATAAGGTGCAGGGTGTGTTGGTGTTTAAAGCATGCTAATAACAGTTAATTATATTATAGCTATTATATAAGATGACCCGGCCTTAACAATCTGAACCCAAGTGAGATGGTTTGGGATGAGGAAAGTGGAGTGCTCTGAATATATGAAGACTCCTTTAAGGCTGAAAAAAAAAAAACATTGAATGAGAAGATGTGCCTAAATGTTTGGTATTGTACATTCCTTTGACATGATGAGGTGCTAAAGGGGGTGAGGTTGAGTCTGGGTCACAATTACAGCTGAAGCTTTGCAGCTGTTTTTGTTTGCAGGAACAAAGGCCTCTTTCGTCCGTGTGTTGTTATCTGTGTTAGTGGTGAGATGGTGTGGCTGTATATGGGAAAGTTTTACATCTGCTGGTCTAACTTGATATAGTTATGTAGTTTAATTTTCCATCATATTTAAAGGTCCAGTGTGTAGAATTTAGTTGCATTTAGTGGTCCAATCACTGCATTGCAATCTCCTCACATCACCCTCACCTTCCTAGTGTAAAGGAGAAACAACACTTTAAGGACCCTGTTTAGAGTCAGTATTTAGTTCGTCTGTTCTGGACTACTGTATAAATAAGGTGTTTCAAGATGGCGGCCTCCATGAAAGGGGACCCTCTTGTAGATATAAAAGGAGAATTTTTAAGTAACAAACATAAAAAGAGTCTTATTTTCAGGTGATTATACATGCATGAAAATATACACAAGAGGCTGCATTCGGCATTCGAGATGCATCTTACAACCCCCATCTGTCTTTGGGGTTCAGACTTGTAAGTAGTAGAGTAGAAAACGCCAGTCTTGTTGATTGTTGTCCTCTTGCTTTAAAGAGATGCCAAAATCAAGCAAAAGGGAATAACATTTCACCAGTGAGTGTTGAATTTGAGATATCACCTAAGAAATTCTTCTTTTAAGCTAACATAAGGTAAAGGTCCAGTGTTTGAAATGTAGGGGGTTCTATTTACAGAACATAGCAGAAATGGAATATAATATGAGATGTCTGAACTCCTTTGCTTGGGCCAGAAACCCATTCCAAACCCAGAGGGAGCATTCCACCGTTTTCCAGCAGAGCTATATATTCCCTCCAGCGAGTTCTAGGTCTGCCCTGAGGTCTTCTGCCAGTTGGACGTGTGCAGAACACCTCCAAAGGAAGGCACCCAGGAGACATCATAATCAGATTCCCAAACCACCACAGCTGGCTGTTTTTGACGCAAAAGCAGCAGCAGCTCTACTCCGAGCTCCCTCTGGGTGTCCAGGCTCCTCACTCTGACTCTAATGCTGTATTCGCGATCTCATTCTTTCCATCATTCCCCAAAGCTCACGACCATAGGTGAAGGTCCGAATGTAGATGGACTGGAAAATTGAAAGCTTTGCCTTCTGGCTCAGCTCCCTCTTCCTCACAACAATCCAGTACAACATCTGTATTACTGCTCGTGCTGCACCAATCTGCTGGTCCATCTCACACTCTAATTCCATGTCACTCGTGAACAAGACCTCAAGATACTTGAACTCCTTTGATTGGACCAGCAACTCACTCCGAACCCAGAGGGAGCACACCAACGTTTTCCAGCGAAACACCATAGCCTTAGACTTGGAGGTGCAGATTCTCATCCCTACCGCTTCACACTCTACTGCAAACCGCCAAGTTCATGCTGAATGTCGCTGTCTGATGAAGCCAACAGAAGTATATCAACAGAACAAGCAGAGGTGCAATTCAGAGGATCCCAAACTAGACACTCTCCTCACCCTGGCTGCACCTTGAGATCCTGAATATCACAGAACAGAATTGGAGACTGGATGGCTCGTAAAAACAGCCTTGGTACCCCATTATTCATCAGTACCTTGTGAGCCTTTTCCAAGTCCATAAAAGATATGCTGACTGGATGGTTAGTAGTAGAACTAACACATTCAATGCATGCATTCAATTATTCAAAATGTATTGGTTCATTTTAGTATTTTATACATATGATTATTTTACACTGTTGTATTCATGTATTTAATATTGAACCCTTTGATGTTCCATACTACTATCATGCAGTCGAGAGTCTTAAATATTTAAAAAAAGGGAGCACTGAGAAGAGACGTGCGGGTTTGAGCACATAAGGACAGAAATGACACCACATGGCTCTAAGCTGAAAGAAGCTTTCCTAACTCTTGAGCCGTATGGTCAGAGTAGGATTTACTTAAGACTATCCTGAGATCTGGAAGGCTGGTGACTGCTGGGATCCCAGAAATTCTCAAGGAATTCTTGTAATTAGGCAGAATGTTCTGCAGCAACTTCTTATATTTCCAAATAAAAAAAAAAAGATTAAGGACAAGCTGTCTGAATGAAACAGAACGACATCTAACATTACGTCAGAGAACACAGCTCCCTGTTGACTTCTTTAAACCCCGTCTATATAAACATTATCCTATGAGCAGATGTGTGTTTGTACAGTATATGCGTATGTATTTTCCCGGTTCCCCATTTCATCATTTCTTATTAGGATTTTTTCATTCAAATTATTGTCTAGCTTATGTATTGTCATTTTGCATTATTCTGTCCAATTACAATTTGTCATCTTATTGCTTTTGCAGGAATAGCCACCAACCATTCATGCAAACAAAGCCTAACTGAAATTGAAAACTGACATTGAGAGAAAGATGTTGGGGGAGGAGCAGTGTGCAGATATTCATCTTTTTAAAACCTCACATTTTAGCTCCATGGCTATTCCATGTTGCTGAATTCCTTCAGGAGATCCTGCTGTCAGTCCAAATGAACAATACTATTACTCAGACTAAAACAAGTTGTCACCCAGTTGGATCACATTATTATTCACTCATCTGTGTGTCTGTGTGTGTTTGCGGGCGAGTGTGTTTGTTTGTGCGTGTCTGGAACCTGACAATCCCCCTTGAATCCCATTGAAAAGAGGAAGAAACCCTGAACATCTGAGCTCCTTGTCTTTCTTTCTCTTTTCTTTAATTGAACTTTGATTCATGAGTTGACACTGACACTGAATCCCTTGACAAAGAATATGTAACAGCATTTAGAATTGAATTGAATTGAAATATTGATTCAGCATTGTTTACTCTGCTGGGAGCTGGGCTTAAGCGGCTTTGTTTTCATTCTGATTACGATGTACACATGGGTCTTTTTCTATCAATAAATGTAATTCAAAGTGCCCCTAATTGCAAATTACATTACTGTTAGTTCTTGTCTAACTCAAAATCTAATGATGTAACATCACCTGACTGCCAGGCTTTGTCTTCCTGTCTGTCACCATCTTTCACACACACATACACACACACACACACACACACGCACACACACATGCACACACCTCTTATAGTGAACCCTTTCTTCTCTATCTACACTTAATGCACAGAAAACATGTTATCAGTGTGCCGAATGAACACCGCCTGAGAGAAAAAGTGAAGGTACGTGACCTGTGTGTTTAAACCGATATTATGTCATAGCTATTGCTGCGGTTCACTGTGGAATGAAACCATGATAATTATCATTTATATAATATGTATAATATTTTTAAATGTTGAACTGTTTGTTGGACAAAACAAAGATTTTTAATTAGATAGTGTAAACAGCAGTGGAAAATCATTATCAACAAGCTACATCAATATGTGTTAAAATACATTAAGGAACAAAATCATTATACAACATTTACCATTCAACCCCACACACACGAGAAGTGACACAAAGCGATGCCCTATGCCCCCTGTCATGTGACACTGCAGCCGTTGTGTAAAGGCTCCAGGTATATCCACCTTTTTGACTGCACATCTTTACTCCTGAGTCATCTGACAAACTCTGTGGTCACCGACTAAACTCGCCTGGCTGAGGACGCCTTGCTGAACACAGTCTATGTCCATTAGCTACACAGATGCAGTGAGATTTAATCAAGCCTAATGTGGGCTGTTTACCTCAAGGCCTGATGCAACAGAGTGTAAGTGAATCAACACCTGGTGCGATTATCTTGAATTAAGACAATCATAGTGAAATACCTCCTCACTTTGCATCATGCAGTCTGAAGCTCCAGTGCAGAAGTAAAAAAAGTTACTTAGTAGTTTGGAGTTCTTTCTTGCCACAATTTGCAGATATTTTAATATAAATCTTATCACATTATAAAACTGCTGATTGACAACACTATTACTGTTTCAGCCTCTGTAGTTTTTAATTATATAGAAGCATGTTTTTAGTCGTGAACAAATTTGACCTTTGCTTACTTTTTTATATTCACTAATGGCCATTTATGAAAGGTCATTTACAGGTCTGCCACCTTGGACACAACACTGAAGCACTGGCCACAAGTTGCCTGAGACCACTGAGTGGGCTAGATGACATAATATCAACATAACCTTCATTACACATACACATCATTTGTAACCGAGTGTACAATTCATTCATCAATTAATCAAGACTTCATTTCTATAGCACTTTTTAACCCCCCTCTTATAATATTGCAGTGAGGAAACATCAGAGGCAGGAAGAAAAAAAATGACAATAACAATAATGACATACAGTCTGTAAAGGTAAAATGTTATATTCAAGTGAGTAACCAATAATTATAGCTATCAGAAATATGCATTGTGCAGTATTTCCCTCAGTAATGTTGTGGAGTAGAAGTATAAAGTAGCATTATTCAAGTAAAGTATACCAGAAAACTGCATAAGACAAACTGCACATGTATAATAATGTACATTAATACACTGGTCCTGATTTTGTATTTAATTATTCGTTCATTGGTTTGATGAGAGATGCCTGATAACATCATTTTTTAACAAAGTCTGTTATTTCCTTGATTGGGGCAAACATGTGTCTCAGGATGTTTGCATATCACAGCCTGTTTAGGAAACACTCCCAGTCATCAGCAAACATTTGTAGACATAACACATTTCATGTCTAGGAATTATTTTGGTGCATTACCTCAAACAAAAAGAGGAAGCTTCTCTAATATCTTGGATTTGCTGGTAGAATAAAACATTAACGATATATTTACTAAAGTGCAGAGAGAAGAATTGGTTTGCTAGATTAGTTGCAACAGCAGAGCATAGGTTCTTTAAAATCAATATCCAGGAATAGCACAGCAATGGGGAGTGTGCTCGGTCTCAAGGGTTACAAATATGTGCTGCTCTTTTACTGTTTTTTTGAAACTTTGAACTTTGAACTTTTCTTTTTTATTTATTTTTTGTTTTTTTTTTAAAGGAAGAAATGCAACATTTTCCCCAACAAATAATATGACCTGTTTTATGAACTAGCTGTATGTTTGTTGGTAAAATATACATTTGTTACTGTACATCCTCCGTTGTATATTTGTGTGTGTGTGTGTGTGTATATACACACACACACACACACACACACACACACACACACACACACATATATATATATATAATTTTGCTGTTCCCACTTTGAAATTGGAGATACGACACTAAGCAGAGTATGTACCCTTAAACTCTCCTGCACAGCTACACATCAATAAAAGCGATTGCTCTGTCTGCAGGATCACGTATGGTCACAAATCACCCACACATAACTGCGTGTCCCTGAGCTTTATAACTGAGTTAAAAGAACAAGGTTTGGGTAAAAACAAATTAACTTGCTTTACCAAATCCAATAAAGGTGTCCAAAAAAGTTTGGTGATTGCATTTGTTTGAGCCATCATGGTGGTGGTGGAACTGTTTTGGTTTTGCAGTTTATAAAGGTATGAGAGTCTCTCCATCCATCCTCTAAAACCTGTTCAGGGTCATGGTGGTGGAGTGGCTGGAGTAATGAATCATGATAATGAAAAGGCATGTATGCTAAAACTAGCATGCAGGGATGGAGCCAGACAGACATTCAGGGCTTAGCCAAAATAGTCCTAGGACATTTTTATTCCCATTTATGGCAACTATATGTACTATAATTTTTGAGCCATTTAAGATAATAGAATGCCTAAAAATCTGGAAAATGTTCTCCAACCTCTTTGTCATTCTGAAACCACAACACAAAAAATGTTGAGGACACCTCATTTTCTTCCAAAAACACAACATAGGGCAGGAATTTGGTGAAAACATCATTATCAATTTTAAAACCTGTTTTTGTTAAGCTACTCTGAAGTTCACAAAATTAATGTTTAGCTGACAAATCTGCTATATTTGAATCCTTGCCATACTAATATGCAAATTAAGGATTCCCAACAATGCCAAGTAAATGTAAATACTTTAATACTGAACTGAATATGAGGCCAACAGAAGAACGTTTACTCAAATTATAGCATATTTCTTTCAGGATTACGATAGTAGGACAAACAACACATATATTCTTATGATACTCTTTTCTTCTTAACTTCTATTCCAAATTTCTTCCACTGAAACAGGAAAATATAAAACATAACAAATATAAAACATAAAAGTATTAATATTTCTGATCAGAAACTTAAGCTCTGTGATGAATTGGCGACCAAGCCTCTTGCCCAATGCCAGTTGGGATTAAGTTGTTAAAATGGGATAAATTTAACAAAAGATTAAATCAGTGTTACGGTGGACCAACAGATGGTGATATTTCCCCACAATGTAACTTTTACGCATTTGACCAAGTGCCCAGCTTTTCGTGTATGTCCACTTTAAGGGCAAAAGTTTTTAAAAGACACAATTTAGCAGAGTGAGTCATAAACCAGCCCGAAGCAGACTGAGCTTGCTGTTTTTGACCATATTGAGAAAACATTTCTGTCATCTCTTCTAATTCCTGCAGCCAAGCTGCAATCTTTCATTTCAGTGCGGTGCGACAAGAGCATTAATGTGCAAGCTGCTTTCGCTCTGGCTTCATTTTCATATGCGCTTTCAATTTTAATAGTGGTGAAAGCTGGGGAACTGACCACAGGGACGTGCTGATACGCCACTGATTCATTTGCTGCGACCACACGTCTGACAGCTTTCTATTAACTGTCATGAATAGTATTTTTTTCTCTCAGTAAATGAGCAAACAAGAAAAAGCCTACCCTGATGTGAATTCCATTTTAAAGGCTTACCAACACACCAAGAACAGAATCACAATTTTATGCACTGCTGTGTCCCTCATGTCGCTAAAGCTTTGGTCTACTGCACCTTTCCTCCCTACAATGTGTCACTGCACTGCATGCCTTTGTCCTGATATAATTGAGTATCACCAAGGCTCAATTCCAGCAACCTCTTATACCCTCGGTGCTCTGTATGACAAGCTTTGACAAGTAATTCATAGTTTGCTGAGTAGTGGTATGAATTGCTTTAGGGTAATCTCCCCTCAGGGAAGTGGCATAATGTCAACCCTCCTGTTCTGTTGTGCTTGTAGAATACTCATTGTGACCGCAGATGACCTTGCACAGGTATAGTTTATGTATTTATGTCCAGGCAGGACTGGGTGGGGGCAGCATTTGGAGAGTGAATTCCCACTGAATGTTCTGCAGCGGCAGATGTGCATAACGATGAAGGAACCATATGGTGGTCATAATGAAGCTTATTTCCACATTTCACAGAGGGAAAAGCACAACAATCTGTTAAATTTGCCAATGTTTGCTATTGCATGGGCTGGACTACACTCTCGTTATTGCAATATATAATTCTTGCAACACTGGTGCTAATATTCTTCCAGTGTTCTGTGGCATGCATAGATGTTTGGCTTAATGACGCACTGCCACAGATTACTGTTTTGGTTTAGGCTACTTTGACAAAGCAACAGAACTGAGACATAAAGCCATGGCCCAGATATTTACTGCATATTGTATCAGTTTTATTGCTTAATGATGAATAAAGTTTGTATTTTATCGTATCTTATTGTATCATATTGTATCTTGTCGTATCGTTTCGTATCGTATCGTATCATATCTTGTTGTATCGTATTATATTGTAATGTATCGTATCTTGTCATATCATATTGTTTTGTACTGTATCTTGTCGTATTGTATTGTATCATATTGTATCTTGTCATATCATATCATTTCGTATCATATCGTATCTTATTGTATCGTGTCGTACTGTATTGTATCACATCGTATCTTGTTGTAGCGTATTGTATCGTATCTTGTTGTATGGCATCGTATCATATTGTATCAGTCAGTTTTCAGTTTCAGTTCAGTTTTTTTTTACTTCATCAGAATAACCTGGACTATTCCAAAATTAAGAAATATTTCATTTATGATGATTTAGAAATATGTATGGGAACATGGAAGATTTTAACATTCCTGTTAAAATATGTCAAATATAAAACACATTACAACACAGTAATTCATCTAATTAAACTAACAGTCTGGACTTTAGCCTCATCACCAGTAAAAAACAGGAAACTGATAAAATACAACCACAAATATTCACGTAAAGAGTAACTTCACATCATATTTAGAGTAACTGTTTTGCTTTCCTCTTTTGTTGAAAGTCACTGATGAGTGTGGTCCTGTAGTACACCTCTACATCACTTCAAGGTGAGTCAAAGTTAAAGTTGTAGAGATCATTAAGTTACTCTTTACAAATTACAGACTGATGGATAAATACACTAATCTCATGTGCAAGCCTCACGTAGACACTGTTAATTATAGCCCTCACTGAAGCCTTGAGTTTTTTTTAAATAGCTTTACACAGCATATCTTAGCCAAGTATCTTCCAAGTAAACATCCTGACCCACTTCCAGCTTGAAAAGTACAATTTGACTATATGAACTGTTATCTGATTATAAGAGCCAGCAGAGGTATTAGCGTGGAAGCATATTCCAAAAAAAGCGACCATGAATCTCTGAAATTTGTCATACCTCAGTTAATGGAAATCTAAAGCCGGAGGCCTTGTAGCAGAATGTGATTTATTATTAAACTAATGCAGCAAGTGAAAGTGCAACTATTATTATGCAGCACTGTGTAAGGTCACAGGGTTTAATCACTCAGTTCTTTTATTGCAACGATCACAGCAATATAAAATCATTATTGATATCTTGACCATGCTTGTATCATTTATTATAAGTCCCAAAAATGTCACTGATCACATCAATCACAACTGTACTTTGCTGTACTAGAGGAAGAGCAGCAGTGCCACCTAGCTCAATGTGAACATCTCTATATCTGTACAAGCCAGTTCAAGCTCTTAATGGCCAGGCATATAATTAGTCTGTATATTAAGATTGATTGACATAATGAGTGATGGATACAGTCTGTCTGCTCCTGCTGTGTCAGTGCAGAGAAGATCATATCAAAACACTGCAGCCAGGAATACATTAGACATGACCTTTGCTTTGCTGTCTTTATTTTTAGTAGAGTTACACAAACACATGAAAAAACTTTATTTAGACAGACACATCCTAATTAGTCTTAGGTTAGCTCTTCTCAGTATTGTTAATTTCTCAGATGTCATCATGCACGCAGCATGCCCTCGCATGGCTCAAACAATGAGTCATCATAGCTCTGTCAGGGGAGAAAACAAACAAACAAACTGAAAAAACTTTAGTTCTTCTCTCATTGTCATTCAAGACAAACACAAGTCAATCTGGTTAAATGAGAATATTTTTTATTGTTGTGCATAGGCACAGTTTCAGATGCATTTCTGTTCGTGCTTTTATTTGGTTTGAGGAGTCTTAAGGCCAATTTAGAAACTGCTCAGCTCAACTCTTGACAGTTCTTTAAATCGCACTATGCGACAGGGGTAATTCTACTATTTCAAGGTTTTATATAATAATATAAATTCTGATGATGTACTTCAGAGACGTTGATCAAAGACATTGTTTTGCAAAACAGTTCGAAGACAAGACCCAAGTCAGCTGAAAGTAAAGACCAACAAGCCCCAACTCAAGTTCCAACAGTACAGTATATTTCTAGAAATAATAAATGTTTTTTAAATTTTGCATTTATTACTTGTAACCTTCCAGTGACACAATTACAATCATTTGCTAGCCAAATGTTTTGCAGGTTGCCATTATTGTCTCATCCACATCCTAGTTTTTGCACCCAAAGGAATCATCTTTTTTTTTCCTTTTCTGTCTGCTGGTCTGCACTGCCAAAAGCACGTTGAAGAAATGAAGAGTTGATTTGTTGCACACTTCTTGTAACACAATTTTCAATCTCTGGGCTTGGGGACCAAATATATTGAATTATTCCAAGAAAAAGTGAGTTTTAAAATCCAATTGTTGAGCTGAAAGTCTTCTTTTATTTTGTCAAGTCAAATCAGAAGTAATCAAATGAATGATTTGAGTCTGACTCAAGTCCAAGCCATGTAACTCAAATCAACACCATCGGCACTTTAAAATAATGCAGAGACTGATTTGCCTGACTTTGTCGTCAGTAAAAAATAAATTTCTATATATATGTATAAACATATAGACTGTATACTATTTTAAAGTATGAAACACATAGCTAAAATGAAATGTAAGTATTATACAATTTTAAAATCCTTTGACAAGTACGGCTCATTTAGAAGAAAAGACATAAAAGACATGAAGATGTCAAAGCCCACATGGACAGCACCCTTTCTCTTTGTTTTTATGAAGCCATTTTACTCTCTCTTCTTTCTGCATACATTGAAAAAACAGCATTTATGTAAATTTGAAAGCACTCCAGGAAATCTGCATTTGAACCCCACACACGTTTTTCTTCCTATAATTCCCAAAGCGAACTCGACAGAGGAAAACATTTCATTGATATGCGCCACAATGCCTGAACTGACAAGTGTCCATAGAGTATGTGCCCAAAAAAGCAACATTTTACTCATTTGTGATCACAAAATTGTAACATGGCTTTTATCATGCAACTCCTTAATGGAGATAAATGCCACAGTGTCATGAACTGACCAATCGACACTCCTGAAACGAAGCAGATCCAATTATCTCATTCACCTTTTAGCCTGCAAGACAGTTCAATCTCCAGAGTCCCCGTCTATCTCCAGCTGTTAGTGACTCTCAGACAAAGTAAACAGGCTTAATGTGGATCCTGAAGACCCCCCAAACAAATCCACAGTAATCTGCTTATGCAGTGAGAGTGCTTTAAAATCCCTTGCGTACAAGGGAGGAGACTTTTATTGATCAACAGATGAGTGAGTTGTCTCTCTTATGACTTGTTCGCGTACCGTGTTTGCAATTTTCTTTCTAATGCTCTTATCTTGAGATAATTAATGTCTCTAAAAACAAGCTTTGATAACAAGATAATTAATTTGTGATCTAATATTTGATTCATATCATGAGCTTTAAATATGACAGGCTAGAAAACAAATGTTTATGAAAGTGATCTGCAAGGCTGCCTGTTGGAGAATATCAATCATAAAGCAGCAGGGGTGTTTGGACACTGACAAACAGACATACAGGAATGTTTCTTTTTGTTCCCTCTCTCTGTTAGATGTTTAACTGCAAACACAAGCTTTGAAGAGCTTGTGCCATCCAATCTTCTTTTATTTTTCCCCTCATTTCAGTGACACTGTCCTCTACCACAGTACAGTACTTCAATGCCATGCTGATTTTCTCTTGTCACAATAGGTACAAACACAACCACTTCAGATTCACAGGCTCTGGGACACGACCGCAGCCCGGAAGAGCTTCATGTTTAAATATAGAAGGGACACGTGGTAACGTGGAGGTGAGGTTCTGGTCAGATGAGTCATAGCGAGTTTGATGGTAACATTAGAAAACAAGTTGCTGGCAGATGCTGTTAAGGCCACAGTATGAGAGAAAGTTGAACAGTTCAATCCAAGGGCTTTTCCATATTTTGTCGCCAAAGCCACTGTATCTAATTTTATGCCCTTGTCTCTGTGATTCTCTTTCAAATGTGCACAAAATCCCTGCTTTGAAATTAAATCATGGACACAAGGCAGCTGAAGAAGACAATGCACATGTAGAGTAACAGCAAAACACAAAACAGTCAGCAGGAAGATATAGACAATTATAGAAACACAGTGTGCCATCAGTAGTGATTACAGCTTGTGCATAGGCAAAGGAAAAATCAATATGGTTGGTTGTGACTGACAGGATTATCCTGTGCCGTCACTGAAACGAAGAGACAGGGATTTTAGAGTGATTAGTGAAACTTCTGTTGGTTTGTGCAAATCTGTCATGCAGTCTTGTCAATCAACGTGAGAAGATTTTTTTCTCCAGCCAATTAAGAGAAATAATGTTTACTGACATTAACAGGGATTTCAGTCCAAAACCACTGATGATTTAAAGACTAATGGTAATTGTTCAGTTCATTTTTTAGGTGTTTTTAATGGACTTCTACTTAATGTTTCTCCTGTTACATCCCTATATATTAAAGTCTGAATGTGTATCCACATGAGGCCTATTGTCCTGTTCTAGGTAATTTACCAGCTGCTTATCTTCAGTACGCAGGCTGTACTCAGGTCAGTGCCACACGTCAAACAACAAGATTGTTCACTATTGGTTGCTGGAACCAAGCTGGCTTCTGTAATAAGGTCGGCTCTGTGGTAAAAACATGTTACATACCACACAACTGATTCAGGTAAAGAGTAGGACAGAGTAGAAAGCCTTTGTTGTCATTGAACAGAGTGCAACAAAAATAAAAGCAAACTCCTGATCAGTGCAATAAGAAGATAAAACTCAAACAAAACAACCTTCACCAAACAAACATCCACAGCCGACGATACAAGTTCTAATGGAGCCTCCATCCATTTTCCATAACCGCTTATCCCTATCAGGGTTGCAGGGGGCTGGAGCCTATCCCAGCTGACTTTAAAAATGACTGAATATTATTGCTGAATATTAATGAAAAGCAATACTAACTGAGAAAAACTTTAAAACTTTCTAGCCAGCTTTATGGTGATCTAGTCTGTTTCCAAAGAACACTTATGTACAATATGTGTTTTCAAACCCCATACTGTGCCGAGAGAACACAGTCATTATGTTAAATCAGTACTAATCGCCTGGATGTGCCATGGTCTCACAGTAACATAATCAAGAGTTTGTACACTTCCACTCAGTGTGACCAGAGGGAAGGTGGAAACAGTCGACCTCCTGATGGTCTGGACCCATGACTGCAGGGCAGAAGACTGAATTTTCATGGAAAACAAATCTATAGATCAGTCATGTTTATGTCCACAACAATCAGGGTCCACCACAGGGAGCTAGAAGTTCTGGACTGAGCAGATCTATGAGCAGGAGACTGCTAAGAAAAGAATCAGGGTTAGTAGCATTGCTAAATAGTGGATATGTGGATATGAACACATTAACCCTAGCAGCCAAACCTTTAAAAATATGACTTAAGTAAGTTATATCCATATGGTTTAAAATTAGTGAAAAAAATATGCAATTATGCAAACTTAAATGACTCTATTTGGTCATTTAGTTTGTGCATATTAACATAATGTTATTTGAAATGCATGTTTTGTGGAAAATGTGGTTTAAAATCTTTTTAGTTTATATTATAATTAAACAACATTTTGATCCAGTCCATGTCCACTTATTTTACTTTTGAATTCAAACAGGTCGTACTGCCATTAGCTTCTAGCTGCCAGGAGAAGAATATTTAGTAACATCTACTTTCTCTCTATGAACTAGTTTTTGGGGTACAATCCATTTTTAATTTTGATTTAGAGCTTTTTATTGTTAAATCTCCACTTAGTTAACTCTAACATTGCAACTAGGCTAAGTTTGAACTAAGGAACCGGCGCAGTCTAGCTTCAGGACAGATAAGAAGTTTGTTTTCTTGCAGTAAAACTTTCCTGCAAGGTTTAAATGATGACTACCGATGGAAACTGACCTCACTGTGACGGCATCATTTAAAGGGATTGGTGATTGGCACAGCAAACCCTGGTGGAGTCTTGTAACCGGTGGTGAAGGGATGAAGATCCAGATGTGATGAGCAATAGATGAGCTGAAGAGCTCAATCTGAGCACTGAAACAACAGCTGACAGCAGCAAAGAGGAGAACAGATTTAAAGTTTGACAGCAGACATGATTGGCAGATTGAGTTTATGGTTGGTGTAACTGAAAGACTAAATGCCGATAGTCAGCTGAATGCGAATGAATGAGCATAAAGATAGTCTTCCTGATTGAACTTACTCTGAGCTTCATATTCTAAGGAGACTTGTAAGGTTGTCAATCAACGGCACTGACTCATAGATAACATCAGCAAGCTTTTTAAAATGTAAACTTTTTTAACCCTGTCATATTTTAGAAATTCTTCACTGACAAGTCACAGATGGATTAATGCCTCTGTAACATCCACATGAATCCAGAATCCAGTTCTTGATGTCAATCAAACAGACAAGACTATAATGTGTGTGTCATTGAGTGAATATAAGTTTGTACAGGAAAATGTATTCAGAAGCATCAAACCATAATTAAAATCATGAGTCTATGACAGTAAAAAAGGATTCCAGTGAAAGATTTTGTTGTCAGGACATGGAGTTTTGCACTGTCGCCTCACAGCAAAAAAAGGTTCCCGGTCCGAACCCACATCCAGCTGGTGCCTTTCTGATGTAGTTTGCATGTTCTCCCCGTGTCTGCATGGGTTCTTTCCAGGTACTCTGGCTTCCTCCCACAGTCCAAAGACATGTACTTAACTGGTGACTCTAAATTGTCCATACCTGCCCTGTGATGAACTGACAATTTATCAGGGTGTACCTTGCCTTTTCCTCATTGTCAGCTGGGCTCCGCTCCAGGCAGGAATCATAATTGGTGGATGGATGGATTTTAAATCATGGTGCACTGCTGTTTCTCTTCTTGTTAATTAGGCAAAATATCCACCAAGCTGCCCATTATCCAGCAACTGAAATTAAATCTTAGAAGCCCAAAAATACTTTATTTCTCCTCAAGGGCACATTTCAGTTAACAGAGCCAATTATCATATGCATGATTATCCATGCGTCTTGGTGGCCCATCTGTCTCTAGTCCGCTGATCTGTGTCTGTTGTCTATGAAGTTCTGACACTTTTTAAAACTAATCTTTATGTATGGCTGCTGTCGTGAGCATCTGACTGCATTTACAATTCTAATGTATGCAGATCAAGCTTTCAGAGTCTCCTGGTGACTCTTGAATGACTGAACGAGACCTTTGGTATATACAGCTAAGCAGAGGAGAGGCGAAGCAAACATGCCAGGGTCTTTCTCATCGAGTCAGACTAGATTCGGAGAAGAGTTCTTCCAGAGAAGTGAAACAAAATGAGATTAGATCGGACATGATTCTTTCTTCACAGACCATGTGGAGATCAGTATCAATAAACTCATATTCCCCTATTCCCATATTGGAAGTGTTATTTGGCTCAAAAAAGGAGCCAGATTAGAAAAAAATCCCAGGAGATTGGAGGCTGATATGAGGTGGAAATATTGCACCCAATAACAAAAGCTTATTGTAATGTTTGAAGAGAACTCACAGAGGTATGGCTTCAGTGAAGATGTCCTTAAACCAGTGTCAGTATCATTCTGTATCATGGAAATCATGAATGAAAGAGAGATAGGGGGGAGAGAGAGATTCACAGAGGAGAGCTGCAGGATAAGATCTAGTTATGATCTTCATGTAGGCATAGAAGCAACTTGTCCCTGATTTGAGCAGCTGTCACAATGTCAGTGTAATAAAATAACTTTACATTTTAAAGTGCACTTGTATGTCATTAAGTTTCTACTCAACTCTACTTGAGTACTTCTATTCTGTAATAATTTATATTTATTCTCTATTTCAGAGGGGAAATTTGTACTTTTTACTCCAGTGCATTCATCTGTTTACAGTTTAGTTACTAGTTCTATGATTTTATTTACAAAACCTGTGATATGCTTATAAATCACGATTTATTGCTTTAGACGAAACAGTCAGGATATGGATTAAGCCATCAGGAAAAGGTAATCAGATTTTTCGTTATAATATCATTGAATGCAAAAAACATTAAGTAATCACGCAGGAGCCACTTTAAGGAACTTGTCATTAAGACAAGAAGAATTAGTAATTAGTAATGCTTCTGATGCAATAACATTGCAGTCGATGACCCTAATTGTCACACAGTTCCTATATCTTACACAACTGACCTTCATACATTTATTTTTGGTAGCTTTTTGGCCACTACAGGGGCAGCAGAAACAAGTTGTGACCACAACATGGACCTGGACACCATCACCTGTTAGCAAATAGTTACTGCCAACAGTTATGGAGGAATATTATTATCCATTATCCAGTCTTGTTTCCAGTCACATGGCAAATGTCCATAAGTCACTCTATTTTAGCTCTGTTTTCATCTCAAACAACTCGTAACGAAAATATCCAGCTCTGTAGCTGCTAAATTCTCCACTATGTTCACCAGCTAGCTGCTAACTCTGTCTCTTGCTGAGTTAGTAGTGTACAGTGTGTTTTTTTTAGAGCAGCCTGCTGCAGCTGAACCCAACATCATGAGAGCAGTAAGAGTGAGCCAAAAAAGTTAAATAGCTGAACAATGAGCTGAAAGTCTCTGCAAAGCTCCATAAAGGTGAGCAGAGCTACAGATTCAGGTTTTCTGTAGGTTCTTAAAGTGACCACATAGTCATTTGATACATTGTCATAATAAAATATTGATTTTAGCCACTTTAAAAAGTATTTTGAAAGACTTACAAGCAAAGTAGCATGTTTACACTGTAGTCATGCCATTTAAGTAAAGGATTGGAATACTTATTTCCAATACTTATTTTGTATCCCCTTTTCTCCACTGTTGCTTCCAGATATCTTTCATTGATCAATTTTTCATCATAAACTGAGCATGTAAATCACCACAGCCACAGCCTGCTCAAGCGATTTGTCTCAAACTGCTTGGCTCTATTTTTGTCTGGCCACAAACAGAAAAGAAGAAGAAGAAGAGAAGAAAAGAGATACTTTATTAATCCCTCAAGGGGAAATTCTTTTTTTCACTCATTTTGTTTTACATGCATTTTAACCCCCGAAACACAACCACACACACACAAAGGGCTCATAGACATGCAATGTGGAGAGAGATGGTGGAGTGATGGGCAGCCCCAAGAGGAGCGCCCTGCGAGCAATTGGGGGGGGGGGGTCGGTGCCTTGCTCAAGGGCACCTCGGCAGTGCCCAGAAGGTGAACTGGCACCCCACCAGCTACCAGTCCACCTTCCATACTATGGTCCATGCTGGACTTGAACCGGCCACTGTCTGGTTCCCAAGCCAAGTCTCTACAGACTGAGCTACTGCTGCCCAAAAACAATTTATTGTCGAAGTATATTACTTATAAACGTAGACTGATAGATCATTCAATCATTGGGAAGTTTTGATGACCCATCTGTCATCCAGCAACCCATCCTGCATCATCAGAACCAGGAGAAAATCAAAACAACATTTATTCTGCTGACTGACAGCCAAGTCAAGCTGCACTTTAAACTTTTATTTATTTTCTGCGGTGGTCATAAAGAGTTCACAAATAAATATTTGGATGTGACTGTGTCGTTTAGTGGAGACAGCAAATGGACTTTAAAGACAGAAGTTGGAAAAAAGGAGGAAATGATGGATCCTGTACCACAACATGAAACCATCGATGGAGAAATGAGTACCATGATCAGCAGACGAGCAGAAAAGTCAGGTTTTCTTGGAGGCAGACAAACCCAACACTTTAGGCAGTCTTGATGTGGTAGTTTGATCCACACCATGAATGAAATAACAGTGTTTATCCTAAATTAAAAAGCCTAAATTAATCAGAATATATAGGAAAATGCACAGAGCATAAACACAACATGACAAAAAGTTTTAATTATATTCTATATCATTTTATCATCTATATCATCTATATCATTTTTTTAACATGCGTCCTGCTTCCAAGGATTCGAACATGCACATGAACATGCATTTAAGCTGAGAGTCGAGATGAATCAAACCATCTTGGTAGATATTTTCTGTTGTTTGTGTTTTTCTTTGAACAAAACAACTGCTCTACAGGCCAAAAGAGTACATATAAAAAGGATCTTGGAAATCACATAGGTAAATACAGGTTATTATGTGATCACCGCAGACTTGTTGTCAAAGAAATGATGTCCCATCCCTGAACTGGCAAAATAAATCTGAGCGCCACCAAGGCATCCTTAATCCCTGGCTGCTCCGGTAGAGATAACAGTGACCGATACTTCCAGGTGTGAATGTGGGCAATAGAGTGAGTGCAGAGCGGACTGTATTTACACTCCCCATTTACAAGAAAATCACAGCTCGACAGCAAAGCCACAGTGACTGACAAAGTTGGACAAAGATTTAGAAACCTGTTTTTACAGAATGCTTCACAAATCAGTGAGAAGTTGCTGACACAGTTTTTTTTAAGGAAGACCACACTACAGATACAGTACAGTGGCACCCTCCAGTGGACAATAAGACAGGGCTTTCCACAGCTGCTTTTTGTAAAGAGGATACTATAACAATGCCTCAAAACATATTTTAATCTTATGTTTCCTGCAGGAAATATGTATATATGTATGCAAAATGACATGAAATCCTTACATGTTGCATTGATGGAGTTAAAGCCACAGTAGTTTTTCTCCCTGGCAATTCAACTGTGTTCAGTACACACAGCAGAGAAGATCGAGGAGCAACGCGTTCAGAGTGTCCTGCTTATTGAGCATTTAACCAGAAGAGGATGCTGCTCTCTCACTCATGAAGAGACAGAAGAAAAACTAGCAGTAGTCCAAGGCTGCAGTTACCAGAGGAGATTTAAGGGGTGGTCAGAGAGTCTTTGTCTGGCAGCAACATGAAGTAGCAGAATAAAAGAAAAAGATTAAACACAGTTTGAACATTCGCAGTTAACAAATATCCAGTGTTTTGATGCAATACAATTCTACTGAATGGCACTTATTTAAATTTTTAAAAAAGTTTGTGCACAAAATATGTGAATGCACAACTTTTGGATGATTTATACAAATGTTGTCTCTTGTTTTTTTCTTTCTTGCTTTGTTTTTTTCTCAGAGACGCAGTTAATTTTTCCTCTTCTATCTGTCTCTTTTTTTAAATTTTTTTGTCTGCACATGGTTGGGGCGGTCCATAGAAAGGATTGTGGGAGGTGCTTCGAAGCTTCACGTTTCTCACATTGTTGCCAGAGGCGTTTGAGGTGAAATGCTGGTGTGATTCTCAAAAAATATGTTTAAATGTAGTAATGAGCAGGTAGAAAGAACTACAGTTTAGAAGGCTGTATCCCACTGGAGCTTTGAGGAGAGACAGCAGTCTAGACACTGGAGACTGTGATGAGCTGTAATGGTTGATTAACAGTGTGTATGTGGAGTATATGCATTTCCTGCCATGACTGCATAGTGCCACATTTCCACCTGGTAGAACAGGAAGTGGAAGAAAAAGCTTCACATCTCTGCAGGTTGCACTCTGTTTGTGTTTACTCTGCATGCTTGAGTTGCAAATAATTAATAATGTATGCTCATCAAGATAAGCAGCATATTCAGAATCCTATTATCCACTGTGCACTTGTTTAGTCGGGATTTGTCTTATTTTCTTCATGAAATCATTTTAATCAGAGTTTTGGCTTCAGACACTGATCATTAATATACTCAATTTATTAAAACAAATAAAAAAAAAAACACTGCAACATTTGAGTATTGAAAACCAGACATAAACTTCATCTGTAAACAGATGTTACATACATACTTTATATTTTTGTATCTCGTCTTAAAACTGAACCTGATTCTCTTTTTTCTCTGTTTTAAGGACCACATTCCTGCCGATAAATCTGGAAATTGTTTGACTTTATGAGTCAAAGTGGAGAGCCCAAGTTAACCATAAGTTTTGGTCTGTATGTGACTGTATGCGGAGGAGGAGCTGGCCTTCAGGTCCTCTGATGGAGCCACCTTCATGGACCCAGCCCTTGAACCAGGGCAAAACTATGAACCAGGAAATGATTAATTACTTGCTGGAGCCAATCCCAGCTGGCAGCACTGTACATTCCTAGCAAAAATATCAAGTTCATACAGTAGAATATTACTTAGTATTTCACTGTAAGGCCTCTGTAGTCATGAAACATAAAGGCATCCTGGTAGTTGAGTGGTTAAGACACATACCCCAACGTCTGCAATGTCCCGTTTGATTACAGCCAGGGACCCCTGTCGCAGGTCATCCCCCTCACTCTTCCCATGTTTCCTGTGTCCTGTCTCACTCTATCTACCAATTAAGGCCATAACGCATGGTGGTAAGGGGTTGCAAAACAAAATCTGGATCAAGAATGGTGCTAATTTGGAGACTTACATTTCTGTTTGCTGTGGAAAAAGTGACAGATTTATACCTGAAGACAAGTGGGGGGGTGAATCAGAAAAAGGAGGGTGGAACAGTGGACTTCAATTTACAGACTTCATTACAACTGTAGTATATTATAGTAAAATACAAAAGAAAACCCATCCAGACATAGCCAGCAAAGATAAAATAGATGAAAGATTCAATGTTTATTCCCAGTCAAGTAACTATCAGAAATCACAGTCACATAATGATATTCTATAGTTGTACAAAACAATAAACTGCAGATTGTTTGCACGACTGTTTTTCCAATTCAACTGCAAAAGCTCAGTCTTAACTTTCTGCAGGCATTTTATGAGTGGAGGCTGATGGGACCCAGCAGTGTGTCTGTCTGAGAAGTCTTGAGAAAATGAGAGAGCACAGCTCGGTGAAAATGGCCTGTGACCGAGGTGCAGCAGCTGAACCATCACTGCGCCCTTCATGCACTGCTGTGTGGTCACCAAGCTGGCATTTAGACTGCACAGAGCACAGGAAGCAAGTCGACTGTGCTGACCCTCCCTTTATCCCTGCAGGAACCCACATTATGTGCAAGAAAGAAAGAAAGAAAGAAAGGAAGGAAGAAAGAAAGAAAGAAAGAAAGAAAGGTATCATCAGAGAAAAAAGAACAAATAAAGAAGCAGACTATGGTCAAAGAAGTAAAAAAATCACAGTGAGAAATGTGGAGGGAATGAGGAAGAGACAGAGAGGCTGGGAGAGAAGAAGGAGAGAGAGACAGGGAGGGGAATAAGAAAAGGAGAGACAACGTGGCAGGAGGTTTCGTCCGATGTAGACCTTGGATGAGATGATAGGACTTCGGGTTCATCTGAGGATGAGTGCTGGAGGAAAGCTCTGTGTAACCAGTCATAAGTCTGCTGTAACTAAACAGTAATTAACTTTCAAAACCCTTTAACTGCTGTTTGCACTTAAGCTAATGGGGCTTTTTGCATCATGCGTTTCAGTTTTCACTATCTATTTGATGCCACACCTCGCTGCATTAAATACTGTTTAATATAGGGCATTTCCCATAAATGAATCCATAAATTAACATCGTCTACATTTAATAGCAGTACTGCAATGTAATGCTTAAGTATTATACTGTAGAGGTGGATTGCTTGGTTATTGTGTTTCTAAAGCACAATTCTCTCCTCTCTTTGTATTTTCTCCTTGCAGACAGACTTTATCACAATGATCATGTCCTCCTATTAAAGTTAAACTTCCTGTTTACCCCCAAGAATAGACAATGTGGCTGTTGAATAAATCAGATCTCTATAAGGTCACTGAAGAAGATTGATGAATGTTTCATATCTATGCAAAACTGTGAAAAAACTGTTGAAGCAGTTTGACCTTTGTAGCCTGGAGTGTTTGGGCTCTTATTATCCTTGTGAATAGGGACTAAGACCTACAACCACGCATGCTTTGGGCTGAAGTTGGGATGGGTTGATAGCTGATGTAAAGGGCCTTTGAGGTTTCACACTAAACCCCATGTGAAGGTGTCTTATACTGAGGAAATATACATAGCCTACACTGCAGAGCAGACGACAGGTAATTATGGGTTTCACCTCTCCTTGGCCCACCTTTCAATTTTACACTTTATTGCCGTTGAAATTGGGGGATTCTCTCAACGTGCAATCACAGGCCACGTGCCTGTAAAGACAAGGTATGGCTGGCACACCCACACACTCCACTACATCAAACCAGACGTGAGATTTACAGGTGTGTGTGTACAACTGCTTTCCCTTCTGTGTAATGAAAGTTCTACCTATGTGACCGCTTCATATGTACAGTACAGCAACCTCTTATTACTGTTAATATTAATCATACCTAAGTAGAAATATCATATCGTCTGTCATCCCTGTTATTTTAGCATATTGTCACAAAAGTTGTTTTAACCGCTACATGCTACTAGCTTTAAGATCAGATAGCGAAAGCTAAAGCAAAGAGATGCCAGTGTTACAGCATCTGATTCTGTGGATTCTGTTTTAGGGCAGCTAAAGACATACCTGTTTAGACGGGAGCTTGGATAACCTGTATGCAGGTCTGCATCTTACCTTAGTGTATGGTACTCATACCGTTAATATGACTTTTTTTCTTGTGTACTGTATAACGTCCATGTAAAGGACTTTGTGACTTATGTCTGTGAAAAGTGCTGCACAAATAAAGTTTACTTATATCCCTGCTAACCAACATAATGCAGAAATCCATTGGTTACACCTATGCCTAAAGTGAGTATTGTTATGAGTTCTGTATTTGTTTCTTGAGTCATGTGTTGTAAGATACTGGTAAAATTTCATGACATATTTAAAGGAATAGTTCTACATTTTAGGAAATATGCCTTTATGCTTTCTTGTAGAGTTAGATGAGAGGATCAATACAACAATCATGTTCGGTACAGTAAATCTGGAGCTACAGCCAGCAGCCGATTAGCTTAGCTTAGTTTGGCGCAAAGCCTAGAGATAGAGGGAATCAGTTAGCCTGGCTACTTCCGAAGGCAACAAAATCCACCTTCCATCACCTGTAAAGCGCATGTTAAATCTCATTATATATCAATTTTTTGTTGTTGTTGTCATTACTATGGAGTTGCCAGGCAGCCACTGGAGAAATCTGGCAGTCAAATTATAATCTAGTATAATCCAGACTACAACTAAGTAAGCTCTAGAGGTGTTGGTAGTCAGATTCTTTTTATCTCTGCGCAGAGTTTGGCTAGCTCTTTCCCCCTGATTCCATTCTTTATGCTAAGCTAGGCTCACTGTCTCCTGGATGATTTAACCGATACATATGGACAAGAGACGTATCAATCTTCTCATTTAACTCTTGGTTAGAAAGTAATGTCAAACTATTCCTCACTAACAAACAGTTTAAGAGTGCAATAACAAGCCGAAAATAACATTAAACCTATTAAGATTCAGGAAATCCCTCCACCAATCACAAGGAAGCATCATCCTCCCTGAAACGTCGCAGGAATAGAAAAGAGGGTGCAAGGAAGCAAGGAGTGTGCATGGATGGGACAGGGTGGGCTGGGGAAGGGTGGGAATGTGGCAGGGCAGCAAAGGGAGGATGTAATGAGGGAGGAGAATGAGGAGTGTCTGCAAGCGCAGTTTCTCCCTCTCCAGTTTTTTTTTTCTCATCAGTGAAAGTCATGCAACCCATAAGAAAAGTGATCCGCCTACTTTATCACTTCCCCTCATTTTGGAGGTGTGTTTACCTCCCTGAGGGTGTCATTCAGTGGATCCACCCACTCACACCCTTAACAGCACCTGGGCAGGGTCCTTGTCCCACCTCCCCCTCTGACCACCAGGGGAGGAGAGAAAGACGGTGAGGATCGTCCTCAAACACCAACCCTTTGGCTATGGAGATTCCACATAAGCTTCATTCCTTCCCTATGTTGAGTTTTCGTTCCAGTGTTGCTGACAGGCACTGCAGGCTGAGACAATCCAGCAGTGGGAGTCTGAGCTCAGGGAAAGAGAGAAAGGGAAGAGGGGAAAAAGGCATGGGGGAGGGGAGAGTTTTGGCCCTTTTAAGATGCCTGTGGAAAATGAATCATGGGGGCCTGCACAGGGGGAGATCCAAAAGAGAAACACATCTGGTTAGGAAAAAAAGAGAAAAGAATAGGATTGAGAAAAGAGCAGAAAATACATTTCCTTTAGGGTAATTAAAAGTAGTTTAGTGTTTGTTTGAAAAGTGTCTTGACTGTGAGAAAGTCAAAGTAACTTCACGAGATGTCAAGTGACTTTATGAGAATACAGTAATAATGAAAAAGAAATTAAAAAACAGAGATAAAGACAAAGGGAGCAGCAAATATATGTGTGTGTGAATTGTAATCTTTGAGTTTAATGCCATGTTATTCTAAGCTGGAGACATCCCTCCCTAAACACTGACTGTTCTCCACAATAGGCGGGCAGACGCAGTGAAATGCAATCCAACGCTGCCAGCGCTCGATTCACTTTGGCCACTAGGGCTTGTCATTAAGTTTTTTTTTTTTTTTCCTGTTCTCTTTTAGAAATTGGTTTGAGCCACGAGCTGAGACTGTCTCAGGAGCCTGACCCAGCCACGTCATCTACAAGTCTGTGCGAAGGGAAATGATCACTGTGCATCACATCATTATAAAAAAAAGGCATTATATCAAAGGTTTGGAGGAAAGAATCTGCATTCCATCGTACTGTGAGACTGTTTTAACCCCTTAGCATTAAGGTTTCTCTTAGAGTTTGCCCTTAAGTAGCTTTGAGGTTGTCAAAATCTTCTAATTCCACATTGTTGCACGTATATTATGTATTGGCTTGTTCTTCTTCAATGTAGCTACATGATATTTACACTTAGTGAAATATTCAAACTAAAGAATCATTTTTTTATGGCTGCAACTCTCTTTCAAATGGAAATATTGTACATTTTTTTTACATCGTTTTGCACACATTTCTCAAAGCGTCAGTTTCACTTCTTTGGTATCTCTGTAAACTTTTGGATCTGTTGTAAAATGTTGAGCTCTTGTGCATTTGAACGTAGCATTTTTAATAACTGGTTAACCTGCAAGCTCATTGCTTGTTTTGCTTGAGAAAGGTAAGACCAAAAAAAAAATAATAATAATTTGCTGGTCAAATCCAATAAAATGCACAGAAAACACCTTGAATTTTTTTTTATTTCAATGCAATTATTGCCACAGAGGGAGTGGTCAACAGACGTGGAAGAGGAAAGACAGAAGGAAGAGAAGAAAAAGAAGGAGAGAAAAAAGGGAGAGAGAATTCCAGCCATGCTGGAAAAAGACCAGATCAGAGAGGCTGGAGGCTGCAGATTTAGAGCTCAGACTACATGCTGCAAAACTCTTCTCATTTCTTTCTCAGCATTTTGACTTCAACTAAAATATTGCAGCACTTTAAAACTTCATTAAGGTCTCTGTAAACTCTGGAAAAAAGGTGTCCCACTCATACTCCAAAAAATGTGTCAGATATTGAAGATGACATAGCCATTTTAAGCCATTCAAGCCATTTTAAATATCCGGGGCAGGAAAAAAGGGGAAAAAAAGGTCTAAGAAAACAGAGATTTCTCGGATGGCATGAATAAATAATCTCTCTCTCTCTCTCATGCACACACACTAATAAGTATTCAAAGACACAAAACACACATGCGTGTATACCAAAGAACAGCGTGTGACGGAGTGTGTGAAAGAAAGAGTGTACTTGTGTTTGTGTTAAAGACCCCTGGGAGCAGTTAGAGGAAACACCCCTGATTCCTGCTCAGTGTGGTCATCCTGTCTGACACAGGCTAAGAAAATACAGCAACATGACCCCCTCACCACCAGACATGCTCACCTGAGTGTGTGTATTAGTGTGTGTGTTTTCATATGTTAATACATAATGTTAACAGCCTGACGTGCAGAGTTCTGTTTTCTGTGTTTAATATCTTAAAGGGTTGCATTTTAATCCATTATCTGTAACTGCTTATCCTCATCAGGGTCTCAGCTCCCGACCGAGAGGCAGGGTACACCCTGGACAAGTTGCCAGCTTATCACAGGGCACATCGAGACAAACAATCATTCACGCTCACATTCACACCTACGGGCAATTTATAGTCACCAATTAACGTATTAAGTGCATGTCTTTGGACTGTGGGAGGAAGCCGGAGTACTCAGAGAGAACCCACGCAGACACGGAAAGAACATGCAAACTCCACATAGAAAGACGCCAGCTCAGGCTGGAACCAGGAACCTTCTTGCTCTGAGGCGATAGTTCAGCATATCATATATATATTAAATGAATACAGAATGCTGAATAGTTTCATTCCTTGTGTCGCGGATGTGTCATGGGTTGGACATTGCGGTACTGATATTATTTTGTTCCCATTATTTTGATATATTTCTATACTACTCATGATACAACATGAGCATCACCAAAAAATATCCACAGTTCAACGGTTCACATGCAAAAAGAGAAATTCAAAACTGTAGAAAGCATAAGATTACATGTGCTATACTTTCATATATCTTCATTTCATATATCTTCACAGATCATCTACTGTAGGTCAAGTGGTGGAAGAGGTCAGCCATGACTTGCAGCATGGCTGAATGGATAATTAAGGAAGATTTAAACTATAAACGATTTATTCTCACTGTTTACATTTTGTTTTTTGTCTTTTCTTAATATGTAAATATCATCACGCATAAACATACTGTATAGACTGCAATATTAACACCTCATGTACATAATAACAACCCACTGTACAGACAATATTTATTTCAGCATCCTTGCACTGGAAAAAATCACTGTTGTTTTCAAGCTCCTTGTTTTTGTCTTATGTCTATGTGTAAACCAGAGTCAAGGTCCTTGTGTGTGTACACACAGCTGCCCAGTAAAGGTTATTCTGATTCTGATTTTTCTTTTCTCATCCCTAACCATGAATTGATCATGTAAATCTGAGGCATTACAGTGTGTGTTTATAATGCTCCAGATGAAGTTCAATAATTTAAAATGAAGAAATAAATAATACTAATGTGTTCACAGTGCCATCTACATTGGTGTCTTTGAACTTTAGAAACATTAATTGAACAAAAACAAGAAAAAGCATAAGGTAGTTTTGAAGTGATACTCCTAGGCGTAGGTATACTGATCACCTTAATGTGATTGGTTAACATGACTTGTCCCTTTTTGCGCTTCTGCCCCTGAGGGAGGACAAGGGTTTACATTTCACATAGCAAATAGCAAGTCCCAGCACATCTGTATTCTCAACCTGGTCAGGACTGACAGGCTGAGTAGCCAAGTCTCAAACATCAACAAGAGAGCAGAAGAAATTATTATTGGACAGGCGATGGTTGGATTAAAAAATACAAAAATAAAATGAATGTTTTAGTTGAAAGATTTTTACCTAGGTTGCTCTTTACATCTTAAAATGAGAAAACTTTTCAGTTAGACTCGAAATGATCTGAGTTTTGCTTTTATGAAAGGAAACAGACATGTTTAGGATCAAAGCCTACCAGTTACAGTGTTATTATTTCCTTATTTAGATCAAAATATAGTGCCATCATTTTTGAAATGCAGTTTTTTTAAAGCAGCCCAGCTTCAAAGTCATTTCCTCTGCCTTTTAATCCAATAGGAAGATGAGATGAAAATTGAACCTCGGGCTATTTCTGATTACAGACAGGTACAAACCTTTTGATAAATAACAGCAGTTTGATTTCAAAGGCAAAACTATCTTTTTCTTCCTTCTGACAGTCATTACTTCTCAGAAGGGAGTTTCACATTAAAATGCTGCAAAGGAACTTGTGAAGAAAATCACTTATCTGCAAAGGCAAGAAACTGATAAACTACAAAACTGTGAGTGTCAAAATAAAAGTTCAGAATAAACGTGAACTCACTGTACAGTCTTATTCAACAGAAGCTCAACAGCGTTGATTTATACATGGACCAAGTAAGTTTTAGTTTGGGTTCAGTGGATGCTTTTTAATGATCCAAACATGACATATAATGACAAACATCTTACATTTGCATAAAAATATGATTTCAACATCCAAGCAAGGGTTTATAAATACCAGCTTTGTAAAGGGCTTCAGTTTACCTCCATCACACGACCAACAGAAGATATGAATATCACCGTATTGCTGAGGTTCAGGACTATTAATGTATCTTTATTACTTATAACCCATGAACATGATGGTTGTTGTGTTTAACTGTGATAGACATGAATTAAGGTAAAGTAACAGAGGGAGCGTAACAAGACATCTCTCGTCTCACACACACACACACACACACACACACACACACACACACACACCAGTCAGGGCCTGTCCTCCTCAGCCTGGCGTCTCTCTCCGTTCTCAAACCCCCCCCGCAGGCGGTCCGCCTCTGCTCTCTCCTCCTCTCAGAGCCTGGGTTACTCAGGTCACATCAGCACATCAGTGTTAAAACTAGCATGTAGCATATTTTCATATTAATAAACACCTGTTCAAAATAGTGGACTGAGATAAGGATGAAAGGAAAAACAAGCAAATGACAGGGAGATATAGACAAGCAAGTCCAACTGTATGTTGGTATGTTGCTGTAATGTGACAAAGTTCAACCACTGGGCAAAGAACATGTTGCTTTGTCATGTTTTTTTTCATATATTACACATTTTATTCAAGTTTCCTGTTTTAATTATTGGGCCTTGAGTATTCAGCTTTTTCCTAAACTCTGCATACATCCTTTCTTCCTTTCTAAACTTAATTTCCAGTCCCTAAGTCCTTTTTTATCTTCATGAAACCCCTGAACAACATTTTGTTCCCTCCAAAAAGACTCTCCTTAATCATATCAGTTATTTCTTAGCCAGCTAACCATTTTTTTTATCTGCCTTCCTGCATGCTGCAAGCGTATGTGCTCGGGGGCGGTGGGTGCATTACACCCCATCTAAACAGATATCCAGCACTGAGAATCGACAACAACTGTTAACATTTCAGAAGAGGAGAAATAAAAAAAGAAATTGTAGGAAAACCAGACATGTTCTCTTCCTCCCCTCCTCCATCCAAATCCAGCAGTGGACACGTGGAAGAATTTTATGGTCATCATGAAGTTTTGGGTTCAGCAGGAAAAAAAATAGAAAAGCAGGACTGGAGAGGAGGAAAAGAAAAGATTTTTTTTTAATTCAAACTCCACCCCACCATTATGACTGGCTGCAGGAGATCATCTGGTCAACAAAGTGAACTGGGTAAAGAGTGGAAGTTTGGACACGCCCTGAAGCTATGAAGTGTGTGTGGCGTGTGTGTGTTTATTTTACAGAGAAAAGAAAGACTGACGAAGATGAAAGAAAAGAGTAAGAAATAGAAAAGGACAGAAAGGCCATCTTAGTTTCCAACCAGTCAAAAAATGGAAGTTACAAATGATGAAGCGAATACATGTTCCATTGTCCAAATGTCACAATACAAAAGAGGAAAGATATAGATAGACGTAGAGAAGAGAAAGTGTGTATGTATGTGTGTGTGTGTGTGTGTGTGTGTGACAGAGAGACAGAGAGAGAGAGAGAGAGAGAGAGAGAGAGAGAGAGTGACAAGCTCATACTTGTCCCTCTGCCCCCTGTAAACCTGGAATGGCTGGGAGTTAATACGACTCGGGACCACCACAGTGTTTTAACACGTGGTCTCATCCATTAGTCTTTACTGACGTTTTAAAACCAGCACTCAGCTGTTGGACCAAACACCTCCTTCTTCTGATATTTAGTCCATGCAAAGTGCAAAATAATAAAAGTGCAAAGTAATTAAACACATTGGCATTAGCTGTAGCTGCTCACCAACTGGAGACTGAAAGCCAAAGGTGTCTGCTGAGCTGTGCAGAAATAGTTCATTATTGTAAGCCATGGCCACCTTGAGGCTCCACAGAGGATCAATCTGTGTAACGCTCACATAATTTAAGGGCTAGAGTATCTGAACATTTTCTTTGCTGCGACAGCAACAAATTAAAGTCTATTTCATGTTTTTCACAACGTGTTTATGAGACAACAAATCAACATCCATTTACATGTTGAAGGAAAAGTTTGACATTGAAATGGGAGAAAGAATCTTGACTTTCAAAGAAGATTGGTTTAAATGTCTTCTGTGAGATCTACCTCCACCTGTTCAGGGTTCTCTTTTGGCAGAACATGATTACATACTTAGTTTGTGGTCCCCATGTTAATATGTGTACAGACAGATCAGATGTATGTTGGAGCAAATGTAGAGAATGGTTGGTGGATCATTTCAACATATTTTGGGGCTGCAGAGCCATTCGGTCATACTGGCAGGCGGTAATATGAGCGATACAGAACATCTTTGGTGATGAAGTTGACTGCTCTTTCTCTGCAATCAATTCAATTAAATCAATTTTCATCTTTTAAAGTAACGATTAGCAGCCAACAAACCCTGCAACATGAAAATGGTTACTGATTGAGCCGCCAACAAAGACTGACTGGATAGTTATGGTGACCAATGTTCAAAGCACGGAGATAATTACTTTATTTGCTAAATCTACAATCTTGCAATGGATTGTGTTTGTGACCTCACAGGATAACTCCTCAGCCATTACTGTATGAAATGACATGTGTATAACGTCTGTATGACCACATAGGTGACCAACCGTTGTGTTTACACTGTTTTGTTGTATGTTCATGTTTTCTTAAAAATTAAGTACAAAAAAAAAATAAGTTATAGTCCAACATTTTGAAAAATACTTATTAGCTTTCTTACCGAGTGTTCGATTTGATATCACTCTCATGGTCACATGACACTATTGAAGAAAGCCAGTTAACTTAGCTTAGCATAGCTTAGCATAAAAACTGTCAGTTCACCTGGTTCTGTCCAAAGGTAGAAAACAAATCAACATGTTATGTGTTGTTTGTTTAATCCTGTTTCACTTGTTTTTATTCCCCAGTTTCTGATTAAACAAATGACATACAACGTGTTAATTAGTGAGCTGTTCAGACAGAGCTTTCAGTGAGAGTCTTTGAGCTAAGATAAGCTAACCAGCTGCAGAGATATCAGTCCAAATTGCATTACCCAAAATGTTAAACTATTTCAGCCTGCTTCCATCACTTTCTCTTTTTTCTCTTTTAATTAAACTGATGATTTCTACTCTCAGTATCTGAACATTTCAGAAACAAAGAGGTTTAAAAATGGAAGGGCAGAATAAGAGCAAAAAACACTGGCAAATGATAACGCTCTTTCCTCCAAACAACACTGACACATCAAGGGGGAAGATAGGTTCAGATCCTCTTGTTACTCATTCTCTCTCTCTCTCTCTCTGTTTGTCTTTGTGGACACAAAGAGAAAGAAAAAAGACACAACACAGCAAGATCAATCAGGCAACAGAGAGGAGATAAGAAATGTGATGAGTGCAAAATAAGAAAAACAGAATTTAGGAAGAGGTGAGCTTTAAATGAAAAGCGAAGAAGAAGCAGTGAAGTAGAGGGAGGAAAGCAGCGGCACTAGATCTTAACCAGATGTAGAACTTTCACAGTGGACGTCAGCCAACAGGCATGTACTCATGCTTTAGCTATGTCATGGACTGCTCTACCCTTAACCCCCCTCCCCTCTCTCTCTCTCGCTCTCTCACCTACCCCTCTACTCTCAACCTAAACCAGTGTTACCCCCCTTCTCTCTCTCTTTATCTCCCCTCCTTTCGTTCATGTCTGCCGCCTCTGACTCATTCACATATTGTATAAACAGACGTCTGACAAAAGGACGGACGTGGATGTTGTGTATGTGTATTGTTGTGATAAATACTGGTCGTGAATTTTGTCTAGTCTCGGTAATAAGTAGGGTGGCAAATTTTAAAGGCCATGGCTTTGAAATGCAACAACTGGTTCCATGAAAACGCAGCTACTGTCTACCATTTTTTGTCTAAGTAAGTTTGAGCAGACGCACAAGCTAGCATTTGCTACAGTATGATGGTGATTTTCCATTGAGTGCTCGCGAAATGAGAGAGAGACACAGAGAGAGAAAGACATACAGAGAAACAGAGAGAGAGAGAGTGGGAGGGACTAGACAAAAGAAACTCAGGGAAAAAAATAAAACCATCTGTAATTCGCAAATGGAATTTCTTCCATCATCAGCCAAACCTCCAAATGTAACCAGCAGAGGAGGTTGACACACATAAACACACACACACTCACTTAGTCTGGTGGATCTAGTGGCCTACATACACTGTAGATCAACACATAACCCCTCCTATAGTTAAATCAGGAAGACTTCTCAAAGCCAAAACTACATGAGCTAATTATGGAGATGGTTGTATTTGATGTGCATCAGAGGCTTGGAGAAAGTCAGTCCTCCCTTACGATCTGAGATTTCTCCTTATTCAAAAAGTCAAAACTGAAAAATGTTTCATTTAAACTTTATTTTACCATAAAATCTATTTTTTATCTTGACCTAACCAGCCTCAGTTGACGACTTTTCCAACCAGAAAGGTAGCTGATGGTATTATATCGCCAAAACAAGACAATGAGGGGTCCATCTCACCCAGGTTGTGATGACATCATCGGGCCAGTCCAAGCGGCCAAACTGGCAGGGGGTGCCGACTTTACTAATGACTATAATGTGGGAAAGACGGCCCCTACCACTTTAAGACTTATGTGCCCGCCACATGGCTCCTTAAGGATGTAATGTGTTCCAGGTGCAGCGGAGGCTCTTTTGTTTTGTTTTTTACCATGTTGGAGACATACACACAAACATGAATTGACTCTCTCATGCACATGCATGTATACATAAACACAAACAGCAGTCTGAGCTTGAATAAGTGATCTCCCAAATAATTTTGAAAGTCAAGTCAAGTCAAGTCTGTCAAGATGAGTTTGGTGGGCTGGAGAACCAGACAACTCTGATTTATACATACCAAACATGAGCATCAGCTTCACACGCCTCATGACTTACACACAAACAGATACAAACACATGCACATATACTAGTGTCTGTCAGATGGCAGTGCTATCATGTAAAAATTTACATTTTCTTCATCCTATGCTCTAGGAGCTGTTTTCTTTCTCACAGTGCAAACCACACAAGTATTTTCCACAGCTATGCAAAGGACATACACAGGAAACATAAAGCATTTCAAGCCGAGCTTCAAGTTCCTGGAGCAGTCTGTAACTGTCGGAGTATACACATAAATTCTGAGCAATTTGCTAATTAACAAGATAAATGTGATCCTATGGAAGTCCTGCTGTTCCTGGTGCCTTCATTTCATAAAGACTTACCTGACACAGGTCTATTGTTGTCAAAGAGGGAAATTATAAATGAGCCTAATTAACTTCTTCTTTACAGTATATGAACCCAGTAAAGCAGGTAATTAAAGGCTGAACGTTTAATACTGTGCTGTGATGTTTGTGGTTTTCTCATGTTTACATTATCAATACAGTGCACGCTTCCTTTTCGTGTCAACCTGTGTACATTTAAATGCTGTACTGTGCCAGAGAGTGATGTGTAACTGTCCCCACCTGCACAAAACCACAAGCCACCAAAAGAGCCTGGTTGTCTGTGAGGACTGTAATAAACATACTTGGTCAGCCACTAACTTCCGAACAGAGTACCTGTGCTTGCAGTCACTCAGCAGGAACTCACCTGGGGTTTTCCTGAAGCGAGCCACATTTTCAACAATTAGTGTACTCCACTTTCCTAAATTAAGTCTCCAATGAGATTTTCTACCATAAAATAACACTTCAAATGATTTTGATGCTACACTGACTTGTAATCAGATGAATGGTGATCTCCAGTATATAATGCTTTACGCCACTGTAGTCGCACATTATCAGCTATTTAATGATGTCCTCCGGCTACTCTGCATCAGCTCACAATAATTTACAGAATTTCCTAATGAACATAAGCTTTTTTTGCTGTTAAAGTAAGTTAACCGCTAGGCTAGTTAGCTCAGTTGCTGTTGCTAAGCTAGTTAGGTCAGTCCGTGGTGCCCAGCTGATGGGTGGTGGCCCGGCTCCGTTGCTGGGCGGTCAGACAATGTAGCCTAATAGGCCCAGCAGAGGCCGAGCATGGCAGAGGCAAACTGACTGAAGAGGATGTTGATGCAGGAAGTTAAGAAGAGAAAAGAGAGATTGACCGGGCAAGAAGCTGTCGGTCGAGAGTAAATTTGTGAGACCTTTGTAAAATAAAAGGCTGAAAGACAGACGCCATGCTGGGCTTCTTTCTGGCTGCTATGTCTTGTGTTGTTGCAATGTTAGCAAAGTTGTCGACTTGCTAGTTTTTGATCATAAGTAATCATCATAACAAATGCACGTCTGCAACTGTCCATATTTACAACAGCGGTGTATAAGTGAATTGTACTCTGAAATTGCGGCTGCCAAATCACAAAAAATATCAAATCTTACAAATCTTCCTGGTGTGCTTCCAAAGACAGAAGTATGGGAATAAATACACTTATATCACTGCTATAATGTTAGATGCACAAACTGGATGTTTGTAGTTTAATGTGAACTGCACGGTTTAATAATTGTATCTTTAGATGCTACTGCTTCAGCAGTAAGCAATACAATAAGTAATATTTTGTCAGTATTTTTCTCCTCACTGTGACTATTTGCACAAGTTTACCTTTGTCAATACTTTTACATACATTAAAAGTGAGGGTTATTTGTGTAACGTGTTTTTGGTGGGAAGGAAGGTGGAACTTCATGCTGCACCATCAGATTGGCCTCCTCCCATGTAATTGAAGAGACATATTACTCCCAAATAAATGCACACGTGCAAATTTGGCTTTTTCTGAGCTTCGAAACAAAGCAGCGGGGATTCATATCAAATATAAACAGCAGTGCTTCAAATCTGCATCTCCTAACAGTATCACAGGAGACAGAAAACTGTTCCTGCACCAACTTAAGTTCCTCCTTTTTTCTCCTTTTGCTTGGCTCTGCACAGTGTTTTCTCTGGACAGCAAACCCTAACATTTGGAACTGTGATCCAAAACCATGGATCCAGACAAGCTGTGCTACAGGCAGTGAAGAAAAGAGAACGAAAGGAAGGCTTAGGGGAGAGAGAAAGGAGGAGGAGGAGGAGGAGAAGTGATGATGTGGAGCTTGTGAAACTAGAATATAGTCAGAGTGATGAGGATTTTTAGAAAAGGAGAGAGAGGAAAAAGGGATGAGTGTGCCATTGTGTGTGTGTAAATGTGTCTGTGTTCATGTCTATGAGTAATAGAAAAGCAGAGACATTCTTTAACTTTCTAAATGTTTTTGGAGACAAGAAAGAAGGAAGAAATAATAAATTTCATTAGTTTTGTTGTCAAAAGCAGCAGCTATTTGCCTTAATTGTAGCTCATTTGAGGCTGACAGTTCACATTAATCACATTATTCATAATTAAATTATGAACTATAATGCTTGGCTAACACAGTTTAATTTAATCATTGTAATTACGAGTCTGTTAATTAAATTAAATATTAATAAAGCCAACTCTTGTATGATATGTACTTTCTCTGATGGCACCTATCTCCGTGAAAACTTTGTAATATACCTCTTTATCATCATCCTCTCCATCCCAGCTCCTCCTTGTAGGACAGTATGGGGGTCTTGATGTTGAGGCTCCTCCTGCTGTGACCAAGTGTAGGTCCCATTGAGGGTCTCAATGAAACCGATTGCTTCCTTCAATTTCAAACTCAACCAATCATGGCGGACGGCCGTCCACCATGAGTTGGGTTCTGCTCAAGGTTTCTGCCTCTTGAGTTTTTCTTTGCCATTGTCGCCAAGTGCTTGCTCATGGTGTGAATTGTTGGGTCTGTGTAAATAATATTATAAAGAGTATGTCTGGACCTGCTCTATATAAAAAGTGTCATGAGATAACTTCTGTTTTGCGCTATATAAATAAAATTTAAATAAATACAGAGTAAATACTAAACCAAGTATAGTAGTAGTAAATTTCTATGCCTGCTCTGTACAGTATCTACATACCCACATACATATCCACACACATATGTACAGTGATGGCAGCTATGGTTTTAAAATGTCATAGAGAAAGTGAAATAATGTTTCACTATTTCTCATAGTAATGTTATCGTCCACCATGTCCCTTAGTTGAAAGCTTAACTAGCTGGAATGTTATTGATGTCTTGCTGTCCAGACTATAGTGCACTGATCATACTGATTTAGATCCTCTTCGTGGCTCTAGGTTTTGCAGATTTCTAGGCTTATTTTAAAGGTTTAATGACATTGTAAAAAAAAAAAAACTGAATAAGCTTCATTTAAAAATGTCAGAGGCTGTTGAACAGTGTCATTCATTGAACTTGAAATGCACCTTTTTTTATTATTTTAACGGCCCTTTAAAATTGTTTCTCAGCAAAAGACTGTTATCTTAGCTCACCCCAGCTGGGGTCTTGGATTTAACGCCGGCTGGTTTTCCTGCTGCCGATAGGAGATGTCTTCCACCCATAGCTTTAGCTCTCTACTGCAGCAGGCCTCCTCCCTCTGGCTTAGCGGGTGGAAAAAGTGACACAGCAGCAGACGAAAATGCAAGAGGTAACGCTTCTCCCAGACAAAGTGATGAAATGGAGACAAAAGATCTCAGAACTGGACTTACTCTTCTCGGATTTGTTCTGAATGTATAAGATACTGGTGATTTAATAAAGCAGAAGACATGAGAGAAAGTGACTTAGTTTGTTGCTTAACACAAAAGTTTAGAGAGACCATTAACTACAGAGTGTGTAACAACAACATATGGAACATGTTCAACTGTGGAGTGGAGTAAGTAGATGGTATTCCCAACCCCCCAACACACACATGCTCAGATAGTCTGTGCTGAAACAATGAGTTTGCAGTTAAGACTGTGGCTAAATAACCTAGTCTTTCCATGTCCACTAATATAATGTAAGAAGTTGGGAATATCAACAAAGATTTATGATGGCAAAAATTAATTGTACTTCAACCTTCTGACAAATAGTAAGCAAGTTGAACTGCCTGTAAAAATGAATACCTGCAAAATATCATAAATCTCCAAAGATAAGTGATAAAATATCAGAAAGAAAGACAAACAAATTAAAAATATACATATTATTTCTTCACCACGTACCAAAGTGATGAGTTAAACATCTAAAATCAGACAACATAGTTTGAGCAGTAACAGTAGTTGTCTCTCTGCCCCCGGGCCACATTATTTTAACACAAGCTTGGGGAAGTTTAAAGGCTGATTGCCCTCAGCAAGCATCCACCAGGTGTTTTATGTGGCAGGTGGAGGTTTGATTGGTAGCAGGTGGCAGACAGTTCAAGCACACATTTAAGCCCATAACCCAGTAAAGGCAGGGTATGATCCATTTTAGTGGTTGACTGAACTAACAAATCCCTGCAGAGAGCGAATGCTTCCTGGAGAAGGATATTACAATGCATTGAGCTGGTCCCACTTCAGTTATACTAATCTCTAAATGGATATGTGGGTTGGAACCATACATGCAGTGTTATTGAACATGTTCAACCAACTAATTCTCAACCACACACAAAACTTTGTGATATATTTTTATTTCATTTTTGTCATGTGACAAGACAGAAACATGAAACACAGGCATTTGTAAATATACAGAGAATGTGTACTAATGTGTACATAAAAACCTTATAATTCATTTAAACCATCAATACAATGTCAGTCACAATGTCAACACCCACCTCCCCTATATCTCTGTAGGGCTACTGTTGTGTTTACAGCTTCTTTCCTACAGTACTCTAAAGTGAGTAAAAATCAATTATGAAGAAGTTTTTCCTTGCCACTGTCGCCAAGTGCTTGCTCATGGTGGGAACTGTTGAGTCTCTGTAAATAATATTAGAAAGAGTGTGGACTAGACCTGTTCTATGTGGAAAGTGTCATGAGATAACTTTTGTTATGATTGGGGACAATATAAATAAAATTGAGTTGAGTTGAGTTGAGCTGACTTGAGTTAAATTGAACTGAATTGAATTGAACTGAATGGTGTCCAGTGTTGCAATGGAAGAACAGAGGTTAATTTATGAATTATTCCACCTTCAGCAAGAGAAAGAAGAGCATGTGTGGTTTATAGTTTAATGTGAGTACCTTCTTAAAAACAACACTATTCCTTACTCTGAAAACACAAGCCGTGGTTGACTTTGTTGGGGTTGTAACTGTTGCGAATGGTCTGTCCCACGTCAAATTCTTCAGTCAATGCCTAATTGGACATTTCCATCCCAACTGAAGGGGATCGCATGATAAAGATGAAATCTAAGCTCAAGAAGTTTAGTCATTCAGTTTCATGACTTTTGGAACACCGGAGGTTTGTACAGCAACATGGAATAGGTAAAAACTTGTTTCCTGCATCAGAAACTTCGCCTGGTTTTACAAGATCCAACTGTTTTGAAGACCTTTTTCTTCTTTCCCATCTGTGAAATCATTCAAGTGGAGAAGGAGGAGGTCTGGAGGAGTCATTTTACTTCCTTGTTGTCACACTGCAGCCGTAAAGCCAGAGAGGCCAGGCGCTGCAGTTTTTTCCTCACAAAAACTCACAGATTCTGTGAGCAAGCCTGAATTCAAGAGGATTATTTTCAATTTAAATGTACACCACCCAACATAAAATGTAATCTAAGTAACCCGTCAGTGTGGTGATTACACAGGGATAAAAAATAGGCACAGACTTTTAACGCTGATGTTTTATTTGAGACAATAATACCTGCACTAAGTGTTGGATGGTTTGGCTTCCACTGAAATTAGGTGGACTATGAAATGTCTGTGAATTCCTTGGCATTGATGTGAGAATACTTTGAATGGTCAATGTTCTGTAACAGCTGATGGAGGAAAGAAAAGTTCACACTTGGCAGGCCTGGTGGGACCAGACAAAATAAGAAAATATTGTGACAGAAGTTTGGTGAGAAAGGGAGGTTTCTTCAAATGCCTTTGTTAACAAGACGTGGACGGGCTGAGATCAGGCATGAAAGGGGGTGGCAATAAGTGATGCATGGAAGGGTTTTTTTCCCCTCAACTTTGACCTCACCTCTATAACTCTTGTTTGCTACCCATCATTTTCACTGCAGGGACCCTACCATCTTTGTGTCTTGAAGAAAACAGAAACTTGGACAGAAAGAGGGGAAAGAACAAGAAAGAAAGATGATTTAAGCTTTTTCTCTGACAAAAAGTATCTGAAGAGACAGAGTTGAAGTCATGGAAGCAATATTATTGTGGTATGTGGACCTGGGACTGAAGGGAAACAACAGTTTCCACACTGGAAAAAAATAACTGTAAGATTCCTCCCTCCTAAGAGCTCAACCATTCCATCACACCAAAATAAAACTCCAGTGCAATTTCAACGGAGGCGGAGTTACTGAGGGGAAGTGACGGGAGGAGAGAAAGAAGCTGCGATCTCAGATTTCCATTTGTGTTAATATTAATGCCACAGTTTGTCCTGTTCGCACATTTCAAAGGGCGTTGTTGTCTTTTCTTTGAGGTTATAAGGATGCCTCCATAACAACTCTCACTATCTAGCTCCTAAAGACTAAAAATGGATACAAAGTGTTAGCTCTATGGTGTATCATGAAGTATTAGAGACTATTTTTCCATCTAAATACTCACTTTGTTTCCCTTTCAAAATCTCTATCGTTCACCACGGAGGTTAGTTATACATGGAGTGCATTGTCTCTTTTCTCTGGTGTGTCATCCGGGGCTCTGAGTGCATTTTCCCAGATGTGTAATGATATACCGCTGTGTTGAACTTGCCCCTAACCAACCAGAGAGAGAGAGAGAAGGAGAGAGAGAAAGAGAGAGAGCGAGAGAGAGAGAGAGAGAGAGAGAGAGAGAGAGACTCCAGACAGCTGAACTCACTTAAATGTGTTCCTCATGTGTGCTGTAATATGGAAAAGATTTCAACGCTCGCCCCTCCACTCACCAGAACTGAGCTTAGTTTAACCCTCCAGCAGCCAAAGCGCTGTTAGTGACTTCACTAAACAGGATTACGACTGCTTTGTGAAGTTTGCTGGTCCTGTGTCCTCCATCCTAGCTGTGATAACTGTCCCTTAAACATTTGCTTACACAGACAGTACACAGACAGTACAGTCAGACTGCAAACTTTAATTCAGCCATTTTAAAAAAAACATGTAATTGTAACTGTAAAAAGTTGAATTTCTAAGCACTATGCTATTTCAAATGACCATTTAATATAAGTTTCTTGTAGAGTTTTCTAAGTTAAACTCACAACACTTATTATTTGTGACTGCTGCAGAGAAACCAAAAGTTTAATGACATACAAACACGAAGATATTTGTTGTTAACAAAGTATAGATGATGGTCTACTATGAATCCTGCATACATGTAGTTTTAAAAAGACTGACTACAGCCACGCTAGCAGCTCTATGATTGGCACAGTATTGATAGAGCTAAATGTTCATATCAGTATTTAACCTTCTCACAATGGCAATGCAAACATTCTGATGTATAGCAGGTACAGTATTCATGCTGACATTTGTTAATAAGCACTGAAAATATAGTAACCTACAGCTATGGCTGATGGGATCGCCATTAGTTTCGGTCATAAAGTATTGGACAAATTGAACTTTTGACTTGATGATGGCTAGGAGTCCAAAGCTGTTAATTCATCCCACAGGGGACGTGATTTTTTTTGTACGAAATTTGGACACCAAGAATTCTGCACTCAAGTAAATCCAGCCAATAAATGTTGAGGTATTTTAGCCTGGAACAAAGGACTGACCAACAGACTGACATGGCCCTGCGTGGCAAGTGTGGCTAACAAGTGCCTCTGAGTGATGTTAATTGTACAGTACACCACTAAACCCGTTCCAACCATATCAGAAAAGTTGAGAAGTTAAGTTTTAACCCTAAAAACACTTTGACTTTTAGCAGCCTATAAAGTAGAAGGAAATTGGGAATAAACACATTGAAATATGGATATATATTCTGCTTTATTTAAAGGGAAAATAATTTATTGGTTAAGTGACATTTAGTTGCAGATTTACACATAATCAGGACAGTTTTAGAAATGTTTCAGTTCTTAAGTAATCTACTATAAAGTCACCAATGAAGAGATACTGACAAATAAAACTGTAAGTTTTTGATCTGTTGCTCACATTCCTCCATAACTACATATGACTCTGTGTAACTTAAAGTGATTTAATGATGAACCAGTGTGACCAGAAAAAATACAGATTTAAAAACTAGGAAATGCTTTGAAAATGAAAACATAAACTCATCACACTTAAACATGGCAGATGCATTGAACATACAGTGAACAAATCCACAAATGTAACTGTGAATGTTATCTGTAATGGATGACATTTTGAGAGTAACTGTCAGATTAAATTTATGATTTTGTAAATTTTTCCTCATCGTGAGAACAATTACTTTAATCTGTGCTTCTGGAGATTATGGCCAACAGAACCTTGATTGAACTCAGTCAAAAGATGAACTTGAACTCTTTTGCATATGTATGCAGCCTTTTAAAAGAAAAAAAAAACGCTAAAAGAAAAAAGAAATACATATATGGACAGTCTTTTGCTCTACACTATATGAGCTGGACGTTTTTTTCCTCTCTCAAACCACGGCCCAGCTCTATCTAGCAATTAACTGCCTGCCGTGGACTCTGGTGACATTGTGTGGGGATATTTCTGTCACGTTTATTATGCGTTTGCTGACCAGACTGTGAGTCATGTGGACACACAGGCAAATCTAACCATGTGTTAGCTCCAGCCAAGGGAGGTTCCCTACTTTGATTTTCTCCATTTTGCCTTCTACTTTTTTGCAATTCTCACGTTCTTTCTCGTCACTTTAGCTCTTTCATTGACAGAAAGGCTTTTTGGGGAATTGTCTTTGCTTAAGGTTTGATACATCCTCTGAAGTACAAGACATTCTAACTAGAGAAACCCCTGTATTTGACTTTATTGTTAAGTGGAAGAACTATCCCCTCTGACTCAACTTCTCCGCCATGCTCGCTTGTGTTTCTTGACACATATTTATACTCTCCCTCACCCCTACCCCTCACTCCCTCCCTGCACCCATCCCCAAACCTACATTAGACCAACTCTTCAATAACCCCGCCTTCCTGCAGCTAGAGTCTAAACGTTCAGAAAATATATTCCAGTGGAAAACAGCCTGCAGATGTGGTGACCTGAGGGAAAGAAAAGAGACGGGGAGGAAGAGAGACAAAGACGAAGAGCCGGTGGTGAAGGCAGAGTGGGGAGACACTGAAATGATATGAGAAACAAGGGGTAGGAGGGAAAGCAGGGAAGGCAAGAGAAGGAAGGGGATGACTGAGAATAGGCGTCACATACACACAGACACATCACAAACTTGGCCCGGGTGTTGTATAATTTGAAGCACTTAAAGTAAATGAGTGCTCCTTAAAAAGCATGGCCTGTCTTTTACTAGCTCTCCCCCTGTTCCTTCCTTCCTGGGTGCTACAGAGACAGTCAGCAGCAGGGTGAATAATGCCAGTGGCCTCAGCATGCTGATATGCGCTCGGGCCTGTCGAGCCAACAGGGGAGCTGAATTCTTAGACTCAGCCAGCCTTTTTGATCGTGCTTAAAGACTCGAGCAAGTGCCAGCAGCTTCCAGATTCTCCTCTCCTATGAAGTGCAAAGAAGAAAGTTGCTGCAGAAGTTTCATTTTGCCTGACTATTTTACTTTTTGTTACCTGTTGCTGTCCTGATTGATGGCCTGAAGAAGCAGACATTCACCGCTTATCACCTGGATAAAACAGTCATGACAAACTCATGTTGTGCATCCAGACGTTACTCACAGCCAGAGAACATTATATTAAATTTCAATAGACTTCCCAAAGTTTACAAAGATGCTAAAATTGTTGAGCTAGAGTTGGACACCTACAATATTTCTGTTTCTCATTGATTTGGGTTTAAATGAGGCAATGAAACTTGAAAGAATTGACCCAATCCAAATGACCGATTTTTCTGCTGCAGCCTCACTGGTATGACCAGAGGCTAAGGGCTAATGTTAGCTAATGTTGCCAAACTTTAGATGATTTCGGTTTGTTTCAATGTTTCATGTTAGTAAAGACCCAGCTTGGTGATATTCCACAACCAATCACTGCAATAGTAACTATGTGAGACTGTGATATACAGTATGTAACAAAGCAGCAACATCCTGTGAAGTTAAACCAATGTGGAAGTGCCAAAAACTGCAATTCCCCAAACAGCCACTTGAGGAACGAGTCAATCTCCATAAGCCCCCATGTTAAAATGTCCAACTTCAGCTTTACAGCTTGGTACAAAAAACAGTTTTGGTCTCTATAGCTAATTTCCGTTCATGACAACTGTGCTGAATCTGAATTTCTATTTAGCGCCTGTTCAAATTATAGGGTTTAAAGTTATGCATAATTAATAGCGTGGCCACTTTGATTGACGGTGGGTGCTATAGTTGGCTTGTTTGGCCAACCAGGCGTCATTCAGCTCCACCCACGACCCACATCTTTGCCCATTTTTTGATTAGCCAGGAGGCAGCAGAGACAGGACTGCCATGATGGCGGAGTCCCACGGCTAATCACCTAATGTAGGTGTTGTGATGTCACCGATACACGTCCATTCTTTATACTGTCTATGTATGTTACCTACATTACCAGGTCAGTTTGCTGACTTTATGACTTTGCCACACTTGGGCTGCACTGTATGTTTTAGCATAAAGCATAAAGAATTTGGGGAAATGAAAGTAAATTAAATTCAATCTGGTTTTTTGTTTTTTTAAATCTACCATTTGTGACCACAATGGCCGCTCCATAGTTCCATAGTTACACTATAAATTTGTCATTTCATTGTAACAAATCAATATGGAATATTATATAGTACATATAACAGCCTAGAGTTAGACAGTAGGGGAATAAAATTATTAGAATAGTTTGACATTTATTCGCTTTATTCAGAGAGTTCAGACTTCAGAAAGATCTATACCACTCTCATGTCTGTGCCATAAATATAAAGCTAGCCCAAACAACCAGTCAGCTTAGCTTAGCTTAGCTTAGTTTGGCGCAAAGACTGGAAACAGCTAGCCTAATTCATCAAACAAGATGATGTGTTACTTTACTGAGCTTTAGAGGTGCCGGTTACTGGCTTTCGTTACCTTTAAACAGAGCCAGGCTAGCTTTCATTTTGCTCCCAGTCTTTGTGCTAAGCTAACCAGCTGTTATGTCATTTCATAGTCAAGCTGACCAAATACAAGTTAATGAAGTGAGCCACTAGAAATCAATATTTGGTGGTCCAGGACTCTGAGAAAATGCTGCTGTGCCAGAATGTAAGAAATCTGCAATGACTGTTGATTCCTATTGTATAACCCCAAACACCACAGAGCTTAAAAATGATGCTTCATTATTTATCAAAAACATTTTCATCATAGACACGTTGAGTTTCATAGTTTCTAGATTTTTTTCCGGGAGTATTCCCGTGTGGAAAGTTCGTTGCAAGTCTTCAGAGAGGAGAAAAAGAGAGAAACTGCCTGGAATATAGGCTGTAATTTGAAAACCTCAACCGCCCCTGCATGTCTGCTGATGTGTGTATGTGTGTGTGAGTGCATGCAGTGCCCTGTTTAATTAGTGCTTCTGTGTGTGTGTGAGTGTCGCAGAGGGCAGTGTGTCTGAACCCTTTTTATCCGTCGCTCTCTGCTTCCTTCGACCGTCAACCGCTTTTTGAACTTTTCTCATCTCACTCTTGTCTATCTTTGCTTCAGTCGATGAAAGGATTAAAGATGTGTGTAGGTGTATGTGTGTGTGTGTGTGTGTGTGTGTGTGTGTGTGTGTGTGTGTTGTCTCCTCCTCTTTAATCACTAACTCTCTCTTTCTCTCTGCTCCATCACTAAACGTCCTCTACAGACAGCTGCTGGTGTCTGAGTGTGTGGGCCACATACTCATAGCAGTCACTTTATTATACAGCATATGTTGGAAATCCAGAGGAAGACAAACATCATCATTCAGAATCAGGGTGCCCCCCTTATAAATGCTTCGAAACACTGCATGATTTATAACAAAATAATATAAAATTAAAGGAAATTTCATACTGTTAACTTTCTCCGAGCACTTTTATACTCGAGTTGTGGTATGGTATGTGTATGTTTCTTAATTTGTGACCTTCAAGCATTCGCGTGACAAATATTATGAATATTGTTGCAAGATATAGTTAAAATTTCACTATGACACGTTTCATTTTCTAGATTATATGACATCTGTATGCTGTACATTCATATGTTTTATTATATTTCTTGCATCATGTCAGTTAAAGTGTCCCTATCTGATCTTTTCTGTGCACAATATGACACGTTAACATCGGGTATAATCTTGTATATTGTTATCAAGGACGCAACAGTTATACATTTCCATCCAAGCATACAGCAGATGATTAAATCTTTCTTCCTAATCTCGCTGGTTGTGTGTGCCTTTTTTCCTTACCAGCTGGCTGACAGGTGGACAGCCACCCCTGACATGAGAGGATCCGCTCCACCCATAATCCTCAGCGCTTTCTTCTGCATCAGTAGGGAAATATGAGACTCTGTGATTGAGGCCAGTGAGGAAACAACTTAAACAACCAATCAGAGCGCAGCACATCTGGAGGAATCTGTCTGCAGGCCCAGCTGGCAGTACTGTGGGAGACAGCAGAGGAGAGGAGCAAGATGTTAGATTCAAAATGGCTGCAGGATTCAGTTCAAGGGATGAATAAATATAATCTGGTTATGTTTCACATTGTTTGCCTATTTCTTGTTTTGAATTATGGACAAATAACTTTAAAGGCGAGGATTTCTTTGGTCACTACATTTGACTTTAACTGTGATCTGATCTGACACGTTTGCCACATCCATTTACAATTGTTTCCTTCAATATGTCTGACATAAAGGAATTAAAGTTTTAGGACTTAAATCCATCAACATTCACACTGCAACAAGCTATAGCAGCAGCAATATTCACTGCTGACCTTAAATTGAGAAGCAGATCTACGTCTGGAGTTAACCTAAACTAGCTGTCAGCTCGCCCTTCAAACTTCTTGACCCACAGGACACACTCACATTCTTGAGGAAAAAGAGGGCTGGTGGACTGAAAATGTTAATTGAAACATTCGTAGATAGTTACTGGAAAATAAAAAAAAACGTTGGGGCTTTATTTTAAACTCGAGTTAAATTGGTGTCATCATTTTATTTAAAATAAACAGTTTCATGATTTGCATCTGTTGCCCTGTTCCCTTTACTTTTAGAGTTGAATTTAATTTTTTCCACTTTATTCTTTATAATCTTTTAAGAATCATGTTTTTGAATGTCTACGAAGGGCAACTATTCACTTGGATTAAATATAATTTACTGTTTCATGTGGAATGTGGTTGAAATCAAGAGAAAAAAGTCTGATGATGTGGAGCTTCGCAGCCATCTTTGATTTCCTACACCGCCTGTCTGGTCTCTCCAGCTACTTCAAGGCTTCAGCTCTTCAACAAACATGAGAATGTAACCCTGCAAGTGAGTGGGAGCTCTGCCATCTTTAAAACACATTTCATCTCACTCGCTCCTCCTCTTTTCTTTTCTTTTTTTTTTCTTCCCCTGTCTTTCTATCTTTCTGGTTTGACTCAGGGAAGAGTTGAGGTGAAGTTGTCGGGAGTGTCCAACAATTACTGTTTTTTTTTCTGGCACAGAGGGGGAGGAAAGGGAACAGGACTGTCCGTGGGCAAGAAGGCAAAGGAGAGCTGTGCAGTTATTTGAGATAAATCAGTAAGCTGTAATAGAACAAGGATGTAACCTCTTGTATTGTCTCTACACTCTTTTAGAGTGTCTTAGATAGTACTGCTACATGTTCTTGTACTGGGTTGCAAAGCAGAGCTTTAGAATACATCATGATCTCCATCACATATAAAAGTCCAGTAAACTATTCATCTACACTCACAAAATGGAGATCCTTTTCCTTTCCGCTCCTTTACATATTTAGTGTTTATTGAGGTAAATCAATGTTCATAAAAAAACACATAGAAAAGGTAACAAGCATATCAAGCATGAAAAAGATTTTCCTTATTAGATACAGGGTGCAGCAAATCTCCTTTATGAAGTGCAGAATAAGATTGGGGGTTCGCACATCACAGGATAAACTTGACCAAAGCTTGAACTTATTTCATTATAATCAGCAATGTTCTCCCTTGTGAAGGAGAGGTTCACAGTATTTGAAGTTTGCTTTAAAGCAATAGTCAGGTGCCCATAAGGAATCATCCCTCCTGCCACCAATGACTTTTACTAGTTTTAATGGTCAATAGATGCTGTCTGTGTTTCAACACTGCATTAGCCTGAATTTGGGAATATGTTTAAACTGTGTTCTTTGCTTGCTGGAATGGACAGTGGGTGTGTAATGCAGACAGTATGAGGGCCACGCTGAGTGTTATTGGAGTGGTAGTAGAGTAGATGACATGTCTGGTCATGTGGGCAGGTAAGAGCTACTCAGAGAGAGAGAGGGGGAGAGAGAGAGAGAGAGAGAGGGGGAGAGAGAGAGAGAGAGAGAGAGAGGGAGGCTGAAACTAGATCTCCCCTTCACACCTGTCTTTTGTCAGTCTAAAGCTGAAGTGAAGTGAGGTAGTTGTATATGAATCACCACATTCCACTGATTTTGCTGAAAAGAGTGCTTTTGATTCTAATAAAGAGAGTCCAAAGAGTTTAGAAGTGTGTCAGAAAGCTTCAGTTGTAGAAACAGAAACATGATTTTATTTTAACACAGTGATATGATTAGGAAATGCTTGGTGCATGTTGATATATTAAAAATATGACACAAAATTTGTGTGGCTGCATGGGGGATACTGTTGGTAGACACAGACTATACAAAACAAAAAGTTGTCACGTCTGAAGCAGTGAAAGAATAAGGCTGAGAAGTTTCCGTGCGTAAAAACGGAACAAGGAGTCAACTAGGACTAGGACTCAACTCCAATTAAATTCCAACAGTTCAACAACGATTCAATCCTACACTGCCTCTAAAAGCTAATTTCGATAAAATCCAAAGAAATGGAAAAGACTCGGGCCCTCTCGGTGCCAACTGATGCCCACCGACGCCCACTAAAACGGGCACATTTTACGCACAAACCTAAGTTGCGCGTAAGGTTGAATGTCCCGGCGCCTGTATCTCAGTACTGACACTCCGGATTCACTGCAACCCGTAAAAGAGGGAAAAAACGTAGGCCTTCTTCTCCCTTTTAAACCTCGACGCTGTCCACGTCCTCAAAAAGAATGGATCTAATTAAAACGTTGCACTCGTCATCATCGCCAAAGCTTTGCCAAACGGTTTCTGGTGGAGAGGAGGCTGGGAGATGGAGCACCACATGACTGAGTCTGAGCTGGAGAGGGATGGGAGTCAGATAGGGTTTCTCTTCTCTCATTGGCCAGTGGGCTGACTTTTGACACGCAGACCAGGGACCCTCCTGCCGTATAAATAGGCCTGTTAGAACTTTATTATTCTAGCATCACGGCAGCAGGTTTCTGCTAAGTTTGGAGTTACTCTTGTCACCACAACTGTATGCCTGCCTGAAGGTGGTTTAAAAACAAGGGCTCAGCAGCACAAGGAGTCTGCATGTCTATTTAGACATGCTCAGCTTTGTGGATACCCGGATTCTGTTGCTGCTTGCAGTAACTTCATACCTAGCATCATGTCAATGTAAGTTTGAATATCTGCTCTTTTTCTGTGATGGATATTTTTTTTTCGGGTCCCACTGCTTGAGGATCTTGCGCTTGGCTTTTGTTTGGGACTTACATCAAGGTCAACCTGAAGACAGCGCAAAGCACTGCTGAATAAAACTCAACGGATTGAGCTCATGCAGAGGATTCTTCACTTTTTCTTTCGAAGGATACAAATTATAATGATTTGATTAGTTTCCGAGAGGGAGAAGTTGCACTCCTGACAAAAAAAAGTTTTCTCGCTTTGAAAGAGACTTCTAAATTAGTCGCCTTAATGTCTTTTCAAAACGTTTAATGCATGTGAAGTTATTTAAATAGGCTAAAAGTGAATTTTCCTTTAGACAGAGGATGAAAAACGTAGTGGGGCGTTGTACATATTGTTCCATCCAGATGTCCAGGGGATGAAGTTTTATTATAGGAAACTGCAATGTCTCCCCCTGGTGGCCATGGATGCAAACATCTGCTTGGCACCAATTAGATATTCTCCACTTTGAAGAGGGCTAAATCTATTTAACAGAGCTCAAGTACAAGTGAGATTAAATGTTTACATATTCCAATAGTTTTGTTAAACTAGCCTTGTGCATAACTTTCTTTACAGTTTCAGTTGCCTGATTCATCATTATCTATGTCACAAACAGATTTAAAGATTCAATTACAAGATATGCATTGAGATTCAAGCTTCGTGGCAACTTTTTCAGCATTATAGTCCTTTAAATGGAGAGCAAAACAGTCTTACATCACTTTGAATGCCCAACTGCGCCACCCTGTGGTCTAGATTTGACATGAGGTGTTGAGGTTCATGGGGAGGTCCCAGCTGTGCCCCAACCTAGCCACGACCAGCTGGTCCAGATTCAGAAAGGACATCTGATGTCCATCTGCAACAAAGTGTGGATGAGAGATAGAAACATCAGCCATGAATGCAGAATACAGTTGTCGCATCATCAAAATCTAAACTGTTTTACAATTTTGGGTATCAAAATTAAATCTAATTTTGTTAACATTTCACCATTTTTAAGACAAAAAATAAGAAACGGAATCTTTTAATAATATCACAGGACATAACAGATTTACATTTCCCAATAGAAATGCTGTAGTTCCTATCTTGTTTGCAGTAGCAAGCCAACTATTCCTGTCCTAAGGGTATGAACTACCTGTTCAGGCCTGTTAGCAGCCGGGGCCTTATTATATGGAATGCTATTGAACACTGAAATTCACATTCGTTACAGAGTAAGACAGTTTGAAGACATTTACCACGCAGAGATAGCCCACAGCTAGGACTTATACTACAGCAAGCAGATAGTCAGTGAATAAACAATTCAGGAAGGCTAATTAAATTTGGCATGACCAATACAAGTCATCAGTGTAGTTATGTTCTGACAGTCCCCAACTCTAACACTTTGTTTATGCCCTAGATGATGTTTGGGCCCAGTTTTGTCTTTCACACTCTATGCTGCAGTTTTCTTTGGCTATTATTAGACTTTAACATGGTTAATGTGCATTTTAATTCCCCACCTGATTCAGTTTTACCTCGTCCTGTGTGTGCATTTTTATAGTCTTTGTTCTCACAAGAAAATACATCTTTTTTTCAGTGACCTACAGAAAGCAGTGGATACAATTAGAAATTTTTGACTGTTTTGCTCTAAAATTGCTCATCATGTTCTAACGGAGTATTCCCTCTTCTCTCCCCACCCTCTTCTTCTCCATCTTCCACCTCCTCATCTCTTCAACCCCACAGCGGTTAGTACACATGCATGAAATTATAAAAGCTACATTCCTTAAAGATAGCTTTACCTTTTCCCTTTGCCTCTTTTTCCTTCCAAACACTGTGAAATATTCCATGAAGGGAGACCTCTCGGTCGGTCTCCACCATTTGAGCAATCTCAATGATGGCAGAGCATTTAGGAATTTCTACCCCTGAACTAAGTTATTTCTTGCAGTTTTCTCCCTTCCTGTTCCATGAATAGGTGAGGGTCCTATTGGCTAAAGTTTGTGTCAGTGAAAGCTAAAACCACATCTCTGAGGCACCCATGGGGCCTGGTACAAAGGATCCTTTCTCAGGACAGCGAGAAAGGGGCAGAGGGAGGTTTGCCCCTAACAGCTGACTTTGGGTCAGTTTGGTGTCTTCCTCTGCTCCCTGATTTAGGAAACAATTTACAAAGGCTGATCTCAGATCAGTTACAAATGGTTGAGATCTCCAGCATAAAAAAAGGAGAAAATGATTCAGTTATCATTCACTGTAATACTAAGGCCTCTCTACTGCAAAGACAGTAACCAAACAGAACTTGATGAGCATTTGCTTTGACGATTCTGCTCATAATTGAGATTGCCATGAAATTACACACCTGTTGGCATGGTGTTTGCAGCATCAGCAGCCACATTTTAATGTTTTAAAAGGTGCATATGCACTGTGTAGTTCTGGTAACTTTATTTGTTCCGTGGACTAACATGCTCTTACTGCTAAGAGATTGTTGAGTCTGTTTTGGGACGCTTCTCTGTGCACATGTTGATCATTTAAATCACATGCACATTGCTCTGCTGCGTTTTTATTTTATTCCTTTATCTGCATGAGCATGTTTTATCTATACTTGTGACAGTGTCACGTAATACGTTGCATGCTCAGCTGGTTTTTACAATGGCCACTCACCATTGTGCTTATGCAGAAGATTATGAAGCTGATCGTTCGATATAGCCTACACGTTTTATGACTTGAGAAACCCCGAAAAGACTGGATGAATAAATCTTACATTTATTTATCTTCTTTTCTATTTAGGTGAGAGTCAAGGTGAGCACATAATGTTGTTCTTATGTGTCATTCAGCACCTACAGTGTGGCATATCATACAGATAAAGCATAGTTTAGATAAGAAAAGGTCAGAGGGCATCTTTATGATGTCAAGTCTAATCACTGAAATGTGTTTTTACCTGCTTGTCCTCTCACTGTAAGGTCAAGTTGTTTACATGCACATTTTATTGATATTAACATACACCAGATCATTTGAATTCAATTCAAATCTGGGTTTTAATTAGCTTTTCGTCACATTTAGCCTAGTTTAGATTAGTGGCAGTGGCATGCCTTGCTAGAGGAATAATTTAGAGCTGTCATGTTGCTAACGGAGCCATTTGTTCTGTGCTTTGGTTTGACTGAGTGATTTTTCTGCTGCAGGGTCCCAGAGGAGACAAAGGACCTCGAGGTGACAGGGTAAGCTGATGTGAAACTCTGCTGCCTTTGATCAAACAAATGTTACCAAAGATGTAATTTAAGCATTTTAAAGAGCTATATTTTGGATGCATTTTTGGCACTGTGTTTGTCGACGTCATTTGACCTTCTAACCTCAATTAGGCCACACCCCTTTGTTTACATCACCCATAGGCCTAGTGTTTACAGACAGTATTAACGTGAATGGATGTTAAGTACTAATATTGACTTATTATATTTTATTGCCAAATTAATTTTTTTAGATCTTATAGCAATGCAGTTTGCTTCAACAGTGGCTAAGCTTTGTCTATTTTATCTGTGTTTTAATGTTTATGTTAATTTATGGACTAGAATAAGAAACCAACCAGAAATCAGCAGCTGTTTATTCAGTAACAGTGTTTACTCACTATATCATCTGTGTTTTACAGGGTCCTCAAGGACCTAATGGAAAGGATGGCAAACCCGGACTCCCTGGCCCCCCTGGCCCCCCTGGTCCCCCTGGACTCGGAGGAGTGAGTCATTGTTTATATTCGCAGAATACAGCTTCCTGGCTTCACAGTGTTTATCTCAAAAGTGGTCCATAATTAAGCACTAGTTATTATTTGACTTCCAGTATTTCTCGTGATGCAAACAGTTCAGAAAATGCATTAAAACATGTTTGATGGATGAATTTGACCCACATACGGCTCATTTGAGGTTGCAGGCCGTGTTTGTATGCATGATCATAATGGCCTTTTCTGCTGTGTCACACTTAAAAATTTTGTTTTGATTTGTATGAGCCCACCAAATTGAATTCTTGTCAATGGTGTTGAAACAGGAAGACATTTTTGAATCGTATTAATGATGTCTCAACCCCATGAACTTTGACCTTTTGTCTTTGACACTGTGGCCAGCACATGGATAATTTGTTTTGATTGGTATTAGTTACATTTCAAACCCTAAAAAATATAAAATAATATCACATTTGCAAATCAGTTTACAGGCACAAACAAGTGCATAATTTATATTACAAAAATATTTTTTCACAGCTGATTACTGTGATATGCCAATAATATAGGTTTAAACTGTGAACACTGTTGATTATCTTAACCGGATCAATGCTCTGTTTGTCCAGTAGTCTTGTTATATTATTAAAAGTTTGTCATCATGATTAATTAACCTGTATTTTTGTTCTGTTCAACAGAACTTTGCTGCTCAGTATGATGGTTCAAAAGCTCCTGATCCCGGCCCTGGACCCATGGTGAGGGCTGCTCTCTTTCTGTCACACGCACACCCAGACATACATATAAATACACTGTAAAGTCATTGCACACTTAAGCTGTCAGTTAGTACACATACATTACTACAATATATGGTAGGATAGTTATATGTTGCACCTTTGAATTATAATTCCATTCCTGATACAGTTGCATTCACACTAATTTATTTCTCCTTTTCAGGGTATGATGGGAGCTAGAGGCCCCCCTGGACCACCTGGACCTCCTGTAAGTTCCCACACTCAACCTGAAACTGCATTTTGTTGTTGCTTTGTAGTCCACATGAAAACTAATTGCTTTATTCATTCAACAGGGATCTCAGGGACACACCGGACACCCTGGTGAGCCCGGAGAGCCTGGACAGCCTGTAAGATTATCCTCCAGAATATTCACAATTCTTCTGTCTGTAAACAACTGCTTTGGAGTCATATCATTGTTAGACACACTAATGCAGTGCCATCATCTTAAAAGCATTTGTGACCTTTGAGATTTTAAATGTTCTGGTGTTCTTTCCTAAGGGCCCCGTTGGTGCTCGTGGCCCCCCTGGACCCGCTGGCAAAGCTGGAGAGGACGTACGTACACATTTGTTTTTCTACTACTTTTGTTTACACGTTTTGTAAAGACTTTGTTTTGTTGTCTTGTAATATATTTGACAGCCAAAATGTCAGATACTAATGTCAATTTTGCTGACTCGCAGGGTAACAATGGCAGACCTGGTAAGCCCGGAGACAGAGGTGCCCCCGGCCCTCAGGTAAGAGATGTTCCACAACGCAAGAAGCATGAAACATTAATGGATACAAGCAGCCATCTGGACTGTAAATATGGATTTTGTCTTAGTAATATTTTCTTTGTACTGAATTGCAGGGTGCTCGTGGATTCCCCGGAACCCCTGGACTTCCAGGAATGAAGGGACACAGAGTGAGTGTTGATCTTTTCACCTGAACTTTTCCTGCGTGGTACTTACCTGAATCCCACTCTCTATGCCAGAACAGCTCCAAAACAGAATAAAAAATTATGGAAGAGCTCCACCTTTGCTGTCTAAAAATAAATGATTTGACACATCAAAACTAGCACAACTGGGATTAGTTACTTTTTTCTGTCTCCTGGGGAGCAAGCTAGAAACTCACTTTATGGCTATTAGGTATTGGAAAGTGTCTTCCATATAAACCAGGATCCTAAACTTCCTGTGAAACTACCTTTAAAGATAGAAAAACTACCTTCATGTCTCATGTGAGACTTATAGAGGTCAAACAAGCATAAATCTTGTTTATCCAGTTTATCTAACAGGGATCCCTATCTCCTAACTCTATCCCTCATCTCTTCTTTTTTCATTTAAGTACCAATAGTAAGCAATTATATCTTTCATCATCACTTTCTTTCTGTGTTTTCAGGGTTACACTGGTCTGGATGGACGCAAGGGAGAGCCCGGTGCCGCTGGCCCCAAGGTAAGAAGGCCACCTTCCTCATGACCGCAGCAACAAATGTTCCAACTAAGTCCTTTATTCCATGTAGGAGCCCAAATAATCTTAGTCCTGATATCATGTTGTTGATTTTAGCTCTTTGATTTTAAACTTCTCTATTTGACCTTGAGTCACTTTACTTCATATACCTAATCACCTTCTCCTGTCTCTCCTATAGGGTGAGCCTGGTGCCCACGGAGCTGCTGGAAGCCCTGGACTGGCTGTAGGTTTTAATTAAAGTTTTAATCATTTGCCATAATTAATCAATTGCAATTACACAATTGCAGTAGGACACTTTTTCTCATAATTTCTTTTTGTATATCTTCCTGTCAGGGATCTCGTGGTCTGGCTGGTGAGAGAGGACGTGCTGGCCCTGCTGGCCCTGCTGGTGCTCGTGGTGCTGACGGCAATGTTGGACCTGCTGGCCCTGCTGTGAGTACTGGTCCTTTAAACCATTTATATTACACTCTAGAGACAGGAATCATAATAATACCTATCCAGAATGTACTTTGTGATTTTGTATGTGTAAATGATACATTTAAAAAAATAATAATAATGTGTAATATAATACCCAGTATCAGACGAAGGAGCAATTATGTTATTAAACATTAGAACTGTATAACTGTGCCCACATTAGACAAACATTTTTAAACTTGACCTAAATATAAATTTACATTGGACGTATCCTGACTTCATGCTGTTCTTCTACCCAGGGTCCTCTTGGTGCTGCTGGTCCTCCAGGTTTCCCCGGTGGTCCCGGACCCAAGGTAAGTGTGATGTCACTTCCTGTGGCATTCCCAGAGAGATTACTGTCCAGTCACACAATTCTCATTAATATATAGTACAAGCAATTTCTTGTATACTATCTCCAGGGGAATAGTTCATACATGAAACAGCTTCAGTAACTGTAGACTGTGTTTTATATACTGAAAAAAACACTTCAAACACATTTAAGCCATTAACTGAATACACTTGAATAAATAACAAATCCTTCTTTATGCAATACTAGTATTTTGTTTAACTTGCCGAGGCTGCTGTCATCGTAATATTACCAGCCTGCAGGTATTAATTAAGTGCTTTTTGATTTCATTCCATTATTTAATTGTGGATATATTTTTGCCTTTGACAGGGAGAGATTGGAGCCGCTGGTGCTACTGGCCCAAGTGGACCTCAGGGATCAAGAGGAGAGCCCGGTCCCAATGGTGCTGTTGGCCCCGTTGGTCCCGCTGTAAGTACACAAAGATGTTTCTGGCTGTTCAGACTTCCAGGTCACCTTTACGTCACTTTTGACCTGTCCTAGAAATATCATAACCAAAAACATGCATTTTATTTAGTTTGAGTCTTAATGGTTGTATTGTTAGAAATTAGATCAATCAATCAATTCCACAACTCTGTTAAATAAGAATGTTGACATTTATATTAAATTAAAATGATAATTAAATGATTTGCATGTCTTTGGAAGCAGTGGCATTGCTATCCATGAACTTATGCATTAAAGATTGCTCTAAATAATCCTTTACAGAGAAGTTATGTTGTCATTTATTTACATTGCATTATTATTATATATTCCATTTTTATTTTATTTTATTTTTTATTTTACTAAGTTTATTTGACAGGGAACCTAATCCTAATTTTCTTTTTCTTTCTCTTTAGGGTAACCCTGGTAACAATGGCCTGAATGGAGCCAAGGGAGCCGCTGTAAGTATTTAGGCTGTAGTATTAGAGCATTCATAGGTCAAAGGTCAATGGGGGTCACACAGAGGTTACAACAATTAGACATATGCCATGCTGTGCACACAACGCCTAAAATATTGAACATGGTGTAATTTTACTGATAGCAGGATACAGTCTTTCTTAGATTTTTTTACTGCAATTGATCACCATATAGTCTCTGCTATTAAGTGTACTATACAGTATATATATTTTAAAACACCTGGACATGGGGAAGAGATCAAATAAAGTTAATGTTTCAAGTTAGACTTAAGTGATGCTCACCCGTCTGTCATGGTCTTATTTAGGGTACCCCTGGTGTTGCTGGAGCTCCTGGCTTCCCCGGACCAAGAGGAGGACCTGGACCCCAGGGACCTCAGGGTGCTGCTGGACAGAGAGGCCTTTCTGTAAGTACACAACGAGCACATACACACAGACATACACAAACACACACATCCACTTGGAAGCATACAGATATACACACATATACCCTCATGCAGATGCAGATGGAGCTTTTCGTTAATTGCATCTGTGTATCTGTATCTGTTTTAGGGAGATCCTGGTGTTCAGGGTGTCAAGGGAGACGCCGGTCCCAAAGGAGAGCCTGTAAGTTCATGATCTGATCCTATTCTTTAGTTCGAAATTTGACCAAATTGAATCTATAGACTTCTGTGTACACGTTTTTTGGCTGTTGCCTTCAACTTCTTTGTTGCCTTCCTCAGGGTAACTCTGGACCTCAGGGACCCCCCGGACCTCAGGGTGAGGAGGGCAAGAGAGGACCCACTGGTGAGCTTGGTGCTACTGGACCTTCTGGTGCCCGTGGAGCTAGAGTGAGTACCAGACCACTGTCTCTAATGGGCTTGTGGTGCACCCAAAACAGATCCAGCAGTTATGTTACTTGGATCACCTGCTAATGTCTGTTTATCCCCTTTAGGGTTCTCCTGGCGGCCGTGGTATTCCTGGTGCTGAGGGAAGAACTGGCCCAGTTGTAAGTGTTCTATGAGGAAATCTCACTCCACCTACATGCAGTTTAAAACCACAAATCTATATTTAATTATCCTGATAAGAAGTTTTCTTCTACTTTAAAATAGAGGCAACATTTAGTCATAAGATGAAACTTCCTCCTCATTTCTCTTCAACCTCTTTTTTTCTCTCTCATAGGGTATGCCAGGTGCCCGTGGATCCACTGGTTCAGCTGGACCTCGTGGACCCCCTGGAGATGCTGGTCGTGCTGGTGAGCCTGGCGCTGCTGGTCTCAGAGTGAGTCTATTGCTAAGTTCTAGTTTTGAACAGTACAAGAGGGATCTAAATTCTCTGAATCTACTAGATCACAGATACACCTCAAGGGGAGAATAGGCCTGTGGCTTGTATTCGAATGGATAAGTTAGAATAGCTTGGAGCAATAGTGCTGTAATGGTTTTTGTATGAGGCTACTGATTTGTAGACAAGAACTACAAGAACTTGATGAAAGGGGCAGCTGTACCATTAATGATAATACATAGATCTTAATGACTGACTTATGTTTATTTTCCACAGGGTCTCCCAGGAAGCCCCGGAAGCTCTGGACCCCCAGGAAAGGAGGGACCTGCTGTGAGTAAATCTGAATTTTGCAAATTTTAAGGACACAGACAATCCCACTGGTCTCATTCTGTACTGTTTATGATTATATTCGCTCAAATAAAAGCAGTAACTCACTTCCTGCTGTACTTCCTGTTTCCCCCTCCAGGGTCCTGCTGGACAAGATGGCCGCACTGGACCTCCCGGCCCAACTGGACCTAGAGGCCAGCCCGGAAACATTGGTTTCCCCGGACCCAAGGGACCTGCTGTAAGTAGAAATAAAGCAACGATTGGAAAATGGGCATTTGGAAATATTTCTGTTTATCTAGTTTATCATAACCTGTGGTTAACCTACTTTTTACCTCCTTCAGGGTGAGCCTGGCAAGCCCGGAGAGAAGGGAGCCACTGGCCCCACTGGACTGAGAGTAAGTCAAAAAACACCCAGCAAGTGTGTACTACATATTCCACTGTAGCTCACTGATAAAACATTTTAAACATTTGAACCATATGATTAGTCAGAATATGTTATCATGTTCCTATCTTTGTGTTTAGGGAGCCCCTGGACCTGATGGCAACAACGGAGCCACTGGACCCTCTGGAGTTGTTGTAAGTATCCTTACATACGGCATTCATATCACATCCCGTTAATGGTAAATGCCCCTTTTTCTGACAAATACAACATTTATGATATGATTTTGTTACTTTAACCATCAGTGTGCCTTTCTTTCTCCCTACAGGGTAATGCTGGTGAGAAGGGAGAGCAGGGACCTGCTGGAGCTCCTGGCTTCCAGGTATGGATCTATCATTTGACTCTCTAGGGACAATTTAGAGTCCTTCGGGGTAATGTTGTGATTTCTTGTTGATTAACACCAGAAAACATTGATATTACCTTTACCTCAGGTGTCTTTTTATATAGTAGTGTCTGTACAAATGGCCCTGTTGATTGTTACATTGGTCGTTTTGTAATTTTGTAGGGACTGCCTGGCCCCGCTGGACCTGCTGGAGAGGCTGGCAAGCCCGGAGACAGAGTAAGTAATGGACAGTTTCTCCCATATTATACTGACAAACCACAGAAATTGTAGAATAAGTAGCACATGTTTAACCCACCATTTGTGTCTCTATAGGGTATCCCAGGAGACCAGGGACTTGCTGGACCTGCTGGTGGCAAGGTAAGTTCACCTGTTCATGCCTTTGTTCAGGGTCTATATGCATCAACAGATTATTCAGTTCTATTAAGATGCCAAAACATTCAAATTGTTAGAATAGGGCAAATTCTGGCAAACAAAAACTTTCACATTGTGGCAGGGTTACCTTTCCATGTATATAATAAAACATACATATACACACACTAAACCAGAGCAGCCAAAAACACTGACGCTCGCTGTGTGTTACCCCAGGGAGAGCGTGGAAACCCTGGTGCTGCTGGAGCTAGTGGAGCTCAGGGACCAATGGGAGCCCGTGGACCCGCTGGAGCCCCTGGATCTGATGGTGGCAAGGTAAGATGATGAAAATCCTGTAAAATTAGATTATTTCATTGTCACGCTAATATATGAGATCATGCATTTATGGAAGCATGTGTGTTTTAGGCAAAAAAGATACCATAGTTCTTCATGTCTCTTTCCAGGGAGAGCCCGGTTCTGCTGGAGCTGCTGGTGCCGCTGGACACCAAGGACCTGGTGGCATGCCCGGTGAGCGTGGAGCTGCTGGTCCCCCTGGAGGCAAGGGTGAGAAGGTAAGCTCCAAAATCCACCACCTGCAAATAAAGCAGGATTTTTGTCCCTCAAAATAAATAATTTGTCAGTGGGAATACATTACTACTCTATCATGCATCATCATCTACCCCTTCCCCTCTCTGTCTCCTATAGGGAGAGCCTGGACACAGAGGACCTGACGGTAATGCTGGCAGAGATGGTGCCCGTGTAAGTTAAACTTCCTAATTCATCTTGGGATACTTGATATGAAAATCATATATTCAGTTAGTTTGAGTGCAGCAACCAGAACCTTGGTCATAATGTTGTTTCCTCTTCTTATTTCTAGGGTATGCCCGGACCTGCTGGACCTCCTGGACCCACTGGAGCCAATGGTGATAAGGTAAGTAGGATATTATTTACCACAGAACAAATACACAAAACAAAATGACATAAACCGTTAGAAAAAAAGGTGTTTAGGATGTACATTGTAAGACAGATTCATTTATGTCATGGACTTTTTTTTTTTTTTTTTTTTTACAAACTTACAAAAATGGCCGCCTCCTACATGATTCAAAATGGCTGACACACTTTCGTACCAATGACCTACAATAAAGAACATCACAGATATGTTGAGATCAAATCACTGGCAGAAACTTTCTTGGCTGACCAATCGACTCCATACCTTTGGATATTTTACCCTTGTGTAGGAGAAGACTACAGCCCACTGTAGCGTTGTATCTGAAGCAAGAACCTCAACAGTGCCCCCTGATGGCTATGTTTTAAAATTACCGCAATGACTCCACTATAACATAATCTAGGATTCACATCAACTGATCCGATTTTGTTGACCAAAAATGCCTGATTTTAACCAAAGACTTCCCACTTGAATGTATGGATGGATGGAACAATGCAAAGCTAATGAAGCACTCAATGTTCTCTCCTCCAGGGTGAGAGCGGTGCCTTCGGACCTGCTGGACCCGCTGGACCTCGTGGAACCCCTGTAAGTAGCTGTGGCTGACTTCCTTCATTATAACAAATATCACCCATTTAACCATATTCACCCTGTAAATCAACCACTAACATAAATATCAGATGAAGACTTTAAGACATAGCATTTGTGTACAGTATAAACAGTCTTTCTGACTGACTACTTGTTGTCCACAGGGTGAGCGTGGAGAGGTTGGACCTGCCGGATCTGCCGGATTCGCTGGACCCCCTGTAAGCCAGCAGCCAATCACCTTGCAATACAACATACACAAAGCCTGTCCAAGTAGCAGGATGTGATTATCATACAAACACACACCCACAAACTCAGAATTTAACCCATCCTTCTTACTTTTCCTCCCTGCAGGGCGCTGACGGTCAGACCGGAGCAAGAGGAGAGCGTGGACCTGCTGGTGGAAAGGGAGAAGTTGGCCCCGCTGGCCCTGCTGGACCCGCTGGACAGTCTGGACCTCCTGTTAGTACCATTTACACACACAGCTGCATTACTACTTTGCAAATCAAATCTGACCAGGATAGATCAGATATACCAGACTCCATATACTAGAATTTAAGGAGCAGCAGAAGGTTACTCAGATATCATACAAATATCAGATTGTTCTAGCTTTGCATTCAGATTATATTAAACCTCTTTGGGATAAAATGACAAGATGAGATATGAACAAATATATAATGGTGTGTGAATTCCTTGTCTGTTCATCTAGGGTCCTTCCGGAGCTGCTGGACCTACTGGCGCCCGCGGAGAGACTGGCCCTCCTGTGAGTATTAATATATGAAAAATAATTCCACCAAATTCCACTTATTGCATCCATAATCATGCAAGGACAATAAAAACACCACAGTATACATGAACACAGATTTATTCAGTATTGCATAAACATTTACCTGCCACACTCACGCACCTACTCACTTCAAAGCCCTCCACATCAAGTAAAAGCCAATAGATGATGTAGTGACTGGAAATTAAAAATGAATTAGCCAATTTCATTGACTCTATTGTTGAGAATAAATGAGATTTAGCTAAATATGCCATACAATTGTAGCAGTAGCCCTTACTACAAACCCATCTTTTCAGTTTTTCACCTGTGCTTCATGGCCAAAAAATACCCTTATCTTGTCTCCGATGTCCACTGATGCACACATAGACGTACACAAACAGACAACACTACACATTCTTGATGGTCACTGTAAACTCACTGTGTGTTTTCAATGTCAGGGTCTGACTGGTTTCCCTGGTGCTGCTGGCAGAGTTGGTGCTGCTGGTCCCGCTGTGAGTATTGATTTTATATTTGCGATCAATAGTAAACACACTCACATACAGACCCATACTGAATATGCTGAATTACATAAGTAACTTACACATATACCTCCATTCACATACTCCCTTCCTCTTTTCTCAGGGTATTGTTGGACCTCCTGGTGCTGCTGGTCCCGCTGGTAAGGATGGTCCTCGTGGACTCCGTGGTGATCCTGGTCCCGCTGGTCCTTCTGGAGAGCAGGGTATGGTTGGACCACCTGGTCCATCTGGAGAGAAGGGACCTTCTGGAGAGTCTGGCCCCCCTGTAAGTTTTCAGCCAAAATTATGAGACTATAGAACACAACAATAAACAATAAAACAATAAAAGTAGTTACATCTGAGCTTATTACTGTCATACAGGTCCATAGATCTCCATCCTCATTGCACTGATTGTGGTTTGTCTGTGTTTAGGGTACTCCTGGTGCTCCTGGTACCAGTGGACCTCTTGGTCTTCAAGGATTCGTTGGTCTGCCTGGTGCTAGAGGAGATCGTGGTTCACCTGGTGGTGCTGGTGCTGTGGTAAGTACAGATTAATAATGAGTACTAGTACTTCCCAAAGATTGCCTTCATCACCCACATGATGACCAAACATGTCCCAAACATGCATTGTATCACATGCTCTGAATGAAGCCTGACCCATGATTTTCTCTGCATCCTATGACAGGGAGAGGCTGGTAGAGTTGGACCCGCTGGTTCCCCTGGAGCCCGTGGTCCTCCTGGAAACATCGGCCTGCCTGGTATGACTGGACCTCAGGGAGAGGCTGGACGTGAGGTAAGGATTGAGCAGGCCAATTACAAGCACTGCAATAACCTGTGATTAAGTGCAGAGAGAGTATCAAAATATCCCAAGTAGAAGTATTGTTACTGTAACTGTAAATATATATATATATATATATATAAGTATGATTTGGCTAACTCAGTAGAGTAGATGTACAAAAACAATTCACCATTCCGTGGCCTGATATCTGGATGTAACAGAACATTTTATTTAAACTGTAATTTTGTTTGTCATCTTTAGGGTAACCCTGGTAACGATGGACCTCCTGGCCGTCCTGGTGCTCCTGGATTCAAGGTAATGCCCTTTCATACACATTAAATCATGTTTGCATACAGAATACTGTGCTCTGACCTGCATCTGCCCCTTTTCACCATTCTTTAGGGAGACCGTGGTGAGCCCGGATCACCTGGTGCCATGGGACTTGCTGGTGCCCCCGGACCTGCTGGACCCACTGGAGCTGCTGGCAGACATGGAAACCGTGGAGAGGCTGTAAGTATAGTTACTCATAAAACATTGATTAAAAATGGGATGTATTTTTTTTATTATTATTATTGTCCTCACTGAAATATCATTTCCAAGTAGCAACATCTGCAGAGTACAATCATCAGCTTGCTGCACTCACCCTTTATTCTTGCCTTTCCTTGTCTCTAGGGCCCAGGAGGTCCCGCTGGACCTGTTGGCGCCGCTGGAGCTAGAGGTGCCCCTGTAAGTATAATAAACCCATATACTCATAGAAACAGCACATAGTACACCAGTGTGCCACATCCATATAAACTGCATCCTATTCTAACATGATGTTTCTGGCCGTGTGTTCACTTGTGTGTGTGCATGTTATAGGGACCCGCTGGACCCCGTGGTGAGAAGGGAGTTGCTGGAGAAAGAGGAGAGAGAGGCATGAAGGGTCTGCGTGGACATGCTGGTCTCCAGGGAATGCCCGGACCTTCTGTGAGTAATGGCCTACTGTCATATTGCACACAAAATATGTAAACATACAGCTACATGCCCTGATATTTACCTGATACATATAGATTCCAATACATTGCAGAGCTGGCATTTGTAAATGCACCATGATGTAAACACTACATCCAGAGAAAGATCCATGATGCACTTTCTCTCCCCACAGGGACCTTCTGGTGATACTGGAGCTGCTGGACCTCACGGACCTGCTGGACCCAGAGTGAGTAGAATCCTAATGATCAACAATACACCAGTAGTTTCCTTGTTCCAACAGTATTCAAAGAGGCGCTATGTCCCAAATTCTTACACACAAGCTAGTAGTTAGTAGAAATTGAGATACGATGGCAGAGAAGGTATCTAGGACTGTTCCTTATAATATGACAAAGCACATTCAGAGTTCTTGTAACATTTCTAAAGGTGACAGAACATTTCTAACTTTCTTCTTCTGATCCCGAAAGCACCTAACGCAGGAGATACTGTAATTCACAGTCATATGTGATGCAGGATTTCCAAAAAAAGACAATGTGTAACTGTGTCATTTGATGATCCCCTCTTCAGGGACCTGCTGGACCCCACGGACCCGCTGGTAAGGACGGCAGAGCTGGTAGCCATGGTGGTATGGGTGCTCCTGGTGCTCGTGGACCCCCTGGATACGTTGGACCTGCTGTAAGAACATCTATTTTGTCTTCATCTAATATCAGAATTTGTCATTTTGTAAACCAGACGGTTTAGCTAAAGTTTACATCAAGGATCCTCTGCAAAGGATCCAGCTGCAACTACAATATATGGATAATTTCACTCTCTTATTCATATCAGGGTCCCCCTGGATCTCCCGGTCTGCCCGGACCTCCCGGCCCCGCTGGTGGTGGATATGATGTGTCCGGATACGATGAGTACAGAGCTGATCAGCCTGCTCTGAGAGCCAAGGACTACGAGGTCGATGCCACCATCAAGTCCCTCAACACTCAGATCGAGAACCTCCTCACCCCTGAGGGATCCAGGAAGAACCCTGCCCGCACCTGCCGTGACATCAGACTCAGCCACCCCGAGTGGACCAGCGGTAAGCTCAAATTAATATGATAAAACAATGGGGCAAATATACCCCATTTAGTAAGGTTTAGATGTCTTTTGGAGCCTATATATAGTAGAGCAAAAGAACAACTGTTTGACCTTTTTTTGTAGGATTCTACTGGATTGACCCCAACCAGGGTTGCACCAATGACGCCATCAAGGTCTTCTGCGACTTTACCACCCGCGAGACCTGCATCTATGCCCACCCTGAGAGCATTGCACAGAAGAACTGGTTCAGAAGCACCGAGGCCAAGAAGCACGTCTGGTTCGGAGAGACCATCAATGGCGGTACTGAGGTGAGCATCTACAGAGATATATTTTACTCTATGAGCACATAATAACAAATGTACACAGATGTTATATTTTCTATATTTTAAACATTGTCTGTCCTCCTTTCCTCAATGCAGTTTACCTACAACGATGAGACCATCAGCCCCCAGAGCATGGCCACCCAGCTGGCCTTCATGCGCCTGCTGTCCAACCAGGCTAGCCAGAACATCACCTACCACTGCAAGAACAGCGTTGCCTACATGGATGGTGAGAGCGGCAACCTGAAGAAGGCTGTGGTGCTCCAGGGCTCCAACGATGTGGAGCTGAGAGCCGAGGGCAACAGCCGCTTCACCTTCTCCGTGCTGGAGGATGGCTGCACTGTGAGTAGCTTCTTCAGTTGCTTTCTTTGGTTGTTTCTGTTGCATTCATTGCTTGAGTTTCATTCTTTCTCATAATACAAAGAGGTGATTTGTGTTTTTTGCCACGATTCTAAAATGAGGTTTCCTTTTCTTTCGTCACACCTGCAGAGACACACTGGTGAGTGGAGCAAGACAGTGATTGAGTACAGAACAAATAAACCATCTCGCCTGCCCATCCTCGACATTGCACCTTTGGACATTGGTGGAGCTGAACAGGAGTTTGGTTTGGACATTGGCCCAGTCTGTTTCAAATAAATAGACTCATGATAAATTAACACCAAAAAAGAGAGAAAGAACGAAAAAACAAAATCTCTGCCCTTCTTTCTGTGTTGTTTTTTTTATACTGAATGCTGATTTCTCTCTGCGCATCCACTTGCTTAAGATGGGCAACTATCTGAGAGGACTGAACGGACTGAACGGAGCGTTTGTGCAATGCAAATTAATACAGCAACCCAAAGGGACGCGGGAAAACACCTTGTTGTGGGACATCATGTCATCCTTTTGTAAAAAATAAAAGAAGTGTAATAAAAACGCTGAAAGTATGCATCACTTTGTGGTCTTTGTATATCTTCCAAAGAGGAGGTTTAAAACCACAATTTCCATGAAAAAAAGGTTTAAACTACCTCATGCCTGTACCTAAAGAAAATACTATTGACAAAACCTGGGTCCACAACAGAGATGTTAAGACTTCTAATGCTTCAAGCTTTGTCTCGTATCGGAAGGTGCTCATTTACTTGAAGCAGAGATCTATGGTGCTATTATGCAGCTGTGGAGCAAACCACTTTTTTACTGTATTACTTTGTATTGACCTTTGAGGAGTCTTGAATTCGTCCCCTGATGCTCCCCCACTTTAAGCAGGTGGAATGTTTCTAAACCTGATGTCTGGTTTTTGTTTTGTTTCATTTCGTTTTGTTCTTTTTTGTTTTGTCTAGAAGGTTTTTTTTTTGTTTTGGTTTTTTGTTCAGGCTTTTTTTACTCTTCAAACCCCACACAGAGTGTTCATACTGACAGCACATATTTCACCCAATTCTGAATGGTTTTTAGGCGGCCTCTCTCTCTCTCAAAAAATGACACCACAAAGTCTATTGTACCTATTTTGTATATGTGAGATGTTTAAATAAATTGTGAAAAGTTCTGAAATAAAGCATGTCCAATGTTCCAAAACACACTACTCAGTGACTTTAGTGCTTTCATGTTTTAATGACACCATTGAAGGTGTGTCACTGTATTTTGGTTCCAGTTTGGTTGATGATTTACATATCATCACTGACTTAAACATCTTCCTATTATGGAAGCACAGCCATATCTTCATTTACCATCCCCCTTTTTCTTGCTTTTCAACGGTACATCCAATTTTAATGTACAGTAACTTTCTGTTGACACTGTCCATGCCAATGTGTGATTACTAACGTGCATTGTTTCTTGTAAATATGCATCCTCTGATGTTGCTTTTCCTTGCATAATACAGCTTTTGCATCCAAATAAATTTCTGTGATTTGGATCAAGACTTGGATTGCAGTGATGCATGCACACCAATATGAATTAGATTCAATATGGGAACATGGCATTACTGAAGAAACCACTTGTTTTGTCACTTGTTTTGTCAGAGGCTGAGAATCAGTGCGAGTTCAGTGTGTTGAGGAAATTGGGATATGCAACTTTCTGAAAATTGTGATTTAATTATATCTCCAGAAGCCGCTGGAGTTAGAGGCATCAAAGGTCACTATCTATAACCACTAGAGAGCACTATGGCATGTTTTATTAGCATCCCTAATTTAGCCTGAGGCAGTCAAATGGACACTGTGGATTTTTGACCACTGAGCAGCAAAGACCTGGATGCCTTGGACACAAGATGCATCTATAGGTCTACATTATCTTATATATAAAACCAACTATATTAAACCTTCAGACCGGACCTTCAATGCTACAGACATCAGGCTACAAACACACATAGTATTTTCTTTTTTTTGTCTTTTTTCATATTAAAATGACACAGCAAACGTGACATTTTTGTGGATGTTGATGATGGTGGAGTACATTTACTCAAGCACTGTACTACAAGTTCAATTTTGAAATATTTTTTGCTGTACATTTCATGCTCCTTCTTATTACTTCACCACATTTCAGATGACAATATTTTCCTTTTTTTTTTTTTTTTCATTTGCACTATATTTGTCTAGGAACTAGAGTTACTGGTTGCTTTGCCAGTTGCATGCGTAATTGTAACCTAAAATGCACAATATTATGGCTGGACTAACATGTTTGGTGGCCCTTGGAGCAACAATTTTCTGTTGGGATCCTCTCCTCCTTCATTTTATGCCCAAGACCTAGAGATTAACCAGTCCCCTTTTGCTTTTACTACTGGCCCCAGGTTTGCTGTACTGTAATAAATGCATCTTTATTCAGGGATATGCACCATGTCAGTACAGGCTAACTAAACTAACTAAAACTCAGACCTAAAATTTGACTTTATCACAGGACCACAAGGATATGGTACAATGCAGGACCCACTTAAGTTGATAGTGTACATCAGGGGAATAAGTTCCTGAACAAATTTGCAATTAATGAAACTGCATACAACCAAGCAGCACACAGTGAACACTTTCACGTGATACCAGGTTGGAATCTGCAGGCTTGCGGGTCTCCTGTAGCAGATGTCCTCTTTGTAACCCAGCCTTGCCCAAAAGAATAGAAGTAAAGAAGCATAATAGGTAGTTTTACTATACTTTAAGCACATTTAGCCTTTTTAAATAAAAAATGAATTTAATTGAATGTAGGATCTTTAATTGTAATTGCTTCTTTTTACTTCTTTTTCGGATCTGAGTATAGCTTTTACTTTTCTGACTCAATACAAACTTATTTCAAATCGGTGCACTTCTAAAATAATAGCTGTGAGAAAAGGAGGCCTTTTGTTTGTCCAACCAGGGTGAAGCAGTACATGTCAAGTGGCTAGTATGTAAATAATGTGACAGCAGAATGCAGAGTGAAGTGAGAGGTTACACAGATTGCAACAGAAAACAAAGTGCAAGCATCTCAGTGGACAAACATAGTTCAATGCATTAAACTTAGTAGGTTATATGACTTTTAGCGGCCTCTATCTGTGGCCAGTGGGAACTGCATGTACTGTACTGTATATTGACACGACTTAAATATGTACTGTATGCATATCCCTCCTACAACATATTCATTTCCAATAAGGGTTAATTAATTAATTAATTCTTTAAGAAGTCTGATAACTATTGCAATTTACAAATCTGAAGTCATCAAGCATTATTTCAAAGGAGTTTTACATAAACTAAAAAACAGGAAACAGCTTTGGGATTCAATAATTCTTCAGCAAAAGCAGCAATTTTCTTTTGAAATTTTTTGGTTTAAAAAAATTAAATTACATTTTACAACATAGTCTCTAACAAAACTTTGACTAATGGTATTTTCCATGCAGTCTCTTTTAGAAAATGCTTATTTTAAGATTGAATGGAAAGCCACATCTAAAAGACTAATAACAATACATTCTTTCTTCGATGGACATTCATTCCAGCTGCCTGAAGACTTATCAATAGTTTTGCATTCTCAAATATCAACACAATGAAGGGAGAGTGGTGCAAGATTACCCACTCCCTGTTTCTAAGCAACTGTGCATGTTTGTGGTCGTATGAGCATCGAATGAGCAAGCACCCATCATTTCTATCTGGCTATGATGAAGAGAAGTCACAAAAAGTTTACATGTCAGGTATACTGACTGTCAGATGAATCATTTAGTTAAAGATTAGCCTGATCTAGCCCACTCAGTTAGTGTACATTACGCTTGTGACATACACTGACTCTTTATTTCACATGGAACATTAACAGAAGTCTCATGGGTGAAAGTCCTGCGTTTGATCCACCCATCCATTCCAATGACCTCCCTGTGTGAATTTTCTGACTTCATAACATTTGCACATTAACTCACACACTTCTTCTGCACAGTGTAAAAGTCAGTGGAGACTAATTGGTGTGAAGTGTGAAATGATACATGAAAAGCAAAAGAAAAGGTGTGTTATTCTGACACTATTTTGTCAGCATTATCATGCTAAGAACCTACAAGAGAAGAACAAACTGGGGCTTAACATTCCTTGAAGAGATGGAGAGAGAAGCCATTAATATATACATATGTGTGTGTGTGTGTGTGTGTGTGTGTGTGTATGTATATATATATATATATATATATATATATATATATATATATATATATATATATATATATACCAATACAGGCTGAATATTTAGTTTAGTATTGAACGTATTTGATGATCGGCGACACATTGTCAGCTTTGGGCACGTTACTCACACAGTGGACCGCGGACAGACAGACAGATGCATAATGAGATTATGCCTTACGGAGATAATTATTATGGAATTAAAAAAATGTATCACTGGTGTATTAATCACTGTAACACTAAACTAATACTAAACTAAATATTCAGCCTGCATTGATCTATGCATGTGGGTGATTCTTATTGCATCTAAACATATGAAGAGCTTCTGCTTCAGTTCACGAAATCCCTGTAGCCACAGCAGCTTCTCCAGTCCCGGAGAAGTGCCGCGTCAGAGCGCAGTGCCATTACGCACGGCCATTCACTGTGTTTTACCTTCATTAAATCACCTGAAAACTATATCAAGCTAACCGTACAGACCTACATACAGACCTCTACACACAGCAGAGTGTTCCGTTAATAGTTCTGCTTTTTTATGAAGGAGACGCCCTGTTACCAGGGCTCATCATAGCTGCACTAAGATATAGAATATGATCTATATCTTTATATGCACTCTACTGAGAGCCCTCATCTAGTTTTAAATAAAACCTAGCTATTCTTACATCTTGTGTCAGGGGCCCTTTCTTGTGTACGGGCGGAGATTGTGGGGCACTCCTGTGAGGTTGAAGGCATGCTGAGGTTGGCCTGATAAACAGCTGCCTGGATTGTTGTAGTAGGTCTGCCACGATTAAAAAGGGAGCGAACTTCTTCGTCAGAAGAACAGTATTGGGCAGGGTTATCGGGAGGATTTTTGGCCCATACACATATTGCACATTGCTGCTACGAGATTCCGAGCGGACTGACTCATTGTCACTCACTTTTAGCTGCAGCATCCACACCCTACACAAGATGGCCGCAGGCACTGCCGTGAAGTCTGACGTCAGTCAAGTTTCATTCAATATATTCAAAGGTTCACTCCATATATTCAAGGTTCATTCAATATATTCAGAGTTTTATTCCATATATTCGAAGTTTCATTCAATATATTCAAACGTTTAATTTCCTGAACGGCATGCCATTATATTATATATATATTATATATATATACTGTTTATATCTTTTAGATTTGCCACATTCTTTTCTTAGATATCTTTTAACTTCTATATATTTTTATATTGTATATTTTACATTGCATGTATATTGCTGTTTTCACCAGGGATCTGAGGGAAACGCTATTTCAATTCTCTGTATGTACTGTACACATAGCAGCATTGACAATAAAGTTGACTTGACTTAACAAGTGAGAATTGTAGAATATTGTGAAATATTGTATGAATTTGTAGGATATTATAACAACGTGAGATTAGCTGAAAAAAGTAGAGTATTATATTAAAAACAATGAAAATAGCCCCCCTTTGCTCCCTCTGGCTTGTGTCAGTGGCAGAGTGGAGGTTGCCAAGCAACGAGCGCCATCTGCTGGGCCCTAATTAGAGCAGTGCGTGTGTGTCAGACTGACTGTTAGTGCTGCAGAGCGAGAGAGCACGGCTGAAAACGGCAGAACCCACCCAACAGAGATGATCGATTTGTGGCCAAACCGTTGTAATTATAATCGAACCGACTTCACCAGCAGTAGCATCAGGCTTTCCTGAACGTGTAGGTCTATAGTTCATGTCAGTTTCGGTAAGAAATGTACTTCTAGCGCGAGGAAGAGAAACTGGTTTGTCAGCTTCCCTGCAGAAATTTTGCTCCTTTTTAACATGGGATTAATAGGGCTGTTGCAGGGACTAGCTGGTGCTTTGGAGCTCACACAGCAGAAACGGTAAGACTGACAGCTTCAGTAGTGGTATCAGTGCGTACGTAGCAAATTTTCCTACGTTTTGAGTGGTAAATTATCCGACAGAGTTACCAGATGAGATCCGACGAGATGTCAATGTGAATGTCAATGTGAGCAGCAATTACAAGAGGGGAACTAAAATACGGAAGCGGGGTAAAAGGGGAGCGCCTTCAGGCTGTGCCTGAAGAAGCGGCAGTTTACTTGTCTTCCCCTGCCCTCCCTGATCCTGGGGAACGCACAGTCTTTGCGGAATAAACTGGATGAGCTTCAAGGAAACGTTCGTTTCCTCCGCGACTACAGGGACTGCTGCGTCATGGCCTTCACTGAGTCCTGGTTTACAGAGCAGGACTCGGATACTGATCTCTCTATCGATGGATTTGGAGTCCCATTCCGCCAGGATCGGAATGCGGACATCACAGGGAAATCTCGGGTAGGGGGTGTGTGCATGTACGTCAACAAGCGCTACTGCAGCTCTGTGACAGTGAGGGAAAGCCTCTGTTCGCCTGACGTGGAATTCCTGTCAGTGTCGCTCCGCCCATTCTACCTGCCCCGTGAATTCCCCCAGATATTCATCACAACTGTGTATATTCCCCCCAAAGCAAATCCGTCTTTTGCAACAAGCATTGTTTTTGAGGTGGTGCAGAAACTACAGTCCATGTCACCTGAAGCACCACATTTCATATTGGGAGATTTTAATCATGTGTCACTGAAAAAGTCCTTAAAGAACTTTTATCAATATGTTACTTGCACAACTAGGAAGGACAAGACATTAGACCTCTACTATGGTACAGGAAAGGGAGCTTATAAATCAATTCGGCTGCCTCCATTAGGTTCTGCTGACCACAATTGTGTGCGCCTTCTCCCTGCATATAAAACTGTACTAAAAAGTGAAAAAATCCAGACCAAAGAGGTCAAAATTTGGTCTGACATATCGACTGCTTGTCTCCAAGGGTGTTTTGACTGCACCGACTGGGAGATGTTTAAAGACTCCTGCACAGACATTGATGAACTCACTGATGTGATTTGTTCTTATATGACTTTCTGTGAGAATATGATCATTCCCACCAAAAAGATCAAGGTGTACCCCAATAACAAACCCTGGATGTCCAAGGAAGTCAGGGTTCATCTACAGCAGAAGAATCTGGCCTTTAATTGTGGGAGACCTTCTGAACTTCAAGTAGCTAATAGAGAGCTGAGAAATGAAATTTCAGGGGCTAAACAGAAATACAAAACTAAAGTAGAGAGTAAACTAGCAGATAAGAACCTTTCCGCTGCCTAGTCTGGTATGAAGACAATGGCAGGCATAAAACAGACGAAGGGCTCCTGCATCACTATTGATGGTTTCTGGTCAAACTGGGATCTAGCCAGTGCTCTCAATAAATTTTATTTACGATTTGACCAGTTTGACTTCAGTGAGGAAGTTAAGAGTTTGAGAGATAATCTTAAAGATGACCAACACTTAGTACTAGAACAAAGAAAAGTGGAAAAGTGTCTCCTCTCTCTCAAAACAAATAAAAGCTCTGGACCTGATAAAATAAGTGGAATCTTACTTAAGTCATGTGCAAGACAACTGAGTCCAATCTTTCATCACATTTTTAATGTATCACTGAGTCAGCAAAAGGTGCCCAGGCTGTGGAAACAAGCAGAGGTTATCCCTGTTCCTAAAGTCAGCAGACCTAAAACGCTGAATGATTTTAGACCGGTCGTTCTCACCTCTCTTTTAATGAAATCATTTGAGAAAATTGTTAAGTCAGTGCTTCTAGGGAGGACTGCACATGCACTTGACCCCATGCAATTTGCTTACAGGGCCCACAGAGGCGTTGAAGATGCCACACTTACCCTGCTAAACCTTTTATTTAAACATCTGGAGGGAAACAAAACCCACGTTAGATTGACTTTTATTGATTTTTCATCGGCTTTTAACTCCATCCAACCTCACATTTTAGCCATGAGACTTGTTGAACAGTTCCAGCTTAGCCATAATCTGGTGGGTTGGATTTTATATTTTTTAGCAGTTAGAACACAGGGAATCAAAGTGAATGGCATTTTATCTGAGTCACTGTGTTCCTCTACTGGCTCACCTCAGGGATGTGTTCTCTCTCTCTTACTTTTTATCCTTTATACAGACATGTGCAAGAGTGTCTATGAAAACAGGTATTTTAAAATTTGCAGATACCGTCATTGTAAGTTTGCTGCACAATAATGAATCCAGCCAGTCTTGGAGGATTTTATCAGGTGGTGCGATCTTTCTTTCTTGGTGCTTAATACATCCAAAACAAAGGACATGATTATTGATTTCAGAACTCAGGCTCCAAACCATGATCCCACAGTCATTAAGGGCCAATCCGTTGAATGCGTGGACAATTACAAGTATCTTGGGATTGTCATTGATGACAAACTGACTTTTAACAAGAACTGCGCAGCAGTATGCAAGAGGGGACATCAGCGGCTGTTCTATCTTCGGAAACTGTTCCATTTTAACATTGACAAAACTATGCTGACCCTATTTTATCGTGCTTTTATTGAGTCACTGTTATCTTTTGCCTTGGTGTCTTGGTTTGGTAATCTGTCACTACAGGACAAAAACTCCCTGAACCAAATCATTAAATGGGCTGGGCAGCTAATTGGGAAGCCTCAACTCACCATGTCTTCTCTTTATGACACACAGTTACAACGTAAAGCTACCTGTATTCTCAAAGATGGCTCACACCCTTTGCATGGTGAGTTCCAGCTCCTTCGCTCTGGTCGTCGTTTTGGGGTCCCTAAGGGAAGGACAAAACAGTACAGAAAGAGCTTTGTACCAACAGCAATTGTAATGCTGAACAGTAAGGCCCAGAGGTGAACCATCTATTTATACTGAACAATTGATGTTGAAGCACTTTTTAATGACCGCACTTTTAAGGATTGTATATGTTAGGATGTGTGTACTGTTGTCTTGTCTGTCACGATGTATTTTACGTAGCTGTCATTTTGTACTGGGATCGCTGAATTCCTGCCTGCACAACGAATTTACCAGTACTACGTTACGATACAAATAAAGAAACCTTGACCCATGCGTGCAGATGGCACTAGGGACGGGGCGGACGTGACCCCCTCAGATTCATAGTGACCCCGATCCATCCCCCCCACTGTCCCTACATAAGGCAACAAACATCGCCGGTAAAACAGAGGATTAATGTTCCGTTAGTTAGACTAATTTACATTGCAGCGCGCATTGAGAACCAGGCGTTTGTGTGCTACGACTAAGGGTGCGTTCCAGTTGTGCACGAATGTCGGAATTTCCGAGCTCCAAGTCATAATTTTAATCAGAACCCATGTGAAGTCGGATCTCCAACTCGGAAAGTCGGATTAATCTGACCAGCCAGACATAGAATTCATGCTATCTGCTACTCACGTAAACAGTAGTTACATGATTTGTTGTACGTTTGTAAGGCTGGGAAGCGCTGGGAGCTCTCAACTTTGGGGTTACGTTGTTCCGAGCTCCAAGTTCCGACTTTCAGTGTAAATTGAACACACCATAAGGCACGACTCTCACTCCCCAGGGTCCTAAAGAGGAACTGCTAACTGCACCTGTGCCTGTTGCGGTGATCAGACCATTGTCTACTATGACAGAGCGGGTGATTTCAATTCAATGAAGAAACAAAATGAAGAAACAAAAAACAATCAAAGTAGGCTATCCTACTCCTGTTGCCTGTTGACTTTCCCAGATGTGGCAACTAATCGTTTTGTAATGTTGAGTAGCTAGTCTGACATTAATAAACGGCATTTGCTCTTACCTGAAGTAGGCTAAATGTAAAATAAAGCCTTTTTAGGCCGTAGGTGAATAGCTTTAATGTTTTTTAATTTTTATGTATAATGTTATTTTAATAAGTAACTGTTAAGTGAAATTATAAGATTTAAAATGTTATTATCCTCCTGGCCTGCAGGCAATTCCTGATGACAGTAAGGCAGGCCCTAGTCAGTCAAGAGTTTTAGTGGGTTACGCAGATTGAAAACATGGTTGCGATCAACCATGACTCAAAAAAGACTCAATGGCATTGCTGTGTGCCATATTCACCAAGAGAGGCTTGACAGACTGGACAGACAAGAAATTGCCCAGCAGTATGTTCAGGGTAATGAAAGGAGGAGAGATGTTTTTGGGACCTTCAGTGAGTCTGCTTCTAGACAGTAAATTTGTTTGGCTGCACTATAGGGAATTCCTAATAGTACTACTTCGGTCATTTGATATGTGAATTTCATTTACAGTATACATACTTATTTTTATTTATGTAAATATGTTGTTCACACTTCTGAGTTTATACACAAATGTTTAAATAAAACATTTTGCATAAGGCATGAAGTTTTGGTGGGTGACTGGGATTCCAGACAAATAACAGTTTCATCATATATGGCTGTAATGGGCGAGAGGTTGGACCCAAGAACAGCTCAGACGGAGACCAGTGTCAGAACAGTTCAACAGTTTATTGACAAAACAGGGTCTCAAAATCCACAGCAGGCGCACAGGAGATTGTCCACAAACTGAGCCAGCCAAAACAGTCCGACTTTCCAGCAGAAACCTCCGGGAAAGGAATCTAGGCAAACAGGAGACAGACAAAAGGTGAGCAGGCAGAGGAGTCAGAGTCAGAAGGCTGGTCAGGTTACCTGGGCAGGGACAACGAGGACGGGTCAGGGACAGGCAGGGTCGAAACCAGGGAAGCAATCCGGAGAAAAACGCGAGAAAGCTTTGCATACTGCTGAAGACAATCTGGCAGAGACTGAGTGGAAGGAGTGGGTATAAATCAGGAGAGGGAACACAGGTGAAGGTGGCTGCACTGATGAGGTGGGAGTGGCAGGCAGGTGATCAGGTGAGGGAACACAGGTGAAGCTGGTTGTACTGATCAGATGGGAGTGGCTGGCAAGTGAGTGGAGGATCATGACAATGGATCATGACAATGGCTAGTGTTGATCAGGTAGGCCTTTGTTTAACAATGTTCATTGTTGTTTATCCATGATTTCAAATAAGAATTCTCCAATGGCTTTTTAGTGCAAACCATTGGCCCGTAGGCTATTACGAAAGTAACTACCTGAGCACTAGTTAAAGCCCAAATTACACAAAAATAACTAGTTGAAATCATTTGCTGACAGCTTGGTCCCCCCCAGTTCAAAAATCCCATCTGTACCTTACCCCATTGTTCCCTACCAGTAACCCACACCCAGTACCTACAATAGGTATGCCTGCATTTGATTTGTTTATTTAAGCAATATTACACTCCAGGGTGTGCTTAAACGTTATTATGGGTTCGACAGTGATGCGGCCGTTAGCGTTACTGAAGTGCCAATAATAAGTTAAAGCACACCCTCGAGTGTAATATTGTGATTATACAACAATTAGGCTACTAACTTAAATAAAATATATCATAAAAAGATATTCATGTTTTGGGGCAATTTGTTCTCAATATAAACATTTCTTTGCTCGCCGTTTCTGTTCTGATCTCCGTTTCTATGGAGATACACAGGTCTGACTAATAGGGGAGAGTGGGGTAAGATGAGCCAGTGGGTAAGTTGACCCACCCCTTGTATCTAGATAACTGTTCACATGTTTTGTCATGTGACCATAAATTCAGGAAGCACCAATCATTTCCATCTTGCTGCGATAAAGACAAGCACATGGGAGAAGGGGTAAGTTTTTTTGCTTGTCGAAGTAAATTTTCAGCATATCAGGTAAAATGACTGTTATATCAAAGCAAATTTATCTGGGTCTAAAATTATATATTATACTTGTTGGTGATTTTCTTACGTATAAAATCATGTGAATCACTTCACTAAAGATTAGCCTGAATTTCTAAGCTAACCCATTTTTTCCAAAATGGTGGCTATGGGGCAAAGTGAGCCAAAGGCTATGGGGTAAATTGAGCCAATGGTTCAACTTACCCCACCACAAGGCAATGAAATTCAGTTAAGTCTCAGACGTATAAAATGGTATTTCAGTTGAGTATACTCAACTGGTTTGGTGTGTTTGTCATATGTTTACCATTGTAGAAAAGGTATCATGCCGAGAACCTACAACACCCCTTGAAGCGCTGGAGAGAGCAGCCAATGATGTCAAGGCTGGAAAGTCCATCAGATCAGTGGCAAAAGAGAGAAATATTGACAGGTCAACATTGAGGAGGTACATAAAGAAGCGGGAGGTAAAGGAAGTAAAAGCAGCAGGGTACAGTGGAACAGCAGAAGCAAGGAGAGTCTTTTCAGAGGAGATGGAGAAGGAGCTAGCAGACCATATCAAGAAGCTCGCAGACCAGTTCCATGGCCTTACACCAAAGAAATGCTGTGAACTGTCATTAGAATTGGCAATAAGAAACAACATTCCTAACCCCAGCAACTGGATAGAGAAAGGTTTAGCCGGTAGGAAGTGCAAGAAACATCATAACTCAGTAGGTTGGCATAGACCATTTATCTTGTGTAGTTCAATAGTGGGCGCCATCACATCTGCAGAAAGAGGCGAACTGGTGTCTGTGCAGTCAATGCGACTGGTAATGCAGTCCCACCCATGTTTATCTTCCCAAGGAACTGTAAGGAGGGAGCAACAGTTCATGTTCCTCTGCAACCTTGACAGTTGGAATATTAAATAGTTCTTTTGATTAAATGGTTTTGAAACTAACTGGTGGTTTGTTCTCACAAGTTCAAAACTTTTAAAACAGTTTGTTAGCACAATATGCTCATGTTTACATTTAAACATGTAGTTCAATAGTGGGCGCCATCACATCTGCAGAAAGAGGCGAACTGGTGTCTGTGCAGTCAATGCGACTGGTAATGCAGTCCCGCCCATGTTTATCTTCCCAAGGAACTGTAAGGAGGGAGCAACAGTTCATGTTCCTCTGCAACCTTGACAGTTGGAATATTAAATAGCTCTTTTGATTAAATGGTTTTGAAACTAACTGGTGGTTTGTTCTCACAAGTTCAGAACTTTTAAAACAGTTTGTTAGCACAATATGCTTATGTTTACATTTTAAAACCTAGATGGGTCAGTTTACCCCTAGATGGCTCAATTTACCCACTGACTTGGTTCAACTTAACCCCTAACCTGGGGCAAGTTGAGCCACAGGAGCACTTTTTTGTGAGAAGTCATTATTTTGGGCAGCTTTGTCAGAGATGCATTCTGATAATTTCATTTTGATAGGAGACATCCTGAAATAAAAGAATATGTTTTCATTCTATTTCTGTGTCATTTTTCCTTACGTCCAGAACAACATAAGTAAAAAGTGGCTCATCTTACCCCACTCTCCCCTACCTGGAAAACAATCAGTCACAGCAGTAGACTCCTTTATGTAATGGAACCCAGGTCACTACTCCAGCATGTAGCCCGAGCCTTAGCAACGACCTAGCAACGGAGAAACTTTCTAGTCCCGTCAAAGCTTAACCAAACTGAATAAATACCGCACATATAAACACTAAACTGCTTTGCTAGTTCAGTCTTGTAGTGACTAAGATATCTGCTGACAAATATATTTTTTCCATGGACAGATTGGCCTCCTAACTTCACATTTATTTTGAAGCTAGCGCCATATCACCGGCACAGCTGATGGAGGATGATCCAAACATTTCCAGTAACTCCACAGCGTTGTAAAGTCCAACAGTCAAAATGTATTGAACAAAGATCGATGGGATCATTTCCAACATGAACATCACGTTTTAATCTAACGGATTATCCCTCTTCAGTCCATATTAGTCCACCTTTAGTCTTTAAAAATATTTTCTCTGCGCTCACTGAACTGTTTGATCTCTGACGTGCTGCACACAAACGAGGCACACACCTGTATTAACGAGGCGGTCTAACAGCTCCGTAACACACAGAATATTCATTAAAGAAAGCTGAAATTGTAAATTCAGATGTATTACTTTATTAAAGTAATACATCTTATTCGTATTTGTTTACATTGTATATGTTTTCAGGGCGCGACAATGTGGAGATGGCGGAGTGATATTTTTAGTGATTACTCAGGTATGCTGTCATACTGATTAAACGACATTCTTAAAGTCTAGTTGACCAATTAGATTGCTCGGTCGGACCTACTTGTTGTGTAATCATATTTAAGGCACCAAACTTTTACTGTACTCTGCAGAATCATCCCAGATGTGTCCGTGAGAGTAATTTAGTGGACCATACTAGACTTGAATCTTATTATCATCTGCACCTCCTTCGACACAGCGGTGACGATGGAAAAGGAGGAGAAGAAGGAGAAGGAGAAGGAGGAGGGGGCGGGGGAGGGGGCGGTGGCGGTGGGAGCAGACCGGGCAGATGGTGCACCCGGAGAAGCGCCGCCGCTAGACTGCACAGGTGCTTGTTGTCATGGAGGAGCAAAGATGGCGGTCCTGGCCTATAGCCTGGGCAAACGGGAAATAAATCAACATTTTACCATAAAAAATGCCAAATTGATATCGATAGTGGCCGTTAGTTTGCTCCTCTTGTTTCACACAGCGTCGCGGTATTATGGAGGTAAGTGGTCTCCCGTTTATTTCACAAACTATCGCTGCAGCCTGTGAAGCTCCCAAACACAAGCTAATGCTAATGCTAACTAGCTGTTAGTGTCTGTGAGCACTTCGGTGCAGTGCGCCTCTATCTCTGCCTGCTTTGAAAGGGTGAGACGTACAGTTTGCAGACATTAGACAGCACAGGCAGATGGCTGCGTGTGTTGGTGGACTAAATTCACAAATGGTAACTTAGCTGCACTAACTTAAATCGGCTTAGCTTAGCTGAATGAAGCTAACACTGCATTTAGCTGTGTTTACATGCTCCTGTCAGGACACGCTTGATTACTGCTTGTGTGTAGGTTGATGTAACTAACAATTGACAGAAGAGGTTTTTAGTGTTATGTGCCATTTAAATCATCAGTACTAACTTTTAAGTCAACTGTTATAAACAGATAAACGAGTGTTAGAAATGTGGTGTAACGTTATTAAAGCTAATAAACTGCAGCTTTAGTGCTTTTGAGCATCTGTTTCTGCGCACACCTGACACACTCATTTTCACGTGTGAAGGATTGGATGTCATTTTGTTTGTCCTACAACCAAAGACTGACAATGACAGCGATGGCACAAATCCCAGAGTTGGACTATAAAGAAATATTAGCATGGCATACATCCACCTCGCAGCTGGGTTGCATAGAGTAGACTTTCTCCATGAAAGGGGGATAGGAACCAGAGACCTCTGTGTACACACACTGAGAGCAGCTGCTTTGGCTGGCGATGACACTACATGCCCACGTCTCTCGCCAGCCCCGCAGACCCTTCATGTTAGTTCATTTCTATGGATTGATTCAGTTGCAGATGGCTCCATTCAATTTGCACACAAATGAATAGCTGGAGAGATTTATGGCTGAGCTAAATTGCTGATGGCTTCATTTTGTACCACCATGGCCCCAAGCAGAGCCCTGTATTGTATACTAGTCTTTTGACAGCGCTGAATGGAAATCCAGGGTACTATTGAGACAGCAGGTTTCAGTCATAGTCACAGAAAAGCTGTGGGTGAAAGCCCGAGCAGAGTTTTTTTTTTTTTTTTTTGTTTTGTTTGTGTGGTCTTACTGGTAGTTTCTCTGTGTCTTGCCTCCAGGCGGAGACTCATGTGAGTGGCTGCTGTCCAGAGGACGTTACTTGGGGGAGAACGTATGGCAGCCGTATGGCTGCATGATGCACAAATACAAAAGCATGTGAGTCACCCTAACTATGCAAGGTTACAATATGCACAGTGTGTTTGAGACAAAGATACAAGTGTGTAGCTGTGATAGATGAGGTGTGTGTGTGTGTGTGTCTCTGTGTAAGGGTGGTAATTTGTGAGCCAAATAACCAGTTGAGGAGATACAATCACAGGGTCAGTAGACGTGTAATAAAATCTGCATTTGATTAGGTTATAAAATTAACCGCACCCTGCACATGAACATTTGCTCTCTGCAGCTGTTGGATGTACAGTTTTCTTTACAGTCTTTTTTTGTCTTACAGTGAAGCCAAAACATGCCTTGCTGAGAAGCGGGTGGCCTTTGTTGGTGATTCACGAATCAGACAGTTGTTTTACTCCTTCATCAAAATTATTGACCCCCAGCGAAGAGAAGATGGGAACAAGGTAATCATGAGAAACAGCACAAAAACAAAAAAAGTGCAGACATCGTCAGGCATTCCTCATCCTCTGAGTCAGTCTATAAACGCTGCTGGAAATGAGTAGACTTGTCTTTTGGGTTTTGGAATCAACGTTATCTCACCATATATAGTCAGCCACTGGTCCATTCAAGATTCCATCAAAAGATATGTTTGGAAGAGGTAGATCTGTATGCTTCAGGCATGATTGATTTTGAGGCAGGGCTGCTTGTGTCTTCCTGGAAGAAGTATTCTTTACTCAAACATTTCCCCCGTTGAAATTGGCCACTTTAGGATTTTGCCTCAAACTTTTTCTGACTGGGAAAAACTTAAAACATTTCTCTTGCTCCTTGGCATTGCAAAACTCAACTATTGCAACAAACAATTAAGTTAATATCAAGTGGTTTGCAAAAAAAGTCCTGAAGAAAAAATGCAGCAGTGGAATGCATGGCAATTATGCAGAAGTCATAACTATTTTTGGTATGAGCAGGGAGGCAGGGAAAAGAGAGGAGCACTATCCGTCTAACAGGCTTTCTCTCTGTCTGTCTGTTCCCATGTAATGTCTGAAGCACGAGGACATTTCCTTTGAAGATGAGAGTTCCTCTGTTAATGTGGTAAGCTATTTCTGGATGTGTTTTTTTTCCATCTTCCGTTTGCAGTCTAGAAAATTATACTCTGATTGGGAAAAAAAAAATCTACATCCTCTTTGTGTTAGGACTTCCTGTGGTATCCAGAGGCAAATAATTCAATGAAGGAGCGCTTGCAATCATGGAGCCACGTGAGTATAGATGTTAAATTCTGTTATTGACCAGAGAGGAGCGTTAATCCAAGGAAGTTTCGTAAAGTTTAAATAACCACGTGGTTTGGGCTTGGATTTGTAATTGTAACTTCTCTCATGTGTTATAGGAAGCTTCAGGAAAGCCAGATGTTGTCATCCTCGGAGTTGCCACAGTAAGCCTTATAATTGAAATTTGCAAATTTCATGATAGACAAAAACAAGGTGGTGGCTGAGTTGTGTCAGTCTTAATCTCATCCAGTAATCCATTCACCACAGTGGTCCATCAAGTTGCACAGTGGCAGCAGCGAGACTCTGCAGCAGTACAAAGTCAACCTGACAGCCATGACTGTGTACCTGGACAGGCTGGCTGACCATGGAGAGGTTTACTGGGTTCTTCAAGGTAAGCATCACTGCCTGTCCCCTTCACCACAGTGCTTTAGCCATCATGGGAATACAGTTAGAACAACTCAGTGGTTCACACATTCAATTCATGTTCATCATCAAACACTACAGATTAGTTTTATGTTTTTGGTCACTGAAGATTATAGCATTTTTATGTATTTATCTTGTGATATGCAAACTCGTTTTTCAGGAAACAAAACGGTAAAATGAAAACAAAATGTAAATGATGTGTGTTTTTTATGGGTTATTTGGCGCTACAATTTTAATACTAAAGCCCAATTTTCTATGTATATAACATCTTTTCCTGCTCATTTCGCACCTCTGTCCTCTAGACCCGGTAAATGAGGATGTGTTGAATGAAAACAGGAGAATGATCACCAACCAGCAGCTTGAGCTGTACAATGAAGCAGCAGTGGATGTGCTCAACAGCAGCAAGCGTAACAGCAGGTCCCGGGTCAAGCTGTTGGCCGCTTCCCGCCAGGCTGCAATGGAAACTATCACCCAGTCAGGCGACGGCTTGCACGTGCCCGAGAGCACTACGAATGTGGTACACAGGTTTTCGGTTGATTAAAGATGTTTTTTTGACATTAGATCGTTCTGTTCAGTGGTTAAAGTTCAGCTTTTGTTGCCTTTTATCTTGGAGTGTTACTCTTGTTCACCACCCTGTGTGATCCTCCTGTCAGGGAGCCATGGTCCTCATGAACTCTGTGTGCAACAAGCTGCTGAGGCCCATTGACGGTTCCTGCTGCCAGACATTACCACCCCCGAACCTCCTCCAGAAACTGTCAGCATGTTTCTTCCTGGGCTCGGCCCTGATCTTCCTGGTCCTCCACGTCCTTGGCAACAACCGCCACCGCCGACCGGTGCCCCCAGACGTAGAGAGCCTAGAGGAGAAGAAGCCAGCGACTGCAGCTGTCCCTCTTGGTCCAAAGGCACCTTTCCAAGCTCTCTGCAGGATGGGCATCATCATGGGTTATTTTTATCTTTGTGACAGAGCAGATGTATTCATGAAAGAGCAGAAGTTCTACACACACTCCACGTTCTTCATCCCTCTCATCTATATATTTGTCCTGGGAGTGTTCTACAGTGAGAACAGCAAGGAGGTGAGATGGCACTGTTCTTTGCAATATGTTTTATTATGTTAGCATACTTACAGCTTCAAACGCCATAGTCTTATTTCAACACAAAAACAAGTCCAGTACATCCGAAGCTGGTGTTAAAAAGGCCTTTTTGTCTGCCTACCAGTAGGGATGGGAATTGATAAGATTTTACTGATACCAATGCTACTATCAATTCTGCTTATCAGTGTGATTCTTTATTGATTCCTGTCCAATTTATTGTGTGTGGGGAAAAAAATTAGGCCTACACAGGTTTACAGCTTCAACACAACTGTTTTATTATCTCTAAGCGTGAAGTTAAGCTGGCTGTAGCATGGGAACTAGCTACAGCAACAACAGTCTGTAATCATCTACAGACGAAATGAGAGAATATTTGTACAGCACTTTTCATTTTCATTTCTCTGCCTCCATGGAACTAATGTAGGATATTTACCTTCGGACGGACGTGCCACTGCTTGATTATGATTGTGAAGCAGTGGCACTTGTGCGTAGCGTGTCGAATACATAGCATTCCTGGAATTTAAGCCCACGTTGCTCACCCTTACTGGAAGACATTACAACAAGCACTGCACTCCTTTTTCTTCGTGAAATAAAGTTAGCTTTCTCTGCCGCTTCTTTCTCTCGGCTATAACTGTGTGCGCAGGTGCAAGAGATTGATATCATAGTTATGCAATGCGCGTATGCAACCATCAGAACAGTAAGGTAAAGCATCAATAAAAGGTAAGCTCTGAGGCACATGATTCCAATGGGCTGGACAATTTGGTGTTCTCAGCTGGAACTGGTTATCGAATTCCATTCCTACTCACTGGACAAATTAATTGACGTGTGAAGTTTGAAATGATAGTTTCCCTCCGAGTTCAACAAACCTCTTAACTGATTGCCAAACCATTAGAAAAGTATCTGTAAATTTTTAAAGTCTGTGTGAAGGCAATTCTGAGATTTCTTTCAAAATACATTAAATATGTTGGAAAATAGTTGCTGAAAACACATGAAAAGACTTTGAATGATATATTACTGAAATGTGGAGTTAGTGGTTAAAACAGTTTTTCACCAGTTTTCAGTTCAGGATTTTTTTGGCGGTCCTAAAGGGTGGCTCGATGACACGCTGAGCATAGCCCTGACCCTTAGCAGAGAGCTAGAGATTAATGCATCTTGCCCAGAGTGTTTCAAAGTGAGTCATGTCATTTTCTGAACTCATCAGACAAGTTTCAGTCACTTCAGAATTGCTGTTTGACTGGTCCCATGAGTAGGTGTGGCTTCAACACATTCAGCGGGCAACGCCCCAACAGTCCTGGAGCTGAGCTGCTCATTTTTACCCGATTTTGACACCTAATTTCATAAACTTGTTGATATTTTTAATCATTCAAATTTGGCTGGGTGGTTAAAAACACTTTCTTCTTTGGTCTGACAAACTCAGAACAAATGGTTATTCTTCCTTTATACAGACTTTAAGTAAGTCGGAAACAGAATCCCCCAAAAACTGGATTAACCTTGCATTTAGTAATAATATACCAAGTTTTTAATTAAAGTTTGTTACAATTTAAAATTTTTATTTTAACTTCTTTTTCCTCACAGACCAAATTACTAAACCGAGAACAAACAGATGAGTGGAAAGGCTGGATGCAGTTGGTCATCCTCATCTATCACATATCAGGAGCCAGTGCTGTGAGTCCTAATTATGTCTTATACACATCCATTTGGGATTAACGTGCTGTGAGACATTGTACGCTGATATTTAATTTTTTTTTTTTTTGTCCTTCAGTTCATTCCAGTGTACATGCATGTGCGGGTACTGGTGGCAGCGTACCTTTTTCAGACCGGCTATGGACATTTTTCATTTTTCTGGCTCAAAGGAGACTTTGGACTGTATAGAGTATGCCAGGTGAGAGTACAGTCAGTTATGCTTTAACTAAGATTTTGTAATGACTCTTTATTATGACTACAGTTAACAATATGACTAAGGCTTTTGTACTTGAGCATGAATACCATTAGATTATTGATAAGAAAACAAACACAGATTTGGATTGGATTTATCTAGTGTCTTATCATTGTGATATTATTATTGATAATGTGTCTGTTTCTGTTTTTATATTCATTCCACACCAGGTACTTTTCCGTCTAAACTTCCTGGTCTTGGTGCTGTGTGTGGTAATGGACAGACCTTACCAGTTCTATTACTTTGTCCCATTGGTCACCTTCTGGTTTGTCATCATCTACGGCACGCTGGCCATGTGGCCTCAGATCCTTCAGAAAAAGGCTAACAGTAGGTTTTCATTTGTTGAATTCACTTGTGTCAAACGTGGAAAAAGTCCGAACCTCACAGCAGCTGGGTTGCATTCAGAAAAACTCTTTCACTAATGGCTGTCTCCTTCTCTGAACAGGTAGTGGCATGTGGCACCTTGGGGTCTTGGCAAAGTTACTGGGCCTCTTGGTGTTCATCTGCCTCTTTGCCTTTTCACAGGTGGGTGAATTCAAAACATTTTAATCCCACCAGTCACGACTGTAACCTCGCTTTAATTTTGGAGTTTGTCAAACTTTAGGTTGAAAATTGGATTTGATTTATATTACAGTTTTTATATTGATTTCATATGAACAAAAATGGACATGTCAGTAGCTATGTATAGTATATTTGCACAGTACAGTATGTTTGAACAAAAATGTAAAGAATGTGCTGTGTGTTTTTGTTTTTTTTACCCAAATACACCAAAATGAATGAATATGTATTAAAGTTGTGAATGTGTAGTCAAGTTAATCAAAGCAAAACAATTTGCAAGTCCCTATTTTGAGAACTATGACACTGTGTCGTCGTCATCATCATCGTTCATGTCCTGCTCAAATGTATGTGTCGTCCTCATATGAAGCCCTCCTTGTGTAATAATTATATTTTGGCATTGTGACTTCAGGGTTTCTTTGAGAGTATCTTCTCTGTGTGGCCAATCTCCAAGCTCTTTGAGTTGAACGGAAGCATCCATGAGTGGTGGTTCAGATGGAAGCTGGACCGATTTGTAAGTCAAATGTGTTTCGTTCCTTTGCACCCCACTTTAGTAGTCAGTCTTTGCATTAATGCCTTCTTTGAAATAAATGTAATACGTGGCAGAGTAGATCAGACACTTATTTTATTACGCACATTTTCCAAACTTTGTGAAATAATTTGAATGTGGTTATGTCCTTTTGCAGGCGGTGATACACGGTATGTTATTCGCCTTCATCTATCTGGTGCTTCAGAAGCGTCAGGTGCTCTCGGAGGGCAAAGGAGACGCTCTCTTCTCTGCCAAGATTTCCAACCTGCTCCTCTTCCTCTCTGTCGTCTCCTTCATAGTAAGACTCTTCACATTGGCCTTCTCAGACATGTTTTGCTCATATCAAACTTTAACAGTACTTTTTTTAGACTGCTGTCATCTACTCAATTGTTTACCTTTTATTATTTTCAAAAGTTGAAAGTCATTGCTGCAGGTCCAATAAAGATGAAAACAGTTTTTCAACAAGTTTCTGCTTGTTGAAAAACAGTTTTAATAAATTACTCTAATTGTTTTTTTAGTCATGAAAGTTTTATTGCACACATGCAACAAGCATAGCTGTCATCAATTCAAGTGATATATTAGCTTCCCCTGGGTTTTCTCTCTCCGCCATCTTCATTCATCTGTCTGCTGTGTGGCGGAGGAGCCAAGACATGCCCTCATGCACATACACGGCACAGGGGAGGAAGACGGATTGAAGGCTGCGTGTGTGATCATATATTACACTAAGACTAGTGTCAATGAAAGAATAATTCCGCTTGCGAATAATTTGAAACTGGTCAATCGCGCCGGTGCAGCCAAATCGTTTTTCACATGGGGGGGAAAAAATTGAAAAAATTGCATTGTTGACAGCAGCGGTTTAGGAGAGAGTGGTTACACAGGGGAGGGGTGCGTATTTACTGTGCATGCCACACCTTGTAGCTGCATTGGCAGCCACAATCTTCTAATCTTAATGCTTTTGTGTATGTCTTGAGAAAGCTCGTTTGTTTTTGGAAAATGTCTGCGGAGTGTAACATGAACTCAGCAAAGCGACAGTTTATTCCTCATCATCATTCCTCATCATCACATGTCTACCAGGTGATAAATGTACATTCTGTAAAACTAAGGCAGCTCTCTGTTCTTTATTGACTCGCCCAAAGCAGTTGGGGATTACAGTTGCTATTTGATCAAGGTCTAGTCGAACCAAGTCAACCACCTCCTCGTCTTTGTTGCAGCTCAGGATTAAAACCTGTTACCTAACTTCCCCTCCTTCTAGACTTACTCAATATGGGCCAGCAGCTGCAAAACCAAAACAGAGTGCAACGAGATGCATCCTTACATCTCTGTGGTCCAGGTACACTTTTTTTAATATCCTCTTTATTTTTATTTCTTTTCCTTTCATTCTCATGGTGTATTACAGCAGACATGTCTTCTCATAATTCAGGATGGGATAACTGTTAATCCTACTGCTTTGGCTTTTGTGATTAATTGCACTGTAATTCCTTTTGGATTTGCCCTGAGATGTCATTATCCTAGTTACATGACAGTTATAACAGTTTTAGTCCTATTCTCTCTGAGTGAGTTTAAAATGTACATTATTTTTTTTGTTGTTGAGCCTCGCCAAAAGGTAGATTTCTGTTACTTTGCGACCGACATTAAAGTTTTCTTATCTTAACTAGGCAGGAAATTGAGTGTTACAATATGGGAGTGGTTTTCCTTCATAGCTAAAGATAGTACTGGTTTCATGTCGATCCCACTGAGAAACAGTCGGAAGTAGTCCAATAAATAAGATCACTAACAACATAGTTGAGCCATTTCCTGCTAACTGACATAGATTGCACATTTTCATCCCTAAATTGACTGACTTTGTCACGCAAAGCCGTTTTGACTTCTTCACTTTGGCCTGCAATTTATAATCTGTGTTTTCATTCTTTTCACTAGAAATGTCTTCACTCTTGTTTGTGCACAGATTTTGGCCTTCATTCTCATCAGGAACATTCCTGGCTACGCCCGCTCTATATATAGCTCATTCTTTGCATGGTTCGGAAAGATCTCTTTGGAGGTAAGATACACCTGGCAGTGGAGTTACACTATTACAATAAAAAGTTTATCATATAGCTTCAATAAAAATCTGCAATCAAAATGTGCTTTGAAAAGGGCACCATAAAACAGGAGAAAGGAGTAATGGTTAAAACCTGAGGTGTGGTAACTAATAAAACGTGGAAACAGCACTGATAAAATGCAAGCAATAAAAATATGACTACAAATAATGATCAAATGCTGCTGATAACCTGTAACTGCTCTGTATGTGATGTTCTGCAGCTCTCTAGAGGCAACCAAGTTAATAGGGAATTGCCACACATTATCTTATGTCATACTGATCATGCGTCGTTTGTCTCCCCCAGCTGTTCATATGCCAGTACCACATCTGGCTGGCGGCAGACACTAAAGGAATTTTGGTCCTGATCCCAGGAAACCCTTCACTTAACATCATGATCAGCACCTTCATCTTTGTCTGCGTGGCTCACGAGATTTCCCTCATCACCAATGACCTGGCCCAGGTGGTCATCCCTAAAGACAGCATGGCCCTGCTGAAGAGACTGGGGGCCATGGGGCTCTTCAGTCTGGCTGTCTTGCTGCTTGCCAGAGGCAGCCAGCCCACACCCGGCGCCTGAAGGACACGCCTCTCGATCGGGGAAGGGGTCAAAGCAGACTTGCCAAGCCCCTGCTGAGTTTGTAGTGAGGTAACGGATCCAAACCAGGAGCAGGGCCGTTGTTTTAGCCTGCTGCTGGTCACAGGAGACGACCTCAGTTGTGTTGAGTGCCAACACCGGGAGGCGTGGGAGAACAGTGTCTCTCTATGGGACATGTGTGAGCAGAGTCTGTACTTTTTTGACTGCTGTGAAAGTCGCACACTGAAGAAAAGAAAAACGCCCAAAAAAGGGGTTGGGGCTGGGGTTGCTCCTTTAAGGGCAAAGTGCAAATTTCAAGAAAGAGGAAAAAAAACAAACTAAACACTCAAAACGTTTACATTGTGTGGATTCATTAGAAGAACAGAGAAGAAATTTGGAGATGTGGAATCTTATTTCAAACAAAAAAAAAAGAGGTCCTCTCATGCTTGCTGTGTGAATTTTTGCAGCGTCGCTTCTATTTAGCCAAACACACTAATAAGACGTTTATTTTGTCACGTACAGTACTTCCTGTTATTGCTTCAATCTGGAAGGGTTCACCAGGCACACACTCCGTCCACATGGCAGTAGCAGCTGAAGATGTTTTCACTCAGGTGGATCCATAACCTACATATTCAGATATCTACAGCAAATGTTCAATCGTGCTGCATTTTATTATCAACATTTCTTTGTACAGTATTTCTGGTGACTTTAAAAATAGTGTTGGATATCTAAATATGCAAAATATGGACCAACAATGACTTGGGTGATCAAAAAAGACAAAAAACAAAAAAACTGTCAAGATTCAAGTAAAAATTTGGAGTGCAATTGTTGGACTATCCCTCAACATATTTTTGCAAATGTTTTTGTGAGTAATTTTAGAAATGTTTGCCTTGTGCTCAAAGGTACCGTGGTCACCTGCTGTAGCTCTGAAATTCTGTATGGTATGTACAGTATTTAATGATTTAAATTAAGCCTATATTTTATATGTTTTTGTTTTGTTTTTTGGCTTTGTTATGTTTTGTACGTGACACTCATGACTGCTGTTTGTGAAGGAAGTATTACAGACATAGTTTTGTAACCATCCCAGCATCTCATAGATGATAACCTGCCTCAGAGACACATTGCAGAGGTTGAGCCTTTACAGTCTGACACCCATCTGTCCTATTAGCTCACTTCATAGTGTGTGTAAATTTATATGATAGAGTGTGAAACTTTATTTTATACAGCAATGCTTCAGCAGCATTTGTACTCCTTTATCCTTCCATTGCCGTTAAAAACATGCCTCATAGCTCTGGTGGAAAATGCACTGGCTTGCACATACACATTATTGTAGGATAGGACTAACAGCTAAATACACATCCTCCCTTTGCTGTTACAGCCGGCGAACCTTTTGGTTAGTGAATGACGAAGTGAATTGTGAAGTGATTTCTCAAGACTCAATGCCTTTGAACATACAGCTTTTCTCAGTGGCTTATACATACATCTTCCGCGATGTAGCCTGGGATCACAATCTTCCATCTGCAACTTTGCATCAGAGCCACATCATTCAAGTACAACTACTAGGTAATGCACTGACTTACCTGAGAAGACAGACAGTGCTTTAAAAAAAAAAAAAAAAAATTGTATATTTTGTCAGTTGACAAATGAGTGGTGTCTTTGCCTATATATCCTCAAACATTTAAGAGAGATTAGCACTTTTTAATCTGCATTTTTTTCCCATCTTTGCAGTGAAATGCAATGTTAAACATAAGTTTAACATGGTACCAGCGCAGATACTTTATGTACTTTAGCACATTTTTATTGGGTAAATCAAATGTTTTGTCATTTTGCAGATATAAAAAAAAGTATATTGTAATACTGTAATGCATATTAATTTTTTAGTTGCATATTTCATCTACCGTGGGGTAGTAAAAGATTGCGGTGTCAATTGTTTCTACACATTTATGTAGCTGCTTTTTAAAAGAAAAACGTGGGTCCACAAAGAAGTCATTTTTCTTTACGGTGGAACAATTTGTCTACAGCTTTGGAGGCTTCTCCCATCATTTTTCTGATGATGTGCAGTTCGGGTTGTGTTCTCATACTGAACAAGAGCCAAGTAAATTTGTAATTTCTATAGCCAGTCATCACCTCATTGTATAGATGAGATATCCATGTTGCAATTTCAATTAACATATGAAGTATACTGTTCCTTTTTTCTCGTCTGTTACTGATCAACAGCTATAAATTTGGTAATTGTTTCAGGCCTTAATAGATCTTTTCGGTCGTGTAAAAGCAACAACTATTTATACCCCTGTGCAGGGCCTCTTTGAAATATGTTACATGTAAAAAAAAAAAAAAAAAAAAAATTGTGATGTCTTAAAATGTGAAATGTATCCATTTTATTTATAAATGCCTTTATTCTGTTGTACATTGTTAATAATACCTTCATAAAATGTGCTGGTTTGGCTTCTTTTTTTGGACAAAAACATACCTTCCATGTAATTCAGACATTATTAGAGGTACTTACAGTCAATGCAAATTACTTGGAAAGAATTTAACATGTGACACTGTTACATATAATAACACGACAACTTGCGATGACAAGCGTTTCCTTGTAAAATTCCCTTTTCCTCTAAGAGGTCCGTTGTGAAAAGCAAGTAGAAACACATTTACACAAATATTTCAAAATACTCTAATGTATCTTTATAATCAGCTAAGCTTTTTTTGTTCTCTTCCACACTCTGACTCGTTAAGGTGTTAAGTGCATATGGACAATAAATCTTTTTAAAGACACTTCTGGGGCATGCAGATTGGCATAAATTTTAGAAAACAAACAAACAAAAAAAATAGATATGAAGTCAGCTCCGACACTGGAGTCTGGTCACAAGTTCAGTGCTTCGGCCACCTTTCTCTCCTCAGGAATACCATTTACCTAGAATAAATACAGAGAAAGAACATAAAACTTTATTGCCTATATTGGCATTGACGTTTTGAGATGCTGTTAACCCTTTTAAGCAGAAGAGATGAGCTGAAATAACCTCAGCATTAACATGAACTCATTCACAGACTGCAGCACCTACCTCCAGCCTTCGAAATGTTGACATGACATAATTTTCTCCTTTGTTAGCAGTGAACAGAGAGAGGAGCAGGTTAGTGCGGGAACTGTTATGCAACTGCACACCATGCACACAGGAGGGCGTTCACACGCCAACAGCAGAAGCATAGGCGTCGAGATGCCACTAGACAGGAAGTAAAGCTCTCATGCCTGATTGCTTGTGGAGCCATAACAAAATGATTTGCTCTCAATAATTTGTGTCCAATTGAATGACGCCTGGATGCTTGTATTTTCACAGTGATGCAGGAGGGTGATCGTCCAAGGACAAACTGAGGTTGTGAGCAACAGAGAAAAATAATTGTGACTCCAATGCAGAAAGATGTAAGAACATCCACCACAAGTCAAATCGTAGATGTCGCTCTAATGTCTACTCCTGTAACTAAGCCTTTATTTGTTATTTATTAAATAAAATAGTCACATCACATATTGCACATGCAGATGGAGTAAGCCAGACTACAAAGTTCAAAGAAATAACTAACCTGATGGCCGTTGCTGTGGTATCGTAATCTGGTTTTGCAGATTCCTGGAATTATAAACAATGACATTATGTAAACACACATTCACATCTTTAGTCTTTAGTATCATGTGAAAGCACGTTATATTAGCAAATTATTCTGACGTTCAAGCCCATTAGGAAAAACAATCATGGGATAGCTTGAACCTCTTAAGCTGTAGACGTATTTTCCAAAGGCCTGACTCGCTCGCTGCAGCTTTAACTGTAAGCACGGCATTTTAGAAGCACTGAAAACAAGATTAAACAATAATGGTATTGTTACGGCTTATATTTCCCCATAACAATGCCTATAAGCCATACATCTCCATGCCTGCTAATGAGCATGGGTGCATGTGTGCATTTCACGCGTGCACACACGTGCCGTGTTTACCGCCTTCACAGAGACCAAATACTCAACTCACGTCTGTGTCTGCATGAGGGGCATGCTGGTGGTCTCGTAGTTGTCCGGGTGGATGGGCGGCACCACCTCGCCGCTGACTGGGTTGAAGACCGGCAGGGTGGAGAGGGGCCACGAGATCTCCCGGTTCTTAGACATGCTCCGCAGCTCCTTGCTGGACTTCTGGATGGAGCTGTGGTGAACCAGCTGGATGCTGGAGAGACGAGAGGCAGTGACGTTAACACGTATGAGCTCGTGTTGTTTGTCGTTGTTTTGGTGTTAATTTGACTCATCCCGTGTGCAATGCTCTACTTACTTAAAAACACATTTAAAATATTTGAATATGCAGTCACTTCGTATCTGCTATGGTGAGCTCTGAACTCGATTCATGCAATGCTTACAGAAATATAACATCCACCTTTACCTTATCGCTGTGATTTTGTCTGATTTAGTCTTCAAGATTTCTGTACTTTTTACCGCTACAGCATTAATTATCTACATCTGGCCATTGAGTTTTTGAGCAGCCCATTGGATGAATGGATGTAAACACACAGATGAGTATATGAATGATTATGAGAAAGCCGCCAATGACAACATAGATGACAAAACTGCGAAGCAAAGAGAGAGAAGGGGGAGGGGATAGAAACAGACCCAAAATAAAGAAAAACACAGGAGAGGTAAAACACTTACTCTGGTGTTTGCATGTTTCTTTTTTCCCTAGAAACAAAACAAAATGGATGAATTAAATACTAATATTAATAGTTAAACAGACATCTACACACAAGTGAATGGATTGTTGGGTAAAGACAGAGCGGAAATGGCGATGGGACGTGGAACACTGAGTGAACGAGGGGGCACATCTCTCCCAGCCTGTAAATGATAGAGAATGATGAATGGCTATCAATGTCACGGCTATGATTCAAAACATCAAGATGCACGTGACGAAATTAACAAAAAGCTGTGACAGATATTCATGGGGGACCGTAATGTAAATGGACCGTACAACTGGATGGCAATGACAAGCTGCAATTCCAGTCCAGATTATTTCTCTCATCTAAAATATCCTGCACTGTCCATCCATCACATCTATTGTTTCTCCCCATTTGGTTCTCCTATACTAAAGTAACACTTCCTGCGCTTTCCTCAAATGTTTGTTGGGGTGTTCGGTGCAATATTTACGTAAAAATAGAAGACCAAGCACACTTACACCCCTTCCCGTCTGCAGCACATAGTGTAGCCAAGGATGAAGAAGAGGACTAGTGCCACAGCAGAGGGAACGGCCAGTGTGATAAGGAAGTCTGAAAAGTAGTCCCGAGTCTTCAGAGACTCAGAGGGGGGTTTGTATTCCCCAAATTCAGGCAGGATCCCGGTGCCGGGGTTGGGACGGGTAATGTATACCGGGACCACTTTGTTGATGTCGACCTAAAGAAATAAGTAGGAGTTAATTCAGCATATGTGGACAATACGTAGGTTGCATAAACTTAAAAAGGTGATTCAGTTGCTTAGTTACTCTCTCGCCTCAGCGCTCTATTCAATTCAAAGTAATCTGTACGAGACAATCCTCACCAGAGAGATCTTACACCAATCGATGTGAAACTGAGCTCTGAACTTCTTGTCACAGCTGATGACAGGCTCCATCTCCTGACTGCAGCGCAGCTGGTTATGCGGGCTCTCCACCTCCCGCAGGCACGACGAGAAGGGAACATCAGCGCCAACCATCACGTACACTCTGGAGAGGAGGCGACGGTGAAATACAGAGCACGAGAGAAGAGAAGAGAAGAGAAGAGAAGAGAAGAAGATAGAGCCTCGTTTATTCTGTGCCTTGTTATATTCAAAGCTTTTCTCCTTCACTGAGTTTTCTCCTAGATGCTTTCATCTTCCAAAACGTCAGCATGAATCTTTGATGCACAACTTATGGCAGTTCATGTGGGCTATTCCCCTGTGAAACAGACAAACTGACAGTGTCTGTCAGTGCTGACGGCCAAGTGTACTCCTAATTCGCAGCGATCCCCGAGGTCCCAATTAAATAAAATGTCAGCATAATGTGAGTGGGCTGAAAATATATGCAATTCGTTTGATTGAGAGAGGTGAAGAGGTCACACATGGAGGAAATCTTTAAGGCTGTTAAAGCTCATGCTTGTGAGAGAAATTATACCTAAATCATAACACTTAGTTTGATTTTTAAAATACAAAATCAATGTCAAGTTCTATAAGAAGAAAATAAAACCATATTTTAGCTGGAACTGGATCATTTTTGCTTCAACAGTTGTGAAACTTTCAACATCCTCACCCTTCCTTGAGGTTGTTGATGGGCAGGGGCACACGGCCGCCACGGTCCAGCGCCGAGGTGATGTTGATGGCGTTGAGACGCTCAGGCTGCCATACGTTCTTCACCGCTCCTAGGAAGTCCCCAAGCACCTCGCTGGCCAGCATCTCCTCCACATTCATGTTTTTGATGTAGAATTCTGCCTGGAAGGGCAGAGGGAACTCTGTTCACAGGGGATGAAGGAGAGAGTGTGAATGGCAGTAAGATGAGGGAGAGAGGGAGGACAGCTACAGTGTTGCTGCGCTGACTAAGACATCATTAATATTTCATTCTTGCTGCATAGATGACGCCGATTTCACCAGTCTGTCCAGCAGACGCTGGTTATGTGTTTTGACTTGGCCTCCTTGTGGGGCCAGATGGCGGATGACATCACAGCCAGGGAGAGTGATGTCATGATAGTGCCGCAAACATCTGCTGAGCGTTCAAACAGCTCGGCTCTTATTGTACTGCATGTATCGTGACTGGTCGACAAGCCACTGCGCAAGCATACAGATGCACAGATGTGAAGATGAAAAGGAATGAATGCCTTCTATAGATACACCGGAATAATTTATAACCATGACACAGGACTGTGTGTCTAGAGCAGCCACAATGTATCATAGCCGATAGCAGCAGATATGGTTTGCTAGAGTTTGGAAATTGTCTAGACTTAAATTTCTTTATTTTAAGTACATTAACCTTAAATAAAACAAGAAGAAATGCAATGTACCAGGTGAAGTAGTGAGTCAGTAGTGACAACGTGTTGTTTTCATTTAGAAATCATTGATTGATTTTCAAATAATGAATGTACACTTGGGATTTAATCAGGCAAGTCTAGTCTGATCTCTGTTTGCTCTAAGCTCACATACTGGCACCTCTTACCTTCTGTGGCCATGATGTTTATGACCAAGTTGTGCCGTGCCGTCTCGAAAGTGCGTCTGTTATAGGCAGTAATCTGCAACACACAGGGGTGAAAGTTTAAGCCCAGATCAGTGCAGCTTATGTGGCAGCAGCCCACTGGACAAGGCTGAGCTAAATACACTACGCTACAGGCTCTGTACCCAACTGAGACGCCGTATAGAGGCACATGTGCGCCGCTGGGAACGTTAAGCCTTTTGGGAAAAGAATTTCTACAGTAGCTTATGGGGGACAAAGAAAGCATAAAAAAAAAAAAACATAATGGAATTTAAATCCGAGGACTCCGAGCGTAACATTACTATATGCAGACAAATCTGCTGTGCTCAGTTAAATCAATTCAAATCTGTAACTACTCAATCATCTTTATGTGTGCCTTGGCAAAGACCACCAAGTATCTGATACTGTCCTCTCTTTAAGTGACTGGAAATGTCTGATGCTTTTAATTTCATGCTTTGATTTATTTTATAACACTTTTGCCACAACGGCAGAATTCCTTTCCCGACATATTAAACAGAAGCACGAATGCCTTCATGTTCTCTCTCTGCACTTTGAACGTCGTCCAACCACCCACCTCTATGACGGTGGCCTTGCCAACATGCTCTGCAGTGGGGGAGCCATAGAGCACCCCGTCGCTGTGAGGAGTCCTCTGGATGTAGCGCAGCCAGCCTGGCCTGTCGGGGTAGCCCATCAGGTTGGTGTTGAAAGTGATTGGGTCATTGCTGGCATCACCTGTCGGCAGAGCTGCTTAATGAGGGGTGACCCATTGATCTGTTATGGGTCAGCACCAATTCAATAATGTACACTTAGACCCATTAGCTGAATTGTGGATGTGTTGCCAGCAGCAGCTAAGCATTTTCTACTTGTGAAATGTGATGAATGGACAACGCACTACTCCATTTATACAGCGACTGTTTCCAACAACCGCCTGTACAAATGTTTGAGGGATTAGATAATGAAATATTTCAAGACTATGAGACAAAGTGCAGAAAATGTGAACGTGATGGTGTTATTACCTGATTTTGGGTAGGGAGGAAACTCTCCTTTGAAGTACTCTCTCTCTAGAACGTGGACGAACAGCACCCCGGCAGACGGGTAGACGTTGCGGTCTGCGTGCGATCTTGACAAGATGGTCACCACTGAAGCACAGATTTCAAACAAAGGGGAAATTAGCTCCTGAAAGCGAAACATTTGCTTTTTTTTTCCTGTGTTTTATTAATCATTAATGACCTGCTAGAAGCACTAATTAAAAAAAAAGAAGGGAAGGCATTAATAGAGGTGAAAACGTTAGGGCCTACTAGTACCCCCTCGCCTACTTTACACTTTGAAAATCAATACTGCTCGCAATGATCGATGTGTCTGCTTCTCATGCCTGGCTTCTGCATTCTCATGAAGGTAAATGCATTCGCTTCAGGCAAGGATGTAGTGCAGGAACAGCCAAGTGTGACGGTGAAATTATTATCTGCCTGATAGACCATGATGATTTTGTATATAGGGAAGAGCAAGCTGCTAAACCACAACAATGGCTTTCAGGGGCGAGCAACTGAGGTGCTGTGAGTAAAAGCAGCGGTAATGAGAGTCATTCAGACTGTACAGAGACTGCTTTCATGCCCTCCTCCCACTCTGTCTCCATTATCCTCTCTGTTTAGCCCCACTCCATTTCAAACACAAACATTTTGTCTTTATTTGTGAAGGGCATCGCTAGGAAAATGGCAGCCCATTAACAGAAGTTTACACAATGTAAGACTGGAGGTGATTTGCCCAGCTCTCTCTGCATCTTTCTCTTTCGCCATTTCCTCTTCTCTTGCTCGTTTCAACAACGTCTCTGCTGTGTTTTCTTCATCTCACTTTTTCTCCCTCAGTGGGTGGGCACTCCATTTTTAATCACCATGGGAGACTGTGAGCGTACGAAGAAGAAGAAAGGAGGAGGGTGGAGAGAAAACTGGAGATCTGTGCTGTGAAGTGCTAGAGAAGGAGAGTTTGAATGGTTCCCGCCTGCAGACACATAACTCCAGACACTTTAAGCAGCTACAAGAAGACACGGGAAAGCTGTACGCCTTTCCGCAAAAGCTGTGCGCCTTTTTCTACCATTGATTTTCACCATTGTTTATCTCAATCGTAACCCATTGTAACATGAAGTCAGATCTGCAAAGAGAGTCTCGGCTGAAGACAGCAATAGAGCAGGATTTACATTTTAATCTGTGCCCATGAAAGAGGAAGTCAATATGTGATCTTTGGCTGTTAAGCGTTATCTATTACCAGGGGGCACAAAGGGTTTATTGCGAGATTAGGTGACACAGTAAGCTGCAGAAGTCCAGTCCACATCTACAAGGCCAAACTGTAATCTAAGTATAAAGTTATAGAACGGCCCCGTGTGTGTGTTAAACTGGGCTACATCTGTGGACACAAACAGAGACGCTGAACCCGCCATATGTCCGATGTCCCCAAGGGCTCGGTCACAGCTAGATACAATCAATAACATTTACTGGTCACTAAATGTGGTGTTGCTTATAGAATGGTTGGAAGGTTATATCCACCACATCGCTTTCAAAAGACAGATTAAAGGAAACCACCTGAGCGCGACTAATGCATGCGATAGCTCCTCTTGCTGCTACTACTGCACCCATGACAATAAGATCTAGGTTATTCAGAGACCTAGTATAAAACCTCATTCAGTCTCAGCACACCAGTGGCGCCCTCGCTGATGACTTGAGTCGATGTGCAAATCCCACTATGAATGCACGTGCTCGGATTCTATTACCCCGACCCGTTGGGCCTCATCAATTCTTCACCACACAAAAGGACCACAGTCACACACTCCCGGTCAAGGTCAAGCACCGGCTATTCTTTTCTGCTTAGAGAGACCGACTGGACGTGGTGTAAACATTTGCCGCAGATGAGACAGGCAGGACACAGAAGCGAGCCCAGATGGCCTGGTCTGAGGAACTGGAAATTACCTGTGGGATTTGAAATAGCCTCTCAACATTCAAGCTTTGATTCATCAACAAACATTTAAGTCTAACACACACACACACACACACACACACACTCCTGGCAGCCTTATGTTAGCCTGTCCAGCTCACAGGATCCCACTGGACCGTGTTTCACCCTCTCCCTTTGCAGTCTCTTCCATTGAAGAGCAGCCAGAGTAAGTAAAGATCATTGGCTAAGCCACACCAATGCTCTGCTAATAGCATTAGGTCTGCTTATTTGTGGTAGGCTAACTTTCTGCCAGGCCTTCTCGAGATGATGGACTGCAGCAGTCCAACTGTACATAATACATCACCAATTAAAGGTTAATGCTAAACTGTCCGCTGAAGACTAACATGTCAGCGCCTGCTGCAGGACAAATGTTATGATGAACGAGTCCATGCTAATACACACCACAAGCTACATTTCCCCGGTAATTGTGCTCACAAACACACACTAGCATAGCAAGCAAGTATTCTGTACACGTTGCACAAATCAGAATAAACTTACACACATGCATATAAATGGCACAGTAGATCACTAACAGGCCTTGGGGCTGGTGGGGGGGGGTTGGAAATGGCTAACCAGATTTTCTGCTTCTGCTGGGCTGACCTTGGACTGGCTGAAGTCTCAGGGGTGATGCCTTAGTTAAACTACGCTTGTTCCTCTGATGGCTCTAGCCTACTGAGGCCTCTCACACAGAGACAAGGAAGGGATGTCCTCTAGTTCTGTTGAATCAGCTTCATATGTGCATGTCGCTCGGATCAGGAGGAATGCATGTGCTTCTTTGGTGTTTAGAGGGGAAGGACAGACAACAAGGATTGCTACTGTTTTGATCGCAGCTTTGGTATTCTGCCTGTGAAGCGTTTGAGCCTCGTTGGTCTTAGCACAGACCTGGAAGTGAAAGTAGTCGGTGTCACAACGAGCAGATGGCTAAGGACAAGAGTGCACAGGAAACAGGCAGTTCACTCTTTTAGCGCTCTATAAAGGTAAGTGAATCACTGATTTGTCTAGAACGATTGTTGAGTTGTGTGTTATTCAGTGTTGAATCAGTGCAGTAAAGTACAAGTATTGTGTTAAACAGGAGAAAAAGAGCTATGTCTCATAGTTAATGATTTAGGATCAACTCTACTTCTAGCTAGACAAAATCTTAATTCAGTCAACTGTTACAGCAAAAGTAAGCGGGCAGGTCTGCAGCCGACGACTGAAAACAATAATGCCAGTATTAATGGGGAACCAGTTGAGCGTGTCACTGTGTTATGACTGTGGAAGGGGGAAGGGTACAGCGGGTCAACACATGAAGTGCACCACTGCACACACCCACTCACCATCTTTGTACACGGCTGTTCTGTGCTTCAGTCCCATGGATCTCTCCATGTGGACATTTCCTTCATGTAAAGCGGTGTCTTTGGCATCATAGGCATGCACAATGTAAACTATTGGATCAATGAATAAAAGCATGAATGGAAGTGTGTCGTACAAGAGCTATCTGAACTTCACACTTGGCTGGTTTGCCAGTTTATTAGGTACACCTGACTAAACAAACACAGTATAATATCAGAGTGCAATAAATACTTCTTCATGAAGGTTATAAAGTTCATTTTCTCTGTTTTAGAGATGTAGATTCAAACTTATCCAAGCTCAGAATCACTATATTTATGACATTTTATAGACCAAACAAATGATTAACCAAGAAAATGATCAACGGATTAAAGGTCCGGTGTGTAGGATTTTACAGCATCTAGCAGGGAAGTTGCAGAGTGCAACCAACTGAATACCACTCGCCTCTTTCACCCTCCTCTTCGAAGTATGAATGAGAAACTATGGTGGCAACAAAACATGTAAAAAAAAACTCAAAAGATGCTATCTACTGTATAGCCAGCCAGTGTTTTGTTTGTCCTTTTTGGGCTACTGTATGTACATATCGACTGCAAATATGATGGTTTTCATATAATTATACACTACTTATGAATAATATATATAATTTCTACCTTATTCTGCCAGTAAGTAACCCTAAATTTTACAAACGTTACCTATAACTGATAATGAAAGTAATTAATAGTTGCATTCCTAGATTTTTTTAAAAAAGTGACATTAGGCTGTTTTTATAATTATTTGGACAAACACTGAACATTATAACACTCATTAACAATTAATTAATTGTCTATTTATGTGTAAAACATAATTTTAGCTATGTGTACTTAATAAGCTGGCTAGTCGGAGCATATATTTTGCCTTAATTGTGAGCACCAGTGATAAACAGCTGTAACAAATAGGATGCTCACTGTTTTATTTCACATTATAAAACCCCACGTGTATTTAATTATAACTTTAGATGCTTAAATAGCATTAGCTACCTAATTAGGCATTCATATGACACCTGCTGTACATACATGAACACAGGCCTGCACCAGGGGACTGTTTTCCCAAAGGTAATTAAAGCTCAATGAATGACAAGAAACTGGCAGGACAAAACATAACCTCGTTGGAGATGTAAGGTACAGTGCAAAACACACTTCATAGGTTGAATGTGTAAGACACTGGAGCCGTATAACGGTATAGCTGTCTATTGTTAGCCGTTTTTCCATGTCTCCTCCTCAGCCTCTTGGAAAAAATGAGCCGAGCAGCTAACCACCAGCAGGCTAACTAGCCAGCATGCTAACTAGCACGGATACGGCATCAAACGGCAAAAAGCGCAGAAAAAATCCGGATATTTGCAAATGTAATCGATACATACCCGTACCGAGCCATACCGCGACAGCTGCAGCGGACATGGTGCATATCATCCTCGTAAATCTTACATGAAAAAGGATGTTTTATCTAACATAATCGCCGCTGGCTTTGACAGCCATAATAATAAGCATACTGCAGCATTCCTTCCTCCGCCTCCTCCTCCTCCTCCTTCACTGGAAACAGCACGACTCCTCATCATGCCTCTCATTGGCTGAACATCTGGATGGAAAAAGATGGTTGTCTCGTAATAACAAAGTGCCAAAACACGATGTGAATCAGAAAAGGAGTGACACGCCTTCAGAAAATGTTCCTGTGGGATGTCAAATGGGAAGTTTAATGCATATAAACACAGGGAGTGGCTGCTGTATGCTGCTTTCCTATGGAGCTGTCTCCTTGTGATCTAGGACATCATGTGGATGTCCTTTTATTGTCGCTATTAAAGCATCCTTTAATTGTTTTCCTAACTATTTAATAGCGGCTTCTCTAATTAATCTGCTTGATTATTTCCACATCTTCCATATTTCAGGATTTGTGAAGACAGACACACCCTCATACCCACATGCATGCATAAACACACACCATCACCTCATCAGGGCTTGACCTCCTAAGCTCAGCTGTAAGAGGCATGTTTGAGATGTCCAATCTGTCCAGACCCCCTGCAGAGACAGTCCTAGCAGCAGACAGATGGTCATGTCTTGGCCCCTTGGCTCCAAGTCAGGCCTGCTTGAGGGCTGTAGGACCCTTAATTCACCCCTCATGCCCCCTTGGTGTCAGCCACCGTTAAGAGATCACTTTGATCTCAGAGAAAAGCATCCCTAATTCTGGCTAACGCGCTGACAGTTGGTCACTGCATGGTTCTTGTTTGATAAATTTGAAACTAGTCTTCTTCTGTGGTGTTAAACAAGCCGCCATCCATCCGCTGTGCTCTGCAGTGTGAGGCTGTTTTCTTCTCCCTCAAGATTATTTTTAGGTTGCTTAGCAACATCTTCGCATAGCCAGTGTTTAGACCGAGTATGAATGTATCACAACAATCACTATAGGTCAATGCATGCGCTACAATGCATAGTGATGAAGACTGGGAAAACACAGCGTTTCTCACCTGGCAGGAGGCTCAGATATCGGCCAAATGAGTCTGATTTGGATTTATTTGTGTCGAGTTCTGTTTCAGCAAAGTCTGCAGTAAGTTTCAGTTTACACTGTAATTGTCCTGAATTTGCTTGTTTTGAGCACTGAGGCAAGATGCAACAATCGCACTCTCCTCAGCAGTTAGTAAATGTAATCAAAAAACAAACTGTAGCCCTGTTTTTTGTAGCCGACACAATAGACCCTAAAAAATAAGTGTATATGATATATGATACAGGTAATGCGTAAAAATGGAACAACAGTAGCCTAAAAAAAGAATATGCAAAGCACCTTAGCCTGGATTAAAATGTTTACATAATAAAAGGGTTTTTTTGTGGGCAAGTTTTTCCTCACTCGAACCGAGGGTCTAAGGACAGAGGGTGTCCTTAGACCCTGTACAGGGTCACTCCCTGTACAGATTGTAAAGCCCTCTGAGGCAAAATGTGTTTTGTGAATTTGGGCTATACAAATAAAGTTTGATTTGATTTGATTTGATTTAATAATGTAAATCACATATTTTGGCAGATTATTTGACTGCACACATTTCTAAATACATTACAGGACTGGAGATTTGTTCAAGTTTATGCAGTATATGTGTGCTTTGATCTGCCAAATTCCACTTGAATAAATTATAATTCAGCTTTGATTTAAACTTTCATCTGTAAATTGAGGTTTGTGCCTTACAAAATATGCGTGTAAGCAACAGTTCTGTGTATTGTAACGCACCAGAATCAATGATATAACTCAGTGCTGTTTGTTTAAATATTCACAAATCTGCATGTTAACAAAGCTTCCTTTCTTGTGCTATATCACATGAATTCAGTCCCGTGTTTTAGTCAGTTTCTGTTGACTCCTGCGTGACCCAGCTGACTACAACTTTAACACTCTGATCTTCTTGAATACAAGACAGTGAGAATATTAATGCCCATATATTAATTGGTGCAAACTTTAGAAGCCATAGCATTATTAGATATGCATTTACCATACGGTTTGCTGTGTTCAGCAGCCAACTAGGTTTTATTTGATTATATTTGGCTAAATTACAGTAAATCTGCTTAAAATATACAGACTAAAAAATGCACATTAATGCACCTGCTGATGCAATGGACTGATAAGATGAAGAAAGAAGTAAATGTTGCAATTAATTATCCTTATTTCTCTTAGTAGAGTGATTTTTAAATCAAACTTAACCCTCACCTTTCTGTCTCTACCCTCATATAAACTCATTTAAGTCCTCTGGTGGTCCTCACACCACATGTTAAGAAACCCTAATTTGAACACCCATCACATAGCCTGAGTAGTCCTTGACCCCTAAGCTACCCCACCCAAAGCCCCATTGATGAACAATAAGCAGCCAGTGAAGTTACAGTTGCTGTGTGCTGGTATTTATGCCAGACTGCAGCTCACTGAAACCCCCTCCGCGCAGCAGATTATCGGACCAAACCATTGCCGCAGTTCAGGTTTTAGCACCTGTCACATGAGGCTTTTACATGTGCAAAAACACCGGCTATCATCCCAGCTAAGTGTGTTTACTTCACCATATCCTGCAGACGCATATCGGACGCTGGCGGGTCCTGCAAACACAGCCACGGTGCAGCTCTCAGTGAGATGAGCTGCCAAACTGCACCGACACCCCTATAGTGCGACTGGCAGCATCATCCACTGCCTGCAATGGCGTTGTAGCGTCTCCAGTGTGTTCAAGCGTTTCTGTAGTGGCGAATCTGTCCCGGACTACACGAGCGTGGGATAGAAATGTATTTTTTCGAAAGGTTTTGTAACGAGAGCATCCATATTTCAAGCGTGTTTGCCCTCTGGATTACAGTTTATTCATATCACGCGTCAAAACGAAGCCGGAGCCATGAATGTAAGTCTGACTCTTTTGTTTTTGTAACATTGGAGCAACATCGCCGTGGTTTGTGGTCAACTTACTGTTTTGGTAATCATAGAGAAAGGTCGGTGGGTTATATTTTGAAGCCTGGGTGAATGTGCACATTGTGAATATGTGAGTAAGTGAATGTTTAACAGTGTCAGAAGGGGAGAAACCTGAGCTGTCATGTTGTGTGCGGTGTGGCTGATGTGCGGCTCTGCCTGTTTGTCTGATCCCACTGACACAATATTAAAGCCTCAATTTCATCTTTCATCTTTCACCTCCTAACTTTATTTTCCTCCAAAAGCGACACGGGGGTGTTCCTCAAGTCTAAACCAGTGGATTTTTGTTTTGCTTTATTTTTATATTTTGCACAAGGATTATGGTGGACCAGCAAGAGTCCAGCGTGGTGAATAATGAATATTGAACCAGGACATGTAGGTTCTAGCCACTGCTGCTGCTGCTGCTGCTGATGCATCCATCCAGGTTGTGTTTCAGCACAACTTAGATTAATGGATCCTCTGTGTCCCAGATGAATGTTGTTTTTTTTTGTATTGTTTTTTATCTCAGCTTTATTGTGTCATATTTCATCTTTCCAAACAGGATTAAACATTAATGGCTGTAGGTATGGAATATTTAACTCCTAGCCTGTTACACTGCTCTAACCTACTGTTATTTGTAAAGACAGGGGCAAAGGCATAATTTCAGCATTCAAACTGCAACCCTTTCAGTCATGAAACGCTTTCTATTTTTGGCCCACGGATGGTATCAACACATTTTTGGTGCATTCAACAGCATCTCTGTGCAGTAAAGGTTGTAACTACCATGCAATGCTTTGTTTGTGGGCTAACATATTGTGATGGTGTAGAGAGATCTGGGATATGGCTGTGTACAAGGGTCACAGGTTACTATAGAAAACAGATGGAGTGGGAGAGAGAAGAAGAAAATGAGAAGTAAACAGGAATATTTTCTACAGCATAGCAGCAGTTCAAACATGAAGAGATTTTTTACACTGATGTCTACAGTATTGATTTGCGAAGGTAAACAGTCTAGCAATGCTGAAAAGACAATATCATCAGTGTGCTTTTAGAGTCCACTAGGCTTTTATAACTAGTTCTCATGTACAAAGAGCTTTTATGTCATACATCAGCATCTGTAATTCATTTGGCCCTCATGTTTCTGAATAGGGATATTGATGGAAGATGAAAATAATCTCTTTTCAAGCTTTATAATCATAGTTTTTATGAGAAAATGCCACTTTCAGTTTATGTGATGTTATTGTGTCTCTCTTGAACTCATGTAATCACACAGTGTTACAAAATGTTTCTATCTTTACAACGTCTCTTTTTACCTCTGCAGGTGTGAATGGGTCTAAAGGAACTATAAGATCAGCTGGATCAGATTATTCAGCGCTGCAGTAGGTCAATCACTTTCATTTTCTAATGAGGCCACGGCGATGCTGACATCCCCTCTGAATCCAAAGACATCATCATGCTGAAGACGGAGGCTTCGGGGGAGAGGACCAGCCTCCGGAGTGCCTCCCCCCACCGTAATGCCTACCGGGCTGAGTTTCAAGCCCTCAAGAAGGCCTTTGACCAGCCTCGGATCGATGGAGACTCTAAACCCAAAGACCTCGAACGGGTGAAACAACCGAGGGGCCGCCAATATGGCAGCCATGTCAGCCGCATTAAGGACATGTTCATGCAGATGGGCTCAGAAAATACCACAGCTAAGGCCAAGGGTTGTGATGATTCCTCACCTCAAAAGCTGGTCAAGCCGACCAACTTCATCAACAAGGCTGATGGGTCAGTGATAAAACTTCAGCATTCCTCGTCAACTGACAGGGTTGGAGGCGCTGGAGCAAAGTTCTCTGAAACCAGGAAACTGTTTGAGCAACAGTCACGTGACCAGTCCCAATCACCAGTTTTTCCATACGGACGTGATAAAAGAGGTTCCCATGAGCACCTCGATGACTGGCGAGGTGCAAGGTCTAATCGAGGCAGCACAGACTCCTTGGACTCGCTTTGCTCCAGAACAGAGGCGTCCTCGCCAACTGTTAGTCAACTCAGTGCTGTTTTTGAAAATGCAGACCACCATAACCAAGGTGCACCCTACAGAGGAGTCAGCAGACGGGCCCTCTACTCACCAGATGGATTCCAACGTCATGGTGGTGACGTCAGTGAGGATGATTCACGACAATCTCCAGTTCGTGGAAGCTACCGGAACAAGACAGGGGGAAAGGTTCCCACATCCTCGTCTTCTGAGGACCTTCTGAGCCCCAGTCCTGGGACAGAGACTTCAGAGTTGAAATCAACAACCCAAGAGGAAGAAGCCCAAGTCAAAGCAGACAAGGTTGAGACAACGGGCAGAGATCGCCCTCGTCTCTCTGAGGTCACCACCAATGGAAGCCAGGTCAATGGTTCCTGTGAAGAAGAGGAGAAACCTTCAGAAACAAGAAAACATATTGAGGATCTAGGGGTGTCCAAAGCCTCAAAACCTACAGATGACAAAACTCTGGAAGATGTAACCCCTGAGCCATTGCTGAGCCCAACTACACCAGCTGGGGAAAGCCAGGAGGATGGGGATGGTTCAAGAGAAGACAAGTCCTCTGAATCTCCCAAGGACCAGGTGGAAGAACCTGATGAGGAATACACTGGGAATGAGCGGGTGATTTTTAACGCAGACGGAGATGCCTGTTACCAGGGTTGGGGGGAAAGCTGCACGGATCCTGAGGATGACCTCTACGGAGACGATGAGGATATTGTCTACGACCCGGGCTCTGACCTGACAGAGATTCCTGGTCTAGCAGAAGAAAACAAAGAGGACATCCCTCCAAAGAGGAAGATTCGCTTCAGCACTTCTCCCATTACAGTAAGTTGGGCTGCCGAACAAAACTGTTGTGGAAGCCTTAATTGTGTAAACACCCTGAACACAATCCAACATAAAAGCCCTTGTGCAACTCTTATCAAAAGTAGGTTAGACAACAGAGAGCTCATATTGTATTCAGAGCTTCCTTTTTATGGGCTTATATTTATAGTTATGGCTTAACTACTCATTGTGGTTATCTTTGGTGTTTTCACATCTGTTTTTATGAGGTCATATGATCATAATTAAAAGATATGACTTCAGCAATCATTATCCTCATAAGATCGTTTATAGTCTGCTTTCATTTCACATTTTCCTCCTTTAGTTTGGCTATAGGGTAGATAAAATATCAGATGTATAACAATAGCTGTTGCTCTCTGATGGCGGGGCTTGTAGCTACTTTGTGATGCAGAGTTTGAGGGTCAAAGCATTGCCCTCTGGGAAATTGACGTGTTCATGAACAGAACATCTGTGCATGTGTTAGTCATGCTGGTTCTGCACCCACACTATTTTCACACAAGATGCTGTGTTTGTTTTTCTCGAGCTGTCCCATATCCATCTTTTAAATGAGGAAGCCTTTTATTGAGCTTTCAGGGGCAGAGTCTACACAAATCTGTCAAATATACTCTATATACAGACTATAGTGCACCTAGAGAGAGTGTGTGTGTGTGTGTGTGTGTGTGTGTGTGTGTGTGTGTGAGAGAGAGTAGTATGTAAACTTATTGTGTCCGCTATGCTCAATGCTATCAGTAGACTTATAGCTCGAGATTACATACATTTAATCTTCCATCCCAAAGGGATTTCACAGAGGCTGCTGAGGTGGTATTAACACAATAATGTTTGCTTATGATGAAAGTTCATTGTTTCTGATGTAAATGTAGCAAAGTACACAAAGTTTTATGGTCATTACTTGTTTTTTTATAATTAATATTAATAGTTTTACCATAGTATATATGTTACATCATCAGTTGAACACAATACAGCCAGTGTTGTTGATGGATTTGGAAGATTATGGAAAATATTTTTCAGTCTTTATCCTCAAGCATTTGGAATCAATAAGCTTAACACGTGTAGTAGTAAACAACATGTTTTATGTTTTAGGGTTGCCCTTTACATTTTTATCCTTTCCATTTCAGTCAGTGAAATATATTTTCTATTTATTTTAATTTTAAGATTTCAGCCAGGTGTGTTTGTGGTGTGTCTATTTCACATCTGATTGAGAGAAAGAGAGCTTTACATAAGATGAAAGATTTAGAGCCAACACAAACATTCCACAGGTTAAGGATCAATCCTATTAACATGCTGTAATGGACCAGAACAATTAGCCCAGTTATTCTTAGGAGAAAACGTGATGTTGGCTCACTAATTACCCTGCACTGTCTCTGTAATGTATGTCCTTTTGCTTCTTTGTCTTTTCATCCCTCTCAGGACTCACCACACGTGCATGAAAACACAACTTACATTATCCAATTTAAACATAGCAGATGTAAATGTTAAAGTATATTTTTGATCATGTATTTAGTAAATACCATTTTATATTTCAGTTGATATCCACAAAACCTGTTTTGATGATTAAAAAAATGTCTTTTCTTTAGATCAGTTTAGCAAATTTTACATTATAGCATGAAAATGAGCACTGCAAGGCTTGTCCCATTTAGGTCAAACAGGCGGCAAATATGCTCGTCTGTTGTTGTCTGTCATTTCAGGGCTTCTCTTTTCTATGAAAAGGGCCGACGCTCGTTCATCATATGGAATATTCAAAGAGCCCCCCCCCCCTTTGCACAGATGCACAAGCTCAATTAGACATGCACCCCTCCCACTTCTCCATCATACACGCCCCTCCTCTCGGCACACGAGGAACAAACAGGGTTCTGTCTTTTGTTCATCTATATAGTGAAAGAAACAAAGCTATTTTCTCAGCCCTCAGCCCCGCACGGGTCCAGCTTGACCCCCGTGGGAGGAGAAAAAACTGCTGTCTTATAATCTAATGCTTATTGCTCTCTCCCTTTTCATGTAATATTTCTTAGTCCTGCCCTGTAAAGCGGATAAATAATTTCAACATCCCAGCTTTGAAAGCTTAATTAATTTAAAATCATCATGGCAGCCACAGGGAGTAGATGACACACAACCAGCTTTTGGCAACATTTTGTAAACATGCACCCTGACTTCTGTTTGAGAAAATGAAAAATTGTTCCAGATGCTATAAGAAGACTATTAATGTGTTGACTTTACTGGTGTTGAGTTTGTCTAGTTTTTAGCCATGCTAGTGGCATGGATCTGTGGATGACAGTGTTTGTTGATCTGACAGTCAAGCACTTTCATCCAGAGTGAAATATCTCAACAACTATTGGACAGACTGTTTGTACAATCACATTTTGTACATTCATGGTCCCCAGAAGATGAATCTTACTGACTAGTGAGCACCTGACTTTTCATCTTGTGCCACCTTGACATTGACATTTTTGGCTTTTAGTGAAATGTCTTGACAACCTTGGATGGAGGGGATTAATTATAATCACTTTGGCTGACCTGACCTTTCCTCTTGTTCACACTTGTGGTATTGAGAAAAATATCTCAACAACTATTGAATAGATTGCCATGAAATATGGCTCAGATATTCATGCCCTCTTCAGGATAAACTGTAATAACTGTATAACCTTTAATCAAGCACTATCATCAGGTCAAAGTTTGGTTTGTGGCCAGATACCTGCTAAACTAATAACAGTCCCATTAGCCTTTGTTCTTTGTGTTTATTGCTAATTAGCAAATATTAGTATGCTACCACAGTAACTGAAATGTTGAATATAGTAAATGTTATGTCTGACAAATATTAGCATATTAGAATTTTTATTTTGAGCATGTTAGCATGCTGATGTTAGCATGAAGCTCAAAGTACAGCCTTACAGAGTCTCTACTGTGTCTTTACACTCTTAGTGTTACTAATACACACAAGTTTTTTTTGTTTTTTTTATTAATGATTACTTCCACATCCTTTCACTTAGCTGTAACATCCTGACTGACCCAGTGAGAAGTGACTGCTTCGAGCTACCCGAGGCGAAGACAGCCTGCCTTCCCGGAGGCACTGACCTACAGAAGAGAATCAGATCCCATGTTCATTCAAGCAACTGGTTTTATCCTTGACATTAGTAACTCCAGTTTGGTTGTTTGATCGAGGCATATAAATTGATGTAGTATTGAAGTAGATTCAGTCGTCTATCGCATTGTTGATGTCCCTTTGTCAAAGTGTGTTCTGTGCAGCTGATATGACACTGAGAATACAATTTTGGATCTGAACATATCACATCCATCTCAGCCAGTGTTCAGTTCCCCTTTATGGGTTTCACATGTTTTTAGAAATTTCAGCCTTGATCGCAAACAAATCCCAAAAGCCTTTAACCACCTCACACTTGTTGCAGTATTTCCATGCGGTTTGTTTTCTTTCTGTTTTTGTTGAACCGCACCCCAGGAGTTTGACAGGAGAAGCCTTCTCGCTCTGCACGCAGTCTGCTGTGTCAGTCTCCTCTTGTTCTCCTCTCTGCCTCTCTACGTGAATGGCATTTATATCAGCTTTTTAATGATACTCTTTGTGCCTGTAAAGCAACCGCATTTTCATCAGTCGAGACACCATGATATCTTAATGGAATTAAGCAGATGTGATGAGTGGAGTACTGGTTAAATGGCCGCTGAAGTGGCTCCGTAATCAGCCCCTCTACGCTGCATGATGTCTGTTGCTGGATCAAAGAGACTGGCGTGTTGTCCATTAGATTGTGCTGCAGTGGAATACTGAGCAGCATGGATCTGAGCTCAGAGTCATGATCAGTATGATAGATGTGTGTCACTCTTCGCTGTCACAGTGGTTTTGTAGCTGCAAGATTTTCTACATTTTTATGAAGGGATGGTTGTGCTCATTTGAGTATTGTATTTTACTTATTTTAAAGTATGAGAAGAGTATGAATATGAGGTCACTTATGTGACTTATGTGTCTCAGACCAGGAACGGAGTCAGAGCGGTGACAAGGGGTGCCACAGGCCTCCCAAGAATCTGGTTGGCCATCATGAGTTTCCTCCTTACATGTCAGAAGTTGATAGGTAATTGGCTTATTAGTATCTTGGATAGGTTACTGAACAGGCCAACTGGGTGCAGATCCCAGGCCCCTGGACCAGAGCCTTGTTGCTGTCCTGTAGGCTGTTTGGAGTTACCATCCATTTCCTGTAACCGCTTAGCTTTATCAGGGTCATGGGGGGCTGGAGCCTATCCCAGCTGGCATTGGGCGAGAGTCTGGGTACACCCTGGACAAGTTGCCAGCTCATCACAGGGTTTGAGTTACCACCAGCAACTATTTATTCACATTATTTCATAATAAACATTTTACGTTTTTTTATTGAGAATGAATTTATTACACTGAATAAACAATCTGTTAAATCTAAGTATGTATTATTGTTAAGAACCATGCCTTTAAATCTGGGTTTGACTGTTCCTGTTCCTGTTCCTGCCTCAGACTGATACCTTCAAGCTTGCAGATTAGATACCACAACAAACACACATTTGTCTTGTACTTTTGCCATATAAAGGGTTTGTATCTCAGGCTGCAGTGCATCAAACCGTTTCAGAGACTCATCTTGTACTTTAGCTGAGCATAAAAGAACATAAAGACAAAATCGGTGATGCCTAGAAACAGAAAATGCCATCTAGCACCCTCTCAGTGCCAGTCCACAGGCTTGCCAGGCACACAGTTATTTCCTTTGAATATTTGAGAGCTTTTTTGACTGCCTTTAATACAGTACAACAGAGCTTTTTGTCAGGGGGTAACTTCTGCCCTCTCCTCCCACTTCAAATCCTACAATTTTGTTACATACAAGCATTAACAGTAAACATCTGTATGAATTTAATGTCCTCCTTATCTGAAGCAAAACCTAATACAGTCTTGTGCTCCACAAGCTCAAATGAGATGGCCTCCAGCCAGGAACTTTGCTTTCTGACCGTGTTTTCAGATGGAAAAGGATTGCTCTACTTTAGGGCAGCCTGTCTTTCTGGCTGATGGTATATGTGTAACAGCATTGCTCAAAATTTGGAACCAATACTAACATGGACTTTGGCAGTAGTATTTAGGACTGCGCAGCATTGCTACAGCTTAGCCCCCTTGAATATAGTCTAATGTTGCCCTCTCAGCTATTTTGCAGACAAGTTCTTTCTGTTCCAATCCTTTTCAGTGATTGAGTCGAGGTCTACAAAAACTCAGGAGCACAGGAAACTGCTGCTAAATGGTAGTTTGCTATATTATTTGTGCAATAGAGCTTTCTATATATCTCTTATATTCTTTACCACCCAGTTTAACTCTCCTCTTCTCTGAATTCCCTCTGCAAGCTGAGCGAAGCTGGCTGTCAGCTTCCTAATTATGCAGTCTGTAGCTGGGCATAATGGGAGAGAACAGGGTTTTGTTGGGAGAGAGTTCCAACACTCTGCTACAGCAGCTATACGACAGCTGACATTTTGGTTAGACCAGCAAAAACATCGGCTGAGCTCAGGCATAACGACAGTCGGGTATTTTGGTTAAGCCTCTTTCGGGGAGGCTAAATCGAAAATCTTGACCAACAGTTAGACTCCTTTACAACTCATCATAAAAGGGTAGAAACTTATGTGATTGCTCTATACATATTCATGCAGATATGTGAGCTAAAAGGTTGGCATAAACAATCCAGCAGTGTTAAACTTCAGTTTAAAGTATCATATCAAATAGTGTTTTTGTGTAGTAGTCAAGGTATGAATGGAAAAGCACATCCTCATGACTCCAAGGATTCTTGCTTCCTGTCTTATCTCTGACAGGTACAACTTCAAACCTGGGTGTTGGGCACTAGATGTGTGTATTTTGTACGTGCGTGTAGCTTAGTCACTCCATTATTAATGCAGTGGTGTTTTTGTTTGCTTGTTTCTGTGCCACCCGATCCTCCCTGGGGGATGCATATTTAATGATCCAGGAAATGTGAGACTTGCCCTGCGTTTTTTTTTGAGGCTGGTCAGTTGCCACGCAGTGGACTGTGTTATGAACCGTCATCCAATCCCCACTTACTCAATCTGGTCCCCTGCTAATGATGTCATCAGCACGATGCCAGCTTTTTTATTGCAGTAAAAAAAATTGCTCAGAGCAAAGTGTCTCACTGACACAATGTTCTCAGTGTTTGCTAAGTCAGTGCCAAGGAAGATTCAGACTACTGCACCGTCACCATGTCCTTGTTTATAGTGAGTCAGGAACATGATTAAGGTGAACTGTCTGAATTTAAACTGCTTTTACTTTCACAAATTCTGGAGATCAGTGCCCCCAAGCAGAATTGTTCCTGATTACACAGTGTAGCTATTATGCTGTGTAGAAATATGAATACTGAGTGTGGTCCCAAACTCTGCCAAGTCATTGTTGCAGCATAATTACATAGCATAGCAAGTGGGCATTAGAGCATCAGTACTGTAACAAGCAACATGCTGTTTTTGTGTTACTTTTGATCCCAGCCTCCCACTCACTGTATATGTCCAAGACAAGAAATAAAGCAGAGTATTGTCTGCGGCCATTCAGTTGCAGTTGTTTACTATGCTCTGCCCTCTGTTTAAAGCTGGCCCCTTTCTCTCACTCCCTCACTCTCTGTGTCTCTCGTCCTATAGTTGTCCCGTGCCTTTGTTTGTTGGTGGGAGTCATGGCACCCAATGGTATTGTGCGGACTGAAGTTCATTCCTGAGGGCAAAAAAAAAAGCAACAAAAACAAGCCGGCTACAGAAAAAAAATTGAGATGACAACTGAGAACACAACTCTGTAATTAAATCTTAAATACAATTGCAAAGGGGTGGAAAATGTCCAGTAAATTTCCCAAAACTTTCCATGGGAAGTTAAGCTGGGGAATTTTAGAAATATTCCAAATCGGAGACTTTCCATGGGAATTATGGAAATTAATTGGAATTTATGGGAATTAACTTCATAATAAGTTAGCCTTACAAATGGTCAATGAAATGATGCTAGTGATAGCTTATTTAGCACCTAACTTATCAGCTAGTTATCTACTGTATGAATACATTTTCATGTGCTATTTACAAGTTAAACATTAATACCATCCATCAAATATATTTACCCCATAATATCATCAAAGCTTACTTCACTTTATGTAGTCCACGAGCACAAGACTATTGAAGCCACACATTTGAGCTTGTGGACTACATAATATTGTTCAATAAAATAGTTAAAACTTGATAAAGTTCTACTTTCAAATACATCTGTTGAAATGTCTGCTTATGACAAAACAAAATGTTTATATTTATGTTTGGATGTGATACAGTTCATTCAAATTACCCCCAGTTTACAGTTAATTCCCATACATTTCCATAATTCCCATGTTTCTGATTTGGAATATTTCCAAAATTCCCTAGCTTAACTTCCCAATGAAAGTTTCAGGAAATTTACTGGAAACTTTCCACCCCTTTGCAACCCTATTGAGGAGTAACAGATATTCAAGTGTACTTGCATGAAATCTGGTTGTTTGTCAAGATTATGTTAAAAATATATTTTCCCCAACTATATTTAAGTTCCCTGTTAAGGGCCAACCTTCAGTTTTGTAAATTCCCAGTTTATTCCCAGTTTATTCCCAAAAATTCCCCTTAATTCCTATGGAAAGTTTCCAACTTTGAAAATTCCTGGAATTTGGGTAAAGAGTACATCTCAGCAGTGTATTTCTATCAACAATCTCCATTTGCATGAACAATGTGTGGGTCTACTCTGTATGCAGAAGCTCCATGTAAAGTTAAAAAAAGAAATGCTGACTTGGCATTCCCCATCGTGTCAAAAGTCAGTGTCACTTCCTCTCACGATGAGGGGCGACACACGTCAAGATGTCACAAAGGCTGGTTTTGAATTGACTAAGTTCCTGCACGTTATCCTTACATAGAACTGAACACTTCTGTTTGTTTCTCTCTTTTCTCACTCTCACTTCATCCCATCTCCCCCTCTCTTTATGTCTGTCAGTCTCAGTCTGCTCTTGCAAGACACAAATTTATTTCCATCATCAGCAACTGTCTCGTCCCCTCAACATCCAGACATTTTCTTCAGCACCTGTCAGCTCTCCACCACGATGTTGTGTGAGTGAGTGGGTGGGTGGCCACAGGTAGAAGTAATGGAATGTAAATGTGCTGAGCTGTTGCAGCAAAGCAGACTGTGCATGTCTATGTGTGCACGCCAGTCTGTAGTTAATCCACTGCAGGGTTTACTGGGCTCCTGCCACAGCAGTAGGAACATTTCTCTTGGGTTTTCCAGCCTGTTATTGCCCTGGGCAGCGTCCACTGTCTGGAAGGCACGAGGGCGGGCGACGACACTGGCACCCACACACCGAAAGCCCGGTTTAATACCATCAGAGGCGGTTGGCCAGGCATGGGCACCATGCCGTGACATCTTAGGCAAGGACTCAAACAACCCTGGAGCAAATTACCCCTTAGGCTCGCCCGCTCCTCTGCTTTTTTTTTTTTTTTTCATTTTCTTTTCTTTATTTCTCTCTTATTACCAGTTTCATTCCTCAGTAGCCTCACTGTCTGCTGCTGCTGTAACCCATGAATCATATGAGTCACTCTGTTTCTCTCTCCGTGGATATTGCCTCTCATCCTCTGTAAACTCGATTCTTCCTTTTCATTCCTTACATTTTCTCATCATCTTAAAGTTACCTGCATCTCTACTTGTGTCCCCTTGTTGCCCAATTTTTTTGGTCCCAGTTCACCATCCCATCTCCCCTTCCTCTCCTCCCTATTCAAATGTTATCTCCTACCCCATTTTTCTCTTCTCTCTTTCTCTCTCTCTCCCCTGTGGATTGGTGGCCCTTTGTTATCCACGCTCCTCTGTCCCAGAGGGGAACCATCAGACTATCCAGACAGACTGACAGACATAATATGGCTCGGAGGTTGTCATCTAGCAACAGTGAGATGAATCTTGATTCAGGACCCCAGCTTGGCATGTGCATGTATCCATGCTTGTGCAGACATGTACCCGCAATGAAATTTCAACTGGCTGCACACACATGCAAACAAAGCCTGCCCGCATACTCGTTTCTTCTAAATACCTGATGTGAATTTCGGCATTACATGCTCAAGCACCCATATACAAATACAAGGAGAGCGAGTGGCACTCGTGCTGTTTGAGAGGGCTCAGCTTTAATCAAGTCAGTGGCTGAGGGCGTCTGCAAGCATCTGCAGAGTCACAGCTGCTGCAGCAGCATCCACAAATGACAGTGAAACCGCATTTCATTTCAACAGTCAAACAAAACTCCATCCTCCTGCGAGTCCCAGAGTTCAGATAACAAGAATGCCAATCTGTGGATGGCCAAGCAGAACTGCTGTCCACACTGAAGTGCCAGTAACTACGTTGTAAGGGGTTTAATTACTGACAAAACACAACAATGTTGTGTGTGTGTGTGTGTGTGTGTGTGTGTGTGTTTGGTGTCTGGGATATCAATCAGTGTGTTGTTTGGATAAAAGATGAGGACAAGCGGAGGAAGAGGAGAGATATTGGTTGATGGAGGGAGGAATGACAAAATGAGAGCAAGGAGAGGCAGTCATTATCAGACTTTACAATGTGTATGCTGTATGAGTGTATGAGTGTGTGGGTGGATCAGAAGTTATATTACACTGAATGAGTTGCTGTAAGATGAGCCTATTTACCAGTTCCCAGCTAAAGAAAGCTTCATCGTATAGAAGTTTTTTTGCATTCAAATCAGGTAGAAAGATTTATTCAGCAAACAACATTACCGCATTACAGTTAATAAAAAACTAAAACTTAAATCCTGTTTTATGATTTTAAATATATGCGGACAGCCTCCTGAAAATAAAGCACTTTTATATTGATCCTAAAAATCTGACTTTCTGTTGGCGCCAGTTTTTTTTCATCCAAAGTGGTGCGTTAGGCTTGGAAGAAAGTGCAGGCAGTGTGGAGGAATATATTTACATGTAAATGGTTGTGTGTTGTGTTTAATCCTCCAAAGGACTATTCCAATTTAATTCCAGAGGGGCACCCCATGGGGAGACGGACCATTATACTCTACCACAGTTAGCTGTGCCTTCTGCCTTCTGCCTCTTCAATAAAAATGGAATTACAGTTGGTTTAAATGACCTGCCTCAGCGCACACCAACTGCACTTCAAAGTGGAAATTTGTGGCTGTTTGTAATCTTGACGTGACGAGGGTATAGATTTCACACAGTTATTAAAGCAGATAAGGGTGAAAAGCTCTGACATTGCTGTTTCCAAGGGATCAGTTGATTGGATTACGTGGGTCAGCGTATTAATATGCATCATATTAGGTTTGATGGAGCTGTCAAGATTTATTTTACCTCTTGAGTCATTCTCTACATGCAGACAATGTTTGGTTGTCATGTTTGGACCATGTTTGTCTACCTCATACAATCTCAGAGCAACCCGTACTTTAAACGACTGCGAGTCTACAGCAATGTTAGGTCTGTGAGGCAGTACTTGATGATGCTTTATGCTCACAATGGCAATGCTACCATCTTATTTTGGAGTGATAGCATGCTAACTGTTGCTAACTAGCACTAAACACAGAGTACAGCTAAGGCTTATTGGGGATGTCTTTACATGTATTTGGTTATAAACCTGGACAAACTGGGACTTCCATGTGATAATGGTGTTAGAGGAAGGGTAAGAACCAGCAATGGCTGTACCAAATTTCATGCAGTAGTTGTCGAGATGTTTCAATAACACAGCAACAAAAATGTCAACCTCATGGTGACACTAATGGAAAAGGCAGTGGATGTTTGCAATAGTCAGTGTTAGCAATCATGCGCAAATTTGTACAGATATTTTGTTCTGAACCAAAAATGTCAACCTGCCCATTGGTGCTAGAGGAAACTTCAGGATTTCAACAAAGTCATTAGTATCTGAATACCTGTATACTGATACCTGAATATCTGTAGCGAATTTCATACCAATCAGTCCGATAGTTGTTGAGATATTTTAGTATGGACCAATTGACCGCCAAACCAATCTTGCCATCCCCAGAGCCATGCAGCCAGCCGTCTGTCGTGAAGGGCAGGCACTTATATATACATATAGGTAATAGGTAATAATGTTGTTTGAATATAGCAATCATATATTATATGTGTGCTTAGCTGCAGCACGGTCTGCTTCACAGCTGTCTGACTTTTGGTTGCCAGCTGCATTTTTTCAGCTCCCTATAGCAAAAACAAGCAGCAGGCAGCAGTGTCCTACCATACTGCCAAGGTTAAACACAGGTGCACACTGTAACATCTCACAATCTCACTGTGCCTGTTTTTTTCTTATCTCTCTTCTGTTACATCAAGTTAAAACGTTTTTTGTTTTTTTGTTTTTTTTTTTTTTTGGCAGAACAAAATCTAATTATTGTCAGAGAACAAGTAGATGACGTGTCAGATCTGAGAAGAGAAATGTGAAAATTTAGTTAGACATATAGCAAACCTGAAGAAGAATCAGGCTGCACTGGTTCACATTTCAGTAAGCCTTTCTATCTCTTTTTATCTTTGATTTAAGGAAAGGTAATTTGTGTGCTGAGTTCTTTCTTTAGATGACTTAATATTTACCAAATTAATTGAACATGGCCTTTCCTTGCTGGGAAATCAGGCGGTGTTTGGACAATTTGGAGATATACCGGTAGTTTCCGTTTAGAGCCAGACAACCGTCGGGTTTCTTTATCTTGTGGGTAAATGCTTTCCACCCAATGGTGCAGTCTGTCTCTCTGTTTCTCTTTAACTCTCTTTCTGCCTACCTATTCTTATTTCCCCTGTGCACACTCTTTCATTTATCTTGTCACTCCCTCTCTCGGTCACCGTTGTCCATCTTTTTGCCTTCGTTTTTTGGAATTCCCTCTCCTGCCCTTTTCTTATCTGTCTCAATCACTGCGCCTCCTGCACCTATTCTTCATCCTCATAACCTCCCTCCCTCTCTCCAACTGGCCTCATGCTAATGTGTTTGTAGACAGCACACAGTGACAGAGAGAGAGGCCATTAGAGAGTGGACTGACTGCCAATGGTAGCATCATGTACAGGACATCCAGGACGGTGCAAGTGCTGGTTTTAGCTTTCGTCAGCAGTGTGTCTTTGTGCATTGGCATTTATTATGTGTGTGGATAGAGAGGTGTTTGTGTGCCTATATATTTGCTTCTGTATCTTTTTTAATGCTATGCATGACATTATGTACGTGTATGTGGATGAATGATGTGTGTGTGTGTGGGTGCAAGCATTAATAATGCAGGGCTGTTGATCACACTGAATGATTGATGACAGCGAGGTCATGGATAGAGCTCACGCAGGCTCACACAGAGGAAAGAATAAAAATCCGCCCTGGCAGCATCACGCTACATCAATGTGCCCAAGCTGTGTGTACAACCAGCACTGTGTCTCTTCAGCAGAGAGCCATTTATTTATTTATTTACTGTTGTTTGTCGCGTCTTTATCATGTGGTAAGATGTTAGTCAAATCCACGCTACATCCGCTACAGTGTGAAAAATGTGTAACTAAAAGCACAAATCTTGACTTGACATTTTTCATGCATTTTTTTATGTGTTGAACTTGTTTGAACCTTTTTGTGTTTGTCCTGAAAGAGCTGAGATCTTGTTTCATTTCTGCGCACATTCACGTCAAGTGACAAACATAAATCTGGCTTTAGGCTTTAATCAATACATGTGATGGGACATGATGCCTCACTGATTTCTCCTGAGAATATATTTCCTCCTACACCCAGTTCAAAGAGGTCAGGGCACGGAGATAGGAAGTGACTGACTTGCTCAGTGAAACACTGTGTGGTGAAATGAGATTTGCACCATCAGTTTATTTCCTTTTATCTCTGATTCATGTGATCACAGATGAGTAGCATCCAGCATAGTAAATAACTTTGATATTGATGTCATCGTGCTAAATGTGTGACATCCTTCCCCTGAACTCCTTGTTTGTAGGACACAGCACCATGTGGTTGAAACTGCTAGTTCTCAGATTTTAATAATAGCAGCTGCGAGCTGTAGGTGTCTGTCTGACTGTGAGACACACAGACAGTTCATATTGTCATACCGGATGTTCACGTATACACGTAAACGCTTCCCTTATTCAGCATCAGCAGCCAGCGTTCTGCAGAACGCCGCACTACAGACGTGACAACAGCATGCAAGTTCGAGCCTGCTCCCACTGCTCTCTCACCTCCTCCCCTTCCTTCTTCGGTGCAGAGAGCAGTGGGAGCGCTTGGCCGGGATAAGATGTGAAGTGATGGCTGACTCTTGCTGTGGAGGAGAGGTTCCTATGAGGATGACACTGCTTAGAGGAGGAGAAAGGCCTCCCTATCCCCCATCACCACAATATGTTATTCTACAATAGTTTCCTGTTGGGTAATGGCCTGATTTGTGGTTGTAGTTGTGGCTTTGTTATTTACCACAGTGTTGATAGCTTTGTTGTGTGGATAATGCATGGGTTGGGAACACAAAAGCTTTTATTTACTTCCATCCATATTCATGAAGTTCAAACAGTATTACTCTACCTACAGAGCAACCAGTGTTATCAAAGAATAAAGGTGTCTTGTCATGTTTGAATGAGTTGATCAGTGTAGCCTTGTAAACTTTGTTAAAACCTCTTTTATTTAAATGATTATGTACAATATCTTTTTTAAGAAAACATCCGGAATCATTCTGCTGAGGTGTTTATATCTCTATAACCAGAACCAAGTGCTAAATTTGATATCTTCTATTAACATTAACTCCTCATGCTCCCTCTCCAGGTGTTCAACACCTACTCCAACGAGGACTACGACCGCCGCAATGAAGAGGTGGATCCTGTGGCCTCCTCCGCAGAGTATGAGCTGGAGAAGAGGGTGGAGAAACTGGAACTGTTCCCCGTGGAGCTGGAGAAAGGTGGGAAACAAAATTTAAGGATTTAAGGAGCCATAAGGAGGAGGTGGATCCTGTCAGTTATATATGATACCCAGGAGACAGAATCACCCACATATGAGATGTCACAATTTTTTTTTTTTAATGAAAGGTGTGATATTTCTGTTTTTCTTCTTTCTATTCAGGGTCTTCATTTTGTTATTTCAGTATTTCTTTATCCCCGTTCCCCTATTAGGACCTAAGGTTTTCAATTTCTTGCCCAACCATCAATGATAAGGCTTAAAAAGCATATTTTAATGCTTTGAGCACCTTATTTCAATGCAGCAGTTCACTACAAATCTGCTTAGATCAGATTAAAAGACATTGTAGTGCACGGTTTTCCTAATTCCCCAGCATGAGCTCCAAAGAGGTGATATTTCATCTTCTTCACTTGTCTTTTCCTGTTCAGGCTTTCCTGTGTTGAAATCCACTATTGCCAAGGACCTAAAATAGAATGACCTCACATCGTAGGGTTTCACCATCCACTCCCTGTTATGTAACCCCGTCCAGTTGTGAATAATTAATGCAGGATGGAGATGGACGGTCGCTACACTGAAAGGGAATTTCCTATCTAGCACATTTCCTTGTTTACGTGGAGGCCACCTTGCCTGCATTAAATATCTCTCCTCTCCTTCATTAATAAATCAGTTGTTCTTCTGTTTGAGTGTATTCATCCATTCATTTTTCCATGTATCCCTCAGCCCATCTGACAGTTTAGTAGGAGCCATTTTGGTTTCCAAGCCTAATGGAAGGTTAGGAAATGAAGGCAAGCACACACCTTATCTACGTGGTCTCTATGTTTCCAGATGACGACGGCCTGGGGATCAGTATCATTGGGATGGGTGTGGGCGCAGACGCAGGACTGGAGAAACTAGGCATCTTTGTCAAGACTGTAATCGAGGGCGGAGCTGCCGAGAGAGACGGCAGGTGAGAGCTGCTTTCCTATTGGATATCCTACATATGACTCAGCGATTAGAGTCTGGAGACACATTAAAGCAGATGAGAGCGCTTGAAAGCTCAGCATGTGCAGCACCAAAGACGCACTTATTACTTATTGTACAAAAACACAGACAGCAATTAATCAGCTATTTTGTTTCTGTTTACCCACCTCCACCTTCACTCCCTGTTACGCACACACACACACACACACACACACACACACACACACACAAACACACATACACACAGAGTCACACTCTGTCCCTGTCAGATTTAGCAGCAGGGGTTCGGATTAGATCCACTGGGAGAGGCGCAGTCTGGGACATGAAGTCTCGGTCAGGGCTATACAGTCTGTGGGTGTGTGTGTGTGTGTGTGAGAGAGAGAGACAGAGACGACGCACTAGAGTGTATTATGTCTCTTGTATTTTGTCTCAGTTTGCAAAAGTTAGTCTGTAGAAAATGAGAGACTTTTTTATAGTCTTCCAGATTCACAGTGTGTCTCTACCTTTGTCCCTGGATGATGTGTGTGTGCAGTGTGTGTTGCTGCAAGGGAGAAACTGTGTTTGCGTTGTGTGACGTTGTGCATTATAAAGTCTGAACAGTGCAGAGTAAGCACTCAGCTAGGGGTAGAGGAGGAGATGACAGCTTCCCAGCAGGCGAACTGTGGTTTCTCTGCCTCCAAACCACCAGCTTTTACCTATTAGTGCATCTGTGTGGTTCAGGTTCCCCATAAACAGATTAAAAACCAGATAGGCACTTCCATTCCACGCCGTATGAGAGCAGTAAGTACTGTAAGCTCCTCACACACACTGTGTGCACTGGGGTTGTTTGTGGTAGCTGTGTTTCCTTTGGGTATTAATTTTTTTCTTTCATGTAGCAGCCAGGGCTGGCATGAGATTGAGATTAGTTAGAAACAGAGAAACAGGGGAGGGGAGTCGCCATTAAGAAAAGAGACAAAAGTTGATCCTGTTCTAAGATGACAGTCGCATTGACTCCAAAAAGTCTAATTTTTGAGCGGGAGAAAGAAGTATGAAAGGTTGAAACGATCAGAGGAAGGCTGTGTTAAAGCCCAAGCTCATTTCTGAGCTTGTAGAGTTGAGCCTTTTTCTCTTTTAGTTTTAAAAGTTTTAAATGTTACTTGTTTTCACTTCTCCACAATCTTTGAAGTAGGTGCTGTTTTGTTGATAATTAATGAATGCGTGACACCTAACCATGTAGATTTGGTGCCTAAACTTAACCAACCATCTCAACTATGTCTAAAAATCGAAAAATAGCACTGACCTTTAGGCTTTGATTCATATTGTTAGAATAAACCTTTGCATAAGAACATAATCTGTTCTTTAACCTAATCACCCAGCAATACTACAAGTTAAAAACAGTTATGGACTAAAGTGTATTCACAACATTAACAACTTTCCAAAGTGTGTGAAATACTGCATTTCGGTAGGGCGGGGTGACTGCACAGCCTTGTTGTTGCCCTGGTGTTTCTCTCAGTGATTTTCACTTTTCAAACTTACTATGAAAACACTCCATTTACAGTTCAGTCAGTTTCAACTTTGATCCCATTTGCTGCTGACAGAGCAGAGGAGAAATACTTCTCCTTAACATCCTTTGAACTGTTTTAGCATATTTCAGTTCAATGCTGAACAACATTATATTGCATGATTAGTGCCTCTGCCACTGTAGATGATAGAAACAGAATTATCCTTTTTATGTGAACCTGTCTGTGACTGCATGATGGATTTCACAATAAACCACCTTCACATTGTGAGATAAATTCACTGAAGACTTGAGATATCAATAACAGATACTGGATAACTTGTGCACATTCATTCAACCTCTAAGCACTCACACACAAACACACACACACACACAGACACACACACACACACACTCCGGGGAGAGGGGAAAAGTCACTATGCAGAGTATAATTTTCTTCCACCGGGCTTTCACTCTCTTGCTGAGTCGGATGTAATGGTCTGACGCACACACTCACAGGCAGACAGATAGATGGCCTTGGCTGTTGCTCACTGTATTGTCTGGTGCAGATGACCCTAGGTTTGTGCGTGTGTGTGTGTATGTACTGAGGTGAGATGATGGTGTTTTGGTTTATTTGTATTAATCTCCCTTTGTTGTCAGTTTTTCTTTCCCGCTGCCTTTGCTCAGCAGCTGTATGTCAACCAGCCTTCGGTCACACAAAGCCAAATTGAGATGTTAGATGCCGCGAAGGTCAGAAAGGCATCTGAGCTGCTGAGTGACAGACAAGCAGCTTGCTCTCTGTTCACCTCTCAGACTCTGTACTTCCATGTGACAGCTCTGGTTGATGTGTTGGTTGTCACGGTCATATTAAATCCTGCATTGCAGCTGCTTTATGTTGTGACAGGCTGAGACTGGAGCTGAAAGGACATTGGATACTGCAGTTGCAGATGCAGCCTTCAGAGATCATTGCTTCATTTTAATCTTGACTTTGTGTTCAAAACTTTAAATGCAGTCTGCAGTGGTCTTTCAGTGGTGTTGAGTTGAGGATTGTACGTGTCTCTCAGGATATCTCAGCCTCTCCTGCACTGACTTTGGCCAAGTTTATGGAAGTCTAATTCTTAACCACCTGGGTGCTCTTTTAATAATAAATGTACCTAAAAAAGCTTGATGTTTTAATTATATTTTACACTTTACACTTCAGTTGAAGTTCCATCATGCAAATCAAGAAAAATTGGGTTAACAGGCTTGCAGCATTCATAAACATTTGCATCAAATACTGGCGAGTCAGCTTCCAGTTTGAATGTATTCCATTATATTTAGAAATTATGCTTAAGGCAGACATAGTTTGTCTAAAGGTTCAGGATAAATGGAAGCTGTAGTGGTGCATGTTAAGTAGAACTGGACAAAACTCTTATGAAACAGTGACTCATTATCCACTCAATTCTCCTGAGGGCCATTGCTCTCCAATCTCCAGAGTAGTTGGGCTGGTTTGGAGCTTTTTGTATCATAAAAATGTGATAATTGGACAAGATTAAAGTGTAATTGAATTTTCTGTGTTCATAGATATTGAGGTCCCACATTTCTGCAGGCTCGTTGCACATTGCTATTACTTGGACACTTGGATCGAGTAGAAGCAGGAGCTTTGCAGCAGAGTTCAAAGTTGTTTGTTGTAAAGAAAATGATGCCTTCAAGCCGTGAGGTGTTAGAACAATATGCTGTTTTGATGAAAACTAATAAGACCTAGTTTTTGTTTTATTCATATGTCAAAGAAAATATTAAAAACACAGAATCCTTTCTAGTCTGGTTTTTATGCAGATTTTCAAGCAGATTTAAATTAAATATGTAGCAATGGTGTCTCTTTTAAGTAATTTGTTCACAATTCCGCTGTCATGAATAGTGGATCATCAGTGTTCAGAGTTTCAGTTCAGGTCAGAAGTTTAGCTGACCTCTCATCGTGTCCTGGGCAGATTGGAAATGCCGGCTGTGTTGTGGCCCTGGGAATGGCTCTCTGGCCTCCGTGTCCTCGTTAGCCCTCCCAGTTTGTTTTGAGCCTCATCTCTTCTGTCTCATTGTAAGGCAATAGTCTGGGGTTATTGCAGTGGAAATTTGTGACCTCAAGAAAGTCTGGTACTGTTTGGAAAATAATGTGAATATGCATGAAAGGTTAGTTTGTTTGTCCCTAGCTTTGCTGCACAAGTCTTAAAACTGAAGCAAAGACAGTAATACGTGCACAAAGGGCTGCTGGACAAAGTGATAAATGATGCTTTTACTTGTTTGTGCATCAGGATCAAGGTGAATGACCAGATCGTGGAGGTGGATGGGACCAGTCTGGTGGGCGTCACCCAGAGCTTTGCTGCCTCTGTCCTCAGGAACACATCAGGAGTGGTCAGGTAAGAGAAAGTTTGAATCTCCTTTACTATTAAAAGAATAAAATTGAATTCAAGAATATAATGAGAACAGAGTGAATTACATGGACGCAAGTAAAAAATATGGTACTCCCACCATCAGACGAAGCTTAAACATCGAATAAGAAGTTAAGATTTGGTGCTTGATTAAATGTAGCTTCTTACATTGCATACATTAGATTTGCATGTTTTTCGCCCACTGATGAAGATTACCCAAAGATTATAGAAACCAAAGTGTGTCAAGCTTCTATCAGGCCCAAGAACCAGACTACCACAGTACAGTATCAGACATAAGTACTAACAAACTGAAGCCTCTAAAAATGTCCTTTTAAATTCAGCCATGATCAGTGACGTCTGCGCAGAAGAAAACGAGGGCAGTCTTCACGTCTCACTACCACTGCATGCTATAACTCTGAATGCTGTTCGTCCTGCTGTCATGGTGTAAAAAAAAAACAAAACACAGGCACTTAAGCAGCCATGCTCGAAGAGATTTTGTTTGGCCTGTGTCATTACCATATCTGAGATGGGTGACGACGGTGGAACACAATACTGTATGTGACAAAAGTCTTGTGTTTTTGACAGTCAAGCAGTTTTTGGCAGGGGTCTGCACAGAGTGTGGAGCTGGCAGCACACACACACACACACACACACACAGCATGGCAGGAAGGCTTTGATTTGGAAACCTAGTGCTATCCTTGGCACTGCTGTGAGCCTGTCATCTATGATTTCTGTTTTTTCTTGCTCGTGTCTTTCCATTTTCTTGATATGGTTTACTGTAGTGTTTCTCTCTTCTATTGTGCACTGACAGTCCTAGTACTCACTTTTTTCGTCTTCCTCCATCTCATGTGCTGCTTTCACGCCTCTTTACATCCTTGTATTCTTCGATTTATGCTTCTATTTGTCTTAATTTATTGTTCCTTCCAATCCAGAGACACACCACACACAGTGAGACAGCTGTTATAATGCTGTTAAATAATCCAAGGCCTCAGTGTGGTTTTCAACCTCCATCCTATTCTGGTCGACTCATTCTCTGTGGGACTCAGTCGTGGAAAGATAAATGTGTGTGTGAGATGAGTATAGTGCCTGGCGAAAAGCTGGTGGCTGAACTAAGACATGTACAACAGTATCAGAACAGACTGCTGTTTGCTGAACTAATATTGACAATGGGGGTTTTCCACATACCAGGATGTGGCACTTACAGGTGAGGCAGCCTTGAAAAGGCTCCATCTATCACCTGTACATCTATGTAGCAAACATAAAAAGATTAGCATAAGCAGTGCAGGAAACTTAATAGTCTAAACTGTCTAATAAAGATCTAAAATTACACCGAAATACATATCAGGTATGATTATGATATGATATAGAGTACTGTGACAATCTTATAGCAAGTTGTAATAGAATCACCAGACCTATTTTCACTCTGCTCTCCCTCTGCTCTCTCACTATTTTCAGTCTTCCTCCATCATGTCTCACCCACACACTCCTCCTCCTCGGTAAATCCTTTCCTCTCTCCGTCTGATCACCAGAGATTTTATGGCCAACTGTCCTAGATTTGCCATTTTAGCTATATTTAACCCTGACTTCCAGCAGCATATCATCCAGGTTTTAGGCAGAAGCATCTCTGTCCCCCTGACAGTATAAAACACAGTGTAGTAAAGGCTATAACAAATACAATGCATAACCTTGTCTCACTTTTGGAAGATGGTTGTTGAATTTATCCCAACATGATTTGATGCACCTTTATTGGCTATAAAGGTCCTAATCATGTGAGTTGCACTCCATTTCTTGTCCACTTTTAAATGATAAGGTTGGTGATATTCTATATATGTTTTATTGTCAATAAATCCCATGAAAAGGACAAAAACAACAAAGAATTGATCTTTTTGACGAAGAATCAAAATTTACTGTAGCTTGTTGCTCTGTGCCATAGGTCTCCTTCCTTCCCTCTCACTGTTGTTCCAAAAACTATTAAAACACACTGAAATGTTCCTTTATTATGAAGGGCGCTGTAGTTTATTTAGAGTCATCCGCATGTGGCATCATGCTCCTGTAAATACTCATTAGGGCACATAATGTGTATTAGTCCGCAGCTGAAATAGTCCCCAGCAACTCTTCCTTGCGTTTCATTAAATTAAAAGATGGTTTGTTACACAGAACAATCTGGAAAGTCATCGCCGTCAGTCTGTGCTGACATCCTCAAACTCTTGTCAACCTCCTAATGGAGGAGACAAGTGAGTGTCCTGGCACACTTCTCCCAGCATCGCTTTGAGCTTTCTTTTTCACTCGTCATGCAAAAATTTGAAATGTTGTCCCTTCAAGGTCCTATACAATACTGTCTGTTTAACTTTAAGAGCCATGTCAGTCTAAATTGGAGTAAATTAGATCAGAAGTGAAGGTTTCTGAGGCAGCGCTGTGTGTGGTAGCCCCAGAACAGTAGGAGACAGTCTCCCCATGCGTGCGGAGAAAGGTTGTTTCCAGGTCAGCTGCTCCTCAGACCTCCCTGTTTTCCAAAGGCTTCTTACAGTACAGTACTTAGCTTAGCCGGAGCCTTCTCTCTTTTTTCTTTTTTTTAACTTTCTATCTCTGTTGTGCCCTTCAGTTGTTCCTTCACATGTAGATCAAATACGCCTCTCTGCTGGAGCGTAAGGCCTTTTCCACATCGCCTTTAGAAATATATGAAAGAGCTCTCTGGAACTGAATTCACTTGATTAGACCCTCTCTCGAATCCACTCTCTCTCTCTCTTTCTCTGTTTCTGTCTGTCTCCCTGTCTCACTCTTAACACACTTACTTGCACACATACAGTAGATGCGCACACACACACACGGTTATAGAGCCCCTGCTGGGTTGGAGATTTCCTGAAATAGGTCTGAAGTTCTCATACATCGTTGCTTCGTTTTGTCAATTATGTGAAGAATAAACTGGAGATGATGTTATACAAAGTAGCAGTACTATTATATATTATTGTTTGCAGTGAAGTTACCATGAAAGACCTCTTATGATTTATGATAATTTACATTATGTTCTTTTTCCATACCCAAACATAAAAACACAGCAGCACAAAGCAGGTTATATTTGGGAGCAAAATTATTTTTTATTTCCTTGTTCTCTTTCTCCCTTTGCCTACATTTAAATGTGAAATGTATTGTCAGTAGGTCCCATGTGTGACACTACAGCAGTCAGTAGTCAGAAGTTGTAGTCAGGCACAGCCTGTGGCTTTCTCCATTTAGCTCCATGCCAGGCTAATAACAGGCTGCCTGGTTGAGCTGACTGCCTTTTCACATTATTATGTGTATCCCGTCTCCCAGCCCGGCCCTGATACGTCAGCAGATATCGCTGTCATTGCTGTGTGGCTGTGGGCCCTGGCTGCTGTGGTCATTTCACTGCACAAGTACACACATGTTACTAAAGGGAAAGGCAAGAAACTGGAGCTTTATAATGCTTTAAAAAAAAAAAAACACATAACTGTCACGTCAGGTTTGATGTCCAATGTAACGATATGTCACAGTGGAAAATCAGTGAAAAAATATTATGTTTGTGTCACATTTTGTACTTCTATAATGTAACATTTATTTAAAGGTTGTGTGTCTTGCCATAAATAAATCAGGCTTGGATAAATGTTGATGATTTTAATAGAATGTATCAAAGGCTACATTTTCCATAAACCCTTTCACTTCCTACTATAACTCTTTGCTGCCAAAGCAGATTTTATGAAAGAAGTCCAAACTGATGACACACAGTGTGAAATGCAGTTCAGATGCTTGTAATGATGATTTTAACAGCTATATTCACAACATAATTAATTATTCGCCGTGCATGTATTGGTAGGACTGATAACAGGGTGTGTCGTTGCAGGTTTGTGATTGGCCGAGAGCGTCCGGGCCAGCAGAGCGAGGTGGCCACGCTCATCCAGCAAACCCTGGAGCAAGAGAGGAGACAGAGAGAGCTGCTGGAGCAGCAGTACGCCCAGTATGACGCTGATGATGATGAGGTAATGACCAGACACGACCCTGACCACCATACAGTGAAAGTATTATGATGCCAGCGTCTTGATAAGAAAAGCATCACCTTATATTGATAAATCTCATTCACATCTGCATTTATTTGATCTGCTATCACTGCACACACTTCATACACATGACACTGTATCAGAGAAATGAGGCTTCTAGCTGTCAAATAATTGTAAATCAGCTCCCTTTTCATGACAGTTGACTTGAAGTTTTAGCTTATTAACTCCATAAAACTGACTGACAGTTGGCTTTGATGCTGGCACACAAAACACACTCACTCACTCACAGACACACACACACACACACAGTAAGAGGATGCCATGTGAGCCTCAGTCCTAGAAAGCATCACTCAGCGTTTCCCCCACTGATTCTGCTGCTTACTCACAGCACATTTAATCCACCAGACACTGAGCTCATGGCCCTGCAACTCATGCTATTCGTGCGTGCGTGTGTGTGACCTGGAGACACACTTGCATATATATATACACATAAAATCACCCACTGCAGTAATGTAAATCAATACAAACTGTAATCTCACTTGCACACACAGGACCAGATGCACTCATGCAGAGATTTTACATGCCAATACACACATACACACACACACACACACACACACACACACACTCACACACTCAGGCATCTCGTCCTCATCAGTTTTTTATTTTCTGGTGGATGGTGGATTGAGAGCCCTTCATGCATAAGAAACTCCTCACCGGGGCATAGAAGCTGATCTCAGCACTCCCGTAATCACAGCCCCACACACATGTAACACTGTCAGCTCTTATTAAAGTTCCTGTAGTGAGCTGAAACTCAATTTCAGGCGAGAAACCTCCCTCCTTCTGCTTTCTTCCCGCTGTCTGTCATCATTTCATATTTTATATAATGAAAGTCTAAATAAAATTAGGGAAACAACTTGAGATCTTTTATATTGAATGAACACACTGTGCAATGGATCCAACACACACATAAACATAAGAAGAGTGATCGTGTTCAAATTGTTAATCCATACATAGATCACAAACCGCTGTAAAAACACACTTGAAATCTGCCACATTTGAGCACCAAACCATCCATAACTACCTACGTAACTGCCGATAGGGTAAACAGTTACAAAACCATTACAGAGATCTATGGGGCAATAAAAGGAGCTCATCAATATTAATATCTCTATAAATATTAGAATGACTTCTCACTGGGTGGGTGGGGAGGGAGGTTATTTCTCACTCTGAGTGCTGCCAGGGTACACGTGACAGACAGCTCTTTATCGGAGCTGGGGCTCCTGTCCCAAGAGGAAGGGACGCTCCATTAGTTAGCAATAGCCATCTCACGCGCACACACACACACACACACTTGTCCATTAGTACGTTTGATTATATGTAATCTAACACATGTGTGCCCATCTGTCAGTGGTTAAATGTGAACACGCACATGGGAAAAACATGCTGACACAAACATGCTACAAAATATGTCTAAGTCTAAATATATTGATTAGTTTTATGTGATTAAAGTAAATTAGCTTTTTAATTTGAGCAAATTGTGATGACAATCTTTTTTGTGATATTTTATAACATTAAATAAATGCGTAAAATAAGATTAATGAAAATAATCTGTAGTTGCAGCTTAGATTAAGATTCAGTTTAAATTTTGTAAATGAGAATATGCAGAATAGAAGATTTTTCAGTACCATACTGACACATGTATTCTCTTATGTCAGCGTCAACATGGAGACACGTGAACACACACACACATGCAATGTTTACATGATATGATATGGGATGGACGGTAGCGATGGGAAAGAGTCACGTTTCTCAAGACGGTTACATGATTGCAGAATTGGTTGTGTGAAAATACAGTGTAATGACATTTTAGCATAACATCCATAAAATTTGGGTTTAATTAACTTAAACAACACATTTGGGCGATGTGAGGCACTCATTTTATTAGCTTATTCAGGCTTTAAGCAACATGTCCTCGGGGCTTTCAGAAGAAGTTTTTTTAGGCGTAGTAATGATTTGGATGTTGACGTAACGGTATACACAATCTGCTAATTATAAAAACTCCCATGTGACATGAATGCTACAACATTCAATGAGTTTATTGACTTTAATTTAAAAATACAACAACGAGTATTCAAATAAAAACATATTGCACATATAATAATGACTACACATGCACACACACTAAGTCAAAGCTGCACACAGCGGTCAGTCTCTTCCTCTACTGAGTAACAGTCATTTTGCCAACATCACACTCGACAACAAGATTTCTCCTCAAATCGTCCCCTCCTCTCCTTCATGCATGTGGTCGAAGGTGATGTTTTTATCATATGCAAATTGGTGTTTGACTGCCCTCCCATGTGTTCAGTGGTTAACTCCACCTTCAGCAAATGGGGCCGTAATTTAGGATGCTGGTAGCATGGCAACAAGCAAGCCTATTATGGAAATGTAACTCTGTGTCGGTCATGCATGCAAACAAATCAGGCCTGAGTGCCGTTATCTGGGAGGGAGATAGATGAAGGGAAGTGCAGGGAAATAGATGAAGAGAAGATATAGGCCAAGATGATGAGAGAGGAGATGAGACTCTGTGTGTGTGTGCATGTGTGTGCATGTGTACTACATGTGTATGACAGATCAGGACTGAAAGACAAGTAGAGAAAGATAGACTTTAGATAGACCAATCATGATAGACAGAAAGACAAAGTCAAGTCATTGCACTAGTGACAAAAACCATATAATTTTGAATATTTTGAATTAGCATTGAATAAATATTGACTTAAATATGAATATTTACATGTAGATGGTAACATTTATGGATGGAAAACAATCAAGTTGGACCAGCTGTCAGAAAGAGAGAACAATAGAGAGGACAGGGTAGTTGTGTGATGTTTTCAGAGTAGCTCCACTGGAAATATCCGGTTCTGTTGGTCATCAGCCAAAGAGTGAATCAGCCGATCCATTTAGAGCTGGTGCCTAATGGCCAATGCCAACATTCATTATACAGTATTTTGAGAATCAGAAAAGAAAAAAAATGCCTGGAATACATGCAGCATAAAGGATTGTATTAATGTCAAGTGACAAAGTGTTCATCTCAATCCTGTTAAACGTTTTAAAGCTGTAATAATGACTTGTTTCTGGTGACTTTTATTAGTCAGAGACTGCTAATATCTAGAATTAGCTCCATTAGACACAATTCAAGGCTCAAAGCTTGCTAGATTTGACCTGTAACCTCCTTACACTTGAGGCAAGATGGTGACTAATGTTTAAAAATAATAAAAAGTGACTTTTTCTCTAGAAATGACACTCATGGCTGACCAGGCTGTCAAAGCAATTTATTTTTTACAAAGTTTTAGCCAACTAAGTGGGTTAACCTAAATCTTATATAACTGGTGGCATTAAAATAGCATTACTTATGCAAAGGAGAATATGAAAAAAAGAAAGGATGGCATGAGGAAAATGGATAGGAGTATGTGACGGTGCTTGACACGCAATGTGCAGCAGGCGGTGCAGCCGGAGAGATAGGAGATATACAGATGAGAGAAGATAGATGACAAACGGATGTTGTAGTTGGACGGCTGAAAGCAGGCTATCATTTCTGGTTGGCAACCAACAATTTTGCCGGCTCAAATGACAGCTGCTGTTTATCAGCTGTTAATTAATGCAGTTAATTAAGCTAACATTAGCTCACTTAATTGGTTATCTTTCGCTTCCAAGTGATGCTGTGATATGCAGTTGATGCTATATGCATAATATTGTGATGAAAGATGGAGGGGAAAGCTATCCCCAGTGTGTGCCTTACATGTATTTTCATTACATTTGAGTCACAGTAAACATCTGATAACCCAAAAAAAATACTGTACAATCTTTGAAAAACCTAGAAGGTTGTGTAATATTATAATTTCATTTTGTTTGTTTGTTTTCTGAAGTTATTTCCAGACTCTTATAACCATCTGGATGAGTAAATATTCCTTCTGCTGAAGTCACTCCACTTATTCCTAATCCAAACAAAGATGGTAGCCGGAAAAACATATCTCCATATTCAGTTTGTACAACATGAACCAAAAGAAGAAGAAAAAAAAGTATTACCAGTTATATTGGTATATAATGAAGTTTTTGCTTGTGCTTTATAAAAAGGATGGATTAGGGGAAAAAAATAGTTGAGGATGAAGGATGAAGGAGAAAGTAGACCTCACTCACATTTGTACAGAATGCTGTTTGTATGAAATGTGGACCGCATGACTGACTTTACATTTCCTCTTACAGCAGACAGGAGAGTACGCCACAGATGAGGAGGAGGCGGAGACAACAGTGGCAGGCGGGGAGAAGAGCATCGAGGTGTTTGACTTGCCGGAGACGGAGGACATCTTGTCTCCTTCAGAGTTAGACGCCAATAAACTCTACCAGAAGTTCAGAGAGGTAAACTCCATTCACTGTTGTTAAATTCTTCTCTTTAATATCCCCATGTGAACTGATGGGAGTTTGCTCTGTCAGTGTTTTGAAGAATAAATGTAAAGCAGTACACAATATACACCCACTAGAAAAACTAAAAAAGAGTAATTCAATCAAAACAACAAAAGAGACCAACATAATGGAGTCTAGCACCACTGCTTACATGATAGAGCTTTATTCTTTTTGTCACTATCTAAGATCTGCTAACGTTTCCTTTTTCCTGATCTGGATGATTAGAGGCATGAAGACAAACATCTGTGCTTATTCCATTTCTAATTATTGCCATGTTGAAACCAGATTGAAAGAAAGAGCTAAGACTTGAAACCTGTGTTTGAATCAACATGTATCCTGATCTTGGCACAGCCTCTAAGAATTGTTGAACTTCTGCTACCACCACTAACAATGAACTCACTTTAAAAACTACAGCTTTAAAATGGAAAATGAAATCACTGGCTGTTAACTCATTTATGCTTTTTAGGCTGCTGAGAAGCTGATAGTATCGATTGAACACTCCAGCTCTGTTTTTGGCACCATAACACTTGAGTCTTTTGTGGACTGCCACAATGACTGTATGACACATTTAATAAATGGCTTCAGCTGCACTGCAGGCACCGTTGGGGATATCGAGTGAAACCATAATGTAATCCCTGGTCACAGGATGTATACATTTGTTCCATTTTCTCTGGATCTTGACCTCTCTCTCACATAGTGTAGCTTTTACCTTTTTCATTTAACGGGCTCTCCGTTGCCACTTCTTCCTCATCTGTCTTTACTGCCTTTTACACACCCAGAGAAAGAAGAAGCCAGGCAGCTGGGAAATAAGCCTTTTAATAAAACGACAGGAAGAAGATGTGATAGTAAAAATGTTCTTGTAGTTTGACAGCGAACAAGTATCTCTTAAACCGTTTTATCTTCTTAATGGCCTTTTTAAAAATATTATTCCCCACCAGGCTGCTGTTCAAGTCCATTTACTTTTTTGATGATGTTTTGATTTTTTCTTTTTGGGCCAAGTGTAATTATGAAGGCTTTAGTCAACACAGTACACTTTTCTAGACACACACACTAAATGCACCCACCACACTTCCCATTAGAAACTGTTGAATGCCCCAGAAAACATTAATTTAGTGTGGTTTATATTTTGTGTGAAGAATTTAAAACTTTTGAAGTAATTTTATGAGCGAAACAGAACCTAAATTATTTTTTTTCTTTTTAAAGGTCCAGTGTGTAGAATTTGCTTGCATTTAGTGGTGTAATCGCTGCATTGCAATCCCCTCACATCACCCTCACCTTCTCAGTGTAAAAGAGAAACAACATTTTAGAGGCCCTGTCTAGAGTCAATATTTAGTTTAGTCTGTAGAAACACGGTGTTTCAATATGGCGGCCTCCATGAAAGGGGACCTGCTCCCACTGTAGATATAAAAGGATAATTTTTAAATAACAAAAATGAAAAGATTCTTATTTTCAGGTGATTATACATGCATGAAAACATAGTTATGAATATTAAATTCCATGTCTGCCTCATTCTGAAAATAAAGGCCCCAAATCTTACACACTGCACCTTTAAAGGATTTTTTGGGCTTTTTAAGCTTTATTGGACAGAGACAGCTAAAGAGTGACAGGAAAGTGGGGAGATAGAGAGGGGGGATTAACATGCAGCAAAGGGCCACAGGTCAGATTCGAATCCTAGGCTGCTGCGTAAGGACTGAACCTTCATGCATGGGGTGCACACTCTACCTACTGAGCTAACAGTCCTCCAGAACCTAAATTCTAATCAAGATTAGCGACATGACCAAATATGACCTGCTGAGCTATGAGGAAATGTGTTACAATGTTATTATAATGTATAATGTTGTAGCCAGAAGAAACATGGTGCTCAGTTTTAAGCATCATAAAGCTTCAGTGAAGTGTTAGACCAAGCAGATACATACTTTACTTTGCTATACTGCATAGTGATGAATATGATCTTATTCAAGTATTAATGGCATGCTCACATGCTCACATGCCCACTTTGACTGAAACTGTTTTTCTCACTCCTCCTGTTCACACTGTTTATTGAAGATGTCCTTGTATGCTGCATCTAATGAGAGTAACATAATAGTCCTTGTTATGTGCAACATTACTTCACAAAGTTTATGTGACTCAGCAGTCTGGAAAATACCCATTTCATTTAACTGACTCAAAGTTACAGTCTTGTTTTCTGGTTGTATAATTTTAATGATTATGAGTTTATCTTTGTTTCTAAAGCTTGGTAAAACAGTCAGGATGGTTTAATTTATTTAATTGTTTGGTGTTACTTGTAGTTTATGTTGCTCCTCTGGTTTCTGGTCTCTTTTTCTAAGACTGTCCTAACCCTCACCCCGAATTTTAGAAGATACCAACTTGAAACACTCTCACACTTATCATAAGTTTGTAATGTATTTTTGCACAGGTGAGGACTGGTTTTATCCCCTAACTCTTCCATTGGAGGGGATGGTAGGAAGGGGAGGAATGATAACAACAATGTTCATATAACATTATATTTCATATGCGCTATTGTTTTAGGACAGACTTGGAAAAACTGTGAACTTTTCCTTTAATCTGAAGAAAAGAAATATGGTCATTGTTACACTTGAAATTCTCCGACAGCTCAGAATGTCAGTCCTTCCCTTTTTCTCTATTTCTGCCTCACTTACCAGAGCCCTCATTTGCTCCCATTTCCACATCTCTTGTTTCATATCCAGTCCTTTCTCTCCATCTCCATTTTTATGTCTGCCGTCATTATCTCCCACCCTGTCTGCCTCTTAATGATTCATCATCTCAACATCCATCCATAACTCTTTTGTCGCTCTCTCTCTCCATTTCCGAATCTGTCCATCTGACATGTTACACTTAAAAATAAAAAATATACAAGCCTTTTACTCATAAGATCTTGAAAGTTTAACAGTTTTAGACATTACATTGGAGAAAGTGAAATTTTGTTTTTGTTCATTTAATGCTATGTTAAATGAATTTTTATCTATCTATCTATATATCTATCTCTTGCCTTACTTTGCCTCTCCTCTGAGAGCGTGTGTCAGGGCTTGAGCTGGGATGCTGTCAGGGGAGGACAGGGTCGGCTGCCTCCGTCCATCACACTGTATCGACAGTTGAGAGAGCCTGCGCAGCCATGCATTTGATTATCTGACCGCCCTCTCTTTTCTCTCCTGTCTTCTCTCTCCTCTCCTCCTGCTCCCTACAGCTCCAGATCAAACACACAGTGACCGAGGCCGAGATCCAGAAGCTCAAAAACAAGGTAAGAGATTAAAACTGTCAGCTTGCAGAACTGGTTGCAGGTGCAAATGACTGAAGTCTGCTGGAGTTCAAACAATTTGTAAGTGGATGTAGGACTAGTGTCAGGACAACATGGGGGCAGGGGTTCATGTTCTGTGGGAAAGCTTTAGGGATAGATTTTGTTCTTAAGGACGAGCACCCACAAATCAGAGATATATTTCAAAACAGTCAAGCTTCTTGCAAGATGCTGCAATAGTTTCCTTTGCAGTTGCACCTATATAAAAAGTCTGTAATAACATGTATATTTCTGTATGTCCTGCAAAATGTTCTCATCCTCAGTTGCAAATGTCTGTAAACTGAATAAGAAAGCGAGAGCACAAACAGACTTTCTATTTATTTCTTTTTCTGCCGTCTAAAAGCTCTGTGTACGTGCATATGTGTGCATGTTTACCTATATACACATCTGAAGTGTATAATTTGTACACTCAGTCAAATGTTAATTGCCTCATTTGATTAATTCCTGTGTTTACGTGCTTTGATATGATGAAGTGGTTTCTAAAAAACGTATTTTAAAATCTCTCAAACAGTTGAATTTTCTCGGATGTTTGCGAGGAAGCTGCAGACAGCAAAAATACAACTTCTAATGCTTTGGTGTGAGGGGACGAACTATATTATCTGCTTTTTTACTTGGATTCATACTCAGTAATAGTAAATGTACTATCTTATTAAAAGGTTCGATGTTGTATCTAAAGTTGTTTTTGTCGTCTTCCAGTTGGCGTCGGTGGAGAGGGAGAAGCAGCGCTGGGAGAAGGAGAAGAGCCAGTTGAAGGCCAGCATCGAGGAGAACAAGGAGAGGATGTTGAAGCTGGAGAGCTACTGGATCGAAGCGCAGACCCTCTGCCACACAGTCAACGAGCACCTGAAGGAGGCCCAGGCGCAGTACCAAACTCTGGAGAAGAAGTACAACAAAGCCAAGAAACTCATCAAAGACTTCCAGCAGAAGTGAGTGAACCTGTGTTGATCTGGTCGTCCTCATCTGTGATCAGGAAATGAGGATTTTATGTGACTATAGGATGGATCCACTCAGTTTTTTCCAGAGCTTTCAATCACATCTCAAGTTTGGATGTAGTTTGCTTGTGGAGATCAGTTGTCATCAGTTGTTTTTCCAGTGATAACAGGTGGCCATGTATGTGGGGATCTGTCTGGTCTGATGTGAACAGCCTCCTCCATCTCCTCTTTAACTAGACCAATATGTTTCTTTGGTTGTCATTGTTTAATGTAGCATAATGCAGTCAGGAAACGTCCAACTCTGTCTCCTTACTACTTACTGAGAGAGGCTTTGACAACTGGAAATTAAACATAATTTATATGTGGCACCCCAGTAGCTCGTCTGGTAGAGCCTGAGGCAGCAGCCTGGGTTTGATCCTTTGCTGCATGTTATCCTCTCTCTCTAAACCTTTCTTGTCTACCTTCAGCCTCTCTATCAAATAAAGGGAAAAAACTCATTTATAAGTCTAGTATGACTCATACAATTGAACCATTTCTTAAATTAAGTCATTCCATCAATCCTGCCATTAAACGTGCGCCTTAATAAATAATTCTAGATAAATTCCATCATTATTCGTTTTACAGCCTCACTTGCTTCAATGAGCAGAAAAGAGAATTACTTCTGCATTTCCATCTCTGAGGCAGAGCGGCTCTTTTTAAAGCCTTATCCCAACTCACCAGTAAGAGCTGAGTCTCCATGCTAATGCAGCACAGCCCTTCTGCTTTTCAGTGCCTTGATCTCTTTGGTCAGTCCCATCACAACCTCTCCTGCACAGCTCCAGCCTGACTGCCTCTAATTGGCTCTGGCCCTGCAGGCCAAATGGAAGCTAGCCGATGAAACAAACTCTCCATGCTGATCCGTGGCCTGAGCCACGAGAGACAATGGGCCAACAGACCAAAGGCAAGGCAGGCAGGAGGAAATGACTGAATTTAGTACATTTAAATTTAGGGATGTATATTTATGTGTTTTGTTTTTAGGTCTAGATATATGTGTGTGTGGGGAAGTGTGTGTTCACTATGAGTCAGGATGAAATGTGTCACAGCCTTATTGCCACAGCTGAGCGAGGGGCAGGCACCGTCACACATGGTTAAACATGCACACACGCACACGCACACACACACACACAGACACACAGCAAGTGTATCTTGTTTTCCTGTGTTAACACACACCTACTCAGCACATTATGCTTTTCCCTCCCCCTCGTCTCTCCAGAGAGGTGGAGTTCATCCAGAAGGAGGATGCAGAGAGGAGGCGGCTGGAGGAGGCTGAGAAAGCTCACCTGGCTGAGATCCAGGGACTGCAAGTCAGGGTAAACCAGATCTTTTTAAGTTCACTGTGTCTGCCTCTCACCTCCATTCCTCTGTGCTTACCTCTCTGTGATTTAGTTGCTCTGTCTGTGTCTGCAAGATTCAGCATAGTGGCCTATGAAAACAGCAAGCTCCGATGTAAAAAACAGCTTATGAGCACTGTGTTCTTCTATGCGTGTAATTATAAATCTTTGGGTTTTGCACGTTTTATATGTTTATATAAGCCCTGTGATAAATTGTTGACTTGTTCAGAGTGTACCCCACCTCTTGCCCAATGTCAAACATGATCATTAATCTTAACTATCTGTGCCACAGAGAAAGATTCCTCCTCTTTGGACAGTAACGGCACTTTTGTCCAGCGGCCTGTGGTCAGCTCTGTTGTGAAACCCTGTATTGATTTTCTGCTTTCCTAGTCTTAAAACATGACAGTTGTGGTGTTTTCTACTCAAGTCTCAGTTGAATGGGCAATCAACCCACCTGTCCCCTACTATTATTCTGCACACTGAGCAGTCATTCTCCCGCTGCGCTGTGTTGCAAAGGGTGAATGGTGAAGTGTGGCATGAGAAAGAGTGGTGGAAAAATGGTATAATCTGGTATTTAAGTCAACCGCAAGACAGGAGGGTTATGCTTTAACTGACATATTGGATCAAATGTCAAGTACTATAGATCCAAATACTTCAGTTTTTCATGTGTGCTTGGCCGACTCCTATAGTTTAAGTATTTCCAAATGGAATTGAAAGATGAACTATGTGCTCCTACATCATGTTTCAGTTCTTTAAAGCAGCTGTTTTGACAGTTAAATGCCTACGGCTGATTAACATTGATCGGTTCCTGTCCCTCTACAGATTGCAACATTAGAGTCCGAGCTAATGCAGCTGATGAAGCAGAACGGCATCCAGGTCAACAACAACAACAGCAACAGTGCCGAGAGGCTGAGCACTCAGCAGCACAGCCCTAAAAGGGCTGCAGCTCAAGCCAGAGGTGTGTGTTTGTGAGGGGGACTGGTCTCCGTCAGGATCATTGTTATGATTATTTGAATTAATAGTTCTATGTTTACCTTCTTGCTGAGAGTTAGATGTGAAGTTTGATAGTTGAAGCCAGCAGCTGGCAGACTTAGCTCAGCTTAAAAGGTGAAAACAGAGGTGCAGAGGCTGAGGCTGAAACAGGGGCTAGAAACAGCTAGCCTGGCTCTGTCCAGAAGTAACAAAAATCAGTTGAACACCAACATGTTTAAAACATTAAATCTCATTTGTTTTATTCAGACAAAACACAAAACAAGTTGTAGTTATATCGCAGATATCCTGGAGTTCTTACACTTTAATATATAACATGAGTAACTGGATGTCCAGTCTTTGTCCTAACAGTGTGATGGCTCTAGCTTCATATTGAACAGACAGACATGAGAGCATTATTGATTTGTCCTTCTAATGCTCGACAAGAAAGCAAATAAGTGTATTTTCCAAAATGTCATTCATTTAATGAATGCTGTGACAGCTCAAATAAGAGAATCTCCTCATATTTATGTCTGATATATGGTCTCAAATAAACTTTCCTATTAATAATAAGCTTCCCTATTACATTTCTTGTTTAAATCAAGTATCTAAAGTACCTAGATTTTCTTTTTGTCCTTAAGATGACCCATGATGCAACTTACAAACATTGCCTCCACCCCTGCAGTTTATTGACCCTTCCTTCCCTGTAAAGGACACTGAAAAGTTTTGAATAAAAAGTTGTTGTTCTAAACTCTCATAAGCTGTATGCACACACACAGTGAGGCTTACACACACATCCTCCTCTCCTCCATTGTCTTAAGCCTCAAACACACTTTCCCTCTAACTGTAACCTCACTTTGGACCTCTGCAAACAAAAAAACCAAACATATAATCCCCTTTTCAGCACATCTGTCTGGCTTTGTTCTCGTCGAGTATTTTTAAGCCTCCGCTGGCTTTATTTCAGTGGCTGCATCTGTCAGAACGGAGTATGCACAGTGAAGTGCCATATCTGATACTGTGCAGTGCAGACGGGATAACAGAGTGATTGGATCTGCACTCATCCGAATAACGCAGCACATTATGCAATATATTAAAAAAAAAAAAAAAAAAAAAAGAGGGGCTGAGGGAGACGGCTGGATATAGAGGAGTGAGAGAGAGAGAATGTGGGAGGAGAGGACAAAATCTGCTGAATTTAAATGATTTCATTTTTTGTCTCATCTGACAGCGTCTCTTGTGCACTCAGGGAATGAGCAGAAAAATCATAATTGCCTGTCTAATTAACCTATTAGTTACTTTCGGAAGATTGAGTTGATATCATTTTAATAGACTTATTTAATGGGGGTGTCAACACTGGGGTCAGGCCAACTTAATAAGACAAGAAACGAAAGAAACATCACAATTAATGAACAAATACTTTTTATGAATAGTTGTAAAGTATATTTATTTAGCCTGTGAAGCTAAATCAGACTTGTTTTCACTCTTTCTTTTCTTTGTGATTGTGTGTGTGACTCTAGACTTTAGGGAGAGCTCTCCCCATTCACCCAGCAAAAAGAAGAGCTACAGAGGAGTCGCCAGAGACAGTATCAGCTCCACCGAGGGAGAGGTTTGTTTAAAAACACACACACACACACACACACGCACACACCTGCATGTTTATCTTTTTTTCATCGACCAACATATTTCTCCTATTTCACAACATCTGTGCGAATATCGACCATATGCGATGTGGACAGATGTGATTTTTTAATAAAACAAGCTCCGTCACTCTCATTAGACTCCTCTCATGTTTAATATGTCTTTAATTTCACTGCAGGGTGTTTGATTAGTGTGTGTACGTGCCTGCCTGTTCGTGTGTCTTTATCCCCTGTCCATCCCACTTTATTCCTTTAATGGATTAATTGCTGTGCGTTTCTCTGCGGCACTAATTGAGTCTGTCACAACTTATTGTCTCACCCAGTGTGATAATAACAGCCACAGTCTTTTTCTGGATGAAAGGCTCTCGTCTGGCTAATGCTGTCACTTAACTCAGCTAGAACAGGAATGAGTTCAGATTGGATAAACAACTTGAGAAAGTGCATCAGAACTGGCAGGAACACAGAAACCAGGCAGAGTGAGGCTTCCAGAGGAAAATGAGGGCAAGGAATTAGAAATGGTGAAAGTATGTCAAGTGACTTCTTTCAGATTAGTCTGCAGCACTGGCTCTTCGAATTAGTTTTTCTTTGATTGCACTTTTTCCCTTTTTCTGTGACCACTTCTGAGCCTTTGCTTTCGTGTCTTTCAAATTGTCCTTCTTGCTTCCCCTCTATTCACTTCTTCTCTTTTTGTATCTTCACATTTGTCTTCAGGTCTCAGAGGGACACAGCAGTCCAGCACACAGTCGTTCTGGTTCGATTCGTAGCGTGGCCTCTTGCGATGCAGGAGCCGCGGCGCTCAGGGCCCCTGGCAGTGCAGAAAGCTCCCCCAGACGAACACTGCACCTCCAGTCCACCGCAGGAGCCCTCCAGGACGGTTAGTACACCTACACCCCCTCTACATCCACCACTAAATTTCTCTCACTATTATTTTTCTGTTTTGTTTTGTAAGCTCATGAGTTGAAGTAGGAGTAATCTGAGTGTGGGGTGTTTTTGATCACTTTCCATCAGGTCTTGAGGAACACAGACAAGCTTTGGACCCTGGGTAAGTCGACAAGAGTGATCTTTTCATTCTGAGTTGTACACATACCAACTTTACAATGGAAAAGCTGATTAATGCAGGTTTTTGTAATTATTTGGGAAGAATTTTGCCCTTCAAGTTTTTTCTTTGTTATATACTGTATATATATATTTGTTGTAAAGATAATCAGGAAAGGGAATGTAATATTTTGAACTAGTAATGATGAAAACTAAACAATAAAGATGACACATTTACATTCAGTGTTCAGCAGAACATACAGAATGTATTTAGAAGATCAATACTGAATAATTGTCCCTCTTTGTAATTAGAAATTATAAAGTATTAGTGGTTCAATTAGTCCACATTGAACAAAGCACAGAGATTGTGGAGAATTGTCTCACTCTACCTTTTGTTCTGTTCAGGTCCTCCCTCAGGAAAACCAAAGACCCCAGAGCCTCACCTGGAAACAGGTAAATGATCACTGCATCAGCAGCATCTTTTTTTTTAATGAGTTTGTGTCAAGAAACTGTTTATGATGGTGTGCTACAGTACTCGTCACCACTGACCTCTGTTTAATTTCTCCCCCTCTCTCTCAGCTCCACAGAACCGTCAGCAGAGGACAGTCCAGAGAAACTCAAGGCCAAGGTACATGACACTTGGTGACTGTGCTTCGGGCAAATAATGATTCACTTCACAGTGAGGACATTAAAGGACACTTTGTTTTGCCCTCTATAATTTAATTATACAGCCTTTTGCCAGACCTACAGTATATACTTACACTTCCATCCAGTAAGTCTAATGACAGGTTTTCTTATGTTATTATATATTGTGTTATTTCTGTTGAACAGACGTACCTTACTTGGCCCCACTTCTTCTCCTATTCATATTACTTGGTATTGTATTCTTCTGTGTTTTGTTCAATTATACCTCAATCCACTGAAATGAAAATCAGTTGGTTCTCTTAAGAGGTAAACAGGGTTTGGTAACAAAGAGAATTATTGTACTGTAATCATATAAATGCATAATTGCACTATTAATTACAAGAAAATCAATGGGTGGGCATATATAATATTAAATGTTTCTTATAATCTTAATTATGTCTTTAGCAACACTGTGAAAAATGTCCATCTTAGCAATCATATGATCTGTCTTTAAGTATTAAATCCCAAATTTGTGGTAAGATCTGTTCCCAAGAGCGCAAATCGGTTTGTTTCACAGTGTATCTTGAATCAGATAAATGTCATATTAAAACAATAAGATTAAAGCTGTTAACATGGGCATTTGTTGCAGTGTAGGAACTTGCATAAAAACTGCTTCTAATCCTCTCTAATATCATATCGGACTTAAAAGGAGATTATTTTTGATTCTGCACCAATCCATTTTTCTCTCTCTAAGGACATGCTCTCAGCTTAAGATGAGTGCACACCACTAGATAAATCACTGTAAGCACATTAATAGTTATGTGGAGCTTTAAAGTAAGGATTCAGCCCAGAAAGCTGAACGTCTGAAACTGCCAGATAAGTCTCGTTTTTACCTCCGACAGCACTGAGATTCAAAGGCCTACCCAGTATATGTATCTAAATGTAAAACAAAGCTCTGCACTTTTGACTAAAACTCTTACATAAATGTAATCTTAACACTCAATGAACGTCTTTTACTCAGGAGAGCAACGGAAATACTGAAATACTGAGAAAACGAGGTGTAACACATGCTCTGGTAATGAGTTAAAAGATGATGTTTTGACTTTTATCTGATACTTCTCAACTGCAGCTTGTCTCTGGATGTTTGAGCACAGTCATGAACCTTAAATACAGTAATTCCATAAAAACACACTCACAAGGAAACACAGAGAGAGATTTTTGGAGTTGGTTAGCATCCAGCTATGATTTAGCTTCTAACCACTAATCAATTTCACAGTGCTATAATCCTAATGTGCACTACCCTGCCTTCTTCCAATCTATCAAATATGTTAGTCTAATGTCTGTCAAATATTAAGAAGAAGCACATCAATCATTCTGGTACGTTCCGAGAAAATGTCATAATTTTTTGATTAATGCACTCCTCAATAAGTCTCTCTGTTCAATAAATAAAAATAGGGAAGCTATCTAATCAACTAAATTCAGCATTCAGAGACAGTTGGCTCTCACCACAAGTCTTATAAGTGTGTTGTTGGTTACTCAGGGACCCGCTTTGAACGATGATCTGAGTGCCAGCAGCAGCAGCTCAGTGGAGATCAGCGGGCTGCTGAGTGAAGCCAAGATGTCGGGACGCTCGCAGACCCTGGTGCTCTCCTCTGATGAGGTACACATGCAAACACGTCTTTTTTGTGATGGAAGTTTACTCACGGTAGGTGCTGTTAGTTTGCAAGATGAAATGCAGTATCAGAAAGCTTAAACAAATACATGAGATTGATTTAATCAAAGGTACACCCCCCCTAAATACAAGCTTTTCTTGACTTCACAAATGAATAAACAGGCCCCAATTTTGTCAAGATGTAGGCATCTGTCAGGTCATTTGTATAGAGTATAAAGTATAGATTTAAACACTGAAACACTAAAATAAAAATTGCTCCTTCACACCCTTTTATTCTATTTTTCATTTGTGTCATAGCTCTCATTTATTATGGATATCTCTGGAGCTTCTCTCACATTTTTTGGCAGAAAACAACAAGCTAAAAAATCATTATATTCAAACGCTGCTCGAGGCTCCTGCAAAGGAAGCCATGTTGTTTTCTTCTCTGTTAACAAGGCAGTCATCTTCTTTTTTTGTTTTCAATGCTGACACATTCAGAGTCTGGATATGATAGATGATGAGGTGAGACTGAGGCTGCAAACCTCCAGAAGCCTGTGCTTTGCTGCATGCATGTCTTTGTGTCTGTTGAGCCATTTTGTCAATGTTTTATCCCCATTCATCATTCATTGTGATTTTTTTTTCTATGCATGTCTCACAGAGTTGTCACTATAACTCATTAAGTGTTCAATAAGCATCAGCAATCATTCAGCGTTCTGTAGAAGATACACCTTTGGTGCATGGTTATATATAATAAAAAATAATCTGCTGTTGTGTATATCCAGATCCTAGACGAGGGACAGTTTTCAAAGCCATATCAGTGGCAGAACCGCAGTATCACAGAGTGGACCCCCCAGCAAGTGGCCCGCTGGCTTATGGGCCTCAACTTAGAACACCATATCCCAGAATTCACTGCCCAAAACATAGATGGAGAACAGCTGCTACAGCTGGAGAGCCCTGAGCTCAAAGTGAGTTAAAACTTCAGGTTTTTTCAACAGATATTATGCTCATATACATACGTCCTGGAGAAGTCTATGACAAGCTATATTTCTTTAAACAGTTCCTTTCAAATGTTTGTTTAAGTTGTGTGTTTAATTAAAACAAACAAATATCAGCATATATAAAAAAGACAACCAACATTTCAAACTCTCAAGTATCGATATTTGTTTGTTTCAGGCTCTTGGAGTTACTTCTTCACAGGACCGCGCCCTGATCAAGAAAAAGATCAAAGACCTTAAAGTCCTGATGGAGAAAGCCAAGAGGAACCGAGAGAAAGTAGAGAAACAGCGTGAGAAGCTACGGAAGAGAGAGCTGGAGCAGCAGCAGAAAGAGGCCCGCAAAGAAAGCGCGGCAGAGTGAAGCGAATTGTTAGATCACCTCCCGCTTTACTGTAGCACCACACCAAGTAGCATCTCGAGGAACAGATCGTCAGTAGTCCCCACAAACGAACCCTGGGGGACGCCTACTCAGTGGTTCAGTAGTTCTCAGTGGTGGAGCTATACACCCAGCTGTCGGAGATTGTTGAGTGACTTTTTCACCGAGCAAATTAAACCAAAACGAGCAGTTGGATAACAGGATGCTGCCCAGTTCATTTGCCTCATTTTAACATCCACCCTGTGTTTTTAGCCATTTAAGAATTTACTCAAGTCTATTTATTTTGCTGTTTATTGCTGTAAATCTGGTTTATTTATTCATATCCAGAGTAAGTCTGTGAAAAGTGCACCTCATCCCATATCATCTCCAGAGCCGTCTGTGTAACCCATCACAGCACCTTTTAGAAATGACGACCATGTACATGTACAGTGATGAATACAGATACAAATATGTCTGACGTGCCATTTTGATAGACTTGTGTATAATCTGTTCAGATACATAGATCAGTGAAATCGTTCTGTTGCTTTTGACGGAGCGCGTACAGGTCAAGCCTGCGTGGTGGAATATATGAGGCAGTATTCATCTCCCACCATTGGGTGTCCCCATGCTGCTTACTTTGACTACTGAAGAAGGCAACACTGGAACTGAAGTGGGAGAAACAAACTTTCTCAGTACCTGCAAGAACACTGGAAGTGCAAACACTGTAAATTGAACCTCTGTACTGGCTTGTCCAATGCTCCTTAGAGTATACATGTACCATACTAAATCAGTCTGAATGACGACAACGACATACTGTACTCACTGGACTGGTTCGAATGGAGACTTCAGGTACAATATAATCACGAAATTTGTAACTTACCAAACCCGTACCACAAAAACAAAAAAGAAAGTTCCCCGCTTATATGCATAATGTTGCTTTGACTCCGCTTGTAACCTGCTTTGACCTCTTTTTATATTCTCTCAATAACAAAGTAATACCCCGCCGCTGCCTTTAGAAATTCTAGAGTAGTAGAATTTGTCTGAACTCTACCCGCTTCTGTGTGAGTGTGGAAACACATACAGTAGACTAAACATTTCTGATCGTTTTCTTTTTTGTTCCGTACAAATTACAGGTCAAGGTTCACCATGCAAATTACTTTAGGAATGCTGCCATATAGAAGGACAGATGAAGTGAGAAGTCCAGAAATTGTCTTAAAGATTATCGTTACACTGGAAATTGCATACAATAAATGCAATGTAGTTTTAATTTTCTTACGAAACTGGTTCAGTAAGACTTAAAACATTTTTGATTTATTTGTTAGATTTAAAACAAATATATACCTTTAAAAATTATTTTGACATATGTATTTTATGCAATCCTTTAGGATTATAAAGCTCACTGAGAGACATGTTCCCTGTGTTACTTCTTTATCATTCCCGAGAATCATTCCGTAGGTTTACATTAAATATAGAGACGCCAGTGTCACCGTGATAGAAATGAAGGCAGCTTTGGTTATGACTCCCTTTCGTCTTAAGGGCCGGCCCTGCCTCAACTGTTAACAGGTTAAGAACCAGGAGAATAGTAGGAGTTACAGATACCTCCAAGCAATGCCACAGTAATACAGGTATCACTGATCTATTAAATGTTATTATTTATTTATTTCTGTATTTAATGAAACAACTGACTACTGTTTATGATAACTTATACAAAATAAGAGTATTATTAACACCTAATAATGATTTATCCAGAATTGTGTGATTACTTCCTATTGCCAAAACATAATTAAAACTGTTCATTAAAAGTGATTTAGATTGAAATGGTTGTTAAATGAAGGATTTGAAGAAAACGCAGTAATACTCTCCCATCGTGCTTGTGGTTTTCCTCTAATACAACCATAGTGCTGCTCCAGTGCTACTCCAATAAACTGCTCATGATGTGTTCTTATGAAATATTTTGTAACACTTGAACCTTTCTGTGAATACCCCCACCCGCCTCCCCATGTCAAGTCAGTCAGCCGACTGCACTCTTTTGACTCTTTTGTATGTATAGTAAAACACTGAGAGCAATACGCTGTTAAGAATCCTAAAGAAGCCTTGTTTTCTATTGTGTCAGTGTGTGTGCACAGTTTGTCTGAGGGCTGAGGAGGCTAAAAAGGTCAGACCTGAGGCCAGATCTTTTTTTCTATGTGCTATGACTGAGCTTGCCTGGCATGATGAAACCAACGTATGGATGATGAGACCCTGGTGCTCCTGGCAGGCCAAAAACACAAATGTTTGAGTCATGTCTGGAAGGGTTTGTCTTTCGTGTACGTAAAGAGCAAAAGATAATCACCACAAACTGCTAGCCATGCTTTCACTCTTTTAAAAAGCTGTGCTTATTCTCCTCCTCCTCCCCTTTTTGTCATTACCTTGCTCTCTTTTTCGCATTCTGAAAAGTTTGAAAGGGCAGCTACCTGTCACACTGAATAAAATGTGCAGTCACTGTCCATCGTTTGCTTTTGTTTCTTCTTTTTTCACCACTTGTCTGACTTCCTCTACATAGTTTTAGTGGTCATTTGTGAACCAGAGACAGATATGTGTCCTATGCTGCCAGAAAGTGTGTCTCTGTGGAAGTTCTCATAGTAAGCGTAATAGTTAACACTCTTGTTTACTCTTAATCTTAATATGACTGAATCAAATCAATATGGATTTGATTCAGTCATAGATAGAAGAATATAATAGAAAAGAGTATGCAGCTTTGCCATTCCCATGCTATGTCCACATGGCCTGTTATTTTTAGCATGTGACCGTCCACTGCATAATACCTTTCTTTCAGTGGACACCAGAGCAGACTGGCTGGCCTAGAGTCTGCACAGTCCCTCTCTCCTTTCTATTTATATCCAGCCTAATTTCACTCCACGGCTATTTTTTTCACCCTCTGACAACTCTGCTGTCACTTGTTGCCCCTCTCCTTCTACTTCATTTCCGTCTTCCTTCCTCATACACCTCCTATATCTGATGGCTGGGCTTCCACTGTGGGTATGGTTGACACCTTTATTACTGCCATTTGTGAATTTATTTACAATCTTCTCCATGCTGTTTGGAGAATATTAGTGTCTGAGCAGCCTGGTTTTGCAGTGCCATACGGTGAGCGGGGCCTTTATTTTAGGGAGTTCATGGAGGAGTTGAGCCCCAGACAACTGGCTGACAAACAGCTGAAGCAACAGTTCCTGGAGGCCTTGCAGGCCAACAATGCTCAGGAGGTCCTGCAGATTCTGCATACCGGGAAACTAGACATTGACACTGTACTGGAGGTGGAAGACCCCAGCATGGTACTGGCCTCATACAAACAAGGTAAAGAGGAAGAGATTCACATTTTATCAGCAGCAATAAACTGAACGGTGTCATACTGTATGTTTGTCATACTGTATACTGTAAGCAATTATGCCATAAAGGTTGAGTTATCACGTGAATCCAACAAGACTGTGAGAGATTATATGTTTTCACAAAGCATTTATAAATAGGATGTTATAATAGGAGGGAAAATATAATGTAAACACCTCCTGAATAACCTTGGTTAAGGGATTAGCTCTGTAGTTTATCCACTAGATGGAGCTAGATCCCCATAAATCCTAAAGTTGATATGACAGGATGGGTAAATGACAACAGATAGATAGATATAGATAGATTAAAAATTTGATTCATTTTGTAAAAAGATTGTAAAAAGAGGAGTTGAATTAAAACACTAAAGTATTGTTTACATTTTGTACTATCTTCTTGTGTTAATTGTGAAAGAAAATGTTTACATGGCCTTTAATCTCCTTTGGTCATTTTGCTATAGGTTATTGGCTCCCAGGATACAAACTGGAGAGGTCCTGGGCGATGGGTATCCATGTATGCGTGATGTACAATGCCCTGGAAACAGCACTGGTGCTCCTTCAGAAAGGTGCAGCCGTCAACCGGATGCCCAACGGGAAGACGCCGCTGCACGTGGCCTGCACCGTCTCCAACAGCGACTGTGTTGCCTTGCTTTTGGCTCACGGAGCAAAGGTCAACAGCCTGTCACTGAGCGGACACACACCACTGCACCACTGTATCAGCGGGGAGTCTGTGGACTGTGCCAAGCAGCTCATCCTTAAAGGTCAGGGGGAGAGAAGGGTGCGTGGATAGATGGATGAAATGCAAATACAGACAAAATAACAAAATAAACATTGTTTTTCTCCTCATGAAGGGGCAAAAGTCAATATGCCCAGCCACAGCAATGATGAGGAAACACCTTTACACACTGCAGCTAGATTGGGTGTCCCAGAGCTGTTGGCTCTCTACTTGGCGCATGGAGCGACCGTGGATGTAGTCAACTCTCTCCAGGAGACTCCCCTGATGACTGCGGTCTTCTGGGCTTTTGATGCTAAAGAGCAAATCTTCAGCGAAAACCATCGTTTTGTCTGTCGTCTCTTGTTGGACCATCAGGCAGGTGAGTTTTTAGACCCATGACTTTCTTCTTTTTTTTTTTGTCATTGTTGTGCACCATGAAGGCTTTGACATTATTTTTCTACATTGTCCTTCTCCTCCAGACCCGAACCGCCAAGAAGAAGACTATAAAACAGCTCTTCACAAGGCAGCCTGGAACTGCGATCACATCCTGATGCAAATGCTTCTCGAGGCCGGAGCAGATACACGAGCCATGGACATCAATGGCTGTGCCCCCATTCAGTATCTCCTCAAAGTGACTGATGTCAGGCCCATGGCCATACCTGAACTCTGCTATCAGTTGCTGCTCAACTATAACGCAGCACGGATCTACCCACCCCAATTCCACAAGGTACAGAGATGTCAACTTTTACCCATCAACTACAGGATCTATGGCAAAGTCTATGTTGATAGCCAAAAGTCTTTGCGTTGTATAATGTAATGTTGTTTTGTGCAGGTGTTGCAGTCCTGTCACGATTACCCGAGAGCAGTAGAAGTCCTGGTCAACTCTTATAAACGATTAAAGCCCACAAATAAGTGGAGAACTTCCATTCCTGATGACTGCTACAAGGTAGTAAAATGATTTACAGCACCTTCCCAAAACTTCCCAAATTTAATGTAAACTACGATGTCTGTTTCTCTTTGCTTCCTCAGCGACATAAAGACTTCTACGACTCCATGTTTGCTGTTTGCAGCAACACACCTCGCAGCCTGCTTCACCTGACCAGATGTACCATCAGATCCAGCCTGGGTGGGTTCTGTCAGAGAGGTGTAGCACAGCTGCCTCTGCCATCTCCCTTGAAGAAATATATATTACTGGAACCTGAGGGGATACTGTACTGATGAAGAGCTGCTTCTAACAGGTTTTGTGTTTGACAGTACAGAAGAAACGACATGCAAGTTGTCTTTGGTCACTATAAAACTGATTTACAGATGAAGGTGAGGTGGGACATGACTGAGGAAGCCATCCAACTAATTGCAAAGCATGAATCTATTGACTCTTCAACCATAAAAATGCAGAGGATTGAGGGACAAGTGAGAAAATGGCACTTTACTGAGAATTTATTGAGGATTATGGTCTCCTGGGCCACATTGAACCATCATCCTTCGCCCACAACCTCTCTTTCTGTAATCCTTGTATTATTTATATCTTTCACCTTCTACTGAAGCCCCTTTTATATCTGTGAAAATGACATGAGTGTCTTTTCTTTGCACTTATTTTCAACCAACTGCCTGATACTTGAGAGGATCCAAATCTACCTGGCAACCAGCCTTAATGTAACTCTCAAGCGCATGCTCTTGTGATACTTTCCTCTACTCTATTTGCAGAACAAACACTTGACAAAGCCCTCCATAACAAGTGCTTATTTTTCCAGTGGATTGCATGTGTAGCCTTGTACATGGACCAAATTTTTGAAAGCCAGAAATACAGAGTACACAACCAGTGGTGGAGGAAGTATTCAGATCTAATACTAATACTATGGACACACTGCAAAAATACTCTATATAAGAGTAGTAAAGTTAAGTCAAAGTCCTGTATTAACAATGTTACTTAATAAAAGTATGTACAGTATAATAAGCATAATCAGTACATCAAATCAAATTTGTCAGAAGTACCTCAAATTTGTAGGTACAATACTTGAGTAAATGTATTATTCCACCACTGTAAACAACACAGCACAAGGAAGCACAAATAATATTTGAAGGTTTTTCTCTCAACCCTCAAAACAGAGGTCCCTCTGCAACTTAATATCAGAACCAGATGTTACATTTAAACCGTTTCCATCCTGACTTCTACTTTCAAAAATACTTCCAGCAGTAAACACAGTAGACTGTCACCTAAAGGAAGACCACTAAACCACTATGAGAAGTCTCAAGGGGAGCACTGGTTCTCTCTGGTGGTCCCAACCCCCCACTAGAAGTTTCACAGGGGGGCCTTCTTGATTTTAATGGGTGTAATATAACGTCTTAAAAAATATGTACAGTGGGACTTTGTCTCAGCATATCATTCATTTATGTGAAGATAACTAGTTTAAGTGCTTACTAGTTTTAGTTTAACTTGTTGAAGTTTAATGATTTAAAATATGTATTTAAAACAAATCTCACAAGTGAAGACCTGAACACAAGCTATATTCACAGAGCCTTCATTCTCAGTAAACAACCTCGACCTGCATTAAAAACGAACTCAGTTAGTTAAAACAACTAAACAGCTAACAGGAAAGTGTCAAGGAAAATACTGAATTTGTCATAAAATAAGCCTATCAAGTATGTATGATTGTTACAAATGACAAGAAAATATCGACAAAGAATTATATAAAAAGTTCCTAATACTGAATCTAATATGAAATATCCATAACACCTGTCAGTCAGTCAGGGGTAGTCACTTTACACAATGATAGAAAAGGGGTCTCTAAAGGAAAAAGGTAGGGAACCAGTCATGTAGAAGACATACATGGAATGTGACATCAGCACAACAGCATGCTGTAATGGTGCGAGCATCTCGGGCTATTTTATCCAGGCATGTTAAATTAAGTCTAATTTAACATGTAGCGATAATGCCAGTGTACTATAGAGGGAAGCACTCAGAGACTGTTGGCTACCGCCCCCAGAGAGGGAGAGTTGCTGCTGAGCTATTAGCGTCTTTGTTAAAGAGAGCTGGCAGCCTCAGGAAACATGAAGATTAAGGCTGTCCAGCTTTCAAAAAAAAAAAAAAAAGAAAAAAAAAAAAAAAAGAAAGGCTGAATTAGGATGGGAGAAAGGAAGCAGAGCATAGCTACAGACAGCAAACATGAATGTTGAAGCACAATGTATGACTAAGACAATGTTTTTTCCAGCAAACATTTCAAAGACTGATCAAGGAAAACTCTGAGTGTTTTATTTTAAAATTTTTCAATTTACACAGTCTTTGTACGATCTCAGTATTTTCCAGTGCATGCATAAAACATCTCCAGCTTAATTCATTTAAAAGAACTCATGCTGCAGCTTTTAATCCAAACATGTCGTCAGCCTAAGTAATAAATCTACATTGTCAGTAGTCATCCTGACTTTGCTACCTGCTTTTATGCGTGTGTAGCTCTACTGTATGTACTAAACACACATGAATTAATCTGGAATGTTGCTGCATAACAGCACATTTGTACATGTATGAATGCTAGGAGATGATCAGATTCAATGCTGGAAGATTTTTAAAATTGGTTGCTGTACCTTTAAACTGTTTATTTTACATATCCACATGAAATCTCTGCCGTGGCTCTGTAGATCTGCATGTGTATCAGACATCTTCTGTAGAGGGGACACTGACCGCTGTAGAGATTCTGACATCTTACTTTGACTTGTTGTTCTCTCATCTTTGAGAATGAGCTTGCATAACGCTGTATTCTCACTGCTGCCATGTCATTAATGCTTCACCAAACTGGGAAAACAGAACTGAGACAGAGAGAACCAGAGAAAAGTACCACAACTAGAATAGAGCGTGACATGTGGGCACACTAATGAAGGGGCAAAACAGAGCAGGACAGCCTGTTCTCAGCCCCTATTGGCAGCTAGCCATGAAAAGCCACTGGACTGTATCTGCAACAGTGACAGACAAATAGAGCAAAGTTTCCTAAAACAAACTGTGGAGTGAGAAGGAACTAATAATCAGAATTGCTAACTTCTGTGAAGAAATGTTTTTGAACTGAAATGAAAATGAATTTCTCACAAAATACCAGTTAACACTGGTGAGGGTTACCATGACAAATTACATATCGTGACGTTACATAAGATTTTTATTTTCTACATTCACTGGTCCTTTTAGGGGTGAACCACAACTTCAGTGCAGTGATGTTTACACAGTGTAAAATCTTCACAAATCATTAAAAAAAAAAGTCTAAATGCATGAATTCATATTTCAATCAACAAGTTCTCATGGCCATTTTAAACTATCTAAACCTGGCAAAGGCTAAACTGAGAATTACAGCATACAGTATGAAAGTAAGCCTGGTATGTTATGAGAACATGCAGTATGTAATATTGTTAAGATACAGATGAGGGAATATCTTGCACTGTCTGTGCACTAGTCTGTGCTGTGCATAGGTGTCTGCTACACTCAACTCGGTGTGTGGACCCTCCTCACATGCTACACTAATCCGAGCATGATGGCTTACAGGATGTCAGAAAGCTAAAGAAAAGGCACACAGCCCCTCACAGCCTCTGAACTTAGTCTTAAAATTACAACACATGCATCATTACCAAACACTGAAATGATCAAACTCTAACAACACTGAACACTAACAAGTGTGTATTTTACGTTCTCCTGCGATTAACTTCACACAAGTTTTAACAGAAGATGATTGTGAAGGTTGAGCTTAACTTGGAAGTTATTACATTTAAAATATTTTTTTTTACATTACAAGCCTACATATGAAATTCAAATATGCTGCAATACTATGCTTTAACAAATCCACTTCTCTGGAAAGGTGCATCTCATTTTTCTCAGTGGAAGCAGACCCACACGTCTAAATATTACTCAATAATACAACTTTTAAAAATAATTTCAGCTTACATGTGTTGAAGGCTAAAAGGTACAAGGTAGATAGACAAGCAGAATCCTCCATTAAAACAGATCATGTTTTGTTGGCTTCTCGACTTAAAAAAGCTAAAAAGACTAAAAACTGATTTTAACATCAAAGCAGAAATAATTTAATTCTACACCTTGCCTCTCCAGTGCAAATTCTTCCTGTAGTATCTGAAAAACTGTAGATGTATAAGGACCGAAAGAAATGCAGAAGTTGTGTGTGTGAAATTAGGAAATGCTGCAAGGACTGAAAACGTCCGTGTGAACAAAAGTTGGGGAACAGACTTTGCTCCCTTTGTGTTTACTGAACATGTTCCCATTCTGTTAACTTAAGTGACCAGACTGGAGCTGAGTTTTTTCAAGGCATGTATACTAAACTCACCAAATGCACAATGTTTCCCAGTAACTGAATTCACCAAAAAGCATCAGTCTTTAGAATGTGAGATTACATATTTTGAAAGAAAAAAAACTGACATGAACACAAACAGCTAGCATGTATGTTTCAGTGTAACCATGTTATTATAACTTAAGTGAAACGTGAATGTAATGAATGAGGCAAAAGGGGATTAATACTTGTTCCATTACTATTAGCAGCTTGAAATTGTCGTATAATGAATTTAAATGTGGTGAGCATTTATTGGCTTAAACTGTCTGGAGGCTGGCAGTATTAGTTCAGCTGTCTTTATCTGATTCTTGATGCCAACAATGCAATGAGTGTTTTTTTCCATCTAGGTTTCTCTCTCTTGCGAGAAAGAAATCCACATGAGTCCAGGTCCAGCAACGTGCTGAAAACACTTAGTCCCTTTTCACACAGTACAAGTTGATCCATTTCTTCCAACATGAAGACTCTTTTTTTTATTCAAACTATTTCAGAGAGTCCTCCACTTCCTCCCATTGGACCACCATCACTGAGTCCTCTCATACTTGCCCAGTTTCTTTGGATCCTTGCTGGGCATGCACCAGTCATCGGCCTCCGTGCTTGCCCGGTAATGCCTTAAGGCTGACTTGTTAAAAACAGGAAGTCTCTCCACTGACTCTGAGGACAAGGCCTGCGATACACAACAGAAGGGAACTTACTAGTCTGGATCCTTATCACACAAGCATACAGCATATGCATGACTGAGAATCAGATCCAGGTCATTTCTCACTGCCAATGAGAAAACCTCTGTGCTTCATTAAAACTCTGTGCTCTGTAAGTAGAGACAGAAGAGACCTCTCTGTTTTCTAACATGGAACATGTGGCGAGTTATAACTTACAACATGACACAGATCAGTTGTCTGTTTTACATAACAACTTTACATCTGCCACCACTCAGTCAATCCAGTGCCTGTAGTTGACAGTGCACTTGTATATGAACTCTACACTGACTTGACTTTTTTGTCCGTGTGTGGCGGTCACGCTGTTCTCACCTTCAAGTATATGACAGCTGAGGTGCCGTAGCCCTCCATGGAGTAGAGCTGCAGGTCTCCCTGGAAATACTTGGCATACAGACGAGAGATGGGAAGGCCGTAGCCAAAACCAGCCTGAATAACAGGAATAACAGAGTTACAAATTAGCCTATTTGGGTCAGATGCTAAAATATTACAACAATAATAGATACTGTAGAGGGTTTGCTTTCTAGCAGCACTTCATGTTTCTCATGTGGTTGCAGTTTAATCCAGTGAAGTGTTGCTGACTGCATTCCTCTTTGTAATAAGCTAATTTGCAACCATGCTCAGTTGTGCGAGTCTCCGTTTAGCACGGGGAGTTACAGTTTAGTTTATTTTTTAACCAAGATTTTACCGAACTGCATTTTTTGTTTAATTAAAATGTAAAAAGCTTGTAGTCTTGTACCACACCGTGTACTGACTGGGACACTCATCAACACCGAAGAGAGTACCAAACGTTCAGTCTCACCAGAGGTGCATTGCGAGAGTTGTCTACGTGGACTGGGCTTGGAGCTGTGGAGTACATGTAGCTGAAGAGACGCTCGATCTTCCTCAGAGGAACTCCACCTCCTCTGTCAGACATCTAAAAATAAAAGAAAGGTATGTTAGATATTCAAGGGTCCTCTCATTGTTCTGGCAGCAGGCTCGTGTTCAGTGAGCTCATCATAGCACAACAGTAACACAATAGCACAGCGCAATATTTTCTACATGATGCTCTGTGCACAGTATGACCTTAAGTACAAACGTTGTGGCCTATCTTCACTCTCTGTGTCCTCATTTACCTTGATAGTGAGGTCCTCGCTTCCCAGTGCGACTCGCACTTTGATCGGAGGCAACGTTGGGCTCATCTCATGGGTCTCTACTGTAGCTCTCATGGCGTTCTGACAGAGAACATACACAGTGGATTACAAAATACGTGGTGGAGATTAACATATGTCTGTTTCTTTTTTAGGTTTGTTGGGTACTGTACCTTGAAAAGCTCAAACAGCATATGGTAGAGGTGTGATGGCACATAAACAATGTGGAGGGGCTGGTCAGGGTTTTTGGCTGTAAAAAGAAAGACTTGATATTAATTACATGGAAAAATGCACAACCCTGTTACCCTGGCTGAAAGTACACCAGCTGAAAATGTTGACCTCTGGGACAAAACTCCATATTAGCCTGAGACAAGACAAACATTTTCAACATCAGCTGAAAAGACCTAGACCGTATCTGCCAAGAGCATGCTGGCCACATATGTACAATTCACATATAAAGTCATAGCACATGTCTGAGTGATATACTGCAACAGGAATTAGGTATGGATTTGATTAAAGAACATATTGTAGTAATAACTACCACATTTTCCTACTAAACTACATTTTGTATGTAAAGTATGCAGTATATTGGGCTTATTCAGGCTGTGTAATCATACTAACCACTGTTTTTAGTGCTACCCAACCCTATACATATGAGCAATATTCATGAATAGCTTTTTTCTGGTCTATTCTATCTACATTATATGGTTCAAATTGATGTCTACTGTAAAAAAATACCCAGATGAAACAAGAACAGTGCAGTATAGGCAGGAGTAACTTCAAAAATGAGGACAAACAGATTAAAAATATCTGCAAATATAAACATTGTGGTTGTTCTGCATGACTTACAATTGACTTGTGTGATCTCCATATCAGGGGAGGTCAGGTAATACTGCTCACAGAGCATTTTTGAAGTCTCATAGGCATCTGCAAAGTGAAACAAAAAAGAAACAACATCCGTTGTTACATTTCACCGTGAGAAATTCAAACCACAGAGGAAGGACTCATGCTGAAATGGAGAACAACACTAAAAGTTAGTTTTTGTCTTTAAGTTAAACAGTTCAACACAACACTCAAAAGGTGGGTGTATTACAGCAATGAACATCATGATAACATGTTTCCACTTCCCACCAACTATGTTTACTCTAAAAATATGAGATAATGAAAGGTCAAACGGTCATGTCTGGTGAAAAATAGATAACACATCCTGTCTGTGTGTGTGTGTGTGTGTGTGTGTGTGTGTGTGTGTGTGTGTGTGTGTGTGTGTGTGTGTGTGTGTGTGTTACAGACAGCAATGTTGGAGCTGAGGAAGAGCATTCATTACCTTTTACTACCTCTGCAACGTCACAGCTGGGGTCAATACTGCCAATGTGTTTGGGATGGGCTGGGTTCACACTGCCTTTGAAGATTAATGCTATAGGGCACAGTGCAACAAATGTGTGTGAGTCAAAAACGCACACCATAGGTGTTGTACATTTTGAAAATTTTACCATATATATATATATATATATATATATATATATATATATACCTCAAGTTGAGTGTGTTCTTTACAGTTGGAAACACATTTTGCCACACATATACACACTCTTGTCCTCGATGCTTTTAAAGTCTACCTCTCAAGCATGAACAGCACTTTCAGCTTAATTTAATGAAATGAGCTTCGAGTGTGAGGAACTGTGTTGGTTAACTCACAGTCAATCACAGAGTGCTATACTGACTGTGCTGGTTCATGAGCATTCTTGTGGAGATGCGGCTCATGTAGAAGCGGTCCAGGAAGTACTGGACGTTCTGGTTGGTCACGGGGTCCACGCCAAAGGCCTCTTTGTACTCCACCACACCCTGAGCCATGGTTGGCACCACGTTGTTGTGCCGATTACGGACGTTCTCCACAGCCTGTATAAAGCTGAGGGGAAAGACAAGATGGACGTGAAGTTACCCGGGTTCCCACATGTTCTTAATCAAAATCAAGAGACCCAACACAGCATAGATATCCATCTAGATACAGATTTATAAATCCGAGCTGACAGTAACTTCCTTTATTTTCCCACGTCTGATTAATGTATTCTAAGTGATGATCATCCTCCTCTTACTAGAGCTACTTCAAATAGGTAATGTTTGCAGAGCTAATGTGCCTACTGGTGGCTGCAGCAGTGCTTATTATAACAGTACTTATTCAATCATCATTTAAAGAAAACTAATTCAAAGCCGTAACACAAGGTCTAGAGGTGGGACCTTTTTAAAAGGTCTACACCCAAGTAGCAAATGTTGAAATGTGTGCTGAATAAACAAAATTAATTACTCTAAATCTATGGAATTATTGTTGTTGCTAAACTGCCTGAACGCCTTCTCTTTGTGGTGGCACACTGAACGCCTGTTTCCACAGCAGGTTTTCAGGTGTCTGTACAACTGAGTGTGATCACACTACACAGAGACATTCTTAAAAAGGTCCATACAAACAGTACTGTACATGACTTACCTGGTCAGCACCTCCTTGTTATCTGGATCTTTTTCTAAAAATTCTACAAGCTCCAACAAACTCTGTGAGTACCTGGTAGACACAAAAGGGAAGATTTGAAATTAAAATACAGAAACACAATCAACTTATGTTAGCTTAATTTATCAGAGTGACAAAGAAGCTCAACATAATGGAAAATCTCAAGATTACATTAATGTGAAACTGTCTCGGGCATTTAGATAATAGTGGCTTGTTTTATTGCACACTTCCTCTCTAGTGCAGAGGATGAAGAAGAAGTGCTGAGCTCATTATGTGACACTGTCTGAGTGATCTCACACTATAGAAAAACTGGGTGAAAGGTGAACAGCAGCGTCATTTCTATGTGCTCCGTTTGTCCCTCAACTGACCTTCAAGCACTCCCACCGTGCAAACAGATTCACATCTTGAAATAGATTATTCTACAGCGTGCATTTGCACAAGCTTGCCAGGAAATATCAACGCGTCACTTCTCTCCCCTCTGGTCAACAACATTAACAAGTTATAGATCAGCTATTTTGCTGGCAATCCACAGCGGAGTTCTGCAATAGTGGGAAGAGAAAGCAACAGTACAGGAGGTGCATGGCCAAATATAGATACTACTGGGGCTCTTGTGAACAGAGTGGGGGTGGGGTAGTGACCTTGTTAATATGTTTTAACATGACTTGTATACAAAACATCATCAACATTTAATATTTATTGTAATGTAGTGATGAGATGACCCAGAGACAGCAGCTTTAGTAAAGCCTGACTCATGAGTATTTTACCGATTTTAGAGCGGACAAATTCACCCAAATTCACAGTACGAGTGAATTTTTGAGTTGGAATGAAAATAGACCTTTTCTATGTCGACTGTGCACTGATTTTGCACCAATATGACTAATTCCCAGAGGGCTGTTTTCTTTAACAAATAATAAACAAATAAACCTTATTACAGAATATATAACTTAAATATTAACATTAAACATTACCAATAATTTAACATGTTAAATCATAACAGCTGATTTGAACTGTAGTTCACTCTACTAAATAAACTTTGTAGTGAGACCAGTATGTAACATATTACCACATGCATGTTTTTCTGCATTATATACTGGAGGAAAAATCTGTTCTCATATCAATGCATATTGGATAACATATACACCAATATGTCTGTGACGGGCCAATATTGTCCGACTGATCTGTCTGTCTTTAGCACTTATTCTTATATAGTAAAAACTGATAAAAGACAGGAGAATGTGTTTGAATGCAACATTCACCAGCGTCAACTCTGTCATAAATCAGATGCAATAATCATTACACATACATGCCTGTACCTGAGTTCACCTTCAGTGTTTACAACCTTTCACTCTTTAAGAACACGTGCATGGCGTACCTTGAAATGGGTGTGTGGACAAAGATTCACACATAAAAGTGCTGGTGTAACTCTACCTGTCTGACGCATTTGACTACAAACAAACAAACAAAAAAAAAAGACTGTAACACTGGTGTGAAGTAGCATTCTTCCATAATTCAAAATCTGTGCTGCAGCTTTATGGTACAATGTGAAACGTGTGCATATACATAATGTATTAGGTGTTACATAAGAATAATATATCAGGATGACAGCAGGGACTGTAAGGTCGGCCAGGACACCGGCCTATCTAATTCAAACAAAGATCATAAAGCAAGCCCAGATCAATGAGTGCACAGAGGACAGCTGGGTGAGGCAGGGGATCACAGCTGACTAGTTGAATTAACAGAAACTAAAGGCAGAAAGTTGAATGGATCTATTTTGTATTTGAGGCTAAATATCAAAAGGTTGGAACACAAGAGGAGTTTGTTTTGAGAGACAATAAGGAGGGGGCGTAAATGACCCAGACACTCCTGTTTCATAACTATTCCCTGCTGAAATGAGAACTAGTCCCTGGAACCAGAACCAGTCACGGTCTCATATATCCTGAAAATACATGACAATAGTGACAGTTTTTAGGCACCCTAATGTTCCTTTTCTCCCTCTTGCTTTAACACTGTTGTGCAGGAGGGCTTGTTGGAAAAAAACATCCAATCATTCCTATAATTTGGTCACTAATGATTTTGCTACAACCAGTTATAAAGACGTGAAGTGTATTCTTGGGATCCTACCAGCTGGTGAGTAGCTTAAGGGATGGAGTGCCGAGAAGCTTGTCAGGGAGGAAATCAATTTCTTTCATGATGTTGGCCAGTCTGACAGGAAGCTCCTGCCTCAGGAACACAAAAGAGGTCTTCTCACATGCATTGGCCGAGCCTGCAGTCACATGAGGGAAAGAGATAGGGGGGGAACAAAAAGGCTGAGCAAGCATTCAACTTTGACCTCCTCTGTCAAAAAAAAGCAACCTTTCCTAAACATTAACATTTGGAGTGAATCTGTCCAGGATTTTTGAGGACAAGGTCTTAACTTTCCACTTGCACTTTAACTGTTATTATTGCATTTTTTAATCATATGTTTTATTTTAATGTTGTTTTTTTGATTGTGTGCCATTTTATCTAGCTCTGTTAAACACTTTTGTTATGACACTGTTGCCCATAAAGTTGGAATAATTTTGCTTTCAGACACATTCGTCTTTTTATTCTTATTTATACACATCAGGTTAGTTGCGGTTTAATGTTCACTGTGATATGTTTGGAAGAGATTGATGTACAAAGTTTTGAGAAGATACATTTTGTCTATCAAGAATAAATCACATTGTCACAATCATTTCATGGGAAGAGGTAAAAATATTTTATTCCAACTTTATGGGCAACAGTGTATTAGAAAATGTTGATGTTTTTGAGGGCTATTTTTTTGCTGATGTAGCAGAAACATGAGAAGTTGCATATATCAACACATCAGCTTTTGTTGTGTTTCTCCTGTTGGACATTGTAGTATCCAGTTGTGTCCACAGCTCACTACTCCAGATCTATATATACATATATATATCACAATTATACACCAGAAGCTGCAACAACATCTGTCTGGATCTGTATTATTACTGCAGCTGTCCGGAAAATGACCGTGTATACACTGCAAAGTCAGCTGTCACCACACACAAAGAGCAAAACGTGTGTTATGCAACTGCCATGAGAGGGTGGGAAAGACTCAAGTAAACGTGCAATGTCCGAGAAAATCAGCACCTCTCTGGAGAGACACTTACCAAAGTCAATGAACTGCTTCATGGACAGGGGAGAGGGAGAAAACTTAGAAAACCTCTCCACTTGTTTGGGTATCCCAGCAACGGAGCCATTTTTCAGTAAAAACTGAGCGAACTTCATTTTTCCTAAGTGTCACTGAAGCAGTCTCCTTTCTTTCTTTCTTTCTTTCTTTCCTCAGCTCCAGTTTAGGGCTAACGTTAGCGGGGCTAACACAAGCCAAGGCTCGGCGTCATACAAGGGGAGCCTTTTCGTTAAACAGACATGTAAAAGAGGATGCTGGTTACGAGTACCCCATCACTGTTTTTCCCGAGCAGTTTCCTTCCATCTTGGCAAGTTGTTGAATGCCCTTCAAGTGCAACTTCCAACCCCGAGGCGAGCGACGTGTTGGGTTGTTGTTGTTTGGAGGCGTGACTGACGTTAAAATCAACCAATGAGAGACGAGACTTTACTGGAACTCTGTGTGCCTGAAGAAAAATGTTAAAACTTCATCAAAAACATCGAAATATTCAGCTCAGTTAGGACATTATTGCTATTATTTAGACTTTTTTTTTGATAACTTTGATACTTAAATAAATATTCAAAGGTTTTTCTCATTTTAAATAATGGACACAATTCGCACATTTTCACAGTTTTTGATGTATTTTCAGCTCTTAAAGGTCAAATGTGTAAGATGGGGGGCCTCTATTTACAGAACCGGGCCGGAGTGAGGCCACTTCTCAGCCCAGGAGTTTCAGGCTGAAGACCAATTTCCAGCCCATGGTGGTGGAAACTGGATAAATGAAGCAACAGTTCAGCTCTTAATATCGTATAGTTTTTATTTTGGGGTTCAACAAATTGAAATAATAAGTCACTTAAGCTCTCAACATCTGACTCACCTGTATTGCATAACATTAAAAAATACCAGAAGGGCATATATCAGGGGTGTCAGACTCTTAGCAGGCAGTAGGCTGGATTTGTTGGGAATGAGACTTCAGGGGGGCCGTCATTGTCTTGATCATTTTGATCTTGATCCTTTACTACACCAACTTCTGAGCAAACAAGTCATATAGGTTTATCATGTACTGATTGCAAGATTGGAATGCAGCAATTGTACAACTAAATCCTACACGCCGGACCTTTAATTGACTCGTTTATACATTTAGATTGAAGCTCAACATGCAAACTTTCAAATGTTCCACATCTAAAACTCATTCAAATTTTTATAAATATTCAGCTTTCTTTGGATGGAAGGCAATTACAAAAATCTTCAAATCCACTCATCTTTTACCTTTTCCCACTCATTCACACATTCACATAGAAACTCCATTCAAACTTTAAAACATTAACAACACTTGACACTTTCTCACACTGATTACATTTTTCCCGTATCATTCATAATTTTTATACAATAGCACTTAGCAATTTCAGAAATTTTTAGGACTTTTAGAAATTTAAGAGCTTGAGTGGAAAGGAGCTCTTTAAGATTTTCGAATAAAAAATTCTCTTCGACTTTAATTCTCATTAGTGAAGCTGATGATATATAATCCAATAACAGTCACAGGGGACATTTTTCTGCATTGAGTACTTTTGATACCCTCATTTTACTTTACTATGTTTTACTTCAGTAAAGTGGTTAAAGTAGCATCAGGATTGTGTGGTGTGGGGAATTCAACGCACATAACAAACTGGGGGAGAGTGAGACACTGATGCTAATAGAAGATATGTTAGATGTGAGGAATGAAAGATAGACGTTAATACTGGAAAGCAGTCTGTACTTGATTTATGTACATTGGTTTCAAATAATATTCCTACTAATATGTGACTAGAAGAAGCAAAGTGACCATTATCCAGTCTTATGTAAAATAAACATTCACATGACATCAACATGAATGACTGAAGTGGGTGGGGGTGAGAGATAGATGTTCAGGAAAACTAAGAAAGAGAGTGACGATATCTGAATCAGATTAGTAATGGTAATATAACCATAGAAACATTTAATTATAAGATAAGAGAAGATATAGGAACAGCTGCACTGAGATCCAGGCTGGGTTCTTTCCTTATGAATAGGTGCAATAAAAACATGTCGGACAAGTTGAGACAGGAGAAATTCCACTAAGTAGAAAATAGCTCCTAGTCAAATAGTAAATTAATTTAACAAAAACAAAAGTGCTATGGGCCTGATGGGAAAGGGAGATAACATCCAAAATATGGTTTGGCTGGACAGGAGGTGAAGCAGCAAGAGACTGAGTATATGAAAAGGAGTTTTGTCCTGCCACTATTGACCTATAACTCTGTGTGTAGTGGTTACTAGAAAGTGCTGGTAGATTTGGAAATACTTCAAGTTAAATCAAGAAATAAGAGTACAGATTTACTGAGTGAGTTTTATAGTGAATGTAAATATGCAGCGTATGTGCAGGTATGTACCAATGACCTAATAATAGATAGGGTAATAATAGAAGATAAAGTAAAGGGCACTGAGGTCACATTTGTTTGAGTTCCTGCTCATATAGGCATTTTGGGTAATGAGAGAGGACAAACTAGCCAAATAAACTGAAAACATCTGTATTAAACTTTTAAAAAGAGAAGAGGGAAAGAACATTATTTAGAATAAAACAGAAAGTGGCAGCAACACTTGGATCAGGAGATGGTAGTAATGCAACAGCATGGATGCCCACTGCTGTTAAAAGTGTCAAAGTGGCTCCTACTACTCTAACGCCACAGGCAAAGGCAAAGGCAATAACAGGAAGGAAAAAACTCATCTGACTCAGTATCAACACTGTCAAGCAGTAAAACGTTATCAGCCAGAGCACACCAAGAAATATTTATTGAAAACCTGTTAAAAAACTCAAGGTTAGTGCATCAGGGAAAAGAGGTAGTGTGAGCGCCTGCACATTTTGTAATTGAAGGGAATGAAAAAGCGCATAAGACATCAAAAGAGGTAGTTAGGAAGGATGATGTGAAAATGAATATGAAACTATCAAAATCAGAGGGGGGGAGCAGAGTCTGGAGGTAAATAAATAAACAGTGGCAACAATGTTGGGAGAATAGGTCAAAAGGGAGACATTTACATAAAGCACAAAGTGAAGTAGGAGAGGTAAGATGGAGGAATGGAGGTAACAGAAAGGAACAAGTAAATCATGAGCAGATTAAGAATAGGGCACAGCAATCTGAATAGCACACTTCTAACACATGTAACTGGGTAATATAATCATTGTGGGGAGAAGGAAACAGTAGTATGCTCATTTCATCAGGAGGTATGACAGAGAGAGGAGGGCAGTGTTTTCAGGGCTGTGGAGGTTGGGAGGAGTGGAACCCCCTGTCTAGACTGTGGAGAAGATGGCTTTATTGATTTTTGATTACAACTGGATTAATTAAAATAATAATAGTCATAATGCACTTGGAAACAGCGATGCAGTGAAGACCAGAAGGTGGCAGTAAATACAACAATAGGATGCTAACTGAAGAAGAAGAAGAAGAGCTCCCATCCAGTCTACCTTGCTATAAAACAACATGATCCTTTACTACAGCATCCCCTACCGACGATTTATACAAAATACATTTACATTATTTAACATTTTTTAATGCTTAGACGATAGTTTTGAGCAACGGTTAGAGACGTTGGACCGGCCGTTGAGACGTTACTCAGTTGACCATAGTACCTGCTTCACGCTCCAGCCACATAAGTATTAATTGTCCGCTAATTAAAACTCACTAGGCGTTCAGCCACGAGTTAAAGCGTCTTTAATTGTCTAAAAATAACACACAGGCTGTATTATGGTAAACGAGCGTCTGAAAAGTATCAACATTTGTTTATTTATCAGTTTGGACTACTCTTTCAAACGTCCACAAGATGGCGGCGTTGCAACAGCCATCAGGCGATGACGCTGCGTGTAAGAGGAGGTGGGATTTCCTCTCCTCCTCAGCATCACCCAACTCCTCCTAGGGATGTATCGGCGTGCGGTGCACCTGTTTTCCGTATTATTTAGGTCATCGACCGCTGAAATGCTCTACTTTAACCAGTGTCATCAGTAGCCACACGAAAAGGTTCAAACGACCTGTTCGGTGGTGCCCAGGAGGCCTCGCTTCAGTGTGGTTTAGGCAGAGGATGTGTTGATCTTCTTCTTGCGGGGTGCAGCAGTGAGACAGCATCTTTGCCGGCCGGGTGACACATCATTATCAGTGCGAGTGGACGAGGTACGAGTAAAACAATAACAGTACACCATACGGTTATTTGCGGTAAAATATCCCCTTCCCTTTTGTTGGTTATTTGTTATCAAAATTCACCATAATATGTATGGCAAGGCCTTAAACGCACTGACGTATAAATGCTGTCAAATTTGTGATTAGCTAGCTGCTAATGTATTTATGCCCTGCTAACACCAGTTAATTAATATGCACTATATGCATATTTATCTATGTGACTTTGTTTTCTGTGATGGTTATACTGTGCATGTGTCAGTTCCTTCTTCTTCTTTTTTTTCTGCATACATACCTTTTTTATTGTTTACCTATTTATTGCTTCAAATAGCGTTGGCAGACGTTTTTAAACCTCCAGGGTTAAGTTTCCTCTATTCATTGCTATGTGTGAGGGGTGTGACACTGGCCTAATACCCAGAAAATCACTGGTCGGGGTGCAGACTACTATAAATAGATAGCCCACTTTCTGTAATAACTCAGAGCATTGTCATTGAACTTGATAAAATATTAAAGGTTACATTTACTGAGGCTAAATTATACCTTACTTTTCCTATCAAATTGTCATATTACACTCACATTTGTCTTTTTTTTTTATAACCCTATGGACTAAAGGGACCAAGAAATTAAGTTTCAGTTAAGTTTTATTTGCAAATATCATACAGTTACAATCATAGTTAAATGAATTCCTGCCTAATTTGTTCAATTAAAATGGTGTAAAAAATCATAGTAATAAACATAGAAAATGTAATAAATAACAATGGCTATTATGGAAGTAATGTAAGTAAATGAAAAAAGTAGTAGTAGTAGTATTAGTAGTGAAAAGTAATCTTAATAGTCATGGAAATTAATAAGTAATAATACTAAAAAGTAAGATAATTATTCTTAGGGGTTTAGTCTTAGGCAGTGTCCTCATTTAGGGTCCTTGTGAAGCTCTTCCTCTATCTGGAACCTTCTTTCTGCTCACAGCAGGGAGGATAGATAGTTTTCCTGATGGTTGGTGTCCTTAATGATTCTCCTACCCTTATTTTTGCAGCATCTGGTAAAGATGTCTTTTAGGCAGGGTAGAGCACCACCTATTGTACATTCAGCCAAAAGAACCACTGTTTGACGCTGTTTCTGTACCATGCAGCGCTGTTCCACATTACCTTTGCCTTTCTCGACCAGGTCAGTCCCTTTGTGTTGTGGACACCAAGGTACTTGAAGCTGTCCAACTCTCTCCACTGAGGACCTGTTGATGATGGAAGGGTAGTTTGTCCTCTACCTCTTCCCATAGCCTATATACACAGGACTAGTTCTGCAGGAACAGTGTAACACCAATCCCTCTTGGCTCAGTACGGCCCAGTATTGACAAATGTTTTCCCAATATTAAGTCCTTGTAACTGCCACACCCAGTGGGTTTTTGAAGCATCACTGAAGGCTCACCGGATTAATCTATACTCCTCTATACTACAGTATATCATGTAACAATGAAACCAGAGCTTTTGAGACAGTGCCTTACACAGCTCATTCCTGTTCGATCTCCTTCCTTCCTTGAAGCCCCGTCAGGACACAATGTCGGACAAAAGTGACCTAAAAGCAGAGCTGGAGCGCAAGAAGCAGCGCCTGGCCCAAATCAGGGAGGAAAAGAAGAGAAAGGAGGAGGAGAGGAAGAAGAAAGAGGTAAGGAAAAAAGTGAGTAAATTCGCGCAACATGCACTCATACTGTATCACACTCTAGTGTGTATTGTTTGTGTGTTCGATTGCTCTTTGTCAGGCCGTGACACATAAAAGGCTGAGGTTGTGTGTGTCCATACGTGCATACAAACATCTATGTGTGTGCAGAAGGTTGGTGGTAGAATTTTTGATCAAAATGTGCATGGACGTGCATGTTTTAACTTTAACTCACGCTGGGTACGCTGACATTTCTCTATGTATCCTGAGCAGTCAGAGAGCCAGCAGAAGAGAGAGATGACCCCGGAGGATTCAGACTTAGACCGTAAACGGAGGGAGACTGAAGCCCTACTACAGAGCATTGGCATCTCACCGGAGCCTCCTCTAGGTACATAATACTTTTACACCCTGAATAAAATGAATCCTCAAATGTTCTTTTACTGTTATATTGTGCTGAAAAAGGTTTGGTAAGCTGTTAAAACACCAACATTAAAACTCACCTAGAAGGTTCTATAATAACACCAAACTTGATGAATCACAGCTCGAAAACGTCTGAGAAAGTCTTTAATCGATCAGTCCAATCCTGCCTAACTCATAATGAAATGATCAGATAGCTAAAGTAGGTTATTATCTGTGTTGTCATGGCTCTGCATGATATAGTAGCTCTGTTTGTTTTTTGTTTTTTACAAAAATAGTACCTTTGTGACACATTATTTCATTAAGTTTCATCAGATAACATTGTCTTCTTATCCTAAGTTGATTCCATTATTTGATATGCACGTTGTGGTTGAACTGTGCTGAACATTTTTGTAATTATTTTGATGTGTCAATTCCCTTTTATCATCTTCTTCTGTTCCGCTGTGTACCTTGAGTGTAGCATAACTTGTAAAAGGGTATTTGAACATAAATACTCTTTCTAGTTTGAGTGTGATTGAAATAATTGATTAGAAATAATCAAATTATTTCTAATCAGACCACATGAATTTAGATAAGTATGGTGCTCAAATATCTTTGCTTGTGCACAAATGGGATGGATTACTGTAGGTTGAATCACCAGCTTGTCTGTCACTTCCAGCAAGATTTTGGAAGCACTGTGCTCTAGTGGTCTAAACATGTAACAACACCCTCAACACCTCAAAATTGGGTCACTGCTATGTCTGTTATTAGCCCAAGTTATTTATAATGCATCCACAAATGAAGCTGAGTACAAATAAATAACAAATACAAAATCTACAATGCATTTGATGCCCTGCCTTCCCTCTCCTTTCTTTTAATCATTTATTTTATTTGTCCATCACTCATTTTACTACTTGCTTTTCATCCCAATTCTTTTGAGCAGTCCATTCTTTGCAGCCTTTAATGTTAGATTCATGTTATTTTCATTATTTAGTCCCGACCCCTGTGTCCCCCTCCAAATCAGTGAGCACGCCCAGTGAGACGGGGAGCCAGGATTCAGCTGATGGTGGAGCAGCAAGCAGGTGGGTCACAGTCACACACTCCATACCAAAGTTCAGTGTCAGAAGGCTTTCTTGATTCATGAGTCTTATTCACTTCTCTCTTTTTTTCACTGTTTCTCAGCTTGGGTAAAGAAATTTCCGGTTTTGATTTTTTAAAGCTCAATAGAAATAAATGAATAAATGTTCACATTTTCAACTAGAAGGTTTTGCTCATTTGTCCCAGACATGCCTCTTTGAGAGGTTAACAGTAGTGTGTGTATGCCCGAGTCTTAAACTGGTCTGAAAACTGATGAAAATATAGAGTTGCTTTGGGCTGTGGATATTTCTGGATACTTTTGACATATATTCTGTCTCTTTTCTTGTCAATGGCACAACAGGTTTAGGTAAGGATGAGTGTCACTAATGGTGAGGTCGTGGTGCCTTATTAGGTTTTAAATGTGGTATCTGTCACTTGTCATGGCATCTGGTGTTTTGATGACCACTGTATAACTTGTTGCTTCTCATAACTAGTCCTTAGAAGCTATGTTTTATCTCAAGGTAAGTTTGTTAGCTTGAAAATATTGAGAGATGCAGATGTCCAGATATAATCTATTATTTGGGAAACCTTCAGAAAGAAGCCTTAGCCAGTTAATGGAATATGTTTTGAGTATGACGCCTAAAAGGCATCAACTTTAAATGTGATGTAAAGGCAAGCACAGGTGACAAAATGATAGCTTTTCCCCTTTTCACTGCCATTGCTCTGTAGAGCTTACTAGCTCATGTGTCATATATGCACCTGTCACTGCAGCATTTATTTATATGCTCATATAACCATAACTCACCAGACCAGTGGAGCAATTATTTACCTATACGTTCTGCACATAGCTGCTCTGGTGAATTAAACCTGCATTTGAGAAGAGAGTGGTCATCAAGCGCTTTCCATTTGCTTTTTAATGGCGGCTGACAGTAGAGGTCAATGTGTGAGTGATGCCCTCAGGGGTCATTAGTGATGTGTTGTTCTGGTGTGGCCAGGGGTGGAATTGGGGATGAAAAATGTGTGGGAACTCGATAAAGTTCCTAGCAGAAATAAACTCTCCTATACTGTATAAGACTCTTCGTTTCTTTTTAGCTTTTACAAATTGGATTTTACAAATTGGTGAGTTAGTGCCTGGAATGAAAGATTTTGTTCCCCCCCCAAATCCACCCTGGATGATGGCATGCCATTTTGAGCTTCTCCATTTGTGGCTGTGTATGTGTGTGTCCCCTCATAGGTCAGGTTTCTCTAAAAACAAGTCCCAAGCACAGAGCTCAAGGTAAGCATTTTCACGTCAAACCCAGGATCCCCCCCCCTCCCCCTGCCTCCCCTCTTTTCTTTAGTTGAGTTTACCCCTCATGTGAACGCAGAGAGCCACCCACAGTGTTGTCAGTGGTCCTAGTGATGTCTTCTCATCATGATTTACAATATCAAAACTGTGCACTGTCCCTCTCAACTGCGTTCTTTTGCTCTCCTCTGCTGACTTTCTGTCTGAAGCCCTACTGTTTCCCTAAATACCAGCTCGAAAGATTTCCGCTCGCATGAGTTGAGCCACAGAAGTCATTTCAGCCCTCACAGAGTTGACAATCTGCTGCTTAAAGTGTCATCTGTGTTACCGTAAAACAGCCCGTCTGTCAGGCTAAAGAAATGCCTTGCCACTCTCACCTGGTGCTGTGTGGCACAAGCTGAAGGTCTAATGGGTGTGCTCAGTGGCCCTAAAAGGTATCATCAAAAAGTGTAGCGATGTTGGAAGCGTTATCCTTTCACAGCTGGAAGATTTCAACCAAGTTGCCATAAAAGTCTCCAGGTTTCAGTCGCTGTTTGACTTCCCTGCAAGCAAGTTATTCTTAACTCCTCAATATGAAGCAAGTTATATCTGCTAAAGAACTATGCAAAATGCACTGAATGAGCTCAGCAAGTTCCTCATCGGTTTGTCAAACTCATTGATCATGCATGGCAAGTACCTTGTCATGTATGTCGAGCAAGCTAAATCTTTAAAAATGCATTTTAATTTGATTTTCATATGTTAAATGTTATCATGTGAATATGTACATGTTGTGCTGTGGTTGTGAGGTGGTACGGAGTCCCGGAGTGCCCATAGAGAGAAAACAAAGCCACTTTTTACTGAGCGCTCAAAATGCTATCGCAAATTGTATCTTGTGCCCACGAATTAATCACACACAGCATTTCGAAAGCTTGATGTATTAACATGTACATGTACATGTATGTATATACAGTATATGTGTGTATATATACAGTAAATATATGTACACATACACACACATATATTATATTACTCTCTCTCTCTGTATGGCCACTTTGAGGCTCTGTAAGGTGGAAATCACCATGCTGGATACATTGTTTATGGCTTTTTTTTTAATATCATTTGGCACAAATTTGCAGATTAAACATCAAGACACAGAATGTGACACAAAAAAGATTAATGCTGTAGATGATATAAAAAAAAAAAACCTAATGAAGTTTTCCTGCATTTAACAGTAACTTTGTCAACTTGTTTTCCCGCTGAGAACAGTCAGTTCACACACAACATTTTTTGTCCGTAAATGTAGCAACTTGAGGATTGGCAGCAGACCAAGAAATCTATTACAAGAGATGAGCAGACATCTTTAAATAAGCAGAGTACATTAAAGTAAATGAAATATAATGTCTCCCTAATGTATAGCCATCCCACGCCATCTAAACATTTTGACGTTAACAGTGCCTGCATGAAATTTGATGGGAATTCCCGTGTTAAGCTGTTCTCTAGATAAGTGGTCTGTGGAAGAGTGTGTGTGTGTGTGTGTGTGTGTATGTGTGTATATGGTGTATGTGTGTTTGTTGTAATGTGTCTGTTTGTAAACATGTATGTCCTCTCTCGCCCTCCCCCCTCCCCCTGTTGGTGACATTAGGACGCTGCAGTGGGACACAGACCCCTCTGTGCTGCAGCTACAGGCTGATTCTGAGCTCGGGTACATCTTCCTTCTCCACTCTTGGTCACTTTCTGACACAAGAAATGATACAGCAATACACCTAATTTGGCATTGCATGGCACTCATTAAAAGTCTAATTTAATAGTCCATTTAAAGGGTCAGTCACTCTATTGACCCTGAATATTAAGCTACAGACACGAGTCTCCACTTGATCTGCATTGTATTAAACTTTAAAGGAAATAGACATATGTTGTGCTGTATGTAGGACAATAAAACTATGCTAATAGGAACATCTTGTCTCTGTTACCTAGGCGCAGGATGCTGAGGCTGGGGGCTTCTAAGATCACACAGGTGGACTTCCTTCCCAAAGAGGTGGTCTCTTACAGCAAGGAGACACAGACACCGATCACCGCCCACCTGTCTGAAGGTGAGCATTTGTGTCTGTGTGTGTGCATGAGTGACTGCTCTTGACATTCCATATCATCTATAGTCTTAGTTTCAAGCTGTTTTTAGGGTCCACAGGGCTCCAGAGGTCACAAGAAGCAACGAAAGGTTTCATGTTGCAACGATTGTCGTCGTTGTGTGGTTGAATTTGATACTCCTTCTGTTGGCCAGTTCAGAACCCATAAACCTGGAGTGATTTAAAAACTGACAGATGAAAGTTAGCCAAGATGATTCCTCATGGATGTTAGAGCATGGCTGTGTGCATGTGTGTTGTACTCACACAAGGATGTATATTTGTGTATGTGTGCTTACGTATACTTTAATAACAATAAAGTTTTCAACTTTTAATTGCATATTTTGGTTACCAAACAGTTGAGTATCGCTGAATAGGAAGAGTCATTATCCATCATGATTTGGTGTGGGAAGAAATGGTACATGTGTGTTTGCATGTGAGGTTATGTATGCATACATGTGTCTCTGCAAGTGGGCATGCACATGTGTACTGAGCTGCAGTTACTAAACACATCCATATGGTGAAAGCTGAGGTTAGTGCTGCACTGGATTTAGCATAACGTTGGTGGTTGTAAATTTAAGGCATATACATTTGAGTGTTTTTATTTTTACTGGTTAAAAAAAGACAATGGAGACTTGGATGGATGACAGTTGTAGTTCCACTAAATTGAACTTTAAGCCTTTGTTCTGATTGCAAATTCAGATATATCATTTGGAAATTACATTTTCACGTGTAAGAATGTGCAAATACTACTCCACCTACACACTCTCCATCCAAGCTGACTGTCAGACATACATTATATATATATATATAAATATATATATGTGTGTGTATATAACCACACACACATACACGCTCCCTATCATCTTCTCTATCTTCCGTCTTTTCATTGCCAAGACAGCTGGCAGCCATGTGACTGTGAAGGGGTTGTACTTCCTGCTTCCTGTCATTATAATAGATGGTCTGGTGTGGATTCCACTGCCCCCCTCCACCAGCAACCACCACGCACATACACACACGTCTGTCCTGATCAGCATCCAAATCGGCCCGCCTCAACTCCCCCCATTTCCTTGACAGAACCAGGAATAGATCATTTATTCAACAAGTGCACAGGCACTGACTCACACATGTGTGCTAGGGAGACGTACACATGCATGTACACACACACACACACGCACACACACACTCACACCAGATTCACAATCAGGTTTTTCTGCTTGTACATGTAAGGACTGATGTAGTCGGAGGCTGTCGGTGTACCTACATGGAGCACCAAAACAACACACACACACAAACAAAGAAACAATGCAGTTGTTGTAAACTATACAGGGTAATTAGTTTAAGAGATACAAACTGACAATTAAACATCCACACAAATAAACATGAAGTAGTAACTATATACAGGTCAAGTAGTCTGTGTATACATACAAACCAATACACACTCTGTGGCTGGTTATCGCCTGTAGCGATTCTATATGTCGGCCCATTTAAGTTTGTTTGTGTTCAGCTTCCAACAGCATTTTCTGGAGGTCCCTGTGGAGGTGTGTGTGTGTGTGTCTGTGTGTGAGAGAGAGAGAGAGAGAGAGAGGGAGAAAGGGAGAGAGAGAACATCTGGGAGCCAGAGCAGTGCTGTGTGGTGGTCTACAGGGAGGTGACCCTGGCCTTAGGAGACCCTTCCTTTGCAGACTACCACAAAGCTCGTGTGTCTGGAGAAAGAGGCTGATGGTAGCACCTGCCTGCACTTCTGGCTGTGTGTTTGTTCAGGCCAGTTCCCTTTGTTGATTACTGAACATAACATGCACACATACACATAAACACATATCTCATTTTCAGGTTGCAGCTACAGGTTGTGAGCATAATTATTTAGGCCACGAACAGCCAATCAGGTTTCTAGTGAAACATGGACTTTGGAAACACAACAAAGGTGTTTCCAAAGGCTCTACTCTAATGTCTGTATGAGGTTTAACTTGACATGGTTTGCCTAATGCTGTGGTAACGAGGTGATCAATAGTTACGTTTTAGTTTGGGATGCTGTCCTCTTTTCTTTCTGTCTTCTGTCAGTTTTCTCTTTTGTTTCTCTTCTACTCTTCAGTTCTTCCCTTCTTCTTTTTCTCCCTTCCCACTTTCCCTCTTATCCTTCAGGGTCAGACCTAGACCAAAATGTTACCTCTGTGTTAACATATTTTATATATAAAGAAAGAAGACAGAGTGGGATTTAGTGGAGGAGAAACCCAGCTGGCCACTCTGGAGGAATGAACGGAAGAATAAATCTGTTGTCTTAATGATGGTGGTGTGTCTCAGGGCTGTGTAAAGCTCCATGGAGTGACCTCTAGTTGTTTGGATTTCTGTATCTGTTTTTAAACCTCTGTGTGTGTGTGTGTGTGTGTGTGTGTGTGTGTTAAATAGGGTTTTTGTGTTTAAAGATAATTTCAACAGTGGTTTAGTATCTATTATTAAGATTTTTTTGGGTCACATGTGGCCAGCTGATGCTTTTTATAATCCAGATATGATCTCTATGACTAGATTCATTGTTATCTCTTAATGTAAGAGTTGGTTTCACAATAAAACTGTAGTATTAACATCAAGTGTGTTTGTGTGTGAAAGTATAATGATAAGTGTAGTCTCATCGTAATCACTTTAAATCATTAGCGGATGACTCAGGGATTCTCATGGCTTTTTCTCCTCATGAACTTCTAACCTTCCCAGTTCCCATATCTGCCCTCATGCCCAGGGGTGGCTGGCTGCATGTGCGTGATGCAAGCATGCTTCGTAGGAGTGTGTGTGTGTGTGTGTGTGTGTGTGTGTGTTGATAAAGACAGCTTTATCAAATTGTATTGAGTTGATTTGACTTTGTGTGTGTACTTCTACACAAGAGTTTGTGTTTTAAGGCTCCCATGGAGTTTGTGTGTGTGTGTGTGTGACTCTCATTTAAACCAGTTAATGACATGGCTTTTCATTTCCGTAACCAATTGCCTTCCTATAACCGTGATGTGTAGCTCGTCTATGTATCCTCCTTTTCCCATTGGCTGCTCACTGATCTGTCTGTCCTGAGCGTCCATTGTGTCAGGCAATCGGATTAGCCCCAGTCACGGTTGGCTCCAGCTATTTACTGCCATCCTAATGGGTATGAATGGACACGCTTGTCGTGAGGGATAGATGCTTTGTCTAATGACATAGCAGGGAAATAAAGTAAGGTCTAATGTGGTGTGTGATAGTAACCTAACCTACTGAGGTCAAACAAAGTGTGTGTTGGATAGTTGCTGTTTCATGCCTTTATCTTGTGCCTGACAATGTTGAGAAAGAAAAGTGGCTTGTACTTGACGATGTGCTTTTCACCCAAAACAGAATCTAATATAAATAAACACTGACTGTTTTGTTGGTTGGAACTCTCTGCCTTATTCGGTTTTTCAGCTCACCTGTGGCTGAAATATGGCTACACATTCTCACATTTGAAGCTGTACAATATATTTATATATTAACAATGGATCAAATGACCGCGTGTAATGTGAATGGAGTCACTCATGGTGATGAAACTACAGAGTTAGGATTAGTTATTATCTATCTGTTATTATCACTGAACTCTGCAGTTCCCCCCCCAGCTCTATGAAGCATTTTAGTGACTTTCAGTTCATTGTTTTAGTACAAAACATGATAAACTCTGATAAACTGTACACTAGGGATGCAACGGGTATATTTTGATGGTACGATTATAGTCAAAGGAAAAATCACAGTTTCCAAATGATGATGCATTAATTTGTTTCACAAAACTACGGCTGTATAAAATCACGAGTATATTTTGTTCATTTGTTTTGCAGTTTTAGTAAAAATGGGAGAAGAACATCTCTTATGCACGCGTTATGCCCTTGGGGGTATTACATTTCCTTTACAGTTACAAAACTGTGGAGAATTAAATTGCATTGAATAGAGAAATCGATCAATTGCTGCATACATATTGTACACTACCTGACCTGCACCAAATGATTGACAAAGTTAGCAGCCAGCTGGTAAACGTTGTTAAACATTTAGCAGCTACATGGTCAGATCTTTCCCTATGGAGTTGGAGACCAAAACAAAGCTAAAAAGTAGTTTGAAGCGATGTTCGCTAAAACAACTTTGTAAGGTGTTGTGTTTTTAGCTTGTTGTGTTGCCCCCAAGTGACCAAAACAAATCAACTTATCCACGTTTAAAAAGCTGTAAAGAGGAAATATTAAAGCAATTATTTATTATAGATATATATTAAAAATCAAATATGATTCCTTTAAAGAGCTGCAAACTTTACACATTCGAAAAGCCAGTTCTCAGTAGTAAAAACCCTTTTTGTTTTTATTCAGCATTTTTTAAAGTTGGATTGGGCCTAAGTTTTTTTTGGCTTGACCAAACCTTTACTCTCTAGTGTCATAAATGTGTTACAGGAAAACATTTCCCTTTGCTGAATGGAAACTGTGCTATATTTTGTCCTCACATTCTAAAATGTAATTATCACTGTTGAACCCTGTCTTGTGACTACTATTTATCCACAGCAGTTAAAATATTCCACCTCCGTTTTCCTCAGGTCTGACAATATTTTGTAGAGCCAAGTTTTGAACACTCTACACATGGGAGGAGTGGATGTGATTTCACATCGTTTCAGTAAAATGTGGGCAACCTTTCTGTCTCACTCTTTGTTTCTCCCGCCATCCCTCCTCTGGACTGGCCAATCCCAATTGCCTATGAATGTCAGTACCACTCTTTTGACCCACTCTTATACTTTACCGATCCCAATCTGAAGATAACTATCTCTGTGTGTGTGTGTGCTTACTTAGTTGTTGGCAAGAGCATGAAAGGTCAATGGGGTTGAAGGCATTTGGTTGTGCACGTATCCATGTGTGCAGGTTGGCATGGGTGGAGTGTGAGGCTGACCCAGTTTGTAGTAAATTGGTTTTGCTCAATGGAGCCTTAAAAGATCCATAATAAGCCCCAGTGGAAAGATAGCCAAAGAAGTGAGGAGTAAATGGAGGGAACGGAGAAAGAGAGAATGTAAAATGTGAAAGAGAAATCTTTGGACATTAGAGAAAAAAACAGAGAAATGGAGGAAAAATAATGAGAGTAGTACAAATGGAGGAGAAGCAGTGGAGGCCACCGAGGGATGTTGCAGCAGTTATGATATTACTGCAGTAATTGTTTGCAGTGAACCACAAGTAGGCCTTTAGAAATACAACTGTGTGTGTGTATGTGTTTGTGTGTGTGTGATTTGATGTTGCAACTTTGGAAAACCCCAGTTTTAGGGTTAAAAGTTTACAGGGTTAAGAGTGTGTGTGTTAATTTTTGTGCATCTGTATGCAGAATTATGTGTGTGTGCATGCCCCCCCCCTCATGTATTTTCTGGCCCATTAGTTTTCAGGGTCTGTACAGCTTGAGTGTATAGTTGGTCAGTAATTCACTCCTTAAGTATATTTACTGCAATAAGAGGCTTTCTTTTGACGTGTGGTAGACTGGTAATGGCCTCTAATTGCAAGAGAAAACCCATTTCCAAGCACTAATCTGAAGACACACTCAATATTTTTGTGAATGTATATAGATTCATAAATGTAAACACACGTGCGCAAACTAACATACGTGCACACCGACCAGCGGAAATGTACACAGAAGCGCACATGTGCACACGGCCACACATGCACATAATGTCACCTGAGCTCCACATAATTCCATAATGGAGCAATTAAGAAGCCAAACTGCAAATTGATGAAATGATCTAGACTATTGGCAGCACACTGGTCCAGTTAGAGTGTTTACTTTTGTATATTTTTCCACAAACTTCTAAATATATTAAATATGGTGCAACAGGTCTTGAACTGGTAGGTATTTATGAACAGTCGTACAAAAAATGTCCGGCAGGATTTAATCCAATATGCTGGATTTCATATTGGCAAACAAAGTATTGGAATCTGCATCTGAAACTAATTACCACACGAGTTTCATCAGTTCAGTTCATTCGGTTTAAAGCGCGATGTTATTGAAGTTTTTGTATCACATATGTGATGAGTTTGTCTGAAGTGCTGCATAACAGAGGAACACGGTTCACTGGACTAAGATCCATTTATTTTTTTTAATCTGATTTCGCACTGATATATACAGCATATCGATACTGGAAATTTTCATATTAACATTGTGATATTCATTTCAACTATATTGCCAGTTCTAGTTACACTAAACAGACCCTAAAATCTTTTCATTACATTCTTTGGAACCTGATAAAACTTGTAGATTTGTTGCAAAATTGCAGTTCACACTGGTGCTTTGTAGACATCTTAACAGTCAAAATATAATAACGACACTGAAGAAAGTAAGTTAAATGTTACATGCTTTTAGATATGTAGCTCAAGCACAATAACATTAGAGCTGACTATGAAACCTAAATACTTTTTGTTTCTGTCTGTAGTACCAACTATTGAAAAAAAACTGAAAGTTCAAATGACTGGTCAGATTCATAGTCTTGTTTAATGTTTCTTTAACCAGATATTTACTGTTTATAAATAATATAATGTAATAATAATTTCAAATATTTTTTCCAAATTTGTGTACAAATTCTTGCATTTAAGCAACATTTAACATTCTAGATGTTTGTGGCTTCTTTTGTTAAATGAAAAAAGTGTACTTATATTTCTAAAAGTGTCATTTTTTTATTATATGTGCACTAAGTGCGATATGTGGACTTCAGCCTTAATAATTAGAACATATTTTGTAAGCTGTCATAGAATTTGTGTTGGCCAAAGTCAATAATGCAGTAAATATAGTAACCATAGATTTAAGGTTACATAAACAGCTTAGTGACACGATTGTGATCATGTGAAGTAACACTTGATTGTAGCTGTAGTTTCTCCTATAGGACATCATCAGGAGGGAAGGTCTTACTGTGTCGGGCAGCGGGGCTGAAGCTTACAGCAAAACCTCAGCTAATTTATCTCGTATCTGTCTTTGGCATTTTCTACAATCCAGCGAAGCACCGATGCATTCAAATAAAAACAGTGAATGTAACACACTCCCAGCCTATACGAAGCTGACATGACTGAGGGGTTTGTGGGCAGTCTTCAAGGTCCTGAAGGGAGGAATGTGGTTGCATGAGTGTGTGTTTTGCATGGTTAGGTACTTATATGTTTCTGTATGTGTCTGCATATGTGCGTATAGATGTGTATGCAGCCACATATGGAAGTGCTTGTCTCATACATTGTTGTTGTTCCAGCCAGGCAGCTACAACAGACTGAACAGACCGGAGGATGTGTGTGTGCGTGTGTGTGTGCGTGTGTGTGAATGTGTGTGCGTTTTCTAAAGGCAAAATTCAAGGCAAATAAAGAATAACCACACTGAGTGTACCCAGAGGACTCTGAACAAAATGTACTCAGTTGTTTTACTGTGAATTTTTTGTACCTAAAGTGTATTTTAAAATTGTCTTTTTACGTTGGGTGACTTCTGGACATTGCCTTGAGGTAGCAGCTTCTCAAGATACTATTTAAACCAAGCGTGCATGTCCCATTCATGCATGTTCACACATAAACTCTTACTTCAGATCAGACTTGCGTTTTGCCATTATGATCTCCCCCGTCTTTTCCCTGCAGACACACATAATCGGCCAACGCTTCTCACTTTCTCTCTTCATAAAGCAACTCTGAGTTTGGCTTTCATCATCATCGCCCTCGAAAGGGCGCAGCCTTCACTCCTGTTTCACTCCCAAAATTGATGCAGGGTCCCAAGCGGTTTCTGTCAAAATGGCCACAGCAGTCAAAACCCAGAAAAAGACCTCTTGATATTAGAGAAAAATAATGTCTTTCGCAGTGCGTAAGGTATTCCAAGTGAGTCACAGATGATTGCAATTTTCCCCTATGACCACCGTATAATAAGGTACATGAACCCCTTCTTCATCTCCCTCCGGCTTTCTCTCTCTCTTTGGCAAAATGGCCATCATCCAAAATAATATTTGCCATCTGATGAGTGCTTGAGATGAGTAGGAATACAGTTTCATGTGTCCCGTATTTCTCTTTTCAACTGTTTTCTTTTTTTTTCCCTTCACATTTTGTTCACATTTTCTTGAACTTGACTTTTTGACATGTGCCCCACCCTTCCCCCTCCTTGTTACATTTTTTTTTTTATACGTGTGTAAAACAACAGTGGGTCTTGAACGTTTGCTTGGGTGGTCTCCCTTGTACTCCGAGATCGCTTCGACTCTCCAGGGATTTTCATTTGAGAGGGTAGCGGTTCACTGCCACAGCTAGCCTGCAGCTCATAGCCCTGCTTCACTTTAGCTGTTTGATGTTTTTTAACCCTTTGTTTGTCGTGTTTGTGCCTTCTAACTGTTTTATACAGTCAGTTTAAAAATTTTCAACACAGTCAATTAAACATTCTAACTCCAAACATTATTTGTCAGGGTAGGTTAAAACTGCATTTGTAGTTTTGTTTTCAATTGTTCTTCAGTCAACCGTGGTAATCAAATTCAACAGGCTTTAAAATCAGCTTAGTTATTTTCTTGTTGCAACCAATTCAAACCTTAAATTTCCAGATCATTATCACAGTTTATAGCTTGTCAGTTGATTGAAGTGAAATTTGAGAACTGTGCTGGTTTTCTGTTTGGCTGCAGTGTAGCATGCTTTTCTTCATAACTCCAGCAGGGAGCACTCTTGGCACACATACTCGAGGGCCTCCTCAAAGGCTCGCCAACCAGAAGTGTCAGAGATTTTTATTAGAAATGAGAGTCAGATGAAATTAAATTATGGTATTATAAAATAACAGTTTTACGATTAATCTCAGACATGTGTTGCCATTTAAAGTCTTAATTAGTTTGACAAAATCCCACTAGCTTGAAGGGCAGTGCTTTCCCTGACTCATATGCTGTAGGTATTGAGCCAAATATGGGTTTGTATATTTATTCGACAGTGTTACTGAGGTGCAGTGAATAATTTTGTCTATTTTAGTGCAATCCAGAAGGATTCAACCCCAAGCATCAACCTTTAGCAGGCCTATAAAAACTGTTTGTCCCATCTGTCCATCCGTCCCTCATTAAAACAAAATGAAACACCATCGTCATCCAAGTGGTAAACACAATGTCCAATCACCATCTGAGCCACACACAAACACAGATGCACACAGCCCGGTTTCTGAGTGACACAAATCTCAGCTCAGATGACGCGTAGAAAAGTGAGTCGATGCCACAGCGGTGATTTTATGTAAGACTTTTTCTTTCTGTTGGTCTGTCCCGCACTCTCTCTCTCTCTCTCTCTGACTGGGTTTTTGACAGTTTGGAAAGTTTGAAGTCATGGGTTTTAATCAGGGCCTTGCGGCCAGGCTCAGAGCATGGCGTGGCGTGGCATGATGGCTCAGTTTAAAGACATGGGTCTGGGTCGGGGCCAAGTCTGGGTGGCACTGCTAGAAAGAGAGAGAGAGAGAGGAGGGGGTTGAAAGAGAGAAAGAGATGGGGAGAAAATCTACTCAGACTGCACCCACAGCACACAGCAGAGTTGGCCGCAGACCCCCAAAGGCCTGAATGGGCTGCATTAATGAAAGCTGATTATGTGTGGGCATGCACGTGTGCATACGGTGTAGACTTGGGGAACATAGACTTGAACACACACACACACACACACACACACACATGCACGTGCTGATGTTTGATCAGTGTGGGGAAGTGTGGTGAAGGGATGAATTAATCTAAATCATCTTGCGGGTTTTAGCCTCACCAGTTTTACATCAAGTCCTGCTGCTAATGTGTGTGTATGTGTTAAATACTCTTACCCCTACTGTGGTAATGTTGACTTGATGAACCATGATGAATTTTAAAGATTATTTTCTGTTAAAACAACAACAACAACAACAACAGCAACAGAAGAATTCAGAATAAAATGAACAAACTGAAGTTCAAGGGTTTAGAGGATGATCAGTGCTTGACATTTCTCTGGGGGAAAAAGTATTTTACAAGCAATTACTCAACATTTGACTTTGTAGGAATACAATTTACTTGCAAGAAGTTGCAACAGCGGTCTCCCACTGTTGCACTTTTCCCTTCAGTTTCTGTCCTGTCGGTCTTGACCATCTCCAGATCACTGAGATTCTTCTGCAGGGTTGGACCGCCCTCTCACCTCCCAGCAAAAGATCTGTTCGACTTTACTGCGTGGCTGGCTCTAACCTATCAATTTGCTGTCCAACCTGACTAACAGAAGTCCCTAAAATGTTAGCAGTGTTTTTCTGTTTGCAGAAAGAGATGGTTAGAGAGGATTTCGTGTCCGGCTCAGCATTAAAAAACCTAGTGATCTGCCTTAGTTCACCAAGACATTTGCGAGTGGGTAAAAGGCTTGCAAAGAGCGTGACTGGTGTAAATGTCAAAAGCGTGAAAAAATAAGGGTGAGCAGTGTTTATTTTACTCCACTTATGTGAGCCATGAACTTGTTCCATATGGCTGAAAAGGTGATGTTTCTCCTCTAAAGCAAGCAAAGAAAAAGACTGAAGTTGTTTAGCTAAATGGTGTGAGAACCTGTAAGTATGAGCCAAACAACTGTTTTTTTACTTTGCGTATTTCGAGTAGAGATTATCTTGTTTTCTTGATTTGTGCAACATCATCCTATAGATGCATATCTTTTTTTAAATGTTCCTGGTTGGTGCCAAAAATAACATCTTGTGTGGCAAGACACATTTAATGTAGGCCTGTCATATCACATTTAATTTATCTTAGAATTGCGTCATTTTATTTGCGACCTCTGTCATCATTTCAGTCGTATAAAATCATTGTGGTTATATAAATCCTTTCTTGATACTCTGGATAACAAGGATTATATTACTGGAGATGGGACGAATAAAAGTGAGAAAATTCCCCTGATGCCTCAGGTCATTTGTAATATATGCAGAGGTGAAGTGGATGCAGTGTGGGTATGTGTGTGTCGAGTCTTCCTCCAACAATAAGAGTTGTTCTCAGTGAAGTTAATGCATATGAGTGTGTGTGAGTGTGTGTCGTGCCAGGGCCACATTAGAGGGGCCTTTCAAGTCATGTCGGCCTCCTCCTACTCCTCTACATAGTGCTTGTGTTGTGGTCTGCTCAACAGCCAACCTCTCAGAACCCCTGCGAACTCTGGTTTTGTGTATGTGTGCGCCATTATGAATGCGTGTATATAATGTTGTAGGGTTATTCCCAATGCGTGGGATCCCCCAAAAATCCTGCTGGATTTGTCTTGTGTTTCCGCCGCCTCTTCCCTCTCGTATCAGTATCTCTCTTTCTTTGTGATTAATACAAAAGAGATCCATAAAAATTATGAGTACTGTCAACTTCGATTGTGTGTGACTCAGTTTAGTAGTCACCTCCATACTGTTATGATAAGTCTGTAGTCCTGCCCCCACAGTGTAGTCGATGACAAACTTGGGGCCCGGTCTCATCCTCCCCTCTACACACACACACACACACACACACACACACACACACATACCCACAGTTCTCTTTGATAACTATGCCAATCGCTTCAAGCATGCGCTAACACATTTCAGCACACTAGCACTTACTGTGGATTGGGTTCAGAATAAAAGGTTAGCTCACGCTTTGATCCTACCCAAACAGAACACATGCTAGCACATTATTGCCGTGACACACCATGCCATTGTGCTTTATGTACTAGCCAAAGGGGGAGCAGAAGACAGTGTGTACATCTTTTATGTGCTGTCAGTATCTTTAAAACTCTTCTCTCCACATGCCCGATAGTAGCTGCCTACTGTGAAATAATACAAGATGTTTAAGCTAATGAAACTCTCAGCGGTGTATCAGCCTTCATTAGGACTATGTTTTCTTTATTCCACAAACAGATCAGCCCATTACTCTCACCTGAACTATTTCACTCTTCTGTAAGTCCATAAAAGGAATAATGATGCTCATACTGGCTAACAAGAGCCTCATGCACAGACATGTTAATAAAGTGTTAAGTAGCCTCAATACAGTAGTTAGTTGGAGTGTAATTACTAGCTAACCTTCTTGTCTGACTAAGAGGGTAATGAGTAATCTTTGGTAGTATAGAACATATAAGACATGTAAGAATTTTTAAAATATTTTGAACGACAGCCAACAAAAGAGAATTGTAATTTATTCTATATGATATTTGCGATGCAAAAAAGACACAAGGCCAAAGAAGGTTTTAGGTTTTTCTGTAGATATTAGTAGATTATTATTTTTCACGAAATGGCAGAATTACATATAACGGAAACTATTTTATGTATAACACAGTGAACCGTGTTACACACTACATTGTCCAAAATTGTAGGGAAATTACTTGTTTAGTTGATGGACAGAAAATCAACAACTATTTAAAAAATGCTTAATTGTTTAAATAACTAAAAAAAAAAATAAAGATTCACTTGATTTAGCTTCTGTAGTGTGAATATTTTCTGTTTTTCTTCTATGATAGTAAGAGGAATATCTTTGACTGTTTGCGTGTTGGTTGGGCAAAACAAAAAGAACAAGATGTCAGCATCGAGTCAATGAAATTATTGAAAATATCTGTTGATTTGCAGCAACATAGTTAACACATGAAACAGAAAAACCTCAATTACTCATTTTGTTATCATAGAGTACATACTAATAACAAGTATAAATCTGATACTTCCCTTCCCCAAATTTAAAATCTGTAAATCTCGTGGAGGAGAATGTTATGGAATCATTTTAAGTTGTTAAGTAAGATGAATACTGAGCAGTGCTGTCAACTGAACGTAACACTGTTTTAACGCAGAAACATTATGAACGATATCATAGTATTTGCACTGATATGGATCAATGCATCCTAGATATATACAATAAAACTGAATTATTGTCCCAGACCTAACTGACATCATGTTGGCCAGCATAATACTTATGAAGAGTCAGTCAGAGCATATGAAGCTATGTAAGGTTATGTTGGTTATTTCCATTCTTGTTTGCAGAGTGTAATATTTTTTGTCTTCCAAACAATTTCACAGATTGAGACGTGTGTACAGGCCTCTCTCTGTGCGTTTGTGTGTGTGTGTGCATATGCATTTACAAACACCTTTACACATTTGTGTGTACTTGTGTTTGTATCTCTGTGTGTCTGCATACCTGCTGGGCTGTACTGAATTGACTGGGTCCGGTCAGCATGAGCAAGCAGCCAGGGGAAGATTGAGGCAGCCAGATGCGGCGACCCCAGGCTACCGAGGATATCATTACCCCGGGTGTGTAGACGGCCAAAACGGGAGCCCCCAAGCGGAGTTTCATCAAGGTGGACCCCTGTTTGCGGCGAGTGGGAGGATACCAGTTAACCCGTTGTCCTGCAGTGAGAAGCGGTATTAAGCGGCAGGTGGAAGGAGAAAGCATCCCGTGACTAGAATGAGGTGGAAACAAGAAAGTGCGCGGATATTTACAGGGTAGCAGGCAGACACACTAAAACTGTGGAAGATTGTCTCTTTTGATTTCCCTTCCCTGCTTCCTTTGCAACTGAACAGGAAACCCCGTAGTGCCCCTGTGTGTGTTTGCATGTACATTTTACATAAAGTTGTATATTATCATGTAAAACCTGTACTTTCCAGTGTCATTCACCGCAATATAGCTTTTGCTTTACTTTGAACACACGCAGAAATGTATCTCTGAAAATTTCCATTCAAAGGAAATATCCGGGATATTTTTGGTGCACGACTTTGACAGAACAACTTGATGCATGGCTGCTGGCAACAACATCAGCACTATCTTCATGCGGGAATTGGACCGACTCCCCTCAGTGAGGTAACCCATAGGCCATGAATCACGCTGCCTTGCTCCGGAGTCCTGTGGTCCCGGGGGTTGACAGTTTGACCGCTCCTCAATGTGGTCGCTCTCCTCCACTCACGCTCCTCCCATCCCCATCGCCACACATTCCAACCACCGGACCGGTCACATAAGGTCAAGAAAATAGAGTAGAATAGAACAAGATAGAGAAGAAGTATCTTTTCCAATGCTGGTTAACACGACCCCCCCATTTGCTGATTCACGTCCTGTAGTATTTGCAGATTAATGGCTGCAGTTTGCGGAGGGGATGAGTGACTGATGGATAACAAAAAAAAAACAACAACATCAGAGAGAAATAAAGCACGAAGGGAGAGACAAAAGGGCCTGAAAGAAGGGTATTCCTGTGCGTTTCTGTTTGCAGCTTGTCTGTTTTGGCAGCTCAGACATGGAGCTAGTCTGGCAGTCTGCCTGTCTGGTCCTCTCTGGTCTCTCCTCCATACTGGTGGGTCACTGGTGTTTGGATCACTACAGCTGGCTGTTAACCACCAACTTGGACTGAGCCTCACCGCCATGTGTTTGATTCAGCTTAGTCATTTATTATAGACACACAGCATGAAAATTAAAGTCATATATCAAAAACTTTAACTCGGTTGTAAAAAAAACAAAAGAAAACACAAAGACAGGGTGAGAGAAAGATGTACCAGGAAACCTGAAATGATGAATAAAATAAGGCCAGAAATTATTGTAATAACAATAATAAAATCACTGAAGTGTTCCACCAAGTATAAACACATTTGTACCTTTTTACACAACAGCAGTGAGTTCATCAAAAGCTTAGGCGAGTCCAAGCGATAAATGGACAGTTCATCCGGTGCAAGAGCAGCCCTTGAGCAAGTGGTTTTAAAAGTGCCCCAGGCCATACTCCAGCTGAGTAAAACACACCCCGACGTGTGTGTGTGTGTGTGTGTATGTGAGAGTGAGAGAGAGAGACATGACACGTCTGAGGGTGTGATGTAGTCATTTCCTCCCACCGGACTATGCGACTGTTGTCAGCTTGACCCTGCACCAGTTAACCCCTCGCCACCCCTGGCACCGCGGGCGAGGGCCCCGGGTGTGTGTGTGTGTGTTTGAGAAAGAGAGAAAAGACGGATTGTGTGTGTGTGCATAGCGTGTGTGTTGGCAGACCACAGGTGTCTGGTCACGGTGTCAGGGTGTTAAGAGGTCTTCTGAGAGGGCCCCCCTCCCTCACCCCCACCAACTCTCAGCATCTGTTTTCAGAGGGAGGGAGCAGCAGAAAAGAGGAGGAGAGGTTGGCGAAGGTTACCAACACATACCCCGAGGGGTGTGAGGGACTTGTTGGGGGGGGGGGGCAGTAGCTGACAAGCAGGTGCCTATGTTGACAGTAACCCTTCATACTTGAACCCCACCTCCTCCCAAACACACACACACACACACACACACACACACACACACTGCACACACTTACAATAAATCCTGGGTAAGTGTAATTGCACAGCCTGATTGGAGGGAATCCCCTTTTACACACACATCACTGGATCTTTTTGGGGTCAAAGGTGAGAGAAAAAGAGAAGAGCGCACACAACTCTGACATTTCCTGCTGTCTCTGTGTGTGTGTGTGTGTGTGTGTGTGTGTGTGTGTGTGTAATTTGCATGCACAGTGACCAGTATGTCCACACATGTGGACCATGTGAGGATGGGAATGGGCACGGGCTCATTTCCTGTTTATATTTCTTTTCCCAGGACAGTGTATACTTAATATACATCTGCAGCAGTATGATATAGATTCTGTAGCATATATGCTTCACATCTTTGTGTTTTCTAGAAAAAAAATTGCAAATATGAGTGCGTGTGTTTGTAAATGAAGCCCATTTGGACCAAATGTTAGTTAGTCAGGTGTACCGGTGCATGTCTGGGAATGATTATTTTGGTAAGGGGGAGAAGGCAGTACACAGCGGGAGGTCGAAGAAAATTGGAACAGCTGTTGATTAACATGAGTTCTCTCTCTCTCTCTCTCTCTCTCTCTCTCTCTCTCTCTCTCTCGCTCTTTTTTTTTTTTTTTTTTTACTGTCTCTCAGTAGAGGAGGAAGATGAAGATGAGGAAATGATGGAGGCAAAGCCGGGCCCCGAGTCGGAGCAGCAAGATGAAGATGACAACAGGGAAACCAAAGAAGGTACAATGATGTATGATGGAAGAGTAAAAACAACCTTAGCCACCTCGTTAATGAACTTTTATGAAAGTCTTAAAGTCAGTAAATTTCCTTTTCCATTTTTCCATAAATAAGCTTAATTTATATTGCAGATGTACCCCTTCATTCTTTATCCTCCGATCTCCTTCATCTCTCGACTTTTCACATGTTGTTGGTCAAACTGTCACGAAACGCGGTCACTTGTGTGTGACACCCACATCCAGTCAGTGGGTGTATCAGATAGAAGGGTGGGGGGGGGGGGGGGGGGGGTTAAGGCAGATCCAAGCATATCAGCTCCATGGCATGTGGGGGTCAGCACTGATTAAAAACCTGTCACTTGACCCCCTGACCATACTTCAAAGTGATGAGGAATGGAGAAGTGTGTGTGTGTGAGAGACTGTGTGTGTGTATGTGGAGGCTTCATGTAGTAAATTTTGCAGAGAAGGCCTGGAGTGGGTAAAAAAAACACAACACGTGATAGACACACAGATGGATAGACATATTCATATTCACTTGCGTACACGATCCCGCCTGCACCGAGTGTGAGTCAAACACACACACAGACAGATGTATGCACACACGCACTCATAAACACACAGTCATCCGTCTCCTCTCCATCCTGGCCTATTAGAAGGTCTGGTCTTTGATCTCTGCCACTCGATTCACTGGGTCTTTTCTGACAACTCGTAAGAAATACAAAGGGATGGGGGGGGATCAAAGTCAAGAGGCAGGGTAAAGGTCCATATATGTGTGTCTGTGCGTGCTTGTGTGTGTAGTATCGCATGTGTGCTTGGGGACAGTGACTTCAAAAAACGGACGCCGTGCTGTGCAGCCATTACGTTCAAAGGGAGGCGGGTCGCTCAGAGGGCTTTGTTTTTGTCTTATTTATGAAGTTCTTACTGTTGGGTTTTATTAGAAATGATGCATTAGGAACTGTTTGTAGTTTATTATGTCCTGGATGTGATTTTATAGAGATGAAGTGAATGTTAATCTGACATTGGAAGCATGTCGTGTAATCTTTATATTTTTTGCAGAAGCAGACATGACGTGTACTGTGTACAGTCAGATACAGTAAGACATCTGCACTGCTGTCAGGAATTAAAAGTAGAATGTCACAATGTCTGTTACATAAAAAAAGAAAAATGATCTGATTTTGAGGAATGAAAGAAAACGTGGTTATGACAGTTATTTCAAAACAAAAACATAGTATCTATCACATTAAATACTATTTACCTGTATTTATTTAATCTTAAATGCATTATTTAACAAATGCGCAAAAAAAAAAAAAAGAATATCTTGTAATTAAATATAAAAAAACTGAATACACATTATATCAGGACAAAGTGGTCACATCATAGAGATTAAATATCAAATGCATTTTTAGCATTAGTTTGTTATTATGTATAAATAATGGAGATGCGGGAGCTTGTCTCTACAAAAAAAAGTTTAATTAAGTAAAATATATTTTTGAATTATAAAAAGCAAAAGGGAAAAGCCACAACTCTCTAAAATGAACAGGGCCAACTTATGTCAATTATTGTTTCTGGTATTATTGATTATAAGTAATCATTGCCAAGAATAAAGCATTTCCAGCTTCTCAGTTTAGAGGATTTGTTGCTTTTCTTTGTTTTATAATTGTATAATTATAATAAATGTAACATCTTTGGTATTTGGATAATAGAAGACATTTTAAGATGTCACTTTAGGAAAGTGTGATGGACATTATTCTCTGCAGTTCTCTGACATTTTATAAAACAAACAATAGTTGAGAAAATATAGTATGTATAAAATACGGAAATATTCTGTGGGTGCACTGTGCATAATGTATGCTCCTGTTTTTATGTTTACGTTCCTTTCACCAGGCTTATTTCCAGTGCTGCGGGAGCTGACGGAGGAAGAGAGGCAGCAGATCCTGCACTCCTCTGAGTTTCAAAGCTTCTTTGACTGCAGCATCCGGGTGATGGAGAGAGCGCTAGCCGAAGACGGTGACATCTTCTTCGACTACAGCGGCCGGGACGTGGAGGACAAAGAGGGGTGAGCAGGGAAGAGGCAAGAGGAGACAAGGGGAGGGAGGGAGGAAGGAAAGGATACCGTGTTTGGATGTGAGAGCACATGTGAGTGTTTACTTGCATGCCTCAAACTAAGAAATGTGCTAAGACTGACTCATGCCCACTGTGTCACTCTTGGGGCCTGGAAGCTGCTTTGTTCTTCAAAATACATGTCTTCCTGCTGATGTCACACTCCAAGGGGGTTAATAACTCCTGTGAACCGAGAACCACCATGTCTTAAAGAGCATTGTCTTGCCATCTGAACCTTGCCTCCAAATGGAGGTTATCAAAGTGTTGGTTGAAGTTAAAAAGTCATAAGTGCAAAACTGTTTTAGTATCCTGCTCTGCTATTATAGAAGAATGTTGCTTTTACCAGCTCACTTCAACTTTGACCACTGTAGCCTCGGAGGAGCATCAAGCCTGTGGTCAAATAGAGATTATGTCTAAAACAGGCCATGGCCCAGTGCTTAACATCGTCTTCTTTTTTTTTCCATTCATGAAGTTGTAACAGCATTAACCTTCATTTCACTACCTTGTTTCATTCCAAGTGGATCATTTTTTACTCATTAGTGTCGAGAATCTGTTGTAATTAACACCAAAATAGGAGTCTACCTACAGCTTAGTTCTGGAAACTGTAGTGATGCAATTTTCTGAAGTAGCCAATGACACAACAATCTGCGTTGGATCTAGTTTGACCACATGATGGCTGAAATGACTGACTCACTCGGGTGAACAGCCAGTCAGACAGACCTCTCGCCAAATTCCACCGATGTCAAGTCAATATGCTGAATCAGCTGGTGGCCACTGAGTAGAGCCGGCGGTGCCAAACACATCTCAGAAACTTTAGGAAACATCGACTGCCAACTGTCGACATGGCGACCCTTAGAGATCTCTTGTATATTAGATGACATTTTATTTCCATCACTGAGTTTCATTCATGCTTTATTTGTTAGACAGAAACTTGTTTTTTAAAACCTAAAGACTACTTTTGACTTAATCTCACTATAGTTATGGATTTTCAATAAATCTGTAAGTCATGATATTTGTCATGACATAATATATAATTCCACTTTAAGCAATCACTAAAGTCTTGTGCAGCTCTTTCACTGAATCTGTGATTAGTGTCACTGTTAAAAGCCCAATGTTTTAAGATTAAAAAGCTTTTCCACTTTCTCTGTACTTAGTATGGTGAGTACACTTTGTGAATATCCAGATTGAACGTACCTCAGCAGTGATCATAATTGACCCCTGCGGACAGAAGGTATTTTTTCTTGGCAGGTACCCATTTTACGGCTGTTGTGCGACTGGAACAAAACCATCGTCTTCAGGTTTGATCGCAAAGTAACCTCTGACCGTTATCTCTCCTGTCTTTTCTCAGAGACTTGGGTAGCGGCTCCAGCCTGTCTCTCAGCAGACTCTTCTACGATGAACACTGGTCGAAACATCGTGTAATCACCTGCCTTGACTGGTCCCCTCAGGTGAGGCCTGCAGCCTTGTTTTTGTTACTTTGAATTCAGCAGTGCATGGAGAAAAAAATATGCCTCCCCAAATATGTCTGAGCACCAATTTCTATTCTATTCTATTATCCAGCTGTTAAACGTCACTATTATAAGATGCTTTTCAGAAACTGAAATGAGTGTTTGGGATCAGTTGTTTCTCTTCATTGTTTTGACATCTGACATCCCTCCCCCTCCTCTCTCTCTCTGTCTCAGTATCCCGAGTTGCTGGTTGCCTCCTATAACAATAATGAAGATGCTCCTCATGAACCGGATGGTGTTGCCCTAGTGTGGAACATCAAATTTAAGAAGGCCACGCCAGAGTACATCTTTCACTGTCAGGTACTTGAGACTTACCAAACCTCACACGTATTTCCAAAAACTATAAAATATGATGAGTCATGATTACAGGTTACCTCGTTTTGTGTTTTCGTGTTTTGTGGCAGAAGTTTATATTTGGTTAGTTGCAAATATGAACTTGAGAACATCTGAAAAAAAAGTACAAAACATCTTCCTCTCATCTCTTTGTTTGCCTCTAAGAATTTACTGCTCAAAAGCATCATTCTTCTGCTTTATTTGTCTGACCACATTTGTTATCTTGCAGCCCATCCTGTAATCTACAGTTTTTTCCTCTTTTCTACGTTACAATGACGGCATCTTTGTGACTGAAAAATAAAGATTGAAGCAAAGGGAAATAAAAGGCAGCTCTACATGCCTTCGTTTGACCCTCTAGATTGGATTATAGCTGAACGTTGCCACCAGAGGCCAGTTTTAATACAAGAAACTTGGGTTTTGGTGGGAAAGAAACCCACTGATGGGTGTGACGCTAATTGCAAATGACACTGAGAAAACGGTAGAAGGAGGGAGGGAGGAGTGAAGGGATGGAAGGATTGGGTGTGAGGGCTTCACGGCTCCCAAGAGACAGGCGAGGCCATATAGAGACGTCTTGGTAGTAATATGATGTGGCCTACCACTTCCTAATCCAACGCTGCCACATGTGTGTGTTAGCCCACCCACATTGTTGCTGCATCTAATGTCAGCAGTGCTGCGTTTCCCAATAATTTACATGTCTTCCTCGTGCACATGCAGAAATACACCTGTAACAGTAAGTACCTGTAATATCACAGGATATTACCTTGTCTGTTAGCAATAACGTTAGAAATGCTCACACATAATCTCACATTCAAGCTTCATTCAAACAAGGGAAGTAGATTTTCTCTCTTTTTACTGAAACATACAGAGAACCACATATTCCTGCAGACCGCACGCTGCGTGCAAATATTTCGATATGTAGCTTGCCATACAAGACCAGCTCCATAATGGATTTTTAAAGCACTCCATTCTTTCACTGCACCATAATTTATACCACTGCTGAAATCCATGTGGTCTTACGGATAGATTACAGCTATGCATCTTGTAGCTGTAAGATTCAGTAGTTTTTCCATGTGGCTCTCTGAGGAAATATGTACAGTACATCTGACTTTAACAATGTGGTTTTGTGAGCATGCTGATCTATGAATTGTCAGTTTTTGAATATTAGATGTTTGGGATGAACAAGGATGAACAAGCAGCTGATAAAATGCTCAGTTTATCAGAAGGGGACAATCAGCTGCGAATGTGTACAGCAGAGGTGAACAGTATTCAAGTTTAAGTGGAGAGGCGGTCGCTGGAAGAGAGAAATTGTTATCTGTAAATAACACAAAGCATTGCCATTCGTCTTGATTCTGCGACATGTACAGACCACTTCTACGAACACAGACTTATTCACGTGTGACATTTGCTTTAAGTGAGTGTTTACTGGAAAGATGTGCATTACATGAAGTGATATCAGACAGAGAAAAGACAGAAGAAAAACTGAGAGAGAACAGAAACTCCCAAGTGCCCCACTTTCCTATCCTACACCCCCCCCCACCACCATGTTAGTCAGTGACTTAGTGCGGCCTGGGGCTGTGCCATGGTCTTTTCATGAGGGGAGAAAGAAAAGTGAACGACAGAAAAACATGAAACATGAAAAAAATGAGCGTGACTTATAAAAGGAGTGTCCATATAAACAGTAGAGGGTAAAATGGAGTGGAAGGAGAAAGAAAGACGAGGCTGCGAGTCATTTGGAATCAGCCGTGACTTTTTCTGTCACTGCTGGATTTGGATGAAAGGAGCACAGGAGTAGTTAGACGAGATGGGGAGTTCATAGGACTTTTTTCTTGCTTTCTTTCTTTCTTTTTTTCTTTCTTTCTTTCTGCAGGGCCTTTTGCAAACAGAGTCGCGACTCTCTAGTTAGCCACGGATCAGGTGGCTCTTAATGTGCGAGCATGTTCTGCCGTTTAACCCCCCAAAACCACAGGGCCGGGTGCCTCTTCCCCTCTCTGTCTCCACTTTCTCTGATATTTCTTTTCACCTTCCACCTCCCATCCTTAGCTAGAGGAACAGAGAGGCAAGCTTGCATCTGTACATGCGATACAGACACACACAGACACAGATACATGGGTTGGCACTCACTACTACTGCTGGCAACCCTGAAGAGGGTTTACCTGCATTTCAACTGTTTCCCACAGAAGCAGCACATGGATAAGGCAGATGGCTGAATACTATCTGTGTCTATGCACATGTTGCATATGTGAGTATTTTACACTTGTGTAAAGGCTGTGGCGTGTGTGTGTGTGTAGGATACAAAAGAATGACAGTGCTGGGTCAGTATTGGAGGGCTGGGGTTTGTGGTTGAGGTCTGGTTCAGCAGGAGCTTTATTGTATAAGGCTATGGCTTATAGAAGGCTTCATGTTTCAGATGGGGTTTTGGTGAGGTCAGGCTTCTATATTTCCTGCCTGGCTGTGTGCATTTTAGTGAATGGGCTTAGCGATGCAAAACTGTCCTTTTTTAACAACATTCAACCACGTATTCAGGGTTTAAACGTTTTTGCCTTAACAAGGGAAAATTTTCACTTAGGGGTTAGGTAATCTCAGTTGTTCCCAGTTCAGTTTTATTTGATTCTGGGTTTTTTGGAGGCGTATTTTGATATTATCCACTCTTATAAATCTTGTGTATTTGCATTGGACTCTACATTATGATATCTTGAAGAACAATTAGCTATTTATTCACTTTGTAGCAGGGCTGTAGGGGTTTGTGTCCTTGACTTGCTGGTGTGCTGTAAAGTGAAAAATGTAAAAGGTGGTGTTGGTTTGTCTCAGTGTGTCTGACTTCAGGCAAGTGCAAGCTGGGGATTGTGCACCAACATTTTTGGCAATGTGCAGCAGTGTTGTAATATTGCATTCTACTGTATTGCAATAGTCAGACAGACAGGTCCTGGTTTGACAAATGCTGTTCCCTTGTGGACTAAACAAATCTGACAGTTATGCCTTCAGCATTCCTCTTTCTCTTCTTCCTGCTTTGCTGGATCTTTTCCTCCAGTCTTTACACTCTTATTTCTTTATCTCACTTCTTTATCAAATGTGGTCTTCAAGGTTGTTGTCATTTGTTGCTGGGTCAGTTGTTTGTAATGCTGATAATGAAATAAAAGCAACTCTAAGTCCAAGAGAGTTGTTTATCTGCAGATTTATCATGCGATTATAGTAATGAATTGTCTTTAGCTTGGTAGAGTTCAAAACAGTTTTCATGAACTGCTCTATACAAATGAGATATATCATACCTGTCTAACTCTTAACGCTTAATTCTGAATGTCTGAAATTAAACAGTACCTTAGTATTGGTCCTCTTGATGACCCCTGGCTGTTTCATGACCCCACTTCAGGAGCCACTGGTCTGCAATAAATTGTATGCTTCATCAGTGTGTGCTCCATCTGTGCGTGGGTTGGGTTTGTATTTAGTAAAGGGGCTGCCGCGTACTAGTTGAGCGTGCCTCACCTCATCGCGGCCGTCCCAGCAGTTGGACCCATCATCGCCCCGTCCCAGTTGGGTCCAATCGTGTAACATCACACCAGCTTCTCAAGTGGGCGAAGTCACACCACATTAAAGAGCCTGTTTGACTTAAAACCTCTGCTGAACCCCCCAAACCACACGCCTCCCTGTAGCAACCCCCGCCGCTACTGTCATATCCCATTGGAGTCAGTCATATTTTTATTAATATCTCGCTGCCTCGCGTCGGTCCCTAGGCCTTTGGCACTTCCAGAAAGGTTGAGTAAGAGAAGCAGAGCAGGAATGGGAGCGAGGCAGAGGTAGCGAGAGAGAGGACCATGCAACAGTATTATTAACACTTGTCTAAGTTGGAACCCATGTGAAACTGTGCTGCAGGATGAAGCTGCAATGTGTTTAGAAAGCAAATCCTCTAAGTGCTGAGTTAACTATATTTGATTCATAGAACAGTAAATCTTTTTGTGGTAAATATGATTATTTTGAACTCTGACTGTGCTGATAGGATGTTGTTTCATTGGTATTATATAGATAAATTAAAGGCAACCAGTCTTTCAAGTGTCTCTTTCTCATTGTACGAAAAGAACGTATCGCCGTCAAAGTGGGTATCAAACTAATTTTTTTTAGCAAGTTCTTTGACTTATGAATTTTTACATTAGACTGTATTTAATTTAGGAAGTTTGGCACATTTTTAAGCACATATAGCATTAAAGGAAGAGTTTAATATTTTTGAAAATATGCTACTTCAAAGCTAATGAGAAGATTGATACCACTCTCCTATTTGTCCGTTAACTACAGGGCTACAGCGAGCAGATGGTTAGCTTAACTTAGCTTAGCATTGGATCTGAAAATGTAAAAATGGCTAGCCAAATCCACATACCACCATTCCTCTAAAGCTCATTAATGAACATGTATGTCATTGTGTTATTGCAGATTACTGTATTTGCTGGACTATGTCTTACAGGTATTTTCTAGTGTTGTCACTGTAAGGTTGCTAGGTGGAGTCCCTGCAACTCCTGGCAGGAAAGCAAATACTCGCATTTTCCAAAATAATAAACCGTTCCTTTAAAAACACTCTCCAAACCAAGGTATCAAAAGAAGTCTTGTTTTGATATCGGCTACATTTTATGGTATTTTATGTTTATTGATATAAACTTCTTTAGAAAACAGACCTGGGGAAGAACTCATATTCTAAGTTTCAATATCAGAATAGAACAGAATACATCATATCTACGACAGGAATCCAACATTAAAGCCACAAACCAGCAAAAGTGAAAATATGAGCCAAGCAAACAAACAAAGATATGGAAAATAAAGCGAAAGAAGCTGTAGGAGGCAGAGAAAGGCCTGTTTGTGTTCCCAGAGCCTCCTCCTCGTGCTCTTGCTCCGTCAAACCCTCATTCTTTGCCTGGTGAAATTGAGACTCGGCTTGGTATTTCTCTCTCCTTGCCAGAAACCACAGAGTGACAAAATCCGTGGGGTGTCATAAACGAGCGAAGCCAGGGGGAGAAAGGGAGGAGAAAGGTGGTTGGGAGGAGGGGGGAAGGTTGAGAAGCGGGGATGCAAGGGAAGACAGTCTGATCCATCTGGTCCTGATAAGGCAGAGTGGAAAACAGATGAGTGTGGTGAGCAAGGAGGGAGGAGGGGGATGGAGAGTGGATCTACTTGGGAGGATATACTGTCTGGCATGCCCTATCAGCCCTCCCACCCCCCTGTTTTCTTCTCACCATAGCACTCTCACTCCATTTCTGCCTTCCCAAGCTGACTTAAGCTACAGTTTGTTGCCCGAGGAAAGAACGAAAGAGAGGAGGAGGCAACAAAGGAGGGAGTGTTCGCCTCTCTCTAGCTTTCTTTCTCTCGCTGTCATTCCTTCGAACCCCCCTAATCCCTTGCTTGGTGCCATCTTTCATCACGGCCTACCATGTGTGTATTATCCTCTACAGAACACTTCCCATTAATATAATAAGGGCTGCCAGAAGCACTTAGCCTTGTGAGCCTTGTGTGAGATATGGTAGACGATACTTGTGTGTGTGTGAGTTTCTCCCTCATGCACACACACACGAACACACAACAGACTTTGCCCGAGGAAAGAAATGAAACCCACTGTTCTGACTGCGAGAGTGTCTCCCTGTAAAACTTCCACAATTTATCTCAGGCCCAATATACCAAAGTGACTCTCTCCACTGCTTTTTCTTCCGGGAGCTGTCACTCCCCACATCCTCCCCGTCTGGGCTGGCAGGAGATGACTTGGCAGGTGTCTGACCCGCACTGCATGCGAGATGAGAACCATCCACAGAGCCACTCAACGTTTGGAAATGAAATGTCAGGCTCGGTATCCAGTCAGGCCCGATATAGAGATGCAATCATAGCAGGAGTATTGCCGACACGAGACTTGTTGAGGTGTTATTTAGACAGATGTGGCGCTCGTACAACTGGTATGTCCAGACTTATGAATGTGAAATGAAGAGGAGCTGCAGGGGATGGGAGGAGTGTGGCTGCATTTGATTTCAAGGAAAAGTTGGACATTTTGGGGAAATATGCTTATTAACTTTCTGCCCAAGAGTTAGATGGGAAGATTGATACCACTCATAAGCCTGTATGCTAAGTATGAAGCTACAGCCACAATATAGCACAAAGATTGGAAACAGGTGAAAATCTGTCTTGTTTATTTAAAGGTCCAGTGTGTAAGATCTGTGAGTATTTCTTTGCAGAATATAATATTCATTAGTATGTTTTGATTTGAGTATAATAACCTGAATATAAGAATTGTTATAAGCTCTTTATATCTACAGTAAGAGCGGGTCCTTTTCCTTGGAGTCCACCATTTTGAACCGCCATTTTTGTACAGTAGCTCAGAACAAACTACGACTGTTCTAGATATGACCTTTATGAATTGATATGAATTTCACAGCCAGAGTTTTTCCTACATGCTTGGAAGGAGAGGGTGAGACGTGGGAGAGTATTCAGTTGGTTGCAATCTGTAACTTCACTGCTGGTGCCACTAAATCCTACACACTGGACCTTCAATACATAAAAAAGGTGTTAAAATATCAATTAATCTTTTTCTGGACTATAACTCTGCAACTTTCTCTGTCTCTGCTGGTTGTCTGAAAACTGCTCCTGGCCTAGAAATAGTCCAGTCTTGGTCTTTTTCTCCTGTTTCCAGTCCTTGCTGCTGCTAGCATTAGCTTCATATTTACTGTGCAGACATGAGTGATATCAATATTCTCATTTAACTCTCAGCCAGACAGTGAATACATGACAAACTCCTTCTTCAGAATAATAGCTGTGCGCATGAAATATTTCATGCAATCATGTTAACACACTGTGAAATAAATTTCCTCTAATAGATGCACAAGCTGTATTTTAGTAACTGATGGCAAAGGCTCACGAACAAATAAAAAGTAGACAGAAAGACTACAGAAATCCAGCCGAAACATAATCAAGCTCCCCATAATTCAGCTTTAAACTCAGTCATTAATTTCCTACATGACATGCAAATTGAGAATCCGCTTTAGAGTGTCAAGCAATTCCCCTCGAGCTTAAATCATAAACTTCCTTATAGCGCGGGACAAATTGATCTTATTTCAACACTAAATGACATACAGTGCATTTAAAAGGCATATAACTCCAAAACATATGTGCTGATGTGACATTTGATTAGAAGCATTTAGGGAGAATGTCTTTAATGTTAAGTCCAAGTCGCTGCTGGCAGGCGCCTCAAAGTGCGCCATCGGGACAAAGTCAGGCTAATTTTCAGTAGCTCTTTCACTAAGCCTGACAGTACATAAGGGGAATGATGGCATAACCTGTGGTTTCTCAAAGAGGGGATTCAGAGTTTAGTCAGGATTTTTCCTCTTAAGATGGGGACACTGATAGGGCTTAGGAGTTAAACTAACATATGGAGCAAATAGAGGGGTCTTGATTTGATTTGGTTTCTCTTTGTCATTACTCATGTGGGGTAGAGATGTTTACTTAGGGTGATAACTGGTGGAAGAACGACAAGAAAGCGTAGAGAGCAGGGATGTTTTCAATTTGCGTGTGGATTTGCGTGTTTATTTTTCATTTTTGATGGTGTCAATAGTAAAAGTAGGGTCATATTAGTCTTTACTGGAAAGATCAAAGACATGAAAGTTTCTGCAGCGAGTTTGTAGATAACAATATTAATATATTTGAGGTAGTAAACAGCCTATGTTGTACTCCAGATTGTTCCAATTTAACAAAGATACTGAAAATCCAAATGAGCAATGACACTGTTATAGCAGTCTTTTAGTAGTTCTTTAGTTTTTTTCTTTTTTTTTTAGAGGAAAATGAGGGTTAAAGGAGTTAAAGAAAGAGTTTGAAACTGTTGCTGTTTGATGAGGAGATCAATACCACTCTATATATAAGTATATCTGTAGGATAAACTATAGCCAGCAGCACATTAGCATAGACATAACGTGTTTTAGACATTGTTGGAGGTGAATTTTGTTACCTTCAGACCGCTGACTGTATAAAGAATGGAGGGCACATGCATGACGTCACCCATAGGTTTTCGAAGAGCCGCTTTAGAGCTCAAAATCCCTGGCTCTGTCTGACCCCATGTTATATGTCGCGCCTCTTCCACCTCCTGGCTAATCTAAAAGACGGCAAAGACGTCGATCATCGGTGGGCCGAGTGACTTTTGTAGCCAGCCTCAAGTGGCCATTTGAGGAACTGCAGTTTTTGGCACTTACACAAAGGCTTCACTTCACAACCACAGAGGTTGCTGCTTCCTTCGGACACAGTCAGGTTAACTGTTTCCCCTGTTTTTCCATTCTTTATGCTAAGCTAAGCTGTTACCAGTAGTCTTTTATTTAAAAACACGTGAGAGTGGTATCGACCTTTTCATCTAACTCTAAGAAGGAAAGCAAATATGCATATTTAACAAAATGTCAAACATATAGAAGCTTTTATAGCCATTATATATTGTTTATGCTTCCTTCACTCTGCTTTGTCTCTCCCAGAGGCTTTGCATCGCTTAGGCTTTCCCTACTTTTTGAACACTGATGAATGGTTGTGGTGGTGGAACCGTGTGTGTGTGTGTGTGTGTGTGTGTGTGTGTGTGTGTGTATATAACTCTTTGGTGGATGTGTGCGTTTGTGTACAGAGATGACAGAGAGGGCAGGACGTGGGTTCATTAGCCAACTGATGGAGTCTGATGGAAGGGGTAACAGACCTCAGACAGCAGCCTATCAGACAACCACAGAGTGTAAAGGTCATCCCAAAACTCGAGGATATTAAAAGTGATCTAGTTGAAGGCACACTCATTCATGTGTGTTTGAGGATGAGAGCTGTCATTTTACTGTTAAAAAATCCTGATTATCCAAATACATTCAGAAAAAAGGATGCAATAATTGCAATTTTGTCTTCTTTAGACAGTTACATATGTAATTGTTTGTGCATTTAATCTGCGTATTCCATATAGTATAAAGCTTGCACATTTTAATGTGAAGAGCAGCCTACAGCCATGAAATCTCAGTTGCTAATACGTGCTAATAAACCTTAATTCCCTTTTTATCTGACTGTAGATAAACTTTCACAGAGTGCCTCCTTGCTGGCTGATGAGCGACTTTATTTTTACCACCAAAGTTCAGTTTATTTTAAGTCCTGACATCTGAAGCGACTCCCGAGCTGTTCGTCTGAAGGCCGTGACTCCTCAGAAGAAACAAAAAAAGAGAGAGAAAGAGTGTGCAGTGTTTTCTTTCTCTCTGGTTTGTTTTCCAGTCTTCTTTCAAAATGAACTGGGGTTTGGAGTTGGCTGCTTCACACATGGTGTGGTGGCGGGGACAGAGAGGGAGAGAGAGAGAGAGAGAGAGGGACGTGAGGGAAAGAAATGAAAAACAAGATAAATGTTATATTATTGAATACTGACTGAGTTCAGTAGGGTCTTCTTATTGGGCTACTGTAAACAAGAACAAATGGTTGTGACTGTGTGTGAACTTTTTGTTTGAGGCTACCTTAGCAGAGTTTGGTTTCAATGGATTTACGTTAGTCAGTAATATCTCTTTAATAACAAGGAATAACTTGAAACCAGTAAAAGAAAGTTATGAAGGCTGGTATATTAGAAATCAGTAAGTCCGACCTTTATGGTATTAAAGCACAACTATGTAAGTTCTGAAATTAGATTAAGACAATAATCTTTATGAGCAATAAAACACACCCATGCTCAATTCAACGCCATTAGGGCTTTTGTTACTACAGCTTTACTTGGTCTGGTGACCAGTAGATAATGGTGGCTAATGTTAGCAAACTTCATCTAGAATCTAGCTAAAACTTGCAATGTATATGAGCGAGTTTGCTGATTTTATGACTATATTTGTGCTAGTTTTACAGTATGATTTAGCATTAGCCATTATCCCATAATTGCTACTTATGGTTACAGTGGCCACTGTAGCAGCAGCAGGCTCACTTTAAACTAATGTAGCCCATCTTTCTGAGCATTATCTCTGTCTTACTGGTGTGCACCATTAAAATTACAATTTAAAAGGCTGTTACAGTTTGTCTGTTTAGTTTTATTGGCATCATGGGGTGTTTTTCCTAAACATGGACTCCCATTGAGAGGCTTCCTAACCTAACAGCTGCTGACCATGAATGCCATTAGTGCTTTGTGTCTCAGTTCTCAGCAGTTTATTTATATACCATAATTGTTCACCAATATTCTGTATAAATTGGACAAGGTGTTTTTAAAGAGGTCATTCCTATGGGGGGAAGTCATAATTGTTTTATAGATGGACTGTTATAAGTCGTTAATTCATTTGAAATTTCCTTAAAATCATATTTATTGTCCATTAAAACATCAATACAAAGTAGCGGTATCATCAGGCTTTATGCCAGCAAGCATTTACAACATTTGTAATGCATATACTGTAAATGTATTCTCATAAATCTTACAATCATTGTCGTGTTAATACAGAGATTCAGTTGGGAGGATTCTGATTATTAATGACGAGCTTCGTCTCAGAGCTGTTGTTCCAAAAACAAAACATCTGACGTACTGTTTTCAGGAACACTAAAACTGTCAACGACGCTTCTTCCAACAAAATGTACGACCGTATTAGGCAACAATGCTTTTGCGAAACGCACCCTGCATGTTTTTATAGTTTGACTGTTTTTAATTGTGCTGTGAGCTTCTTGTTTAATGCTTTCTTGGCCCTGTCTTGCCTGTAAATTATGGTTCCTCTCAACACGATCGTGCTGCTTTACTAGATGGATGGATGGAGGGATGAATTTGTCAATGCGTAACACCACTTACCCTCCTGTAGCACTACGATGCTGAAACATTTTCTCATAACTTCGCAGCACAGATGCTTCATTGGCTCTGGGTCAGGAGAGGCTAGCTGCTGCACGCAAAAAGCCCATCTGGGACAAGCACTGAAGAGGAACCAAAACTCAATAAACACGGCATTGGGCAGGGAGGGAGTTCAAGGGTGCGCTTGTCATGATGGAGGCTACAGTGAGCGCTCCAGTGGCTGCTGGGGTTTTGATGCTGTAATGTGAAACGGCTGGGGGAAAGAGGACTACAATTCGCCTCTTTGTCTGGTCTCCGCCCCAGCGTCACCCCTCTCTCCTCTCCTCGGCAGACCCTCATCGTAGCCAAGCTCATCATCATCCCTCTCCGTCTATCTCCCCACGTCTGCCACCCATCACGCTGCCTTGATCACTCGTTCTCACTCATGCTCTGTCTAGCGTTACCGTTTTCGCTTCATATCGTTCTTTGTTTTTGCCCTTTTCTCACTGTCTGCTGTTTTATCTCCACATTTCATCTGACCAGACCATTTCGATTCTCACCACGTTCCATGTTCATGTCGGTTCACGATAGTGTGTCTTTTCCCATAAATACGCATTATGATTCTGCTGTCTCATCCTCTCCCCTTCTCCGTCTTTCTCTCTCCCTCAGTCTCCTGTAGTATCTGTGGGCTTTGCCAGGTTTCATCCCAACCTGGTGGTCGGGGGGACTTACTCGGGACAGATTGTCCTGTGGGACAACCGCAGTCACCGTCGGACCCCCGTCCAGAGGACTCCTCTGTCTGCTGCTGCGCACACTGTAAGGCTGACATGCAGGCTGAGTCCAGTGCAACAAAACAGTCAGCACACAGCTGATCTTTTTAGTTTTGACACATTTACAAAACATACAACACACAACAATGTCACAACATTTTTTTTTATAAGCTGTGTTGGTTTTACTACTGAAAATATGACAAATCAATAACATTTTTTATAGTTTTTTGTTTCATTTCATCATTTATCAAGCAAAAATTCAAATTATTTGCTACTTCTAGCTCCTAAAACAGGAAATATATCCTATCCATATTATTTTGAATTATTGATAAGATGATCTTAAGGCATCACCAGGGGCTCCGAGAAATCGTGACGGACATTTTTCACAGCTTTCTTACCTTTTTATAGTCTGAACAATGAATTGATTTATAGAAAAAGAAAATTCAAATATTTAATCAACAATGAAAATAATTATTAGTTGCAATCCTGGTGAAATAAGCTGTGACCTAAATGAAAAAGCTCCCTGTTGTGCTTTGATTAGCTACATAAAATAAAATAATTCAGGAGGATTTAAGGAGAGAGTTTATAATGTCATATAAACATGCCGATGTACACACAGCATTAGATTTTCACATGATACTGGCATGACCCTGCAACTTTGAGACTGATTATTTTTCCATAATAGAAACATACACACACTCTAGTCATGACTGAAAGGACAGCTCAGACTCTCCAGTGAACTCACTGACCCTCGACGAATTACTCACCAATATACACTAGTAATATCTTAAGACCCAGGGCCATTTATAATCACAGCTACAGACACACACACACACACTGCCACATGCCATCCGTGCTGTAAGTTTAAACCCCAATAATAAGGCAGTGGCTCTCGTTCTCTCCAGTCAGCGAGTCCAGCCAGCTAGCATGGTGCTGATTGCTGAATGGATCCTTTGTGCCGCGCGGTACACAAATCAATTACTGCCCAGTAATGACATAATGCTTTCACACACTGCTGTGGATTTGCGCAGCACGTAAGGAAACGACACATAAGGAGCGGCTGCACACTGGCATGTGAGCTGTCTGCTGCATCCGTCCGTCTAATGATGTCAAATGACATTATCATTTCAGGGCCATGACTAAAATCTAATATTACCAATATTAGCGTGTCAAATCATTCAAATATTTTATGTCACTGACAGGCCACTATAAGTAAATATTTAATATACAAGATGCCACATGTGTAGTGATTTTGTAGAGCAAGTTTTTGAAGCATACTACAGTTGAGGAAAGTTTTAAAGTATTGTGTAAGCGTGTATCTCCACCCGTCTCATCCATTTTGCCTGTCTGTGTGTTTTTATCTCTTCATGTGTGTGTGTGTGTGTGTAGCACCCAGTGTACTGCGTGAACGTGGTTGGCACCCAGAATGCCAACAACCTGATTACTGTGTCTACAGACGGCAGGATGTGCTCCTGGAGTCTGGACATGCTCTCCCAGCCGCAGGTACGCGACACACCTAACACACTGTCCACACAAGCTGCTGACAGCTCAGAGAAAGACTCAGTGAGTCAAGTGTTGAGCCTTTAAAGATGAAGAACATTTTATGATTCAATATTGGATCAAGTGGAGAGTTTTAGTGTTCATACATCTGGGATTCAACATATATTTTTTATCACTGTGTATAGGCTCACATTAATGCTTTGCTGTGTGTATGTGTGTGTAGGAGACCATGGAACTGGTGTACAATAAATCCAAACCTGTAGCAGTGACAGGTATGGCTTTTCCCACGGGAGACGTTAACAACTATGTGGTTGGGAGTGAGGAGGGCACTGTGTACACTGCATCCAGACATGGCAGGTTTGTGGACAGGCACACACACACACAAACACTTTGTTTTTCTAAATGTGGTACATTTGAGTGTTTTTGCCTTGAGTAATGAAACAAGTAGAATTACAATAGTTTTATAAAAATGATTATTTGGATGCTGGATGGATTATTTTCTCTCAATTTACGGAGTTAATTATTTCACTTTTAATCAAAGCTCCCTGACTGTGCTACAAATTTAATTCGAGCGCGAGCTTCCTCAGTAAAGCACGAACCACTTCACTGCTTTACATTTAAACGAGTTGAAGACCACTGAAACACGGCAGAGCTGAACCTCCTGTGTCTTCCCCCCCTCAGTAAGGCGGGTATCTGCGAGATGTTCGAGGGCCACCAGGGGCCCGTGACGGGCATCAGCTGCCACAGCGCGGTGGGCACCGTCGACTTTTCCCACCTCTTCATCACATCCTCCTTTGACTGGACCGTTAAACTCTGGAGCACCAAGGTATGGTGTGTGTGAGAGAAACAGAGAGAGAGAGAGAGAGAGAGAGAGGGTGTGTGGGGGGTTGATTGTGGACTCCAAGAGGTTGTAGAGAGAGAGAAAATGTGTGTGTGTGTGTGTGTGGGAGAGAGAATGAACTAGTTAGTGAGGAGGAAAGCTGTGTCCTGTAGGGGAGCAACTTCTTGGAAAATCAGCCTTTCTCTTACTACTTGTGTGTTTGTGTATGTGTGTGTCGTGATAAGTCAGGTAAGCTCTGTTACAGGGTGTGTGGATGCTGTATGGTTGTAAGTATTCAATAGTAGAGTGACACAATTTGGGTCTTTGACAACCTGCACTGATTGCTCAGGTAGCCCACAGAAGCAGGCCGGACAACGTCAGAGAACGGTTTACCTGTGATTCTGCCTCCACAGTAAAAGTGGAACATTTGTCACTGTCACTTCAGGACTAAGAATAATCACCGATACTGATGAGTTTAAGCTACAACCATATTTCATTTACTAAAATCTGTTTGTATCATTGAAAAAATGCACATATGTAGCACCTTGTAGCTCACCTGCTTAAGTGTGCGCACCATGTACAGAGGCTGAGTCCTTGCTGCAGCGACCCAGGGGTCGATTCCAACCTGTGGCCCTTTGCTGCATGTCATCCCCCCTCTCTCTGTCTCCCCACTTTCCTGTCATTCTTCAGCTGCCACTTTCAAATAATTCAAAGCCCAAAAAAATATTTTTAAAAAATGCCCAGAGCTCATTCAGTGTTTTCACCCTGTCATAGTTCAATCTGATCACTTTCTGAAATCCGTTGGGCTTCATCAGATCTTAAGCGTTGTGAGTTAGACTCGCTGAGGTGCATTCAGTTTACCTCAAACACACTCTGAAGCACTCCCGCTGTCAATGGTTTTTGAGTGACCCCGTCCACTCGGCGCATTTGTTCTCTTTTCTAACTGACGTGACGAATTCCATTTTAGCTGCAGCAAAAAGCAAACTGTCACTGTCTGGAGTGCTGGAGAAAGGAGAAGTTAGCTCATACATTCAAAGACACTCTTGTGGGGGTGGCGGTGAGACACAGACGAGTGTGGCGAGGAATAGCAGCGCAGGTGATGCAGACTGCACGCAGGACAAAGGAAGGGAAGAAAACTGGAGAGAGGAGTTAGCAGGAGGAGAGTGAGAGGAGAAGAGGCCAGGAGGCATTGTAAAAGACAGACCGATTTCATGCTTAATGGTGGAGGTGATGCTAACGCTGGAGGACAGAGAGATCAACATGAGCAGGGCGTCACACAGCAAGCACAGCCAGAAATCAAAGAGAGCTATTCAATATGAGGAAAATACATAATGCATATTGCATAATACCTTCAGCTTTATGCGCGATCCAGTTACAGCTCTCATACTTGGCTGTGACAGGCAGTAAAGCACTCTGATGAATTTTAGCTCGTGTTTGCATGCAGCCAGTCCATAAGTCTTATTCGAAAGGGTCCCGTGACACATATTAAAACATTTCTGCGGATTTTCATCAGAAGAGTGTGTTATTTTTCAGGATTTGGGAATTCCCTTTCCTTTGAGGGGCACCGCAGGAATGTGTGTCTGTCTCTTATCCCACATAACCCATATTTGTGTGTGGGCAGGCAGAATACCTGAGTGTGTGTGTGTGTGTGTGTGTGTGTGTGTGTGTGTGTGCGCGTGTGTGCGCAAATATAGACACACCACACAGGCCTCACGTGCACCTTAAGCAAGCTGCCTTTGCTTACCTAAAATCCCCTCGAGGTTTGCCTTCAACCCAACTGTTGTAAAACACACACACATACACACACACACACACACACACACACATATATTTGCAGTGAATTCTCTTTGCATTCACACACACACACACACACACACACGTTTGCCCTCGCAGTTCAAAAAGGCCGTCGCACAGAAGTCTGCTGATGTTTTCACACTCAGCGGCGCAAATATTGTGGTTAGTGAAAACATTTAGAGTCGGCCAGAGTGCGAAGACGTCGCGACAGCTGGGAGCGGGTTCATGATTGTGCATAACTTGAACCGTTCTTGCTCTCTTGACCCCAAAACCAGCATCTACTAAGTGATTGGATGAAGCATAATCATTCCACTTTTGCTCTCTTAAGAAGTTAATTAAAGGCCTACATCTCTGTCAGTTCAGGTGATTGATACTGTCTGCGTACTGAAAATTAAGATCTTGATCTTCAGTGAAGGATTTTGTCGTGGTTTTTCCGTTTTTAGCGCCGTTTGTGCTAAACATTTTCTAATTTGAGGACAACATCTGAGGGGACAGTGTGCGGTTATTAAATCTGGTGTGAAGCTATCAAGCCAGTGGGATGTTTCTGATGCAGATGCAGCCAGGATGGAACCAGTGAAATTACACGACTGCTGCAGAGACAAAATGGTTTGGATCCCTCTGAAAGTCCAAGTCATGAGAGGTTTTCCGTAAGACTCCGTGACAGTCTGAATTTTGAGATGGCACATGCAAAAATGAGAGTGATTGTCGCACTGAAAAGTCATGATGTCAACGCCAAGGTCAGAAGACGCAGGCTGGAGTCTATTTTATCACCGAAAGCGTCCATCCATTCATTCGTTTCATAAACTTCTTCATGTCAATAAAGTGGCATCTCACCCTGATGGTAACTATCAGTATCAGTGATGCTGTTCCAGTTGAAACGTGCAAGAAGCTCCACAGCTTCTCAGCGCAGGAACGATAATGACAAGCAGTTGCTTCACATGCGGCGCCACCAGGATTAAGCTTAATTTAAAGATTAGTTTTAAGACTTGTTGCTCCAAATCACCTTACTTAAGACAGGTAGATTATGGACAGACTGCAGTAAAATAGTAGTTTACATTTTGAATTGTCTGTAGACACAAGGAGGACTTTATCCATCTCATCTCTAATGTGATGTGTAAACTTGAAGCGTATGGCCAAATGCAGCGAGAGCGTTGAAAGATAGCTTGAAATTCAGCGAGGCAGATTATCAAAATGAAGTGACGTTTCAAAGAGTGAAGTTAGAAAGTAACTAAAACAAGAAGAGGATAAGAGCGAGAGAGAACATAAACAGAAATCTCTCAGCTGATCGAACGCTGAACTGTGAGATGGAGTAAAATGACCTCTGCTGTCACCCCGCCGGCTGGAAAACAGGTTCAATCGAGGCTTGAAATTGTCTCGGCTCTGTTTGTTTGTGTTTGTGTGTTTATATTTGTGTGTGTGTGTGTGTGTGTGTGCGTGTGTGCGTGCACGCCGCAGGTCTCACAACCTTTCAGAACAACTGTGGAGTGAGAGAGAGTAAAGGTGGCGAAGAAAAAGAGAAAGAATGAGAGGAGGAGGAGGAGGAGGAGAAAGAGGGACTACATTCTTTCATTTGCTCGTCCAGCCAACCTGTCTCCTCTCCTCCACCCCTCCCACTCTACCTGTCAGGAATGCAGTTTGTAAGCCTCTGGAATCCTAACAGCCAGTCAGAGAGACGGGGACACACACGCACACACACACGTATGAAGCCATATTCCCACACTCATTTAATTCATCCTCTATCTTTAATTGCAGCACAAGCAGTAGCCTTCAGCCAAGTCAGCGCAGTTCAACCATCACCAAGAAAAAAGAACACACCACATTCACAATTAAGGAGCTCTTGCGTGCAAAAAACATATTTCTTCCATCATGAGTACATGATTTTTAACTACATGTGTTCCCTAACCTCTTAGTCATTAAATATTTTAACTTTACTATAAAAGATTTTATTAGCTTATCATAGATATGTCGATGTTGGTGTATATTTTGTCTAAAAAATAAGAAGAAATATGAAATAAAGAAAAGTTTCACCCAATGTAGACACAGTGTCACCATTAAATAGTCCACCAGAGAGCACTGACAGGTTTATACATTTCTATTTTAAATATAAATTTTAAACTATCGGTGAAACTCTACACACACACACACACACACACTCATCCTATTTCCAGCTCCCCTTCCTCTCCGTCCTTCGTCCTCCCCTCCCCTTCTTCCTCCCATTTCCACCTCTTCCCATCTCTCTCTCCCTCAGACAGCTGTTGTGTTGAGGTTACAGTACACCTTGTGGAGGGGCCCTCCCTTTCATCTCTCCCAGCGGTTTTATGGTGCTGTGTGAATGTGCGAGGCTTTTTAATTAGACTCTGCACCCAGACAGGCCCCAAGGCTGAGGCAGCGCCACTCTGTCTGAAGCCCGCTCACTCCCTCTCTCCGTTCCTTCTCGCTCTCTGTCTTTCTTTTCTTTCTATCTCTCGTGTGCCATCTACTGTAATCCATAACTGTCTCTCCGCTGCGCTTTTTCACACCATCTCGACTTCGTGCACTCTTACATAGATATCCTCTTTTCCTCTCTTTCAGCACAACAAGCCTCTGTACTCGTTTGAGGACAATGCCGACTATGTGTATGACGTCATGTGGTCGCCCGTGCACCCTGCGATCTTCGCCGCCGTGGATGGCATGGGCCGCTTAGACCTGTGGAACCTCAACAACGACACTGAGGTGTGTGTATACAGTTTGTGCGAGAGAATATAGGTCATTATGGGCGTGTTTTCTGTGTCATCTCTTTGTGTGTTGATGTGCGTGTGTGTGTTTGGTGTCCTCAGGGCCTGTTGCTGGGCCTCAGCCCGAACCACACAACCAAACACCCAAGCTTTTTCCCCTCCCATCACATCCCATCCCATCCCATTCCCCCCCCCCCCCCCCCCCCCCCCCCCGCCATCGCCAATCCCTCCACATCCCTCCCTACGCACACACTCACACACATGAATTCAAGATTCCCCCGTGGGCGTTTCCCACAGCCCTCGCTTTAAATCAGACTTTAGTGACATCTCCTCATCCCGGCTCCCGCCCAGACGTCCCGCTAACATTCCTGCAACTTCTGTCCAACGTTCAGGCAACCTCAGGACCCCACCGCCTTTTCTCATCTGCCTCCCACACTGTGTCGCATCAGTGAAGCACACAGATGTGCAGATGTGCATGTGAGACCACGAGCAGAGAGCCCCAGCCCTCAGTCCGCAGTCCCATGCTGGGGATGAAAATAATAAAAGGAGAAAGTTCAGGCCAGGGGTTGAGTTTCTCAGTACTGCGGGGCAAGATTTATATTCAGAAGAGAGCATGCGAGGTCAGTAAAGAAAAAAAATCATCTTATTATTCAGTTCAATTACATGCAAAATATAAATAGAAGATATAATAGTAAATATATAATATGAAACACAACAAGTCAGTTGAGTAACTAAAATGGTTTGTAATTTATTTTATGGTCATTTTATCCTACAAATCATTTAAGTTTGTTCACGTGTGAATTTCTTATTGATTAAAGAAACTGATGCTGCTGTAGAACCATTGCAACACTCAGGTGATTATACACTAATGAAAACACAGTTATGTATTTTTATATTCCTTTTCTGCCATACTCTGTAAATCTGACACAATGGACGCTTGAGGAAGGAAAAGTTGCATTATGGGTAAAAGATATGTTCACCATGAGTCTGCAAACCATAATTTTTTTACAGCTCTGATAGTGGATACCAAACCTTTGATCACTCAGGTAAAAGTAAGGATAAAAGGATTCTCCATTCTCCTCTCTTGGTTTCCATGGAGACAACACCCACAGTGCCTTCAACCTTAATACAAGTCTGCATCTCTACAGATGCTCTCCTCCCTCTCTCATAACGCTCCCTCACTCTTCTTCGTCTTCTCATTTCCTTGCAGCCCATTTTTACGCTCCACATATAAAATTGACAACTCATCTCCCAGGATTTTATGTCACATCTCAGTTCTCACGTCTCGTCTTTTAAACCTCCAACACTCACTGATCCCGTCACCGGCGTCCTCCCTCTGCAGCACAGATGACAAGTTTCCCATGGTTCCCCCAACAGCAGCCTTTTCACCGACAGAGGAAGAGTTCATTATCGAAGGCCTAACTCGGCTAACAATGTGCTTTATGAGAAACATTTGCTCAGACACACACACACACACACACACACACACAAACGGATGTACCAAACACATGCACAGTCAGTCTAATAGCAACAGACTTCCATTGTTGCCATCATATTAAAAACACACAGTCATAACGACACTAACGGAGCAGTGCGGCGCGCCTGGTTCTCATTTCCAGCTCACACACATACACGCACACACACGCACACACAGACATATACAGCCAATTTAAAGCGCTCAGTTCAGATCCACTCGGGCGGAGCGGTGGAAGCTAGCAGGCTAATGGCAGTCAGTCTGTGGTTAGCGCTGCTTTAAATACGCAGAAGCTCGGTGTGTGAGGCGACATGATGCCAAGGCCTCTGTCTCCACTGGTGACATGTGTCAGACTCGCCTGCCACATGTCAGGAACAGTTTATGGAAACACGGCAGATGGTTTTAGGTTTTTAAAGGTGCAACATGAGTACCGCTGTTTACCAAAAAAAGAGCATCAGCTCACCCACAACAGCAAACATGGACGCTGTTATTATACAGTAAATAGCCTCGTGTGTGTGTGTCCATATTTGAGGGTTTGTAAATTTGACAGTGATGTTTTTCTAACCTCCAGAGCATTTTTTCGGATAAAGTTGTGCGTTTAATGTAGTAAACTTGTTTTGTGAATGAGACTATAATGGCATAATGCTCCTATTTTCCAATAAAATTTAAGAAGAACAGCTTAAACAGAAGTTAGGGTCATTAAATAAAAATAAATAAAGACTAAAAAGACATGGCGCGGATGTGAATCACACTTGATTTGGTTAGAAATTGACTAATTTAATATCCAGGAAACTGGTGACATGCTATTTTAGATGGAAATGGTTTGTAACTAACTTACAAACTCACTCACATTCAGCAGGTTATTTTTATCAATGAGGAAAATATAAAATGTCAAATGAACTTGGACACAACAAGCTGTAACAGAGAAAAAACATTGTTCTAACAGCAGTGGCCTGCAGGCGGCAGGCTGGAGGTGTTGTTGTTTTTATGGATATATTAGAGGGTTTTATGAAGGTTTATGTGCCTCGTTAGAGCATTTTAACTTCTTTAACACAATGTGCTGTAGGTCCTGTGGTGGAGTTTTGATAGGTCTCTCCAGTTCCTTGTCTCAGTGTGTTGTTTATTAAACAGTTTACACATACACGCCTGAGTTGTATTCATGTAATCTGATCTATACGTGTAAGTTGAGCAATTAAACATTTGGATTAATCCCGAATGGTCTGTTTAATTCTTCGTCCACCAGGTACCGACCGCCAGTGTGACCATTGAAGGCGCCTCGGCTCTCAACAGGGTCCGCTGGTCATCAGGAGGGAAGGAGGTGGCTGTGGGCGACTCAGAAGGCCGAGTCTGGATCTACGATGCTGGAGAGGTACAGATGATAGTAGATCACATCATTAATGTAAAGCAGAACATTCTGTTCAGAGTGATGTGTGTCTTAAAATAATAACTGTGACATGTGTTGTGCTGAGGTGTTTTTAATATAATGTTAATATTTTGGCAGCCTGCTCTGGTTAAAAGAAAAAAATCGGTGGAGTACATTGTTGTTGGATTCACTTTGAGCGCTGTGATGCATGCAGCCGGTGGTTCTCGCGGGTTTAGTTTTCAGACAATCAAGATTTAATTACACCCTTGGTGCCAAAAGCATGAGTGAACTACAATGACCAAAATTTATTGCACCATTGCAATTAAGTTGTACTACAGGCAGACAGAGAGATTTTAGTGCCTGAAATATGAGTTACCGGCGTCGCTAAATGAAACATCAGTTACAGCTCATCGGTAATACCTCCCTCTTGACGGCGTCTACCAAAATAAACTGTCATGTGGTGAAATTATGGATGTAACTTTTACAGATTTTACAAATATATACAAACTGTCCTCTTGTTGTGTTTCATGTATATTTGGTCCACTGACTTTGGTGAAAGGCATGTACTATAAGAGCACAACTAAGTGCATTTTTTTTCACAGTGAAACCTCCACATGCGCCACAGCCGACCATTTTAGGTCTTTTAACCCTGTATGTTTACCCAACTGTCAGTATTGCCATGGATGTATGTGTTTGATTTTTTTTTTCTTCTTCTTTTCCCCTTCCCTCTTTCGTGTCCCCGTAAAATGGCCTCCACATGACTTTGCCATCACCACAAAGCGGCCAACCACCCTGCCTGAGCCTGTATGATCTCTCATGTTAGCAGGGCTCTGGTTAGGATCCCCACGTGAGGCCGCGTTAGCCTAGCCGCTCGGCTAATTTTAGCGTCTTTTTGTTGTGTGGTGAGTTTAGAGGGAGAGACTCGTCTGACTCCACGCTGGGTTGATGGTAACGAAGAGTCATCAATAAAAGTGAGCGGGGTTGAAAGGTTTTACGACTCCAAAGAGGAGTGTGTATGTGGGTGTATGTGGTGATGGTGATGGGGGTATTTACTTCACTAGAAACTGCCCCCACACAGCTAAAACTAGGAACAGCATGAGAAAAAAAGACATGCCAGGAGTTCCACAAGACCAACAGAGACCTTTGAGACGGTTCCAGGAAAACAAAATACCAAATACTTATATTTCAGTCTTATTTTACTCGGTACAAATTAGTTTTGTGTAATTTATCAGCAGGGATTAGGACTGTTTTGATTAGTCCTCCACTGGTGTTGCTCTGAATGGAAAGTCCAACTCATGAAACAAAAGTCTCTCGAATGGCTGCCATGAGACAAAACTTGAGCAGATCAAGGTTAGTGGCTTAATGCTGCTCCGTGACATGAAAATGTTTTGGCCCCGCTGCTTTTAAAAGCCTGACAATACGAAAATCCAACCGTGTTTCTTTGACACTAAATGCCAAAGTCACTCAGGCACCGTATACATGATGTTCTGGCAGAGACCCCCTGCTGCGGCCAGCCCAGCTCTGTGGGGGGTTTGGGGGGTTCAAAATGGCTGCCTCCCTCCTCCTGGTTCCTGTTTAATTACAGCCTGGCCATGCAAAGCGGTTGCAGACAGCTTGGGTGGCGGCCGCGGCTTCTGTCCCACTCATTCTGACTCCCACAGCGCACGACTGCAGCTACACACTTAAAGAGGAACAGTTTGACATCCTGTATTAGCCTCATGGTCAGTGCAGTTCATATGAGGTATATGAGGACATTCACGTCCTCCGCAAGATATGTTGTAATGACTTCGGTGACCAAGAAACAACAAAAGAAACATCAGCTTGGTGCCTACATACTATGTAGATGTGTCCACCCAGCTCTTAATGCCACCCACCTGTGTTTGTCCGATGTCTCCTCTCAGCTGTCGGTGGCTCACACTGATGACTGGGGGCGCTTCGCTCGTACCCTGATGGAGATCCGTGCTAACCGGGCGGACGGCGAGGAGGAGGGGCCTATGGAGCTGGCTTCATAGAGCAGGACTCCAAACCAAAGCAGAAGAAGAATCAAGAGACCCGGTGTGCTTTTATTGCTGTCACTGTAGCATGTGCACTCAGTTTTTTTGTTTCGTTTTGTTCACCTTCATGTACAGCTCCTGTCTGGTTCAAACTGTTAATGGGTAAACCTCTTCTGATCTGTCCGCCCCTATTTATTTGTTTCTTTAAGGTGTGTTGCTTGCAACTCGTAAGCCTTCAGTATATACAAAGTGGCAGTCTTATAGCCTTATGAAGTTATGTGTACTGTAACGATGCTTTGCACTACTGTAAAATATAAAGCAGGGTCCATAGACTAATCATGTATTGTTTACAAAATGTCACGTTCACTTTATGTTGTGCTTCTTTTCTCTGTATTATGCCTGCATGCGACACATTCCTGAAATATTCCAGATGCATAAACATGGGCGTTATTATGATGACGTTTTCACACGTGGGGCTTCGTGGCTGCTTTATGTCAGTGTTTCAGAGTGTCAGAAACTGAATCAAGTGTGGTATCGGCACTTTGTCTATTTGTTATTGACAGAGAGAGCAACAACTGTGTATTCTTTAACGAACTAGAACAATTATCAAGAGGTATATTGTACTGCAGAGTGCTCGCTGTTAAACCCGCTGTGTTTACTATTAAAGCGTAGCTGATGAACGTGTTGTGTTGCTTTTTCCCTCGCAACAACTGTGAATGAAAATAACAAAAAACTCCAGCACACATTCGGTTTACTAATATAAGTTTCTCTTTACTATCAGTACACACGTTGCTGCCATACATACAGTAAGGCACGATTATTACACACCATATGTAACTCCTACATTCTCTGTACGTACAAATTTAAATACTCAGTCGTGACACGCTGCAGAAGTGCAGTCGGTGCCAGCTGTCTCTCAGATATTTACACATCTGCTTACATTTAGACCTGAAACCAAACATCTTACAACAGTAAACATTGTGTACACTCGATGTGTTACACTGTGTCTTTACATTCAAGTACTTTTTGGTCGTATTCTTGTGGATGCATTTGATCAAATCGGCACACTACTGAACGAGCAACTCAGGACCAAAACAGCTGTAAAGATATGAAAATATGTCTCTGGATTTCTCATATATACAGAAGTGCCACACGTATGATCAATCTTTTTTTTTTTAGTCAGCTATATGATCAATATGAGGAGTGTGCTTTTTATTAAAAAGCAAGATAAGCTGCGACTGTATGTAGTTTTTGATAGTATTTTCCAAAAAAGCAAGCAGTTAAGGTGAGTTTGAATGTCTGCCAGCCCTCCTGCTGCCTCTGCGCATATACTGTACCAGCTGAACTGTATGAAAAACAAAACCACGATATAATACAACTCTATACAACGTCAATCAAAGTAAAATAAATACTGCACGAGTCCTACAAAGAGTGTTCTTGAGTACTCATGCTAATTTGCTCACTAATCCATATGGTTGCATATAAACTACCATATATATGATTATAAGAAGAAAAATTATAAATAAATAACTTAAAATACTACAAACTTGATGGAAAACATTCAACCCTTCTCTTTCACTTACTCCCCCACCCGTGGAGGAGGTTCAGGGGTTGCTCGCACTGGAGGCGGCTGCCGCCACCGTGTAGCGTGGGAGATGGAGTCCAAACTTGCTCTCGATGCCAGCGAACGTGGCCACGGCCAACCTGAAGCCTCCGATGTGGTCGGGGTTGGGCGCCGGCAGGCTGATCCGAGACTTGGGGGTGGGCTCCGAGCCAGCCGGCTTTCTGTGGTGTGTGGAGAGAAAGAGAGAGAGAGAGAGAGAGAAAGAGAGAGGGGGGGAAGAAAAACGAGGGAGGAAGCCAAAGGCATAAAGGAGGGGAAGAGGGAGAAAGGTGAGGAGTGGTGGAGTGTTAAACAACATAAACACAGCGCAAGATGTTTTAACCAAAAAAGAGGAGAAAGGGAGCTCGCACACAGATTTTTATTATTATCTTTCATTAATATTATTTGTTCACCACTGTTCACCACAGAAATAAACATCTTAATAAAAAAATCTAAGTGGGATGTTTCTCCCTTAGAGCAGAACTAAATCAAATCCCACACTGATTTCACGTCGAGCTTTGCCAACAGGGACAGCAAAGGAGCACAGATGAACTCACTCAAAAGCCACAACACATCTCCATGGGATCTGCTGTTGATTTTGTTTCACTGCCAGTCTTTGGGAGAGAGGCAGCTACATGTAAAAGTCATGAGCCATCCAGCGAATACATGCATGTGCAACACAGCTGTCCATTAAAAAGAAGCATTTTTCTGAGCTGTTTTTTCGAGAGGTTCACCGCCTCTCTTTCCCCACTGGACCTTTTTTAACTTCAGAAAAAGGAGTGAATTATTCCTGAGAGGGAACTATTTTGAGGAGGGAAATGAGCTTATTGCAATCTCTGAAGTGAAATGTACAAGTACACATGAAAGTACATGTACAAGTCAAATGGGTGCTGCCTGGCCTGATCACTGTGCGGTGGTAGAACTCTTGAGTTTTGAGAAAATTGTCACATCCAGAGCTTTGAGTGAGGGCTTCAGCTAATGTGCACAGAAATTATTTTTGGTCTTGTGGCATTTCTTTCTCTCTTGCGGAGGAGCGAGGACACACACCAGGAGCAGCTACCGTTTGTTGAAATTAACACTATTGTTCTGGAAGGAGACGTCTTTGCTAACGAGATGAACTAGCTGTAGTGTTCTGTCTTCAAAAATGGTGTAAATTAGAGTTTTGTCATTTTGGCAACAACAAAATGAAAACAGGAAACTCAGTTTGTTGGAAGGTTAGTGCGACAGAGTGAGACTCACTGTCCTCCAAAGTCGATGTAGAACCAGCGCTGCAGGAGCTCGTAGGTCACCAAGGTCACTCCAAACTGAGGCGAGGATCTGAACACACGAGCTGCAGGAAGGAGAACAAATGTGTTTATTACGTTTATATGGACATGGGGCCGATATACCGGTGTTGACAATAACCGTGATTTTTAAAAAAATCAAATGATATGTCAATAAAACATATGATGATAATCGTGTAAATAATCCAACGCCTCTTAAATCATTTCTGTCTGTTTCCGTTCTTGCTTTGTGGTTCACAGTCAGTGTAACTGTTCTTTTGTACGGTTTATACGGAGACAAAACACAGGAAGTGTGTTCAAGATGAAAGTTCAAGATGAATCGGAGATATAGTTATAGATTTTTTTTTTTTTCAAATTTTCTATAGAAATTGTGATAATACTAATATCGTGCATTCTTTGTGCCACTAGTACAGTACAGTGAAAATCTGATATCATGACAGCTCTAATATAGACATTAATCTACACAACAAGGTTCAATGTCAGAAGTGAGAGGGATACAAAGTCAGAGGTTCCTCTATTTCTCTATATTTCTATCAAACTATATTGATGGTGATTGGTTATCATGCTTTCTATAATTGTAGTATTGAAAAAACAACTACTATATACTTTTATTTTCATGTCATGCCAAACATTTGGCCCATCTCACATGGGATTACCAGACTGTATAACAAAAAGCTCTAACAGAAGTCCTCTGGTTATACAAAAGCAAAAGAAACTAATATTATATGCACTCCTACATACTTAAAATAACATGTTAAACATTCTGAATAAATTGCGCATCGAACAGCAGAAGAAAAGAAATGCTACGAGCCTCAAGTTTACCCTGATGAAGATATTTTTTCCTCATCTCTTTCTCTCAATCCTTTTCGGGACAATATTCCCTGTGAATTAAGATATAGATCCATTTTTTTCCCTTTAGAAAACATGCAGAGGTGATGGAAGTACTTCTTACAGGCCTTTTCAGTTTCTGCAGTCTCTTCTCAGGCTCCATACGACCCAACAACCTCCACCAGACAGGGTATAAAGACAGGGCAACCTGATTAGATGTTGGCCTTAGTAAACATTACCTCCAGCTCCTTTCCAGAAAGCCCGGGGTCCCTCTTCTCTGAGAATCTTCCAGAAACAGTCTACCAGGCCGCTGTAGGTGGTCTGACCGGCACGTGCCGCCACCTGTAGCCTGGTCTTGATCACGTCAGCTGGGGTCACCAGAGAGGCCGCTGGCATGCCTGCAGAGAGAAAAAGCAGAGAGCTGTTTAGTTGTGTGACGCATTTTTTTTTTTTTTTTAACAGTTGGATATGTTTGATTCTAAATAAGCACAAATTTAAAAATCAGCCCCAAACAAATGAAATGATTCGTAGAAAGCAGCCATCAGCGAGTAAATGAAATCTTGCATATCTTGTAACTGCATTTGATAGAGTGGTTTTAGCGTTCTTTGTTCCCCCCTTTTAAAAACACGTCATCTTGGATCTTGACCATCTTGCAGCAAGTCTGCTGCATACATACACTATACACAAGTAGGGGCCAGTTCCTATCAATTCACCATCAACCAATCCATACCACCAGCGAGGCCATTATTTAATCTCTACCTTTTTTCTCCCTTTCCTCTCTCTCCCACTTTCTTACAACCGTTTGAAAGGGGCCAGACAATGGACGGTAATGAGAGCAATGCACACTGTGCCCCGTGTGCCGGCGAAAGTGACTGGCTGACTGAAGGGAGTGACTGCAAAACCCTCTCTCCAGCCACTTCAGCCATGAATGGACTCAATCATTGATGGCTCGGTCATTACCATCAACTGCCCTCTTGACGATTTACTCTGACTTCTTGGTTTTTGTAACGGCCAAACGAGCTATTCAGCAAGCCTAATCAACTCAGCATTAGGTAGCAGACTGGCACCCGGTGGAGACTGACCACCTGCGCTGAACTGAGGGGAGAGGAGAGGAGAGGAGAGGAAGAATATGAGGAAGCTTCCTGTGGATTTTTGAGGAAATGTGGTGAAGAGTAGTTGAAAAGAGAAAGTTGAGGAACAAGGGAAACAAGGTAGAGCTTATTTCCTGTTCATATAATACCAATTATGCAGTCTTTTTAACATGGTGAAGTGTATTATTAACATTTATTTTACTCCTTCGAGGTGTTGTGGCAGAGTCCTGAGATGAATATATACATCTATAGGGCAGAAACTATTTTTATTATATATTTTCATGACAGATTAATTATCTTCTCTTCTTAATCAGCAGATTGTTTTGTGATTATCGTGTTAATTTTATCTATATAGCCCAATATCACAAGGGGATTTAAAATTAGTACAACATGTAACACCCTCAGACCCTCAACTTGGATGAGCAAAACCCTTTAACCGTAGAAAAAAAATCCAGAAGCAACATTAGGAGGACCAAAATTGAGAAAAATGCGTATCACAATTTTCTTGTCTGAGCAACAGACAAGCTTTAAGATTTTCAATGAAAGTTGCCCTGTGCAGTTTTTTTGTAAACAAAGTTGTTAACATTCAGTATTTCAGCGAAAACCACATTGGGCACATCTCCGTTCTCTGTTTTGGTCCGTTCTCCACGTGACTTCAAACCCCAAAAATAGAACAGCCACGTATTCTCGGCGGAGCTGAGCAGAGACTCGCTTCTGAAACGGACCACGGCGCTTCCAGCGGGGTTTGAAACATTGACTACAACGGCACATGGAATGGCGTTTACTTCCCAAAACACATTTTGTGTGTCCACAAGATCAAACAAACGTGTTGAGTGCGTTTCCTTCCTCACAAAACATTTGCAAAGCTAATATTTCAAATATTTCAAATCATGTATTGTTGACATGTTCGCTCACGAGCGGTCTTCTTCAACATTTCCTTTAATGGTGCATTGCTGCGCTCCTTGACGTGTTACTGTCACCAGTTGTTGCACAGTGCAAAAGCTTGAAAGCAGAAGTAGGATGTGAATCTCGTCATCTGTGCGCTCCTTTGTTCACGACCCATTCGTAAAAACATCGCTCCATTGTGAGACCAGTGGATAAAACCTCTACAGGGTACCTTTAACCCTGATATAAAATGGAGAAATACTCGCAAATACTCACATTGTTAAATTAACTAGCTGACATGACTAAAATGAAAACATTAGTGTACCCTGTCACGGACAAAAATGTTTGACCTGACCGCTGTGCTATGCTAAACCTAAAGGGGTTCACCAAAAATATTCAAATCATTCTCTGGAGATTAATATTCATGCCAAATGTCATGGTGACCTGACCAGCGCTGGGATATTGACGAACAGTCAGACTGAACGTGGATATCCTTACACCCCACAGTGAATCAGGCCAAAAACTCCCTCCATAACTCTTTCTCACATACAGAGTTAATGCGAGTTAGAGATGGCCAACACCATGTTCTTCACAGACCAGAGTAATGCCTAGCTAAATAATGCTGTGCAAACTGAGCGTGTAATTCAATTTCCTGTGCTGACTGTAAAACACTAATTGCCAGAATGCTGTAACCGCTGATAAATATATGTGAAAGAGGGATGATAAATGTGTCGCAGTAACGAAAAAAATAAAGAAATCATGAGGCTCGTTTCGGCTCGGAGTCTGTGGGCCGTGGCTGCCAGTCTTGTGGTGAGAAACCGGAGTAAAAATGGTGGAGGGAGGCAGGATTTATGATTTTTCCGTGTTGTGCTGCGCCTCTGCGTCAAAAAGAGAGAGCTGCTGACACATCTCTGAGGATTCAAAACAAATATTAAGTCTTTTATGCAAATGTTCTAGAGCCTTTTAACTTGGCAGGGGAGTGCTGGTCTGTTATTACTGTTTTCTTTAGGGATGAATCCAATATTAAAACTCTGCTTTGGGTAGATCATATTTTCATGCAGAGGATAAAGTTGTTAAGTCATCAGTGGATGTTGGTCCTCTTTGCCTTACTGTTATGACTAACCTACAGACAGGACTGTATGCATTCTTTCGGGGTGAACACACATAAAGTATGCACAGGCATGTTTGCCTTCATGTGCGTTTGTGCATGTACAATATTATTAGGATTGGAAAGCCTCGCCGGCCTGCTTGGCAGGCATCTGAGGCGCTTCCCTGCTGCAGCGCTCCAAAACCCCAGTCCCCAATCACTGAGCAGCGCTCTAATTAGCAGCTACCGCCATGGAGCCTGCGGTCGGAGGCTGCCTGGCTTCCAAACTCTGAGCTCTGCTACTGTTACTGCAGGTCTGCGGAGGTCTGAGGCGAGAGCAGAGTGAGACCTGCTCTCACACTTTGTTCAAAACTGGACCTGACCAAAGGTTTCATTTCATAAACTTCATGTCTACAGGTTGCCTCGGGGACAGGAAGATTTTGGCTTTTTGGCTTTCTTTGAAAGGTCAAATGTTTTACAAGACAAAACACTGTTTTTGGAGTCATGGACACACTCTAAAATAGGACTGCAGAGTCCAAACATGGCATCACGAGATCCACTCATACTAACAGTGATGACAGGTAAATTGGAACAGACCTGATTACAGTGAGTGACTTTTTCTGTTTGTTTTCTGTAAAAGATCTCGGACAAAGTTTCACCAGAGGTGAACCCAAAATTAAATTCTTTTTTAAGGCTGCTGTAAGCAATATTTTTATAAATGGATCACATGACTACTCGCATGTGAAAGGGGTCGCTCATAGCGATGAACCCGCAGAGGACTGTAACCGCACTCTGCTGTTCATCTAAGTGTTTTAATGCCTTTCAGCCTTGTGTCGCCTGGTTTTATGGCCCGTTACTTTATTGTTCGTGTTCACTCTCATTCTCTCATCAGTGTAGTTTTCCTCTAAAAAGTTACCTGTCTGTCACCAAACAGCAGACAGACGCAGTTAACTCCTTCAGGAGTTGGTGGAGACCAAAAACAGAGCTATAATGGGAGTCAATATTGGAGGTATATTTGATTATAAATGAATGATAATTGATAATGCTGCTGGATTTGCAGTTTGCTAGTTTACAAAATCAACTTTATAAAGGAGATTATTTGTCAGTGTTGCCTTTACAGCTTCTCTTCAGTGCTCAAAAGTAGCCAGAAAGTCTTAACCTGTAGCCCATAGCATGGCAATTACGTTCGAGAAATTAATGGCATATGCAGGCTACATTCAGTCTCAATAGTACCAGATGAGGTGCGCTACTTATTCAGAATTTTAAAAAAAAGATTAATACTAATTTACCATTTAATAGGAGGCAAATTACAATGTTCCTGCACTCACTTCTTTTTCCTCTTATGAGCATACACAGTATGTTGCCAGCTTTAGAAACACTTTCCCTGAAAGCACCCATAGGTGCTTTTGATTTTTAATAAATGACACTGCAGGTAAAATTCTCAGTTTTGTTAATGTTAAAAGTAACTTTTTCCACTAATCTTCATACTAGTTCTTTGTTTTTTTTTCTTCAATTTTAAAGGCTGGCAGGATAGAAGTATTTTACCTGCCAGCGCTCCAGCAAACAGCATCTTGACTGGCCCTATCCGTCCATCCTCCTCAGTGAGATAAGCCTTGGTGTGGGCATAGCAGGGGAAATAGATGGCTGAGAAGGGAATGTCCCGCAGGAAACAGGCCTTGGAACCCTGGAAAACGACAGTCAGAGTGAAAACGAGATGTTTTAGGTCATAATAATGGGTTAAACTCTCAGAAAGAGAAAACAAAGACAAGGATAAACAGAAAAGAGAGCATGAGTGTGATGGGGCTCCGGGGATTTAAGCCTTGACTTCTGGCTTTGGTCTCTGAAGATGGATATTTTTTTTTCTGTCTGTTCACAAACCAGCTATTCAAGCATCAACTGATGTTACCGCCAAAAACTACTTCCAAAAGACTTCTTATGGCAGAGTGAAATATCGGCCACAACATGACAGACAAATCATGTGTCTCCATATGCAAACGATCTGTGTCCTCAGCGGCAGGTGAAGGAGGCAGCTGAAGAAAAAAAAGAAAAGAGTGGGAAACACAGAGAAAGACAGACTGGCTGACGAAGATGACTCCTTGTCTGCCACTGTAAACAACACTATATCATCAAGCCTATTGAGTTTCCCGCTGAAGTTCAAGCCTGTTGGCCCGCTGCCACCTTCTCGATACAACAACTACAGTCAACAGAAAGCGTTTAAAGAGCTGGGCAGGGTCTCCCTGTTTTGGACAGGCTTCATTTAACTCCTTTGGGATAATCCTTTGGTTCCTACACACACACACACACACACACACACACACACACACAAACAGACAGAGGACTGGCAGATACCTGGGCTATCTTTTTCCCTCTCTTTCCTCTGGCACTTCTTGTCTGCCTGTCCGTCTTACTAGCTGGCTGGGGCCCGAGCGGCTGCTGAAAGCTGGGAGATTCTATCGAGGCAGGACAGACAAGCAGCGTCACAGGGACTGGGACAAGGAGCCTTATAACTGGCTGAGCAGTCTCTGAGAGAGTGTGTGTGTGAATGTAGAAAACTTGAACACCAAGATGAAATGTGATTAAATGACTTAGTTGAATAGAGAAATGTCTCCGATGTACTCTGACTGCGAGAAAAAACGTAAACACAATAAAGGTAAACGTCATGTGGGTCGATATTTCTACACTGACAACTTTCCCCCAGTGATGAATGGTGGCGCTAGTGTGTTAGCCACCCTACCAACCGGTAGCTCCACCAGCAGAGGGTGAACGTCAGGATAATTACCCTGACAAAGGCAGCTCTGTGCCTGGGTGCAGCCCCTCCGGAGCCAGCCCGTCTGGGGCTTGCAGGCTGGAGCTCGTCTCCTCCCCACCTCCTCTCCAACACCACCACCACCGCCACCACCGCCAACACTGCTACTGCTTTCTCAATGCACTTTGTCTCTTCTCTATGCATGGACCGGGACACGAACACAATGAATACCGCGCACGAGCATGCACACATATGGGGGACGCAGCATTGAGCAGCATTCTCACAGACAATTGAGTGAGTCTCCATAGTAGCTATAGGGACACTCTGTCTACCTGCCCAGATTTATGACTCTGTCAGAGACAAGAGGAGGCTCCACAGTCTATTACAGACTTACTAACAGAACCAAAACATGGGAAGCTGCCTGTACTGACAGGTGGTCACATCAGCAGATGCAAAGAAAACAAACCTGTAGTGAAAATACTATCAAAAGTTAAATCCGGTCTGAAGAAGGCCAGATATCATTGAAAAATAGTTTACAACTTGGAGTAAGTGCCATCATCTTACTTGCAAATTAATACAACCGCAGGTATGAGATTGACATTTTCACAGTTGATTGTGTTTACAGTCGGAGCAGAATCTCCCCTGCTAAGCTCCATTAGGACTTATTTATGTAATTTAATTAGACATGCTCTGTTTCACCCTGAGGGCTAATGTCCTCATCCAGCCAGTTAAGCTGTTAACGTTAGCGGTAGCCGCAGCTCGTTCATTGATTCCTATTCTGTCTAACTTGTAGCATCTAAAGAACACTTACAGAGGAACAAACAGACTGTTAGAAGTCACAATATTTATAAGAACAATGATTATGAAAATACAGAAAATATTCTTCAAAACACACCAACGCAACAATTTTTATATTAGCCTCCTTTGACACTATAATCTTTCACGCTTGCTTTACAATGTGTTGGGCGCATAATATCATGCAACTCTAATATGTTCAAACAGTGCACTGTAATTTTTAGCCCTGTGCCATTGAAAAATACCAATTATGGCAATTAAGGTTAAATACAGCTTTTAGCATAAATTGTGCCTTTTCTTGTTCTCGAACAGAAGACCACATGGAATTGTTGATTTAAATGATAGCTGATGTGGGGTAAGGTAATATGTATAGTTGTACAATAGTTAATAGGGAAATCATATGTGATTTAGTCATAACAGGAACGAGAAATAATGGACTGTAGTCTGACACTGATTAGCAATTTAATCCAGTGCAAATCCAACTTGAATTCAGCATTACATAAAATATGGCTTTGGGCTTCCTCCACAACGTTACTTTTTATTTAAAGATAAATATGAGTGGAAATCCCTTCAATGAAGTTATGTCTACTTTCCAAGAGTTTCAAGTCCAATATCCTCTTACTGATGTGTTGTAGTGGACTGAGTTCATTTCTCAAGCTTAGTGGAGAATGAGACAAAATGAGAGACCAAGAGGTTTTCACAAGTTCTCATCAACAAATTAAACTCTGACCCAAATACGCTGAACAACACATTTCCAAAGGGATTTTGGCATTCATGGTAGGCGAGGTTTATAACTTTCCAAAAATTATGTAACTCTCTTGACTGGTCCTACTGGGACTTGAGCAAGAAAGGCAGGCAGAAAATATCAGAGATGACTGAGAATATTGTGTTTATTTACAGCACACTTTAATGCAGCATTTGAGTTTGCAGCTTTGATTAATGCAGCTCTTCACTTTTTGCAGTACTACATTTGGTAAGATACGAGTGTTAGGCTTAATATCTGTTCATCGAACAGTTCAGGCCTGCCACCAAGACACATCAGAAGAACTAAAATTAACCACGGAAACTCAGATATTGTATTTCAAGAAGATAAGCTGTATAATGTTGGAGAAATCCATCTGAATCAGCTACACATGAGCCTTTAGTGTCCAGTTGCATTGTGTGTATTCATCTATACATGAACCTCTGACCCCAACAACGTTTCTCACCTTGTAAAGTCCAAAGAAGCCGAGGTCCCTGATGACGGACAGGGCGCTGACCCTCGGCCCCGTGGTGATCTCTCCCGCTACCTGCAGACGGATCTTTACAATCTCCAGAGGGTTGGTGAAGATCACCTGAGAGCCACCAGCCTGGAGGACAGAAAGACAAAAAGAAATCAATAAAAAGAACGTCAAGAAGGGAGAAAGTTAAATATGACAACTGACTTTAATATATCGGCTTCAACATTAGTTCATTTTAATATTAAGATTCTTTATTCTGAGTGTCTGAGTTCCACTAAAAATGAAGTATTTATTTCAACAGAACACACTGATTGAATTAAGAAAAACATTATGATACATTCAAGATTGAACTATTATTTTACTTGGGACCGATTGCAGCAAGTGATGCAACCTAACAATAGTGCCGCCTCAGCAACCAGCTGCAAAACAAACATGTGGAGAGGAGGAGAGTGCAGGAGAGTACCGGGAAATCCAGCTGATGCATTCGAGTCTGTCAGCTGTTTGTCTTCATCACGCAGACCCTGCGGCTACTGACTTCTCCTTTTCTCTCTAACCTCTCACTTCACGCCATTCTCCAAACCTGTACTTGTGAGGGGAGGGCAGCAATACTGCCGCATGTCCAGACTGGTCTCTGTGCCTTTCAGGTCGGCCGGGCTTTTAAGTATAAGAGGTGGCGTTGCTGTAGTGGAGCTGTAGCAAGACAAATGGTTAACTTTGTCTTAGTCAGGGAACATGACGGCATTTCCAGAATCCTTCTTGTGTCTTCCTTTTTCCTTGAATTGTTTCTCTCACTCTCCTTTCTAATATTGTCTCTCTCCCTTTCTTGTTCTGACCTCCTCTCAAACGATCTCTCTCATCTAATATTGTCTAGCTCTTGCTACGGTTGCCAGTGGTTACTGTAGCTACACGCAAAAGGGCGGCACATCGCAATTAGATAGCAATCGGTTGCCATGGTGCCGTTTCTGTCTTAAATAGGCCTGGTCTGTTTGTTGTTGTTTCTCTCCTTGTCTCCCCCTCCATCATGCGCTTCGTTATGAATGATGGATTGTTGCCTTACGGGAAAGCATCAAACTCAAATCTGCAACATGGGCATTTTTTTTTTTAACTAAATGTCCCTCAGTTTTAAGTGTTACCATATATTGCCTAAGAGAGGAGAAGGAGGAGGGAGAGACAGAGATCATAATAGTCTCATTGAAGGTGTGTGCAGCCGCTATAGTGAACTACAGCTTCCCGTCCAAACTCAACGAGAGGCTGTGAATAGCAGGAGGGCTCAAGCTGCTAAATCGCACAGCTAACTCTTTATGACTTGTTTTATGGAAATAATCTAGTTGATTACATGCTGGCTAATAGCGTGAGCACTAAGAGGCTATTGGCTCCAGCCCCTAGAAGTGTTGGCTGCTTCAATTGGATACTAATGAGACTGGAGATGGAAGAGATGAGAGATGTTGTTTACTCAAGGAGAGTAAACAACAACATTGTTCAGACGAGACGAGCTGACAATTAGACCTGACAACATGAGATAAAAGGAGTGACAATGCGGAGATTTTTTTTGTGTGTGCTCCGCCGTCCCACATTCCTACTTAACGGTGGAAAATAACTTGAAAACTTTGAACATCCCGGACAGAGGACAAGGAGGAGGAGGAGGAGGGGGGTTTGAAAAAGGAGAATGGGACAAATAAACAGAGTGAGCTAATGAGAGAGGGAACGATGGTCAGACAGAAACAGAGAGAGGAGTAGTCAAAACAAGAGAAGTGAGGGAAGGTCGAGGCTGAGGCGGAGAGGTTGAGGGTTGTGATTATGGAGTGACAGCGTCGGCGGCTCTCTCATGATTCCCAGGTAATTACAAGGCAAGGTGATCCTTAGAAACCTGGGACGTCAGCACCTTATGCACGCATCACAGCTCCTGGCGATGTGTGTGTGTGTGTGTGTGCTGCAGAAAGCGCTTAGTAAAGTTTGAGGCCCCTCCCACCCTCCCCCTCTGCAACACCAGTACACATGCCAACCACTCACTTATGGCAATACAACAGATTAGCACCCACTGAAAACATTTGCCGCTATCCATAAATAACAATCACATTTTCATTTGTGCTTAACACCCTTCATGCTACATGTGCAGGCCTGTGTGTGTGTGTGTGTGTGGATTAGATTCTCTGATAATGTTTTCATAATTCACATCAGGCCTGAATAAGAAACTCATTACAAAGACTTAAACCAGCCATGCAAACTGTGATACATTCACAGTGAACGCGAACAAAGTATTACTGTTTTCTGACTCTCGGTCTTACCCCGCTCCTCCTCTCAGCAATGACCCAGTAAGTATTTTGTGTAACTTAAGTCCTAAAATGCAGGCCAGTAACTGCCAGATAAGCATCCAGCCAGCTCAGTCAACGGAGCATGCCATTCTTACCAAATAATCATTAGAAACTGGCAACCTATGCTGGAGCTTAATGGTGCTGAGCCACAGGGTTTAGAGGTCTTTTTAGGAGGGAGGAGGTGAGGAGAGGTGAGAAGAGGAGAGGTGCAGAGAAAAGGATGAGTAAAACAGCACATTAGAGGAGATAAAGAAGTTGCTTTAGATAAGTTCAGGAGTGTATAACACAGTCTGTTCCCTCCATCTTTCTGTCTTTCTGTCTTTTGCTTTATAGACTGTGGACCTGAATCTGACACTGTGGTCCAAACCAACACTTTCACAGCTACCAAATGATATAAACAGATTTCATGTGCTGTGGCTGGAGCCTCACTAAAACAGGGTTCAGGAGGGTTTCTGTGTGTGTGCGTGCGTGAGTGTGTACGAGTGTGTAAGATAAAGTGGCAGGCAGAGTGCAGTGCCAGCACTAACACCGGGGCCTCAGCCAGGATGAAAGGAGCTGTCACGACGGCTCACGGAGGAAAAGAGGAAAAATCCATCCGTCCACGCTCCTCTCCCCTACATTTATCCTCTTCACTCCTGATGCATCTGTTTTGGTTCTGCTTCTCGATCCATATGGCTCACATAAAAAAAAAAAGAAGGCGCCTGCTACTTTTCACACCCAGCACAGTGCCGAACATTTCTTCAGTACATTTGCTTTCCCACTTTTTTAAATTTTTTCTCAAAATCACTATCCAAAATGAAACGCTAAATTTAAGTTGTAGCAAATGTGCCGTGCTAAAACATTTCTTAAACATATTCCGAGAACTAATAAGGTCAATTGAATGTGCCTGAGTGGAGCTAAACCCATAATAACTTATGTATCCTGAAATACTTTGCTTTAGTGATCAGCATCAAAAGAGGGCTGAGTGAAAGACTTTCTTTCATTTGCTCTGGCTAAAGCTGCCGGCCTTAGTGGACTCGCAGTGTGTGTGTGTGTGTGTGTGTGTGTGTGTGTGTGTGTGTGTGTGTGTGTGTGTGTGTGTGTGTGTGTGTGTGTGTGCATACATGTGTTGGGGGTAGACTGTGACAGCTCAGTGATCAAAACCTATGATGGGAGGGGAGCAGGTAACAGACTGGCGGTGGTGGTGGGGTTTCAGGTAGCAGCCGCTGTCAATCTTCGTCTCCTATCTGTAAGTGTGTGTGTGTGTGTGTGTGTGTGTGTGTGTGTGTGTGTGCGCGTGTGTGTGTGCGTGCACCTGTGTGCTCCTCTGTTTGTCATACATCCACACAGTCCTGCGAGCATGTACAGTATGCACGTTTGCTCTTTCATGTGAAATCTTTACACGTTCCGTCAACAGACGGAGACTTCTGGCCTCCAAACAGGTCCATGTCTGTCTGCTCAACTGTCAGAGGGGCGGCACTCAGAAAACAGGTAAACATAGTTAAGAGATGTGTGCTGCCTTAGTTACTGTATACACTGTCTGTGTAGCGCACAGTATCATTTGAGCACAGTGCACTGTGAAGAGCCAGGATGATTAAGAGGGAGAGCGAGGCTCCATGTTTGGGCTTTCATGGAAAAAATAGTGAAGACTGAAATATGTAATGTTGACTGTGTATGAGTAGAGCACTTGCAGACAGGCCGAATATCTGTGGCCGTATTCACACTGACAACACTCTCACAGAACTCGTAGGAGAGATTTGGGTTCTCAGAGTGACTGTGAGCGAAGAGCTGAGGGGAACCTTTGACTTAGTGAAGAGCTGTGACTGTTCAGCATGATTAGACACTCTCACCTGATCAAGAAAAATTCTCCTCACTTATGTTTTAGTCATCCAGAACTCACGTATAGAACCAGACGCTATAATTACATATACTCTATATCAAGTATGGTTAACTTTTTAAATCTTAAATGAATGCTTAGAGCGAACTAACACTTCTGAGTGATTTAAAACATCTTGGCTTTGCGAGATCTTATTTTTCCACTTCACTATTGTACATATATATCATCCTCTCTCCACTTCTGCTTTTACTTCTCGTCCCTACGCTGCATAAAATTGCATTAATGTAAAGCTATAATATTCAAAAAACTGTAGAAAGAAGTGCCTCTCAATAAAGAGTGTAAAGGCCTTACCTGAACATTTCCTCCACACATTATACACCACAAGGCACAAATGCTTGAGATGGAGAATGAAGTTTGTTGCATTGTCCCTTTACAACAATTTCTTTTACCTACAGTTGCAACATTACTGTGCTTTGTTGTAGATCTTACATTTTATAACCAACACTTTTTTGGAGTCAACACCCCAACAGGGAAGGCTGCAGAAGCAGTGTCACATTTTTTACACATTTTCTTTCACACACAACAATCTGCCAGTGTTATTATAAACACTATGATATGACACAACCTTGGATTGCATTTGACAAGGAGCATTCAAAACTAAAGCTCTGCTGGTAAAATAGCAAGGATAACTCACTCTGAGATGAAGGTCCACTTAAATATTAACAGTTTAAACTGATTTGTCTTTTTAAAAGTTGCTAGGATGAAAAAAAAACTTCCTGTATGTATCACTCAATGGCCTTAAATTCAGCCCAGTTTTACCACTGACTTTGCACCACGCTTCACTTGTAAAGAAGTGAGTAAAGTTCTCCTCACAAAATATGACTATTGACGTGAGACTTACGCATCCGCCTGCCAAGATCTCAGCTGCCAGCGGGACTGTGCCATCTTTCTGTCTGGTCTTTCCTCGCACAAAGTCATTCACCTGGAAACACAAAATCAGGCAACGGCTGGCATCATGGAACATGATATGAACAAACACAGTCAACAAACAGTGTGCAGTGTGTTATATAAACCTTAATGTAGAAATTAGGAGAATAAATATTAACACAATTCCAACTGCAGTTTACATCTGTGGTACTGACAGATTGGCAGACATTTGCTGCTGTTTGTACCATGAATATTAACTGTTGTAGATGCTGTTTATTAAGATGTTTTACATAGTTTACAAATGCAGCAGTACAGGAAGGTTAAGCAGGTTATGTGCATGTGTGGTATGGGTGTAGCGTCACATATAAACTCCATCCAAAAGATGGAATAAGCTCATGAAACGCTGCCTGTGTGTCTATGCGCTTTCTAACGCAGTGACTTACTGTGAGCTTTATGGCTTTCTCGGGCGCCACACCCAGTAGCTGTGGTACAAGACCTATCATTAGAAAACGATGAGATGATTAGAAAAAAAAAAAAAAAGAGTGCCGTGGTACCCCTACTCACACACACACACACACACACACACACATACACATACATGCATATACATATACCACTTCCACACTCCACATGATGTGTGGCTTCCCACCGCATGCGTCCAACCCTGCAAGATCCCCCAGACGCTAATGAAATCTATTGATGTGGAGTGTGGGGACATCAGAGTAGCAACAAGAGAGAGAGAGAGAGAGGAAGAAAGGGGTAAAGAGAGGATGAAGAGAGAGAAAACTGCTTCCCAGAATAGGAAAAAAGGGCAGAGTATAAAACAAACCAACCAAAAGTTTATGCAGACCTCAATTACAACCCAGAGCAGGATAAAAATAAACAAAATAATCACAACAGAGCACAATGAAACTTGGCCCCCTACCCAGCCTCGAGGCAAGAGGCGTACACACATACACACAAATGCACATTTCGTTAAAGTAACAAACACAGTAAATAATCTACAGTAGTTTGTGTGTAACGAGACCACACACACACACACACACATAATCACATACTCAATTTGGAACTTGGACCTCATAAAAAAAAAAAAAATCATTCTTGAAATATTTTTTTGCTCGTACATACAGACACAAAAGGACATGGGAAAATACACCTAATTTATTTTGGTAAACTCATCCCTGTGGAAAAAAAAAAACCTGGAAAGATGCTCCTGTTTCTCTTGTTTTGTTTAAGAGATTCCGTCTTCATACTACATTAGTAATTGTGCCAGTTTTGCGCTGCTGATTCCACATTCTTCCCTCAGCAGATTTTTTTTTTTTTTTGAGGTTTTCAGTGAAGGCACTTTCAACTTATATTACATAACTACAGTTTGGCTGTCAGGATACCTGTATAGCGATATATCTGGAGCCAGACCTGTCTGTCTTTGTGTCTGTGAAGCTATTCCACTCTTTCTGTCCTTTTGTGTTTCCCACAGAAATCCAAGCATTCAAGTTTCCTCTCTGGAGCCCAGTGCTGTCAATCAAAATCATGGGATTTTAAAAAGGCCCCAGCCACCCTTCAAGTGGACTTTTTTTTTCATTCCGACCCCAACAATACCGACACAGACACCGTAACCTCTGTTTCTGAAGACAGGGCAGGTAGTCATTAGGGATGTCGTGCCCTGGTATGTGTGTACCTGCATGCCCAAGAAGTTGCCTTCATGTCGGTGTGTGCATGCCTACATACTTGTGGGTCTGCTCATTGTCTGTGTATGTGTTTGTATGAGTGTGTAAGTCCAGACGTGCGACATCGCCGCAACGTGACACAGGCCTAAAGGTATGTGGCCTTGCATGTGACGTTCATTGTCCTGCTTTGAAAGTCCCCAGCCAGCCGGTAATCACTTCAAAGGAGACAGGTCAACAGAGAGGTGAACTCACACCGCCCTCCGTCCGCCCTACACTTTTCTTCTCCTCTCGTCTCCTCTCTTTATTGTCTCTACTACTTGCTTCTTCTTTCTTCTCTCTCATCAGAACCCGTTTTGGGGCTTTGACTGCCTGTGAGTTGTTTTTTAGCTGTTTGATGATGAATGTTTGGCCATTTCTTTTTAGTTTTGACTTAATCATATGTGTAGTATGTTAAACCCTTCAATAGTACTTCACACAATCATGGTAACCACCATGTTTTCTACATAGAAAGATCTGGAAAGTGCAAGTGATGCATTACAGTGAATGTATAATAAACATTCCAGCACATATAAGCTTCATGGAGAGCTCAATGATGACTTATTAGCAGAACTAATAGTATTTTGATATTTGACATAACACATTAAAGCAGTTTTGAAAATGTGTGCTCGTGCATGCTGACCTCGGTAAAGGCCAAATACACTCTCGTAGCGCACCACCTTCTTGAAGCAGTCAAAGCTGCTCTTGTACATGAGCTCTCCCACCAGGGAGCCACTGCTCCTCTGGTTTTGCATGCGTGTCTTCACCAGATCGATGGGGTACACTGCTGTGGCACCGACAGCTACAGAGAAAGGGAAAAAAAACGTATTTAGATACTGGTCACATGTCCTGAGCGTAACTGTTTGTTTATTTCAATACACATATTCAGTTATGTGGTTTACTGTTATGACTGGCCCACCATTGTCCTCCCCTTGCCTTAACCAGCATCCCACCCTCTACCTACAGTACATCATTTGCAAGTGAAGACAACAGCAATAAAAAATGTTGCAAAACGCTACAGACACAGAAGAGTAGGAGCAAAGAGAAAATAGGGCTGTTAGGGTCATGTGATATGACAGATAACCGATGAGCTACGGTTTCTTTTGAAAGTATGAGGAACGACGTGTGTGAAGTGCAACTGGACATGTATATTAAATGGTGGGTTCAGCAATACAAAGCGTATCTCTTGAGCAGAAAGAACTGCAAAAACTGAACAGAGACAATCTCATACACACAGATTTCTTATAATGATTTAAGAGCATTTGTCACATTCATCTATTTTCTTGTGTTTGGACTTTACGAGTGGTCCAGGCCTTAACACTAGCTTGACTTAAGAATTGCAATGCCTCAGTCTTTATGAAAAATATGATACCAATCTAATCTAAAATAGAAATAAAGAACTAAACCAAACTAAACAATCATAACCAGATTTTTTGAAGTGGAAACTTAGACAGTTAAGTTGTTGTTATAAAAATTCTCTCCCTCCAAACACAAAAACCTCTAAAAACCTGACTAAAATCATCTAAAATCATTCTTCATTCTTCTTCTTATTCTTTATCTCTGTCACAGCGCTGTTCTGATATCACGTCATTGGCAGCTGTATTAATATTGCCTAATTGTTTCGGGTCTCCTAATAGACTACTGACACTGCTAAATTCGTTCTGTCTTCTGATTTCCGACAGCAGAACTTGAAACTCTGCAGTGCGAAAGTGTTCTTTTTACTCTTTTGGTAGCCTTTGTGTGAATGAAACAAATCTCATGAACACACACCCACTCACACTGAACAGGTGGTACTCATCAGGTTGAAACTAGCAATTTATGACAAGTTTGTGAAGTTAAGAAAGTTTGGTAATGAGAATTGGAGCTCTGGTACGAGGACATCTCAAAGAAGTCGTCAAGGTTTAGAATAAGGATATGAATAAGCACTGCAAATTCACCTCCATTCTAATATATATGTTATTATATATAACTACCTGCTTTGCTAAATGCTACTGATGATAGGTGAGAAAATATGTCTTGTTATTTGGGTGAAGTGACCCCTTAAGAGGAAGAAGTGGAAAAAGGCCGGAGGAGGAAGGGGAAGTCAGTGGGGGTGACGTGAAAGACGTTGAAGTGTTTTGAGTCCCAGTGTCTTCGGCCCGTCAGACGGACACAAACAAAAAGAACCGACCCAAGGCGACAGACTTAATTAGAGAGAGACCGAGAGAGAAAAAGGGATGGCAGACCCATACCTCCTTATTAAGTTGTCTCCCTTGGGATTGAAGGAGGTGGAGAAGGGAGGAATGAAGGAAGGGACCAGGAGGAGGAGTAGAAAAACAGTGGGGAGTCTGAAGACAAACACAAGGCCCAGGCACCGCCCTTCACCCCCACCCGCATCCTCTTCTGATCGCTCACACAGGTACAAAAGAATCCTCACAGGAGGGTTTTCCCATGGCACGACAGGACAGAGGGATGGTAAAGAGCGGGACAGAGATAGAGAGAGAGAGATTGAGCGAGAACAAGAAAGAGAGGGAGCACTTCTCCTTAAGCAGGGGAGCAACCGTTGCTCTTGTAAGCAAAGGAGAGGGCAATAGAGGGGCCATTGTCCTCTCTCTCTCACCCTGTTCTTATGAGGACAGCAGAGGGCAGGGGGGAGGGGGGGCAGGTCGGCACGTAAGCAGGTAGGGGAGTGGGTGGAGGGGCAGTGGGGTGAAGGTATGCAGGGAGCCAATGGGGCGTGACTCTTACCCCCTGCCACTGAGCCAAGGGTGAACCTGTAGGCCGACTCTGCCACCTGGATGAGAATGGGGCGGGAGCCGTCACTGCCCAACTGCTGCTCACACAATGGGAAAGAGGCAAAAAAGAAATTAGAGCACAAGTGCAACACGACAAATTAAAACTGTTCGACGGAGCAGCTGGAGAGAAACATTACTCTAGACAAGCCACCGTTTCAGACATTGATACTTCAGTACTGCTCCTCATAAAACACTGCATGCCACACATCTAATTCCACCACCCTGCTAGCTCAATTACACGCTATTGTGTCAATCATTTTTCACACCTGCTGTATTGTGTTTGACAGCAAGTCCTAATTTCACGATGGACATTGGTATACAGTGTAAAGGTCATTTAATGAAACTATGCTGCCATGAAAGTGGAGTGGGAAGATACTTGAATATAAGAGTAAAAAATATCTTCATATGTAGTCAAGACATTCACTATTTGATTATGATAAACCAGTATTATAATATAAATATAAAATCAGGGCTGCGATTAATATTTATTTTCTTTACCAATTATTAAGTAATAAAAATTACTCAAACAAGTAATTAAGTTAACAGGTTAATAATTGCAGCATTAGATGAAATAACAAGTGAACGCAACACAAAGCCCCACACAAGGTGGTAGATTAGTAGCTGAAATAGTCAGAGAGTTAGTGGATCTACTCGTCTACTGCAAGTGATGGTGTGATGTAACTTGATGTAACGTGATGTTTTTTTATGTTTTGAAATTACCAACAGACTGCTGCATGAAACATTGTTAAACTATTAACTACTTGTTAATAGCTACTGCTGTTTGATAAAGTAATCTGATCAACTTTTTGTATAACTGTTGTGTGTGTGTCTCATTGCTATAAGTCATTATTTAACATTTAATTGTATAATATTTAATTATATGTCCCAAAGTTCATTTCGGGTGTAAATACTCAACATAATTTAATTTGTATTCAATTCTTTCAAATACATATGTTCCATTAATTCTCAACCTGAACTAAGTATATATGCAAAGCTGCTTATATCATCTGTTGACAAATTTGACAATCTTTATTTTCACTGTTACAACTTTTCATTGCTCATTTAGATTGACATTAGTCTCAGAAAATTCATCATGTAAGAGTGTTGGTCAACTAAATCTGTAATCAAAGTGATCTTAGTACACCCATGTGACCATCACCACGCTATGCAAAGAGCAGAAGAGTGTTAGTAGCCAGCATTAGCTACACAATAACATTAGCCACACTCCCCCCTCCGACTGAGGTACCTGTTGCCTTGTCTGGTCTGCCCAGCCCTGGCCTCTCGACCCTGGGGAAAGGGGGGTGGAGGGTTGTAAGCATGTATATGTATGTGTGTGTGTGTGTGTGTGTGTGTGTGTGTGTGTGTGTGTGTGTGTGTGTGTGTCCATGTGAGTGTTTGAGGGGGATGGGAGTCTCCAGAACAGGTCCACCTGTCAGAGTGAACTCCCACCTCACCCCACCTCCGTCTACAATTCAGAGGTTTCTTCCTGCACAAATGTCTTCTTTAAACACAGCCTCCTCCACTTCTACCATCCTCCTCAGCTCTGTCTGCCTGAAGACTGGTGAAACTTGGCAATACTAGCTGCCAGGATGTTTGAGGGAGAAAGAGGGAACAAGTTAACAGGATATAAAGAGACAAAAAGGCGAACCGACAAACATGTAGAGAAATAAGAGAGAGAGGGAGAGAGAGAGACGTAGATCAAAAAAGGAAATGGAGAGAACTAGTGAAAGATGAGAGAAAGCTCCAGCTAGCTGGCGGCCAGCCTCTGAGGCCAAACCACAAGGGCCTAAAGTGGCTCATTGTGGTGGGACTGGCGTCTGTGTAGTGCTGGGCCCCTTTGCTTTCTCCCCTTTGGCCCCCGCCTGCTCCAATATGGCCTGGCCAAGCCTTCACTGTAGCGCTGGAACCCACCAGGCAACACAACTCTGACCAAACAGCTCGGGAAGGAAAACAGTCATCTGCTCATCTGTCTGGCTGTCCATACGTCTTTCTTCCTCTTCTTCATTACAAATTGCTCGTTTGCTGCTGCAAAGTCTTCACATCCATTACGTGCAACATGAAACATGTCTGAGGCTCATTAAACTTCGAGGATGGCTCTGCTCTGGATGTCTCTGGATTTGTGAGTTTTGTGTGTATGTTTTTTTAAGACATCAACCGCATGTCAGGGAGAGGTCTGGTGGTGTTTTCTCTCATGAAAGTTTCTTTAAGTTTGTGATGGGAAGTTACTTGGACACACAACTTGGTCTGAACCTTAGTATGAACTTTTGAAAATGAACAGGGCTGATGATTACTGGACGACTGGCATTCTAGGGGTAAACGTTCCACTTTATATCTGACAAATCTTGTTTGGATCTGGGTCTCCGGTCTTATGTTTTTCTTTCATTTACACGTAAGTCTGAAACAACGACTCAATGAATTAATTGTGTAATTCATGCCAAAGTGCCAAATCACACAGATGCTTTGTTCCGAGGGATTAATTACCTGTGAACAGGAGATATCATTATACTTAATTATATTATAAATCTTAGTAATCTGCATGGTGACATCTAGCCCTGGAGAATGTGCTGAGGCGAAAAAGAGCTGCCAGTGTGGAAGAGGAAACCAAACGCATCAACAAGTCCTCATATTCTGTACCTGTCTCTGGACTTCAGCCAAGTTGTAGGGCAGGGCACCTTCCTCCAGCGGAGCGATGTTCTCAATGTCCACTAAACCAACACGTCTGATGAAGAGAGAGAGAGAGAGAGAGAGGTTTCAAGTAACTTTCAACTGTTGTAAAAACTCTCAGAGGATTATAATATTTCATCAATGAATCACTGAGTCCATGACCTTTGGAAGCACCATCTGTCAGTCTGAAGTTACTCAGAGTTTACGGATACTTTGCCATCTTTCCATGTGAAAATATTGTGGCATTCAAAAATCCAGACCTGTGCTTGGCATGATTGAGTAAGACAACCGATCTATAGGAACTGACAACTCCCACTCCTTTACCCCGCCATCCAAGTATAACAAAGATATTTAACCTTTGGATGTGAAACGACCGCCTTTCCATTGCATCTCTATGACGGTCCCAGATTTCCCAGGCTGAGGGAACGGGGAACGCCAAATCCCCCACCGCCCCCTCCTCTGAATATTGGGGCTATTATCTCCCGCATCTCCAATCAAGGGGAGTGGAGAGGGCTATTAAAGTATCCCATTGCCTAGAAATAATAATCAGGTGGTGTCTCAGGCCGGGGTTAGAAATTATGAGCGAGCTGGTCGGGCCGCGAGGCAGACGCAAAGGAAGTGGGGGAATGTGAGACGCATACAGTTGTTGTGTGCAGCGGATCATAGGGACTTGAGTTGATCTTTTTTTTTTTTTTAAGATAAATGGGAGTTTGGACTGGTTTTGGACTGAAAGAGGATTCTCTGGCACTGATGTAGTCATGTCTGATTCTTTTGATCCCTTGCAGAGAAGTTCGAGTGGGAAGAAAGCGCTCGTCTCTCTGAGGTATGGACCCTGGGGCTAAAGGTGCACTTTGGGGGGCAAATGTGGGATAAACTTACTCTGTACGAACTGATGCTATGCCTCTATTACTGCCTATTTGCTTGTCCTTAGTGAAACCATGCAATGAATGCCTTCATGGCCATGATATCCACATTTCTAATGATTGTTTCCTCAGAGATCATATTATACAATCCTTAGACTACATTTGGAGAAAGTTATACCCAAAACACTGTCACATTACTAGAATTGAGGTATTAAATTAAAGCGAACATGATTTTTCTGTGCATTTTCTCTTGTTTGAAGCATTTTTGCCTATGTGCTTACCCACGGGGCTCTGACAGGTCAGCCAGCTGAAAGAGGATGTCGACCTCCATTGGTGTCACCTGTCCAAACCTCTGAGCTGCCACAATGAACTCCTCTACAAAGAGAGACATAGTTTTAATTAGTTCTTACTGAATTGATGAGCCCAACACCTTAAAATGCAAACCAACATTTGCAGATATGCACATAGAAACCAAAACAGGGAAACACAATAACATATAAACACTGACAGAGAAAGCCACCCAACAGATGTTCCAACAGAAAAGACGTTTTTCTCTTAGCCACATCCACCAGCTCGACCTGGGGGATCCTGAGGTATCCCCAGGCCAGATGGGATATATATAATCCCTCCAGTGTGCTCTGGGTCTTGGGACCTCCACAGTGGGGCACACAGGGAGCATTATTAAATGCCTGAACATCCTAAAACATCCTTTCAATGCGAAGAAGCTGTAATGTCAGAGCTCCTTCTGAATGTCTGGGCTCTCAGATACCAACTAAAACCTCATGACCACTGGGATGTAGATAGAACGGTTAACTTAAGATACTTGTGTTCAGGCTCAGTTTCCATATCACCATGAGAGTACAAGGGTAGAACATCCATAAAAATGTGGACAGGGCACCAGTCTGTCTGTTCATCCCATACTTCTTTATACATACCCTTGCAACTTAAGTCAAGACAGCAACTCTATCGTAACCAAAGTGGGCGATTGGTCTTTTTCCAGCCTAAAATTTGGAGGTGCTGACAATGATCTTCCCCAGTGCATGCTGGAGGTCAGGCCCTGATGGAGCCAACAGAACTACATCATCAGCAAAGAGAAACGCTATTGAGATGTCAGCAAACTGGATCCTCTCTACTCCTTGGCTGCGCTTTGAGATTCTGTCTGTGAAAATTGCAACCAGAATAGGTGACGAGGAACAGCCTCGGTGGATCCCCAAACCCACTGAGAACATGTTTGACCTACTGCGGAGAATGCAGACACAGTTCTCAGTGCAGTTATACAAGAACTGGCACTATATTGTGGCAGCAGTTCCCATGCAAGAGTGAATAGCCGGTCCACTGTTTCACAACCAGGACGGAATATGTCTTGCTCCACCTAAATCCAAGACTCAACAAACAGCCCTTCGATATTTTTTTAATTTAAACTCCAGGAATTACTATATGTTAAAAGTATTTTATTTATTTTTTCCATGGCAGAGGAACTTGACAACGCATTCATCCATTTTAGTTGGTTTGTCATGGCTTTGGTTTGGCTTTGGAAGCAGCAAAGCAAATCTGGCCTGGATTAAACAAAAAATGTATCAATGCTATTTTTTCAGTCCATAAACTACAAGTGGCTTGCTAGAAAAGTGCCACACATTGCTTTTAATGCTTATTTGTGGTTGGTACGCTCACTAGGTCATGATATATTTTCATTACTGTATGATATTTTACACACTGTTATTGCAACATAAAAATGAGTCAAAATATGAAGTACAGAGCTGAATGAATCACCTAAAGCCACAATGTGTTATCACAAACAAGAGCTGTTTCCTGTGACTGACAACTATGACTGACATCTCTTTTATTAAGCGTTCATGATACTGCATCACAGAATCAGTATCGTCAATAGATATTATGTCACATACAATGCGCCAACATAATGAAGTGTTCATTTGCACATTTACTGCTATTATGATTTGCAGTAAAAACTAAAACGTACAGTTATATACATTATTTGTGCTTGTCAGCAAGTTATTTGTGACTCTGCTGTGTATTTAATTCAATCATTTTCATTTTTGAGTGTGTCTTTTCACATTACCTGCCTCTGTCTACATCAGTCAGTGATTTCCTGTCTTTCCTGGTACAACTTTTGACACAAGAAGAGACTTGCTATTTTCAGTCTATAGTGGGCATTTATCATCGACATGCAGAAAGATGGCACTGGATAATGCTCTTTGGTGAAATGTTGCATTTCCTTTTTGTTCCTGTCAAAGTAGAGGAATACATACAGAAAGGAATGTGACAATTAGATAAAGTCCCAGCATGTAGGATCTAATGCCAGTACCTGTTTTAAATGTCACACTATTTTATGATTTCCCCTGAAGCTCTGTCACTCACACCAGCTACTGTCTGTGACTTGGTTGTAACTTACAAGTGAGCACTGTCAAAGCAAGTTGAATTCATCATAAGAAAATAGAGGAGAATATGAATATGGCCAAGGAGAGTTATGGACTTCAAGAGTTCTTCTGAGGCAGCTTTAGTACGCCGTAACTTAAGACCTGGTCTATTGTTGGTGGAATAAAGAAGAGGTTGACTGTAGGCTGGCTTACAGTGGAGGAGTCAGCATTGTTTGACCTGCTTTATTCAAAGAGCAGCAGGCTGGGGTTGTGACAAAGTCGTCCTACACTGGAGCCATTCACCCCGCCAAGGCTCAGCTTACCCCTGAGGCATGCTCTCTTTCTCTTTCTCTTTCTCTCTCTCATACACACACACACACACACACACACACACACACACACACACACACACACACACACACACACACACACACACACACACACACACACACACACACACACACATCCATGGGTACATGCAAGCAATGCTCACAAGCATGCGATAGAGCATACTTACACAAGAATAAAGTCACACACACACACAGACATAGACAGAGTTCTGTCAGGGGAGATCACAGATCACAATGCTGATAACCTGTCTACCTGTAGTCACTACTACACACATGCTTATACACACACACACCTGACGGACCTTTATGCACATTTTAAAATTACCTGCCTCTCTGTGTAGTGCCCATAGAGTATTAAAACAATAAGCGTAGCTGGACATAGCTGCTGACATTTCCGGACTGACACAAGCAATGACACAGCTTTGATTAAGAGCATTTAAACAGCTAAATATTACAAAGCTGTTTTAATTAAACTCTTCCTGCCATCCTTTGTTAAGGCAATTGATTCTCTGTTGTTAATGAGTGCCTAATGGAGGTCTGTTCAAAATATTATAATAATAATTGTTATTAATACAACACTTTTGAAAAACAATTACAAAGCGTGTTACAAGTGGATTAAAAAAAAAAAAGAAAAGAAATAAAACACTTTAATAGCAGTCCACAGCCGTGTTAGCAGATCTATGAGGCGCTTTGAGCTCAGCGCTAATGTCAAGGTCAACTAAAGGCTCTTTAATAAAAGTATGTTTTTAAAAGCGATTTAAAAGTTGAGTCTGCAGCCCTGATCAGTGACAACAATGACAATGCATACATGCTGTATGTTAGTAGATACATAATGTTAATCATATTACCCATCTTAGTTTAGCATGACAACATCTGCTAATTAGCAACAAACACAAAGTATAGCTGTGGCTGAATTGAATGTGATAAGTTCTGAAGGTATTTGTATATAAACCAAAATACTGGACAAATCAAAAGTTTAGCCTGATGTTAAAATGTCGTTAAGGAGGGTTAAGGAGGGTTAAGGAGGAAACAATTTAACAGCCATCCATCCAGTAGTTGTTCAGACATTTGCCTCAAAACCACAAATGTCATGGGGCCGCTAGACAAAAAGTCAGGGAATCATTGTCAGGGGACTTTGACCGTAAGGTTCTCTGCAATCTAGCCAGTATTTACTGAGATATTTGAGTCTGGACCAAAGTTGTGGACTGACCGACTGACATTACCATCCCCAGAGCCATGTCACTTAAAATGATTGATGAAAAACAACCTGCGATTGTGATGTGGTGAAGAAACTACTGGCAAACACCTGATCACTGCAATTTACTTGTCAGAACAATCATTTGTGTCGTTCCCAGGGGCCTTCAGAAGTGAATTGGCTGATATAATCAATACTGGTGCTATCCAGTAAAGATGTACGTACAGTATAATGTGTTAACATATACCTCATCAACACACATCTGATATTAACCTGTTCACAAACATGCACAATCATGATTTTTCTTGTGGCGTACACTGCAGGCTCAATAAAAGGTGTGTTTGTTAAAGGTGTTCTGTGCACATACGCACACAAACGCTCACACACGTGTGCACTCCCTTTTGTGTAGGCGTTAAGCACTGTAATGGCGTCCCCAAGGCAAAACAGTGGCCTTGTTGCACATACGGAATCAATCAGGATTATTACGCATGTGTGCATGCTTGGCTGTGTTAATGTATCTGAATGCTGTTACAAAATACGCACACACTTGATCCATGCGGGTCTGTGTACAGTATGTGTTTGTCGGCCAGCCAGTTGTACATGGAGCCGAGCACTTGCAGTCCCCAAGGAGGCCTTAATGACTCGGGGAGTGGAGGGTGGATGGGTGGTGGCTGTGGAGGTCTGGCTGGCTACGGGCCACCACGGGTCGAGCCAAGCCCAGCCTCGGTGTACCCATGGTGGGAACAGCCTGGGGAGCGTATGGGCTCTTGGTCTGGGTCGGCTATGGTCCACACCCCTGATAAGGCCTCAGATAGCATCATAAGGCTACACTAGTGGCCCTCGGCCATGTAGAGAGAGGTCAGAATGGTTTCTTAAAGACGAACACAGCAAGAGAGGGGGAGTCAGAAAGAAAGACACAGAGAAAGGTAGGAAGAAAGAGAAAGCTAAGTAGGCTTCCTGCCAAGTACTGAGGAAAGGAATGAGAGACAGCAAGTAGGGCAAGCGAGTGAGACTGATAAGGATTGAAAGAAACTAACCATGGGAGACAGGGACATAAAGAAAGGGCTGTTGGATCAATAGATAAAAATACCTCATTTTCATCACATTGCTCTACAGTAATTTAGATTATTTAAGAGTTAAGAAAAAGTTGGTTTTGGTTGGTTTAAAATATCTAACATGCAGTTAATCTACAGGGTGAGACGACATCCTCAAAAAGTGAGCAACGACATTGACAAAGCAAGCATTCTACATTTTTGTCTTCTTTTTTTTTTTTTTTCAAGAATTACACATCTCATTATCAACCAAAAAACACCCCAGGACAAATAAAGCGGTCCTCAGATCAGTGCCAGGATGTCTAATAGACAAGACAGGCTCCATCAGAGATTGTGGGTATGCAGTACGTGTGCTGGGTCGGATCCAGCGTGCCCATTTAAATGCCACCGGGAAGGAAGAAAACCAAACAAAAACAAGTTTCCACCCTTCCACGTAAATACATTATCTGGAAAACACATTTATTACCGCCTGTAGTGCTGGATTGTATCAGTGTGTGCTTGTATTTGTTTAATGAGTGTGTGTCTTGTATGATGTTCTTCTTCTATCACATATATGCTTCTATCATTGTGCATAAATGTGCATCTGTGTTTTGGCTGCTTGTGTTAACATATACGTCTGTGCAGGAATTTTTGTGGGCTTTCACCTTTGGTGACTTCCACATCTCGGCGGTGGCCAGCCAGGGTGCTGTAGATCTTTCTGATCAGCTCCATGTTGTTGAGGAGCGAGTTGAAGCCGTTGAAGTATGAGAAGCTGACCTGGTGAGACGTGCTGCCACCCGCAACCTGCGCAATGATGGAGACATGTATTTTAACACACACAAACACAATCACACTACACTCTAAACTGAATAAATGCTTAAGACATGCATGTGGATGTAACGATTATGTGCAAGTACATGCTGAATAAACATGCTAAAGCATCACACGTCAAGAGGAAATCTTGACAAACACCAGTGGCTAATAATCAACGTTCCTCTTTACCATCGCTCCACAGGGAGAAGTAAACCTGCTTCAACCGCTACTTTTTCCATCGCGAAAACAAACACACTCAGGGAGTTTAATTAACTTTCTTTATGAGGTGGAGGAAGTGGTAAAAGAACAGAAAATAGAAAAAAGGTAATGGATTAAAAATAGACACTGAGCTCTTGAGGACATTCCAGACTGCATACAAACCCTTTTATGTGAACCAGCATCCCATCTTTATCTAACCAGGCTCTCAAAACTCTTAAAGGGAGCAACTCTGACTGCTGTCTGTTTAGAAATGTGTGTTTGAGTACCTTTCATAAATGCTGTTGCCTGTTTTGGATAGCTTAGACCAGAGTATCAGATTAGCCTTGGGGCTTTACAGCTCTTTACAGTGCTGAGGGTTGAGGCAATAAAAAAAAAATGGAGCTTCCTTTCACTAGATGGCACTGTTTGCTTTACAGACACATTCAGGAAGGTTGCATGCAGCTCACTGTGTTTGGAACAAGGGGTGGAAGCTCAGGCTTGGATGAAACTACCCTAACAGAGAGATACTTTTGTATTTGTCCATATCTATGAGCCTATAGACATGGATCTTCCCACCATATGTAACAGAAGGGGAGAGGAGAATTTTTGGGTGAAAGGAGTGTGCTGCTGGTCATTTACCATGTTTGGTGAGTGAATTAAAGGTTATTGTTTCACTGCTTGTGTCATGGCATAATACCGCCTTTAATGTGTCTGCGGTGTTTATGGGGTTTTTGATATGTGTGTGTGTGTGTGTGTGCGAGTGTGCGAGAGAGAGAGAGAGAGTTTACTAACAGCACACCAAGATGTCTGGTTGGTGAGGTAAACACAGCGGAGAAAATGACAGAGTCTACAAGGTGTTTATGAAATGGGGCAAGACACGGACACAGACACAAGGCGCACACACGCACAACATAAACACTGACACACATAAAGAAAAGACAAGACACAAAAAAAAGGCAAACATCTCAGAGTTCAAAACAAATAGAGCACACGCGCACAGCTGCTCACACACAAACACACACAGCCAAACGATGATGGACTGTAAAGCTCCAGTCGCCATCTATCTCTGTCTCTATCTTCCCATTCAGCTGGCCTGCTTGGCTTTGACACTGCCAGAGAGGTTAGACTTAATGACATGTTGGGAGAGAGACAGAGACACGGGGGAGGGAGGGAAGGAGGGGGGGGAGAAGAGGGGTGGCTGAAAGAGAGAGAGAGAGAGAGAGAGAAGAGGGAGAGAAAAAATGAAGGGAGGGAAGAAGAGAGAGGTGACAGAAAAAGTAAAGAGGAAGAAGAAGGAACCAGAGATGGACAGCTGTAGGGAAAGAGAAAGCCACGGTGTTTGGTTGTGGGGGTGTGAGAGAAAGAAGCGAACACAGGGAGGAGAAAGGACAAGAAAGAAGCGGTGAGGTGGAAGAAAACAGTCTTGTCTTTAACTCTTTTATGGAGAATAGAGTAATGTTAGGTTGCTAACCTTCCTAGCTGGCATTAGAAACTGAATCGGTAGCAAACATTGCTTACAAAGTATACATGTAGGGGCACTCCTCCTATCTTTGATCAGAAATATACATATGCTAACACATGATGAACACAGATGTATCATTAAAAAAAATTGCAGCCATGTGAAATTAAATCTCGCGATGACATAATTTATCATTAAGGTGCTGCTGAATAAATAACACCCAATTTGTACCATTTTCTTAACCTACAATGGCAAATCACCATAACTCCCAGGTGTACAGCAGTGATCGATCTTGCCTTTTTTTTTTTTCTTTTTTTTTTTTAACCAGCCTGATTTTGGCTCCTGTGGATGAAAGTAAAACAAATGGAGGAGAGAACCGCAGAGCCAAACAAAAACCCACCGCCACGAGGCATTCCTCCACGAAGGGTGTGAGCATGTGCGGCCGGATGGTGACCATGATGTCCCTGAAGTCCAGGGCTGACACGGAGCCGCTGTGGGCTTGGTCCCGTTGGATGAAAGCCTGCCGCGCATGTTCCAGCTGCATCTCCTGTGAAGAGGAGAAAGGAGGCAAGTTTAGGTGTTAGAGCATACAGTAAATGCGTATTATAGTACACATATGTGGGTCATACACCTCTTTAAGTTGCCTTAGTAAATTTAAATCCACATAAACTCACTCATATAAACACGTATGTGTAAAAACACAGCATTTGCGTTGATGGGCCCCCTGATGCCGTCTCCCCCACTCAGTTACGGGGGGGAGCCAACGTTTGTCCAGGCTTTACTCCCTTCTCCTCTCCCAACAGCGGCTTGCCTACTGTGAGGCGTCGCTTGGGCTTTTCACACCCTGCCCAAATACACATTAAACCCACTTGAGGGAGAAACATACAAACACACACACACACACAGACGTGCACACTCAGGCAAGACAGCTAATCACCCAACTGCTCACTTTGTCTCTCTTTTTGTGCACACATACACACAAAGGTCCACAGGGACAACAGCAGGCTGTGGTGGGGATAGATCCCACAAGGCCTTTGAAATTAGCAACCATTATCGGTACCTGCAACCACAAGTCTACAGAGAGAGGCTGTAAACAAACCGCTGCCACCGGTGCTTCCTCTGTCTTACAACAAGAAACTCGGTTACAGCCCAAGACAGGGATATCAGAACAATAATAATCCACAAAGAGTCATTGTGAAATATAACCATGAGCTTGAGGATAGCAAGCTTGGTTTGGCTGTTTGACTCACTTGCAGTGTATCATGGCCTTCATGTATTTTTATTCATGAGGTTTTTCACATATGGTGACACAATACCAACAGCCTCAATGACAAATTCAAACACATATCAATGTGTTTACTCAACGGAAACATCCATGCAAGACTTTTTGATAGCGGAATTCTCTTTTGCAATTTCCCACAGATATGAAGACATGAAACAACGTATTAATTAAGCAATCGACAGGAAATGAATGTGCAACAATTAAAACAATTTAATCATCTTTAAAAAAAAGGCTAAATTGTTTCCAGCTTCTGAAAAGTGACGATGTGTTGCTTTTCTTTGGTTCTGTGATAGCAAACTGAATATCTTGGATAAAACAAGTTATTTTAATATGTCAATTAGCATTAGGAGAAACCATAATGGGCATTTTTCACTGTCTCACATATTTTATAGACCAAAAGATTAATCGATTGTGAAAATATTCAGCAGATTAACTGATAATATAAATATATATAATAATAATAATAACAATATATAGATAAAAATAATTGGTAGTTGCACGCACAAGAGGCATCAATCAATTTAAATATTAAGTTTATTTATTACACACACAATCCAATGAATATCAAATACTAAAAAGGTGTGAAGAATGAATATATGTCAAGATTTTACATGAATGCAGAATCACATCAGGGAAGATGTTTTTAAATTAGTTTTTTTTTTGAGTGAGGACATGCTAGCAGTTTCAGCACAATAAGCAAGTGAGTAATTCAGTTCAAAATAAATGCTTATCAATTTGTCCAAGAAGAATGGACATTCTTTTTCAAGCCACACACGTCGGACAAAGTCAAGATTAAATCTCGAACATGCATGGCATTATTCAATTGACTGATTCAGATGTTATTGTTATAAATGCAACTCAAAAAAGTGTTATTACCACAACACAAAACCCTATGAGGCTATGACTTATTGTTGTGTTGAATTTGAGTGATATTTCACTGACAGCATAACTGATCGAACTCTAAATTTGCAGCGCCCAAGAGAAACGACTGGGGAAGAGTGACATTTACACAAAGCTGAGTGGAGACCGGAGGGGAGTAAGAATAGACATTGCAACAAAAGAGCCAGATTTGCAAAAACAGCAAATGTAGCAGCCATGTGTCAGTATCACCTATGAGCACAGCAGGGGCTCCAGAGAGTGTATAAGTGAAAGGAAGGCAAGGAAACGAAAAGAGATTGACACACGTAAACACTCACAAAGTAAATAAGGTGAGATATTTTGGTGTCAGCATCCTGAGTGTCGTGACTCACTTCTCCGGTTGGTTGTGAGTAGGTCAAAACACTTTGCTGTGAAATAAACTGAGAAGAGGAACGGGAGGAGGGTATTTAAAGTCAAAACAAAAAAGGAAAGTGATAAAGAAGATAATGTTTTGTATGCGTGACTGTGTGCGTGTGCAAAAATAAATGTAAGCAGCATTTATCTGTGTGTTTGTGTCCATCTGTAAATGAAAGAAAAGATTAGATCCTGTTTCTCTGGACAAGTCAAGCGTCTGAAAAGCCACACACACCAACCACACAGAGCAACAAAACAACTGTGGTCCAGGGGAAGGAGCAGTTTATAGTCTCAGCCTCTTAAAACCTTAACTTGTTGCAACCGTATGAGTGTTGCAGGGACATGGTTTTTATTTGGGAGGGGAGTGAGGGAGGCAGGAGACATAAAGCTGGGGGCTTAAGACAGCCAACAACCGCTGAGGCATTTGCAGTGGCTTTAATTGTCCTTGGACGAGAATAAAAACACACGACAAGCCACCTCTGTTTGTTTTCAACGGCTGTGACCCCCCCTCTCTCTCTTCAAAACTTAAACAATAGATATGAGTGGAATAGGACTGTTTCTCTCTTTTCTCTGCCTCTCATCAGCACAGGGCTAAAGCTATAACAAGGAGAAGCTTAAGCACAACTGCTATTTACATGTGTGCCAGTGAGCCCTCTACACGGTGACATTAAGGGCTGCCCACTGATTCTTGGGAGAGTCAAACATATAATTGGGACTTTTAAAATCCACGCAATGCCAACAATTCAATTTTTTTTTTTTTGAGCACTTGGGAAAGAAGTGGGACATGTGGTGTCCCCTCCATGTAATTCAAGCCCTTTACTTGCCAGGATTTATAATATGGGCTACTATGTGCCACTATGTGCCACTTCTCTGGACATCAGTAATACCATTGCCAGAGTGAACACCATACTGACAGTGCGAGCTGAGCCTTGGCCGGCGTCCACGCGTGAGACGGGAAAAATGCATGTAATTGGTGAGAATCTCTGGCTTCCATCAAGACAGTAATTGGCCAGAGAGAGCCCTTGTGAGAAATATGCGGTGCAAACGTTTTCCCCGATAATCCCATCTTGTGAGCATCTGGCAGTGGCGTGGTCACAATGGCAGAAAAACACAATAAACACATGCATGTATGGCAGGAAGAGGGGGATATAAAGGATGGGAACATTCTTGGGGGGGAAAGCTGGGTGGTAGGAAATTATAAAAATAACTGAAAAATATTTAGCGTTGGTTTTCACAACTCTCTGAGAACTTTCATATCTGAGGAGCATATTTTCTTTTTTTTTTCTAGCTGACATTCACAAACACTTGTCTGTTAATAAAAGTATCATAACAGCCTTGAGTAGTAGTGCAATCACAAAGTGTGTAGTAATTGCACAGGTTTAAATTCTGATTCAGGAAATGTTGTGCCTATCCTAATTGCCCTGTCATCAATCACTGGCGCAGCTGACTGCCAATACCTGAATTTTACTACCATAATTGCGGTGACTAACACACCATCACAGTGATATTGATTGTGACATACTTTTACCAGAACCCATGATAGCATTAGACGTTAAGTTATAATATTTAGAGGATTTTTTATAATATTTTTATTTTATTACCCTCAGGAGACCAGTGAAGCAAGTGCTAAACGATTAAATGAAAGACAACACTTTAAATAAATTCTCTGTTGAACATCTCTCACCCTTACCTACACAGAGAGGCATCCTACATTTACGAGAAATTCACTTTCTTCTGTCGTTTATTAAAAGCATGAATCAAATGCTGTACGAAATGATCAAATACAGAGAGAGTAAGCAGGAAATGTGCATTTCATATTGAGCAATGAGTGTGGCTGGCTGCTGGCCTGCTGCTGTGAGGAGCTGGAAACCACTGAGTGACTGACTGGGAGAGAACCGGGCACGTTGTCAATGCAAAAGTACAGCGTCCACTGGCCACAACGCCACAGACTTGCACGCACGCGCACACACACACACGGACAAAAACAAGCACAAATGCAGACATAAACACAGAAGCACAAAGCTTGCATGCCACTGCTCACACATACAGTAAAGCAGATAAGTAAGACACACACTCACGTACAAAGAATCACACGTAGACACACATGCTGTGTGTTCAAACTCATGCACACACATACACATAACAATGTCCCAATATCCGTGCACTGCTGCCCACTGTGTGTAAGCCATCTGGTCTAAGTTAAGTGTAATATAAAAAGCTCATTCAGATACATGGTGAGTGTGGATGCAAACTTGGCACAGCTCAGGCTCTCTCTCCCACCCCCTCCACCACCTCTCCCTGCTTAGGCCTGATTTAAGTCTAGACATCATATTGGAAAATGGCTCACACGCCACAAATACACTAGAAATATTCCAGCTAGCTACTATTTATGGAGGTAGAACTGCGTCTCTACCTGCTTCAGAGTAGGTGGAGCGGAGTAATGCTAGGTGTACGTCAGTTAATGGAAAACAAATGCAGAAAACGTCCCAGATATATAACCGCAGTGTTTCATTAATGACTAATCTGGTCAATATGGAGGGCTGTGTTTGAGAGGGGAAGGAACCCATATGTGTCTCTATGAGCACACATTAGCCTGGCCAAGTTTAGATAAGTATCTGGCAAAACAGTTGCATGACAGGATTGTGTGAACAGCCTGTAAACAATATGTGAGGATAAAGCAGCGTGTACAAGCACATAAATCGGTTGATAAAGATTTATTGACTATCACTGATGGTCACTGGATGATGAAAACAAGAGAGAGTTACTTTGACAGCATGACAAAAAAGGGCTAGATACAGAGACGCAGGAAGACAAAGCGGGAAAACAAAGAGAGCGAGGGAAAAAAACGGCACGTGAGAGACGAGGAGAGCAGGTGATCTACATGAAACCTACCAGCAGAAACTGGGTGAACTCTCCATAGCTGAGCTTCTTGTCCCTCTGTGTGCCAAAGTGCAGCCGTATGAACTCGCAGTCCCAGTTGAAGGGGATGTGCTGGTGGATGGTGGTCTGGTTGAAGACCTGCTTCACATCCTCTGCAACGGAGACAAAAAACAGACAAGCTGCTTTAATTATGACTGAATGATGACAAGTTGTTCTTGACAGCCTAATAACAAGATGCAACAACTCAATATGGAAGTGTACCGACACCACTTTGCAGTGGTGGAGGAAGTATTTTACTTAGTAAAAGTACACAACACATTACAAGTAAAAGTCCTGCATTAAATAAATTTTAAGTACCAAAACTAAACATAGTAAATATGATGGGATAATTATATACTGAATTAATAGATTATTGTTACTTATACATCAATGTGTACGTAGCATTTTACTGCTGTAGCCGGTCAAGATGGAGCTAATTTGAACCACATTATATACTCTTAGTTTCCTCCTGAAATACAGTGTAGTGGAAGTATAAATTAGCAGGACTCAAGTTAAAATTGTACTTAATTACTTCAGTGACTGTACTTTGTTATATTCCACCACTGAGTTCCTTGTTGACATATGTAAAATATACACAATTTAAACAAAAATCAGTAAGCAATGAGGCTAAAACAAAACAGTTTATCTTCAAAGCCATTGTAATAATAGAATAACAGTTGTGTTTAGGTTGTACAGATTATACTTTGCTTTTAAGGCTAATGACCATACATTAAGCATGTACAAGGCCTTCACCACCATTACAATCCTCTCCATGTTCTCCTTTCTGTATGTTTCATAACAAACAATTATCAAATACTTCTTCGGTCTTAAGTTTTTAGTTTGCTCTAATAAAGACCTAAAATCTGTTGCTACAAAGTCTTGTGAGTCAGCTCTTAACAAATAACATGTGTTTTCTATCATGTGGTTAACATTAGTAATTATTTGATTTTGGAGGGGGGAGAAAAAAAAAGTCTGCGACTGTTTGTGACAAAATGTCAACGTCAATCTCCAGAACACAATTCTGCTCTGATTGAGACTCAAGTTCCTCAACTCTAAATCAGTCTTGAATGACACATGGCAAAACTTGTTTGAGCTGTGTAGGCTCTGTATTCAGAAGGAAAGCCTTTTCTTCTCACTCATGTTCCTCTGCCTGAACCCTCTAAGCCTCTACAGCCAGTGGAGTGGAGAGACACTGAACATGAGTCCTAAATTACAGCCTTACTAAAGAAACAAAAACAAACCAATAGAGCGACCTGTTTCTTATTACCAAACAAGCTGCGCCGAACGAGTGGAGAAAGGAAAGGAGGAAAGAAACAATCTTTTTTTATAAGGACAGAAACTGAGGGAAAAAAAAGAGAGAGAGAGAGAGAGAGAGAAAGGTGATATTTACTTCAGCTCAGTCTTACCTTGTGAAGGAAGACAGCTTGTGCATTGTTTTTTTACACTTTAATGAGGCAATAAATATACAGCCTTTAACTCTTTAAAGGAGAGGCCGCCTCAGAGCCCGCCGTTTATATTATCAGCTTTTATAGACCTGTCAACACTCAGTCCTCTTTAGTTCTTTCTTTTTTTGTCTTTTCTGGCTGAGGCACGGCTGAATTTCATACGCCGTGTTACGTTGCAATTTTTATGAACTCGACATTCCACCAAATTACACATTTATTTTTCAAGTGCTAAAAATTCAGAGCACTCTGCCGCCTCTACTTAACAGAAATTACTCAGGTTATTATCAAATAAAAATGGCTTTATAGAAAAATGAAATAAAAAGAAATCAGAGTACAGACGTTTATTGCGATGGAAAACAAACGGGCCTTTAATGCAATGTAAGCTGCAGCCATTAATGTTTTTAATAGGTAATAAAGAAGGGAGTTCTTTATTTTGTGCCTCGTTTAAGCCCTTTAATCTAATGAACGGCAAAAAGAAAAGAGAGAGCAAGGCAGAAAAAGGGAGAATTCTGTAATGTATCACAATAAAGCAACTTTGACAAGTCTATAATCTGAGTCACAAGTTATTTGCTTTTGGTGAAATGTTAGCCCGATGCAAGTGGCAGACACTGTAGTCAGTGTTTGTGCATGGCGTGATGTGTGTTATGTTTTTCATGCAATTTTCCACTTGTGTATGAGTCTCATAACTCACAGGCATTGGGATATTCATTAACCTTTTGGAGATGCAGAAAAACAGCAGACCTTTTAATTGCCACCAAGACAACGTCACTCTAATTGATCCTTTTAAATATGAAAATTTACATATGTGCATATATAATCACCCGCAATGATCTTGCACCCTGTCGACAGCAACAATTAAAATGAAATTCACTTACTCTTCCCTGTTTGCGAGCGGGATGTGTGCACTGCATTTCAAATCAAGCCTAATGTGCTAACGCCTCGCACACCTACAGAAGGCTGGCATTAGACTTGTTTAAATCAATTAGGCAAATGTGAAATAAGCAACGAGTACAAATGTCTTCCCTTTTCACCTCGGAGCTTCCAGGCATCAGAGTAATGGTGCCAATCATTCACACACACACACACACACACACACACACACACACACACACACACACACACACACACACACACACACACACACACACACACACACACACACACACACACAGCCGGAGAGCTACCCACCCCCTCTTCTATCTTCATCTCCATCCTTTGGTTGCCACCAGCCCTCTCCACCTCCAAACCTAACCTTATCTTCTTTACAGAAAAGATGCAGCACCACAAACTGTATTTTTGTTTGTGGATGGAACCATAACAGAGAATAGATGAGCGGAGGTCAAACCCTCACATAAATAAAAGAGGAGTTTGTATGAAAACTTCTTTAGTGGTGCATTTAAGAGGAACAGGATCTCTGTCAGGATTGGCTCTTTGTTAAATGTCAAACGCAAAGTGTTTCAAGTTACATATCAACATTACAGATATTAATTAATTACTTGACTCACAACTTCCCTTTTAAAGGAAGAATATGCTTATCTCTATGATCGAGTTATCTTTATTTTTAAAAGAAAAAAAAGAGATAGGCCTACCGTATGTAAGGGTAAAAGTAACAATGCTTCCAGGGGAGTGCAAGACAAACATTACAAATATTGCAACACCAATATTTTATTGATTTTTTTTTTAAACACAGAATTGGTCATGAGTTTCTGGGGTTTGAACTTTTCAAAGGTCCGTCAATAATTCCAAGTCTCATGTAAAGCACATTGCAGCACCCACCATATACCTGCGAATGTTCAGTAAGGCGCAAAGCACATCTGTGCAAACTTGACTACAGTATTATTTTATATAACCCCTGTAAATCAGGTGGCAGAGTTACTTACCGAAAGTGGTCACTCCATTGCCTGCTTTATCAAACAGCAGGAAGGCAACCATGAAGAGGGAGTCTGGGGCACACAGCACCGACTCGAACGCTACAAACTCCTGAAAGGAAATCAACCTGAAAGAGAAGACAAGGGTAGAAACACTGAGAATAGGTTGGACTGTAAAAGGCTGCTGAATGCTATCATTTGAGTTAATTTATTAACTTTGTATTCATGTTTCAAGCTCCCTGTAAAAATAATCAGCTACACATGAGAGACTTTGATATTCATTTGGTCATATAATACATAATAAAGACTAAACCTTAGTTAGCCTAATAAAATAGAATATTAAATTAAAAACAAGCTATTTTAACACTGCATTAAACTACAAACTTCATTGTAATTAGTGCCACACAGTGGCAAACCAGCACACTTAGACAACCTATCAATCTGCACTACGCGTAATTCAAGCAGCCCTTTATCCAGTAGTCTGTTATTCCATATGTAATGTCATAAACTCATCGAGTGTGACAGTAAGAAAATAAAACATTTTAAAAAGCTCAGTGTGTGTTCCCAGTCTGAGCTGGCAGCTAGTATAGAGAGGTCCAACTTTACAAAAAAAATGAAATATGGAGTTTTATATTTTAGTGTGCCATTTTAAACAAGTAGAGAGGCAAGGCAGGAGTAAGGAGCCAGTTAAGGAAATATAATTCCACTCAATATATAAACGTACTACAATATGCGGTTTAGAGCGAAAGTCAAGAGAAGCCAAGGTGGAAAAAAATTAAACTGATGGAAATTGATTTGTCCGCATCAACACTGGAACGGATTAGTCTCCCCTTCATATCACTTCCTCTTTTTTTCCCGTGTTCTGATAAACACAAGTTTATCTCGTCTCTCTTCATCGTAACACAGATGCCCACATGCAACATCAACAAGAAATAAAAAAAAAAACAAACAAACATACACATCGCTACTGTGTGAACCCACTGAGAGCCCCCATGGGAGAATCCTGCTGTGGGGAACTGGACCACGCAGTCTAGCCTTTTTTTAGGCCCTGGTTCACAGTTGCCACAAGTCCATTACGGATCTCACAAATGGCTCTGATAATTACAGGAGGGGTCAGTGCTAATGAGCCGTCCCCGAGCATCCATCTATTAAACCTATTTCAATTCCAATGGGGGAGGATGGGGAAGGGAGAGGATGTGGGGGGGTTGCTGTAATTAATTATGGTACTGATGAAATTTAGAGGTGTTTGTTTGGATTTGAAGTGTTTCATGTTTGCATGTGGGTGCTTATGTGCATCCTTATGTGTACTTATATGCAGAAAAAATGTGTATAGATGCAACAGACAGAGAGGGGAGAAGTTGTGTGCATTGACAAAAGTGCTAGTTATCAAAATAATAACAAGGAAAAGGGAAATATTCTTTAAATTGATGAGTACCAGAGATACATGATAAAGGTTGGAAAGCATGAATAGATCACTGACTGTAAAGTCTTTTGAATGTAGCAGAAATGTTAGTCTTCACTTCAACCGTCCATGAAGGAAAAAAGAAAAACAAAACAGTCAGATTAATACTTGGCTTCAGTAGAAACTCAGATATACAGATGGGTATGATGGCATATGTTGGAGAGAGAGCTACAGAGCAGCTATGAGAAATATGGAGGCAATAAATGTGAGCATACGGCTCTCCTCGGTGGCAAATTGAATCAGCTGTCATTGTTTCAAAGGCAAGACAAATTGTTTTATTAACTAAGCAGGTAGTTCTTAAGAGCAGTGCCCTGCTGATGGCAAGTAGGTGGAAGGGGGCACAAAAGCACACTGCTGCGACCGTGGAGCCACTGTTAAAAACAAAGCCAATACTATCGCTGCAGACGCTGCTGGAATATTATCAAACTCTCCAATAATGATCATTCTTTTGTGACAGACGTATAGTACACTCTGAAATTATACCTCGGAGAGGTTAATAGAGGAGTTTAAGCATGCATGGGGCTGCAGTGCAAAGATTCAGAGAGCACTAGTGTTTCCCAGACAGAACCGAGGGAAAAAAGTCAGATCTCTTCTTTTTCACACGCATTGGTTTACATGCACGCGGGTCGTCCTGTCTGTGTTTTCCCAGACGTGCATAATCAGCATATTAGTGTAACCGAGAGGGCTGTTGATCATGAAGGGATTGGACCATGGTTTAGACCAGGGAGTCCAGACAAGATCCAGGGGGCATCTCCATAACACAGGCACACACACAAGAAACATTCCACGAACTCGTAAGCATTTACACACAGCTCTGTAGCCGGGATGAAGCTTATGATGGTTGATTAGCAGCGCCATGACGGCTGCAAAATGATTACCATGAGAGGGGGAAGCCATCGTTTCTTGCTATGCAGACCCGACCCCAACGAGACACCCAATAATCAAATCAACCGACAGCATCTCCCAACCATCAACTGCTATGGCTTGTGTCCAGAGCTGCCCGATCCGTGTATGCAGCCCAGGATGAACTTCGGAGACAGGGCTAATGTGATACTGCAGTATGGCATCCTTTCAGTGTACTCGGTACTTACTTTACTCTGCAGGATTTTGTTAAATCTTTAAACATGGGCAGACATATCCGTGACATGTATCAGACAAGAAATGTCACGCATGAGACATAACAAAGACTTGATTCCAGCACGGGCTTCTAGATGACAGCTGAATGATGTTTTTGTTAGGGTGCCGATAAAATGCAATTTAAACTGTCTGCGATACGTCTGACCGACATAAAAACTCCACCCTATATTCCATATATTTTTGTTTGTTTTTCATCTCATCTTCATCACCTGGCTTTTATCTCTGTCGGCTCTCAGCGGGCATCTAAATACACTCCTCTGAACCGAAAACCAAGCTTGGAAACATTGTTTACAAGTAACATAAATGCATGGTGTTGGTTAGGCCGGGCTGATAGAAAGACAGCTCTCCTTCGTTGATAGTAGTAGGAAAGAGGGGCTTCAATAATCTCCTGTCCCTGGCATCTTGGCATTGTTACTGACAGCCTTCCACCCACCTAGAGCGCGCTTGCAGACGCACATACACAGCCCAAAAACACACACACACACACACACATAGGTGAGTGCTAGCTGCCAGTATCTGTTCGGTTTCTGAGAGTGGACACCCACCAGTCCAGGTCCAGAACGTCCACAGCAGCTGGCAGACTGCTATTTTCTCAGCACGCTCCCTTAACAAAGTTTTTTCTTTTTTTTTTAAACCTCCAAGAGTCTATGGGGGAAATGGGTTTTTTTCACACTTGAACAGATGCTTCTATCAAAATATCAGAAGGAAGAAGGAATAGAGAGGCAGAAAGGTAGAAATAGCCAAAAAAACGAAATGGAGGTAGCTCAGAGTGCATTATGGTATATGAGAGAGGTGATGAGAGCGGAGGATTGCAAAGAAAGTCAGAGAGGACATAAATAAGTCGAGTGAAAGAGGCAAATCTTCAAACCATCTCGTAGTTCTGTATGGCAGTGCACACATACACAAAACATTTGATTCCTGGAAATTGAGATATCTCCACCCTCCAAAGCCCGGTCTCGTTTTCTCTCTCTCTTTATCTATCCATCTGTCTCTCTGTCTCTCTGTGGGAGCAGCGAGAATAAGAGGGAGAAAAGTGATTTCCACATAACAGATTGTTACGACTGTCACTATATCCCCTGATTTACACAGTCGCAGAGGGGGAGGCAGACAAATGCATTTTCACTGTTTACATCCCCACATACGCTCACATACACACTCGCACACTGGCATCTAAGTAAAATTTCTCTCACACAGACACACTCCAACAGAAAAGTAAGCGAGCATGCTGCCTGCCATCCGACCCCCTGCTAAATCTATTACCCCTGACTCATCTTGTTGAAATGGAGTCCTACCTGGCAAAAACAGCAGCAGGCGCACTAGCTTCAAATATACTACACTCATATAGCAAACCAAACTTATTGTTCACAAGCATATTTGCATGAGATCGAGCAAGCCGGCTGAAAATACAACCACTAAAGTGGTTTGTTTTGTCTTGCGCTCGTTCTTTTCATAAGGCCTGCACGGATGAGCGCTTGAAAAACAATGCATTTGTGTTCCCAGCTAGGGCCGACGTTGCTGATGCTGCTGCATCTTTACTTTTCTGTATCCATCTGTTTTGTGTTCTGCGGAATAATCATCTAGACTCTGTCTCATCAAATCATTTATCTATCAAAGTTCAGGAGGAAAATAACACATCACAAAGTATGAGCATCATAAGGCCTTTACAATGTCAACTGTAAAAAAGCGAATCACATCTAAACAGACTTTTTTTTTTACCCCCTGTTTTGCCCCCATATCATTTCCATTCCCCTCCACAAAACCAAAATGAGGTTTAGATACAAAGCCTGGGCCATGGGTTCCTAATAGATTTACCCTGATGCCACGGCCACCATTTATCCTGCTCCAAAGCCGCACAATGCAACGGAGTGCTCCTGAATAGCATGGGCAATTACAGTGCGTGTGTGTGTTTTTTTATGTCTGTGTGTGTGTGTGTGTGTGTGTGCGTGCGTGCGTGTGTGTGGCTGCCTTGCTCTCTCTCTTTTTCCAATTCCAAAACCCCCACCACTCACACACACACACACACACACACACACACACACACACACACACACACACACACACACACACACACACACACACACACACACACCTTAAAGCAGATGTAATAACATAAAACTACGCAGCCATGTGCACTTTGCTCTTTGTAGAAGCCCAGGTGGTTACCATGGCAACATGTTTTTTTTTTTTTTTTGTATCTTTTTTGACTTACCCTAACATTTTATTACCCATCATTATGTATCATTAAATACATACATATTAATGTAAAAAACAGGGGTGATGGGAATGGGGGGAGGAGTAAGTGTGAAATTGGGGGTATATCTACAAAGAAGGAAACACCTGAAAGCGTCCTTTGGTGGTTTGATGTCTCTTTGCTATATAATTCTAAAAAATGAACATCCCTCTGTGAATTTTTTACACCAAAGGATTCAGTCATAGGTTTGTTTATAAAATGCAAAATAACACTAGAAAGGTAGTCGCACGAGATCAAAGGGATACATAATACGCGTACTGATAGCTTTGATAAGAGTCTTTCATAAGCTTACTACTTAGCAGTTGGCTTGATATTAATGAGAGGAGATAAATTTGTGGCTTCGAGAGAGACGAAGCACAGCAATTTCACAGTCAGATCAGCAACTTCAGATATTTTCAAACAGAAATGATGTCAATCCTCATGAGACACTCTGTTGTTGATCATCATTTTGTAAGAAATCTATAGCAATATTTACCTTCTATCTATCACATTATGTGCAGGCATATCCTTCCACCTACAACAGAAGTTATCCCAGAAATACACCCTGCAAGGTGCAATAATTATCAATGATTTCAGTTTAAAAAAATGTAGAATACATAAATTTATCTGCAACATCACCTAGTATTAAAAGACAAACATCACCAACACCAACCCATCTTTCTTCTGATCCACCACTCCAGCCAGCAGCTTTGTGGCCTCGTCCGACAGCCGGATGTCTGTGTGGGCATGGAGGAAACGGCTCACAAAGTCCTGCGGCGACATGAAGCACTCGTCATTCTTCTTGACGCTGGCATACTGTAAAGAGAAAAACAGACACGAGACACAAGGACGCACGCTGAGCTTTAGAATTTTATCGAAAAGAAAGAAACATAAATCGAATGATGAGTGAAAAGTTTCTTTTGTAAGAGGCAAACACAAAAGAGAAAAAAAAATACATACATAGGTAAAATCTTACCTTTTCAAAAATGGCTTTCAACTCAGCAGGGTCGGCCCTCCTAGGCAGAACTGCCTGCAAGACAATAAGTGAATATTTTTTGAATATAACTTTCATACACGGCAAGTGAACACAATGGCCTGCTTTGCATCGTATATTGTTTGTGTGACGCAGTAAAGCAGTGGTTACAATTGTTTTGTAAATGTAAACATATTCAGCAATTCATAAGTGACGAGAAAGACTACAAGAAAACTCAAACAAAACAAAAAAATCAAACATCATTTTAAGCTTGAAGATTTTTGACCTTGGGAAATCATATCTCAGATTAAATATTCAAAACTCAGCTTCGCTTACTAGTTTTTTTTAATGGAGCTTTCGACTGTATCCCTCTGTTCAGGTGCTATCATGTAAAGTTCTGCATTAAAGTCATTTGATAACAAAAAAGCAGTATAGATCACTCAGGATCCTCCAGCTGCTGGAGATGTGGCCTCCAAGAAGCAAACCATTATCACCTGTTCTTGGCCTGTCCAAATAAAGTAAAGGCTTTCTGGCGTGAGAGCTACACAGATCATCAGTGGCGATATTTGGGGCGGACTTGCTTTCATTTGGGATAAATTGCTCTTTGGGTTTCGACATTCAACATCTAGAGATATATTAACACAAAATGGCTTAAGCAGGACAGTCCGTCTGTAGAGGAATGGTATGATACTATTCATGTGTAATCTTTTCCTTGTAATGGAGTAATGGATAACCACCCTTCTTTTGTTTAACTTTTTGCAGTCTCTTTCTCTTCTTAACTTGTCTTATTATTTGTGTTAAATGAAACACCCCATGTTCTGTTTATATTTGTCTTTTCTATAAAATTTGTTAAGATGAATCACTGTCTAATATCATCAAACAACGATATCTGTGTTAAAGGTTCGGTGTGTAGGATTTAAGTGCATCTAGTCATCACTTTAACCTTCTGTAGTGTAAAGGAGAAACAACACTTGAAAGGCCCTGTCTAGAGTCAGTATTTAGTTTGTCTGTTCTGGGCTACTGTAGAAACACGGTGTTTCAACATGGCGGCCTCAATGGAAGAGGACCCGCTCCCACTGTAGATATAAAAGGCTCTTTTTAAAGTAACAAAAACAAAAAGATTCTTATTTTCTGGTGATTATACATGCATGCAATCCTAGTTATGAATATTATATTCCATGTCTGCCTTACTCTGAAAAAAGGGTGGCACCCAATCTTACACACTGGACCTTTAAGTTCCAAATAAAGGAAAAGAAAAAGGCAGCAGATTTAGAAAGCTACAGAAAAAGCTAATAAGTGTGCATTGAGTTGCTTGCAAACTTTGTGTATCAGAAGCTCTGACCCTACAGATTTATATTGTGACCATTTAGTGGGCCCCAAACCACAGGCTGGGAACCACAGTTGCTGGTGTGATATTAACAAATAAATGTTTAATTATCTGAATTATAAGCTGTGTCATGTGTGAGAGTGTACATTAAACCAGTGTTTAACTGAACATACTGCTTGTATACAAACAGTGCAGCCATGTGTAAAGGTCTCCTCACACCCTGTAGAAACTTCAGGCACCTGTGTGACTTTATAACAGGGTCTCCACGACATTTAGCGTGATGCTAATCAAGGTTACCGGTGACAACAACCGGCATTTTTAGCAGAGACACACCGGTAAACCGGAGACTGGGCCTGAAAGGAGCAGGATGGATTAAAAAGCAGTGACAGTATCGTTAATGTTTGATTACAGCCAGGTCAGTTTGAGTTAGAAACCGTACATTAAGTTAACGAGCTAACCGGCTACAGTAAAGCTTCAATGTCATTGCCCAGTGTTAACCTCTATAGCACATCCTCTTAGCAGGCTAACCGGCAGTTAACGAGCCCTCCGTGCCCGAGCAGGAGGAGACACATGCCGGGACCGCACACGCCGCTGACAAAGCGACAGCTCCCCCGCATAAAGAGGAGAAACTGATGTGTAAAAGTCATCCACAGCTTACCTTTGCTGCCATGCTAAGCAAGCTCACTGTCAAACGGTCCCGTTCACTTCCTCCTGCGTGACGACGTTCCCATGGAGATCACGCGCCGATGCAGTGAAAGGAGGATGAAAGAGGATCAGCTGTGCACGTGGTCCGGGTGCACGAGAGGTCAACTGGTCAGTGGCTTTTGCATGGCAGATACATACATGTATGTTGTGTGTGAGTAGGAGAGAGAGTCTGTCTGGTCCAGCGTCTTGTGTTAAACTTATTGCCATATAATCTATCCCACTTTGGGACAGCTCCTGTCCCATCCTTGGATGTGTGCTCATTATGGATGGGCCTACAAGACACAGGCCCAGGGGTGCAACATGTCTTGGGATCCCTAAGCATTTCTCATTAGGGTGCATCAAAACTAAGCACCCTGACAACTTCTAGGGTGAAGCGGTGGAGGTGGTGAAGGACTACAGGTACTTGGGTGTGCACCTGGACAACAGACTGGACTGGAGGTGCAACACTGAGACTGTCTACAGGAAGGGACAGAGCAGACTGTACTTCTTGAGAAAGCTCATGTTCTTTAATGTGTGTAATCTTTTGTATATTTTTTACATTGATAAAACTATATGTTCTTACTTGTAACTGCAGCTGTAACACAAGAATTTCACTTTGGGGATCAATAAGGTATTCTATCTATCTATCTATCTATCTATCTATCTATCTATCTATAGTGTGTATATATATATATATATATATATATATATATATATATATATATATATATATATATAGTATTATAATTCCCTAATACAGATGTACAGTTCTTACTTTAAAAATAGTAAAGCAATTTAAATGACCCTGCTTAAAGAAATCTGCATCACAGGTTTCTGCTGATGGTTTCTTCTGACCCTGATTCCAAAAAAAAAAGCCAAACATTGTGGAAAATGTAAATAAAAACAGAATCCTTAAAATTGAGAATTGAGAAGTTTATTAGTTTGCCTGTGTTCAGTTGAATTTGGGTCAAAAGGGATTTGCAAATTCTGTTTCCATTCATGTTTGATTTAAGGTCCCAGCTTTTTTTGAATCAGGTTTGTGTAATATTCAGTATGTTATAGTTATAGTATTTTATATCAAAGTATGTCAAAGTGAACAAAAAAATATGTCAACCAACAGCAAAATGTTGAAAAACAGGCAAAGCGACTGCTAACAATGTGGGAGGTTGCTCTGGTATTAAGAGATGGGGCCTTTTACATGTCTGTGCCCAGGGGCCATCCACAGTGATCATGTAAACAACTTGTCCACTTCCTCCCTCTTGAAAAACTCAGCATCATACTCAACAGTGCATATGTTATGGCACTTAATTATACTTCCTGTGGTATCACTGTGATATGATTTTTGCAACATTTACAAGTTACTTCTGCAAAATTCACTCCAAGTTGTATTATATATTAAACATGGCAACAGAGAAATAACGGTGGCTTTATTCTTATGCACACTGAGTCTCCACCGTACTAAGAAACAGAGGTCTGTAGACGTAAGAATAAAAGCCTAAATTCTTTCCTCACACCTATTCTTTCGTCGCGGTAAATGGTTCCTATACTTTATTTCCAGTTTTTCCAGCCCATCTGTGCTTTGTGCCAGGAGGGAAAAAGGTGCAGAGAGAATTTCATGACTACAAAAGCAAAGGTTAACATTACTCACAGCATAAAAACAATTTAAAAGGGAGCAAAAGGGCTCTAATGGCCCGACAGTCTTCAAAGAAAATGTATTTTGCGCTCAAAATAATTCATAGCTTTTTGCCGGTGGCTTTTCAGCTTCCCGGAGACCCAGCATGAACCACTGTATTTTTCCCAGCAGGCTCTCTGCTCCTCGCAAAATGGCCTTCGCTAGGGCATACCTCGCATCCCCTCCAAATATTGACAGCACTGAGTCCATTGCTTATTGGAAAAATGGCTGTAAGTAATGTTTTATCAGCCGATGCAATCTCCACACCTGTATTTTCCCCTGTCATATGACAATATTTGACAAGATTAATGATTTGATCCTATGACATTTTATTTCCCATCACTGTCAATCTGCCCGCAAACAACTCACTTACTTGTGGCATTTGGTGTAGGAAGCATGTAGCAGCATTTGTTTTGCTCGTGTATTATTCATGAACTGCAAAATTTACTTGAGACATGTAAACTACAGTGTCTAGCAGCTTTCACATGAAACTCTTGACTGTTTATGTGAAAGAATTCTTTAAAAAATTACCTTCCGTGAAATGATTTTGCTTTTTTAGAACAGCATTTCAGCCTCTATTTTTAGCAATCAAATCAACAATGACTCTGTCAAGGGCCACAGAGTAAGTGGGTAATAATGATAAACCTTGCGACCTTTGAACTTCAGTGGCTTGAGGGGTCTCCTGCCCACATCCCCAAGGGCCCACGTGTCCTGACAGCTTGAGTGATGAGTGGCGGACGCCTGTCTCAATTTGCCTCCTCCTATTTTTAACCCACGCTAAACACAGGGCTTCCAAAATAGGCCCGAGCTCTAAACAAATGATTAATAGGGCACTTAGGGTCTCCCCGCTGACCAGCGTGTCCCTATTAACAGCCAATAACGGAGGCCCTCTGAGGTCAAAAGGTTTAAAGACTTTCTAATAAAAGTAACAGAGACATGGGGATGTGTTTTGGAGGAGAAAAAGTTGTGTCTCAGTTTGAAATGCTGACAAGTTAATAATCCCTTCTCAAATGGCCCTACCGCAGTAAAATGGCCAGTTTGTTCTTACTTTTATTGCTATCATCTGTCAGTCACTCACATCTTTCCCCTTTTTTTCTGCCTCTTCTTAAGTGGACTGAAAGAGCTAAAACAGCTTTACAGTAATGTTCTCACTGGGGCTTTATTCTCATTCCCCACTCTTTCTTTTCTTTTTTTGCTTGAATGTGAATTCTCATTGTAGTTTTAGGCAGGAAATGCCTAATGGATTCCCAAAGACGTATTCATGACATGGTAATGAGATTCAAATTTGTAAGACATTTCTGACCCGAAAAAAGAGGCCGCTTGTGGCTTTGTCCTGTTTTCCACAACTCAAGAATACTGTTTCTTAGTCACTCTCGCTATTCCTAATGTCATTTTAACATGTAAGGGACGGAGACACAAAGCCAATAAATTAAAGTTAAAATGTGCAATAATTGAGGAATATATTGATTTGTCACTTACTGCCAAAACAGGGTCTCTTAGGGTTGATGTAGAACGTGGGTCAATGGCAAGGGGCACTGTTATATTGTTGCACTGTATTATCCTGCAGCAAATGTGTCGTGTTTAAGTGAAATTTCATCTACTTTCATTTGCCAAATGTGTATTCATCCACTGCTGCAAGTAGTCCCAAACAAATTCATTGTTTACTGCTATTTGTGCAACGTTTGCCAAGAACTACACTGCCCATCTGTTTTAGCAAATGTACTATCTTTAAGTATATATTTGTGAGAGTGCCACAGATATGCTCGGTCTGAGATTTGTTTGCAACATGAATACTGTGAAATAATATCAGATTTATCTCTTAAACATTAGTCAAAAAGGGCAGACATAAAGATTGTTAATGCAAAGTATAAAGACTGTTAATATAAATACCAGGATGCAGAGTTAGTCAAATCTAGCTTTGGGCAAACAGGAAACATATGTTTTTTATGAGTTTTTTTGCTAAATATGTGCTGGACAAAAAGGATTATGACCCTGTGCTTGTAACTTTGATTTATTTAACTTAGTGAACACAATTGTTCCAGTAAAAGTAGTTAAAAGTGGCGGGTTTTCTACTATCAGATAGGCAAAATCAAATGTTATGTCCCCAATTGGGTGGCCATGACATAGCCCACAACTGAATTCTTCCAAGAACCACTTTTTTTGTTTTGTACAATTTCAGCTGATGTTCTTAATCAGATCTGTCGTTTGTGAGACGTTGAATGTCTTGCTCAAGGAAACATCAGCAGGACACATGGCTGCTGATGGACACAGTGGCTACAAACCTGCAACCACTTGATTATAACCGCGTTACTTACCCCTCTAATTAAGTATGTTTCATGTAAGACCCCAGATTGATGCCAGAGCCATTCCAGTTGTGCTCAGCATTTGAAAAACGCAAATTTAGAGATGAAAACAGCCATTGTGCAACGACAAACCATTGCAAACTTCACACTTGCCAAAGTGGGAATTTTATATAACTCAGAAGTGTCACCAAAACCACACAGTAGACAGCCTGCCCAGATAGTGTAGGACGACTCAGACAAATCTGTTTTGCATAAAGGACAAGAAGGTGGCGAGAAGAGAAACTATGAGAGAAAACAGCATGGTGGGGCCATTCTTATGAAACCAGCCTTCTAATTCATCTAATATGCTGTACGTGCAAGACAAAAAAGTACTTCTTAAATATATTTTGACATCGTTCATGCTTCTTTATGGTGGACTACCTCCTCCATAAGAAAAACACTATTTGTGCTAATACATAAAAGCTATTATGGCCTTTTTTTATCAGTCATATAGGGAGCCTATTAGCAAAATAATAGAGAATTCACTCTGTTTGCATAGTCTGTGCTGTCTGTCGAACAAAACAATGCCTCTTATCTACTTTCATTTCTCCAATCAGTCGGTTGTCAAACACTATCCTTAATCATCATACATAACATGCAGTGCATTAAAGTGGCATTCTTGTAAACACCATATCTGTAATAGCGTGTGACAAGCCGCCTTTGTTTACACCATAATAACTGGGTGTTTGAATAACTTCTCAATGACTTTAAGTAACCAGCCAGACTCACTCTGCTTCCATTCAGCTGTGCAGCCTGATAACCCGGACTGACGTTTGGCATGGAGTGGACTGTGGATTATACCAAACAGAAGGGCTGAATGGACCTCTCAGTCATTTCACCTGCGGTCTTGAGACATGGGAATGCATTTCCTGCGCACGCATTTCGGATGTAGTGTACATCCGCTTGTCTCATTATGCAAATGTTGACGTGTGCATTCATAAACATGTGAGACACCTAAAGTTAAAATCAGCCCCACACACACACAAACACATTTATTTGAAGCACCAGCTTCCTCTGTGGACTCTGCCTCTTTTCCATCTGCCATGAAACTCTCCTAAACCTCAAGTTGGGCTGTCTTTGCTGTAGCTTCTGGATGAATCTGTTTAGCATCTTTCAGTTCAGATGAAGCGCTACACTAACCATGCTTCAGGGCATCTGGGATGGGCCGGGGGCCTGGCGAAGCAGGGGAAGGGGTGGATGGGAGCTTTGAGATGGTCCAGACAGGCTAGCGGGCTCCTCAAGCTCCTCTCTTCCACAACAACAAGGACCCACACTGAAGCGCGCTCAGACCTTGCAACCCGAGAGGGCACAGGGGTCCTCAAGCCTGCCTGGGCTGGGATAAATGAACCCAGATGCTTCCCGCAAATGCACAGCAAACAGGCTGAGGGAATGAAAACGGGGGGAGTTGGTTGTAGAGACAGAAAAAGAGGAGGCTCTACCTCGTTTTTTTTTTTTTTCTTCTTCTGCCCCTGGTTGAGGGAATCTGTCAGATTTCTGCGCTTTCTCATAACCACTGATCACAGAGGCCTCCGTGCAAGGAGCATTGTGGGAAATTATCAGAGGGGCATTTGTCTTTGAAGGAGAATGAGAGCAGCAGCAAATCTTTAAGTCCTTTCCTGTTCCTCTTCCTGTCAAGCTGCCACCTGGACTGCGAGAGAGTGATGGTCGCATTTGTCCAAATGACTTAATTGAACTTCAAGTTGGCGCAGGAAGTTTTAGACTGTAACATGAAGAGTGTGATTAAATGTTTTTAAAGAATGTGTTTTATAGATGTAGGTTAGCTGTTCATCTTTACAGCACACTTGATCCAAGACTCTAAGATGTCATCCTGCTGGTGGTTGCCATCTATAGAACAATACCGGCTTAAGAAATAGTTTGTTTCTTGCTGAAAGTTTGATGTGAAGATTGATACCACTCTGATGTTTGTAAAGTAGTGACAGCCAGCAGCCCGTTAACTTAGCTTAGCACAATGACTGGAAATGAGGAAACAACTAGCCTGGGTTTGTCCAAATTTGAGAATATCCACCTATTCCTTGAATGGGTACAAGCGTCTGCACACAAGGATATAGTCCTGCACATGACCCCCGTGAAAACACAGCATGTTGGTTTTTCTGGATGTTTTTAATTTGATTAAACAAACAACATATAACCTGTGAATTAGTGAGCTTTAGAGGTGCTGGTAGGCAAATTTTACCTGAATCTGGCTAGGTATTTCCCCGTTTCCAGTCTTTATGCTAAGCTAACCAGCTGCTGGTTACCCTACAAAGATGAAAGTGATATTCATATATCTCATCTCAGCTCAACTATGCTTGTATGGTACCACGTGTTTTCTCAAAGTGCAGAGCCTTCTGTCAACAGCACTGAAATGTACATAAAACATAAATCTTGGGGATTTTCGTTCAGTGATTGGGGCATGGACTTCACTGCGTAGCTACACATGTCTTGGCTCTCTTTTCTTGACTTGATTTTCATTTGTTTGTCATTTGTGAACTAACTCTCACCAGTGGTCCACCTGCAAAATGCAACTCTATCTTCAACCAGAGGTGGGTGGTGTTATAAAAAAAAACTTGCTGGATGAAAACATTGGAATGCAGATGCGTTCTTCAGTGGCGGTTCAAAGCTCCTTTTCCACTGCAGACTGCAGCGATGTGTTTCTCACCAGGGACCTCAGGAGTAACCTGTGTCACTACCAATCTGCCAAGCTCTCCTGATGCCATCCAGATGCCCCATCCTGAAACACACACCGGCCTCTTTGTTTGCTCCACTTGAGGTTTAGGGACGTTTTTTTTCTGCCAAGTTGGACATGCACTAACACATATACAGATGCACGTGCGCTTACACCAATTCATGAGAGCAGATACACACTTGATCTTGGGTTATGGACTCAAACACACGTGCACACACCCACACTAACACACAAACCACCCCCTGTTTGAGGTAGATGCAGCAATGAGGAATGAACGACAAATTTCCTATTTCATTTCACTAAGTCTTGCCTGTTTTAGCTCACTCCTAACCCGCCTTGCCACGTCGGAAGACCAAGAGTTAAATTAGAGAGGACTACATTTCCTGAAATGAAATGACTGTCAACTCAGCTTTGCTCCATCATCTTAGAAGATTGCAAGAAAAATGCCCCAGTGCTTCCATTCTGTTTTTTGGGTAATGAACAGCAAACATAGTTTGAAATATCAAAGGCAACAGTGGTAAAAAGGCATCGCTCTCAAATGAATTATGAAAGAAAGTTGAGCTGTTTTAGTCTGTCTTTGATCTCGGAGATTTGTAGTGAGCCAGCAACATGTAGCTCCTGTACATGTCATCATGACCATTAGAAAGTGCTGACATCTATATGATTAGGATGACAAAACAGCAAGCACCTGTGTGTGTATGTGTGTCCATGCATTGCCAAATGTCATTCACATCTGCTTTTGAAAATGTACATGTGCTTGCATTAATGTTCTTTTTTGTGCACGTGTGCATTCTTGTACTTTTGAGTGTATTTGGAAGTGTATGCATTTTTGTTGTTTCCACATCTGTGTGTGTGTGTGTGTGTGTGAGAGAGAGAGAGAGAGAGAGAGAGAGAGAGAGGATGAGAGAGTGCATGCCTGTGTGGTGTGCTGGCTGGCTGTCCTGCCTTGAGGGGAGATAAATGGCTGAGTGTTGTTGTTGTCCAGAGAGCAGACACTCAGACAGCCGCTCACACATGATTAATTGTTTCCTTGTTGGGACTGGGACCAGTTGACTGTGGCTGGGCCAAGGCCTCCCACCCAGTCTTACCAGACGTGTGTGTGTGCGAGAGAGAGAGAGGGAAAGGGGGTGATGAAAGGCAAAGACAGCAAAAGAGAGAGAGAGAATGTTATGTCCTATTTTATGAGTTAGTCTGTCATTGAACTCTCTTTTTAAACATATGCTATTGTTTTGAACCCGGCCACACAGTGAAGTGGTGAGGTTTTTGGTTGAATGTGGTGAAAATGATCGATGTGAATTGAGGGGAGGATTTGTCCTGCAACCTTTTTATGTTGACTTGAATTGGATTGTGAAATGTTAAAGGTCTATAATGGACTTTTTCCTGCGATTGTTTCCCTCCGTTGTGCAGTTGCGATGCAGATACTGTGACATGTAATTAACCATGCACTAATTACTTGATCCAACCGAAAGACGCTCTAGCTATTGCCTTGAATCGTGGCTGCACATTGATTTCTCATAGGTCAACACTGCTCAGGTTGATCTACGGTGATGCTGGGTTTCACGAGAGTGCATGAGTGAGTCTGATGATTGATTAATTACAATTATCAGAGGCCTGATAATTCACCAGAGATGATAATAACATCAAGTGTGCTTTATTGCTCTGGCGGAAAAAACCTCTCCGGTGTCTAAATTGTCCCCCCTGTTAATTTCTCTTCCTTCACTGTCCAATGCTTTTAAGTGCAGCAGGACAGGTGGATGGCTGATCCGGTGTGTTCAAATATTGGAGGTTTGGGAGGGGATGGGGGTAAAAACCGGGAGCAAAAATAGAAAACAAACTCCCTAATTACCAGGTATCATGGGCGTACGGGAAGGAAACACAGCAGGGGGTGTTGTTGCCACAGACGTCACAGTTAAAAACACGCTGCCATCCTCGCAGGGCCATTTGGCTCGGTTGCACATTGTGGTTTAATGATGGCATGAGGATGACTCACATGCAACACTGATTCACTTTACATTAAACTCTTAATCACAGCAGCTATTATCCCCCCTTTGTGTTGATAAAAGTACTGGACTCCACTAAGACTTGCGTTAAATAGATGCAAAACATTTACTCAGTGAGATTTTCTACTTCAGTGATGTGTGTTATTTCACAGCGTACTATCAGCCTGGGAATAAACAGGATTGTTTTTTGGGCGGGTATTACCAAAATCCATATTGTGTCATTTTTTATAAATGCTGATCACATAACTCACATTTACAGCCTTACAAAAAGCAGACAGCAGTAGTAACTACAGGACCGGTGAAGCTGAGAAAAAGGTTTAGAAGCTTGAAGGCTGTTAACCAAATGGTGTAACAGATGCTGCAAAACTTGAATTGTATGTCTTTTAGGCTGATTATTAATCAGTGCCACAGACATAAAACCTAAAAATTAAAACAAACAAACAAACAAACAAACAAAAAACATTTTGATATTGCGCTGTTTGGACAATCTAAAGGGTGCAGGGAAAACACATCTGCAAAAAATACAAGTTCTGGTTTCTTCCTCAACTAGGTAATTATAAACAATTAATGAATGAGTAATTAAATACATGAATGAATCTTTAATTAAATACATTTCACATATATTTAAAGATTTAAAGGTAACTCAACCACCTCAATTACACCTCACGAATTTCACTGTAGTCTGGAGGCTGCAGCCTGCGGCAGTTACTGCTATTCTTCTAAACTAGGCTAGTAAACTTTTAGCTGAACTAGTTTATCTGGTGTTCCTTATTTTGATTGAATGATTAAATTTGCCTACTGCCTTATTTATTCATGCATAACAGACTGAATTACTAAGATGCCGGAGCATCAGAATTGATTATCATGGGGTGTCATATAGCTCAGTTGGTAGAGCATCTGCCCCATGTATAAAGGCTTGCCAGGGCGGCCCAGGGTTCGAATCCGACCTGTGGTTCTTTCACGCATGTCATTCCCCATCTCTCTCTCCCCACATTCCTGTCACTCTTCAGCTGTCTCTGTCAAATAAAGCTCAAAAAGGCCAAAAAAATATCTTAAAAAAGAAACACTGCTCTTAACCTTTAGTATATTTTTTAAATTGTCAACAAAGCTACCCTGTATGTTACTGACTTTTAAGGCCTGAAGTGTGAATATTTGGCATTCTTTAAAAAGAAATTGATTATCAATTACAGGAAACAAAAACAAAGCAAGCTTTAGCTAAAGCTAGCTCACCTGCTAGTCATAACTAGCTAGATCACTGCAGTTTGGTGTGTTTCCTCTGTTTTCTAGCTGTTGTAAATGTGTATTCTGTTTTTTTTCCCACAAATATTACACATTTCTATGGCATAATCATGTTATCATGTTCAGGTAATCTCCTGGTCTTTACGCAATTTTGACCAAACATGTTGTTTTTGGTTTGTTCTCTGTTTTTTGCCTTTATGAAAATATACATTCTCCTGCCAAAGACCTGTGAGATGGGTCATGTCATACACAGCATTGCTGAAACAGGGCACTCATAATCCGTCCTGACATCAAACCAAAGTCTTGTGTTTTCATAGTGATTCAACCACCAGGAATAGCGTTAAACTGAAACATACCCATCTGTTTCTTTCTGTGTGCCAACACGTCAGATTGGGTTAAAATCCGAACGGGTTTAAGTGACACTGATGCAGTGGCGTGATCCCATACTGTCTCAACTATCCAGTGTCATGTTCACATGCTCGAATGAGTTTATCCTCATTTTCAGTTGAGCTGTGATGACTCTCATAAAAACAGATTTGGGAGCAAAGCATGAAATATAACCCAGATATTGTATCTGTTACTTGTATGTGTAACTAGGTGGGGTAAAATATTTTGATTTGAGATATTTAAGTTCCCCATAACCACAAGTATGAAATTTGGGGTCAAAGTACGGTGCTCGATGCTCACTGCAGTGTCAAAGTGAAGATCAAAGTAACGGTAGTGTCAGCATATTTTTTAGGTTAAAAGGCATTTCTGCTTTTGTGGCTCAAGTTTGGAATGATGTGTGCTGAATATGCAGTGATAGAGCAGGATTTTTGTTGCAGCCATGTTTATAAAATAATTTCATTAATTTGACTTAACAAGAGGAAGGACATATCACAGCAGTGTAGTTCAAAGAATATTTTGACATTCTGGGAAGTACGGTTCTTTGCAGAAGATTGATACAACCACTCCTATACCTTCACTAACTCAGGGCCCAAAAGTCTGACACATAAAACAAAAAAACAGGGAACTGTTGTTTTTTTATTTCAATTCATGAGCTTTAGAGGTGATAGTTACTTTTGGACAAAATCAGCAGGCTAGCTGATTCTGTTTCCAGTTTTTATGCTAAGCTACGCTATCTCTAACTCTCCGCCAGAAAGCAAATCTGCATATTTCCCAAGCTGAAGCTGTTGATGTAGTAAAGTAAAGGATGCAAGAGTTCAACTGACTGAGTAACATGATCACACTAACAAAAACAACATGATTCATACTAATCAATAAATCAGTAAAACTGTATACAGTATTGCATTTTACATCCACAATCGTGTGTCTTCAGACAGACTCATCCATATATTCTCACCTTATTTGAAAGGCTGTCGTCTAGATTTAATACATCTATCTTAAGAGATTATCTGTGATCACAATAGATATAGAACCCTTTGCACGTATGCATTATTGCTTACTTGCACACGTACATGCAGTAAATGCTGTCTTCATATTACTGAATTTTACTTACTTTGTACTATCAGTGCTGTATGTTTTTTTAGATACATATTCTTAATTTCTTCTGATCCCATAGAAATGGAGAAAAAACATTCAAGGCAACATAGGATCATTTTGATGAGAATGAATAGAGCTACAAAAGTAGCCTGTGGTCAATCCATACTGGTTAATTGAGGCAGTTAGGGTAGAAGCGACTTAAAAGCTCCAGTCCTCCTTGACACTGATGGCTGTCCTATAAGGGACCCACAGTAGGGCCCTCAGGTCTTTTGATAGGGCATTCGCCAGCATCCTTTGGGGCTGCTTCACCCCCCACAATAAACAGGCAGCCCTTTGTCACTGGGAGTAGGGGGTCTGAAGGGTTGCTCCTCGTTATTATTTTCTAAAGTAATTATACCTTATTATCTGTGTTTACTTTAGCGGGGGTGCGAGCGTGCAGGTGTGGGCCATTCGGCAGTGGGTTGGCAGTCTCACTGGTGAACGCACCCCGAGTGTCTTTTTTTTTTTTTTTTTTAACTCTCTCCCCACCATCTTTACTTGGAGGTTTTGGGGGTTTTAGTAGTAGTATTGTAGCCCCGCCGCTAATTTCAGCTCAACAAAAGAAACGTGCAATTAGGGCTATTATAGTAGCAGCTGCATGCTCCCTAGCTGTGCAGCAACAGCTTCGTCTTCTCTCTGGCTCGGTGGTGAGGGGATTGGAGAGGGGAGAAGAGCAGGGCCTGCAGTGGTGGGGAGAGAGCTGGAATGGTCACAGTAGCCTCCAGAGTCTTCAGAAAAGAGAGGAAAATATAGCCTGGGAGGCTGGTGTGTTTCCTCAGTGTAGACACAGCAGGGACTCTCGCCCACAGGCTTGTTGGCCTTGAGAACAATGGATCTGCCATCTCCCAACATGAAGTGTTATGAAATAGTCCTCGCCACAGTTCCATTGGCTGCTCTCTTGCATGAAGTCATGTGGTCTCAGAACTGTGTGGGCCGAGGGAAAACGATTTGCAAATAAGAAAACGCTTTTTGAAGAATCTAGGCTTTAAGAATCAGTTTACAGAATTTGCAGCATCCACTAGTTCCCATAGACCCGTCCAGAATGTAATCTGGTGAAAGTATTTCACATGGCTTGGATTTCTGCATAAAGACTGAACTTTGCCACGACTAAATCAAAGATCGAGAGCTGCCCTTTTAAAAAAATAATCTGTTGTTTAAAAAAATTTAACATGCAGCCAAAATATTCCCCCAGCAGATTGTTATTCATGTCAAGTCAATATCAGCCACAGTGAACCTTCTTGCACATGTCAAGGTGAATCATTTGGGTCATAAAGGAACAACAAAAATGCTTGCACAAATTAAAGTCAGGATTTAATGGGCTCAAAGAAGAACTAGCGCAGAGGCGCTAAAAAGCCCGACGATCTGTGTGAGGTTGAATATTGAGGGCCCATCGAGGCCCTCATGGCGTCAAACACAAGGGACCAATCTCATGCTCTCAGCACAAACAAAATGGTCACAAGTCCTCCTCTGTTGCTCTCACTTACCGATTCTCTCACTTCACTGACTTCCCAACCCTTAGAATAATCATCAGGCCCAGGGCCCTTGGTTTCAAGGGCATAAACATATCGGAGTATCAGGTATGGATGAGCTATATCAGAGCTCTTGGAGTTCACTTCATGAACATGTGACCCTTCTTTATTTCCTGCTGTACTTTCCAACAAAATATTTATTTTCTTTATTGACACGAATATCAGTAGCAGCTGGAGAATTGTATTTCAATCACAATATGGGCTGCGCACTCAGGAGGGCCGTTGGGCCGTGATATGCAGCTGATTGGGATAATAACTGGTAGTAAACAGGGATTTTGTATTTTCCCAGAAGGGAACGAGAGACTGTCAGATGCTTGTCAGCATGCTTTCACTTGCCAACAGTTAAACGCTTGACCTGAGCTAACAGATTTCCACTTCCACCTTTTCCAGACTTTAGTGCCAAAATCTGAGTGTAACGCTTTGAAGTGCAGATTGACTCTTTCCAAATATAAACAGCAAATAGTGCCCGTAAATCAGATCCACGAGAGGAAACTAACAAAAGCTAGTAAAGAATGGCCACCCACAGACAGAAGGCAGTGGTGGAAAGAATATTCTAAATGTGGCAGAAATGATCATTATCATAAAGGAACAATACTTACATAAAAGGCTGGCTGCATCGTCACTTTCAGTGTTACACTTTTGTTGCATGAACATTTTATAAGATTTGTAATCACTCATCATCTGTCGTGTTATACCCTTTAGAAGCAAGTACACACACAGTGTTGGGCTTAATTTCCAATATTGTTTTCAGAACAAGGAAGGCTTTTCTCATAGAATCAGTTGATGTCTAAACAATCATTGCAAACTGAGCAAATTTGTAATGTTTATTCAATTTATACGTTTTTTTTTTTGTTTGTTTGTTTTTTTTACTATTTTTTCAGGTAATTTGCTAAACAAAGTTTAATTTTTCATGATTCTAGTTCAGTGACCTGTCAGATTTTTTTTTCCAATTTTCAAAATACAGACGCTCGATTTTGGGGATAATCAAGCGGTTTGTGATATTGTAAACAGGTTTAAGGTACTCTCTGTATAGCTTTATTTTTTTGACTTGCTTATGGAAAATAAAAAGATTTTTAGGACTTGACTAATGGCAGAAATTACTTGATTAAATGGGTATTTTTAGCTGCGTATGAAGTGTATGTGAAGCCAAGATTTCTGTCACACAATGCATGCAGCTCCATAAATCCGATATAGTTGCACACAATTGAAATACAAAAATAATAGGTAAATACAGTACATGAGTAAATGTTTTTAGGTTGCTTTCCACTTCTAGAGGCAGAGGATGGATGTTGTTTTCAGGATGAAAGCTGCTCTTGCAGCTTTGGTCTTACTGGCATCCATTTCACCTCATTAGGACCCTGGGACTGAGAGTCGACAAAACACTGAGAGAAATCATTTTGCCGGGGGAGTGTGGCGGGGATAAATTGGCCTCTGGTTCAGTACGGGAGTTCCCGCTGTGCCAAGCGGAAGAGAAGGGCCTGGCTGGCAGTAGGGGCAGGCCCAGGCAAGGCAGGCTGGGAGGCCCCATGCTGAGACCCCCTCCCTGCCTCTGACAAACACGGCAGTGGATAATCTCTCCTTCAGGGACTCGGCCCAGCGCTGTGGGGCTGAGAGGGAAGGGGGCTGTTTTACAGCACAGTGCCTCTGTATGTGTGTAGCATGCATCACAAACACACTTACACACACTTGTTTGCATTGTGTGTACTTCCGCTGTGCACTGCTTCTGCACATCTCCATTTCCCCCTCTGTACACCTTTTCTTCTCCTCCTCTCATCACTTTGACAGTTTCAGTAAACAGAGCCTTACATAAAAGTACGGCTGCTACAAAATGATCACAAATATCTCACATAAATTCTGTTGGCCACTTGAACTTGAGTAAAATTCATGTACGCCCAAATCTAAATTCTCTCCGTGTCAGAGGGCAATAACAAGCCATTACAGGTAGATTTGGTTGACTTGGCAGGTGTGACTCGGAGGAGATCAACAGCTCTTACAAAGGCTGTAATTTGGACATATTTTAGCCAACCCTGAGTCATGCTGAATAGAAAAATTAATAACTTCAAAGACAGATTTAGTTTATGTGGGAAAGAATAACAGCACTCAAAGCATGAGGTGAAACAGGACACAGGCTAGATTTCTGGTAATAACCATTCGAGTTATCAGTTACATTTAGCCACTGGTTACGCTGCTTGAATTGGATACACAATGGAAACTGATGATGCATTCATTTAGCAAAACAGCTTGTTCAGTTACAGGAATGTTCCCTTGATTATTTAGAGCAACATTGTTCAACGTTTCTACCATAAAATAACAGATTTAAAATCATTTTGATGCTACACTGACGTGTTATCAGGTAAATGGTGAACTCTTTGGCCCGTACGCCTGTTTTTATAACTTTGGGCTTTGTGTGTGATCACACGTGACAAGTACATAACACTTTCTGGCACCAAGTCACAAACCACCAAGTATTTCACTGATTTTGGTGAAACTGGATCACATTTTATGAAGAAAATATTTCTCTCTTATGTCCTCTGGCTGCTCCACACAACTGTGATTTACACGGTTTCCTGATTGAGAGTAATATGCTGTGAACTATAGCTTCTGTTACCTTAGTTTGTTAGCTGGGCTGCTCAGACTGTGAGCTCAGAGCACCAGGACGAGTCCTAGTTTGTACAACAGACGTTTTGGACCACTGGGAAGAGAAGGTTTTTTGGCCTGGAGCGCAGGTAATACTACCAGGGAGTGACACTAAACTAAGAAAAGTAATATAATTCTAACAAATACACGTCTACAACTGGTAATATTTATGTCTGGGCACGCTAAATAAATAAAAACAAAACACTAATTTCTGTGTAATGTTACTCTAAAAAAATGCAATCCAGTTTCTTCCTGTTGATGACGAAGAACAGTATGTAGATCAGATTAAACATTACTAAGTTAAACAACACCCAAAAATGTTAAACTCAAATATTCATCTAAACATTTGCAGTATAGTTGGTCAGTAAAAACACTCGACTGTTTTCTCCAAACACTTTACTTCCATCAATATTTCTTACAAAAAAACAACACAAATTAACATCCTCAAATCTCCTCCGATGTTGCAGGATCAGCCGGTAATATTCAAATATAAATGTCCATATCCAATGTCATCAAACACTGAAAGGCCTTGTCAGCCGTTATGACGTCTCCATCTTGTAGCCATGTTTTTCCAGCTCAGCTCTGCAGGGAGGAAAAGGAAAATAGAAAGATCAAGTCAGTAGAGATGATTACAGGTGGGTGGTTGAGGCATAAGTACCCTCTGCTATTGATTGTGAGAACCATTAAGAGATGGGAGTGAAAAAATATATAAATATTGCAGAATGCGTGCAGCTATGGATTTGATGATTACATACATGCCATATATGGCAACTGTGCCCTTTAACAATAATGATATATTTAAGAAACAACCTAATAGCATGGCTTTCATAATTGGCCTAAATAAAACAATAGCATATTACTGTCTAAAGTGTACTCAAATAAAAACAGACCAGCCACTTATCTACCAACAGTTATTGATTATTCAATGCGAGTGTGAGCCTTGAAAGCATTACTGATCTTATGGTAACTTAAAAGAGTAACACTGTTAAACTCGAGATAATTATGGTAGTTGTTTGTTTTCCTTATGTTTGTGTTTATTTCAGATAAAAATGCAAACATGCATAAGCTGGAAGTAGTAGTCTGTAAAGCTTCAGAGCAATGAGGGGGTGACACTGGGACAGAACTACAGTGTTAAGCTCTGCTGTGGACCTGAAAGACGGCTGCAAAATAAGAAACAAAGATTCATACTGATCAAAGAGCAACCGGAAATAAGTAGCTTACTAAAAGGCTGTTTGGTGTTGCAAGTTCTGGACTTATAATTCAAGCTGTATATTGAGGTTACTGGAGAAAACCTCTAAAAGCTCTAGACTTTGTACTGGACATTCAGTTTCCAGTTTTATTTGGAGAGCACTGCAGAACTTCTAAGGAAATTGTATTTTTAAAACATTTAAAACTCACTTTGCAATCACTGTTTTGGAAAAATGGTCATGGCTATGAATCATAAATGTGGCAGTGATGTTGAGTGATTCATCTATATTAACAGACAGCAATAGATACAACTGTTTTAGTGTGCCTTTAACTTCTATTCATGTATAAATTATGAGCCCTGTTGCTGTAAAACAAAAAGCACATGCCTCACATCACAAAAATGACTTAAGGCTGGTCTTGTCAGAATATTTCTGTTTAAAACAACTTAATCAGTAAACATACTGCATGTGAGCATATTTTGATTATTGACTTATTTAAGCAATAAGTAGCAATACAACAACATGCCCCCTCGGCTTTACAGTAATACTTCACAGTACACAATAATAGTCATGAGCAACATAGCTAATCCAACTGTGAAATCTGGAAATCTTTCAAGGATTACCATCTTGACATTTGATTTATGTCGTGGCAATTATTGGAGGACATGTCGGTGTCATTAAAGGATGAAGTTATCTGTGTGTATGGTCAGTCCATGGTCAGTATATGCCAAGTAATTAAATAAATAGAGTGTATGTAAGATGATTTGACCTGTAATAATGGCATACGATCTACACACAACGACTGTGTCCTGTCAAAGTCACAGCATTCATGAAAATAAACCACTCCAGCTGTGCCCAGCGTCTGACTTGACCTGCTGTACCAGATACACTGACAGTCTAAAAGAGGGCGTAGTTAAACACTGTGGATTTTAATTGAATGTTCAAATGACCTGAGTTGATTTGAGAAATCATCCTCTACGTTGTCATCATCCCAGTTGTCTTCCCAAACATGAGCATCTTCGTCCTCATCCAGCCCCGTCCAATCTAGGAAACAAACAGAAGGGTGTCGCCAACAATATAAAACAAAAGTAGACGAATTAAGACAGCTTCGTCTCAAACTGTCAGACAAAGAAGACGCGGTGTAAACATCCTCTTAAACTTTATATATGGAGCTTAACGTAATTGTTTACCTGACGGCTAACACGTTAGCTTAGCTCGCAGTGACGTTAAATTAGCTGGCACACGTTAGCAAGGGGCTAAGTTATAAAGGCTAGCGTGATAACGGAGAAGTAAGTGTGAAAAAACAAAACTACAATGACTGTCTCATAAAAAGACACACTGCTCCATCAGTCAATTAATTTTATTAGCTCGTATTAATGAGTTGGTCGCGGCGTGTTAGCAGTTAGCTGCTAACTGCTAATATGACTCGGCTAGCTGAGTCACTGCTGCAAGGCCCGGCGCAGAAAAAGAGCCGTAACAGTTCACGATGTTCAATAAAACAAAAATAAGAGCAGCACGGATTAAAATAATATCTGTATTATTTACCCTCGGCTGGGAATTCTTCAAACTCATCATCCTCCTCCAGTAGACCCAGGTCCACGGTCTGTTTCTTGTCTGACATGTTAGCTGTGCTGCCGCTGCTGTGTGATGATGAATGAATGGCTGCTCAACGCAGGACCTGTGGGACGATGAAGATGTTCAAGCGGGTACAGACTGCGCAGGAGAGCGCAGCAGCTTTATGGCAGGTCAAGACAAGGTACGATTATTTTTCATGTAACACATTTCATTACAAATAACCATCCAGTGTCCTACACTCGCTGCTCAGATAGATAGATAGATAGATAGATAGATAGATAGATAGATAGATAGATAGATAGATAGATAGATTTGCACTGCACAGCCATACAATATGTACCAAAACACGTGAGTACATAAAATAATAATAAACAAAGAAAAATATACATAAACTCTGTGTGCAGTAACTTGTGCAAAAATTGACATTGTGCAGTTTTGGTCAGAATATCAGTGTTTTAATGTCCATATCCAAATATCAGCTGTCATAGAGCAAGTCTCCTCTCTCTGCACAGAGGGGAGTCATTATAAAGCGTGATGGCAGCGGTCCTTTTTGCAGTGAAGTTTCAGGAGTCTCCAACTCAGTCTGCTCTGTTGTTTGATCAGGAGGTCGTGTAGTGGATATGAGTTATTAGCTATAGCCTTACAGTAATCTAGATTGTTTGAGATGAACGCATGAACCATTTTATCATATAAATCCTCTAAACCAATGTTTATCAAACTATGGTACGAGTTCTGCTGTTGATACGCGACCTCTCTGTAGTGGTACTTGGAGGAATCTTTCAAAAAAAAATTTAAATTGAAATAAACTCATTAAAAACACATATTAAACTATCAAAATTCTACAAAATATCTAATGTAAATAAACTATGGGATAACTGGAATGTAATTTTCTGAAATATTTGGTTTCAATATCAGCCTGCTACATGGTGTTCAGTTGACTGACCCGCTCAGGCGCTGCCAACTCTCACGCAATGACCATGAGACTCACGCAACAAACTCTTTCCACATGCTCTCACGCCACTTGTCTGTCAGTTATCAAATAGTTTTTCACTGACTGTCTCAAGTTTTGTGAGAACACGTCTGACAAAACGGCTTCATTCTGTGGCTCTTCTGGCAGCAGCACAGCGTCTCCACCTCCCCTCTGGCACCGTGAGTTACTATGGTTACGGGAACGCCCTGAAACTTTATAATGACTCTCAATAAAATCAAGAATGTAGCCTGATTGTTCCTCAAGCTGAAATCTTGTATGATAACACAAGTGTATGTGACAGAAAGAGATCTGATGTTAAATCATTTGTCCATCTCTGTTGTGTGCGGGTGTTCATTCAGTTATGAGCAGTGTGTGCGATTTGTTGTCCGCACTAGGAGTTTTTTGGGGCCACAAACGAAATCTTGCTTAGGGCCACTAATTGCCTAGGGCCGGCCGCGCCTATGTACACTGCAGCTGAACAGAGTCAGCATACACTTTTTTAATGTCAGTCATAATGGTGGTACTTTGAGACCCTAATATTTTCTGAGTTGGTACGGGGTGAAAAAGTTTAAGAAACACTGCTCTTCACCTTTAATATATTTTTTAAATTGTCAACAAAGCTACCCTGTATGTTACTGACTTTTAAGGCCTGAAGTGTGAACATAGCTGTCATTTTATGTAACTGCAAAACAAATATGACATCCAGTAGCTTATCTGATTTCATTCAGTTTAGTGTAGATAGTTGTGTTTGTGGTGTCATGGACATTTTGACATGTTGTATGCTGTCCTTCAGATAATTTAGTTTAGTTCACCCATTTGGAGTTTTATCAGTAGCAAAGTGGGTGCTAATGTGCAGATTGATGTAGCTGATGTGATGTTGAGTCTTGGTTTACTGTGTGGAAATATTATTTCTTACATAATTAAGTTGCTCATCATTCTAAATTCAACACGCATAAATCTCAGTGGACTGGCTCCAAACCCTGGTTTCTTTATAATTTTATTGTCAGACTCCAACAGCAAAGATGAATAAATGAATTTGATTTGATGTGAATGTTACAATGAACTTAAATTCTGTGTTTTTAAATGACTGTTGTTGTACCTCTTGGATAAAATAATTTTAAAAAGCATGCAGACCTTCATTGCAGATAGGGCTACTGTAAATCATCTGTTTTCTGTGTTTTCAGCGTGGATGGTTTTCAATAACAGTGGTTTGACATCGAGAGGGTGGAGCAAAGCTTAGAAAATACTTGCAAATATTTGGGAAAACAGAAAAGTCTTTCTTTCTGTCCCTCTGAATTTCTCCCCGTATGTTTCTCTCTCTCTCTCTCTCTCTCTCTCTCTCTCCCAGACACACTCCCTCTCCCACACCACCACAAAAGCTTCGTGCAGTCCTCTCTCCTCAAAACATATGCACTCAAGTCAGTCAAATTTCAGCAAAGATTTTTCATTTAGGAACAAATGCACATTGTAACCCATGTGGCCTGCTCAAATAATGAAGCGGCAGCCACAGCTTAGGATGTATTTTAGATAAATGAGAGCGCACATTTACCACAAAACCACCCGTGCCACAATGAAAATTGCTTTGCAGCTGTCATATGTTGACAGATGGAGCAAACCTCAACTTAAGCTCAACACACTTATTCTATTTTCAAATTATTTTGTAATCATCCTAAGCCTTTACACATGACAATGCCACAACATTTGGAGGAAAGAGGAACAAGACATGGAGAGAAAGTGCAGGAAGTAAATGCCACTGTGTTTAAATAGCCTCATTCCAGTTAGATGTAGAGATGTATGCTTAAAACTACAGCGTTTAGTTATATACAAATTAAAAATTAAAACAAGTACTGTTTTAATTTGAAATAATGAAAGAAGGAAGTGTTACATGCTTACTGATACGTTTAAAGCTGCACCTAATGATTAAATTTGTCACCAAATAATCAACAGATAATTTTCTCGATTAATTGGTGATTTATAAAATGTCTAAATATAGTGAAAAACTTCTGAAGCCCAAGGTGACAAATGAAATGTTTAAATGTGTTATCAAAATCCCAATTTACTGTCACATAAGACAAAAAAAGCAGCAAATCCCCACAGCTGAGAAGCTTGAATGATTGCTCGAAAAAATGATGAATCAATTATCAAAATAGCTGCAATACACATGATAGCTCTTTAGTTATTAGCTGCTCTCCAACAATATTTCTGACAACAGAATAAGTTTGTGTCACTGTGTCCATTTTTAAAGAGACAATAGGATCGAAATGATGGGCGCAATCAAATTTAATTAGGCTGTAAGTTAAAAATGACAACCAAAGAGGCAATTTCATTCACATGTTCAGTTGGAGAATTTGATTTATGAATGATAGTCTGTCTTTCTTTGAGCCTGTCCTCCCTGAAGTATCGCTGATCCTGGTGCCCGTGTCATTCTGTCTCATGTGCAGGTGAAGCCCTGGGAAGTGGCTGCAACGTCCGCCCAGCATACCTGAGACTGCAGTTACACCGCGCCTGGCGCCTGGAGTCTCTACGCTCAGGTAAAATAGGAGGAGGAGGAGGAGGAGGAGGTGGTGGTGGTGGTGGTGGGGGAGTGTCATAGAAGGGAGATACAACATGGCCACCGCAGACAGACTCCACCATAACTTGTGTCTGAGTAGCAGCATCACATTTCTGTCCTTTCACAAAGCCCTCTGGGAAAGGACAAGTCGGCAGCCGCTATAAGTACACTGAGAGAGACAGACAGAGGAAGACTCCAGCTGAAGCCTGCCCGGCCAGTCTGACGGTCTGCCACCCCCCACACCCACCCCCGCCACTACTGCCTGGCTCTTTATCACAGGCCCCTGCTCATGATATGGCCGAGAGGCAGTGCACAGTGAGAGGTGGATGGATGGAAATGGGTGGAGATTTGAAAGAGAAGAGAGAAGTTTGTGTGTCACCCCCCCCCCACCTCGAAAGATAACAGACAAGACCTCCACATGTCAGAGAAAGTGACAATGCATAGGAAGGCTGCCGGCTGTCTGCTGTGTTGTTCATCTGTATACTTGTACCTGTGGACACGTTGTCTAGACACCCCCCTCCCAACAATTATACTTTGCATTGTCATTTTCTCAGCCTCAAAATGGAGGCTTCCTATGGTGCCACTCAAAACTGAGCGTGTGCATGCCTCGGAAAGTTTAGTTGTGTTTGAGCTTCATTTTGTTGTCAAAGCTGTGAAGTATTAAGACGACAAAAGTAACGGGATATGTGAGCTTAAAGAAACACGCTAAGACATACAAGAAAGTGATCATCATGGATTAAGGGGACTTAACTAGCCAATTAATGAGGCAAATCCAAGAAAAAAAACATGTAAGCTTTGCTCCTAGGAAATCTGCAGAGAGAGCGATATGCTTCCAGGATATGTCTGTCAAGATCCTGTATTAAATTTAATCCCAGCCAGTCAGTAAGTCTACTCCATTGTGTGTTGTGTGGAAACCAAGTCTTTCATTTCGTAGAAATACTTATATCCAGTAGAGAACAGTGGATACTGATTAATTCATGCAAAAAAACACAGTCAGTTAAATTCCCATAGGAGTCAAATGAAGAGAAAAATGAAAAAAGAAAGCATCTTTCCATTGTTGTTTTGCTTTACAAAGTCATTTTTCTGGGGGTCTCATTCATTGAGATGTCTGTCATGACGAATTTAAGTTTCATATTTTCCTCCCTGTCTGTCTTGAAAAGGCCTGTCATCTTGGGCTTGAGGTACAGTTTGCCAAGAGGCTAATGGCCCTTTATGACAGTACAATCTGATGCCTGTCCCGGCTAGCCTCCAGGTAATCCTGTCCACCTCGGCGGCTTAGTCCTGCTCAGGCTTAAGTTGCATATTTTGTTTTTATCAGGACACTGCTGATAAATGCTATCAGCGAGGGAGAAATGAAATATGGGGGGTCTAGCTCCATTTTGCCTGAGACCCTAGTTGAAATCTTGAGTTGAGGAACAATGACACCTCTATTGGTGGAGCTCGACTGTGACTATAGGGTTGGGATAAACAGTATATATCTCCAAATACTCATATAGTTCTTTGACAATGCTGTTCAATATCATTACCAACACTGACGTGGTACAAAATCTGCGTGAAAGCTTTGCAAACCTCATTTTTGCATAAATGCATGCTGCTCAAAACACTTATAATCACAGTTACAGCTGCTGTACTTTTAGACCTCCAAAATATCATTTAATAAAATCATAAAATTACATGCTAATTTATTTCCAGTAATGTGCGCTAATAGTGTTCTACCTCTGTCCATGGTCCAATGCCATGGACCTATGCTGTACGTGAAAAGCACTTACACACTCTTACCATAGGTGATAACCCCCTCTGTGAAAAGCACTCTTATTGGAAGTACCCATTATCTGCAAAGTCTATCCTCATGCTGACACTAAGTCATTAGCTTAAGCTGTTCTCTGTGTAAAATCATTGTTAATTTCTTTGGCAATAGCACATGGTGAATTGACATATTTTCATTGACTGCTGCAAATAAATTACAGATAAATGAAGCAGTGGAACCCACAGATATAAAAAAAAATTACACCGTATATTCAAATTACCGAGCTCTGATGTGATGTTTCATAATTCCACTTGAAAAAATGTTTTTGTTAAATCAAATAATTCAACAGCAAGATGGTAATAATTTTCTTCATTTAGGCCAAGAGGGTAAAATGATACATGTTCCCTCTCCTTCATGCTTATTGAGCCTTTGGTAATTTAGGCCTGAAGTGCATCTATTGTGCTGTGACGTGTCCCAAGATCAGTGCCACAAAAGGGCTTTGTGAGAGATGACACATGTCACATGTCCATGGAGAAATGCTGGCTACCTGGATTTCTAAGCATTTTGCTTTAAAACATCTTTCGCTCTCTCCCAGCATGCCAAACAAATACATCCTCCCACATATAGACTTTATATACTCCTTCAATGTTTTGTCTGCTTGATATTTTAAGAGGATCATTACATATTGTTTGTTGCATCCATATCTATCATCACCCGTGTATCTCCTCTTCTCCCATTTTTCTCCATTTTCCTCTGCCCAGTCATTTTCTAGCTCTCCATCTATCACACACAGAAACAGACACACCTCCCTCTCTCCTGAGTTATAGTCATGGTATATCAAAGCATGCTTGTCCCACACAGCGGGGGGTTTGGCGAATGAATGACAAGACCTGCTCTGCTCTTCTCTGACACCTGTCAGAGTCTCATCTGTCATCTTTGTGCAGAGATGGAAATGAGCAGAGGTGACACAACATGCCAGAGGTGATGGTGACGGCTCATCTCTCTCCGTCAGCTTCTAAATCAGTTGCGCGGCTCGCAGCTCGTGCAGTGGCTGGGTAACAATAATTATCTACTCCGAGCTTTCAGATGAACCTTATTTGTAATACAATGATGTCATACCACTTTGTAAGAGTCGCGATGCTGTGGACGTGGCATGAGAAACGCGCACGATGTATGTCCATCTGCATGTTTGATCATCTTAAGCTGTAATTGACTTTGAAATGTACGCTGTCACATATATACAAACTTATAGATGCTTTAAGCTGGCGTAAATCTGAATAACAGCCTAATTCTACCTATTACAAATAAAAATCTGTCTTTATGAGCAACAAAATGCACCAATACACTCAGGGGTTTTGCTGTTACAGCCTTACTTGCTCTGGTATGGCCAGTATGGTCATGGTGACTAATGTTAGCAAAACTTTGATACAAATATTGCTGTATAAGGTCAGTTCTTTGACTTTATGACTCCTCTTTATACCCCTTTATGCTGCAATTACAATAGCTTAGCTTTTAGCATTAACCTATACTGTCCTTTGTAGCTGCAGTGGCTGCTGTTTAGCGAAAATGACATAGTTTCACTTTAAAGTGTCTTGAATTAACATTGAGACGTGATACCTACAGCGCATCAATCCAGCTGCAACTGTGTAATCCAGCTCTTTTCATTGTTGATTTGCTATAATCTCTAACTGACTAACTCTCCACAATTTGGTTGTACTGAATTCCATGTGCCTAATCCCCAACATGTGGCCGTCCCTAGCCCCGGAAAAGTCTGTGATTGGTCTGATTGATAAATGAAGCCCTCCTCATGCTTTTGGGCGTCCGTTCGAAGGGGGCCTCTGTGGGTCTGGACTATGTCCAGGAAACCTGGGACAGCCACTTATTAAGTAGTTAGACCCTCAAGACGAGGCTGCAGACAGGGACCGCTGGTGGTCACCTGGGCTTGGATTTAGCTTTGGCATCCCTCAGCCATCAGTCAGGTCTGGAAGTCTGACTGTGGTTTCATGTCGTGAATGGGACACAATCCTCTCTGCTGCACTGAGGTCAAAGGTTGTGTGTTTGTTCAGGCCAGTCCGGTAAAAAGATGTAATTATTAGCACTTTATCAAAACAACCAGGAAACCATCCTGTGTTTTTTTTAGTTTGTGTGAGACCACTTTGTCCACGAAATAAGACAATATGAAGTCTAAATTTTTAATCAAGCATTATTATGTTGTTATTTGTATCGGGGGGAAAGTTAATGATAAAACAGAGAGAAAGGTATGCAAGAGTAAGCACTGAACTCCCCCCTTTGGTTAAGTCATTACTGTTTCTTAATTGTTCCTTCTCCTTCAATGAATTTTTAAACAAAGATGCACAGTGTGTCTGCTCGTCGTCAGTCTTAGAAGTTTCAGGGAGAAAAGAGAAAATGAACATCCTAAATTAAGCAGAGGAAAGGCTGCAATATGCTATACATATATGAAATAATTGTAATGACTACTTAGTTTGGATTCATTCACATATTCCAAATTCAGAGACATTTAAAGACATGTATGGTGTATCATTTAAGGCATTAATAACACAGAGTCAAACCTTGCACCACAACAAAATACCACAGTTCCCACATACTCTGCCAGTCTGCATTTTCAAATTGCGGTAACAGCCAGTGGTAGCAGTAAAAGTCAGTTTAGCAGAGAAGTCCAGGCAGGCATAAAACCAAAAATGTTTGCTTGAGAATATGGCCATGGGCGAGGCTTAAGCGGCTCAGCCAATAATGTGGCGCTCAGGATCGGAGCGGAGCACCCTGGGTAGAGCCCAGATGAAACACAAGGAGGTGAAAGAGAAAGTGGTGATTTGTCATTAAGACTTTTCAAAGAAAGGCCAATGCCACGGGTCCAATTTATGCTTGTTATAATTTCACCCCTATCGCTCCCTCATGCGCCTAAACACATTCTTCTTCTTCTTCCAGATAGCCAAAACACGCCACACAAGTCGCAACTGGAAGTACGATTAAATGCAAAACTATCACATTCCTCAGAATAAAAAAAAGTGTTTTTATAATGTTTCAATCAACAGCCTGCTTGGATTCTTAATTAATCATATTGACAGAAATATTTTTAAACATTAATTGTTACAACCAGCCTCTGTTTAATGTGATGGAATCCAGTTCAGCATGTTTTCAGCAGCATTTGCGCCAATGTTTGTCATGCAGTGTGTTTTGCAACTGCCTCACGCTGTATGTAATCTATTTTGGCTTTGAATCCGAGCCGTTTCTGGGCTCATTAATACCGAGAGAAGGTGAGGAAAGCCTTTCTCAGTGTGACTGCCAGGTACAGTTTCTTTTGGCTCTTGTAGCATTTGTAAAACATGCTCTCATAAAAAGTGAAATCAAACGCTCCAATTCTTGAATGGGATGTCGGAAAATTATTTACAGGCAAATAAAAGTTGCGTGCGACCATGTAAAAAGCCGCCCAGTTTTGGTGTATGGTTCTGTTTAGCAGAAATCATTTTCACTCCAAAATTTGGAAGCGTTGACTGTGTTTTGCTGCAGACTCTTGTTAATCCCTTGCACACACTTGAAAGTTGATCATCTAATTTAACACAGCTCTCGCCTTCTGCAGACGGCAACATGATTTTTTATGCGTATGAGTGCATACAGTTGCTAGTTTGTGTGTAAAAGCGTGCAGCGTGTAGTGGGAGATATATTACCGTTTTATTTAAGGAATTTAGAGGAGGCATGCTGCTCGATACCTTCCAGAGCACACATACAGACACACAGATGTGTATCATCACTGGTTGATTGTTGGTGACCTTGGCTGATTGAACTGGCAAAGGGCAGCAAGTTGTGCAGCTGGGGCTGGCTGTCTGGCCCTGGCCAGGGCAGCGGGGAGCTAAGGGGAGAAATGGTAGCGTGACTATGAGGGCCTGCTGAGCAGCTATATCATGACCCCAGCAGACACACTCCCAAGTCTGCGCACTGTGCTGCACTTGTTTCCCTGGCAGAGACGGCAGAGACAAAAGAGCAAGGAACTTCCCCAGACCTTCATTTGGGGTGTTTGGACAACTCTAAGGCCCCCACAGTGCCCCAAGGGGGCTCTCAGCTGGCCCGGAGAGTGAGAGCAACGGAGAAATAAGGCAAAGCAGTGAACACAGAGCAATTAAGAGGGGAAGTGTATGTGTGTCTGCAAGTGTGTGCGTGTGTGTGTGTCATGAGCTATGGGGCGATGAGGAATCTATGACATCATTGTTACAGGGAATTTATAAAAGCCATTTGTCATATATAGCTGCAGTAATTCAGATTTCTAATTAGAATTTACCAAATAGTGAGCAGTAATTGAATCTGACAAAGCTGCAGTGTGTTTTTTGCATATTAATTGATGACATGAATTCAGAAGATAAATCTTGCTTCTGTTTTGTTAGTTTGGGAAAAGCCTTTCTTTTTATCGACTGTGTCTACGACTTTTATGGACACATAAAGTCTGTTCTACTCTATTATTATCGCTAAAGTATACAGGAAGCGTGCATAAAAATCAAATATTTGTTTAGTTTATGTGAGCAGGATAGCCATATCCAATGTTTTATAGAACTATGACTCATGGTTTCTCCATTGCATGTTTATTTGTTTATTTATTTGTTGGCTATATATTTTGGTAGATAATGACCCACCTCAGCGAACCACATAAAGCAAAAGGGGGGAAACATTTGTAATGGCCAATGCACAGCTTATTTTTCCAGCAAAAAGTAAGGGCCAGAACAGTGAATAAAACAGGCTGCTACAGAAACAAAGCCATCAGTCAAGAGAAACCTAAGTGAGCCTTGTCCCATGGATGTCTATAAGTGTTTATAATTATCCTCATATGGAGAGGCAGAAAGAAAACAATTGTGAAGCTTTTGGTAAAGAGGCTGTTGTGAGTCGAGATGCTGAGGCTTCAAGAAAGTAGTTGAAAGGGCGAGTCAAAAAGTCATCAAAAGAGGTTTTTAGCAAGGGGGAGAGACAGAGAGGAGAAAGGTTCGGGTGTAGTTACATGAACGCAACTTGGCCTCGTCGGATGACAAATTGTCCTGCAGTGGGACAGGACGGTTCAGCCAGCTGGTTGGCCCCATCGGCGGGTTGATTGATGGTGTTGATGTTCTAAATCGGCCGCCAACACACCGAGTACAGGAATCGTAATAGCGCAGCTTTAGATTGGCCCTGGAGATAGCAGGAAGTGGATGGGGGGAAGGAAGGAGGGGGGCACGGCAGGGGAAAAAGGACAAGTTCCCATGCATGCATACTGGAATATAAGATGTGAACTGCAGCTGCTGGTTTAAAGAGTCCTACAGTGCACGGAGGTGAACACACTGTGTGCGAACAACGTGGGTTAGTGTTAGTAAAACTCTGTCATCTCCCTAACTGTTTAACCATCCCGTTACTAGCCGCACAGATGGTGTGTTGTATGTTATATCACCCAAGCATCTGCCCCAGATCTTGCTTAGTCATGTCCCAACAAAATACACGCAGGGTCATCACTTAGACAAAAAAGCCTGGGGTCAAGACGCGATCATTACTGTCAAACAGAGGTCAGAGCCGATGCTCTCATGTCCACAATCGCCCGACCAACGCATCTACAAGACGGGAATGAGGCAGGCGCAGTGGTGAAAAACATACAACTTCCCACTAATTGTAACAGGAGTCCCTTTATCATAGTTTCAGGCTCTCTGAATAACACACTGTACCTTTGATCAAGGGCAAAGCAGTCTGGGATTGTGTGGGAGGTTTCTCAGATCTCGACACACGCAAAGGGGAAACACAGGGCAGTTCAGGGCTGCACTGGATCCTTTCCACCATCATTGTAGATGATGGTATATAATGAGATTTTCCTAAAAGTTCAAATTGTGCTGAAGTAATTTTAGAGTAAGATTATGGTTCATTATTAGCAAAGAAGTTAATGGGACCTACCCACCTGCCTAGAAAAGATGGTTGGAGAGGATAACCTGGTCTTTTGATCCAGAATGAGTCAATTAATCAACATCGTGTTTGTTCTGCAGCGAAATCATGTCAGGAAAAAAAGTATTTGTAGCCACGATGTTCAAAGAACGCCATATAAGCTGAGATGACTGAAAACCATTTCTTCTATAAGGCTGCAGAATCAGCTTTCCCACCAAGCACAGTCATGTGCATGCAGGTGTTTCACAGCAGTTTCCCCAAAAAAATCCTCTCATGTAATAAAGTGCACACTTTTTAAATGCTTTTAACGGTGAAGAGATGTTAAAGAGTTTAAAATGGTGTAACTTTGAGTTGACCTGTTCAGTGAAACACCTCTTCTCTTCCATTATGTGAACATCCACAGCTTAGAATAATAATAAAAAAAAAACCCACATACCTGGTAATATCACCATAACGCTGTACGCTGTACAGAGCAGCAGTGTGAAGAGGTTAGCCTCTAGCTTTAATGAAATAAAATCCAGCTGATTCTGGATAGTTAAAAAAATATATATATAATAATAATAAAATCACATGACATTAAAAACTACAACCTCAATCATGTTTAATTACTTAATTCTAAAAGGTATAAAACATCACAGAGCTTTACATCGAGAAACTTTGCATGTTTATCTGTCAAAAATCAATCATATTTCTTTGAGTGGGCCAGGAAAGTGCATTACTTTAAATGTGCGCTATCATCTGCAGAGAGTGGTTTATCGCATCAAGTAGGTAGGCTGTCATTTTCAAACTATGAGCCCGATGATATCTTTGTGATCATCCTCAAGTTTTGCTACTGGGTCTATTCATTAGCCTTTGTAAAAGGCCAGTGAACACAGAGAAGTTCTGGCTGGCTGGTTGGGGGAAGATAATGGGCGAGAAGCCAAGAGTCGTCTGTATGAGCTGTTGTTGAGCCGACGTCCTTCTGGCCTTGGGCCGCTTGCAGTGGCGTCTCTGAACCAGTCCCATTGTTCCCAGCCTTACATGCGCAGACATAGTCCTACACACACACACACACACATACACACTCAGACATAATGGCCAGTCACGTGTGCATGCACATACAGCAAGTGAATGTCTGGCACCAAATCTGCACACAAATTTAATTACATACTTAATTAAATGTACACAAGCAAGTTACTAGTAAATCGATTGGATCTATTCGACCTGTTTAAAAAGTAAATACAAATTACTCAACTGAAAAAGTAACTGGAAAGTTGCTTTCTGTTCCTCTGAATAGCTCCATCAGAGATATCTTTAAACAACTCCAAACTCCACACCCACACACCCCATCTTCTGCAATAATATGTGATATTTATTTACAAGCAGCCATCTTGCAGTTTGAAGATATGTGCTGACCATTAACAGCTGGCTTAAGCTGCAGCTTCACACACCCAACAACTCAGTTTATGAATTCATGTTATGTAGCTTTACCAGTGGCTAGCTAGCCAGCTGAGAGGAGAGGAGATGTCACACAACTATATTAGGTGGCACATATCTTCTCTTTAAGTTGAGGGTAACCACCCTTCCCCACCCCCAGCCTCAACGCCAAGCTAACACGTCCTCGACCAGTATCTTCACTGAACACACGGAGACAAAATTAAAGATGCCGTGTGCAGTGTTTTTGTACAAAGAGTTATGTTTACATGCAGTGTTCCTCATCAAAATGCATTTAAATCTTGCATTGTTTATATTTATGGTTGCTTGCAGTCTTCTTGTTGGTGCATTGCTGCGTATTTAGCACTTTACCTACACCTGCATTCATGGTACAAACAAAACAGGCACTACTTTACTGCTACTTTAAATCTTGAATTAATGTAGATTTACTGAATACTAACTGTAATGAATCAATCAATCTGAAACTGTAATGGGGTTAGTGGCACACAAGGTCACCTTACATCATATAAAAACATCAATACAATCAAAAACATACAACAAACAAAACTGTTCACTGTCAGCACAACAACGTACTGTAAATACTGAATATATCTGCATGATGTTCACTCTCACTGTATCTCATTTCTTTTCCCTACAGTATCCACTTTGAGTAACTAAAGAATAAGTACTTAAAGTAGTTTATGAGAAAGTATCAGTCTCTCGTATTAGGCCAAAATCTGAGGCATCATGTTGACAAACACACAATTGAATAAAGTGACACTGTCTGATCCCACACACACACACACACACACACACACACACACTGTCCTCCCTTTTTGAGAAGGCTTTGCAACCACCCGGAGTATGATCCACTCTCTGGACATGTGTGCAGAGGTATAATTTTCACCCTTCCCTCCTGAATTAGGACACCCCCTACCACAGACACACACATACACACACACACACACGCGCACACACACACCATTCACCCTGGATTCTTGGATAATTTTGGTCACTTTTCACCCTTGGCAGACTAGTGCTGTACAAATGACAGAGGCAGAGCAGGCCTTGCAGCTGTGTTTCTGAGACCTCACCCACCCCCTAAGAGGTACACATTCACACACTCACACACACACACATTCACACACAGACATCCACACTTGTTCACACGTACCACCTACTGGCACAGCAGTAGAAAAAAGAGAGCTGTGGCTTACCTCACTATTATGTTCTGTGACTATTGTGTGTGTGTGTGTGTGTGTACACGTGTGTACTCATGTATGTGTGTGTTTGATTGTCTCTTTCTCCTTTATCTCGTTCTCCCCATGTCTCTCTCTCTCTGCCCCCTCCCTCTCCCGCTCTTGTCCTCCTCCTCTCAGATCCTTCTTCCTCGCCATGATTTCACAGACCTCCACTTACTCCATTGTGCCGAGAAACAAAAAATAAAAGAAACACAATCGCCTTGTCCTCTTTCTCATCTTAATAAGCAGCTCCAAGTTTGATAATTACACGTTCAGCCCGCCGCATGAGTTTCTATGCAGTGTTCACATCAGGGAGAAAGCCATTGACTCCGCTGTTGAGGGGAGCAACTATTAGGAATGACTGACAACTGTCCCCCTCCCCCTTTGGTCGTGGAGGCTGTAAAAGTGAGAACAGCGCCGATCAATTCTGTCTCCTCGTTAGGGAGTGTGTCCCTGAACACCACCATGTAACCATCGGAACAGCCAGCGGACCACATACGTTGCAAGGCCCATAATCCATTCCATAACCTATCGCCATGTGCTGCCGATTAATGGGGTTTCTGCGGAACAAGCGCCGAGGAGACGGCCAGACTGAGGGTTTTCTTCTGTGGCGGAAGCCAATCTGTTTAGGATTAAGGGAATAACTGGTGTGGCTGACACCGAGGCATCCAACATACAGGGCTGAGAGGAGAAGAGAAAGGAAGAGGGGAGAGAAAAGGAAGGAAGGAGTGCAGTGAATGTGTTGACAGGGAGTTGATTGTGTTTTGGCATGGGTCTGATCATTGGTGATGGTTTGAATCTATGACTGGTGATTGTCTTGGGAGTCCATGGGAGAGCCATCTGTGGTTGTTTAGTCCACTGAACCATATTTGAAGAAAGCATCTTCATCCCTGTAAGAAATTATGTTATGTTAATTTCCATTTTGGCTGATTGTTGCGACCTTCAGGTATTCGTACATGGAGTATCATCTTATCCGAGATCATCAAAATAAAGGAAAGCCTGTTCTCCTCTCTTCTGTTTCCAGACTGTTTGAAGCAGACACCTTATCTGACTCCTCCACATAGAGAGGCCTTCTTTTGTGAACCAGTGGCCCACTCAGCCATTATGATGGCAATCTTGATGATTAAAGACCCGTGGAACAAACTGGGCTACCTGTTGCCATGATGTCATGTCTAGTCTAGAGCAACTGCAATGATTAAGATTTAAGGCCATTAGAGAACTTTACTGGATGCTGTTTGTGGAAAAATATCAATTAGCTCTTGGCTACAAAAAAGCGTTTTATGTTTTGGATCTGAAGTTCTGGCTCTTAGTGAACATTTAGGGGCATATAGGTGCAAATGTTGGGGTAAGTGACGTATAAGAAACAGCTGTTTCTTGAAACCGCACTTTTGTATCCAGACTTGACGCAGCCCATTATCACTCTTGGATTAAAAGGATCAGCTCTTCAGCTCTTGGCTCTTGGGTTAGTGGTAGATGTCTGGGATTGGATTCAATACCTCAGTGCCATATTAATCTAACAGCGCACAGTTACAATTAGTTTGAGAAATTGGGTGCATTTGAACTTATGAAGTCTATATTTCAACCATTTTCCAATAAAGTTTTCTGTCATTACTGTCAAATTGATTGAAAACAGTAGTTACATAAAACAAATTTCATGAAAAACATGCAAGCAGCTCTAAAGCAGCTACTGTTGAAGCTGCGCTAATGTGTATTTAATGTATTATCAATGGAAGAACAAATGGAGAATTTTTTTTTCAGCTCCCCTCAGCTCTACACAACATTTAACATCTTTCATAAGCTACCTTTTTGGTGACAGTGGACGTAACGTCACCCACAGGTTTCTGAGGAGCTGATTTGAAGCTCAAAATGTGGTGGCTCCGGCCGCCGCCATGTGGATCATCAATGGACCTGAGGCAGGCCCAAATGACGCCTAGGTGTTCAAAGAAGCTCCCTGTAACCCAGCCACAATGTCAATCAAAGTGGCCATGCTGTTAATTATGCATAACTTTAAGCCTCAATATAATTTGAACAGGTGAATTAAAAAAAAAAAATCTGACTCAGTACAGTTGTCATGAACGGGGAAATTAGCTATAGAGACCAAAACTGTTTTTTGTACCAGGCTGTAAACATGTTTATTTCTGCTGTGGAGTTGGACATTTTAACATGGGTGCTTATGGAGATTGACTTCTTCTGTAGCCAGCCTCAAGTGGCCATTCAAGGAACTGCAGTTTTTGGCGGTTGCTGCTTGTACCTGCTCAGCACTAAACAGCCAACTGTCAAAGTTAGTTACTACTTAGTGAACATAATGACGCATTTAGCAGCCAAAGAGCCAGATATTTCATTCAGGAGTTGGTGGAGACCAAAACAGAGCTAAAAGGAAAATACTGGACTTACATTTACCAGTTGTACTGACATCTAAATGAGCTCTAAATGACTGCTCTGTGACTGCTAGATGGGTAAACGGTTTGGTAATGCATTTGTCACATCAACTCAGTAAGGTTAAAATATATCAGTGTTGTGTTTACAGCTTGTTGCTTTGCTCCAGTGGCCAAGTATCATTTATCATAATCTTTATGTTTAAAAGAAACAGAGAGACATTTCTGTTTGGGTTATACAATTTTTAACCATGAAGCTTTAACAAAGCTTACCTAGAACTCAGAAATGCTCATATTGGTGATATTGACTCAATGTATGTTTAATTTTCACTCTTAGTATGTATGTTTTGCCTCAAACATACACAACATTAACCACTATTGAATACTGAGGATAAGATAGACTTTAATGATCCTGCAACAGGAAAATTCACTCACATTACAACATTCCTGTGTGTTTTTCTGCCTTTATTTGTTTTGGAAATATACATGGGTGCACAATGTTAAAAACTGAGTGTGAGTCAAGCAGGCTAACATTCGTTAAATAAGAAAACTAAGGTGACTGAACGCGAAAAATAGAGCAAGGAGGTTGAAGAGAAGATGCAGAGCAAACAACCATTTAGCAGAAAGGTTGTTACAGGTGTGTAGAGAGACACACACAGCGCTCTTTATGTGCAGGAACCCCAGTGATAACTTATTGCTTGTTTCCTCACATCGCTGCACAGTCATATGGGTTCACAGGACCTGCTCAGCCCTCCTCGGCCGTTTGTGATCACAGTTTGTGACCTCCACCTCTGCAAACCACAGAGGCAGACATCCACATGTATGAGTGAACTGACAAATATAACACAGAATGAATTGTTTTTCTTTCCTCGTCTGTCTTTATTTTATTTATCTTCCATTCACCACTTCTCTTTTCCCTGCCTCCTTCCCTCCTCCTCAACCTTCTCACAGGTGGCTGAGCCCCAGCCACGCTCACATGGAAGCAGGCTCTTCTCATCGCCCGGGGGCCTCGGCCTATGAAGCGCTCCTCTGGGAGATTCCACCAGAGACCCAGGCTTGCACTCTTAATGCAAATGTGCAGCCACACTTGAATTGAAATTCTGAGAGACTGTGACCCTTGGAACATTTTTTTTCACACAAGAGACACACACACACAGTATGTAACGCAGATACCTACGCATGCAACTTAGACACCCAACAAAGCACTCGCCTTCTCCCCCTTGGTCCTCCATCCTCCCGCAGGGCGGTGTTATTTTTGGCTTGGGCTGGGACATATGTCACTGGGGAGCATGTGTAGTGCCTGGTTAATTAGGGCTAGCTCAAAGCAGGCATAAAAACGGAGGCGATATTTATTAGGCAGCGTTTTAGCTGCTTGTCAGGAGTGCGTGTCAGTGCTGTAAAACAAAGTTTGAATGAGTGAGTCAGAAAATGTTCTAACTAACCATCGCTACCCTGCTGCTCACGGAGAGATTGACATTTCAAGTTTCTTTGCTCCAATTCATAAATACATCCTGGTGCTTTGCTCCATGTACTCTCTCACGGAAGATGTATCCCTCTTCCAGTAGTATTTATTTGTTATAATCAAGCGGACAGAGCGATGTTTGTCCCCTAGTGCTTGCTGTACATGACTCCTCTTACAGCAGATCGAGGTACAACACTTTTACACACCGGGAGCGTCTGTTAATGTGTGATAATTTACGATGGCCATTTTGAGGTGGTTATGTAAAAGCAGACTTGTTTAATTTTGCACTGAAAGCTAATAAATCCCAAAAGGTAGTGTGAGTTAGTGTTATTGTAACTGTTGTAGTGACAAAAATTAGTTACACACAGTAGGTGTTGATACACTTTACAAGTGAAAAGAAGTGTGCTGAAATTACACTTTGCGTATTTATTTCTTCAGAGGGGTTAGAGTGACAAGTGGACAAGTTTCCTGTTTACAGTCTTTGGATTGGCACACAGCAGAGGGATATTTCACTGTAAACTTGTTGAGGTGAATGTGACACCCATTCTCCATTTTTTTCCACAGAGCTTGGGATGGCTAAAGTTGCCCAAAAAGAATAGCCCTTTTGCCCTCTTTGGCTGATCTGCCCCTCTGGAAGAAAAATAAATAAAATAATTGTTTTATTTTTGCTGTTGTGCTTGGTTATGACTGGTGGAGTGACATGAGATAAAACAGTGAGGTGGTGTATCATGTTTGTTGTTCGTTTTGTTTAAGTGGGCGGCTGTGGCTCAGGAGGTAGAGAGGGTCCTCAGATGATCGACGGTTCGATCCCAGGCTCCTCTAGAGTTCATGTCGAAGTGTCCTTGAGCAAGATACTCAACCAAACTGCTCCCAAAGGCTGTGCCATCGGTGTGTGAATGTGTATGAATGAAACTGAGGAGGCCACCTTGCATGGCAGCCAGTACCATCAGTATTCGGTCAGAAGACTAGACAGGCGCTATATACAGTCCATTTACCATTAACGTCAAAGAAGCTGTTCCCCTGCCTTTTCTGGACCCACAGCCTGGAAGTAATTTAATTCAGTAACAGTGAAGTTTATAGTTAACGCTAAGAGAGTAACCATCACTTATATTACAGCCAAGATGTTCCATGATATATAGTTAATGTTCTAAATGAGCAATGGATAATCACAAATACTTATAATTAATTAAATTATGCCAATTTTGTCACTAAACCTGAGAAAAATAAGGTAATCTATAAAATAAATCTTCACAAAAATAAATCATATTAGTCCCTCTCTTCAAATTAAATGTCCTCATCTCAAAGGTTATGATAAAAATAAATATTGTTGCATTATGTCATATCATCCAATCATTTATTGCTTTTTGATGAGCCTCTGTGGGATAGAGATGCTGCGGCCTAGAGCTTAAAAAACAAACAAAACAAACAAACAAAAAAAAAAAAAAACCGTGACGTGACGTGACGTAACGAGACTTGGCGTCACATGACGTGACCTGACGCACAGTAGGTAAAGGCTGTCGTCATGTGTGCTCGGTTTGCCGTGTGAGTGCTCCGGAGCGTCTAGGTGAGTCTCCTGAAGTTATGGTAGTAATTAACGATGAATGTTATAACAAATGAAAGGCCTGTGAATAAATGTATCCACATATGCTTCTGGACAATGGGCAGCTGGTGATGTTTGCGTCACGTTTCGCAATATTGCGTCATTATCATACACTCACATGAACTAGCTAAGATAGTTAACATATCAGCAGCAGGCTACATGCAAAATGACTTATTTTTGAGCAGTAGATTAAATGTTTGGTCTTTAGAGAGAAAGGGAGGCAGCATAACTTCACAGAGGTGGATTCAGACTACCAACAGGTGATGTGTTATAATAGAAATGTCAAGCAACCATATTCTACACAGTTAATGTGAAGTCAGCCTGTTTTCTAGGAAAGTATGTTTATCAAATTGTAACTAGGCTAATAAGTAACTAAAACAAATATTGATAGACATCATGTTATATTTGTACATAGCATCGTGAATGAGTTTCAATGTTAACATAAATGAACATTAAGATTAAAAAATAGTGAGAACTTTACTGTTTATGGATCAATTAGCTCTTGGCTACAAAAAAGCAGTTTATATTTTATGCTGAAGTTCTGACTCTTGCCTATATGCCCCTATATGTTCACTAAGAGTTGGAGTCACCTATATGATATAGGTGCAAATGTTGGGGTGGTGTATAAGAAACAGCTGATTCTATAAGCCACACTTTTGTATCCAGACTTGACACAGCCCGTAAGGATCAGCTCTTCAACTCTTGTCAAGCATTCAGATTAAAGAGTGTTGTTCTGTAACCCCAAAAGTCAGTTCAGAGATTGTTGGAGAGCCCGGTGATCGAGTAAAATACCACTACTGAAATATTGGGTGATAAGGCAAGAATATATTTAATGAAATAATTGTTTTGTACTTATGCATAGGTACATGTATGTATATGAGGTACTTAGTAGTTAAACTTAGTAGTTTTACCATGGCCAGGCAATTTTGAATGTAAAATGTTGTTTGACAATGGTATTCTTATTTCTGAATTGAATAATTAGATTTAAGACGAAGCTCCTGACCAGAGAGTGAGGGAGAGCATGCTGAACTTCAGGAGAGACATCAGACAGGTCGGTAATGGCAGACTGTGAGTAACTTAAAAGGGCCGTGCCAGTAAGAGTGGGATAAAGAGAAAAATGGATGCTGTTGACAATGGTATTCTTAAATTCTGAAACTTATGCAGAGCTATACTGAAACGTTGCTTTTGGAGACCGCTCCATCACCTGAACTTGCTGCCGAGCTTGCACATACCTCGATAGATAGAAGCTAAAACGGCACATGAAATTCCGTTGAGCTAGTAGCAGTGATAGCGCTTACCAAGACTAGCAAGGGTCTAGCAAGAACAGGGTGTCTTGTGTTGCACTTTGTCTCGTTGACATTAAGGAGCGTCTCTTCTGATTAGCTGACTGATTCTTTTTTTGAGTGACGCATGGCCTGGACAGCCACCCGTGCTGGGGGCGGTTACTGTATAGTTGTGACATCACAACTTTATGGAGGTCTTGACCTGACAGCTCATTTAAAGGCACCGTTTCTGAATACTAGTTGTGTGCATTACACTGCAGATTGAACGTTTTGATACTGTCAAAGTATTTCGATAGTACCTAGACCCTTTATTATCTTCAAATCTCCATTTCACGCAGGCAAATGCTTAGTATCTCTGCCATATGTGAAACAGGATTGAATGGAACATTTCCGATTAAAAAAACCAAGATTCACTGTTTTGATAGAAATTTTTCATTCTCTCTCACTCATTTAGCAGATGTAAAACACAAGAGTATTCACTTTTAATTCTCTCTCTCTCTTGAGTGGATTTCCAGAAAGAAGTAGTCCATCCGAGGAAAAACAAACATCCAGCACTTTCAGCACTTTTTTTTCAGACCCTTCAGTGTGACATTGATGTAGTGTGTCGCGCACAAACTCTTTGTCACCTGTTTGGCTTCCTCCAGCAAACACAAAGACTATTGTTTTTGGTTGTGTATGGAGTATTTCGGCCACTTCACACCTGTCATTCACATCTATCCCAGCTTGTCCATCCAGCAGCGTGAAGGGAGGGTCATTTTTTTTTTTTTTTTTCTTTGCCTGTTAACTGCACTCATTTTCCCAGTGAATGGACAAATATGTGATTGTCCAGTCCATACAAAAGACCAACTACCTAATAATTGTTCCCACAAAGACAGGTTCATGAACAGCTACAGATGTGTTCTTGCAAGCTGAATTGTCATGTCTGAGATATCTGAGATTGTTGTATAATACATTATTGCATGTCTACGAAGGCTCCTATAGTGTTGTAGTGTCAGCTGGTTGATTCAAGGGTTCTGGTTTCATGATTCTTGGCCTGGAGGAGGGTGGCTTGTGGTTAGGAGTGAGGGTGCCAACAGAGGCCATGTGATAGGCATTACCTCAGAGTGAGGGTCTATGGAGATGATTACATTTTAAGAGCTTTTTAATGCTCATTAACACTTCTGGCTCCTCTCAGGCCCAGGTTTAAATCCTGGCTACCTTTTGCTGACATGTAGCTGTATAAACTAAGGGATTAAATCAGCGCACAACAGGATAAATTTAAAAATTGTGCTTTAAGAAGGAATTCTGTAGAAATTTCTGTTACGTTTTCATGCATAAGTAAGCGTGTATTGTTGTGTGACTCACCTGAGTGCCACAATATCTAGATATTATCCAGACGCTCTTAAGCTTCCATAAACATCAAGTTAGTATGCTGCTACTGGCATTTATATAAAACCACTTAAATACTCAACACACATTACATTACACATTAAGCACAATTTGTCAAAGAAAAGACTGAAAGCAGAGCATTCACTAAGAGCTGTAAACATGTTTTTTTTAAGCTACATTACGTTCAAGTTTACCACACCTCTTCTAAAGTTTTAAACAAAAGTGGCGGCGCACCACGCGCAGGTTGTTCTGCTCATTTTCTCTGCAAGTTACAGTAATTTGTTGTTGTTACTGGGATTAGAGGAAAATATCAAACTTGCTGAGAGATGTTACGCTCATGCAGTGATTGTTAGTGCAGTACTGTCATAATAGACTAGGTATTTTCCACCTCGCGTGCATTAACAAATGTGATTATGTTGAAAGCAGCATGGTCACCTACTAGAATTAAACTTAGCTCGCTATTGCACTATTTAAAATTATTACTCTGTCTCATAATTTTATGAGCCACCGTTCAACATTTTCCTCCTGTTTTCTCCGTTCCACTTTGACTTCATACCTCCTTGGCTCTGGCAATTTAGCATAAATAATTTAGTGATCCCCGCATGCTTCACTGCAGAAACATCAGAAAGTTGGAAAGAAAGCTCTATGCTGGTCACAAACCTGAACACGGAGTTGTTGAAATGGAGGGCATAATTTCTGGTTGATGTGTTACATATATGATTCTTCATGCCGTTCTCAAACCTCAAAACTTTTTTACTCGATTTTACAGCAGTAGCCATCTTGGTTTTTCTACTGGCATCATTTGGCCTTCACAGATTGGTTTTAGCGTATAAAATGAGGCCCGTAAATGCTGCCAGACCTGAAGAAATTGAGACTAAGGGCTTAACCAAACCATAGCACTGACCCAGACACTAATCACGGGTTGCTAAACCAAGTCTTGATAGGTGGTGTATTTATGAACGTGCAAAATCACCAGGAGACTAAGTGAAAATAGTCGGTTACCATCTACTTCCTCTGCCCCTTTTTTATTATCTGACACAGAGATTTATCTTGTCAGCTGTCAGTATTGCCTTATGTTTGATGGTGTATCAGGTGTACCTTATGACGCATCACTCGTGTTACTTGATATCTAGGAGTAAGACGGAGTATTCTCAATTGATTTAATAGCACAGCATTCCTCAAAACCATGAAGATTTCCATCTCAAAGAAATATTTAAACATTTTAGGAAATGCGCTTACTTGCTTTCTTTTAAAGAGTGAGGATGACATCAGTCAGATGTTAGGCTCGGACTGGAAATCTGGAAATTTTGGCAAATGCTAAAGGCCACCAAAAGACATGAGGGTCATGAGACAGAGTTAGAATCATACAGAAAATACAAAGACATGGATAAAGGGTAGAAAAAGAAGAATCAAGGCTGATGTGGCAAAATGTTTTAAGCTTTTCTTATTCAAAAATTATATTGCTGATCCCAGTTCCATGCAAAATCCTGCTAGCTGCAGCAATAACAACAGTGTGCTGGTGGCGAATAAGCAGAGGAGGAAGTAGCCTTGATAGTTGATTTCAGTGGAGAGCGGGGGCAAGAAGAAGAGCTACAAGTGACACCGCTGGTGCCAGCTCATGTAGTGACAGTGTGAAGTGTGTATATTGTGGGGAAAAATGGGGCTGATCCAAACAGAATTTGCCTGGGGTGAATTTTAGTCCCTAACTTAGCATTAAAGGCTGGAAGCAGGAGACACAGCTAACCTGTCGTATCTTGTTCGTTTATCTGTACATGAACAGAAGTGTAAAACACCAGTTTGTGATTTTAGAGTCATGTGTTGGAGTTATTTCTTAACAAAGCAACAGTTTATTTGCCTGCCCAGTATAATTCTGATAAATTTCTGCATAGGGTAGTTTTCTCCATCTTTTTGTTAGCAAACCTTCAGCACACAACTCCCACTGAAACCACAAATTGTCTTTCTTTCACTTTATTTACAGGTTGAATGTACAATGTTGTGTTCATTAGTCAGCTTTCGAGCTCTTGGTGGGCTTATTTTTTCACTTTGGCCAGAGCCAAGCTCGCTGTCTCCAGCTTGGCTAAACATGTTTTGACTCCATCTCCGTCAAACATATCCATCTTCTCAGGGCGCTCTTGGAAAGATAAGCATGATTACAGAGCTGTTGGACTACTCATTAAATATATTACTAATGATAAAGACTTAAACCTGACTTCTGTGCGAAGAACTCTGAAACAACAGGCTCTTCCATCATCACTTAGTTTGGTTTGTGTGATTAATACTTCTGGGGTTTCCATCAAACAGTGGTTTACTTGAATATTTATGCAACCTCTCAGTGAATTGCAAGGGCCTTGCAAAACTCCCTCCAGTCTTGATTAATTTGATTAATTGATAACACAGCCAAGTCAAAGCATGCTACAGAAGATTTATTCAACACTAAGGTCTAACATATTATTGAAAAGCTGAGGCTGAAAAATGGCAAAGGGACACATTGGTTTGTTTTGGCTTGGGAGCCTTGTTTCATTCTACGAAATGGGTTTGCAGACTACTGGTGTGGAGCCGCTCTCTTTTATTTGACTATGTGCCTCGCTGTGAGAAAGGAAAAAATGGCTTTGTATAATCACCAACCAGCCATATGGCCCCAAAAAAGGAAAAAATGTTGGCAACTGTTTTTTGTGCAGAACATTAAAAAGAGAGCAAGAGAGAGAGAGAGAGAGAGAGCGAGAGAGAGAGAGGCAGAAGGAGACGTTTCTGACCGCAACTCATAAACCGCACTTTATTTAGACTGGCGTGCACCCATTATTTGTTCACAGGGGCTTTCAGTCAGTCTGAGGGAAATATGTTCCAGCATCTGTGGGGGGAGAGAGGGAGGGAAAGGGGGATGATGGAGAAGAGAGAGGGAGTGGGAGAGAGAGAGAGAGAGAGAGGGAGAGAGAGGAGGTGGGATGAACTCTTGCCAGGTGTCGGCCGTTGCCATGGCGTTCCATCAGGCGACTCCATTGCGGCTCGGCGGGCTCATCAGAGACTGAATGCCAATGGGAGGGCGTTTGCGCTGTGGAGAAACCGAAAGTGGTTCTAAAGCACTGGGCTCAAACTAGCCCCCCAACTACTACTCCTCCTCATCGTCCTCCTCCTTCCTCTCCTGGCTGCCACCCACCCCAACCTACGGGAATGTATAGTATGTGACCTGTTTGTGCGATGCATGATTGACAGGGAGAGTCTATATAATGCACTCAAGGCTGGCGTTCTCGGTTAAGTGTGTCACTGCGAATTCAACTTTTTCCGTGTGAGTTGGGTTTAAAATACAGCCACATAATTCCTGTTGGGGTGGGGGGGTGGGGGGGGTGGATTTGCTGGTGAGCAGACAGATAGACAGATTTGGATGATTTTTTTTTATGCATCCATCCCGAGGCATTCCAAGAACTGGTTGTATGGCTTCATTTTTTTCATGTGTGTGAGGGGAGGGGGTGTTCGTCAGGACGATATGCTCCAGCTGCAGCTATGGCAAGAATCAAGATGTCATTTTTACATCAACAAAGCATGATTTGCTTCAAATCCCAAATATCAGTGACATTTAGTCTCAACCACGCTGCTATGGCATGAATGGTTTACATTATTATCATCCCCTCTCCTACTACATGGTTCCTAGCAGAGTTTCCATGTTCATGAATATTATGTGGCATTGTTGGAAATGTCACCATCATCATCATTGATACACAAAACAGCTCTATCTCTATTCACCTATATTCCTGCTCAGCAAGCGACTGTACATATTCACAAACTGAATAGGCCTCGCTCGCTGCAACTCTTAGCAACTGTTGCTATGTGTAACATTGTTGAACTCCACCTCTCGCTCGCTCTTCAAACGCGAATGACTAATCCATCACGGAGCACACTGAAAGCTCTTGGTGAGGCCTCTGGAGCCGCTTGACGCCCCCCGTGACCCTCTCCTGGATGTTTCCTCATTACTTTATAATGTATTCACGCTTATGCTTCCATGGCGCTCGCCCTGGCCTCGTAATGGGAGGAAGCAGTGAGCTGTTCCAATGCATACGAGCCCGGCACAATTTGCACTTCATTTTATTAACAAAAAACAGCCAGCCCAGCTTCTGGCGGTGCCTTGCCAAAGCTCACCAGGCTCCAGCGTGCACTGCCGACAAATTTCCTGCAATGTGACGACAGGATAGAGTCTCTCAGCATCAGTGGGGTACCTCCGCTGGCCCCCGGGAGATGCTGTCATTATGCGTGTTTGCAATCATGGGAGCTGAATACCTTGGCTGGAAGTGAGGGAGAAGACCGACGGAGGCAGAGGGGAGAGGGGTGGTGGGAAGGGGGAGCGAGATTGAGAGGGAGAGAGAGAGAGAGAGGGAGAGAATGAATGTTTCGGCTCCTCTGCGGTGTTTTGAGATTTCTGAAATGCATGTGCTATCATAGCAATGTTGTGTTTACCACAGCAGGAGGCAAACACAGAGTCACAGTGGAGAGGCGCGGAAACGCCAGACACAGTAAAATGAGCAAAATACATACATTAGGACTCTCTGTATTCACTACACACAAGCCGAGCTGAGGGGGGAAAAACTCATTTCAATATAAATGGATGACAAGCAGGGAGTGTGTGTCTTTATATCAGCTTTTGAACATCTCTCTCGTTTTTTTTTTTTTTTTCTCGCTCACCCCATGGAAATATCCAGCAGAAGCTCTGGGACGAGTTTTGCTGGGAAGTCAGGATGTCAATGTTAATTTTCTTCCCGTTGCTAAGGAGACTCTCTCTCACAGAGGCCCTGGTTCCCTCCCCCATGGTCACCGTGCTTTCAGTCAAAGAAGCCTTTCTGTTTCCAGTCTTCTCCGTCGTGCAATCAGACATTGAGGAACATCTCCGCATCAGGCTGCTCTGTGGACCGGGAGACCCCAACATCTGGGGGCTGTATTGATTTCCAGCTATGTGTGTGTGTGTGTGTGTGTGTGTGTGTGTGTGTGTGTGTGTGTGTGTCTCCCCAGTGAGCTATTCAGAGCAGCTACTTTAGCACACATCCAATCTTCTGCTGTGATTGTCATGCCGATGTTTTGATGGCAGGGTGCAGTAGCCGCTTGTCTTACACAGGAGTAACACAAGCAAGCACTTTAATATATCAATACCATACCCCCCTTTGAGCCGGAGACTTAGCTGGTAGCCACATCAAGGGGAAATTGCTAATGTGAGGACAAGTTGCAAGGAAAGCATTGTAAACACTGAACATTTTAGTCTGTCAACGCCTAGTCAGAAGTGGAAATCACTGAAACAAATAGCTGTAGTGTGGCTGCCACAAAATGATCCCTCTCAGCCTACATAGTCACCTTTCCAACTGACACGCTGTGCTAGTTATCATGTAACACATCAGGAGCTTAAGGGGGGTTTTAGATGATATGCTGTAGGCTGTGGCGTACATACACTGCCAGGCGTAAACCCCTTTCACCTTACTGAGCTTGATGTGTCCCCGCGACTGCACAGAAACTACAGCTCAGGTCATTCAATCATCTCTGGCTCGGCTATCATGCTCTGAGCTGCCTCGTCGCTGAAACATTTTCACATTTTTGAGTTGAAATCAATCAATCACGAGAGGAGCTCCTAGTATTAGGGTGGGATGGTAACTGCTCAAAGCCTCGATTCATACCTGATGTAAACCTCCTGCAGCATCATGTCATTGTTTTTTTTCTCGTCCTCCTGAAAATCTTTGTTCGTGTGCTTCCTTTAAAAATATCTGCAACAAGTTCAGGTGCAGGCTGTCTTTTGAAAATTGGCGTATGTTTGAAATAAACACCAGAGAGAGTGGGTATTGGAGTGGATGCTGGATTTTATTCAGTTTCAGACAGTGATACAACCTCGTTTCATTTGCACCTGGTAGAATTAATTACAAATTATTACTGCTCTAAATTATTGTACTCAGTTTGGCACAGAGTATAAATTTGTGTAAATTAACTCAGTATTAGAAATACATTAGAATTCAAAGCCATTATTTTACACTCAGGACTAATTATTCTCTAGATTAATCCTAAAAAGCCAAAAAATAGTGAATAAATGTTCATCACAGTTCCCAAAAAGCCTAATTTTACATCTTCAAATGTCTTGTTTTGTCCAAAAACACCAAAAATATTCTATTTACAATTATATAAAACAGACAAAAGAAGCAAATGCTCACATTGCAAGAGCTGTGAGCCAGTCAACATGTGGCATTTTGGCTTGAAAAATCAGTGAAAATTAATGAGCAACCATTTTGGTAATCCATCCAAATAGCTGCTGATCAATTTTCTGTCCTGAGTTTTGATCCATCAAAATGTTTTATTACACATGCAGAGCACATACAGGATGTCAGCTGCACACTTGCCTCTAACATGGAAATTGCCCAAGCCATAAGGCAACATCTTAAACTGATTTCTTCTAAGTGCATATGCAGGCAACAGAGTTGCTGGCTGAGGGCTAAACAGGGAAAAGACAAAAATGACAGGGATTTCACCATCGAATCCCTTTAGCAGGCCACTGACACATGAATGAGGGCAAAGAGAGAGAAAGTAGAGAAGAGAGAGAGAGAGAAAGCGAGGGAGGGAGGTAGAAAAAAAGAGTAGACAACCAATTTGGGAGTAATGCAACTAAAAACTGACAAGTGTAATTTCATCCATCTGGGCCGATGTGTAAAAAGCGCTGCTCCGAACATTCCCCATGATTCCCCCTGATTGATCTTCCCCTGGTCTGAAACACCTATTATTAGCCACGAGCCTAATAGCACCAGGATGGCTCAGCGCTCTCCCAGGGGCCAATTCTCCGGTCATCTGCCCCTCACTCACCACAGCTGTGGAAACCAACCAGGGAGAGGGAGGAGAGATGGGGTGGGGTGGGGGGGGAAGATGGAGCTGCCAAGAGGGATGGAGGCGTACCTATAGAGGGGGGGTAGGCGGGCGAGTGAAGGAAAAGGGGGGAGAGAGGGTGCGGGGTTAGGGAGAGGGAGCGAGGTTGAGGGGAGAGGAAGAGAGGGGTAGAGTGGGTATGAAGAGGAATATGGAGAGGAGAGAAGGGGGACTGGATGGAGGTGAGATGGAGACCAGTGGCTGGACATGCATGGTGGGAGAGGGGGGTGCATGAGAGGAAGGTGGGCGTGATGGAAAAGCCGGGGAGAGATATTGGAGAGGGGAAAACAGGGAGACAAAGAGAGGAGAGAGAGAGGGGGGGAGGGAAAGTTATTCATAAGCATTTCCTAAAAATTCAATTTCACCTTTTTGCTGATTGAAATTAAAAACGTTACACAGTTATTCACTCGCTCAGCGCTCATTTTAATTATTCAGATGGTGGGTAAAGAAATGTGTGAAAAGGCAATCACCAGGACATGATGACTGACTCATGTTCATCTTTCAAGTTCCCCAGGTGAGGAAGCTCACATGCTAATACATGCTTGTTTAAATCGAATTAAAACTGCAGGCCATACAGAAGTTTAAGGTCTAATAATATAAAGAGAGATCGTATTTTGATTTTTTAATTATTTTTTTGCCATATTGGGGTACGTAGGTTTTCTTTCATTAAGCTCATTTTAAAACAGCTGAACTACCCTTAAACACTTTAAATCCTCCTGTTTGCCATTTAATATCTGTATATGAACATTTAATAATTGGTTTATAATGCACTATAATGAATGACAATACATAAAAAAATGGTCTAATACTATAAAACATGTCTTCATAGGAGAAGTTAATTGTTTAGAAATACTGTACTTTCATAAACACTAAAAATGTATTTATATCTGCTTACAACTATATTATAGTGTTATAAACAATTTATTAAATGTTTGTATATTGCTAATAAATGCTAAATATGGGAACTTCAAATAAAGGTTTACCAATTAAATCATGGAATTGATTCATAGAAATTAACCAACCCAAAATGACTTTCTCACAAATCCATTTTCAAACAATAAGAACAAAACACAACGTTCAAGGTCCCGAACTCAGAAATGTCATTATGATGCCCAAGGTTAGATGTGAACAATAAGAAAGTTTGCAACATGAAAGTGAGTGAGAAATGTTGATTGCCGTCTGGCTCTTTTGGGTGATTTTTGCGATGGATTAAGGTCAGAAGTCATTTGTTAATCGCCCCTTCAGTCTCTTTGATTGAGTGAGCCCTCAGGTGAGGCGTAATGCATTTTCAAGGACAATGATGACAATAATTGGCTACCTTCACTCCACCAAAATGTACAAAGTCCTAAAAAAAAAAAAAAAAAATCTCCACTCGAAGCTGACAGTTCAGAACAAATGAAAATAAAGGCTCAGAGGGCTTTCCAGGCAACCAACTGATAACTATGATATCATGAGGCTGGCTATAGACGTGATCTTTTGGCCAAATCATTGAGCTGCTCTGTGATCTGTGGCGTGTTAACTCAGAGGACCCTGGACTTGTCCTGCTTACGAGTGTTTCACAGCAGTTTAGATGATTTTGTTAGAAAGCTCATGTTTTAATTATGATTGCCCGAGTGGTGTTTGAATGGTTTGATTCATTTAATTTCAAGAATGAAACATTTGTCATAAACGCTGCAGCTCTCCAAATCTAAAAGGGCATTGAACTGATGAGACTTGGTATATATTTTTCAATTGTTTGCATGTTTATTTTCTCCAAAAATGCTAAAGAGGTTCTGCTGATGATTTGAGAGAAGGATGATCATTTTATTAGCAGCTTTTTTAAGCTGTGCGATGACGCATCAGACTTTTAAAAATAGGTACTTTTTTTTAAAGATATTTTTTTTGCCTTTTTCAAGCTTTATTTTTGACAGAGACAGCTGAAGAGTGACAGGAATGTGGGGAGAGAGAGATGGGGAAGACATGCGGCAAAGGGCCGCAGGTCAGATTCGAACCCTGGGCCGCTGCTGAGCCTTCGTACATGGGGCGGATTCTCTACCAACCGAGCTAATCGACACCCCAGAAATAGGTACTTTTCTATGGGTACTTTAAGTGTATCTTATATAATCCTGTGACCTTATTTATGGATTTTAAATGTGCCTGTTTGATGCTCAGCGATGACTTCTTCCTGACATTTTTTTAAACCTCCTACAACCATATTTCTATTTTCGATAAAATAATATTTCTTATTTTCCATTTTCTGTATTTTGCCATTTTCACAGGATTGTTTTAAAGATTAGCCACAGTATAATAGCAAATACGAAATCTGAACACTTGAAACAAACTGGAGATGTGATGAATGTAATGATGATGATGATTATGATGATAATAGCAGCAACAGCAACAACCAAAATAAACATCAAGAGCCGGCTAATAATGGTAGTAATAATACTAATGATGGTGGCGATGATGATTCATGTTAGAGCTGTGAGGAAATAAATCAGTTATTTAATTGTTTTTGAGTGCAAAATATGTGTTAACTAAATGTTAAACATGCTTTATATAAATGAATGTCCACAAAAACTGCTTTGATAGATTTAATATTATATTGCAGGATAGAATTAAATAGTGGAACAAATAAAACCTTTTCACAATGACAGCTAGAAGAGATTTTTCTTTCTTTTCTTTGATGCAAAATATTCAGACGTTAATATAGACTTCGGTTTGATTTTTGCACAAACACCACACATCATTTACTCAGTTACTCCAACTTTCACTGTGCAAAGACAACAACTTAAGAGGGCAGAGCTCAAACCAAAACCCAGCCTGATCTGAAATGCAGTTTCAGGTAGGAGTGTCTTGAAGTACTGTAGACAAAGGTCCACAGCTATCACCTGACAAACTCCTACAACCCACAGCTCCTGAGAACCCGAGCAGCGTCTGAGAACGAGACGCGCTCGCCCACCACACCATATTTCACCAGGTGTGACTCCCTTTCTCTTCACTTTCTTTCCACTTCACTTCACACCGTGCTCTTAAATTTCAAGCTCTTTTATTTTGCAGTCAGTGTTGGCTTTTGTGTGCAGCACTTCCTCCAGTGGGGCATTCATTACTATATGAGAGCCAGGACTTTAACTGTTGGAGAACACTCACTATTTTGTTATTGGTTTGTTCTGTTGAGGGTGTGTATGTGTGTGTTTATAGGTGTTTTCTTGTGAGAGATTCATCTACAAATATTCCCACCAACAGGATTTTTTTTTTTTTTTTTTTTTTTTTTTTTTTTTTGCAAAGTTGAATCCTGCATGAGATCAAACTTTCATGTAATAGCAGTCTATATTTTCTCTAGTACCATTTTAAAGCACTTCATGGAGAGTTTAGTGCTCTTTCTCTGTGTTTATTTCTCTTTTATGAGCTTCATCTGGTTGCATTTGCAGATGAGCCTCTTAATTGGGCTTTTTAATGGGTCAGCAGTGGCTTTATTTATCCAGCATATGCTCCACATTTTAAGTCTCACTGTCATTATTATCCTATAAAGATTATATACACCTTTACTCAGGTTTATCCTGTAAAAACGTGTTCCTGTCAGTCCATGCAGGCCTTACAAAGCATATAACTCAATTCATATAAAAAAGGGCATGATATTTGACTTTAATATTACAGGATACATGTGTGGTGTGGTGCAAATAATTGCCTACACCCGATGAGTTTCATTTATTTCTCAGTGATTCAGTAAAAACATCCTTTAATCCCTCGCATGTGTGGACCAGATCTCTCGATGGATACCACACCTCATTAAGAATCCAGCCATTTTTAATCACTATTAATTCCCAACCTCCTACAAGAGCTGACACACTTATGATATTTAATATACTTCCACAATTTATTATGTTCCTTCAGTGTTTCGGGTGTCACTGCTCCATCTATATCAGGCTCCACGTGCAGCGTGTGGCGCGCACTGGAGGCGCGCTAAGCAGAGCCTGTGGAGGGTTTTTAAACCACCTGCCTGCTCGGACACAGACAGTAACCCACCCCTCCACCCCCAACCTCTCCTGTATACTAATGATGGCCTCGCCACAGGATCCGTCTGTGTCACTGATAAATAATCCCCAGATTGGAGTTAATTATGTCCCCTTAACGAAACATCCCTACCAGAGGCCTGAAAATATCCTCCATCCTGATGTTATGCTCGTTTTTTTTTTTTAAATTTATTTATTATTATTATTTTTTTTTTGTTACACCTTGTACAATAATATTTCTGTTTTTAAAAACGTTTTTATGCTTAATATTTTACATGTTAGTGTTCTAGCGGGATTGTTTGACGCATAATATGCACAAATAAGATTTAAACGAACCGTTGCTGTGGTGATTTCGGCGATAACAACAAAAATATCAAGAATAAAAGCCCAATAATAATAAAAATAATAGTGATAATAATAATATTTTTAATTAAATCAAATAAATAACGAGTATTTTATGTATTCTATGTATGATCAAGTGCAGACGCTTAACCTTTCACACCACAGCTTTCCTAAATTCTGATGAAATTTCCCCCTTTAAATATTGCGCTCCCCCCCGTCCTCACTGTGACAGGTTACTGTTCATTTGCTTAATGGTTGAATATTTCAGGAGTTTTCTTAATGCTCCTCGTTGTCAACTATTCTTCCTAATTTCTCTCTCTCTCTCTCTCTCTCTCTCTCTCTCTCTCTCTCTCTCTCTCTCTCTGTCTTTTTCTCTCCTCCTCTCCGTCACGACAGATGAAAAGGCGCTCTAATTATTCCAGGAGGTTGGGAAATAAATTATTGTCTTTGAAGTAGGCCCGGGCCTTGGACTACATTAGAAGCCAAGCATGTGATTTGCAACTGTTGAAGTAAAAACCCTCACTCTGCTCTGCTGCTGCTGCTGTTGCTGCTGCAGGACAAAAAAAAAATTAAAAAAAAACGGGAAATGAGGAGGGTGGATTCTCGGCAAAAGAAAATGGTATCTTTGTTTGCTCCCCTTTGTTTACCAGGGGATTCTTTCTCATTTTTCCTCTTTTTTTTCCATTTTTACTAATTCATTTCAATGGCTTTCAAACTGGAAAATGGAAATGTTGCTCCTGCCCTCTATTTCAGCGGCAGCGTCCTGGCAACAGAGCAATTTTCTATCATCAGGGATAAACGGCATCGAACAGTACATTCTGATAAAAAAAGAGCCCATGATTGCTGGCCTTCCTGTCTGTCATCTATCGACCAAATCCTCTCCTTCAAGACCGACCACTGTGCTGTCAGACCTAATAATGTCGCGTATTAAGTCGAGAGAGGGGGTAGGAAAAGAAAAGGGGGGGACCAATGTACACCCCGGCACTCACTAGTCTTATTTGTCACCAACATAAAATTCAGATCAACTTTTTTTGGATGAACCTCCTTTGTTATTGACTTGGTATCCAGGAATATAACGTTAGACTGGCCATGACCTGAGCATGTGGATATTCTGGGCTTAAAACTGCCAGTAGGAGACAACAATATGTTAATTTCTCCATGTAATGTCTTAATAATAGTATTAAGAAGGACAGAAATTTAAAGACACTTGTTATTTCCCTATCTTTTCTGCTGTTTTTGCTCATATACTGCTTTTACACTTCACCAAATTATTTCAGGTTTTTCTTTTTATAACAAACGACTAATCTAAAAAAAAGAAACATATTCCTGGTGCAGCAAATTGCAATGCAATCACTCAGGTGGAGCTTAATATGCAGCGAGAGAAGGCGACAAGAGAAACAAGCAGTCTTAATTAGGACACAGGCCCTGAGCGGGACCAGTGCAGCTTCAGCCGTGCCAAATTAAATCCATTAGTCCACGAGAGGCTGTGAAGACTCAGTGGCGCAGGCCTTTTGCTTATTTGTGGTCATTTAGCTCCACTACCATCACGCTACACTGGGTCCATCTGAAGGCCCTTCGCCTTGCACCTGGGGCCATGCATATGCCAATTTTGCTATTTACTCGAGAGATAATGCAAGCCTAATTTATGATGCAAAACTTATTGTAAACAGTCGTGTGCCTGGGAGCGCGTGGTTTTTTTTCTTCTTTATGACCAAACCGCACTCATTTTTTTTTCTTGGTGTAGTTGCACGCTTTTACAAAACACATCAAAGCTTTGCATAAGTGGGTTTACATTAGTACGCTGTGCGCAATTTATGTGCGTAAAAGCGGCGCGCCACCATTTGGGCACGGATGAATTCGACTTGAGCATTAAAGGCTGATCGGTGTTCGTTTTGGGGCTGATGTGGGTGTGTGTGTATTTGAGAGAGAGAGAGGGAGAGAGAGAGAGTGAGTGAGAGTGTGTGCATGGTGGGGGGGGGTGCTCCCTCTGAATCTAGTTACAATGGTTATACTGACAGCTGTGTGTAGTATGCATCTGCGCTTCTCCTCGCCACTTCCCGCCCTTCGCGCGGCAGAGATGGAGAGCCTCATCGACGCGCCTGGCTGTCTGTGCAGCGCCAGTGGCTTTGCGTTGTGGAGAATGGGAGACATGCTGTTTAAGTGGTGCAGTGACAAGCCTCAGCGTCCCCAACCGCCCCGGGTCCCCTGAGCAGCGAAGGAGGTGTCTTTCCATGCGAGCCAGTCAGTAGCTGTTACAGGGACCGACCGACCACAAACGCCCAGCCACTCGCTACAATTATGACCTGTGTCTTTCTGCGTTTAACGCACAGATGTGATTAACACATGTGGCCAGATAGACAAGAAAATCCGCGTGGTGTTACACAGACACAGAAGGAGAGAGGAGAGAGATGACTAGTTAATATTTATTTTAGATCTGCACCAGTGTGCATAAATCTGATCTGTGTGCGTAAAGGAGCTTGGCTAAGTGCACACTGATATTACCAATTCTATCCTCTCCCGCCTTAATAATATTTAAACTGACTGACGGTGTTAACCATAAAATAACGCCAGGTTACACCTCCAAAGCGCGAGGTACAATATTCTCAGTTTCCATGTTATCAGACAGTGGACGTCAGGGAAATCCCAGGCCTGGAGTGATTTTAGAGAGTCATTCATCAGCGTTTATAAGACAGCTGGAAATAAAGACCACTTCTGTTAAACCACCACGGCCATTGATTGTGCTGAAGGTCAATCATCTACTTAGGGACAAAGTGATTTCTAGATTCGCAGCTGAACGCTGTTCATTTTGTGATTGACATTTTGACGAAGTGAAATCTAAAATAATTTCTCTCCAGAATGAGGCTATGAACTCCTAATAGGGCAGAGTACAACAGGAAGGTATGAGAAAGCAGGTGGAGTGTCATTTTCTAAATGTTAAAAACATTTTTTGCACAAAAAAACAAACTAAAATGATGGTTTATGAATTCTTTCCACTGATAACATCCTGTACAGGCCGGTGGTTTCTCCATACATTTAGACACGCTTGTCAGCACGCATGCTATAGGCTACATCTTAAACATTTCAAAAGCACCAAGGTCGAGCATGTCATGTTCTCTCTATTCAAACAAATCCGCTCTTTCACCACTTCACTTAATCTCAGTGTGTCTAGAAAAGCCTCCCAACACGCCTGCGGGACACCAAGACTTTTCACATCCCGCAACTTTAATAATCCTGCGGTGGCACACAGATGATGATGCAAAAAAAAAAAAAAAAAAAAATGAAGACGTCTCATTCAATCTAGCCAGGAGATTTTTTTTGTAAAGCCCGCGGGGAGGAAGCAACTACCATCGCTGCAGAGCATGTATGTCTTTGTAGTGGCACTCAAAGGCGATTAGAAAAGGTATAGGATCTGGTTTCCCTTCTGCGTGTCCAAGTGGAACACGGGCAGGGGAATTGGCCACTATGTAAGACCACTGAGGGGTGACCAAGGTGTGCTGACTCCTGCAAGGTCTGCGTACTGTGTGCGTAAAACACAGAATTATCAGAGGCAATAAAATCATTCATCAGTGTCAGTGAACACAAAAGAAGCTCTTACCTGCAGCCATCCTGACGACAAAAGAAGCTCAGATTTTTTTCCTAACAAGAATTTAAATTAATCTAACAGAGTGTGGAAGAATATATGTTAGGAAAAAAGCAATCCGTGTGGATGTCTTGCGGCTAACATCCCTCTGGCTCTGTGCTCCTCTCCTGGTCCACTGCTGTAAAATGATTATCCGACTGGGTTGTGCACTTTTTAAATCCCCACAAAGTAAATAACAACCGTAGCTGACGATAATAGCAAGGTACCAAGTTCTTGTTACAGAAAAGGAGAAAATTGAAAGTAAACGCTGCATTTAGACAACCATTTTTGATAAGAGGATAATTGAGGCGACACTGGCGTATAATTAGGGGATAATTTATGCTATATCCACTTTTATTCCACCCTCCCAAAATAAATCCAGTCCATAATCATTACAGGCGAATTGTTCTTAATTTTATAGCTGCAATTTGAGTAAAGTGTGGCCGCTAATCAAATAGGTTTTCGTAGTAACTTGATTGCAACCATAATTATTTTTCATCTCCTTTTTTGGGGGGTTGAAATCGTTGAACATTACAGCAAAAAAAAAAAAAAATGTGGTTAAAGTGTTGCAAAACCTGATTTGAATGCGTAAATATGAGCGGAAATAGAATTTTGTTCTTATTTGCGTATAAAAACATCGCAGCCCTCAGAGGCAAACTGTATAATTTACATATATTGAGGACCGTATCAGGCCTCATATTACAACAGGGATAAAAGACACTGTCAGTTTATCTCGGTATCCACCCTTCTATCTGCAAAATAACCTATTGTACCTCAGGCATATTGTTATTTGATGTGTCACATGTGCTGTATTTTGAATTGTCTGAAGATCCTTAATCATATGGTCAGTAGCCCCAGGAGAAACGAACAGTTATAATATATGTTACTTTGAGAGCGGAGGGTGGGGGGCTTAAAAGTGGGGCTGCTCATTAGGCCACATCAAAGCAAATACAAGACTTCTTTTTTATTCTTTGTGGAATAAAATGCACAAATGCACAAGTTCTAATTTGTAGATTAAAAAAAAAAAAATCCAGAGCCCATTTTAATTTATTTCCAAGGCTGCTCCACCTGTTTCTGGAGTTTCCTTGACATAAAACAGATCACTCCTCTTGTATAAATAAATATAATCTTAAAGGCGAAAAAAACTTTCAATGTATATTTAATACGTCTGGGATTGTTCTACACTCATTTGTAAATGTTTATAAATTTGATTTAAAAAAATATTTTAATCCTTTTGATAGATGACAAGGTGTGAAGATGGATATTTCTCTTATGTGGGGTTATCTTGTAAATAATTGATTGGTATTTGCTTTGAAAGTCAGTTTTCTTTAAAAGGATGTTTATGTGATGCTTTTCTATGAGTAATTAACGCCGGTGGAGAGGAGGAGTTAAAAGCTGAGAAGAAAAAAACATATAGACTGTTGGCTCATCAGGCTAAATCAAAGTGCGCACTATATGTTGTTGCGCGTCGTGCGTAATTTGGGGGTTTGGGTAAAAAAAAAAAAAAAAAAAGAAATCGACTCGGCAATTCCAAAAGAGCTGGTTTTGCGTGTGAAGCTTGTCTGTAGGAATTATGCGTCTTTCCCACCATATATTATTTCCCCCATAGTTGTGGTGGTGGGAGCTGGTAAGGTGGGTTAACTCCAGCTCAAGTCTCCGTGAAGCGCAGAGCACTGATGACGTTGGGTTGGATGACCAATCGGGAGGCGCTGCCCTTTGGAGACAAACCATTTTACTTGTAGTGTCTGCATCAAGTCTGGAAGCAAGGGCTCAATTTTAACAGAATCCACCTAAAAATCTCTCCCTTAACTTATGCCTACCTTCCGGCACTTTGAGTGAGAATATCACAGGACAAGAGAGGTGGGGGGGAATAAAGACGCCTCTGGAAAATTCGGGTGTTAATAGGACAATATCTGTTCGCGGTGGAGAGGGGAGAGAGACAACAGCACGGCGAGAGAGAGAAAACCGATTTGGTCTTGAGAGAGAGGGGGGTGAGTGCTCTCAAGGCAGAAAATTCGATGATGACCATGACTACGATGGCTGACGGTCTGGAGGCTCAGGACTCGTCCAAGTCTGCTTTCATGGAGTTTGGGCAGCAGTCGCACTCACAGCAGAGCTCCCCGTCGATGGCCAGCGGCCACTACCCGCTGCACTGTCTCCACTCCGGCTCACACGCTCACCACCAGCACGACAACACCCCGTACACCGGGACCAACACCTACAACAGGTCGTTACCCTACCCTTACGTGAGCCATCCGCACCACAGCCCGTACCTGCCATCCTATCACAACAACACGGGAGGACAAACAAGGTTAGACGGCACAGGTAAGAGACCCTCTTTTCACCAGCCAAGTGGAAAAAATGCGCACCGCGTCATGTCCATTCCCGGCGCCTGCCCGTGCCATTAGCGCTTCTTTTAATATGGGTGCCCCCCACAGTTGGGGATCAAACCTTTCTCCCCTGCCAGTGTTGGTGTCATGCCCAAGTCACCGCGCGGCCACTCCAAATTCGGACGAATGATCTTTCGAGCGCAGGTGGGCGATTACACGGAAGAAAATTCGTGCGTAAATGACACCGGAGAAATCGAGATCCAGCCTTGCTACTTACTCTCTCAGCCTGTTTTTTTTTTTGCTGTCCCGTTTAACACTCGCACAAAAAACAAACAAAAAAAAACTGTTTTAATGCCCGGTGTGTGATCATCACGACCGTGCAATCCTCACCAACTACTCGTGAAAATTAGGCAGCCCGCACGCCTTGAATGTTGTAATTAGCATTTAATTGACATGTCATTACCAGCAATATTCTAAATATGACAGCGTATGAGGATTGTGGCTGGCACGGAGCTTTAAGGCAATATGAGATGTCAACGTTTATCAGGCTGAATTTCACCATTTATACACGGTTTCATTCGATGCGTCTCTGTATTTAATCTCCACCTATCCCGGAATATTTGAGCACAGAAAAGATGATGCAGGCTGCTGCTGTTGTTGTTTTTTTCTGAATACTAACATTGATTGTTTTTGTTGCAGAGCAGCAGAAGACGACGGTGATTGAAAACGGGGAAATTCGTTTTAATGGGAAAGGCAAGAAGATTCGCAAACCTCGGACAATTTATTCCAGTTTGCAGCTTCAAGCACTGAACCATCGTTTCCAGCAAACACAGTACCTCGCTTTACCGGAGCGCGCCGAGCTGGCTGCCTCTCTAGGACTGACACAAACCCAGGTATGAGGATTTACACTCTGGATTTTGACTTGAATTTCTGGAAATCATCGTGTGTCTTATCATAATAAAGATTATTATTATTATTCTTTATGTTTTTTTTTTTTTTTTTTTTTTTTTTGCTGATCATTTTTGGAAACGTTTTCAGCCTCTTTATCCACGTGTGCTTCTACTAATTGCACGTCCTCTCCCTGCAGGTAAAGATTTGGTTCCAGAACAAGAGGTCAAAGTTCAAGAAGCTCCTAAAGCAAGGCGGCAACCCGCACGAAAGCGAGCCTATACCGGGCTCCATGTCCCTCTCACCGCGCTCACCGACCATCCCTCCAATATGGGACGTCTCGGCCTCTTCTAAAGGAGTAAACATGCCGGCCAACAGCTACATGCCCGGTTACTCTCACTGGTATTCCTCCCCACATCAAGATTCAATGCAGAGATAGACTGACGAGGCAAAGAAGGTCATGCGAGCTGTCTGGAGGCCTCCGGATCTCCGCCATGCAGTTTCCAACGTAGCCTACAATTTGTGTCAGCGCAGAGACTGGATGCTGGAGGAGGAGAAAAAACCCCCTCCACTGCTCCTCTGCTGAAGGATAAAACGGCAGCCAAACCTCGGTGTGATGACACAAACAAGGGAACTATTTTTCTTTTTTTTTTTTCTTTTTTTTTTTAGCGTACATGGCTGTTCAGTGGGCTCGCATATTTGTTATGCTTTCATTCATGTCAACATCTGAACGTCAATATACCAAATATTATCAGTGACATTTTGGCCACTTTTGGGGGGCAAAGACTTGCATACACACTCCACTGCGCTGTGGCGCCCAGAACCTTTAGCCATGGTGGACTCCTGACTGCTTTTTTTTTCTTTCTTTTTTTTGTTTTTGTTTTTGTTTTGGTTGTTTCTCCAACATGCAAAACCAAGCAAATTGTCTGTCTGTAAATATAATCTGCGATTTTAGTTGTACATACACTTTTTATGTTGTCAGATTGAGTAAACCGTGACTCAAAACAGATGCCTGCTTTGTTGCATGATTTCACAAAAAAAAAAAAAAAGAAAAGAAAAAAAAAATCCAAAAAACCCAACATTGTAACTAGGCCGCTTTTTATGCTTCATATTGGGCCAACATCACATCACAACAGGCCTATTTCCCGTCATCCTGGTGCGCACAAGCTCCTAACAAACACCATGAACATAAGTTAATGACACAGTGCTGCAGCGAAAAGCTCATTTCATCAGAGTGAACATTTTTAAAAAGTCCAAAAAAAAAAACCAAAACAAAACGCTCAATAGCTGATGAAGAAATCTAGAGTATATAGATTTATCAAATGCACTCAACACCGGAGGAAATTAACTTACCCTGCCCCGCTGCTGTCTACATTCACCTCGAAAGACATTTGCTCCAGGTCCAGCTTATCTTGTCATTTCACCCTCAATTATTAGAAGTATTGACAAAATGTTTTCTCCCTTCTCTCCGTCCTAATGCAGGCCGTTAAATGCCAAGCTCCACGGGATCGATGTTGAACAAAGCAGCCAGCTGCAGTGGCGTTCAATATGAAGGAGATATTTGGGACAATTTGTGGGTTTTTATCCAAGTGAGGCTTTTTTTCCATTCTCATAAATGCAGGCATAATTAGGGTAATTTTTGATGTAGCCCGCTGATTACAGCGTTTTTACCGTCAAAGATAATTACCTGTAATTTTCTACCACTTTTAATACTAAAAGGCATCTTTATTTGGATTTGAGGTAGCACAGATGGAACAAAAGGGAAAATTATTCGGTTATTCATATACAAATTGCTGAGAAGAGTGAGCGCTCGGGATATTATCTGAAATTACAGCGCTGAAAAGCTTCATGCAGCTGTCAAGTCGCGGATGTCCCACTGGCGCACATTGAAGCCTGTATACCTGGGCCCCTACAGACTAGGGGGGCCCTAAGACTGCTCCTGGGCTATGTGCACCCTGATCTGCAGGCTGCAGGGAGCCCGAAGCAGCAAGTCGAGTAAACATCAACAAAGCTCATAAATACACAGTTGTGTTATTCATCTACGAGAAGTGACACGTTTCATCATGTTTTGCAAATGCAGGAAAGGCTTTGATGAGCTAAATCAGCTGCGTTTGAGACTCAAGATGGATGGATGGATGGATGGATGGATAGAGGTAGAGATAGAGGTAAAGTGCAGCAGAGTGACAGATATGGGGGTGGGGGGATGCAGGGAGGGATGTGTCACTTCTTGCTCTGTGAGCTCTGTCAGAGCAGTTAGCTGATGCACTATACAGCAGGCTTCTCTTCATATAAAAGCTCCTACAAGCACCTGACAAGATTTCACACATCACCACATTAACTGTATACCTCAACAACCCCCTCATAAGCACATCCACAATCCAGATATCCTCTCCAGCAAATAATAATAATAAAAAAGGGAAATCAGATTTGAGAAAAATGCGTTTTCTCCTCCGTTTTTTCAGCCATAATCCAGACTCAAAGATGAAGCTCCGAGCTTCCTGATTTGTAATTTCCAAGCAAGAGTCACAGTCTCCTCTAAGATCAGGAACAGCCACAGGAGAGAGAAAATAGAAGACTCATCCCTTACCTTTCTGTGCTTCTCTACAACACAGACTGACAAAAAACGCTCTGCACGGTTTTACTGCTGGTGGTTGAATAAGCAAATCCAGGTGGGAAAGTGTTTGCACACCCCGGTAAGCTCTTATATATTGCCTGCAAAATTAGCTGTTATTACTGTCACTGTTTAGTGATGGCGAGCTTGAAAAAAAAAAAAAGAGCCCTCTGCAATCAAGAACCAAGCGCATCTTTGCAAATTATAGGTAATTGTCAATGTCCAGATTATGATAATGGAGGCCCTAATCCTGGAGAATAATTATTGTGGAGTGTTACAGTTGAAGCTGTCCAGTAAAGCTAACTGTCATTATTTAGACTCGATTTGCAAAACGGGGGGAAACTAGCTGAGTGGAAAATGTTCGGTTGGAAATAAACGGGGGCTCTCGATATAATGGCACCACTAGTGTGTGTGTGTGTGTGTGTGTGTGTGTGAGTGTGAGAGAGAGATATAATATAAAGGCCTATGTGTGCTGTTGTGCACGGGAGCTTGTGCGCGCACGAGTGTTCTGTGGAGCGCGTGCACGTGCAATGTGTACAATCCCAAAATTTCTCGAGTGACCTGCGCGCAATTGTAATTACGGTACTACCGTTTAGCCTACAGCAGAAATTAGGGCCGAAAACAGCAACAATAACAAGAAGCACGACGACGAAGAAGAAGAAGAGTGTTTTCTGCAGCATTTTCCTCCAGCGTGTGTGTGAGTGTGTGTGTGTGAAGTGTATTCAGGTTGCAATCAGGAAGAAGGTTCTGTGTCAGGTGGAAATCGTGACATGCATGGGTCAGTGTGTGGGTCAGATGCAGTGGTGTGTGTGTGTGTGTTAGAGAGAGAGAGAGAGAATTGGAGGAGGAGGGAGAATTTCGTGCAACATGTTTGTAAAAACTCACATCTATAATCTTATTGCATGTGGCCGGACTAAATTCAATTAGATCCATTTTCAAATCCTCCATGTTTCTCACAGTGGCGCGGTTTGTTTAGCGGTTTTGCAGCAGGCAGCGCTGGTATTACTGCCTGCTAATAACACGGTGATATTGTGGAGGATTTTTCCTTTCTTTTTTTTTTTTTTCTTTTTCTCTCTCCCTTTTTTTTTTATTTTACCCGGAAGGTGGGCTGCGGCCGGGAGTGGCAGAGCTCTGGAGCCGGTCTACCCCCACAGGAATGCGGATTGTCTCAGATCTCCGTGCCGCCCCCCTCGCCTCCTCTCTGCCATTCAAAGCGGCTAATTGTAGGGGACACAAAGCGAGAGCGACTGCAGACTGTCTGCAGCAGAGGAGCAGGCATTTTTCTCTCTGTGCAGACGAGCTGGAACCGACTGAGAGGCTCAATCAGGTTCTCCTCTAAAGTACAATGTGAGTGATAAAAAGGTGATCATGCTGGTGGTGATCAGAGGCAGCAGTGAATATAATAATAATAACAATAATAAAAAAGATTATCCAGTGATTTCTTATTATTAAATATGAGGCAAAATAGGTGGGATTATTATAACATTTAGTTAATTTAAAAATAAGGACTATTATAACAATATCAGGATATAAAGCCTATAATATCACCATGGAAATGAGCCACTATGACTTCCACAGACACAACATTAATCTATAATATATAAGATTATTATAAGGATGTTCTGCAGACTCACAACAGTAATATTAAAGGACAAATCAATTCAATTTAACCGGTTTTCAGTTCAGGGAAATGTAATAATTATTGTAGGTGAAGGCTCACCGTGGCACATGGTGGCCATGTTTTCTCAGAAATATAATTACAATAGCACTTATTTTATTTTTTGTCTTTTTTAATAAATCACAAAGAGATTCTCGAGATTAAGCTGCGTCTGAGCACAAAAGGGAAAATAAAGGCATATTTCTCAGATATTTTTTCATCCTCATCATATTAAGTTTGTCTGTTTTTAATAAAAATAAAAAAAATATCACGGTATAAATAGATTTGTGGGTGTTATTGCGGATGAAAACTGCTGAGATTTACGGCATCTTAATACTGAGCAGCTGTGATTTACAACCTGACGTGGAAATGTCACCTGAGGCTCACAAACATTATTTATGTGTGTGAGTCTTTGTCGTGATTTTCAGTGTAAATAACTGCGGGTTAAAATAACAAGAGACTGCAGTGAGGCCGGAGGTTTTCAAAGATCCATTGTCCATTTAAACGTTTAATAGTCTTCCAAAATGCAATAAATTACATGCACACATTTACACATTTTACACGTTTCTTCTATGACTGTCATCAAATACATTGCATATTCCTCTGAAATTTGAACACGAGTCCCATAGAAGTAGGAGGAGAAAAAAAAGAAGATTTGAAATGAACAACAGGGTTTTTTCAATATAACGTCCCCGCTCCGAGAGCCAAAGAGTGCTGTATCGAGTTAGGGGTCTGCAGGTGGGAAGCCATGGAGCTGCCGGCTGAGGCGTACCATGACCCCGAGGTTTCCAAAAAGTTAGAAGCGGTCGTGTTGATGTTTTGTGGCTGTAGGCTGTGCGGCCTGGAGGGGCCCTGTGTGTCCCAAACGGCCGGGGACTGTGGTGAGTTGCAGGCCATGGGGTCGCTGGAGCTGGGGCTGTGCTCCGGTGGAAGTTCACCATTTTTCATGATCTTCTTCAATTTTGATCTCCTGTTCTGGAACCAAATTTTGACCTGGAAAAGAGGCGAAAAGCAGAGGTCATTAAATATCTCATATATAAACCTCAGAAATAATAGATCTGGAGGAGGCGCGGTGCGTAAAGGCGCACAGAAACAACGCGCAACAACGGTCGTTATACAAAAATAGATGAAGAATTAATTTGATTTGAGATCCCCACCTGTGTTTGTGTGAGCCCCAGCGAGGCAGCCAGCTCGGCTCTCTCCGGCAGGGCCAGGTACTGTGTGTTCTGAAACCGCCTCTGCAGGGCGGCCAGCTGGAAGCTGGAGTAGATCGTCCGGGGTTTCCTCACTTTCTTCGGCTTGCCGTTCACCATCCTCACCTCAGGCTCACTTATCTCTTTTTCTGTGAAAATAATTAGAACAAGAATAAGCACGTGTGCTTATCTCAACGTGCACTATGTTTTTAATATCCATTTTTATGTGCATATGTCTTTTAAATAACAAGAAAATCCAGTTTCATAAACCAAATGAATTCCTTGCTCATAAAAAAAGAAAGCACGTGTCTTAACGTGAAACTAAAAAGAACAACATCTAATCGAGTGATTTCAAATAAACATAAATTATCATTTATTTCTATTTGTCCGTTTCATTTCAGATTGCACATTTTTGGATTTTTACGCGCATGAAACAGCCACAAAAAACGCCAAAACATGATCAAGTAAGACTAAAAAATTGACAGTTTGGTTATATATTTAGTCTACGCGATTATCCACTGATGATCTGTTCTCATTATAATAGAAAAATCTGCGGCCCCTACCTTGTGGACTCGGCTGGGCTTGCACTCTGCTGTAAGTCCCAGCGTACTGGTGGTAAGCGGGGGTCGTGTACGAGCTGTAATCAGTGTAGGATTTTGTCGAGTAATTTCCAGCGGATCCATTTACACCCGGGTACTGGTACTGGTAGGCATTGAGCGGCTTCCCGTACGAGGTGGAGCTGGGCGAGCAGTAGCCGTGAGTGACTCCAGCTGCGGGACTGTAGTAGCCAGAATCCGTGGCGGTGGACTCGGGTAAAGTAGGAGATTCCTGAGACGGATGGTGCATGGTGGAGAGTTGAAAGGAGCTCTGGAAATCTGCAGGTTTCACACTCGGGATCCTCCGGTCGAATACTCCAGTCATACTTCGACAAGTAACGCGTGGGTTTGTTTTATTTAATTAGCAAAAAACGAGGCAGTCTTACTCCAAAGTGGTGTGAAAACTACACTGGCATTGTTGAAAGGCTCTCAGGCCGTCGGGCTCTGGTGAAGACTGCAGCCAGCCCCGCAGCAAAGACTTGGTTAAATCCTAAATCGCGCTCTTACGCACTGCAGGGAGGATCTGGTTCCATTGGCCAAGGCGCACACAGACACAGCTACACCCAATTCACTCAGCCAGCTTTCTTATAGGGGGGAAACCACCCGGGCTATGTGGCTGCATTGTTGTGTTTTTATACTATCAATCAATGGGAGCAATTAAAGTGTTGGCCGTGTGGCCAATCGACGTTTTCAGAAGGATGAATTAGAGGGACAAAACCTCATTACCAAAAAGGCCTCCTGCTGTAAGACTGGCCGATTATTACGACTGTCTTCATTATTCTGTATTTATGCATTTTATTAAAACAGACTCATTGTTATTTTATTAACTTTATAACACCAAATAACCCCAAAAAATGACAAGAAATGTTTAAATTATGTCAAATTAAAGAGAAATAATATCAAACAGAATAATTTAGTGTTATCATTGAGCTCACTGGTTATCAATTTTAACAGTCACGTAAGCTAAATCTAATTAAATATGATATATAGATCATCCCTGAGAATATTGTCTTACATCGTACAGTGTTAAATCTCCAATATATACAACATATAATCACCAGATCCAATATATTTAATGTCCTAGATGTGATATATTCCATAACTAATAATACTTCCCTCTCTCATGAGACATTTTTATAAATCCATCCGACTGCTCTTTGATTGACGTGTGATAATGTCAAAACTGACCAGCTTCCCCGACGGGATCATTAAAGATTCATGTTATCTCTTATCTTAAAACCTGCTGCCGAGCATGTTTAAATCAACGCCGAGCTGCTCAGTCTGCACATTGAGTGGTGAACAGCGCCGACTAGTGGGAAAACTGAGGAGCTGCAGTCCAGACTCAGCCTTGTGGTATCACACAAAGAGATATTGGAAAAAAAAAGGAGTTAATGACATCATATTGATTGCACTCTGTATCCAGTATCATACACACATTACATAGGAACAGGAGATAAGATTATCCTTTGTTATATCATATATACCGTAGGTACATCTCATGACTGCTTATGGTGATCTCCCCTTTTCTCTTCTGCCTGTACAGATCAGACTTCGGGCAAACAATGACAAGCTGTCACCTGAAGGAGTTCTCTGATGATACAGCCATCGTTGGATGTGTATCAGAAGGAAATGAGCAGGACTACAGGGGGCCACCACATTCATACAATTATACATCAACACCAGCAAGATGAAGAAGATAGTGATGACTTCAGGAGGAAGACGCCTCAGACCACACCGGTGAACATTCAGGGATTGGATATCGAGATGGTTGGAGCACACCTGGGTGTTCACCACAACAATAAACTAGACTGGTCAGACAACAGAGTACAAAAAAAGTCAAAGTCTTGCTGAGGAGACTGAGATCTTTTGGAGTGTGCCGGACTGTTTCTATGAAACCTTCTATGACACTGTGGTGGCATCTATGCAGTCGTCTGCTGGGGAGGGGGAAGCACAGAGAGGGACGGAAAAAGACTCCACAAACTGGTCAAGAAGGCCAGCTCTGTCCTGGACTGCCCCCTAGACTCCACAGAGGAAGTGGGGGAGAGGAGGATGTTAGCAAACTCCTCTCACCCAGTGCATGAGACTGTGGAGGCTTTAAGCAGCTCCTTCAGCAACAGACTGCTACTCCCACCATGTAAGAAGTCTACCTCAGGTCCTTCATTCCTACAGCTGTCAGACTCTTTAACACCAGCATGACTTCATGACTCTTTCTATATGTCTTATTTTTAGTTTTAGTATTAGTATTAGTATTAGTATTTCTTATCAAACTTGTGTACACCAGCTGCTGTGACAAGTGAATTTCCCCAATGTGGGATCATTAAAGTCTATCTTATCTCATCTTATCTTATCTTAGCTTAAGATGCTTTTTGAATTTGCAATAAGCCTGATGTTTTCATTGTCCATTCTGTAAGCTCCTACTACTACAACTGATAGATAGATAGATAGATAGATAGATAGATAGATAGATAGATAGATAGATAGATAGATAGATAGAAAAATGAAACATAGATAGATATATCCAATAAGTTGGACAAACAATTAGGCCTCAGAAACACAAACTTAAACAATTAAGATTAATTACTTTTCTGCTTTTTTTATTGCTCTTTTATGACTTTAATATTCCTTCACAATTTAAAAATGTATCTTATCTTATCTCCCTCCCTCTTTATTCCGAGCTGGGCCTAATTATTTGTAGAATTAAAAAATATGTATTAAAATATGTATAGTCCATACATGGTTTAAATTTCATTGTTTTTCTAATGAAACTACTCTGCCTTGTTGAAGCTTCTTTCTTATGATTTTCTTATATCATTTACTGAACTAGTAAACAGCTCTAGGTGTCCATAGATGAGAGATGAGTTGTGTTATTGTCATATTATCTTACCTGACTTTGGTACCCCGGATATACTCCCCCTCCCCTTTCCGAGGCCACATATTTCTTCCTGTGGAGTCTTTGTATGAAAAGTTTTTACGAACTCTGTTTGTGCTTCAGATTTCCTTAAACTTGATGAATATTATTAGCCACATGATACAGGATTAAGTTTTTTTTTTAAAGTTAAAAACCAAAACAAAAAAAACTACCTCGGTTGTGGTTACACGATATGGGTCAAGGCTGTGAGCGCGCAGCGTGCGTCTGACGTCACAGAAAGAATTCAACCAGCAAGATAGTTCCCCTCCTGCGTACGTCGACGTGAAACCGTTGGTCCTAACTGACGAAATTACAGCGTTTCACGCATGTGCAGCAGTCTAAAATTTAAAAACTGATGAGCATGTTAAATAGCATGAAAGTGTCAGAAACTATTAATGTATATAGATAAGACACACATTGTGCCTGCAAAGTATATATTTTATTCTCTTACAGAAATGTCACACTTCAGTAGATACAAATATTAGCCTTTTAATAGCTCAAACTGTCGCGCTGGTGGGTTAGAAATGTCATTTATGACTTGAAAATGAAGAAATTTAAAGATTTACGCCGCTTAACGGAAGGCGACCGAAGCCGGAGGTAGATGGGAGGGAACCATTCCGCACTACTCTTCTCTGTGCTATCTTTCCTCTCGTCTCCCGTTTTGTGTGTTGGGGGGATGGGGCCGTGCCGAGGATGAGACACTCCAAATATTTACCACTTGGCTAACTAAATATCTCTATTTCCAATCTGGGCTTCCTCTTTCGCTCTTGTAGATATAAATACTTTTCGACCACGCATGAGTTTGGGTGGAATTTGGCCAAAATAAAGTGGAGTATCTGTACGTCCACACACACGCTCAGAAGTCGACAAAATGTATTCCTCTGCTGGAGGTAAGTGCTAACGTTAGCAGCGGCTAAGTGATGCAGCTAGCAGAAAATTAACACAGCAGTTGCAGCATTTTTTTTTTCTTGCTACAATCGCATCGACTCCTTGCTGAAACACAGACTCGATCCACGTTTCATTTAGCTGGTTATCGTAAGGCTCAACCAATCCTTTTGATCAAGAACATGTCGTCCCGTTCCTGAGTGGAGGCATTAGTAGTAGAGGCAAGCTTAGCTAGCGTGCAAACAACAAGAAGCTCCTGTTAGCCACGTTAGCTTCAACGGCAACTCGCTGCTGAACTTGTTAGTTAGTTAGCACCCCAGTGTAAATTCACGAAATGCGATCGATTGGGCTGTATTTTCTTAATAAATAACACAATTATGCACAAACAGATTCAATGTGTCTCACAGTTTAACACCAAGTACAGAGTTAAAGCAGTATGTAGCGGCCGACCATGCTATCTAATCTGATCCAACAGTGACCAACTAACTTACTTACTACTATTTTATACATTTAGTTATGTCTTATTAGTATGTTGCATACATTTCCCGACGCCACCACGTAGCTCTGTCAGTGTAACTCGCACTTTATAACATTGAAAAGGTTAAGCATGAAGTTAGCATGTGAAGTTTGAGGCTAGCTACAGTTTCAGTGAAACAGTTGACTCGCTTGCCAAGTTACTTACAAGTAACACGTTAGTATCGTTTGTGGTTGTCATGCGTGATTTTTTTTTTTCTCTCTACCATTGGCTTTTTCTAACCTGACCAACACTATACTGCATTTCTCTTAAATGTAGTAACTCCCTTTTGTTTCTGTGTTTGCTGTATTAAATAGGAGTTTGTGTGCAGCATTAATCTATTTCCAGGAGACTTGGGCGGCTTCAGCAGAGTTTAGATTGCCAGCTTGCTTGATTCCTCTCTGTGTGCACATTGATAAGAGTTTTAAAAAAAGTAGTCCCTGATTGTGGATGGCGGCGTTGTGGAAGCGATAACCGAGCAGGACCTGCTGAAGTGTGTGTTTGCAATTGAAAGTAATGTACAAGTAAAGATGAGGAGCACTCTGTACTTTGCCTATTCTGTGTTACAACAGTTCATGTTGAATTGTTCAGCAGTAAACCAAGATGTCTGTCCTCTGAAGTGACACAAATGTATGTTCAAGTACTGTGTGTGTAAGATCAAAGGGTTTTTGAGCATTCATAACATGCAATTTTTGTCATCTGTAGCTTCTGAGATGCTTGAGGGACCTCGTTCCTCTGGGTCAGCAAGCTCTGGTAAGATTTCCCTAAAGTATATTTGGCCATTTAAAGCCTTAAACTGGTCCCAGCATTGGTCCAGTGTTAAATGGTGACTTTAACCTTCTGACTGAATAATGAAATTTTCCAGGAAATTGGACATTTACAGGCTGCGGAAACAAATTTCCTCTAACGGAGTACAATGAATTATCAGTCCACCTAAAAAACAAAATTGGCGCTGTAGGGATAGGATAGTTTCCTCTAAAATCACCTCATTTTGTGCTCTGAATGGCGGTGCACTTTTACACACCAAAGGTTATTCAGTAGTAACCACCATATATTACTCTGTTTTATGAGTGTTATTCTGTTTGAATGAACAGAGCTGGAGCACAAAGATAAGGCACTGAGGGGAATGGAGAGTCTGCCCTGATGATCTCACTGTAATGTCTGAAGTTGCAGATATGGGGCTCCTTGGTTTAGTATGCCTATGGTGAAAGCTCGGTGCAGGACAATACAAAGAATAGAGGAGGATATCTCAAACAATTTTTCGTGGTACAAAAAGAACAGTGTGGTTCTGATAACTTATCAAGCCAGGCCAACTCACAAGTATGCGTGTGTGTGTGTGTATTTATATATATGTTTCCAAAGAATGGTGAGTATGCCAGCTGGAAGCCAAAATAATCTCAACTCAACGGTGGTGTGTTAGATGATGACTTAATTCACTGCATCGTAAATCTTTCTCAAACTTGTGAACAACTATAACTGAGTGCTTCGGATGTAAAAGGAGACTTAACTCTAACTTATCTCTGCGCTCATGTCTCATGTTCCTTCATTAAATAGGAAACAGAGATCAAGAGTACCTCGCAAGTGCCGTGTATTGTCCAACAAAGGGTTCACGACAAAAGAGTAGTCATGCAGTTGCCATGAAATAGAAATTCATAGCAGCTGTGGACGATGATTCAAAATTTTTTTTACAAGACTTGAAAAATGACCCCTCGACAACTGCCTCAAATATACTCGAATATACCTTTTTATTTATGTCGTCAAAAAATGTCAATTAGGACTTTAATATCTTGGAAAATGTCTGCTGTCTGTATAATTCGATCCTAATTGTGCACTTTGTTGTTTCCCTTCATTTGACACAACTGTTTTAGAGCCCCCATCTTCGCCAGTGCCAGAATATGTGTTCAAGCCACCATCACGGCCGGACTTCGGCACCATGGGCAGGACAATCAAGCTCCAGGCCAACTTCTTCGAGATGGAAATCCCCAAGCTGGAGGTCTACCATTATGACATCGACATAAAGCCTGAGAAATGCCCCAGGAGGGTCAATCGGTATGCACCTGTATGCTTCATCAGCAGCTCCTGTACATTGGTTATTTGGTTGTGGTAATTTATCAGTTTTATTTTGTTCCCAGTGAAATCGTGGAGCACATGGTCCAGCACTTTAAAACACAAATCTTTGGTGATCGAAAGCCGGTATATGACGGGAGGAAGAATCTCTACACTGCCATGCCCTTGCCCATTGGCAGAGACAAAGTATGTATTTTCCAGGACAGCCTGCAACAGTGAAATCTCTACTTTTGGAGAAACTGCATAAACATAAATAAGGCTTCAATGTATCACAGCATCACCTCTGTCTTTTTCTTCTCCTGTCCATTTACCACACAGGTGGAGCTTGAAGTAACCATTCCCGGTGAAGGCAAAGACCGCAGCTTCAAAGTATCCATCAAGTGGGTGTCGTGCGTTAGCCTGCAAGCTCTGCACGAGGCATTATCAGGACGGCTACCCAGTGTCCCCTTTGAGACGGTCCAAGCCTTGGATGTGGTCATGAGACATTTGCCCTCTATGAGGTGGGTTTCGTATTTGTGACAACCAACCAACTTGTAGAGACTTGAAACTTAATTAAAATAGATCATTTCTCAAGGTACTTCTAGTTTTTGTGAGAAGGAACGTTGTAGAACAGCGCAACAACATCTTTGTGTCAACATCCTTGTATCGAAGATCTCTTTTTTCTTTATTAACTTTGTTTAATCCAGTTTATTGAATCGCTTTTTTCTCAGAACAAGTTAATCAGGTTTTCACGACTGGCTGTCCTCTTTTACAGGTATACCCCAGTGGGCCGCTCTTTCTTCACTCCCTCAGAGGGCTGTTCGAACCCCCTCGGTGGCGGCAGAGAGGTGTGGTTTGGTTTCCACCAGTCTGTCAGGCCTTCCCTCTGGAAAATGATGCTCAACATCGATGGTATTTTTTCACGTCGATCATGCACAGTCATGCACAAGTTGTATGTGAGCAAAGTTATTTCTGCGAATCTCATCTCCGCGTGCCTCTTTTCTTTGTAGTTTCAGCCACTGCGTTCTACAAAGCCCAGCCTGTAATTGAGTTCATGTGTGAGGTCTTGGATTTCAAAAGCATTGAAGAACAACAGAAGCCCTTAACAGACTCTCAACGAGTGAAATTTACAAAGGAAATCAAAGGTAAGTAAAGCTCTGAAGCTCACTGGGCAGTGGCTATAGAACTCTTAAAGACAAGTTTTTATTTGCCATGAAACGTTTTTATAATAAAGATGGGAATGTTAAGATTTGACTCAGTTACAATATCTATTTATAAGAGTTTTTAGAGTAATGTAGACCTTAATCAGTGTTCAGTTTAGTCTCATAAAAGATGAGAACCTTTTATTCTAAAGAGTTTTATACTTTGACAATTTAAATATTTCTTTCTCAGTCTGTTTTTCTCCACCATGTAAGGAGTTATTATCTGTGTCCTTAGTCACATGGCCATTCAAAATCGACCGTGGTCGTGATATTTTAGTTTCGGAGTATTGTTTTCAAATCTCTTCCTTTATTGTGATTCTGTCACCCAGGCTTGAAGGTGGAGATCACCCACTGTGGGCAGATGAAGAGGAAGTACAGAGTGTGCAACGTGACCAGAAGACCAGCCAGCCACCAAACGTAAGAAAGCTCTTCTAGCTCGTCTTTATTCATGTCATATCATTGTTAGTTGCACTGTTGGGTCTGGCAACAATGCATAAAATGTGTGAATGCAGATTGATGTACCTCTGCGGTGTGTGCTTCCTTCAGGTTCCCCCTGCAGCAGGAGAACGGCCAAACTATTGAATGCACAGTAGCACAGTACTTCAAAGACAAGTACAAGCTCATCCTGAGATACCCCCACCTCCCATGTCTACAGGTGGGACAGGAGCAGAAGCACACCTACCTACCTCTAGAGGTAAGCATCATCAACCTACCTATTTGCTTTTTATTCAGATTAAATGAGAAGTTACTCAATTCACTAAAATGTTTGTTGTTTGACGTGTCTGTCCACTCCAGGTGTGTAACATAGTGGCAGGACAGCGCTGCATCAAAAAGCTGACGGACAATCAGACCTCCACTATGATCCGTGCCACCGCGCGATCAGCACCAGACCGTCAGGACGAGATTAGTAAATTGGTAAGTTATTGTCAGGTAATTATTAACTGAACGCAGTACGGAAGTTTAAACCTTTAAACCACTTGTCAAACACTGGTTTCCGCAAGCTTGACACCATTTTGGCTACAACGTGAGACAGTAAAAGTGTTTATGTTGGATCTCGAGCTGTTGCTCAAGCCAAAGCGGAAAACACTACCAAAAAAATGACGTAGCTTGCCTCTGGCATGTGACTTGTCGCAAAGAACTTTGCAACGTGCACTCTTTCCAGCATATATTCTTACCAGCCGGTTGTCTGTAGTTTTGTTTATAGTCGTGTCACTGTCGCAGTGAGATAAGACAAAAATTCTGCCAGGTTTGCAGACAACAAGTGCAGGCTCAGTGCTGTTTGCTAATTGGCTACTGGAGAAGGCTGTTCATGACCTTGGTCATAATTGGATTTGATAATGGCTTACAGAACATAGTAGTACAGTACAGTAGTAGTGGTAGTGTTTTACATGGCCTGGAGGTGAGCTGGCACCTCTCCAGCTACCAGTCCATCTCTGTATCGACTGGTCCAACCCTCCAGTCCCCAAGCCGAGTCCCCATTGACTCGGCTACTGTGGCCCCTAATAGTAAATCGATGGTATTTGTGAGAAACTATAAACATGTAGTGTACAATGTCCAAAACCAGAAAAATATGTTATTTAATCAAGGTAAGTGTGTTTGATTTAGTCACCTGTCAATGCCCTTTGCCCCCTCTAATTCGCTAGAACTTCAGGAAAACATGGGATACATCAGAATGAGGAAACAATGAGGAAAACTTAAATTCATTACCTCACCCGTGAACATGATTTCTGCCTGAGTCACGCCAGATAGATTTTCATTGGTAATGGCGGTTGTTTAACAATGAAGACAACAACTCCCATGATCCCACACTACTACACAACGTCATCAAACTATGTCGTTTGTTATTGTCCAGATGTGAGAGACCCCTAGCGACAGAAACGATATACTGACATCACATCTCAAATCTAACTGCGGTTGTTTGTTTTATTCAGATGAGAAGTGCCAACTTTAACACTGACCCTTATGTTCGCGAATTCGGAGTGATGGTGAGGGATGAGATGACGGAAGTGAACGGCCGTGTTCTACAAGCACCGTCCATTCTGTACGGAGGAAGGGTATGTTGGTTTTGTTGATGTTGGCCTGGAGTTCATGTAGCTGCAGCACAGATCATTTATTAGAGTTCTATTGGAGTGAGACGCACTAATGAGGCTGCTGTATTTACAATTTGCAGAACAAAGCAATAGCTACACCAATCCAGGGAGTATGGGACATGAGGAACAAGCAGTTCCACACTGGCATTGAGATCAAAGTGTGGGCCATCGCCTGCTTTGCACCACAGAGGCAGTGCACTGAACTCCTGCTCAAGTAAGTGAAGTGCCCCAGCACATATGTATTTCACATGTATTAGACTTCCCGTGTCCGTCTTTTGGACTGACAGGGGTGTGGATTTTCGTCATAATCGGCCACTTTTCACGTCAGCACCGCGTGACGCAGATGAATGATTTTTACCTCCTTTCTGCCACTTGCTTTCCCCGTAACAGTAGCTGGTGCTGGCTGATAAATGTTATCAGTGTCAGTGGCTTGTCCTTCCCCACTGCACCAATACCTCTTTTTTTTTTTTTCACCTCCTTTATCAACTTTGTCAATTATTGGGCTTTCTGAAGAAAGAGATAGTACGGCTGTGTACTGATATAGCCCACCAATGCGATGACTAAAGCTCGAAAATGAGGTTACTAGACAATAGCTATTTATTATGCACACTCGCCATCAAATGGACAGAGGGTCTCTTCGCCTTCAGTGGGGGCAGCCTTCAGATGTTTCCATCAAAGACAGTTCAGTCAGTGACGGAAAATATTGTGTTAAAGCAACCCCTGAACATATGCCTTATACATAGAAGTACACAAACACAATGATACACTGAGCTATGAGCTGGAGATTCAAATGTTGCCGCAGAAAAGGCACAAAGCTGTCTTATTGATTTGTACCTCTGAGTCTTTCACAACTGTCCCTTTCCCAAACTTTTCGCTGTAATGCTCCCCTGAGGACCAGGGTATTTTAGCTCTACAGGGCTGTAGGAGTGCATGCTGTACATACAGTATTGTTGATGTAAAAGCAGAATTTCAGTAGTTCAAATTCTTAAAAACACTTCAGTCAAGATACACAAGGTAGCTCAGGTAACCTGTTGGGTATCTACGTCAGTTTTAACCTTTTCCCTTCTGGACTTGTTTTTGATTTTTACTTTGTCACTAAACTGTGAATAATCAAGTCCCTCCTCTGCCTCAGAGCATTCACAGATCAGCTGAGGAAGATCTCTAGGGATGCAGGGATGCCCATCCAGGGTCAGCCTTGCTTCTGTAAGTACGCCCAAGGAGCAGACAGCGTGGAGCCCATGTTCAGGCACCTCAAGTACACCTACCAGGGCCTCCAGCTGGTCGTCGTCATCCTACCGGGGAAAACGCCCGTCTACGGTGAGGGATCCGCTCACACACTGTTCGTCTTGATTTATATTTCTCTATGTCTGGAGCTCTGATTGACTTTCTCCGCATCAATTCAGCGTCCACTTAAAAAATAAATAACATTTTACTAAAGAATAAAGCCATGACAGCATACAGTTAGGGTTACACAGTTTAAGTTGTTAAGAGACATGTCATGCTAATTGACATCACAAACAAGTTGTTTAAAGCAAATGTTTTTGCTGTGGCAAGGCGTTCCTTAATACAATCATGTTTCCAAATCAGTATGATTAGAGAGTGTTACATTTGCATCTCTGGCAGTCGATCTGGTGTATCTGAACATGCCTGCTGAGCGAGTTTTACTGTTTCTATTTTTGCCTTAGGAATTGACCACAAAGAAGCGTGGGCCAAGTAAAGCTGCAACTCACTCTGTCATTTGAACATGACTTATCCTGCCCCACTTGTAGATACTAACCAAATTAAGGATTTACTTCTTAATAGAAAATACATCAATATTACATTTGGAGTGATGCTCCAGTAGAGGGCAACCGATACGGATTTTTTACGGCCGATACCGATTTTTTTGACACAGCCTTAGCCGATGACCGATATGTGCTGCCAATTTTTTTGAGCTGATATTATGAGCCGATATTGCTTTTTCTCCCTCCATTTACATGATTAAAATGACACAATCATAACAAATGTTACACATTTAACCAAAATAAGAAACATTTATTTACAAAATTCACAAATGTACTTTAAGCAACAAATTGTTGAAGTTTCTGTTCTACAAACAAGCAACATGTTGCACCTATGTTTGGTGCATTATCAACGTTAGCGCGAATAAATATTCAACCACGCATAAACCATTTCTCCCATCATACTTCTAAAAGCTCTCCTTGAGGTGGAGCAGTGCACACACACACCGCTGTGATGGCTGCTCTGTCCACTCTCAGTCAGAGAGAGAGAGAGAGAGAGACAGGTTTCCAAAACTTACAGCTGCACGCTGCCAGCGAGGGAGCGGCAATGTATGCGCTGCACTTGCTCTCCATCGTCTCCAACAACACAGGGCTGCCTGTGGATGCGCCTGTCTGTAAATCAGGCCGGAAAAAATAAATAAATCGGCGAATGCACCAGCGCATCGGCCGATGCCGATACCAGTAAAAAATGCAAATATCGGCCCTTATGCTCCAGAGCAGGAACTGTTGTTAATGTGTTTCCTTATCGTCCTGCTATGTGTTGTAGCTGAGGTGAAGCGTGTCGGGGACACTGTACTCGGCATGGCCACGCAGTGTGTGCAGGTAAAAAACGTTCAAAAGACGACACCTCAGACTCTCTCCAACCTCTGTCTGAAGATCAACGTCAAACTGGGCGGTGTCAACAACATCCTCCTCCCGCAGGGCAGGTTAGTGCAGATCAAGATAATAACATCCTGAAATTGATCAGTGTGAATATCTTTGATATGTGACATCTTTTCGATTTTATTTGTGCCTAATTTCATCTGTGTCTGCACATCAGGCCATTGGTGTTCCAGCAGCCAGTGATCTTCCTTGGTGCAGATGTGACTCATCCGCCTGCAGGAGATGGAAAAAAGCCTTCCATTGCTGCTGTAAGTCACACCACATGAACATTTACTCTTCACAGAATACTTGTCATTATACATTTATACTTGAATGGTACTTTATTTCTTTCTCAGGTCGTTGGTAGTATGGATGCCCATCCCAGCAGATACTGTGCCACAGTCCGGGTGCAACAGCACCGTCAGGACATCATCCAGGACCTGGCCACCATGGTGAGGGAGCTGCTTATCCAGTTCTACAAGTCCACCCGCTTCAAGCCCACCAGAATTATCTACTACCGCGATGGCATATCTGAGGGCCAATTCAACCAGGTGATGCTCATGTGATGATGCAGGATAAACTATGAAATATCACACAGAAAATTATGTATTTAGAACTTGGTGTAAAAGTTATTTTCTGTGTTTGCGTCAGATTAGATTTAATTAGTTTTACCTATGCCGCTTTCCATCTGTTAATCTTTTAACATCTTTTCACTTAAACACATGCAGGTGCTTCAGCATGAGCTGCTGGCGATCCGTGAGGCCTGCATAAAACTAGAGAAGGATTACCAGCCTGGCATCACCTTTGTGGTCGTGCAGAAGAGACACCACACAAGATTGTTCTGTATGGACAGAAACGAGAGGGTCAGTATCATCGTCTTAAGTAATTTGGTGACACTAGAGCAAAACTACCATTTTAAACCCCTACTTGACGTTTCCATATCTGAAACTTTATCTTTTAATTTAAAAGAAAAAGGTTGTGCACAGGTTAAGTTATGCATTGCCTTTGCTTCCCACAATATTATTCAGCGATATATTCAAACTATCCTGATTCTCTAAAGCATTTTTTGCTGATTTTTGCAGGTTGGGAAGAGTGGCAACATTCCCGCAGGCACCACAGTGGACACCAAAATCACTCACCCGTCAGAATTTGACTTCTACCTTTGCAGTCACGCTGGCATTCAGGTAAGAACTGATAAAGCATCAACTGTAATTGAACTAACAAGTTAAACTGGCCATGTGCCTGTGGAATATAGATGGATCAGATCATCAGTAACAAAAGAGAGTGGATAGTGAAGGTAGTGTTTCCCCCTCGTGGACACAAAAGCAACACCTGTCGTCCATTATCACTCCTCGCAGGGTACCAGCAGGCCGTCTCATTACCACGTGCTCTGGGACGACAACCACTTCTCTTCAGATGAACTGCAGGTCCTCACCTACCAGCTATGCCACACTTATGTGCGTTGCACCCGGTCAGTTTCCATCCCAGCACCAGCTTACTACGCCCATTTGGTGGCTTTCCGGGCTCGCTATCACTTGGTGGACAAAGAGCATGACAGGTAAGAACTCAGAGCCACTGCACAGCTTTGTGTGCGTGTATTTTTGTGAGTCGAACCTAATGAAATGTATCTAATGTTGCCGTTTCAGTGCCGAGGGCAGTCACACATCAGGCCAGAGTAACGGGCGTGATCAACAGGCCTTGGCCAAGGCTGTCCAGATCCATCAGGACACCCTGCGCACCATGTACTTTGCCTGAGAGCACACAACCCCAGGTCGGGGTGGGTGAGACCCCACTGATGAAACACACTACCCCTCGCTGTCTCACTGTCAGCTGTAGATAGCATCACAGTGGTTTCACATCGTGATCTCCCTACCTAGCGGACCTGTCAGTCACCCATATGTCTACAATTGTACTTCAGCCCCTGACCTACCCAAACCAAGCCAGCTATTAGACTGTAAGATGCAAATGAATCCCTCTTTCTTGGGGTTTGAGCTGGAAGAGGTTTTATTTACATGTTGTGCATTAGTGTGTGTTTGTATTTGTCGTAGGGAAATATGTTGCAAAGTATGAAAGGAAAAAGAAAAAGTTTGTACACTGATGGAAGAAATCTACCATTTCTAAACTAGTGGGCAGTATCATTCTACATTGGGGTGATATATAATTTCAAAGAAGCTGTTCACCCTCCTTCTCCTGTTCCTATTGTTTGTTATAGTCTTGGTGCTTGAAGGGAGAAGGTTCAAATTCATCAAAAGATGAGGGGGCCTGTTCACTGTTTATATGCCTAAAGATTTGCTCCTCTGACAAACATTATTTATCAGCCAATCAAAGCAAAGTGCACTGACCAGAATGGGTACTTCAATCAGGACTAAAGTACTTAATATATTGAGGGTTGCGTGTGATTTTTCACATAGGGCACTATGTGATGAAAAGTGCCATCTGAGACCACCTTTCTGTTGTCATTTCTGTGTAAAACTATGAATTATTAGGCCCACGTCTGCTGGGTTTTCAGTATTTGTCCTTGATTGACACTGATGACCATTTTATGCCAAATCTGGTGACGGCTTACTAAAGGATTCTTTTCATCAGATTTGTTATCACCCCTTGAACCAACACTTAGTTTATTCTAGACGAGGTCTTTTAGTGTTCAGATAGAACGAGAAAGAACAGCAATTTTATCCTTCTCTGCCTCTCTTGTTCGTCTGAACTGATAGAGTTGCACCAGTAACCTAATTCCCATGCCGAAAAAGTCTATTGGGACTGGTTCCCAACAAGGACACCTTTCTAATGTACTCTGAGCCGTGTTGATAAAGACACATGATGTAGAACTCAACATAGAGGGGAACTTGACGAAATCTTTTTTTTTTTTTTTTTTTTTCCCCCCCCTTCAGTTTTTATAGTCTAATTTAATTTCAATCATTTTTGTAATGAATATGCATGTAGCTGACTCATGTTTTAGACATTTAGGCATTTGTGATACTTGTTTTTATTTCTTCCTTTATACACATTAACCCTACTTCTTATGTTTTCATGTATATAGCAGCAGGATAGTGTTTTCTGCAGCGTCTTTGTCAGAGCGGGATATTTTTGTGTGGCGTTTTTTTTTTTTCTTTCTTTCTTTCTTTCTTTTTTTTCTCGATATCCAGGCATTCGGTACAGTGGAGTGAAAGCTGCAACATTTTTAGATAATTGAAATTTTTCCCGAAAAAAGAAGAAAAAATCGAGTTTTTTTTTTTTTTTTTTTTTTTTTTTTTTTTTTTTTTGCTCCCTGAATTTGGAGCAGTCGTCGCACAAAAGCTTGGGTTTTATGCAAATGACTTTTTGTGAGTCTTTATACTATATAGTAACGTTGGTAATAAGGTATATTTTGAATAAGCTTTCAGTGGAGGCTGCTGAAAATATTATTAATAGACTTTTTTTTTTTTTTTTTTTTTTTTTTTTTTTAAATAACCGGCCCACATGTAGTCTAAATTAACACTGTCTATTTGTATACAGATTTTAAGTGCAAATATTCTCTTGCCTTCTAAGACTGTTACAGTCTTACTAATAATTCTAGACATTTCCTAACATCCCACCTAAGTTTTACTACTAAGTTAAGCTGGCGAATGTTCTCATAGTCTTGATTGGAGGCTAGTAGTCTACATTTTCTAACTATGCATCATTTTTAACCAAGAGATTTAGCTGTATCTCATATGAATTTGGGTCATTTCTAGAGGTAGATAATCAGGGCTTTATTTTGTTGTTTTTTTTTTTTATTTTTTAGCATGTTGCATTTAGTAGCGTTTCTTAGTGCTTATCTGCGTCTTCATGCCTTTCTAACGGGGATGAAGTATTTATGTGGTCATTTGTAAACATTGTAGATTTTATAGCTTAAAAAAATTGGGTGTATCCTTTGTAACACACAATCTTTCTTAGCCAAACAAGATTACAAACTTTTACATGATTAATATTCAAACGACATAGAAGCACAAAAAGACATCTTGATTCTAGGTGCTAGAAGTTTTCACTGTAAACCACCTTAAATCCTCACTGGACTGGTCAACAAGGCTTTTTACTTGTATGTTTGAAACAAAACAAAAAAAGAAAAAAAAAGATGCTTCATCATCTTGAGGATCTTTTTCTCTCCCTTCGACGACCTCTCTGTGTTACCCTTTTTACTCATTTACCTGTAAAGCAACTAGAAATCCGACTGACTGTGTTTGTGGGGCATTCTGAAAAATCATGTACTTGATATTTACTGTTATGATGTCAATATTGTTCTTATCGGTGCTGGTCTCACATCATGTAAATTTGGATGCACTTTTGATAGCAGAACGTTTTTGGTATGACTTCTATAAAGATGTGTGTTCCTCAATCGAAGCAGGAGGCTCGGCCATATATGCGTGACACTGGTGTAATTGTATGGAAATGGCCGTGTGTTCTACCTCTTGTTACCTGTTTAAGTGTTATGGTAACATCACACTGCTGGCCATTTCTGTATAATTACCCCTGCTATCTAATCTTATCTAATTGGCATTGTTTGAGTCTTGCATTGACAGTAGAGGTTTTAAACGCTTGGTGTGCATGATGGTGAACGCGCTTTGTAGTTGTGTGTGTGTTTTTGTTTTGTTTTTTTTCATAGTTTTACTCAAACTTATAAGAGAGAATGTGTGTTTTGTTTTTTTTTCTTTTAGTAGTTTTGAGCGTTTGAGCTGTACGACCAAATTCTTGAAGTGTGTTTTTGTATTCACACACAGTTTTCCTTTCTTTCTTTCCTTTTTTATTCTATGCACCAGTGAAATGACAGACTTTGTTTTAACACCTTGATTTTTACACCTGAGCACTATAACAACAAATGCAAAGCCCACATCAGGTGTGAACTCTGCATATCCCCGATTTGGAGAAGTTGTGGTGGTGTTAGACTGTTAGAGTCGCTTGAAAGTTAAAAACAAAGATAAGTCAAGCACATTTTGAACTCCACGTGAATCTCTGAACATTACGAGATCATAAAATCTTTAATTCAAGTGCGAGGGTGACGGGATCAGAGCGTATGAATCTTGTATTTTATGGAGACTGATGTCAGGTGTTGTTGTTGCGTCTCTGCTCTGAAATGTGGATGTCCTCGGAAAATGCCCGTCATACATGATGTAGGGGACGTGAACAGACGTCCTAAATGATAGCGTGCTGAAAAAAAGTCTTTTCAGGAGGCGGCTTTGTACTTGTTGTTACTGCTTCTTCGTGTTTTACATTACCGTTTTATCAGCACCTTAAAACAGCAGATCACAACGGCATTGCTTTTCTTGGAGATGAAACTCAAACATTTGACAATGTTGTTTTTGCACTAAACAAGAATGGACTTTTGTAGCTGTTGCAGCATTGAGAGTATTTATCAGGTGGCAGGCTGGCAGCCTCTCTTCTTTTTATTTAATTTAGAAAGAAGCCGTTGGCGTTGGTAGCTTTTCAAAATAAAAGAGGTGTAGCCAACGGGGCCTCAGAGCCTCGTCGCATGTGCGCTTAGCCATTCAGATAGCCACGCCTGCTGATCACGAGGGATTCTACCTAGTCGACCAGCTTTCAGCATGTCGTCTTTCAGAAATGTCCTCATGCCTTTTTAAATGTTAATGAAAGGGTGAAACGTGTAGTCGCGTGGGTGGGTTGCCTTTGTACAGTGACGTGGGAGGAAGATGCTTTATGCAAAACAAACTGACAGATGTTTAAAAAAAAAAAAAAAAAGAGCCGATTAGCCGTGGACAGTAAGATTTCTGTACAGACTTGGATGCCAAAGTGCTGCGTGCAGTGAAGGAAGGTTTGACTGGACTGCAGTGTGCATAGAATAAACAATGCTTAAAGTAAGGCCTCTATAGATTATACATATCAAGGTTGAGGAGAGGCTGTTGGATCATAAGGAGCTAATTCAAGAATGCGTATGGAACAAACAAATGAATACACCAGCCTGGATGAATGTGGCACTACTTTACTCGTTTTAATGGTGTCCAAGGTGCTTCGTTAGGTATTCAAAATTACAGGATACTTGTTCGCAGATTCGTCAAAGCAGGTTCTAGAAATGTCTGGTTTGTAAACAGCATATCACAAACTAATTTGATCAGTTCTTTTTATTTTCTTTTGAATTCTGTTTTAAATTTAGAGTCGGAAGAGGCTGAGATAAATCTCCTCCTAGTGTGACGATCAGCCTGTTTACTTTTTTTTTTTTTTTTTTTTGCGCTTTCGAATGGTCTTGGAATAAAATAACGCCCGATAGATTTCATCCCATACATCATCTTATTCCAAACCATTTCCCTCTGTTGTAGTAAAGATCTCCTCTTTGCCTCTCATCCATCTCTTGTAGAGAAACTATTGCTGATATAAAGAAACCTCTCGTAGAGTAGAACCTATTTTCCTAGCTCCAAATAAGAACGATGAATGTACTTAGAGCCTGTGTGGTTTGTAATATTGTATAGGCTATCCAACCAGTACATTTATATTCATGTTTGCTTCTTGTGTACAGCCTTTTCTTTTCCCCTTTTTGGTGTGTTCTCCTATTTATAGGCTTTAATAATTGCAGAAAGTATTATGTTTTCCTTTTTTAATATTTCATTATTTTAGATGTTGCCCACGTCACCGCTGATATCATTTAATCTTTTCACTGATTAACAGGAGATACACAAGTCGACAGTTGAGATGTCTTTCTCTGGATGTTGGCTACTGTAGTTTTTAGTAGACAAACGTTTCACACTGGTGCAAAGAGTAGTCATCTTTTCTGTTCTGGCCTCATGCTTGTGTGAGGCGCTGTAACATAAGAGCTGTGTGTGTGAGTGTGTGTGTATACATATATACGATGGTTGCTTTGGTGTGTGATCTTTTTTGCCGTTAGATGTTTGGCTTCTGCTTAAGCCCTCGGTCTGATATTCCTGTCCCCCGCGAGTTCAGCTCACTAACTCTTTAGCGCAGTGCCACTTGAAAGCAAAGAAGCTATGGTTTTTATTTGAGTGTTGCTTGTGTTCTTTACTTTTGGTGATTGTATTACTACGCAGCTGTTTTATTTCCCCGATTTTTCAAAGTACCGTTTATGATTTACAAGGCACTCAAGCATCATTTTCTGGTTTTTATTCCTCGATAATCCTTTCTGAAGCGTCACTTTGTCCTTGACAGTCGGTCTTTATCATGCCAATATCCACCCAATTATTCATGTAGCCATGTGAGACTGGTGTGTTGTCCAAAAGGTATCTGTAGTTAAAAGTTAGCCTATATGACTGTTTTAGCTGCAAGTCTGAATTATTTAGATAATGGGAGTTCTGGCAGACCCGAGGAAAGAACGTTAATGTCTACTGGTCGCAGCTACACCACATCCAGGTCATGTCTGATCTTGGTTTCAGTGTCCTCTGGAAGCATCTTCAAGTAGTCCCATCTGTTGTTGTTGGGACATCTTTTGCCGTGCAGCTCTACAGATAGCAATGCTGGTCAAGTTTTGGCTTTCACTTAAATATCTCACCAGCTATTGGATGAATTGCCATTAAATTTTGATTCAGACGTTCACAGTCCTGAGAGAATAGTTGGCGATCTTTCTTTTAGCGCCACCAGATGGATCACATCTTGCACAAAATGTACAAACATTCATGGTTTCCCAGATCACAAATCCAAATAACTTTGCCGATCCTATAACTCTTCATCTCGCGCCTGGCAGCCATGACTGAGCTAGGACGTAGTGCAGCTGCTCCCGGCCAGTGGACATTCATAGTTTGGGCTTGGTTCTGTAGTAAATCTGACCTTGACTGTGGAGAACTGTTACCAAGCTTCACCAAACCAAACCAATGCCATCCAGCTGATCTACATGACTCACACGACTCGTGAGTATTTTTGTATTTTTAAAAGGATTTCTATTCTTCAGAATGACTTGGCTTTTTATTTAGCAACTTGGAAAAAAGAAACTACCTCAGAGCAGTGTCAGGTGCTAGCTAATTTTAGCCCTAATTTATAATAAATGGTAACAAAATCAAAAATTGTTGTGACCAAACCAATACAAGCCAATATCGTGTGAGAGTACTGCTCTTTCCTTTTTAACCTTAATAAATGGAAAACCAAGTAATCATGTATGACTGGTTGGTTGTTTTAGTTGGTTACATTTTAGGGGACCAAATTTTTGTAATTGGGAGTTTCATTGTTTCATGCAAGTTCTTCATTTTTCCAAAAAGACAGTGACAAAAAACAAACCCAGCACAACCCAGGACTCAAATCATGTGGTGAAATAAACTGTAATCATGACCGGATCACATCGATAAACGTGCCATCTTACAGCCATTTCTATTCACTATGACAATATATTAATATTCCAGTAAAATGTTGGCGAGATGGAGGAATGTTTGTAGTGGCAGTGAAGGTTTGTTGCAAACATGTATGTACAGCAATAACGTCGGTGCGTGGGCTGTGGATCGTTGGTAATTTGTCTGTCTTTACGCCAGTCTGTCCTCTTTGTGCAGGTCACGGCAACGCTCAAACCTTTTAGACTTTTCGTTAGCAGGATGATACCGCATCTCTGTATTCGGAACCAGCTTTTTCTGTTTTTTGTTTTTACCAGAATGTCGAAATATTATGGTTTCATACTGGATAGAGCCACTCCACGTGATCAAATGCCTATATTTCTCTGCCGTGTTAACCCAGTACTGCAATAAAAATCAGGGTGGATGTCCCCTGTCTCATACTCAGCTCATTTCCACTTCTCCTACGATTTAGCCAGACTCAAGTTTTTAAGGGTATAGGATGTAGTTTTGCATGTGACAATTTACAAAGGGAATATACACATTTGAACATGCTTTACAGTGTTATCCGAACATTGTAAACTTCAACGAAAGGTACATATGAGGTTGTGTGGCAATTAATTACAGTCTGTTGTAAATTTAGTTGAAAACATCCAGCGCGTTCATAGTCGTTTTTATGTGTGCCTTTTGTCGGATCTTCTCCATCAACCCCAACATTCGGGTTTGTGAGTCCTTTCAACATAAAAGGTTTTGACAAAATCCACAATCTGCTGCGCCACATCATAATAATAATAATAATAATTAAAAAACTAATTTCCATTTTTAATTATCATGCAACCTTGCGTTTAGATGCTGCATAGAACGATCAGTATTTGTGTTTTGCACTTTCAAAGCAGTCTCAAAAAAGGCCCACTTTAGGTTGGGCAGAAAGTAAAAAGAAATAACTGACGAGGTATTTTATGCTATCAATAGGAATTATAAGGAATAATATGACTTTGAAGAGCTTTTCTAAAAAGGTTGATATATCTATATATATTCATGAAGTACCTCATAAGCCTGATATATGCTGCATTGACTTTTTTTTCTGTAGTGTACTTCATATTGTCCAATAAAATTTTAATTTTCCCCTTTTTTGGGAGGTTTGAATGTCACTACAGGCTGTGCACATGCCATAACCAGTAAATCTGATCGAGTTCTGTTGTAACAAAGGAGTGCGTTACACCTTGTGGCCAAATGATAGTGTCATTTATGCAATTTATACGCAAGTCTTTCTCAGCTGTAGCCACATCATATTTCTGTGCTCTGTCTTTTTTTTTTGGTCTCTGTCTGTGTAGCCAAAAATATCGGGTTTAGTTGACGAAGAGTTGACGTGCACCAAGCGTCCTGCGAGGCTCTGTGGTATAACACGACTGTTGACTCAGGTATTGTCATGGAAAAAAAAAAAAAAAAAGGGCTGTATCTGCTTATCCTGTCCCAGACTCCCCCCTCCTCCTCCCCTCACCTGCACCTTTGTCTTAAAATAGCCTTAGATCTACATGTGAGGTTCCTATTTGGCCTTAAAAGTTGAACAAATTATGCACTACAATTTCACAGACTTGACAGAGCTCGATTCCCGTTCAGACACTTTTTTTTCTTTTTTCTTTTCTTTTCTTTTGAAGGGTTCGTGTCATTGCCATGTTATCTACCTCCTATGAATGTAGGGGCTGTCCTGGAGTTGTAGTCGACTGCAAAACCTTGTTGATTTTCTCGCTCGTTTTAAAGGAAAACAGACAATCATCTGTAGATTCTTGAAAACTATAAAAGATATTCCCTTATTCATTCATACATAGAACTGATTCCAGGACACTCCAGGTTTTTCTTGATGTTTTTATTTTCCCTCATTGGCCATTTCCTTTTTATACATTGTGCTTTTTTCTTTTTTCATTGTAAGCCATGACGGAGAAGCAAAGTGACCAAAGTCTCTTGGCATAGGCAGCCCTGCACAGCCGTGTGAATTCAAATCTCCCTTCATTTGTGTCATTTTGAGCTCAGTTTTTGAGTCGTTCTCTTATTTTTATTTTTATTTTTTTTCTTTCTCTTCTCCCTTATTTAAACCACGACATGCCAAAACTGAATTTGCTGTCATTCCTGTTCTGGTGAGGGTCTTCTTTATGTTGCTGATTTAATTTGTTCACATCCACTGCTAAGCTCCTTGTTCTTGTTGTTGTAAAGTTGTAAGCTTTGATTTCTATTTTACACTTCCTTATTTTTGTTAACAATTATGCTTACAGAACACAAGATATGCTGTAAACCCTGTTAGGACATAATGTGAATACGTATCACTTAATATAGTTCACTCTTCGGCTTGACTGTAAGTTGCGTTAATTAATAAAAATGTTTAAAAAGTTTTCCTGTTGTCCTGTTTTGTTTTTATCCTCAGATTTTCACAATAGGCCTTTTTCACAGCAGACGTGTCGTTGTAGGAAAAACTACAGGTGTTACTCATAACATTAACAATGGCTCCGTTCTATTCGAGTGTCCCAATAAGCCATGACCATGAGCCAAAATGTCAGTCTTCATATCAAACTTAAAACGGCCGTTGCTGATTCACTTACGGCGGCTTGGCTGCAGTGCAGAGACTGAAAGTAAACCGGATGTATCCTGAAGCCGTCTAAAAATAACTACTGGAACAACATACAGTTCTTTGATTTATCTTTATATGTTTTATCAGTCTAATAAAAAATAAATCAAAAACATTTTGCCCACAAATGTCACCACACAAAATTCGCCTGCGCATTAAATACAAAGCGGTGGGGCGACAGTAAGTGTCCGTTCCATAGGTAGAGCATGTGTTCCATGTACGATGCCGAGCTTGCTACAGCGACCCAGCGGGTTTGAACTGACCTGTGGCTGCTTTCCTGTCACTCTTCAGCTATCTCAGTCAAATAAAGCTTGAAAAAGAAAACCTAAAAAAAATACATAGTGGTTCACCACTTCAGTTCATCAGATAATGTTTTCCCCTCTTTTTAACATCCAAAAGGTCGATGTTATGTCTCTTTTAAATGCAGTGATTTCCTTACAATAGGGGTCAAAGGGATTAAAGGGTTCATTCATCCGTATTTCACATTTTCTCTCTTATGTCTCTCAAAGATACTTTAATACGACAGAATCATCATTAGTGTTATAGAGATATGTGTTTTTTTTATACAAGTCCAGATATCTAATGTGAAAAGGGTCCATGGAGAGAGAGATTTTCATTTGTGGTGCTCAAACCAACTTGGCCAATCTCTACCAAAGAAAGGTCACAATGCGAACCTCCATACTCAGGGTTGTTTCAATATTCTGTAAGTTTTAAAGTGCTCATTTTTAATAAAAGCCTGTTTTCATTTGAAAACTTGAGTTAAAGTTAGCAAATCAATACTTGGGATACCTTTCTTTTAAAAGTAACAAACAGGTTGCTCCTCAAAACCATTTTTATTTATAAAGAGGCACTCCTCTTGAATGTTAGCTGTTAACACAAGGTGCCATACAGTATAAAGGACTTAGCTTAAATAAAACACACCCTAAAACTGGCAACAAATTGTTTTTAATCAGGGACATTCTGACTGATGAACAACTAAAAAAAAAAAAAAGTTAATTGCCAGCTTTTGGTGCTTGGTCTGAGGTTCGATACCCAACCTTATGTGAGCATTTGCCAGTCATCATTCTTGTGGGGTGTACATTAAAATAATATACACATGATTTAAAAAAAAGAAACTATTTTGATTTTGGGTTTATTAAAGTTTATTTGTCTTAACTTTGCAGATAAAAATGTAAAAACAAATCTGTAGACATGAGTTTGATGTGAAAACACTTCAACAGGCTCTAGGATGTTCTCTAAAACGTGTGCTTTATACACACACATGTATATGTATTCATAGTATATATACATATTGCAAAGAATATCCATGTACAGGCATTTATTTGGGGTTTAAATGTATTTTCCTGAAGTTCAAGACAGGTTTCAAAACAATTGTTCTCATTTGTTTTAAGAACAGTTCAGAAAGTTTCAGACAGACAATAGTACTGTTTATCCCTTTGGGTTTGTTTGTATTTACCATCCAAAGTCATTTAAAATTATACATTTATATCACAACCTGTAGTTCAAATACCAATCAGATTTAAGATTTATAAACCTCAAACTTTATTTTATGATTAGGGCTTTGGCATACTGCAACACTGAAGATAAGGACCATAAGGACGGAGTGGGTTTGTGCCACATTCACATATATAAAACATTAACAAATTGGCTTATGTAGACAGATACGATAACGGTCAATGACGATGTTGATGGGCATACTCCAGACAGACTGATGACAGGATAATCAAAAACAAATAAGAAGGATCATGTGTGACAAAAACACTAGACTATAAATCACCACACTGATTTAAAAACTACTTGAAGAACACAAAAAATACAATTAACAGACAGTGTTTGATCTTGAAAAAGTACATTAGAAAGTTGATTTTCTTTTACATACTGGAGCTGTTTGGCCACAAACTGGTCTTTTAAACTCTTCTGGACTTCGAGTTTATGGTCGGCTACGGAAAAAAGCTAAATGATTAACTGAATGATTAAGACGTGAAAATGAAATCATCTACAGGTTTCTCAGACATGGCAATGATGTGCGACACAGACACTTGGACAATGACTGCTAAGAGATCTTCTTGGAGGTCATAAATCCTGGATGTCCGTGACGAACGACTGACAAAAACACTTGAAAATTAAAGGGAAACGACTACAAAATAAGACGTGTAACTACAATACAATAAATTAATGCAAAAATATGGCCCAAGTAATGGGACCAGATTTTTTTTGTTTCATTCTCACATTGAATAGAAAGATCTTTCATAAAAAGTTATAAAATAAATAAGCACTCTTTCCCTTTGAGTTTTGAGTAGAAAAAACGTTGCACGGCGTGCAGGCCCAAGAGAAGAAAGAGCGATTAGAGTATTTTTTTTTTTGTTAATTATTATTATTAGTTATCTGCCCTCTTCTCCTCTTCTTTGGCCTTCGTGGTCAAAAACACACACACATGCTGGTGGGTCAGTGTGACCCGCTCAGAGTTGGTCCTCAGTACACCCAGTTCACCGGGACCCACTGGGGTTCGCTGCACAGTTTGTCCACGGAGGCCTGTAACGTCTCAAAGGCCTTGTCCAGGTTGTCGTTGACGATGGTCAGGTCGAAGTAGTGACTGTACGCCCTCTGGATCCGGGCGCTCTCATCTACCGTCTTCTTCAGGTCCACATCCTGCCAGCATACAAAGGACAGGTGAGTTGTGGAAACATACAAGCTATATGTGCGTGACTGATTGTGGTGCTGGTTGTAAACCTACCGTGAGTTGCTTCGTGGTGATGCCTGCGTCCACCACAGCTTTGTGCATTGCCTTGAGAGTATCAAAATCAGGCGCTGCAATGAACACCACGTAAGGCATGAACTCTGCTGTCTTCAGGACCTTCAGAGCCTGAGGAGAGACACAGTAAGTGATATCACATACTGCCGAAAGACCCTCAACACCGCTGACCCTTTCTAAATCTCCTCTCACCTGTGGGTTGACGTCCAGGATGCAGCTGCGTCCTGTGGCCACCACCTCATGGATGGACTCGATCTTGGTGCCGTACAGGTTGCCGTCGTACTCGCCGTGCTCCAGGAACCGTCCGGCCTTCACGTCCACCTCCATCTCTGTCCTCGTGGTGAAGTGGTAGGAGTTGCCGTCCAGCTCGTCGTCACGGGGCCGCCGCGAAGTGTCTTAACAAAGAAGGTCAGTTAAATGTTTGATCAATTTTCTTTACAAATGCAGACAAAAACCAAGCGTGACGTACATGGTATGGTGGTGCCAAAGCGCGTGGGATGGAGGACCATCAGTCGGTTCTTCAGGCTGCGTCGGCCAACGCCCTGAGCACCGATCAGAACCAGCGTCTTTCTCTGGAATGGTGGCACCTTTGCCACTTCTTCATAGATCTGCAGCTCATGTCTGTCAAACTCTGTTTAAACACAGGTACAATTATTAACCAATGAAAGAAAACAATGCTGAAGACGTCAAATAAAAATCCACAGCATTAAGGTGTCCTGACCTGCATTCTTGGCTGTCAGGTACATCATCTTCTTCTTCTTTTTTCCAGCTATGGTTCCACAAAGGATCCCTGCAAAACAAGACAGATCTGTGCTATTACAACATGTGGCCAGAAGATGGCATACGTGAACCATTTTCCAAATGTTGGCAACATCGGCAGCCCATGCCTTTTTGCGATAAATCAGTTTTCAGTGGTAAAACCAGAAGAAAAGTGGCAGAAGGCTGGCAGCAAACAAGCTGACAGACTTCAGACCGATCCATCTTTTCAACATCAACATTACGAAAGAGAGGAGCAGAACGCTTTTAGATGTTTTAGCTCTAACCAAAGCAGAGAAACGTCCACGCTAACATACCTGATCCATCAAAGTCTCGAGGGACAAAGGCTTTCCTCTTCTCTTCCAAGAACTGACTGGGTATCAGTCCCGTAGCACCACCGACCACATGACATGCCTGGTACAGATTACACATCAGTTCAGTCGAGTCTTGAAATCTTTATGTCTTTGTGATTTTTAATGAGGAGCATTCAACAGATGAAAGCTCACCTGCCACCAGTTTGGGTCCTCTCTGTTGACAATCTGAAGGATGTCACCTTTCTTGAAGGCCATCCCCGCCTCTCGACATGGGATCAGGTTGTCATTAGTTGGGTTGTAGTCAAAGTATGGCCGCACGTACACCTGTTACAAGCACAAACACAGTTTTGAGTCTTTGCAGGGATGAATTCCGACTTTGGAGTTTGTGGTCATGGTAACGGTTGTGGATGAAAACACACAGACATACACATGAACGAAAAGAGGCTCGAGATCAGCGTGCTGTCTCACACACTGACACACTAACTGTGGTTCATTCACACCCATTACGTCCGACGTCCCACACTGCACCCGGCACAGCTGTTCACGCTGCGCCAAACAGTGGAGGCTTTTGCCAAGAAGGGTAAGTGCTCTGGCCAGTGCATTAGATTAAACAAGCAGCCAGAGGAAGCAATAAAACAAGCCAGTAAAATATACTGTGCTGCGTGCCTCGAACCAAAGAGCCGGATGTGATTTTGCATTATGTCTCATTCGCTTTTACTGCTATTCATTCAAGTTGAGCCTCACAAGCGTTTCCAAGTTTATGTCTATTTGTTCAAGATGTGCAATATGTTCAGGTTTTTCTCTTTGGGGTCAAAGATTTTGTGGTGCACGGATGAGGGAAAATATCTAAAAATATTATAAATTACTGTACTTTCCATGTGAGAGAGCATGTGTGTGTGAAATATAACAGTTAGTGTGACCCAGATAGCATGTGGAGTGTTATTAATAGGGATCCCAGGTTACACATTCCTGCACAGGGGGTTGTGGGAGGGCCGCAGGACAGATGACCAACCTTGTACCACTGCCCAACATCTGCCGCTCATTAAAGTGTGCATTCTTGTGTTTACATTAGCATCTCATTAGATGTTTCTGCGCGTTTCTGTGTTTGTACCTGTGGAGGTGCCGGAGCGTCTCGGTAGCTCGGGAGTATTTTCAGCGTGATACCTCCGCTGCAGTCCTTGAGCATCTCCTGCAGCTCGGTGGGGTTGTTGCCGACGTCCTTCCCGTTTACTTCCTTTATAATGTCACCCACGTGGAGCAGACCCTGCCTGTCAATCATGCCGCCGTGAAGGATTCTTGCAATGACCAGGTCATCTTTCTCCACACGAAATGTCACGCCCTGAGAGGAAGGAGAGAGAGAGATGATGTTTATCCTCTGCTCCTTACCTACACCCACAATTCTATTGTTCTGACATCTACACACCCACAATGATTAATTTGATCACTATGTCCTCAAACACTCCCCTGCAGCAACATCCACACGCACACACACAGACTGTCTTGCTTTGCTCACCAGAGGCTCTCCGGCCTTCTTTCGGATGCCAATCATGCGCACAGCATCGGCCTGCATCAGTGCGTTGTTCACCGCAGCATCGTTGGTCATATCAGGTGGGGGCGGGACTTCGTAACACTTAGAGGCCACCATGTCGTGTGCCTCCAAAAGACACTAAAAGAAAGAGAGGATGAAAAGATGACGATTAACGTGACAATTACAAATTAAAAGTTGATATATGCACCTTTGTTCAATTCAATACATTCGGTGGTTTTGCTGTTTCAGCTTTACTTGGTCTGGTATGACCAGGAGCTTTAGGCTAATGTTAGCACCCTTTAAAATAGTAAGATTAAAGTAACATTACAGAGTCAGTTCGCTGACTTATGCTCCAGTTATGGTATGTCACTTGGGGCCACAGTGGATGCTGTTTAGCAAAAGTTACACAGTCTCGGTGTAAATGACGTCAACGAAACTAAACTTAATGTTATAAAGCAAACTTTAGAGTATGTCGACAGATGGTCGGTAACAGTTTGTTTACAGATGCTGCAGTGTCTTCTGCATTTGATTTCCCAAAAAAATTAAATAATTGATGTGTCAACAGCAAGCTGTTTAAACACTCAACTATGTTGTGGTTAAAAAAAAAAAACACAAAAAGTAATCACCTAATGGTTCAAATCCAAAATATGGATTACCACCAAAACCTAATCAATTAATTCTTAGTTTGATGATTATTCATCCATTAATTTTGATCCAAGCGTGTTTGTTTTTTAACCAGCACTACTTTTTAAAATATTTTTTCAACTATTAGACAAACAGGCAATTTATTGGTAGAAAACAGGTCTGTAAACACTTTGTATGTGATGTAATACGTTTCCCTCCCAACCCATCTCTCAACCTCCCTCTCTCTCTGTCTAGTAGGTCAAAAGGGTCTTATCCTTCAGCTTACAGCACAGAGGGCTCTGATTGGTGCAGAGGCTTCGCCGGGCTCACAAGTCTAACTCCTATTGGTCCAGCCTGTGTAAAGCCCCTGGTAGGTCCAGGGATAAAGGTTAATGTCCTACTGATGCATGAGGACGGCATCCAAAGCATCGGATCTGTGCTACTGTAACTACAGTCAAAACATTACAAATCTAGGCCGAGTTTAACATGCTCCAAACATTTGAATGAACAAATATCAAGGCTAATCTCCAAGTCACACATGCACACAGTGACATATTTAAGAGATCATTTTAAAAGCCAACTGTGAGCTGTTAAATTCACACTAATTTAGTGAATCAGTGGTGTTGGATATAAAGATTTGACAAAAATATTGGTTAAAAGTTGGTTCAAAATCGTGTCAGGTGCCACCTCGATATTACTTTCAAAAAGAGTTAATATTCAGTCCACCAGAAGGACAATTATGTCCAGAAATGACATCCTTTTTATTATTTAACCTGCGTGTGTGCAAGAGATTACCTGAAAGTGTGGCTCCTGGAGGATCCTGGACAGTTCGGCCGCGCTGTCGTCTTTAACCTTGAGACTGCTGATGTCGCCCAAGATCTCCGTCACCAGCTCCACATTGTTATCCTGCACCGCCTCCAGCTTCACTTCCTCCAGCTGTTCGTGAGCCTGAGGGAGAGGGGAGAGACGCTCAGAGAAGGTGGTTGTGTTCTGCTCTCTTATTTCTTACTCTGTGTTGTGTTAGTATTTATTTGGACGTCTGACTTTTATTGCACAGTAGTGATGGCTGATTATAGTGGATTCTGCATATAGGTAAGAGCTTATTCACTGTGGCTTTATTTTGCCCTGTAAGCAAGCTGTCAGCCTCATGTTACAATGTGAGAACTCAAAAGGAGTGTTTGTTAATGTTTAGGCGACTGTCATCGTCACAGCCCTGTGGGGAGCAGTTGAATAACGGAAAATGACAATAGCCTGTGTAGCAGGAATTACAGCTGTCCTCTCACTGAACTCGCTGCAAACAAGATGTCCTGCTGCAGCGATGTGAAGATGTGTGTTAGAGCAGTTGTGTGCAGAGGCATTGTAATACATGCACTGTCAGTAAAAAAAGAAGTGTAAAGCTGCATCACTTGGACAGTATGTATGCATTTGTACAAGTCCTCTGAGCGCTCTGTTATTCAAAGCCTTACTGTACTTCAGCTCCTCAGCCACAGCAAAGCACTGCTGGGAGCAGCACAGGTGAGGGTAGCTCGGAGCTGGCCAGCTGTTAGTCTGCTGCTCACCCCGAGCTATGTATGTGTGCTACCTTAGCCAGGGAGCGTACAGTGGGACTTTCCATGATGCCGCGTAGGAAGAGCAGGTCGATGTCTTTGGCGCCCGCAGAGGTGGGAAGCTCACCCATATTATCCAACACCTGCTGCATGGCTGGATGGACCGGGGGCAAGACAAAGACAGAAGAGACAGACAAAAAGAGAGAGAGATAAGAAGAGTTAGCCAGGCGTGAAAGTCATACAAAGCATAAACACACATAACAATGTGAGAGGGAGAGAAGTACACACACTGAAGGTCAGTACAACCTCTTTCATGTCATGCAATTAATGGAAAACTAGGCTAAAATACTTCAAATTAAGAGACACATATCATATAATTATTTAATATCAAATTAAAGCTCCATCTGGAGGTTCAGTGAGTCTGAGAATGAGAACAATTACATACGTTCTTAAGTCAGACTCCCACATGGACCATACATAATTTGTATATGCTCAGGCGCAAAACACTTCAAATATTCTCAACTATTTGAAAAGACGACTGCTGAGTTTTACATTCTGTGCACACAGACAGAGAAGGAGAGGTGTGGACAGCCAGCTAACGCCCTAATGCCAGGGTCCCAAAGCCTGTGTAAGCCCATTTAAGACACTTAAAGCCCTGGGAACATGTGTGTGTGTGTGTGTGTGTGTGTGTGTGTGTGTGTGTGTGTGTGTGTGTGTGTGTGTGTGAGTGTGTGTTTCTGTGTCATTATACACTTATGTGGGTAGTAAATAATGTCCAGTCAGCACTTGTATGCAGTTGATTCACAAAGTGATGATGCGCAAAGTTGAGTCATACTCGAACACTTCAATCTCCTGTCTTGAAAAATACTAATTATGAAACACTGCTGTTGTTTGTAGTGTAGTACGGTGATAAGTGAACTAAAATATTACAAAACATCTTACAAATAAGCTAATTATATCACACACAGACCATAAATTCACAAATGCACACATGCTTATCTCACATATTTCACGATAATTTCACGTAACGGTGTGTTACCGGTGTGATTTTTGGAGATACCACAGACTGTGGGACATTATGTTCCTACATGTGAACATATGAATGTGTTTCTTCTGTGAGTGCTTGGTAGTATTTTTCACCCAGAAGGAAATGTATTCCTGTGTTTTAGACTCTCATTTAAAATTCTACTTTTTCTGGGTTGGAGCACGAAAACGGCCATATCAGTGTCATTTTTTTTTTTTTTTTTACCATTCATCATGCATCCGAAACTCACACAGCAGCATGATTAAGGAAGAGGATTGGTGAAAATACAAGACCTCGCTGTGGCTTGATATGAGAGCGCAGACAGACTGCATAAACAGCACAGTCTCCATGCAAAAGCACACCTTAAATATTGATGATCCCCTTAAAGAAGGACTACAAGGGGGAGGGAGGTTGCACTGCAGACAGTTAAATCTCTATATCCATAAAGCAATACCGTTATTGCAGGACATAAACACAAATTCAGATATATAGTGTGTATGGACAGGTTGTTTTGTTCCTGTGGGGACCCCACACTGTGTTTCATGAGCTAGAATAAACACAAAGTCTGAAAGCAGAGCTGTAATTGTAGTGAACACATAAACTACCATTAAAGCACCACCTTGATTGCACCACACTCATTCAATCACTCACTCACACTCACAATTAGTCACGGTTCAAGCTCCTGAAATTTGGAAAATAATGTGTTTTTTCAGTTCTCTGGACTTTTAGAGCTGTAGGGGTTTCGAAAATGTGCAACGCTGCCCCGTTTTTTTTGTGAAAGAAATAAAGGGCGAGCCTTGCATAATGCAGACTCGTTCAGTGTTTAACTCACATACTTACTGACCACAAACCCTCAAAAACACACCAACATAAACACACAGCTGGATCCCGTCGTACATCTGAGTTTGTTTGTGCTCTCTGTGTTGACCTTTACCCACTTGGTCAACTCATAGTGTCACTGTGTCCTCGACCACAGGAATGTTTGCTCATCCCAGACTTTCCGCCCCCTGACACCCCACCGCGCTCCTGCCCTGCCACGTGTACGTGTGTGTACATTACTCATCCCAACAAACAACCTCGAGATGCTTTTCTATCCAGTGAGAGATTGGAGATGAGCTAAAGCCTCCTACCTAAAGTCTCTATAATCCTATGAAATATGGCATGGAGATACAACCACCTACCAGCCTCATGCTAAGCCTGGCCTGAAGAAGTTGTAAAAGACAAGAGATTACAGCACTGTTACAGTGGAGTGTTTTTCCCCCAGCTACTTCATTCATCTATATAATGAATCATCCTGCTTACCTGCTTTTAATTCCTCCCTCTGTGCCACTGGTTTGTCTGCAGTCTCTCTCACCATCTAACCACCGCCTCTGTATGTATACCTACTGGCACTTTGTGTGCTGAATGCCAATGCAGAGTGCTTTCAAATTCCTACCTCTGTTTCTCAAGGAATGCGACACAAATCCCACGAGAAACGACCTGACAACCTGTGTTATATGTGGTATTATTTTTTTTTTAGTTCACACGATAGAGATAACAGGAACACCTCGACTGGCACAAAAGTACCATCACCCCAAACAAAACATATTTCAGTGTATTTTTCTCAGTAGTGTGGGTTATGAACCGAGCCGCCTCCTGGGCGACACTATTGGAAAATCTCACAGCAAGGTGTGACTCCATTCAGAGGTTCTGGAGTTGCTAATTTGAAAAACAAAACAAAACATTACATTACACAGTTTGAATAGGAAAAAATACTATATATTGAGTCAGCTGTAAGAGTGCATGAAAACTAGCTCATTGGCAAGGACATAGAGAAGTCTAAACAGTTTGCTAAAAGAAATGAATAAATGGTTGAAATTAAAAACTAAAACTAAAACTAAATGTTAGCTAAAGGTAGGCTAATAGGTAAATGGTGGAAACCATTAGAAACAACTTTTAGCTAATGGTTGAAGTAGTTAACGTTAGCTAGCGATAGGATAATGGATAAACAGCTGAGTGAAGTAGTAAACGTAGTAGGCTAATAAATAAATGGTGGAAACGCCGAAAGTTTTGAGATTCTGGATAATAGTTTAAATAGTTAGAAAACAACTTTAGCTCATGGGTAAACAGCTGTTGGAGTAGTTAATGGACCAGTGTGTGGGATTCAGTGGTATCTAGCAGTGTATTTGCAGATTGCAGCAAACTGAATACCCCTCACACCTTCTCACACACACACACACACACACACACACACCGTCTCCTTCCAAGAGTATAGGAGAAATTATGGTGGCTGCGAAACTTGCAAAGTCTACAAATGTCACCATCTAGACCCATTCTGGATAAACATGGTGGTGCAATATGACAAACTCTGTGGAAGAGAACCCGTGTTGTCTATAGATATAGATAACTTGCTCAGGAAAAATTACAAAAACATAATGATAAGGTGATTATATACTAATGAAAACATATTTATGCATATTATATTAAGTTTCTGCCATATTCTGTAGAGCACCCTAAATCTTACACATACTTTAATGTTAGCTAGAGGTAGGTTATTGGATAAAAGGCGGAAACAGCTAAAAGTTTATGATAATGGCTTACAGTTATAATATGGGTAAACGTTGGGTTAAAGTTGGTTAAAGGTAATGGATGAATGGTTGAAATGTTCAGTTTTTACCAATGGAAACTTAATCAAACCAGCCTTTACACCAACTGTTGTTTCAATTATATGAAAATATCATCCTGTTTTAGATAAATAATAGTGCTATATAATGTCAGTTTACATGACAACAAGTTCATCTGACAGGGCTGTGAGGATACATCAGACAATAAGGGTTGGGAACTGTTGCTCATACATTTGAAGATAATTTCAAAGTCTGACAACCACTGCACCCTGTAGGAGTTACCTGACAACCAATACTGCCTTCTGCTGATTAGTTTTTCATAAAACTGCTCCATCAATCCCATAAAACAAAATCAAAGACTACAGTATCTCTCTGTTCATCTAAATATGTGACACCCCACCTCTTCCTTCTGCTTTCCTCACCTCCAGACGTATCTGGTTCCTGGGTGGACTGCACAGCCGGGGGCCCCTCCACGCCAGGCTGTCCCGGGGACGTCATCTCCTCCTCCTTCTCCCGTACCCCATTGGGACAGGCATCCTCCATAGCTGTGACCATCGCCAAGCCCTCCTTCTTCCTCCCTGCTGCCACAAGTATGCTAAGGCTAACCACTAGTAAACCACCAGTAGTTCGGCAACTATGTCTTCTGTCCTCCAATCGTCTTGTTTGGCACTGCTGACCCTCTAAACTCCCAAAAAACACAGAGAGAGAGAGAGAGAGTACTAAGGGGAAAGAAAGAGAGGGGGGGGGGGGGGGTTGAGGACAGAGAATGAGAGAAGAGACACAAAGCGAGCGACAATAGAGTGGGATTAAGATCAGGGGATATTAAGAGACGAGGAGGGAAAGAGGAGCAGATAGGAAGAGGAAAGACGTGGGGAGGAAATGTAAGAAGAAGGGAAGAGGCTGATGTGAAGGTAAGTCCAGAGAGACAGGCATGAAAAGAGACAGAGAGAGACAGAGGTAGAAAGCTGAATCGCATACACAGATGTGGACATGCGTTCAACGCTTGTCAGTCCCCTCCTTCCACTCTGGCTTTAATACCTTCCCAACCCTCACACACAAACACTCACACACACACACCCCGCCTCTCCCTTGATAACACACACACACACACACACACACACACACACACACATAATCCCACAATCCTCTCCTGCTGTAGAGGACGTACTGGAGTACCCCTCCTCTTGTTCCCCCCAACCCCACCCAACGTCCAGTTGTCCCTCTTGTCTAGACGGAAACACACACACGCACACACACACACACATATACACACACAACTTGAATGTGTTATTATGTAAGTAATCTTACATAAGTAAGTGTTACTGAAGGGGCCTGACCCTACATTCCCATTCATTTCCTCATTTTTTCTCTCATTCATACTGTTCATGGTTTGGACACCCCGCTGCAGCAATGTTCAGAAACTCAGCGTGTGCAGACCGTGCTCGTACGTACTCCCTCAGTGGTCGTCCACCTCCTTACAGCAGCATGTGTCACTTTAATTGGAGCTTTTTCTCCCTTTTATTCATTCTTTGGTGCCTCTTCCTCCTTAAATTAACGTGCCCTTACTTCTCGCTAAGTCAGTAGACTTGAGGTGCTGACTGGATTATGCACATTTTGGGGCTGCAATTTAAGCAGCTTTGTGCGCAGGTCTAAATAATTTTTAGGCAAGCTACTGGGTGCAGTACCTTCTGCCTCATTTTATATGGAGATGTTGGACATGAATAATCGCTTCAATAGAATAAATGCATGAGCACTTTACATCGAGGCAGTCCTGGAAATAAACAGCAATAACAGTTTTATAGCTATGCCAGCAGCTCTGTGAGGCTGTACTGAGGCATGAGCTGAATGCTAACGTCGAAATGACTAACGTGCTAATGTTTAGCAAGTATAAAGTTTACCATGCTCAACTCACAGCTGAAGCTGATGGGTTTGTTATTAGCTTTGTGGGTATTTGATCGTAAACCAAAATAATACTAGACAAATTTCCTTTTGACCTGCTACAAGAAAAATCACCAAAGTTTGATCCAGTGGGAACCTTGAATGTCTATACGCTGTCATATTTTGGGACGAATTCACAGAGAATGGATTGTAGCTGCTGATAGCACCATGAATTACACATCACTTGCAACCGCCATCTGCTCCCTTTCAAGGTCGTACTCACAAAAGATATAACACTAATGATATTACAGTGCAAACAAACATACAAAGTTTCGCAGCTGAGTGCAGTTTGCTTTTGTTTTGTATCTCTTAAATGTTTCAATTAGTTCTTAAGGTGTAGCATATGACATTAGATGGCTAAGCTACCATTCTTTCTTGATAGGACAACTAAAGAGAGACAGGAAAGCAGGGGACGACACGCTGCAAAGGGTCGCTGCAGCAAGGATTCAGCCCTTCGTGCAGGGGACGCATGCTCTACCAGTTGCACCACCAGGGAGCCTCAGAAACGTATTCTTATTGTAACTATTCAAACTATCTATGATTATCTGTGTTTTGTTTTTGCAGCTGCAAAAGCTGTACAATCCTTTTGTCAATTTGCCCCTTTGAGATATTTCACTGGGTAAGTGAGAAATTTGACCTTATGATGGCACTGGATAAAAAGTCAGAGGATCACCAAATTCTTTACCCTCTTGGGTTTCATTTCATGGCAATCAATCCAATTGTTAGATATTGTACAGATATTTCAGTCGGCTAACTAACAAACACTGCCATATTAGCACTGCCTTGCTAGCATGGCTAAAAGCCAGGAAGCCACTACTAACATTATACAACAAACTCTTGAAAGCTCTGCAGAAAATTTTGGGTTGTTCTGTTGAAAAAAAGCTGTCGGGACGGAGAGGAAAAACAAAAGCGGCAGCTCGTACATTCCAGTGTTAAGAGTCATCTAAAACAGGTTCCTCCCCTTCAGCATCCATCAAGCGGCTCCCACAGCGACACAGCTGTGCAAAGAGCAGATCTGTAGGATTTAATCCGCCCCGCCTCCACCTCCTCCTCCCTAGTCAACCCCCGCCCCCAACCCAGTACATGGGATTGTAATCTGGCCACGAAAGCAGCTCTCCTTCTCTCACCATAGCCAGTGTTCAAATATCTCTACATGGCATGCATTTATGTTAGCTGAAATTAAGATAAACGCTTTTCACAGTTTGTTTATCACATATGACTTTCCTCTAATTGTTCCTCTTTAGAAAGTAAAGAGACGAGAGCTGATTTCACACAGAGTTTCACTGAGGCAGACTGAGACCAGCTGCGTGAGGAGAAAACAAAGCTAAGCGCTTTGTTTTGGAGAAAACAAAGCACCATGGGAGGTTAACACAGATTTTAAGAAAAAAGCAAGCTCCAGGCTGTAATGAGCAAATTATGATTGTGCTCTGTTTTATTAAAATAATAGGTTAATTATTCAGCAATAAGCCAAATAAAATAGCACTGAGTGAAAGCACATTGGTGTTTCATGAGTTAAAATGCTGCAGCAAAGTCAAAGTCTGACAATTATTAATGTACACTGTCAAAAATATATTGATACACAACAATGGCCAATAATGTAATGGGTGTGCTCTCTGCCTGTCATATATCCATACACACTAAGACTATATACAGATATTTTATAGTTCTATTAAGACTGAAACATAAATTTCATAGTTTTAGATTAATATTAGCACAGCCCATTAAGCACTGAAACATTATCAATCCATATGGACATGCGGAAAAACCAGCTGCTTCCTTACTTCCTCAAAAAATTGTTTTTTTAAAAAAAGCAGCGATCAGCACAGTCTGGCAGTCGTCCCGCTGAAAATCATGTCCCGCAATCACATTTTCCTCAACATCACCAGAGAGTCAGTACTGAGGAAGAGGTGGGGAGGAAGTTGTGTTTACCTGTGCTAGTCGGTGTGGCCCAACACCAGTCCTACTGGCTGCTCATCAGTCAACTGTTAAGACCTAGAGAGGACGAGACAGAAAGTTTGAGACTTTAAAGGACATGAATATTCAATCCTACTTTTGTTCCTGCATACCAGTTTTCATCATTCCTCACACACACACACCGTTGCTTCAGCATTCAGATACATACTCTTGCTTATCCCCCACAGACTCACTGAGTCCTTCTTTTTCCCTCCGTGGATTATCGGTTTCATCTATCAATGTTAGCCCAGTCTATTGCAAGATAGGAGTCTCATATGCAGACTGGGGCCGTTGTTCGCGCAGAATGATTGTACAGAGTCATCCAGGGCGATACATTGTCCTCAGCTATTCAAAGATGCCTGCATCATCAGCTGGCACGCTGCCATCAATGTAGTAAATGGCAACTATTCTCTGAAAGCAATGACAAAGCAGTGTGCATTCATTCCCAGAAACTCTCTCCACAGTTTCACTTACAAACTCAAGCGCACACACACACACCTTGTATGTGTGTGTCATGTGGAAGTGGACGTGTATATTTGCATATCAAGGTTGTTTGCTCATTCAAATATCAAGATTAATATTGGAATCAAACATCCAGTTTATGTCAGGCTAGATTACATTGTTTAGCACAGATATTTATTGTCCTCTGCAGGACCTGAAATAACAGAAAATGTAGAAAAAAACCCTTCATCATGAAAACCAAGATTGATCAATCCTTGCTAAAGATGTGAGTGAATGTGACAACGTAAAAAAAAAAAAAATCAAAAATCAAAAATCCTATTAGCAAAAAATCATTATCTGAATTAGCAAACAAAAAAAATCTCATAACAAGGTCCACTTGTTCTGGAGCTTTTGACTATGGCCTTCACCAGAAAACAACTGTCAAACTAACTTTTATGTCAATATGTACAAAGAGCCCTGGAGGTGCACAAAATCAAGTTTTTCCATGTACAGTTCCTTGACATCTGATACTGTATCTGCTAATGAAGACGGTGAAGTAAGTGTACCTTGACATGAGAGTGTTTTGGCAACTGTTATTCCCAAGATCAAGTATGAATTCAGCTAATCAGACATTATTTTACTTGAGTATTACTATGTGCAGTAAACCACTGTTTCAAATATCATTTTTTTCTTCTTCTACACTGGTTTCTATTCATAAGTGACTCTAAATGTGGACAGAAAGGACCCACTCTGCTGCAACAACCCAAAACCCCACTGTACATTATCACAATGACATCATCCGTCTAATAGAAAGTCTGGCAGCGATAAAACCATTCACGCTGCTCTGAATGGCCATTGTGAAATGGACTGTTCGAAAATGCAAGCCAGCAAAAAAAAAACAATGAAATGATGTGATTACAAACAACCGATGCCTGCAATCGCCTACAATACAACAGATTATCACTCTTCCACGCTTCATTTCGCTCAGCCTCTTTCTCCTTCCCTCTACTCCTCTCTTTCTCTTGCTCCGAGGAGAGGGAGGATTGTGTGGCAGTTGGAAAGATCGTCCATTTAAGAACATACGTCCTACCTGCTCACTCAATTTAAAGTGTGTAAAAGGATCTGCTAAATTTGTGTTTTTTAGCATATTTTCTCAAACACACTCAGGAGGAGATGTCCACTTAACTTCAGACCTTAAGCTCCTCTCTTCTCTGGGTCACCCCAACTCAGTCTTGACTGGAAACTATCAGTGTCCAAGTGCCAAAACATTTACAAGGTGATTACAACACACTCAGGAAGTCCGCTCATCACTGGTGTGCCATTATCCCTTTTTGCTGTGCTGGGGTCTTTTCACACATCATGCTAGAGCTAATTGGTCCTTTATTGTGTGGAAGAGAGAGAGAGAGAGAGAGAGAGCAAGAGGTTGATTCATTACACAACACAGATTACAATCAGGCTCAGCACGCTCATTGGAAGTGAAAGATATCCCTTGGAAGAATGTTAATGGAGGCAAAGCCACCATGCAAGTTCCTCTGCAAATCATCTGCACTGTAGAGCAGGAGCCCTGTCGGGCCAATCAAAGGTCCAAACAGGGAGGGAGGAGCAAATAGAGTAGGTAAAAGGAAAAGGAAGGGGGGAAAAAAAAGATTCAAAGGGTCATAACTTGATTTTAGAGTCTAAAAATGGGCAGAGGGAGTGGGAGAATTTCAGAGAGGAGATTCAGAGCAACAGAATAAGGTAACAGATAAAAGGCACATTAGGAGTCATGAAGGAGAGGAAAAGGAGAGAGGAATCCTTAAAGATTAGACAGAGTTGTGGGAAAAGCTTCTCAAGTCGTGGGAGGATAAGATGTGGAGAGAGAACTGATGAGAAAGCCTTGAGAGAGAGAAAAGGCTGGTGGTAGTGGCTGTCGAATACAAACACCTTTATAATCAGGTAACTGTAGTTCTTGTGATAGGTGCACCAAACTGTAAACTCCTTGTATCCGAATGTCGAACATAAGCGCTTTCTGAGAATTTGCCTAAAATAGGCAGGGAGTTTGTGTATGCACCTATTTGCATGCAAAAGCTAGGCTAGGTCACCTCAAGGACTAGGAAGTGGGTTACGACACGATTACATTTTTCCAGGCTAAGTCAATCTTTCTATGATTGATTTAAACTCAGCATGAAATGTCTTTTCATCACCCCTGCTGTCCGCTCCTTGTTCCTCCACTTGGGACAGAAGGGAAAATCACAGGAAGTGTGTCATCTGTGGTCTTAGTTGTCATTGGCTGGTGTGTAGGAAAGGACGAGTCAACAAAAGCCCTCTGAGTGCCCCCCTGGTTGCCAAGCAGTCAGATGATGGACAGCTCATGGAGGGAGGATTATGGAGGGATCAGAGGGTTTGTTTTTGTACTAAACATCATTTCTGTCTCACACATGCAAACGTGTGTGTGTGTGTGTGTGTGTGTGTGTGTGTGTGTGTGTGTGTGTGCTCTTAAACGCACACTATTAAAAGACAGACAGGCTGTGTGGTTTTAATTCCTCCGGTTCTAGTCACGCTAGCAGGAAATATCACTCTACCTCCGACTCAGCGTCTCAACAAGCACATTTTGTGAATTTATAGTCTTGAATGGAGTACAGTGCTACATCCCTCGGGTCATGAAACACAAATAGACACACAGAGTCGAGCCCATGAGGCATCTTTCGTGGAGAAACCATTCAATTTGTGTCTATATATTCTCGTCACCTCTATTCTCTGCCTGACAAAAATGTTGTACTCTCTCTCTCTCTCTCTCTCTCTCTTTCTCTGTACTCTCTCCTGTGCACCACAGAGCCGGCGGCGGCAGGGTCTTAGTGCAACCGTCACTCCCCGTTCCTCTCAGTGACTTGAGAATCACAAAAGAGACCAGTGAGCTCTGTCTTTCCTGGGAGCCCAGATGTTGCTTCATTGGCTGACTCCAGGGGTAAGCAGAGGGCAATTACTAAACTTTGCTGAGCACTGAGCTGCAGCACTCCCACAAGATATTCGAGGAAGCAGTGTGTATTTGTGGAATGAATGACTGGCTATTCATATAACAACACAGTCAACCCCCCATAAACAACCCCATCCTTCCCTGCCCTGCCTCACACACCCATCACCCTCTGCCTCCAGACAAACCCTATGTAGGTCACTCTATGTGTTAACACAGTCGCTCAATAAGAGGATTACACTGCTGCTCCCAAGACGGCCATCAATGGTCAATATCTGCAGAATATTAACCATAACCACGTTTTTTTAACACCATTATTAAAGCTAGTCTGCTTAAAGTTTCTCCAGATCTACCACAAATGATGGGAATGCAGCTTTCTGCCGATTCATGCTTACCTCTGCTCTTCCCCTCACACTGCAATCTAAATTACCACCGTTTAACACAAAGGCATCAATTGTTGCATCACTGCACTTTCCTCTGCATCACCAAAAATGACATCATTCTCTCTTCTATGTGATGTTCCAGCTGGTGGGACGTCTGCGTTTTGCCACGCAGCTCGGGACGATATAATTACACGGCCGTCCACAGCTCGTCAAAAACCCTTCGGCACTGAACGTGCAGTGATCTCAATAATGAGCACCCCGTGAGTTAATCTAACCCGCCACATGGCCGTGCCTGCTTCCTCTCAGCCGCTCTCCCTTCCCAGCCTCCTGTTACTGATCATTAGTATTAAGGAGGAAAAGACAGGGGAAGGGGTGTGTAGGGAGGGCAAAGTGATGCAACAGCACTTAACATGACTGCAAAGTTTAAAAATAAGAAAAAAAGTGGTGTGTGTAAAGTGGAGAAGAGAGAAGAGATAATGAAAAGAAATTAGTCTCAAATGAGTTTACCCAGCGTGTTTGCCTTTTTTCCTTCGCTCCTCTTGTCATATTTTTGAATACTGGCGAAAATTACAAACGCATTCATCTCCTTTGTAGAACAAGAGCTATACAACGGTGGTATACAAGCTGGAGCTGCTCAAGTACAAAATAATGACACATGATGACCTTAAATAATCTGATTGTAGTTTTCAGCAGAAAACATGCTGGTTATGTTTTGTCATCTCTTCCAACTTCGTCATTCTGCGAAGTTTTTAAGTGTTGCATCACAGATTCATCAGAACATTTTTGTCTTTATTTAGGTGATGAAAGACAAACCAATGGGTCTTTTGCTTCATGGATAATTGCATTGTTGATCTGCAGTGGGATGCCCCTTTAAGACCTTAGTGATGGATGAAATCTGGTGAATCTGCACTAAGCGCTGAAGCAAAAACAGCAAGACATTCTTGCCTTCACTTGCCTTGAAGCGTTTTCTTGACAGTGATACAATTATTCTCACGATAGGGTCAGTTTTGTGTTAACTGTAGGGAGGTGCTGCCTGGCACAGGGAGGGTTGATTGTAGGTGTGCAGGTACAGTAACAGCCCTGTGATACATGTGTTTTTCATAGCTGGGAGGTTTGAGTCACTCAAGTCTGGGTGTGTGAAAGTGTGCGCGCGTGTGTGTGTGTCCCTTTCTTTATCTTCTTCTTGCTCAACCCCTTCCTCCCCTACCATCTCCCCTCGTAGCTGTGTATTAATAATGGAAGAGTAGAAGCTTCTGAGCGTTGGGTTTGGTCTCTGACTCACGGACAACTCACATATTCTCCAACATTGGGAGCTCGTGTTTGACTTGAAATTCATGTTTTCCTCCAACTTGCTGACAGGAAGGAATATGTATATGAGGGCTGACAAGTCTCACTTTGTGCTTTATTCCACCTACTTCAGCAGAACAATAAAGGTCATCCTGGAGCCTGACTCAAAAGCCTTACTGGATATCCCTGCTCAGGGACTGAAGATTTACCCTAATGCACTAAAATGTCTTGGTCTCCTTCCCTTCCTCCTTTTGTTCCTCCTATTAGCTCCAACAAATTTCATTAGGGCTTATTATATGATTGAAAGGAAGAGAGAAAGACTCATAAACTCTAACTTAGATGAAACAAGATCCATGTTGCCCCTCTTAGTGGTCTGATGGCCTATGTAGCCCCTCCCTAGAAGGATCCCCAAGGATGTTGCGTATATGCATGGGCTTCCCCGATCACGTGTGGGAGGCTTACAGCTTAGAAACCTTGCCAAGTGACCCCATGGTCCTCTGAGCAAGCAAGTCCAGAGATTCATTGAGACCTGCTCAGTCTGTTGTGATATGCAAGTGGTTTTATGTTTCAATTAAGCGCTCACATAAAGTGGTTTGGACATCATGTTAGTGCATTATTATTAGATGGTGCACTCATACATCTGAGTGAGGGACAAAAAATAAAAATCAATAGGGATGTCTGGCTGAGCCTCCGTTCAGTCTGCCTGTGCCAAGCCACTGGTCCCCGTCTCTGTTTTCACTCAGGATCAGCTCAATACAAACAAAGCTTTGTTGATATTTGTTGTGAAAGTTCTTATAGACGACACAAGAAAATGTTCTACCTGGTGCAAATATGTGCGTGTGACTTAAACGCACTCTGACTTTTCTCAAGCCCACCACCTTTTGCTGGTAGATGTTAGTCTATCATTTACAACCTCCTCATCCTGCCACCACTGTGACCTGCAGCTCTCCCCTTCATATCTTCCCATTCATGGATCGACGCCACGGTTCTGACGCATGGCCAGATCCGTGCGCTTGAACCCGTGCGCCAAATCCGTGCCAAACGCTTGCGCCTTTTTTTTTTTTTTTTTTTTTTTTTTTTTTTGTCTGACCTGGCAACTGTACATTCACGCCGATCTCGCCACACGTGCGGCCATTTTTTGTTACCCATCCCTGCCATTGTGGCGTGCGCACACTTACGACTACAACCCATCCGCTGTATCCTTCCTCATGATATGCAGGAAAAGGAAAAACGACGTGTCTGACTCTACAGTAGACGGCCAACACATACTGGTGTGTGTCTCAATAACGCCTGCTCTCACAGCAGAGCGGACTCTATAGGGGGCAGACCTCCCCTTCTGTCAAACTCTACTGCACCTCAAACACGGGAAAGTGTCTTTGTCTCCCGTTTGACTGCCAGCGGATGAATTAATTCACAATCCCCACATCACAAATACGATCACAAGCCTCGACTTACCTCTGAATCGTGTGTGTGAGTTCACGGTAGTCCCTCAGACTGTCCCGGTTGGACATTCAGCCCCCCCTCAGCTGTCTGTCCTGGTCCCGCAGCAGACTATCAGAGAACACAACGCCAATCAAACACACACGCCCCGCCTCCCCTGCTTGCGTCATGCGCTATCGACCAATGGGAGCTCAGGTACAACCCACTCTGAGTGAATACGTTGTGGCATAGTATTTTTTTTCACATGTGTCCATTCACATAAATACATGTTTGCACATTTCAGATGCGTCATATAGGATGTGTACACTAATGGAGGTTATCTCCATTAGCCTAACTAGGACGATGTATGCTACTTTTATAGCTTCTGTTAAATTAAAAAGTATAACAGTGACTCAACATCAAATACAGCAACACAAGGCCACATTTATGCGAACACTTTGATATGTGAAGTACAAAATGGCCACTCAAAATTCACTTACCATTCACCATAAAGGTGATATTAAATTATATACGTTAATATCTATTAATGTGTTGAGATGCTGCAACAATAGCTAGCTAATGTGATGGTTAGCAACGGTCGTGCTAACTCAATTAATGGGCTTAAATGGTTCCCATAGCAACCTGCAAAGTTTTACTAGACCCCATGTTGTGTCCACGTTCCCATTGAATTTTGGCCAATTACCAGGTGTTAGTGTTTTTCTAATGGTTGAATCATTGTTATACATTTTGTGTAAAATACCAGATACCGTATGAATACCAATAACTCACCCTCTGTATGTTTTTCATCTTTCTTTTGGTTATCTTGTTTCCATTGCAGACTGTCTGTCTACAGTGGCTCTTAGCTACTTGATTTGTGCTCTGCCGGGCTGATACGATGTCAGGTTGCGGTAGACTAACCATTCGTATAATTGCAGTAATGCTCCTGGAAATGCCATTTCTCCCTTCATTTACTTTCAGAGAACAGGCACTTATCCTTATGGCCACAAGAGAGCGCCATTAGATACCCAATTGGCAGCTTCAAATTGATGTTTTTCTGACCATGTAGGCTTTTTACTGGACCCATTCATGCTTGTTAGACCCAGCTTAAATGTACTTTTCAGGCACTTGTCCCATTATCTAGAGACATAAAGGTACAATAAGTGGCACAGTCATGTATGTGAAATGGGAGTCAAGGTGTGGCACTGCAAGTCCAAACTTGATCTGATTATGAAATGCGTCAAAGGTGCATTTAAGATCAGGTTTTCTCTGATCTGACAACTGTGTGACCCATATCAAATTATTAATCACATAATTAGCCGTCTGTCTTTGCTGCATTTCCCCTTTAAATCTGCTCAGGTGCATGTTTTAGGGAACCTGTCTAATCTGAAATTGTGATACATTTATCCTGTCACACACATGCAAATAAATACATTTCTTCAAACAATTAATCTTTAATAGCACAATTATACAATACAATCAACATGCCCTCCCCCACTTGACTTTTTCACAGATGATAACTCTGAATAAACTATTTACAATTTTATGGCACATACTATAAGCAGTTGTGACTGTAGCTGATGGCTAAGGAGCAGGTTGAATATATGTGGTGGCTCATAGAGGTAAAAGGAGGGCAGAGGCAAGGCAGTGGTCTGGTTCAGGAGGGTATGAAGGTATGGACGGATGTGTAGAGGTCAGAATGTCAGCGGCGGTGAGGTTGAAACCAACACTGATGACAGCATCACCACAATGATGGGTCATATCTGCTGAGAGAGAGAGAGAGAGAGAGAGAGAGAGAGAGAGAGAGAGAGAGAGAGAGAGAGAGAGGTAAAGGTCATGGTCAGTTTCCTGTGAGGGATGCACCAACGTGGAGCTCAGTCTTACAAACACATACCTCGACTGTGGAAGCGTGTCTGTGCTTTCCTTCAACAGCAGCTCTGAGACCAGTGTGTCCAGAATCTCAGGACTGGACCTCTTTCCATACCTGAGACACACAAAGAAGACACACAGGCAAAGGTGATGGTAGATTATCAAGTTGGACCTTTTAGTTGTCAAGTGAAAGACATCACAGAGGGAAACACAGCTGAACTTATTACTCTGCATGTCCTATGCGTGTCCAATTATAAGCTCAGTTAAGTCTGAACACTGAGAGTCAGACTGAGACCCTGCAGGGGCAGACAGGAGTTGCATCACAGGTGGTCATATTTCCCTTTCTGTCTCTCAGATGATAAGCCGTGTCAGTGGGCTTGTCCCCCTGGGTGGTTAAACGCCTGCAGCGGCATCCAAGCCCCTGACATTCAGAAGAAAGCTGAAAACTGTGGGTGATTTGACACGGCATGCCAGCCGTGGCAGTCACTCCTCCTCTGGTTTTTTTTTCTACAGGTGGTAAATGGGTTCCCTGCTTTGTAACGAGGTGTGCGAAGCTGCAGATAGATCTGCAAGACTTTAGACTGACAGCTCTAGCAGGCAAAACTATGAGTGGACTTGATGTTGATGTCAGAATTTAGTTTTTATCATAAGATTGCAATGTCAAGACCCTAAAAGAAAATGTTGAGGAAAGTTTCCTATAGAGACAATTGTTGACTAGTTGGACGATAGCAGAGAAACATAAGAAAATCTAAAATTTTATACCTTAAATGTCTAATTTAAATCATTTTTAGTGACACCTGGGAGCTTCCAGATTAAAATCCTGCCTTCCTATTAACACAACCTGGATCTAGTACAGGGCAACGAGAGAACATGGTTTAAACTTGAAGAATATACTGAAGCAAAACTAAAGTACAAGCATGTTTGACCAGATAAATCTCATTATATTCAGTGGTTACACATTTGTACAACTGGAAAGAATACAATTAAATATAATATAATGTGGGGAAGCTATCAGAAAGTGGACTAATATTACCAATCCAGACATATGAGGAGAAAAACTGCAAGGTAGACTACTCTGTTTTTCTGTTATAGCTAAGCTTTTAAGAGAGGTGTAATGAATCCTCCTACCTCTGTCTTGTGATGAGGTTGATGTAGTGTCTCAGGGCTGAGTAATACTTGGCCAGCTCCTCCGCCGGGGCATCCTCCCCGGGGTTCTCCGGTTTCACCGGGTATCCCTCCGTCAGGGCGCCCAGACAGAGCAGTGCCCAAAGCAGGAACCCCAGAGTCCCCAGCCAGCTCATCAAGTTAGGATGCATCTGACAGAGCAAAGTAAAAAAAAAAAAAAAATTAAAAAAAAAGTGTTAGTCCATGGCACATCACTGAACACCTGCCCTACTATGCTTTACATTTTACATTTTTAAATGAATTATTACTAAACTAAACAGGACTTTTTGCAGCTGCAAACCAGCAAAAAAATCACCAAAAGTAATGTCGAAAAAGTTTAAATATTTCAAACATTAAGATACTTACATTTCCCAGAGGATCAGGGGAAGAGTTGCGCGCTGTCTTGAAGCGTTTCTTCTGCTCTTCTGGGCGCTTGGTGCGCGGTGGGTTTTATATCTGTGTGCAAGAGGGGAAAAAAAAAAAAAAAAACGCGTCAGAGCTGCGCTTCGTTTAGCGCAAGTCTGTGCCTTTCTTCATGTGAACGTCATTGCTGATGCTGTCATTAAATGTGTTTGGAAAAAAAGGTATTAGTTTAAAATACGTAAAATAATAAGGTAAACTAAAAATAGAGTGAGCTAATAAGCCTTGTTTCCAATGAGACCAAGATGGATTAGGGATGAAGTGTGTGTGTGTGTGTGTGTGTTTTAAGAATGTGGCCAATCAAGCTGTTACAATGGCATTATAGGATACTAATCTAATAACACGACTAATATAGGAACGTTACATGGATATTGCAGTCATAACATGAGCCTATAGAAAGTATAAACTCACTCAAAGCCACCCCTGAGCATCTGATATACACTTTTCAATTATTGAAAGTAAGTTACTGTGTTGTTAATGTAACAAACATTATATTCTATGTCTCAAATGCTGGTATGACTTGGCACAAGAGACTTGGCACAAATGCAAGCTCTTAATAACATCACATTCAAACACACACTGTCAAACAGATGCTGAGTGAGATGTTTTGGTGTTTATTCAGCTTCTCTATGAGGAAGAAGGTGATGAATTTTTGCACAATCAAGTAGCGATTCTTCTGCATAATGAGATCAATAATCGCATCTGAAGTCACAAAAGAATGGCAGAAATGTAACACTGTGGGCGAACTTCAAATGAGTCTCCTAAAGCAAAAGAAGCTCCTACGAAGACGCCTCGGGTGATTTGGAATAAAAAGATCTCTAAACAGACTCCCATGTACATGAAGCTTATTTTTTCACACGCTGTTTGACTGAATCAGTCCACTAATTTCATTTTGCAGTTCACTCCATCAGATGGAAAGAAAGACTGGGATACTCAATGTGAACAAAAGACATAAATGTGAATATCGAGACACGTCAGTCAAAGAAGAGCCCAATCTCCAAGAGCTCCACTTAATAAGAAAACCCAAATAGCACTTCAAATGAATCTGTATCACTAAGTGCTTCATTTACCTCCCATTCATAATCCTTTTGTATACCAGCTCGCAGCCATATAATCTATAAAAATCAGTATTCTTCGGCAGTGCTGCTTTTTAAGTTGCTGCAGAGGATGTGTTAAGGGCTTTTTGTATAACACAGGATGCTAAGAGGGAGATGAGGCATGAGACACAAGAGAGAGAACGTGGAGCGCAAAGTCATGACCGAATCATGATGAGCATTGGCAGGAATCAGAAGTTCTAGTCCTCTTAAGGAGACACACACACACTCAGTGACTCACTTCAATAGGTGTAATACCTTTTTTAAGCAAGCAGCTTGAGCCTACACGTGAATGCTGGAGTGTCTCGCATGTGAATGAAGCAGATGTATGAAGCACGTGGACAAAGTTGAGAGGTCAGTTAGGGTTTGCTTAAAAACAAGACGTGACTTTAGACTTTGTATGATCATTAGGGATAGATGCATCAACTCCAGTGTTGTAGACACAGGTGATGTCTTAAGATCAGACTAAATGTGCCTCGTATGAATGCACAACTCATCGATCCTTGAAACTGATGAGCTAAAATAGAAGAGGCCATGTTGGGCTGCACTCAAATCAGCTAAGAGTGAGTGATGAGTATGAGTCATCCAATGGGGAACATGAATCTTTGTACCAAAGTTCATGACAGTCCAACTGACAGACGCTGAGCTATTTTAATCAAAACCCCAAATGTCAACCTTATGGTGATGCTAGTAAGTAATTAAGATTCATCATCTGGGAACCATGAATGTCTGTATACAGTTTCATTGCAATCAATCCAATAGTTTTGAGATATTTCAGTCTGGAGCAAAGTGGTGGACTGACTGACCGACTGACCTACTGACTGACCTTCGTCACCATTCTAGGAGCCAAGGATGGATGGGTAAAAACTAAGGAGTACCCCTGTTTGCCAAAGTGGCAGCATTTCATTTTACTATTATAACACTTGCTAGTTCTTGATTTCACCCTTAGGTGGAACAAAATGTTAAAACACAGTGGATAAATCTCAAACCAAATATGCTAGTCACACAATGGATTAAGAAACACACACAGACAAATCCATGTCTTTAGGGATGCATCTTTGCTTTTTGAACAACATGCAGGTTTTCCACCAGGAGTCAAACAGCCTTAAAACAGCCAGAAGGAGAAGCTTAGTAAATATTTAAAACTCTGGGAAAACAAAACAAATCAAGAACACAGAAACAGCTTTTTGTATCAGTGTTGCTTCTGCAGATTGATGGAAACATTAACAGTTTTCCTGAAAGGTAATACATGTGACTTATCAGCGAATCACCACATTCATTCATGTGAATATATACATTTTACACTGTGGGCCCTGGTGACATTTAATTTTTTTTTTAACAACAAACAAACACAATGAGACACATCACTGTGTGTACTCATTCACACATTCCGTCATTACCATAAACACGGGCATTGTAGTTCATTTCGAGTCAGTCCCACATGTACCAACCTGGTGCTTAATGATGCGACAAATGTGTATTAATCCACAGCTGAAAATAGTCTCCAACAAACACAGTTTACTCCCTGTTTAGGAACGTTAGCTAAAGACTAAAATGTCTGGCTGGTTTAGTAAATTACTGAGCTTTTTTTCCCTGCTTTTTTGTTTTTTTTTTACCACACATTTGTGACCTGTTTTAAAGGATTTACATCTTTAGTAGGAACAAATGGGTTTGAGTGCTAAAGACAGGGTAGAGAAATAATTGCTATTGTGAGGTGGACTAACACATTCTCAGTCTTTTCATGGGATTTGCTGACAGTAAGAATATTATCGAATAATGCCAGTCTTATCCTTTGAAGTATATGTTAAAAGTGAGTTACAAAACAGTAATAAAAGTTAAAATAAAAGGTTAGGTATAGGGCTTGTGTGTTGGGCAGAAGGGCCAGTCACCGCTGGTATATAATCCAGATTGATGAAGTGTTTGTCAGACCCTGATGAAGGCCTAGAGGCAATAAAGATTAGTCATTTTAATTGACCATGCTCAAAGAATAGATCACTATATTACTGTATCTGAAGACGGAGTGCATTACTCTTTTTCCATGGTTATCTGCACCACTTGACATTAAGCAATATTTCCTGGATTTCTGGATTTATAAAAGGTAATCAACAAGGTCAACCATACAGTTGGATGATGTTTTCTTCTTTGCAACTTTATTCTCTTAAACTATTGTTACAGATACAGCGGAGTAGTCCATGTATGGGGCCGTATCCCTCTCAGTTGGTACTCTATTCATTAAATATTTATAACATGTTCTATAATTAAAATGGCTCTGACAACCAGGTCAGATTTTGGAAGAAATCTGCTGGATTTCTGTGCAGTACAAAGGAGTAAGAGGACGCCACTCTTCCAGCTCAAGGGGGAGACAAATGGCAATGTGACAGGGCGAATGGGGTTCAATAGGAATATGGTCATTCATTTTGATCAACATCCACACTAATAGTATCAAAGCTATTAGAAAGATAGCAACTCCAGTTCAGCCCCGGTTGTTTACGCTAATTAGACAAATCAGAATACCCACAATTAATTTGACAATTATTGTTGCTCGAAATGTATCACCTTTAGAGAAATGCTGTATGAGAGAATTTCTTGGAGCTTGGTTTGTCATTATCAGACATCATTTCTGTGGAGAAGGACTCCTTTAGAGAGCAAGCTGTTTAAATGCAAATTTGTTTTCCCCTCCTCTCATCAGCCTCCTGGTTTGGACAATAAGTTCTCTCGTAGATTTGCTAAGATGAAAAGGCCTGTAATTTTCCGCCGCTGCGAATCACACTTTTCATATTTACAGTGTGTACGACTGCAAAAAGGAAATACTGACAAGCAGGCTGCCTGTATCTTCTCTATCAGGGGGTTGTATACAAACGGACTGGGAGCACGAATGAAGAAAAAAAGCAAAATCTCATATAGCTTTGGTGCTTTCTTGGCTATTACACCATTTTTACACGAGTCTGACATCTAAATTGCTACTTTTAACTATACTATTGTGCTATGGTGACAATCTGTTACTTCTGGTAAGCAAGCACTACTATTACTTAGATACAGCATCGGCAGCCCCCTTTTTGGGTACGTGGGCTGTAGCTTCAAACTGAAGGTGGTTCGAGTAAAGAGGTCCTGATATTATATATATAGTGGAGGTTTAAGGATGTGAATCATTGATTATATTATATTATAACTGAACAATGATATTACCTGATTTTTTAGTTTGATCTATTTTAGATTTTATTAGTGATTCAATGTAATTTGGATAAATACATTAATAATAATTAGCCTGTTTTTACAGAGCACCACAGAAGACAGTATCATTTCTGTTATCCACTTCTATAAGCTGTTAGCTAACAACACTTCAAAGCATGTTCCCAAATTTTTCTTCTTTGTTCTGTCGCTGACATTAATTGACAGCCTTTGCAAGCAATTACTAAACCATATAACATCTCAGAGAAGGCAAGCTTTTCTCCACTTTCAGTTCAGAGTAAGTACAATACTGACAACTGCTCAATGAGGAAATAAGAAATGTCCTTTGTCATTCTCTCACTTGTTCTTCTATCGCTCTAATTAAGCCGCCACTGCTTAAAGAGTCCTCCTCAGTATTTACCTCTCCACTCAGTGTGCGTATGTGTGTGTCTGTGTTTAAATGTGTCTGCCACATCTGCTCCTGGGGTGAAAGCAGCACAAACGTCATGTCAAGAGAAACATCATATAAGGTCTTTTGATTGACAGATGAACAGAAGGTCAAGTCGCCAAGCTGTGACAGGTCAGTTCGGCTCAGGTGTGCTGTTCAGAGTCCCGAGCCTTGATATTAGGAAACCTGATGAAAGTTATAACCACGTCAAAGGGCGCTAAACTTTATCCCATAACTGTTGTGACCTGTGTGACACCAGAGAAGACTGCATGTGTCTGGTTGTCTGCATGTTTGTTGAACCTCAGAAACATTCAATCTTAAAAACATTACCTGTTAATCAAGAGTATGAAAGTTTTGTTTATCAGTATCATTACAAGTCCTCGTAGTATTCATACGCAGTTTAAACTCATATGTTTTAATTTACTGATATTTCTTGCAGTAGGATGCATTTCTTTTTGGACGAATCTAATGAATTGAGGACATTTTGAGATGCTCCAGTAATCAGATTATAAATACAATCTTTAACCACAAAATTGGTGTTAAATTGCAGACTATCCTCATAGGTTATGGTGGATGTTGTGTCCAAACACATCAGTTCTGATTTAAATAGTCTATCACATGCAATCCAAAAATAACTGGAAACGCCTTAGTAATCTTAATCCTTCAACAAGCTCTCATGTTTCTGGGTAAATTAATCAGTTTAACATGCAGCATAAATTATCACTGTTGTGGTTTAATATTTTAATATGTCTGCTGAATACACTTCTGAAAGCCCTTCATAAATGCCATTTAGGATACTGTAAGTCTGAAGGGTAAATGTGATAACCACTGGTGCAGCCAGGTTAAATATATTACCAGCATTTTAGACACCTGCTAGACGCAGCCTTCGCCAACGAGGAGCCTAATAATGGAGAGGAAATGTATGATTTAAGCAGTCCTGCTAATGCATTCTAAACATTTGAAAGCATAATTTCTCAGGAGTGTGCTGCATTCATGAAAGAACACATTTTCCCACATGGCTGTCAATCAGCCATTGCCCATTGAGTGTGTCCACATACATATTTTCCAAATTAAAGGCATTTCCAGATTAATGTTATTATTCTGGTAGCTGGTAGAAGGCTGAATAATGCTAAATTTCTGTGAGCATATGCAGTTACTCACAAGAAGCACACTGCACTCTCATATTGAAGCAGCAACAACAGATACATTTTAACATTTAAGAATAGCACTAAAATGTTTAAGTTCTAAGTCATGATAAACTGTATTAATGCTTAACTGATTGGTGACTGTATTAAAAACTCTCAAGTTCCTTTCAAATCCAGTGTGCAAGATTTAGTCTCATCTAGCAGTGAAGTTGCAGATTGCAACTAACTGAATACCCTATCTTGAGGAAGTGTTTGGTTTGTCCATTCTGGACTACTGTACAAACATGGCAGTTCAACATGGTGGACTACATGGAAGAGATCAGTTCCCGCTGTAGATATAATAGTCTTATTCTAAGGTAATGAAATTATGATTTATATTTCATTATACAGTAATGAAGACATATGATTATGAATATTACAATTCTGCCAGTAGATCCACCTAGTCTTACACCCTGGACCTTTAAATTAGGACTAGGTCAAAAATTAGGCTGTTGTATAGTAGGATAATTAACCTTATAGTCTATATTATCTATAGTCTTATAGACCCTATATTTTTTGGCATTGATATAATAACTAGGGTACATAGTTAAAATGTTTTAAAGGAACAGATTTGGAAAAAAAATGTCTTTCTTGCAGAGAATTCAATGAGAAGATCAATACCACTCACTTATGTGTCCATTAAATGTAAAGCTCCAGCCTGCAGCTTGTTATCTAAGCTAGCATAAAGACTGTAAACAGCTTGCTCGGCTCCATCCAAACGTGACAAAATCTGCGCTGCTAAAACTCACTAATTAACATGTTAATTAGTGAGATTCAGCAACGCTGATTGGTGCAGCTGTGGCTAGCTAGCTTGTAGACAGAGTCAGATTACTTGTTTCAGGTTTTTTGAAGTAATTACTCAAAATTTTGCTTGATCCTAACAGATGTAAAATTGATGATAATTTCTGAAAAAATGGAAGGCAGATTTCGTTTAAATCCACCTCAGAAAATGTGAACTCTAGACCAAGTCCAGTCTTTAATTGAAGGATCCACTTTAGCTAATTTGTCTTTTGGGGCTTTTTTGATGGCTTATTGAAAAATGTAAATACTACAAACCTTTGTTATTGGTCCTTTAACAAAATGAGAACTTATTGACCCTTGTCTTAGTGCGAAAGGCACTGATCCACTGCTCTATAACAACAAGAATTATAAACACTAATTCCTTTTTGTCAAACATACAGTATTCTATGAATGTGTCAATGGCCATAGACACTCATTAAGGTGTGTATGTGTGAGTGAATGCGTGTGTGTTTCTACATGTGTTTAAATACACTTGTATTAGTCAAACATTACTATTGATTTAACGCCGCTATACAACGTCCCTCTGTGTTTGTTATCACTGTGCTTTGTGGAAAAGCAAAATCCTTTTCTCACGACTCGCTCTCCATCCTCCTCTCCGATTCTGTCGACACAGGAGGGGATCGAAGCAGATTCTCTATGAAGTCCTTACACTGTCAGTTTCCCACTGTTTCTACCACAAAAGAGAAGCAACACACACACATGTCCAATGTGTCATACGTAGGATTGTTCTTCACTTTTAGGACATTGTGATGGGAGTTTTTTTGTTCTTCTTTGAAACAGAACAAGCTGCATTTTGTTTGAGAAAGATTTGTCCTAAGTTGAAAACAGGCTGATTTTTCTGATAATCAAGACTGGATATTTGGAAGGAAAGATAATTGTCTGAAACATGGAAAAGTCAAAGATTTTTGAAAATATCTTACAGGGCAATTTTTTCCCCTGAAAAGCTGACCAAAGTTTGTTAACCTAGGAAAACTATTACTGTGACTGTACACTTTAAGTATATATGTCAATATATTGTGTTGTGCTGGAAGAAGAGGCTCTGAGTAAAAAGCATATACGTCACAGCTAGCATTGACAAAGTGACACATAGTTGTTATCCAGCAGTCGGTGGTCATTGATAGCTTGTCTGCCCTGGCTAGCTTGACATTTAGCTCACCCTTCTTCTCCTCAAAGTGGTTTTAATGTTTAGTCACAGTAGCTGTCGATAGCTCAGTGTATACAGGGTTGAGGTACCCAGTTGACTCTTTGAATCCCTCGCCCTCTGATTGTCAGTATAAAAGATGGCTAGCTTGCGAGCTAGCAAGCTATTAGCAGAGTATGTATGCAAATAAACGTATAGACTTACATGCATAACTGGTCAAAAATATTCTTACCGGTTGAGCGATTGACGTGCAATAACCACTGACATCCCTAACCAAAGCTGCAAAGTTGTACCAAAACAATTGGCTAAAAGATGCTAAAATGCTGATTAGAAAAGAGGGGAAGTGATGAATTGAGACTGATATGCTTTGAAATAAAAGCAAAGACACACAACATTACACACTATATTGATGATGAATTTAAGCCCAATAGATTAGATGAACTCAAAGACCATTTGTTTTTAGCTTTCACTACACAGTAAGGGTTATACAGTACACACATGTATAGCTACAGTATATTGCACTATCAATTAAGTATCCAACAGATGGTTCTTGTCCTTCTTTTTTGCATTTTGGAAACTCTATTTCAAAGTGTATTTTTCCTTGTAGTAGTATCTGATTGAGAGTTTGAAGTGATTTGTCATCACCTGCCAGTCTGTTGTGCCCCTGAGTTTTTGTTACCTTTCAGTCTGTGGGGAAATTAGGGGAGTGTGTTCTTCGTCTCCACACACTGTGCTTACCATAACTGTCAAGGGTAATTAAGTGTTTCCTTGTGCAGTAATTGCCAATTTAATCTTCTGTGCTCATCCCCTGATTTGTAGTGGCGGGTCTGTCAGTCAAGCTGGGCGTGGTTTCCATGGGGATAAGGGGAGTGTAGTAGTCATTCACTTTAACCAATGGCCAAAGTAAATTACCTGTAGCCTCCTAAATGGGGGTTGCTATGGAGAGGCAATTACCCTAAATTGTAATTGTGCCACACTAATGTGTCAGGCCTTTACCTCTTAAATTAATTGGGTTTTTCTCTGTGAGAAAAAATGTCCAGGAGTAAGCAGTGGAAACAGGTCAAATGTTTTTTTTAAGGATACTTGATTGTAGCAACAAAACTCTTCTGAGTGGTATTGGATTGAAGTGCATACGTGGCAGTGAATGTGTGTGTACATACTTTATGTTGTGGCAACGTGATACCGTGGTCATCTTAGATACACACTGAATCTGAAGTGTCAGCTTTCAGATGGGATCCCTTCCACTTGCTTCCTCTTCAGTACTCGGCTGCAGAGACCCAGGTGCATCCATGCCATCCTTCAGGCGTAACACTACTTCCTTTCCCTCAAGAACACCTGTTCAGCTCACTAACACACACATACACACACACCAAGTTCCTTCAGGTAATGTTTACATTACGACACAGGGGACTTGAGATGCACTGGCTAGCACCAGTGTAGATGCTGATTTAGTTTGACTTGCTGTCCTCACAGTGGAAACATTTGAGTGGGAGTGAATCCTTATTTAGATTCCTGTTAATTCTATTTCTCAGTTAAAGATGCTGGAAAGCGGGCTGCCAATGGAGAAAACATGACCCGCTTCAATCTCCATTCACTGCGTGGATTAAATCAGCTCTCATCACTGCTGATCTGCCGTGAGGAATGGGATTAATCAATCGGAGACAGTACATCAATCTGCAAATTAAAAACGACGCTCATCACTGAACATGCAGCTCCATGGTTCTGGTGTTATTTTGGTGACATGCTGAGCGGGCGGCTTTCTCTCAGTAAGAGAATAAAAACTGTACAAAGCTCAAATGTGTAAACTGACGAGGTTATGGAAAGTGTATCAAGCAGTGAATATGAGGCATTCCTAGAAATTGGCAATAAAAAGCCCACAAGGTTAAAGGAATTATTAGATGACAATGAGAGATTTTATAGTAGAAGGTTTTCATAGATGCATGAGGCAGCCAGAAACAATACAGAAAATAACAGATTCCTTAACCATGCTTTACTTACAAATGTGATAAATCCACCATTATTTCACCATGAGTATGTCTTTAAATGTATGTAGGCTCTGTCAAACTGTGACAGTGTTATGTCTTAAAAGTTAACTTAAATTTCTAAATCTGGATCAACACAGTAATATTGCCAATGGCTTCCCACAGTCAAGCCTCTGATTGGATCGATATAATGTCCATTAATTGCTTGGTTGTGAGGTGGGATTAATCACTACTGTTGCTGACTGTTGATTATACCAGTGTCACGACATTGACAAAGGCAGACAAACAGGAAACAATGGATGTGGAAAATTCAAAATGTTAAGCTTTGGACAAGATTAAAGGTTACATATCAGAAGATATATGATTTATTTGATTAATCTAAATCGTCTCATATTTCATGGATGCTTTGACAAATGGAGTCTGAGAAGATCATTGGATTTCACTTTGTTGGTCTTTCTCCTACAGTGAATCAGAGCTAGAAGCTTTAGTTTCTTTGATCCTTGATGCTGAGCGTCTCTGCTGGCAGCCATCTTCTCTGTCTTGATCTGAAAAAGATGTAGCAGAGATTATGAAAATCAAATCTGACGGGTACCAGCAGTGGAAGTTGTGTAGCCCACAAGTATGGAACTAATTTAAAACCTTGTTGTGTGCATTAAGTGTACCTGAATGTCAAAACCAAAGGCTTATATTATACAGAATACATACATATGCAGACATAATCATGATCATAAATAATAAACTCAATGATTATTTGTTCCAAATGAAGAATTAAAACATATATTGACTGATAACTTTAAAAGGTAAATTATGATGGGTACGTACAATCTGATGTTGTAATGATGTCTGATAAAGTAATTCATGGAATGGTGCATGTATGTGGATGTGGATGTATGCGCTATTTTTTTGTTTGTTTTTGTTTATTAATTCTTCCATGTTTTTATCCCTTTTATCTGTTTTATTTATGTTTTATACTGTGGGGTTTTTTTTGTACTCCTGCACTGAGTATTGCACTTAAATTTCGTTATGCATTTGCATAATGACAAATAAAGATATTGTATTCTATTCTATCTGATGTTGTACCTAACAGTATTTGGTAGAGTGACTGGTAACTGAGTACCCCTGTGTTCACAAAGCAAATGCTAAATTGAGGAGTAATCAGTCACAACAGCTTATTAAACCATACATAATTAACTAGTCATAAATTAATTTTTAAGAAATCAAGTTAATGTTGCACATTTGATCATTAATTTAATTTCCATGGTTTTCAGACGAGGTGGAAATGACTTCTCAAAAGATGCAGGAGCCATGAGCATGAGCCATGTTCTCTTTACGTGTAAATTATTATGACATATAAATATACACTGTTGCCCATTAATTTGGAATAATTTCGTTTGCAGACACATTCCTCTTTTTATTCCTATTTATACACATCAGTTTAATTATGGTTTAATTTTCACTGTGATATGTTTGGAAGAGATTGATCAATAAAGCTTTGAGAAGATACATTTTGTCTATCAAGAATAAATCTCATTGTCACAATCATTTCATGGGAAGAGGTAAAAATATTTTATTCTAACTTCATGGGCAACAGTGTATATATATATATATGATATTATGTTATGATATGATATGATATTATGTTGTATATTATGTATGTTAATTAATTAGGGACCTCTGCACAACAAATGTAGCCATCTCACATAGTGAAGTGAATTTTTGCATCTCCCACAGCTCTACTACAAACATAATATGAAATATGTGTGATGATGAAATTTAAGGGGTACTCATGCTGATTTGGACCTGAACAAATCTCTGCAGACTTTGTTTATTCAGCACAGACGCTGTGCTGCTCTTTGCTGCCCTCACATGCCTCTTTGAGGAACTTTCTTCACCTTTAGTGCAATGCACGCACACACACGTCAACAAAGGCCCTGATCACCAAAACACTGACTCCATGAATCAAAGAGTGTCTGAGCTGAAAGATGGCTTTTATTTGTTCTTGCTGGGAGATGCTGCTGCTCCATGTGACTCGACATCTGCATGAAATGTTACAATAGTCACATAGTACACAATTGTTTGCATAAACAAATTTAAAATGGATCCTTCTGGATCATTATAAACTACATATCTGATGCTCACCTGAGCCACTGGCTTCTAAAGCGAGGTAACCATCCAACAGGGAGGTGAACCCCGTCAGCCCCCCCATGGCTGCATAAGGGACATCCCTGCCTACGGGCCGACTACGTGCCTCCCTCTCTTGTTTTGTCTCAACCTGGAAATTGTGCAATTTCAATGTGAGGTGTGTAACTTTATGTATGTGAACAAATGGTAGCAATGTAAATGTAAGTCTTTGTCGAGCATTAGTCCTGTGTTTGACTCTACTTACCAAAGTCTGGTGGGCAGAGCTGGGCTGACCACACCCACAGGTGAAGGGGCTCTGAAACCCAGAACAGGAACTACCTGAAAAATGAGGACAAACATCTTAAACATTTACTGTATATGCGACTCCATCTGGATAAAATAATTGAAGAAGTGGTTTGAGACTCACACTTTTTACACATGTGGCCAGTATCTTCACTGTGATCCTGAGGTAAGTGCTTACACCTGCAGCGGACAGGGTTGGGCCCAATGCGGGGAACGTACTGGTAGGCAAGACAAAGACATCCTCTGACCCGGCATGGTAGGGCAAGAGGTCGCTCAGAGGGAACCACTTCAAAATCGGTCTTATGTTGCTTATACCTGGACAACATTACATCACTCACAAATGTGGTTATTTGTGTAGATTTATGAGCAGGGAGAGTCTGTTTTCATGTGTTATTGAGTAATGTGCTACCTATGTGCACAGAAGCACTGCGTCTCAGGGCCAATGAGTTTGCAGTCGATACCTCCTGGCACCCCAAAACTCACATACAGCCTGTTTTTCATTCGTTGAGGGAGCACCTTCCTCTTGTACTCCTCATATTGCTCTGGAGTGAACAGTTTGCCTCCATCATCATCACCGACAATCCTTGAAAAAGACAAATAACCAATGAAAACAGTTGACACCATGACTTATCTGCCAATAACAAAATGGGTAATATGTTATTTCTGCATATGTATGATGGGCTCAGGGTTACAGTTTCTCTGTAGTTAGCATTAACCTATCTTTAAACTAGTTGCGACATGCTTGCTCCCAACTGTTAAACCTCTGGATTAGCTCAAATCCGGAGAGAGACAAACCTTCTGTACTCCCAGTAGTCATCCACTGCTTTTAAAGCTGATTTGTCGAGACATATTGTCTCCATTGCCAAGTATCCAAAATTGATATCCTGTGGGCTTCTTCCGTCTTGCACAACAAACAACTAGCTACTGTTTACCACCAGCTTTGAGGTTGCCATGGAAATGGTTGTAGGTGTCCCTCTAACGGTCGCACAGGGAACTACAAACACACACACACACACAAATGGAGGAACACAGCAACAGAAGAAAAGTACTGTTAGCTTAGCTAAAACCCTGAACACTATGTTTCCACGAACGTTACTAGCTAATGTATATACATTTGTTTTATTATTTTAATTAAAACTGCTCTGCTGTAACTTAAAGGTTTTCGCGCACTTTATGTTACTACTTTTTTTAGAATGTTCTCTTTCTCTTAGCGTACGAGCAGTATGACTACATTTCCCACCTCAATGCCGTCGTGATGACGCACGCAGTAGACGTTCGGGGGGAAACCATGACAGTCTGTCAGCACAATTGCATGCTTGGAATTTTAGCTACCGACTTTTGCTCTTGAAGAACGTGGAGCCAGAAGGCTGAAATGACTGCGAGAGTGAGCAGACACCTCAGCACGAAGCCCGGCAGCTAACTTTTGCAACGCAGACACCGGGCTGTTTGAGATATTTATCCCAGCGACAGCAGCGACAGCCCAGGGTTGCCAAACAACAAGCATCATTCAGTGTCAGCCAGCCGTAGCAGCTGGAGCTGTTGGGCGCCTCGACCCTGCTTCAGTGACCGTTAATTCCTGCTTCAACCTCAAGGTAGCTTCACGGACAACACACCGGGGTAAACTGTCTGTTTGTGATTTAATTTGTGCTACAACTGCAGGTCATATTTTTCGTTTTTGTTGGGTTAGCGTTGCCGATTGTCAAGCTAACATGAAATGTAAATGTAGTTGGAAACCGCTTCAACTGAGCTTGAGCGCCTGCTAACAGTTGTTTGAAACACTCATTTGGCTTTAAAAGTCTTTAAATGGAGTATCCGAAATTGGTGCATTTTTAATATTTCATCCATTGTCGCTAGTTGTGTTAGTTAGCCTACTTTTTACACTCGTGCATTTAGACATTGTGCAAGCATAACAAGTTCAGCAAGTCGACATATGTGCTAAATTGGCCCTCGGCAATTTGTTATCAGGACTCTGTGTCCGTTTATGATGTTAGAGTGTCATATGGTGCACAATGTTTTTATATCTTATCTTTTATATCTCCTCCACCTTATCATTATTGATACAGTTTTTGGTTTATGCTCCACAGGTTCACTGATTAGGTGAGTTGAATCCTGGATGACAGCTGTGGTCAATATGTAAAGTCCAGATTAAGTATTTTGACTGATATTGTGTGCCTTATCACTGTCAATCATCCCATTAGGTAAACTAAATTTAAACCGTCCTCTAAACAAGTGGAACAATCATTGTCTGAAGCCTGGGCCTAAATGGTGTATGCCTTTTCCACAGAACAATGATCAAGCCACGCGAATGCCCTGACATAACGGTGTCAGAATACTCAAACTCTGCCAGCTGTCATCGAGCATGAACGCTTTGATTGAGTAAGATGTATGTGAACTGTTGACTGACATATGGAAAGCACAGAAAACAGGCCTGAAAGTTTATTAGGGCGGGAATCGCCTACCCATATCTGTTAACAAAGCACCTTCCATAGAAAAAATCCAGCTTGAAATATTATCTGTACTTGATTGTGCACGATATCCGAGCGTATCAGGCATTGTGTCTTTTTGCTTGGCTTGGATTAGTTGTCGTCTTTTACAGTTACTTACTAACACTTTGATGGACGGTTAAAGTTCCTCTATATTCTTATTATGAAGTAGAAAACAGTTCAAGAATTTTACACATTTATGATTTTAAAAAAAAACTGTTACTTTCACGATGTCTCTTCACATTGCTTTCTCTTTCCCCTCAAGTACTTGCTGCTAATACGTGGTAGCACCCAGGTCACAGGAAGGGTGTGTGTGTGTGTGTGTGTGTGTGTGTGTGTGTGTGTGTGTGTGTGTGTTTGGATAGAGACTGGGAAGCATCACTAAAAGGATTTTGTTACCTTTCTCTTCATAATTAATTCCCTCAGTCACTGTCCCCTCTCTGACCTCAATAGGAGGTGACACTCCCATTCCCAGCAGAGAGCGCAGAGAATGAACTTGGTGACAAAACTGTGAAAACTGAGAAATGATCTCCTAATTTCCTCAGCATGTGTACAGTATATTCACAGGCTATTTGTCAGTCAGGTAACCTTTTGTGGTGGTGGGATTAGGGAATGAATGCCCTCTCTTCCTCTGTTTGCTGCTGTGCCTCCCCATCTAGTGCTGCAAAGTGGGTCCCATGAAATCTAAACTGGTAATCAGGTTTCTGGGTTAAGAAAGCTGAAAAACATTTGTTGATGAGGGGGTTATTGTGAACCCTGACCCAAAGCCTGTGTTTAATAATGGCTAAATAGTCTAGAAAGCCACTTTGATGTAGCCACCAACTCCTTGCCAATAATGATGAGCTGTATTTTGTTCTTCATCCAGCACATGCAGTGATGTTTGTGCGTCTATTGGAAAATCTTTGTGCATTCATCCACCCAGAAATCCTCTCAGTCATTATAAGTTAAAAAAAAACACAATGTTCAACAGGGCTCTGAGGCCAATATGAATTAACATAGAAGAGTTGCAGGATATATCCTTGAAGTGGTCTTTGTTAGTAGAATTATTTTTAATTTATTGCAGCATCACATGATTAAAATGTAAGCATCATAAAATGATCTCTGAAAGCTGGCAATAATTAATCTTGTGTTTCTTTCTTTTTGTTAATTTTATCTCTTCTGTCTATTTTGGTGTCCTTCTCCAACACAGTCAACAATGTCTGCGGACCCCCTGCCTGAACACCCAGTCTGCATTGGTGATTTGGAGTCCGACATCTTACTATCAAAGCACCTCTCCAAAAAACCCTGACTGCTGGCGTCTGTGAGCGTCAGCTTCCTTCTGGTTCTACTTCTTGGCACCTGCTGTTGCTTAACACTTTCTCACCCTCTCTTTGGTGTTGAGAAATGTAAATGAATTGAAATGTGAAGCAGAATGTTTCTGTGGTTAGAGAAACTCGTTCAGTTGCATGGAGATCAGGCAAGCACATATCCTGTTGGAGTTAACTTGAGTAAGCCACTGAATACACACCAGCTCTGTGTGTGCTTTGTAGCCAACTTTGACCTCTGACTTCTCTGTGGATACAGACAACAGAAAAAAGAAATTCCCTGCAGGAATCAACAAACAACCACTATCAAATTATTGCTATATCCGCATTCAAGAAAAGACTTTAATCCTCAGATCGGGTCTCTCCAGCTCTCCCTCCCCTTTGCCACCCACAGTACCATGCTGGGTGCACTTCTGCGGAGGAACATGTCCCAGAAGCTGAGTGTGCTGCTGCTGGTATTTGGCTTGGCGTGGGGACTTATGCTGCTACGCTACACCGTGCAGCAGCCTCGCCATCAGAGCAGCGCCGAGCTACGCGAGCAGATCCTGGAGCTCAGCCGGCGATACGTCAAGGTCCTAACAGAGGAGAACCAGAATGCACCAGGTGGACCGCAGGGAACCTCCATGGCTGGTTATGGTAAGAAGTCAGAAATGCCATGGGGTTACTATTCTTTCCTGCGCATAAGATTACTGCCTTCTGAATGAACATTGCGTGATTCTAATTGTGAGAATGCATACTTAAGCATTGATTTGTGTTTACTTCTCTTCACCTTGCACACAGCTGATCTGAAGCGGACCATAGCTGTGTTACTTGACGACATCCTGACGCGGCTGGTCAAACTGGAGGGGAAAATCGATCTGGTGGTCAATGCCTCCTCGACTAACACCTCCCACACAGCAGGGGGCGTCCTTGCCTCTGCTTCTGCAGCTCTACAAAAATCCTCAAAGCAAGAGACACCTGGCAGCCACCAAGGGACATCACGCCTTCACCCACATGTCCCTAATAAGCTTCGGCCACATCAAGGAGTATAGTCTTAATAGATGTATTGATTTTTTTTTTTCAGCACATCACACTTTTCCAGCATTTATCACTGATGTAACAGCATCAGAAAAATGAAAAGCAATAGTGAGACGAGGACATCCAGAAACTTCAGGTTTAAGATGCATCTCAGAAATGTTCAGCCAACTGGGAGGGAAGAAGGAAGACTTCTTAATGCTCTGTCCTATCATATGCTGATATTTATTTATTTTTTATCAAGACTATCCAGCACATGTTTTTATATTTGCATTGCTGATTTTATTTGGCTTAAGTTTTAGCATTTTTTTAATGATGCCATATTTGAATCTGTGACTGTTAAAGCAAATGCAAAGAGGTAGAAAACCCTCTTGGAACTGATCCTGATTCTCATACGCTTTATCATAACAATAATTTTAAATGCCCCGCAATCCATTGTAAACTATTTTACAATACCGCTTCAACATATCAAGATGCTGAACTAAACCGTAGTAGTTGATACTTAGGACAGCTTATATGGCTGTGTAGCTCAGATCAGTTTTTAGCTGGCTAAATACTGCACTGCAAGAAGATTCTACTTTTAGCGTGCACATATAGTTTTAAGGATAATAATTAAATAAGTCTATTTCACTCGTAAGAGATAATCCAAAGAATGTCATTTGCACTCCGTCTGAAGGGAGTATAAATGTGTGTTCACAAGTTTGAGGTTTATGCAGAATACGACGTGATGATGCCCATATGCCACAGAGAACATGAATGTGTGTGTGCTTTGTGTCGGTTAAAATCCAATGGTTCTCTTGCCTGGTCTTGAGAAAGGTTTTAATGTGGGCGTGGAACAGATTGAATGTACTGTGTAGTCAGTCTTTAGCACTGCATTGCTGTTAAGATGACTGACATACTGCTTACACATGTTCAGGGTTCATGTTACACTGTGACTGTATAGAGAATTTCTAAAAATACTGGGTGCATCCAACTTTGACTTAAGGATATTTTAGGGGTCTGCGTGTCAGGCTCTGTAATATTCAATCTGCCAGGCTTTCTGCCGGTCCAAAAACACCTCACACCATCCTGCCCAGAGGAAGAAAATCTTAAATTTGTTCATTAACATGATGACCGAAGAAAAGGTTGTATGAGACAGTGTGGGTGGCATATGATGAAAGAAATTCATAATGTTGCTCCTCAGACATTTAAGAAAATAACTATATGAAGGAGGCATCTGTGATTTGACTGTATGTACACTGAATAATGCCATAAATGTACTTTGCTTCATAATGCTGAAGAAGAAAAGATGATGAGCCAGTCAGCTCCTGGGAGATAGCTTTACTAATAAATTGACCTCATGGTCAAATTATTCTTCCACCATTTAAATGAATTTTATATCTTATCATTCACTTTAATTGATTTTTTTTGTTTGTTTTTAAACATGCATTTCAAGATGTTTTAGTTTTGACATGTGCCTCACAAGTAAATAAATCCAGTTTGATTTGCTTCTTTTCAAGTGTTTAGCCAGAGGTTTCAAAAGATTTGTGAATGTATAAAAATGAGTTTTGGGTTCATTCAAGTTTTGTTGCAAAACCCTGAGGTTGTTCTTAATGTTTTAACTCACCAGAGGTGGAAAGTAACTTGAGTGTGTCCATTTAATGCTATTTTCTCCTCCTGCTCCACAACATTTACTTAACAGCTGTCAAGATAATGGATACAGATTTAAATATATGGAAACATCTCATAAAATATGATCCATCCCTGCAGGCTAAGCTATCCATCAATATATAGAGCGGTCAGAATTAGCAGCATTTAAAAGCAGCTCAAAAGAATAACGTCTTTGTCAGTAACATACAACATATGACAACTATAACACTGAATGTGTCAAGTATTTTTATATTTGAAAATTTGAATGTAGTATTTTATTTATAATAGAGTTATTTTTATGCTGTGATGTTGCTCCTCCTCTCTGATCATTGAGAAAAGTTTGCAGCGTGTGTGTGTGTGTGTGTGGGTTATGAGACGTTCAAGGACGCCAAGTTTTTTCCGTTAAAGAGACACGACGGGACATGACGTCAGACTTCTGCAGCACATAAACATACCACCCACCTCACGCGCCATCTTCTAAGCTAATAACCGGCCAGAATAAAACATTGTGTGAAACACCTCGGTGCAGTTTTGTGTCAACACACACACAATACTGAACAATGAGTGACATTGAAGATGGAAATTACGAAGGACGGGTAAGTAGTTACATCGAGTGATATGAAATATCTCCCTTTCTTCCTCCTCCTTCCGTGTGGCTGCCGTTAGAGACACACTGTAGCTAATATAACCGCTGCATAGGAGCTAATGCTAATTCACGTTAGCTTCACACGCTTTGTTGGCTAATGTTAACCCGCGTTAGAGAGGCGTTTTAGTTTCACCTCAAGCCAACAATGTTCACCAAAGTGTTACGTATGAACGTTTCCCGCTCTGCCTCAACCAGACTCGTTGAAACAGAAGCTAGCTTTTTTTTTTTTTTTTTTTTTTTTTAAAAAAAAAACCTTTATTGCAAATTGTCCCTTTTATTGGATTAGTTAAATGCAAAGCACTCATTTGCTTAATTAGCTACGAGCCATGTACGATGTCTGTATACCGTCCTATTGTGCGGATATATATCATGCTACTGCTGCAGCCATTGTTGCACTTTCGAAACCTGAGCATTTGTTTTTCCTCATTTAGAGTTTCATTATATTGAAGGTAACTCAAGTCCTAATCAAACCTCTTCTTCCCTTTCCTGCTTTCACGCTCTTATTTAGCTATTTGAAACATTGCTACAACACATATCTAAGCTCTTTACTTGTAACCATGTAGCTTCAATTGTGATAACTTTGCTCATTTGCATATTTTCTGGAATATTCAAAGTTAATGTAGCTACAATGTAAATGTACTGCATTCAGTGTTTCCTTTTCATTTCATTCAAAATATTCTCCTTTTTCTCAAACCTATGATCTTAATTTTATTGAATGTTCTTTTTTCATTAAGGTTATTGATCGTGAAGGATTTGAAGAGTTTTATCCAAGAATGATGAAGAAAAATTTCAAGATAAAAGAAGGCTAATGAAAACACAATGTACAGAGCAGAACATAGAAGTGGAAAGGGAGGAAATGTGACGGAAGAATGGTGTCAGATAGAAGCGCTTGCAGTGTAATGGCTAAAATGAAAACTGGTTTCAGTTTGGGGTGAAGAGAGAAAAACAGACCTGGAATCAGAAAATGAGAAAACTGAAAAAAGAAGAATGAAGAAGGATAGAAATCCTGAGAGAAGGGAGTAGCGTGTAAAGAATCTGGAAGAATGAATGTGTCCCTAGGTTAAGTAAATATACTGTTTGTGTCACAAATGTCTTTTCTTTACCATGCTCCCTTTTTTTAACATGGAAATGCATGTTTTATTTTTTTCCCTTGATGGCCCAGGTGGACGTACATTTGATTTATATGCTTAAAAATTATAAACCAAAGATAAATTTGACATTATAAGATTACTAACCCTTTCCTCCACAGTACATAAGCTGTGCATTTTAGACAGGTGTACTGTATGTGTCCAACATACTCTACCACATCACACTATTCTGTGCTTGATTGTTATTTCTGTATAAAGAAATAAATGCGTTTGTCCGTGAGAAAGTTGTTAACATACTGCTGTGGCAATAGGGGTCGCGCTCCCCATCTAAATCGGACCATGGGAGTCCAACTCGGGACAAGTCGGAAAGCAGGTCCGGCTCCCCGAGCCCATCCCGGGCCTCCAAACGCTCTGAGTCAAGATCCCGCTCTCGATCAAAATCTAGGTATGTTACAATATAATTTTCCTTCACTTTTCTCTTACTGATAGTCATCGGTTGTGTACCATTGAACTCAATGCCTCTTCTCCTCTACTGGATCCTTTTCAGGTCTCGTTCTAGGCGGCACTCAAACCGCCGCTATAGCCGCTCACGCTCTCGGTCCTATTCCCACCGGAGGAAGTCCCGTTCTCGCTCTTACAGCCCTGAATACCGCCGCAGAAGGAGCCAGAGCACTTCCCCTATGTCGAACCGGCGCCGTCACACTGGCAGCAGGGTGAGTGCGATGAGATCAGAAGATTGGGCCAAAGTACAATAAGGCTATAGGAAGAGAACCAAAGGACAATTTGTGTATGCGCACACACATTTATATGGTGTTATCGGTACTGAGATTTTGAACATGTGCAGAGTTTGGGGGGGGGGAGTTTGGATCTAAAGCTACCATATGGTCTTGCGTTCATCAGGCTAATCTTGAAACTGTTTTACTTGTAATGCATCACTTTATATTTCTCATTTATTCTTTTTGTTTAGACAAATCACAGTGACTATAAAAGCATGATGACTTGAATGTGTTAAACACAATGTGTATACAATGTTTTGGTGTTGAAGTTGGATAATTAAACGTAATTACAAGCTTAGTTTAAAGTCAAGCAAGTGAATATTTTTCTTATTTGTGAGGAAGTGTAATTTTTCAGACGCTTGTTTGTTAATGCTGTGGGAAACCACTTGGAAATGACATTTAATAACCCCTTTTTTATTAACCTCACCCTCCTTTCATTATATCAACAGAGCCATGACTTGACAAAAGAAGCATACAGTCATGGCGGTGATGCTGATGTTAGGGTATGTGTACCTTTTAACATATTCTGAGCAAGAGCAATGTAATGTTTGTGTGTGGGTCAAAGATACTGCTCCTGGTGTAGTACTAGGAGAGATATGGGGGTAATATTATAACCTGGTGGAGATTTAATTGGTATAATCAGATCATGGGACTGGGTTGCAACCAGTGGCTTATTACACTGATGTGTAGCTGCAATGTGCACTGGACCATCTACCAAATTAAAGTACATTTAGCAACATTGGTGCAAAGTTGGTGTTACCCTGCTAATCAAAACGTATAAAAAAATTGTTTAAATTACTGTATGTTCATTTTATTGCTTAAATCTAAAATGTGGATGATTTTTGTGTGTGTGTATTTGGTTATAATGTGTTGTATCTGTTCCATTAGGACAACTAGCAAAATATGTATGGGCAAAATAATATACTAAATATTTGTATTTCTTAAGTCAATGCATTCTAAAACTTTCCTGTAACAATGTGACTGATATTTTTGCAAGGAAACCTTTTTAAAGCTTTGATCACACTGCTCTGGGAAAATGCAGTATCAGACAAACACATTTACAAAGGGAAACATTGACATTTAGTAACAAGTCAGGGCAGGTAGTACTGAATAAAACAGTTTTTCTGGCAGCACCATGTTGGACCACAGTTTGTGTAATGTCATAAGTGTTTAGTGCACTACTGATTTAGGAGATCCACGTGATCATGCAAAGCAGGAATTAAGTGAGGAAGCAAGCAGGAGGAAAATGAAATGGTTTCGTACTGCACATAACTGTCCCAGGGGCATCTTTTTGAAAGCTATTTAAGGGGTTATTAAAGCTGTCATAGTTTTCCCACTAAGCATTTGCTGTTGGACTGGTACAACTGGAGATGCTTGGAGGGAATGGTTTGGGTGCCCCGTTGTAAAAGGAAAAAGTACATAGACTCTTACCTTTTTAGTAGTAACTCAATAATTGCTTTAGCTGTAAGCCAGAAGTCATAATGTGACAGCAAGTATCCAGTGTAGTTGGATTAGTACCTCCATAAACACTAAAAAACTAATCTGAAGCAGCCAGTATATAAATAAGGAGCTTTTTAAAAGGTCAAGTGAATCCAAGATATTGTCTTGGTGCAGTATTGTTCTAAATGTGTCTGAGTTTTGGAACAATGTACGTATATAGTCTGTGCCCAGTGTATTAAACATGAAAAATGCTGCCATTTGCATGAGAAGAACAAACTCAATCCATTTACTGGATTTAGTATGCAAAGCATTCGATGGATCAACTCTGACCATTACTGTTGACCCTTCCAGGCGAACCCAGACCCCAGCACATGTCTGGGGGTGTTTGGCTTGAGCCTGTACACCACAGAGCGTGACCTGAGGGAGGTGTTTTCACGCTATGGTCCTCTGGCAGGGGTCAATGTGGTGTACGACCAGCGCACGGGTCGCTCCCGTGGCTTTGCCTTCGTTTACTTTGAGAGACTCGAGGATTCCAAAGAGGTATGGGAATTGTTTGTGGTTTTATTTCTTGGTCAGAAAGTCAACGATCTTATGTTCTGGTTCCAAAGACTTGTTTTCTGTCTTTTTGATGTAGATAATTGCATTCATCTGGTTTTTAAAATGTAAAATATTCCCTAATTCAACGACTATGAAAAGTGACATTGCTGTAGTGTTCGTATAAAGACTTCTAAAGAAGTCTATGCATTGGACACATTATTTTTTTTAATCTTAGTTCTCTTCAAAATATGTATAAAACTATAAGTTCTACATCCATATACATCATTAGTAACTACATAGTGTGTGGTACTTTGCTTTAATAGTAATACACACAGTTTTGAAAGTCTTTCCCATCAAATAAAGTCACTCATATTTTTTTTTTGGTGTGATTACATGAGAATGCCACTAGGTGTCTGCCTTGCCACAAAGTCCATCACTATGCATCCCATAGCAAAGGGGTTACAGTATGTAATGTAGGAGGGCCTTTGTGAAATAAATCATTAGAACCAAAAAGTTTACATTAGTCTGATAACATCTTTTGTCTTCTCCTGCCTCTTGTGTTCCCAAGGCAATGGAGCGAGCCAATGGCATGGAGCTGGATGGCAGGCGCATCAGAGTGGATTATTCCATTACCAAACGTCCCCATACCCCCACACCAGGAATATATATGGGTCGACCAACTCAGTAAGATCAACACGAATGTCAAATCTTGCATATCAGTTTCCTTAACCTATTGTGTGGCATTAAATATTCATCACATGATTGAAGCTCAAGTGTACATTTAATCCATGGAAGGAAAAAGTAGAATGATGTAACTCGCTGGCATTATTTTATCCAATTGTGAGATCTTTCCAGAAACACATTTGTGACTTGTAGTAATTAATATTTCTTTTGACACAGCGCTGAGTTTTTCAAGACATAAGACACCGGGAAGTCAAGGCCTTGTTTTTCTTATTTCAACAGCAATGGTGGCGGCGGTGGCGGCGGTGGTGGAGGCGGCGGTGGTGGCGGTGGCGGCGGCGGCGGTAGTAGCAGGAGGGGGAGAGACTCGTACTATGACCGCGGTGGCTATGACCGCTATGACAGATACGACGAGTACGACTATAGGTACAGGTGAGTGATAGTTTGAGTAGAAAGTCAGTGTTACAATTTGTTTTGTTCACATGGGAGAAAATGGATAAAATTGTCTTCATCTTTTTGCAGTCGCAGACGCTCTCCATCGCCCTACTACAGTCGATACAGGTCTCGCTCACGGTCTCGCTCCTACAGCCCACGTAAGTGTGAAAAGAAATGCATACAATAGACAGCTTGCCTATTTTTATGATCTTCAGACATGAAATCAGGCTGCTGTTAGTATGCATATTTAAACAGATTTATGTACCTTGATCATTAGTAAAGGTGGATTGATTTATATATTGATAGTAATGTATTCAACTGGACTAATCTTAATGTCACATTTTCTTTTTGCAGGGCGATACTAAGTTGCTTCTACTTCTTCCAACGTTCAGCTTCCCTCCAATAATTGATGGTGTGTGTGATACATCAAGGTGTTTCCAAGGGGAACATTTTGAATTGGCATGTCTATATCAAAAGAACTCTTAAGTTTGAGATAGTTCTTGTTTACATGCAATAGATGTCTTCATTTTTAGACGTTTTCATGCATCCGTGTTGAGTGTGAGCAAAGAACGCAACAACTTGTCACTGTTGCTTCATTCTTGGGCATCCTACCTTCCTTTCCTCTTCATCTTCTAAAGCAATGATCCCTTTTTTTTCTGTCAAGTGATTGTTAGAGATTTTTTTTTTTTTTTTTTTTTTTACACTGATCACTGTTAACGTGGTTCTTGTCATGATAGGGAAAGAAAACTGGGTTCTAGCAAATAATGGTGACACTTAATTTTACAACCTGTATTAAGTAAGTAAATACAAGAATATGAAAAATAACAGATTAATCAAACACCAATTGAGCTAACTGGTAAGTAGCAGGTAAAATGGGCTGTTAAAAGAAGTGTTCCCAGTAATCAGCGGTTGGTTCTGTGCTCACATTCAGTCACTGTATTTTTTTTTTTTTTTGTTTAAGTCATTTGAGTTTCTCCAGAGTTTTATTATCGTGTATTACATTTTTTTATTGTTTCTTTGTATGGAAATACAAATATATGAAAACTCCAAAGTTTGTTACGTGTTTTTCTGACTTAATGTGCATGAAATTGAAGTTGAGCCTTAGTTGTATTGGTGGGAGTTAATACTTTAAATTGAGTAGGCGAGGTGGGAAAACAAGCTGGGAGAGTTTTACAGAACAAGACCAGTGCCAAGATGTTTAAGAAGTTTATGTTCACACATTTTTTTTTTTTTTTTTAAAGCAGTTGATCTGGAGACAGTCTTTGAAACCACAATTCCCCAAAAGTCGAGTTTTCTCTCATTCAGGTTACACCAATGAAAACATGCAAAGACGGACTTTTACCAGGCCTTTATTGGTTGGCTTTCATTACATAAGATGCAAAGTTCACATGTGAGAAAACAGACTTAGACAAGTATTCTTCTGGTTGTTCAGAGACATTTTTCAGTACATATTCACTGTAAAAACAAAACTGCTTTGCTCAAAATTCATTACCAAGTAACATTTCATTTTCATGAGATTGATATTACTTACCTTTAATGACATTACTAGAACATCTGCATATTTGAAGCAACCAAATCTATGCTTTGCATTATGAAAAGATGACAGGGCATGGCCAAGTTTGTTCTACGTAAGACAAGTTTACCAGTCCAATTTTCCTGCAATAAACAAATTCTTGTAACTTGCATCAGCCCAACATGACAGTCTTTGTTCCAGAATTGACTCGGTTGAATCAAACAAGATCTTGAAACCAAGCGACTAATCACAAAAGTAAACCTGAAGGAGTGGAGGGCTTTTTATGTGTAGACCTTAGCCTCAATAATAAGGCACTTCATTTAAATGGGGTTAAGAACTTCTATCATGTCATGGGGCCCCTCGGAGTTATGCATTCATTCACACCGACTCAAAGATAATTCATAAGGTTCCAAGGTAACCACCAGTGGAAGGATACAAGGGTCAAAGTATGAGATCTTTCTCAATAAAGACTGAACGCTCAAAGTCATAGTCCGATGTCTATCACCTTAGGATTTTTACATTAGTCATTGATATTCCTTCATACATCTTTCTTGTGTAAGTTTGTATAAAAAATAAACTAATTCATAGTCTTGTGTTGGCAGTTTTACATTGTAGAGAACAGATGCAGGCTGAAGAAAATGCAGTTAATTCACTTGATTTTATGGTTACACAAGAGGTTGAGTTGTGATTCATGAATTTAATTTTCTTCAGTGAAAATGCATGGTAACTCAGGTATCGTAGCGGGGGATATCATCCAATAGGTTGACCAGTAGGGGACAGAATGGGTATAGTTTCATATTAATGGGATTCCATGCAGGGACCGTCTCACCTATAGAACTTGGACTCAAATATTCAGAAAGATAAACACACACATTATTTTGTGGTTCAGAGAAAGGACAACATCAAGAGTAACTTAAACAATTTGCATGAAAGAAGTAGTCCACACCTACTTCATAAAAAGAAAGAAAAGATGAGCTAAATCATTGTTACACTCTGAGAGAACACATATGCAGTCTATTCTGATCCTACATAAAATATACTACTTCCATCTTTTCTCACTTTTCCATCAACTTTATCACGTAGCTGTTCTGTGGAGGTTTTCTAACCAAGAACACGTAGCTTTTTCATCATGTATTTGTGGACTCCTCACATACAGGACAATGTCTGAAAGTTTACAGCCAACAGCATGTTCACGTTTTCTATATGGTCTGAACACAGGATGACTGGTAGGTGGGGAAGGGGTGAAGGCTTAAATTCCCCACCTCTTAAATTGTTCACGTCTGAGCAGTAAACATGAGGCTCCACTTGGAACAACAAACATGAACAACTGTTTGCTGGGCATGAGATGGAATCAGCACATGCTGATTATCTAACTTATCAGTCAGAGTTTTTAATCATACAGCTGTAGAAGAAAGAAATATCACCTGATTCTTTCTGTTATTTTATTTTGGTCTTATGTAAAGTTCTTGATCTTAATCAGTGAAATATGTTCTCTGAAAATGACTATTATGGAAGTTAAACACATTTATCTGTTTATATCTAATAGAAATGTGTCCAAAATCAACCAAAAAGCAGTTATTTACTGTGCCAGACATGTGTTTTAATTGTTTTTTAACAGCCTCCCAGTTTGTATTAACACATTAAAATATTTCATTAGCAATTTAAAAACTGTTTGCAACTTGAAGACAATGTTTTGCATATATGTACATATCATATTTTAACACAAGTTACAATCCTCAAACAGCAGAAAAGTTCATTTACTGTGCAGTAACAGTAAAAATGGGTACTGGTTCTAATAACCTCATCAAATAATGTCTTTCTTTACTGGAATTAATTACCAAAATCATCAAGTTGATTACCAATATTCACATACAGTAAATAACAGAATTTGCAGAAGTTCTTCCATGAGAGAATATACAATGTAGTCTATTCCAGATTCAACAAATAATCCACTTTATTTTGTAATAAACATAATCCACTGTAAAATTACAAGTGTGAAAACTTGAGGCAAAAGTAACCATGTGTTAGAAAAACAAGATATTGAAGAAATTGATTGCTTTTGAGTTGTTTCACGAGAGATTTTCTCAACACCAAATCACAGTGCAACTAATCAATCAAGGTGCTGAAACCAGTAAACAACAATAACAGCAGCAGCAGCCAGAAGGGAAGTATTCACAAAGCTACATGCTAAAAGCATGGCCACACAGTATAGCTGCAAAGTGTGACAAAGTCTGCAAATATTCATGTGACTGTGCGTGAAAACACCCACTTTCATCAGACTTTTTTGTGCTGCAATGAACATGTCCAAATCCTCAACAACAATGAAAAATGCACTCATGTTAGGATCACTAAAAAAAAACAACACATCAATCAACAGATGTTTGTTAGAAAAAACTAGATTTTTGTTGAAATAATGACAAATAAAAACACATGAGAATTTCAAGCTATTTCTTTCACACGCCATGCAGAGTTTGAAATGCAGTGTGTGCAGAAAAACTTGCAATTAAAACAAATTATTTCATTAAAAAAAAGCAGGGATAGTTTTCTGCCACTTGTGAAACAAAACAATAGTACGACGGTGACGTTTAGGCTGCTATATAATAGCTTTTTTTTAGTTGTTTTTAACCAAACAATAAGCCAATTATATCCTAAAAATATCCTAACATTTAAGTCATCTTTTCTGTGCATGTTGATCCAAATTAAGTTCACTTTTTCATACTAATTTCAGCATTTTACGTTTGTTTGGAGGAGAGGGAAAACAGTGAAAGTGACGAGGTGAAAAAAAGCACGTTTCTTTACTTGTATCATTCTAATATATACATATATTTATATATATATCAGCTTGAATATGTTTTAATATTTTAAAAGTTAGCATTAACTCGTTATTTACTGTTAAAAAGAAATAATCCTTGGCATGGTGTGTATTTGAAGGGGGAACAAACCGCCATTTTCTAATGAGATGAAGGGTGTCACCCCACAGGAGAATCTGTGGAGAAAAACACATCCAATTTTTGGGGAGCTTGCATGTAACCTCTTGATGTAAATAGAAAACACATGTCAGGACCAACAAAAAAAAAAAAAAGAAGAAGAAGAAGAAGAAGAAGAAGAAAGAGAGACTTGCATTAACAACGATAAGGACATTGTTTCCATCAGTTAATGTTACTGTAAGGCTCTAGATTCTCCTCAACATGGCGTTCACCACCACACTGTTCCCTGACTCTGTCCGAAGCGGTCAGCCAGTGGATGTAATGGTTGCAGCTCAAGTGGAAAGAAAACATTGTTAAAGATTAGAATCGCCTGACAATAAATAAAAAAATAAAGCAGTCTCACCGGAAAACAGAATCCCTTGATTCAGTGTAGCCTAAAGGGGTTTGTAAAGAAGCCTTGCGCTTGGCGACGTAGTCTATCTACATCTTGGAGTGAGGCCAGCAGCTCAAAGTTGGGCTATAAGCTGCGATTTAACTTAAACAATCTACCTCCTCCCTCTCCTCTCTCCTTCTCTTTCTCTCTAGAAATATCCCAGACTATGTTTAACCAGATCGATTTTGTCAGTTCTTTTTTTTCCTACACTGACATTAACCGCAGCAATCTTCCCACATAGGATGCAGTCTAGTCTGAAACTTTATGTCAGTTTGCCCCCTATGGAATTTGTCCATAGCAGAGGAGTCCTGAAAAACTGGGGGCGGGGAGACTTTCTGTACATTCCTCAGCGATACATTCACTACTCCTCCTGCAAGAGCCTGCAGCCACACACGCAGACAGGCTGCAGCCATGCATCATTTCATTTAAACCGACACAAAAAGTCAGGCGAGCACTCACATGGCTGCTCTCTATACGTTCAAACCGCACACATCCACCTCCTCTGCAAGGCATGCAGGGCATATTTAGACCGAGTTCCTGCGTGTGCGTTTCGTTATTTCATTAGCAGTGGAAATCATTAAAGCCAAATAAACTAGGTTATAAAAAATTGTATGAGCTTAAATAGGCCAACAGAAAGCGCCCAGGTTTAATAAATCCCTTATATTGGTCCATACAGAAAGAAAATATGGATCTAAGCACTGAGTGAAAAGTTATTAAGAAACTTTTCGGGAGTTGAAACTTGAAACAAATTATAAGATGATTAAAAGTAAGTATGGAGATCACTTAAAGCGATTTTTGAACGCTCTCTTTTATTCTCTTTTCATTTAACCTATTTATAAGAGTGGTCCATAAATGTAAACACAGCCTAAACTCCCTGAAAACACTGAGAAGAGTTGTAAAAAGCGCCGCGGATTTGTCCACAGCCTCGTGTTTCGTTACATCTTTATGGCTTATGACAAAGCCCAACAGAGGAAACATGGGGAGAAATGCGTAATTGGCGCGCTGATTCATATAGAATAGTCGAGCCGAGGAGCCAATGAATGAGCGCGTTGAGGCCGAGCCAGCAGCAGTAGTACGGAGCGGGTCTGCAGCGCCGTGATTGGACAGATCTCCCCACCAATCAGAGAGCTCTGTGTGTTTGTTCAGCAGTAGAGGAGTAAACCCACTGGGATAGCCATGGCCCCAGTCTGAGCCAGTGGCTGAAGGGCCCACTAAACCAACACTGCCTTTGTAACCTGCTTTACATGAGCATGCACACCTAGTTCTATTCATTAGCAAACACTGCAGGGACACAGTACCATCATTTCAGCTCAAAGCATGCCTCTTTGCACTGGCAATTGCAGGGCTGCAGTGGAGGTTACACCCACCTAAGCTTTTCCAACACTTCTTTTTTTCTTCCTGGTTTGACCAACTTTTGAAAAATCCAGCTGTTTGAAGGCTAAATGACAAATAAAATATGTAGGTTGCAGTGAAAGACATACACTTACAGGGAAAATCAAATTGAAGGTAATGCTATTTTGTAACTTTTTATAGTTACATTTTTGGCTACTACTTGCTTTTTAATTTACCACTCATAACTCATATAGGATAACTCATATAAGATAATTATAGAAATTAAATGATGCCCTTACATATGCCCACACAGGATCCTCAGCGAGACCTCATATCTCAAATTATACTGTCACATATGCTGTGTATTGAGCACATGTGCACACTTATTAAGTCGTATCTTCAGTATGATTATGTTGGGATTAAAGTTGAATAAGTATAAATAGATACACTTGGTTGCTAGTCTAAAAAATCTAAAACATGCAGTCCAACATATTCTACCTTGGTGGAGTTTATAATGTTACAGTACTCGTTCAAACTGTGCTGATTCAACTTTAAGGTCATCGCTCAGTATCACACAATAGCATACAGTTAACTAGCCATTTTGAATCAGTATCTCTGAAATATCTGAAACATTATGACCTTCATGATGGTAGTATGTAGATTTCTTTACATTTTAGGAAAAGAGGTTTCTCTTTTCTGATATATTGGTAAGCATGAAACTGCGTGTGTATTTTAATTTTGGGGTCCTTGGTGTTGAAAAACTTGAATATATTACACTCTGACAGTAGACCTCTGCGCCATCAACAGGTATGTATTCAGCCACCCGTCAGCCCTGCAAAGTGGCCATTCTCTGCACACTGCCCTACGCGTAAAATGTCGGCCTTCGCCTGTGATTTACAAAAAAAGATGTTGTTGGTAGTTGTGTAATATTTTAGACATGTATTCCACACGTGATTAGATTGGGCTGTGCTTTACATAGACGCTAGGGGCACTTTAGTGTAGGAGACCCCTCCCTCTTCCAGTAAATGCAAGTCCATGCCGGAGGTATAGCAGAGAGGATTCGCCATGTGCCTCCGCTCCACATGGCCACGGCTTTCTCGTTGTGCCAAAACCTTATGAAAGTTTTGGGGGGAAAAAGAACAAATGGCGTGCCGGCACTCATCTCGACCCAAACAAACACCCCCCTCAATGTCATTTTGTGTGTCCACGGGCAAGTCGGGCCTGCTGTTGGACTTTGAGTTGTGGATCAGCGAGGGCATGGCTCCACTCTAGTTGGGAGAAGATGGATGCCGTCATGTGGATAGGAGTACGTGTCATTCCCATATTGCGCGAGGGCCCAAGGAGCGGCGCAGAGCCCTCCCATGTCAAGATTCTTAAAATTAAATATGTCCAGTATGCAATTTAACAATATAGTGCAACATCATTTATGAATGGCCCCACCCCCTTTTCTTCCTACTGTGTCATCAGTACAGCGCACTTAGCACAGCCGTGCGCACAAGCCCCCGCAATATCAGCGTCTGCCTGCTATGGGCGTGCGTGAGCGCACTGCCGTTTACTATTCCTCCGCCGGCCAATGAGAATCGAGGCTTTGCAGAGAAAGGCACACGAATGTGATTCTAGTAAAGATACACTGGGTTCTCACGGAATCCCTTTACGCACATAGCTCGCCAGGTTTTTTCCCAACGCCAATCCACTCATCCCCTCCTTTTTTCTCCACTCCCCTCTGCTGTCCCCACCCCAGATTCCCGTGCAATTTTCCCCAATCCCAAACACTTAATTGAGCAATTGGGATTCCTCACGTGTGGGCTGATTTGTAGTTTGAACACGTGGCTCATTCAAAAAAAAAAAAAAAAAAAAAAAAAAAAAAAAAAAAAAAGCCGGAATAGCAGAGGATTTTTTTCTCCCCCTTCTTCTTCTTCTTATTCTAGGCTCTAGACTTAGAGGCGGGCGCCAGCCTTACCGTGTGTGACATTCTCTGTCTCTTTGCCAAGGGGTTTGGAGGAAGACACAAAGTAGTTTCTCCTCCTTTTCACCCAGCCCGCCATCGTTTGGAGACACGAGATTAATAATTGAGCATTTATTTATTGCGCGATAGAGACAGAGGGGCGAGGGAGAGCAAACGCACTGTGAGGCTGCCAGTTTAAATCTATCTGTGGCTTGAACGACCGGGAAGCACGCCACAGCCACTCCGTAGTAGTAAAGGCGATTTAGGCTACTCCAAACACTGCACATCCGTGAGAGCAAATAACTATCTCTCCCTCAGCGTAAAGATTGTCCCTTTTCGGCGCAGAACATGAATAAGCTATACATTGGCAACGTGAGCGCTGAGGCGAGCGAGGAGGACTTCGAAACTATCTTTGAGCAGTGGAAGATTCCGCACAGTGGTCCATTTCTTGTCAAAACTGGCTATGCGTTTGTGGATTGCCCGGACGAGAAGGCTGCGATGAAGGCCATCGATGTTCTTTCAGGTGAGAAAATTTAGGCGAAAAAAGTGTTATTTGGTAAGACGCACGAGCTGCTTGCTGCAATTGCGTGAAGATTGCCTTTACTTCAAGCCCTGTAGGGTGGGGGTGTATCCAAGCATTTCTTTCTCTCACACAACCTTTACTTGGCCTTTTGACACCGTGGGCTCAGACAAATAGCTGTCCTGGGTTTGAGTGAAATTCACCTCTTGTAATTTCACTGAGTTGACAAAATGGTCGAGTAAACACAATCATGAAGGATGAGAATACCAAGGCTTTTCCGAATGCAGGTTATGTGCCGTTCAGGGCAGCGAAGCTGTGGACGCCGTGAAGTGAACCTTATTGTGGGCTCCACACACACATAGTCCACTTTGGCACGATTAGACGCAGAGGCCGTGGTGTGTTTGCTGCTTTTACCAGTTTCAATTTGAACTTGCACTCTTATCCAGGTTTCTAACTATAAGGCCCTTCTCCCGTGGCCACAACTCGCTACATTGTGAAGCCATTTCGCCCATGCTGACACACCAGGTGGTTTAATTGTGTTGGTCAAATGTAGGCCAACTAACAGATCCACACGACCATTCGCTTTTGTGTATTATTCCGTCTTTTGGTGTGTTATTAAATTAAAGTTAGGCCTGCACGTACTGGACGCGTAACAATTTAGCCCAACTCGTATAATTTTACGTATTGGGGGTGCTCATTTGTATCCTCGTGCCATTCAGTGGCTCACACACACACACACTTTGAGCAATTTGTGTTGCTAATATCAGACCAAGCTGAAAATATCCAGGACGATGCCATGTGTACATGCATGCATACATGCTTGTATTTATATTATAATCCCCTGCGTTAAAGGAATAGTATACACAAACCTTAAACACACGCCCAAAGGCATAAAACGAGGCCTGGTTTTAGGAGGTCAAAGACTTTATTAAATTAATAGTTGTAATTTTGCTTTTTGTTTTTTGTTTTTTTTAGGTAAAGTTGAACTTCATGGGAAAGTTCTCGAAGTGGAGCACTCGGTCCCTAAACGTCAAAGGTAGGTCGAGTTTTATTATATAGTGCTTGGTTCAACTCGTGGGAGCTCCACTTTTTTTTTTAATTCTTCCACAAGAAGCCTATTTTTTATTTTTTACCATGTGACATTTCCCGGAAACCTGCCTTTACGTTGCTGTTGAGTATTAATTCAGTGTTGTGAGTATTTTGCTTAAATGAGGTGTCTTTCTTTCTTTTTTCTTTTTTTTTCCCCCTGAATGCTCTGGGGTCAAATGAAAGGGGCGTATGGTGGTGTACTCCCTCCTCTCGCCATGACTGTGGGGTGCTCCTAAAACCGTCGTGCATTTGGGTTTTAACCAGCAACATGCCTACATTTTCTCGCTCGCTCTTATCCACATGTATTTTATTTTTTATTTTTTTGTAGTCTACGTACCACTACTTTGATATTATTTGAGCTCCAGCCTCCAGGGCGATTAGTTAAAGCCTGGTGTGTGCTAGGTTGAAATGGTGTGCAGAGTGAGAGTGCAGGCAGGCTGGATTTGAGGCGTTACAGGCCTTGTGGAGTCGTCCATTTGAGAAGGATCTGCCCGTCATTCTCCCTGCCTGCCCTGCGCTTCCGCCCTCCTCTGCACATTGTGCTGCTGTTGCATGAGATGGACTCCCAAACGCGAGTGGAATGGGAGGTTTAGGGCCCAAGTCACGGAAAACCTTAGTTTCCGGAGTTAGACCCCCGTAGCCACACTTAGACTGTCACGTTTCAGTGGATCATTTCCACAAAGTGTAGCATAAATATTTTCTGCAGCGTCTACGTAATCTGTGCAGAGGACGTAAAATACTCAGGCTTTTTGACACGCTGTGCGTATTTTTTGGCGGTGACGCAATCCGGCCATAATTAACGCTTTTTCTTGAATTTAATTAAAATAGCTCTTGTTTGGTAATCGTCCTGAGGATTTCTATGATATATTACACGTAATATGCATGGTTGAGTGTTTAAAGTTGGAATGATCCACTGTCTTTTTGTTTTTGTTTTTTTTCCATTTATTTTTTTTACGCAAAGTAGCAACCCACATTTGAAATTCGTAAATCGAGGTGAAACATGAAAGCTTGTGCTTGGATGGGAATGTGGATCAAGCAGAAGGGAATTTATGACCTCTTGACGTAAAATGTATTTTCAATCTGAAGGTCATACACGTTTTCCCTGGCAGCTTTGTAGGCTTTTATAATAGTAGCTCGGATAAATAAACCAGGTGAGCTTCATGGGAATTTTGCGTCAAAATCTTGAGACCTTCCCCTCACACCCCCCCACCTCAAAAAAAATTTCCTGATCACGAAAAAACTGGTGACGTTGCTCTGTCTTTTCGTGCAGCCTGCTGTGTTGGCCATGGCAGAAAACAGAGTCGAGTTTCAGCCACACTTCAAAAAAGTAAAAAACGTGCCCTCCCTTTACAACATGGAACATAGCAGTAGTCAATGGGAACAGTATTCTGAGTGTACACACACACATAACACACTTGTACACAGGGGCCCCTCTTTGCATTCCAACCTGTAAATATCAACTGACGGGGGGCTCAGCCAATCACCATGGTTTAACCTTTGAACCCTTCAGGAAGGGGAAGTGCTATAGCAGACAGAGATCAAGGTGGGGTGGCTACAGTTTGGGTCTCTTGGAGATAAAACAGCGTGGGGGTGACATGCTATGAAATGTTTTGTTTCATGATGGCCAAAATACGTAATGCAATCCAACATTTTTCTGTACATTCCTCTGAATTTGTCATAGTTTTGGCCGAAAGCACTAAAATGACCTCCTGTCCACTGGCAGAACGTCTCCTGCAAATGTACTGTGTGCATTAACAACATAGCACAACAAAATTGAGTTAATTGAAAACATCTTGCCCACAGACGCATTGTATTCTTTTCATAGTTATTAAACCTTTCAGCCATCTTGTGGACATTTATCTGAACCTTTCACTAACCTACTTCTGAAAACATTTTGTGCCTGGCATTTTTTTATTTTTTTTTTTTTTAAATAAATCTGGCATTTAAAGATGACACCCACACGTTCTTAACAATGTCTTTCGCCTTTTATTTTTTAAATTTTATTCCAAGAAAGCTTGTAAATTGTACAATAGGATATCAAGCATGAATCAGAATCTTACAGGTGTATTTACATTCCCAGTTAAAACAGACTTATTTTCCAAAATTGACAGAAGTATTTAAAATGGCAATTATATTTTTACTTTTGACCCAGCTTTTTACAAAAGTGCACATGCATGTACATAAAATGTATTTCTGCAAACAGTCCCTAATTGGGTTTTTTTTTTTATTTTTAAAATTTCATTCTATATATTTAATTTCACCCTTTAATTATATGGAAAACTGTGTTGCAGGAGTGTCGTTATTGTGTACACTGATTTGACTTCCTGAGTCAGGTTATGTTCCAGTTATGGATAAATTAAACAAAATAAATGCAGCTGGCTCTTCCCCACATGCGCATACCCGCTCAGTCACATGTACAGAAGAGACAAAATGGCATGGCGATAGGAAGGGTGGCCCCAAGTGTGTGCGTGTGTGTGTGTGTGTGTGCGTGTGTGTGTGTGTGTGTGTGTGTGTGTGTGTGTGTGTGTGAAAGAGAGCGAGAGGAAAACGGACGTTAAACATGTGCACAACTTTTACTTATTTTACCACATGTATAGCCTAGCAATTCTCAGTGAGTGGTGTCACGTTTCAACCCCCTTTGCCTTTCTTTTTTTACATAATAGTTTTTTTTAATAATACAATTTAGACCATGCATAAAAATAATATCTATAAATTGAGACTATAGTGTAGATCGTATCAGTGCTGTTTGTAGAAATGGCTCCTGGCTCTTATTACAAGAATTCTGGGTCACGGGGTCACTGTGGGGCCCCCACCTGCAAACACAGGGATTTGGGACGGAGACTTGGGGTGCCAGAGAATTATGAATGTCGTCCCTTGTTTTACCCAGACTGCAGGCAAATGTTCCTTAACTCTCCCTCGTCCTGGTCTCAAATCAGGATCTCATTGTGTTTCTGCTCTCATTATATATAAATGTATTTTCTGTGAGGTGGGGAAGTAGAGACAAATGTAATAGCCTTTGCAGAAGTTGAGTCATTTCTAACTGTTGATATTCAACTCATTGGAATTCTCTGTGGGAATTCCACACCAATCTATCCAAACGCAAGTGTTGAATATAGCTTATTGGGTGCACAGTGTGCATATAAGGCCTGTGAGAGGGCAGCGGAAACCAGACTGCGTGGAGTTCAGTCATTCAGAACCTCTGCATACTGAGTAGTCAGTGGCTGTGGATGGGCGTTGAGCACACATCTTGTGTGTCCCACACCGTCCCCTGATGGTGTTGACGTGGAGTCCTTCGGTAGGGTTGGACGTTTAAGAAATGGAGATGAATACAGGTGTGGTGCAGTCTCTTGGTGCTTGCATACGTGTCTCTACACCCACTTGTGTCTTCACAGTGCAGACCCGTAGAGTCTGAGTTGAGCGGTGAAAGAAGAGGGTGAACATGTAGAATATTGTTGTTTTTTTTTTTTTTGTTGTTTTTTTTTTTTTTTTTTTTTTATAAAGTAAATAAGGAGCCCGGCCTCCTCCTGGCCATCACATGATGAGCCAACCCCAGTCACTCCTGGCCCTTCCCGTCTTCCCTCCCCCCCTTCTACTTTTAACCCCGCTCTACATGTTCCTGTCAGTGGACTTGTCCGTGTCCATGGCAACAGGGCCCCACCCCCACAGGGCAGAGAGGGCCCTTGTTACCCTTGCCTGAAACAGGGCTATTGCCCCCCCCCCCCCCACACAAAAAACACCACACCCCACTCACACCCCCACCCTCCCTAAATCAAAGGCTGGGCCTAGGGAATGTATACCACCCCAACCCCCACCTCACCCCATACCCTGGCTGACTTCTTATGTGTGTGGACCTATAGGTTAATCCGACTGGAAGTGCTTGGTGCATTTGCACATTTCGCTTGGCGTTCCCACCGCAATGCAGAACATACAGAATGTGTGGGGAGAGAGAGAGCGAGGGGGGGGGGGGGGGGGACGACTACCGGATCAGCCAGGAATGGCACAGTGGGCCGGAAAGGGCTGGAATTCCTCTTGGAAGTTATTTGGGAATTTTCTTTACAATTTGAATTAAGTAGTTTCCTAATGTCTCAGATGAAATATGCTGTTGAACTGTTGTTGGCTTGATTACGGTCGTGGTGGCTAAGCTGAGGAATTTCAACTACTGCGGCCCTTGTTGCACATGTGCAGTATGTTTTACTGCGTAGATGTACTTGTGTGCATTTTTAAAAAAAAAAAAAAAACGTTTTTTTTTTTTTTTTACACTTGAGTTAAAAGTTAAAGTTTGTAAAAGCTGCATTTTGTCAGGAGTTATCTTCTACATAGCAAATTACAAAACAGACATTAGCAGTGTAGCAAGTAGATGAGCTGCATTTTAGATGTTATTTAACAGTTCAGTGAAGCTTTGGGAAAAAGAACAAGAGGTGTGTGTAGTGTAACTCTTTACCTTTTTTAAAAGTTTTTACACAAAGCAGTAAATGGTGTCTACAAACTATATGACTTAAATTAGCTGCATATGTGCAGCGTGAGTGCAAGGCTGGTGTAGAAATGGGTCGGGGTCAGGGTTTGTTTCCACATTGTGTGTGCGTGTGTGTTCATGCTTCAGCACTCGAGCCATATGTACATTTTGTTCCTTTAGGTTTGTGCGTGTCAACAGTCAAGGGACTTTGGAGTGACCTGCACTCTTCTCACATTTTTATACAACATCCACATGCAGGCGGACACTTGTGAAACTCTGTGACTCATTGATCCACAAGTTCCATTGTCTGCATGACCTCCACACATCACCACTATGCTTGTGCTGCTCCACACAAACTGTAACTAAATTGGGCGAACCTTCAAGCTAAAAGGATGAATTGGGGATGTCTGTCCTGGTTGTTTCTAGTGACGGAGCACAGCAGCACCATTGTAACTGCTAGTCTCCACTTGCTTCTGCTTGTGTCCACACTCTCTACAAACAAGCACGCAATTTTGATTCTTACCATTTATCGTGACGTGGCCAGTGGAGATTCCCTCTGGTTTCTGTTGACACCTGCACCACCCCCTCACATTACCCCCCCCCCCCCCCCCCCCTTTTTTTTTTTTGACACAACAGCTGGATGCTCCTGGATAAGTGTCTATTTTGGTTAAAGAGTGGGCTTGAGTCTTGCATTTGTTGTATCCTCATGATGCAGTGCTACAGGGCACGTTTGACTCAAATAATGTAGACAAGACATTCTGATATAGCATATCTTCGCCTTTTCAATCCCTTTTTTTTTTTTTTTTTTTTTACCCCCCTGTGCTCTCTTACTACTCTTTTCTGCAGCTTCACTTGTCCTGTTTCTCTTCCCTTTCTTGTTCTTCGCACTCAGTGTGACACAATTGGTGATTTGGGACAAAGGGCGTGGTGCCATTTTTAGCTTAATTTTAATTTTGAACACCCCCAACTCATTCCAAATCACCCCTTTGCCCGCTTTCTCGCCATCACTTCTCCCACGTTTTTTACCCACGGTGTCTCAGTGCACCTGCTGGTTGGGGAATGGAATTAAAGCAGAAGTCATATCTGCAGCTTATCCACACTGGTCTATCTCACTAGATGGTGAAGGGGATAAATACCTGCTTAAAAATATATTTTTGGTTCCAATATAATGCCTTTTCTGTTATTTACATCAAGTGCACTTGGTATTGTCAGCTACTAAATGTCTTATTCCCCTCTTCTCTCCCATCTCTCTTCCCATCTACCTTCATCAATTTCTTTTCTTTCCTCCCTCCTCCTTTATCCATCCCCCACCCTCTTCCTCCCTTGTTCTCTCTCCAGGAGCTGTAAGCTGCAGATCAGGAACATCCCGCCTCACATGCAGTGGGAGGTGAGTGCTAACAGGCTGCTAACTGCTTCCAGGGCGGGGCACCATCGGGCAGCCCAACTGGGCTCTCATTTAGTAGCCTCTGGAGTCACCTTGCCTCCCTTTTTTTTTTTTTTTTTCTTTTTTTTTTTTGGGGGGGGGGGGGGGGGGGGGGGTTCAATTGAGCAGGCGCTTGATGATTCGTTTGAACAAGGGTGCAGCTCAGGCCAGTGTAAGGCACCGACCAGTGGGTGGAACTGTGATTGGTAGAGCAGAAATGATTGCAAATACCACTGGAAATTTGATAATGAAGATTGTTGGGTTGAATTTGTACAATTTACGTAGATACGGGAGAAAAAGATTCAGTCTTTAACAAAATTAGGTTCTCTGGGTGATGTGACAGGGTCAGGAACATGGAGAAACAAAGTCACATGATCTTTAAGCATTATATGGCTACATGTGCTGGCTACATACTAGGTTTTTATTTATTTATTTTTTAAACATTTTGGAAGCTTGCTGTTGAATTGATTTTTGGGCTACACATGATCTTATGTGCTTTTAATGGGAAACATGTCATGGTGTGTAAAGGCATTCACTTACAAACTAGCACATGTGGTCATTGTTGAAAGACACAAAGTGTTTTCTTGGAGGAAAAAACTCGTGGAAATGAAATAAAAATAAACCAAGTGTATTGTCTGAGGAGTTGTGAAACATTCATGCGGCAGGGGGTTTGACATGGCCCCCTGGCCAACTTGAGTGTGCAAATCTTATCCGTATATAGTTTATATTTCTTTTTAGAAAGCTAATTGAGGTATTCAGGACTCCGCATTGTAGTTTTTTGTTTCATTAACGAAATGAAGAGATTTGAAAATATTAACGATGCACACGTGTCAGCGTTTCCTTGACATGCAGAGGGAAGATAAAATAAGATCTGCAACCTGTATGATTTTAATGCAATCCAATACACTGACCATGCAAGAAACACTAAATGTTGAGTCTGTAAGAAATTTAACTGTTATTTTAGGACATAGTTTGTAATGTCTAAGAATATATTATAAAGAACTTTAATGGTTAATTTGTAACAATAACACAATCCAGAAATGCCAGAGCAAACTACACCTCATTACTTTAGTCCTGCCGCTGTTGGTACAACGCGGTGTAAACTCAACAAAACGTTTTACAATATAAATGACATACAGGATGATAACCTGAAACAAGTGATTTTTATATTAAGTCTGTTTTGTCTGCTACCACATTCATAAATACATAAACAGCGTAGAGAGAGGTCACACATGAAGTAATCTAAAATAAAAATTCACGACTTGCTATTAATCGTCTTCAAAATAAAGATTGTACACACAATTCCAACGGAGGTGACTTTTAAACTGCATGAATTATTTCGCCTGATCTTGGATTAAGCCTGGACGTGAACCTTTGGCATTTTAGGCAAAAATACCACCCACAAACTTTCTGTGACACATTTCATCAGCAAACCATGTTGGAACATGCAAAACTGTCCTGAGTTGTATAAGTTGGATGAGTTCAAGTGTTAGTGTCTACAATGTTTCTACAGAGGATTTAAACTCAGTTGACGCAGTAAAACTGCGCAAGGTCAGTTATTTTTAAAAATCTAAAATACAGACCACTTGTTTTTGTTTTCCATAAAGGGTTAAAGGGCATAAAAGATGTCATGTAGAAATGATTAATATAAACAGAAATGGTCAGCTGTAACATGGTCAGATTTCAAAGCCACCTCCTGATTTAATGAAAAAGTCTTGAGCAACAGTCGTGTGTGTGTGTGTGTGTGTGTGTGTGTGTGTGTGTGTGTGTGTCCGTGTGTGTCCGTGTATTGCACGTCTTGCTTTCTTTGCATGTGATAAGCATTTAATTTAAAACTCTCTGGTATTCAGTTGCTGGCTACACATTCTACTTTGATTACATACTTATCTGCTGGGCATGTACGTTTATCTGCACTTGAACATTAAATCAACATGTCAGAGTTGTCTTACAAACCTTAAACAACACAAATAATCTGTAAAACTCAAGATCCTACTGCTAACTTCCATGTGGATTCTCATGAGTCAGTAACACAGCTTTACGTGACCTTTTTTTCCCCCTCCTCCTCTGCAGAGGTTTAGCTGTGATAGCGTGTGCTTGTGGTGTTGTTCAATTTTAATTTTCTGCTCTGTAAAGAAAGCCTAATCAGAATTGTCTTACTGAATAGCACATTTTATTTTTAACATTGTAAGGATAATGCATGGCTTTAGATTTCAGCCTGATTCACTCACTGTGATCAAATGGCTACGGACGGGCTCAGCGTTTTGTAATGGTGGGCTCGCTTTGCCTACACATGTCTCTCAACTGCAGCTTTAGATCCACCCATGTTCCTAGTATGTAGCGAGCGAGCTGTTTGCTTTCTCAAAAGGTGACATGGAGGTTTCTTCCCCCTCCAGATGGGGGAGGGGTTAGAAGAAAAACAGAGGAACAGAATAGAAAGGGATCTTTTGATGCAAAGGCCTTGTATGTATCTTATCAGGTAGATAAGACAATGGGTCATAGTGTTTGTAGCCCTACAGCGAAAGAATAGTGGCGAGAGTAGTGGCGTGTTCACAAGCTGTAGTGGGTGGGTGGGCTTGGACTGTTTCCCCTTCCCTTCCATGTGCACCGATTCACAGAATGTGTAGCATGAACTCGCACCCCTCCCCCAGCCGCTGCTTCCTGCTGGAATGTACCCCACCCTTTCCTGAATGGCCTGGATTCCCATTGGCCAGGCTGAGTAGATGGACAGGCGGCTCATCCAGCCAGCGGCTAGCAACTCTTGGCTTCAGAGAACTCATATCAGAGCTGGAGCAGCTAATGATGGGGAGTGGAGATGGCAGGGGAGGCGGGAGGTTGCTTGGTTGGTGAGTTGGTGGAGCGAAGGGGGGCAGGGACGCACCGTTGTTGGCTAGAAAGTGGGGTTGAGCTCTTAGGAGGTGTGGCCTTGCGTTCAACTGAGCATGGGAGGATGTCTTAGCTTAGCTTAGTTTAGTTTCCTCGCTCCCCCTCTCGCTCACATTTGATCACATCTATGAATTGTAGTTTTGTGGTCTCCAGATTTGGGCATGTGGCCATTGTAGTATGGGTTTCTTTTGGATTCATTTTCTAAAAAAAAAAAAAAAAAAAGAAGAAGCTTGTGTTTGCGTTGATGTGCCTTTTTTTTCATGTAGGCCTGATTTTTAAAAATGTATTTAATTTTACCAATAGACCTTTTCATAAAAAAACAAACAAAAGCAAACTGTAGCTTTATGAATTTGTTTTTTGAAATCAACATTTTTTAGGAATCCTTGTGAGTTTACAAACAGCCTGTTATTCATTTCTTATGTATTTTTTTTTTTTTTTTTTTTAGAAATGGTTGTTGTGCAATGAACACACGGGTGCTTTTGAAATAAAGGCTTTTTAAAAATGTTATAAAACTTGCTCAGCACCTGGAGCTCCATACAAGTGTCCTAAGGGGAGAGTCATAATTTGAGGAAGACAGGCTTTTACAAGAAGGCAGCAAATTTATCCACGTAACTCAACATTGAACTCTGGGGTTCAGAATTAATGGAGTGTGTCTTTGCAGTGAGCTGGGCTGGTTCCCATAGATAGCTTCTGCTCAGTAACAGGTTCTGATCAAAAAGTCTGTGTAATCATAGCCTTTCTTTCTGTTTCTCTCAGGTTTTGGATGGTATGCTTGCTCAGTATGGTGCAGTAGAGAGCTGTGAACAAGGTAAATACACACTTGTTCGAGCTTTGTCGCAATTTGCTCAAAATTCTACCACCTTGCCTCAACACACACCATATACCGCATTAAATTATTTTATAACTATATTACAATCTTGTTTTGTTTTTGTAAATAAAAATGCGTTGTTGCAGAGTAGCACAGTGATTTTTAATTGTTTAACCATGTAAAAGTAGTCCACTGTGGTAAATTGTGTCACTGACTGTGTGTGGATTGACTCTGCCGTGTGTTCTCCCACAGTAAACACTGACATAGAGACTGCGGTAGTCAACGTTCGATATGCAGCCAAGGACCAGGCCAGGCTGTAAGTACACACACACGCAGTGTATTCACATCATTAATCTCTAGCTCATCTGTCTGTGATATGGATCTGCTAAAGTTTTTTTTTTTTTTGTTTTTTTTTTAAACTTTACCCAGTCTTTTTTTAGGACATTAACTTCCTCTGTGTAGTCTGTCTTACAGTGCACCTGATTTCCTCCTTCCAAAAACCCAGTTCAGTTTAATTTGACGTGCAATGATGATTGGGAGGAGGGGTGTGTGTGCATGTGTGGAGAGGGAGGGGGGGTTAAATTAGCCATCTGGTGCCCCCTGGTGTCCATGAATCACACTACAACGTTGCTCTCAGCACGGGCGGTTGTTGAAGTCTCCAGGCAAAATTGATTGTTTCACTACAAAAATAAATCCATGAGGCAGTCTCGTGTATTTGGTGTGAATGCCATTGAGGTTGGAGTGACTTTTTCATAGCTCCTGAGAAGTGACGCTTGGCCACTACCCTTCAGGGTGTTGGGCTTGAAAGGTCTTACCACCTGGTCCCTTGTGCCCATTATTTGAGATGTGAATCGTTTCAATTTAGACTGAGGCCTCTTGATTAAGTTTTAACGTCCTCACTCTTTGGATTCTCCCATTGATGAGGAGCTTGGGAAAGGGATCAAATGGGGAGCTTTATGTTGATTGCCTCAACAGAAATTTGTTTGGCAGTTGATCCACTCAGAGCATTTCACTCCCAGCCTTTCTGTGATTTTTATTTTTTTTTAAAAATCATAGCCACTCAGTTGTGATCAAGAGTTTTTGAGACTGAAATTTCTTATGTCCCCCAGGGCAATGGAGAAGCTGAATGGATCTATGATGGAGAACTATGCCTTGAAAGTGTCCTATATACCAGATGAGACAGCTGCACCAGAGGGTCCTTCAGCAGGGGGCAGGAGAGGCTTCAACGCCCGTGGACCACCTCGTTCTGGTTCTCCAGGTCTGGGTGCCCGGCCCAAAGTGCAATCCGACATACCACTGCGCATACTGGTTCCCACACAGTTTGTAGGGGCAATTATCGGCAAGGAGGGTGCCACTATCCGCAACATCACCAAACAGACCCACTCAAAGTACGTACACAGAGGTCAGGAATTATACTTAACATTGCCAGTGAGCTGTGTCCTGTCCTTTTTTCTGTACTGCTGACGTCCAGCGTTAGAGTAGGCTGATTTCTAAATCATCTTTCATTTCCTCCCACAAAGGTAAATGTAGTCTCTGGTAAGAACAAAAGCACCATGGAGAGATGCCACAATGGTAAAGTGTATTTAAAAGCTGAACACCAGTGGTGTTAACAGATTTCCAGGTTCATAATGACGTTCATGAAATCTTTGTCTTAAAGTCCTTGATTTAGAAAGGAGAAATAAAAGGGAGTCCTTCTCTGACATAATTGACTAACTAATGATGCGCCTGCTTTATTTGCTACTCTTGATTAACTCAACTTTATTTATTTATATAGCACCTTTCATGCAGAATTGCAGCCCAAAGTGCTTCACAGAGCAGAATAAAAACAGAAATGGACAACAGCGAACAGTTCTTTAGGCAACAGAGCAGTTGCATAAAAACTAGAAATTAGAACAAAAATATAAATCATAAAACTACAATAATGAAACAAATAGAAGTAAACTAAAACATATAAGGTAAAAAGCACAATTTAAGAACAGTTGCATACAAATTAAAAAACCAAAAAGATTAAACTGCAACACTAAAATAAATAAAAAATATAAATATACAATAAAATAATAAATAAAATGTTAAAAGTATATAAGACCTGTACAGTAAATAAGCACCGGAGATAAAAAGTAACAGGGAATGATCAGGACCTAAAAACTCAGTAGTAAATGGCGAGGCACCTTAAGTAAAAGCCAGGCTAAAAAGATAAGTCTTAAGTTTTTTTTTAAAAAATGTCTGCAGAGGTGCAGTCCCTCAGATCCACAGGCAGGCTGTTCCAGAGACGGGGGCCGCAGTAGGAAAAAGCGGCCTCACCATACTTCTTTGTAGAGGTTCTGGGGATGACTAGGAGTCCAGATGCTGAGGATCTGAGGGACCTGCTCGGTATATACTGTGTAGCATGTCGAAAAGGTAGGTCGGTGCCAGGCCATTTAGCGATTTTTAAAAACAATAAGAGAATCCTAAAATCAATTCTAAAACTAACAGATAACCAGCTGTCAAACCCTTCTGTGTCAGTAGTCCCTGTACTTTTATCCACTAAATGGTGCAACGAATCCGCCTCCGGCTTCACTGATAAAATTCAAAAACATAGATGAGCATTTTAAATCCATGTGCCTCCAAAAACTCCATGTCAGATCTTCTGCAAATTGTCAACACTTCTCTACTCTATTTCGTACAGACTATGAAATTTGCTGTTAAAGAACAATCTAAGTAACGCACTAATAAACATATCTAGGCCCATCTCAAACTTAGTAACTAGTAAAACCGTTCGCAAAGGCTGCTTTTCTACAGCGCCACACCCTCTAAATTGTTTTGACATATTTAAGTGAGGATTTCTACCACACTGCAGCTGAGTTGGCTCTTGTTAGGGTCTTTGAATGGCACCCACTTAAACACAGATGGGAAAAGTTTCACTTTTAATATTATACCTCCAGAGCTGTATTTGACACAGTGAACCATAAACTGGTTTGAATCAGATTTGAAGGACTGGAACTATGTTGTGTTGATCTGTGGTTGTACACCTGAGCTTGGAGTCCCCCAATGCTCCATTTGTGGGCCTCTTGTATGTAATGTTTACATGCTCCAACTAGTGCAGATTACAGAAAACCACTAAATATTTTTCTATAATGCAGAGGACAAATTTCTATAACAATACCATGGACTAGGGCCTAAAGGTTAATATTTCACATTTAGACAATTAGATCAGTCTAGGATTGCCTCAGACTATATCAAGAATTAAAGGACTTCAGACCCAGCAGGATTTATAAAACTTTGTCCTTGCCTTTTATCTTCAGTAGGCTCGACTACTGTAACGCTGTCTTCACAGGTCTCTCTAAAGTTGATCAGCTGCAGCTGATTCATGCTGCTGCTGCTGCACACTAAGACCAGGAGACTGACAAAAGGGAAGCTAGTGCAAGGAGCTATAGCTGGCCTGATGTGATCCAAAGAATTGACTTAGTCTGTTGGATTAAAGCACAAAATTGTTTTATGACCAAAATGTATTTCTGCTCTGCTAAGTTATGAACCCTCAGACCCTCAGATCGTCTTTCCCTGGAGTCAAAACTAAACATGAAGTAACAGCATTCAGTTTTTATGCACCACATATCTGGAACAAACTCTCAGAAAACTTGTGTTCTGCTCGAACTCTCAGAAAAGTCTTAAGCCCTGATTTTAGAAGAACTGTTTGCTGTATTTTATTAAGTTCAAACGTTGCTGTAGTTTCACTGTCATTTTTTTATTGTTAAATATGTTCAGTTTTGACATTTTAATCTGTATTACTTTGGTTTTAATCCGTAAGTCCTATTTGTGTCTTTATGGCCTTATTTCCTTTATATGTTGTTTTAATGCCCTTGTTTTATGTAAAGCACTCTGAATTGCCTCATTGTTGAAAGGTGTTATACAAATAAATTTGCATTGCCTTGCCTTTACTCTAGGATCGACATCCATAGGAAAGAAAATGCAGGTGCAGCAGAGAAACCCATCACAATTCACTCCACCCCTGAAGGTTGTTCGAGTGCTTGTACAACCATCATGGAGATCATGCAGAAGGAAGCCATTGACACAAAGTTGTGAGTTTGTGCCCAAACCAAATGAGAGTGAGAGAATATTTGCCATAGCTCAACTCAGTTCTGACAATTTGTCATTTAGGAACATATGATGCACCAAAAGTGGTCATTTTGTTAAACACACCTTCGGCCTAATCAGTTTAAGTGACGCAATTGTCTTGAAAATCCTAAGCTCTTTATTAAAATGCCATCTGTAATTTTGTTACTTTTACAATGCCGTTAATGAGTATGGATGATAAGTTGCGATGCAGAGTTGCTGTTTTTAAATGCCTGGAAGTTTGACTTGTCTTGTTAGTCAGGTCTGTCTATAAAATGTACGGATTAGAAACTGTTGCCCAAGAAAATATATAGTATAAAAGAAACGTAATGTAAAATATTGACAGTTCACAACATGCAGACAAAATAAACATCGGTAGGAGAGGTCTGATCTGAATGTTTAGTTACTGTCGGAGATTTTAACTAAACACATCTGTCTTATGCAGTACTGAGGAGATCCCACTGAAGATACTTGCACACAACAACTTTGTAGGAAGATTAATTGGGAAGGAAGGACGTAACCTGAAAAAAATCGAGCAGGATACAGGGACCAAGATCACAATTTCATCGTAAGTTCTGAGTTCACTGATGGCTCTTCTTTTTTTTTTTTTTATTGACACTGTTTGTTGTCTGCTACTCAGCACGCATATTTAATGGCATAGTATTTGCCATGGTGTCAGACTTTGTGCTCTGACACAATTGTTTTCATGTCTTCCTCCCCCTCTGCTGTTCTGTTAAGTCTCCAGGACTTGACCCTGTACAACCCAGAGCGGACCATCACAGTGAAGGGCACCATTGAGGCATGCTCGCGAGCCGAGGAGGAAGTGATGAAGAAAGTCAGGGAATCGTACGAGAGTGACATGGCTGCTATGAACGTAAGCATTTTCAGCACTTATGCAAAAAGTACACCTTCAAATGTTTTTGAATGTTTAAGTTTTCATTGATTTTAACTTCTTCAAAAGTGATATAGGCTGTCTGCTACAATAGATGAATTACTACTAAATTTATATTAAAAACAAGCAATCCAACAACCAAAAAACTATTCATAGGAAGTGAATCAGATAATGCTGTTGACATGCAAAACAGTGATCTGGAAACACAGCTGCCATAGCAGCACTTTCATATCCTGAATTGTCATTATAAATAGACTAGCTTAAAAATCTTTGCGAAACAATCGTTTCCCAGCGTGATTGTATTGTGCCAACCAGGTTTCTTTTCATTTCTTAAGTTTGAAGAAAATAACCTTTTCTAGAAAGGTCAGATATTGAGAATCACTAAAAATGAGAACGTTCAGACTACTTAAAGTCTGTGACCACCATTCATTCTCAAATGTGAGCTTACAGCTTTGAACCCCAGGGGATTACACCTGGAACATAAAGGTGATTATAGTGTTTATGGTGTTTACAAGCTGGAAATAATAAATGTGAGACTATCCAGAAAATGTACTCAAGATTCTGGAAGTACACCCTCACATTTTGATCATTTCACTCTGTGCGGGTTTATTTTTAGTTCCTATCTGAAGTTTGATACCAATTTTCTAGGGAGTTTTCGCACCCCTGATTGTTCAAAACGTTCACTTTTTGAATAAAGTGTTGCCAGCGTACATGTAACATTGCCCCACCAACTTTCTGTTTAAAATTTGTAGGTCTCTTATGTCAGGCTTAGAGTGTGGGTAAAGGAATCACTAATCCGAGGCAAATTGGTACGATGAACCTACTTTCAGACTCTACTGAGAAGCTGCCTAGCCATACTGTCAGTCATGTGCATCACTTTGTAATCTCAGGTAAAACTGTCTTGAATCACTTTAGCCAATGACAAACTTAATAATTTGCAGCTTGTCTCACCTTGTAATCTGAAGTGTGGCATTTGGAAAAAGTGGTGTTGATGAGCAAAGCGTACATCTTATGATGATGTTTATTAAAAATGTTCTCGTTTCTCTCCAGCTCCAGTCTAACCTGATTCCAGGCCTGAATCTGAACGCCTTGGGTTTATTTCCTAGCGGCGCACCAGGCATGGGTCCCTCCATGTCCAGTGTCCCACCTCCTGGAGCTCATGGTGGATGTTCATCATTTGGAGTAAGTGACTCTCTTCTTGCTGCATACGGTACACTGATTTGCTCCACACACTACCATTACAAACCCAGGACTGCCTGTGTTTTTCATTTTAAACTCGATATTCTGCAACTCTTGGGTCAGGTTGGTGAAAACTGCAATAAATTAAAACAAAAGCAGACATTTGGTCTTTAGCAACTCAGTTTCATGTTTCTTTTTTCCTTTAGTGCAGTCCTTATGGGGGTGAGGGGCCATTTTGGGCTTCTATGCTGTCGGCGAGCAGCCAGCCCCTTGCTGTAAGTCACCCGTCCCAAAGTGCTTTGCACGGCTTGTGGCTGCTCGCTCCGGGATTAGGAGGGGGGGCAGGGTTTGCTCCAAGTTCATCTCTAGCTGCCCCTTGGTCTTAACTTTTAGGCAGACCCTAAACTGTGTGCAGCAGTTAACCTGACGGAGAGGGAGCCGTGAGCAGAAACGGTAGTCGTACGTTTTACAATGTTATTTCTGCCAAACATGCCACATTTGCAGGTATTCGATTGGCAAGTTAAAAAATCTTCAGCACTGCAAACCCTACTCCAGATTTGAAGGCTGCCAAGACAAGTTGTTAGCGTGCCCTCAGCTGACACATTGACTGGAATATTGGACTCGATCCAACATCAACAGTGCTACTTGTTGTTCCTCTTTGATGATGTAACATCACACACTCTTATGTACAAGTGTTTGCAACAAGATATCTGTAAATACAGTCCTCTCTAATGAGACATTACATCATTTATGGAGGGTAATGGCAAAAACGCAAACTTCATATCCAGATATCACTTTCCACCTGATGGTTTTTCAGAAAGAATTACTAAACTGATGCATGCGGCAAACTCTGATTGTGGCTTTTAACAAAACAGAATTAAACAGGACTGATAATGTCTCTGGTGCTTTTACTTGGACGGCATGAGCTCCATGGTAGCCTTGAAGAACTGACCAGCTTTTACTAGATCCACTGTCTGCATTTGCGCATTGGTGGCTGGACTTGAGCAAGTGGTCTGCCGTTTTACTGTATGTGTGTGATCTCCTTGGTCAACTGACATGTTTTTACCCAGCAGGGACATCCAGAGTCGGAGACGGTTCACCTGTTCATCCCAGCGCTTGCAGTGGGAGCCATCATTGGAAAACAGGGTCAACACATCAAACAGCTGTCACACTTTGCTGGAGCCTCGATCAAGGTAAGTGACGGACAGGAGGTGAAGTTCTGAATCTCAATGATAACGTGTCGATGCTGGCTGTCTACCTGTTGTCACTTGACTGATAGGAAGTGGAAGCATAAGTGAAGGTTGCCGTTCTATTTTTCAGTTTTTTTCATAAATGTTGACTGTCTGCTCTCCTTCAGATTGCCCCTGCAGAAGGAATGGATGCCAAACAGAGGATGGTCATCATCATTGGGCCGCCAGAGGCTCAGTTTAAGGTGTTGTACCTCTTTACTGCCATATAACACATAAAACACTGTTGAGAGAAATAAAAGAATGGAGCCACGTAGTTAAATTTGACATTAGTGGGGCGGTGTTTAGCTCAGTTGGTAGAGCAGCCGCCCCATGTACAAAGGCTCAGCCCTTGCTGCGGGAGCCCAGGGTTCGAGTCCGGCCTGTGGCTCTTTCCCGCATGTCATTCCCCATCTCTCTCTCCCCACATTTCCTGTCACTCTTCAGCTGTCTCTATCAGAATAAAGCTTGAAAAGGCTAAAAAAATAATCTTTAAAAAAAAAAAAAATTGACGTTAGTGGCTGTTCAGTAACTCTTTGGATTTATTTTGCAGTCAAGATTTTGTTTTATTTACAGGTTTTATTGGTATTTTAGGTTTATAGTTTTTAACTGACTTTTCTAGCCTGTACAGAAATGTTTTTCTGTTGTATGTTTGCTTGCTTTTTCTTTGGGGAAAAAATGTCCCATTTCTTAAGTGCAGCAATGAGTAATCTGTACTCCAACCTGTCTGGCTGCAGGCTCAGTGTCGCATCTTTGGCAAGCTGAAGGAAGAGAATTTCTTTGGACCCAAGGAGGAGGTGAAGCTGGAGGCTCACATCAAGGTTCCCTCCTTTGCTGCTGGACGAGTCATCGGAAAGGGTGGAAAAACGGTAAACAAAGTCACTGTTGCATTAATCGCTGTGCTAACTGAACAAACCCAAGCCAGGATATTGCAAAGGTTAATTTGGCACTAACAATACGTTTATTCTAACAAATGGAAAAACAAAGGTTTAAATAGTGGTGGTCATATTCAATGTTGTGCAGGTAAACGAGCTGCAGAACCTGACTTGTGCAGAAGTGGTGGTGCCCAGGGACCAGACACCAGATGAGAACGACCAGGTTATAGTCAAAATCAGTGGACACTTCTTTGCATGCCAGGTGGGTTTCTACAAAGAGCAAAGATGCATGGTACCTTGGGAATTAAATTAAGATGGGCAATTTTTAGCATGTCAGCTGAGACTGACATAAGATATCATTGATTGAGGTCATAGGATCCTTTTTTAAGGACTGTTTTAATTTGATTATTTTGTGCTATGATCTGATCCGGTCATCTAGCTGGCCCAGAGGAAGATTCAGGAGATCCTGGCCCAGGTTAGGAGGCAGCAGCAGCCTAAGCCAACATCTGGAGCCCAACCTCCACTGCCCCGCAGGAAGTAAAGGATCCAGCGGACCTGGAGGAATGGTGACCGAATCTGCCAGAAGACTCGACAGATGGACAGATGCAGCAGAGTCCAGGGGGAGAAGAAGACAAGGGGTCGTAATGCTCATCTCAGGGGTCAAAGGTTATAAGAACCCAACCAAACATCCACCCCTCCTTGTCTTACTTGATGAACTTTCAAGTGTGGCTATTAAGAGACCCTACGTCTCTAACACCTCCACCCACCTCACCTCTCTGCATCTCTGTGAGAATGTACTTCTGAGGGCTCCCAACGTTGTCACCTGCCCTCACATGTACACACCCCTCGACCGCTCTCCTCCTCCCCACCACGGGTGTGTTAAATTTTTTTTTTTTTTTTTTTTTTTTTGGTCTTTTTACACTAGAAACACAGAAGAAATAAGGATCCCCCTCCTATCACCTCCTTGGTGTGGTACTTCAAACCTGACAAGATATTTTGGTTGACTTCAGATTTAGTTTTTTGTTTTTGTTTTTTTTTTTGTTTTTTTTTAGTGTTTAATTGGTTGATGAAGCTTTCTCATGAGTTTTCTGTGGAAAGGAAAAGGCATTGCTATCAAGGTCCTGGTCGGACCAACAGAGAGGTTTATTTTGGGGGAGGGTTGGCTCAGATTGGGTGGGCCATGTTTAGGGGAAAGATTCTTGTTTCAGGACGGGACCCCTGAAAGGGTGGATTATATTGGGCGTCCTGCCCTTGTAATGATAGTGGCATTTTATAAATTTGGATGCATTTTATAGATAGACCTATATACATAGATGAATATATATTTAGAGGTGAGGGCAGCGCCATGACTGACACTTAGGGAAACGGTGCCGAACTGCTGCTGCCCAGGAAAACCAATTTAATATGCATTTTACTTAACTACCTCAGGATCTAGTACCTCAGAAGAGAAAAAGAAAATGATTATATATATATGAAAAAATGTTCCTTTCTTTTTTATTTTGCTTTTGTGGTATTTTGTATACTTTATAAAGCTGATAGTCTTTGAACATTTTTATTTTTTTAAGAAAATTTAAAATTTGGTCAGCTGCCAACTGACCTTGCCTTCAACTCTGGTGCTTTAGGTGGCATTGTTCATGTGTATGTGTGACTTAAGATGACCCTGTACATAAAGTCTATTTGTACATAGCAGCCCCGGAGCAAGAGTTGGCGCCCCCTCAGCTGGCGGCTGACAGGAGTATCGAGAGAAAAATCGCCTCAGTTTTTCCCCTGAGGGTCCACCATCTTCTGAAAAAAAGAAAAAAAAAAGTACAAAACAACTAAGACATGCAAATAATGCCAACCGTACATAATTGCAGCAATGCCATTTAGTTTTGGGATTGACATTATTATTGGTAATGGTACTTTAATTTGTCAAAAAAATTTCCTTTTTGCCTTCCTAGGAGGGCTGTGGTCAGGGCAGGGCAGTGTGGACTGTAACAGTCCTCTTTCTAGCTGCTCTAGAGTCAGCAGAGCGTCTGTTTTTTGTCTGTTCTGTTCCCAGACCATCTGCCACCTTCTTTTGAAAACGATGGTCTCTTAGTAAGGTCCAAGCCCAACTAGGATTATTTTCATAGAGCAAGCTTTGTCAGTTCGGAGTGGCCCTTGTAGCCAGGCCATCAAGTCAATGTTAACGTTGTTCACTGCATGGTGAGGGTAGGGGGAGTCACACTGATAGATGCATATTTTTTTTTTTTTTTTTTTTTTGCGCTATAGGAAAATGATTTACAAAAAGATATTCTCTGTAACCCACAAATGTAACTTGATGTTTCAATTTGTTGCTCATACAGGGAAATCAAGCCAGAAAAGGCACACAGAATACTGAATGAACCCTGACTGGGGGTAAGAAAAGAGGAAAGGAATCCAAAACTTAAATATACAATTTATTTCATTTGTCTCTTCATGCCGAATGTAAATATGTTGATTGTGGTAGAAGTGCTCGTATCCATGCTTCCACAGTAGAACGCCGTCTACCTCAGCTGAGGGGGTGGGGGGTTGTTGTGGCACTAGGCACCCCGCCCTGCCCCCACTGAGCGCCAGCGCGCACTGATACCTCAGTCCCCCAGAACACTTCTTTCTACATGGGCGTACCATCCTAACACCGCGCTTAACTGAGGGGCACAAGTGATACTTAAAATTATCCCAGACACCTAATTCCCTGCCTCCTCGCCAAACCACCCTTCCCGCCCCTTTCCCCTCCTCTGCAGTTTGTTTTGATCTACCTCTTTAGACACGTATTTGAAGTAGAGGCATTCTTCTATTTGTTAGAATTTAGCCCCCCACCCCTCTTTTATGCCTCCCCCATGCTTCCCCAAATATGATCGAAAACTTAAACTAAAATTCACGTACTATTTTAGAATTGAGAGTAATTGAAAGTGATCAAAAATATTTTCTTTTGCCAGTGTTTATATATACTCTTTTGGCTTAATTGAAATCCTCAAACGCTGGTTATTTCTTTCTGCTTTCTAGTTTTGGTGGTGTGGCTTACATGTATTTGAACTTTTGCTTGGGTTTTTTTTTTTTTTTTTTGTGAAAAAAGGTCAAATCACATTTTTTTTTTTTTTGCATTCAATAGTTAAAATGAGAACAGGTTTTTTTTTTTTTTTTTTTTTTTTTTTTAAAGGGCCTGCCTTTCATTTCTGATTGTAAGACTTCAAAATAGATACAAGTCCTGTCTTTTTTTTTTTTTTTTTTCCCTTTTTTGTCTTTCACGGATGCTACACTCACTCGCTGATTTGGTAGCTGGTTTCTTCTGTTAGCATTTCTTGGCTGTGTAACGTGGAACATCCTCTTGATATGAGACAGATATGAGGGACTGGGTCTCTGAGTTTTTTTTTTGTTTTGTTTTTTTTTTTCGAAAAAGCGATCTTACAGCATGATATTCCCTCCTCCCCCTCTCTGCAACCATGCTTGTGCCCCTTCACCTCCCTTTCACACACAGCTCCACTTGTCAAATGCCTCTGAATAAAAAAAAAATAATAATTAAATTGTGCCGTGTTCGTCCTGTTTAAAACTTTTTTCCTTACTGTATTTGAGTATCATCTCACGCACAGGCAACCAAATTTATATCACTCATTGGTCTTGAGACAAAACTTTTTTTTTTTTTTTTTTTTTTATAAAGAGCTTGACATCACTCTGCATCTACAATCCTTAAATTTTGTAGACATTTGAGCTGCTAAGGTGACTGGCATGTTTTATATTGTGAGTCAGGTCTGATTGATCGAATTTCTTTATGGTACAAACCAAGAATATGTTGGGGTTAGCTGATAAAACCAGATTTGTCTGTCACTAATTCTCACTTTATAAAATAAGTTTGGACTGGTAGACCCTCATCAGATGAGATAAATCTATGTTGAATGTTTCTTCCTTTAAGAGAAGTTACATTTAATTTTCTGGCCTATTGGCCTTAATAAACAGCACAAGGAAGGACAAGTAGCAATCCCTTTAACTGGGATTGGAAGTTGTTAGAACTTGTTAAAAGTACCTCAAGAATTCATATTATGGATTACGGTCAATATCTATGTCCAAAGATCTATCCATCCATACAAATTGTACACTATATACTACACTTACTATACTACTCTTTTTTGCAGTTAATAAATTGTCTTATACTATTCTTGTACACTTGTACAATCCAATGTGATCCAATACATCAACTCTGCCATAAATTCTACTTTTCTAACGTTCAATTTTTCACTTTGACAGTCAGAGAGGTATTAGTATGTTTATTAAGGTTGTAGTTGCAGTAGTGTTAAATTGGACAGCATTCTATTGAAAAGTGTTTGTTTTGGCCACCCCATTTACATACATGAGAGGGCCATACTATTAGAAACACCTCAATATAATGCTGTTCAATTCAATACTACTGCATACTAGAACCTCAATATTAAACTGTGTTAAATTTATATCTCTCTGACAATGTCAACAAAAACTGAAAAATTATAAGCTTCATAAAAGTCGAATTTTTGGTACAACTTACGAGGTGTTGTCGGATCATGTTGGATTTTACATGTGTGAAGTGGCTGGTGTATATGTAGTGTAATCTTTTTATACTAACAGGAAATGATGTGATGTGTGCCATACAAAAGAATCAAACTGGAACTTTAAAATGTCACCACAAATTAAACTCCACAAAGAGACAACAGAATGTTTTTCCAAATTTTATTTTTAGTTTTCTGAGACCATCATCCACAATAAGTACCAGTACAGTGTGTTGCTGTCCTAGGCTTTCAGTAGCTTCAACCTTGAGTTAAAATTGAGTGGCCAACGTTAAATCTGAGCAGTGTTTTTTTTTTTTTAAAAAAAACCAAACCTTGAATTATCTGTGGGTCATTTGTACTGAAGGAAGGTTGGTTAAATAATACATATTATGTGGATGGACAGACATGTCTAAAAAAGATGAGTGGTTAGTTACAATATTACAGTATAAGGCACAGTGTTGAAAAGCAGCACATGGCACAAAATCTGCTCAAAACTTTTTCTTTTGATCAAAAAACAGACATAACTTGAACCCAATTCATCTCCTAGCAACTACTTCAGCCAACGATGAGACAAATCAAGAAGATTAAAAGGAGCAGTGCATCACTCAGACATTTAACAGCCTCTTTAGTAAATCTTACCAATCATATACTGCTGTAGCATTAGCATTTGCTGTAGCCAACACTCGTTTAGCAACTTTATTAAGACACAAAGACCGTATTATTTACTAATATATCTCTACAGACATGAATGTATTCCTGCTATCTTCATTCTTTAATTATATGACTTACATAATGCTTAGATTTGCATATGTCATCTGTGATTTTCAGTATTTTTGCCAGTAAAGGGCAGAAATGCTTTGGTGTAGCTCTTTACAGCCTACAGGGGGCGTCTCTCAGTCAGCAGGTGATGGCTCTCCTCACCGGAGGGGAACAGTGCCTCCTTCAGACGAACCATGTGACCTCTGACCCCAGCGTGGCCGCAGGCGTCCTCCACCAGTGACCTACGGATGGGACGATACACCTTGTAACGCCTGGGAGACGGGAAAAAGTGAGATACGGGGTAAAGAGGATGGAAATATTCGGGCAGGGGTCAAAATAACAAGAAATGACACACATTTTTAGGTTCATGTCCTAATGGTACAGGTATGTACCATTGTCATGACTACTCACTTGCAGACCAGATAGGCAATGAATGCAAAGACGGCCACCAGCACAGCAGTAGATGAGAGCACCACTACTGCAGCATTAGAAGTCTTGGACACTACAGGGACACAACCAGACAGACAGAGAACAATCAATCAATCAATCTGTCCACTGACTACAAAGCTGACGCTATAAAGAGAATGGATTTATATTAATTTGGGAACATGTGTAGGATATGAGAATACATATCTTTGTGTAACTGACCGTGTGTATCCTGGGACTTGTTAATGGTGACAGTGGTGGTGGTCAGGGCCAGGCTGCTGGAGTCCTCCAAGGTGATGTTGACACAGTAGGTGCCAGGCTCCAGAAACGTTCGCCTGAGATGCACTTCACACTCCGAAGATGGTGGCACATCATCGCACATGATGTTACGTACCTGGGTACAGCTGGGGTCTGACACAATGGTGCAGGCTGAAGTGGGGATACTGAGGATGAGGGGTGGAAAGATGAGGTGTTAACTAAAATTAGCAAACCGTCTTAAAACTTTTTTTTAACATGCCATAGTACCAGAGATTTTCAACTTTAAATTATTTTATGATTCAATTAGATTATCTGATAAATCTCTAATTTCCTCGACCATAATTCGAATAATTTTCAAAAATATAGATTACTTACTAGGCATCAATCTCTGTGTTTTTGATTTATTTCTGAGCTAGAAATGTAAATAAAAGTGATTAAAACATATTCTATATTCCCTTAGAGAGGAAAGGCTGTTTTCTGGAGATACAATTTTTGATTTTACCCAACAGCAGTCAAGAAAAACACTGACATAAACTTAAAATATAAAGTGAATACTTATACACTCACTTTCCCAGACACTTCACGAGGAAGCTGATGTCAGTGCTGGTCACTCTGGAAGCTGACACGTCCACAATGCGACTGTTCGGCTGGCTGTTCAGTGCGTGCTTGGGCTCTGCAGAGGACACATTAATACAGCTGATTTTAGGTGTGTGATGAGGCTCAAAGTTTTTTAGTGGAGGGTGTTGTGTGTGTTCTCCACACTCCACAAAGACAGTTTTGGGGGGATGAACAATTTTGATATGAAACCTTTTCATATGACATCCATTGCCTGGATATTCACCCTGCTGAACAGAGGGCTGCAGCTCTGTTCTGCTCAGTGGAGCTGAGTCTACTCCATGTTGTAAAATTGTTTAGTTGAAAATTGAAATAAAAGAAGTACATTATGTTTACATATTGCAGTGGTAAATATTTGACTACATGAAAGCAATAATGTATCTTTACTACTGAATTGGTTTTGTTTTATCCTTGTGGTTACAGACCCGCAGGTGGCTCTGTGCAGCTGTTTAGGCACTGCAGTGCTTTAAACTAAATGCTAACATCAGCATATTAGCATGTCACAGTGACAATGTTAACATGCTGATGTTTATCATGTTTACAATGTTCACCATCTTAGATTAACATGTTAGCATGCTTATTATAAACAATGAACACAAAATACAGCTGAGGATGATGAGGATGTATTGGGCAAAAAACACTTTAACCTAATGATGGTGCTCGATGAAAAGTCAGTGGATAACCAGTGATTAATTCTGTGGGGGATGAATGTCTGTACAAAATTTCATGGCAATTAATTTAATAGTTGTGAAGACATTTTACTCAAAACCACAAATTTCAACCTCATGATGGCACTAGAGGAAAAATCATGAATGACTAAAGTCATTAGGATTTATTCTCTGGGCAACCTAAATATCTGTACAAAGTTTCAAGATAATCCACTCAGTAATTGTTGACATATTTAAAGTTAAACCAAAATGGTGGAACCAACCAACCAACAGACATTGCCATCCCTGGAGCACTATTGGCTGAAAATGAATAAATAATTAAGGAGAAAGTGAAAATTTGAGCTGATCTATTATTTTATTTTCATAAAGGATCATTTTTATTATAATAATCAAAAGCTACACTAAGTGGACCTTTTAAAAAATTTCTGACTTTAGTGCCATCTTGTGGTGGCATCACATAAGACACTGGATCACAGGATTTTGATTCCTCATTTATCAAAGTAGTGTTAAACTACATGTATGTCATCAGACTACACAGTGAAAAGAGAACTTTAGCCTCCTACCCACCAATAATGGTGATGTTGCCCATGAAGGTCCCATGGGCGTAGCGGAAGCACTCATTGTTCTTGAGGCGCCTGGTGTGGAGCCAGGCCAGAGTGGTGGGGTTGGTCTCTGGGATCGAAGTAGACACAGTTGGGGCGAGGGGTTCCGTGATGGGCATGCCTGTTGTAGGGGCGGAAGAGGGGAGGGGTCGGCTGGTTTTGGGTGGTGCTGAAACGGGAATCAAATGTCAAGATATAGACTGAATTATCTGGATAAGAATGTGTGTAGGTGATGCATGCTAGTGTTTTATTTTCAAGTATTTATTATTTAATGTATGCTCAGATACATGTACTTCCTCTGTCTCTCTCTCTTATGAACACATAAACACTGTTAATAACTGAACTCACCCTGTGTGGTCTCCATCTTGATAGTACCAGCATGAGTTCCGGGTGGGGGTGTTGGACCCACTGAAGGAAGAGGCACAGGAATACAGTAAGACCCATGTGATTTTGTCAACACTTCAATGATCTGTGCTGGGAAAGTCTCCAAAGTCATCTAGGTCAGACTGGAAGACCAGATGTGTAACACCAGTGATCCAGTGTCCAGCCCGAGGTTAACAGCGTTCTCATTTACCTCTGGTGATATGTACCATGCAGATAGTTTTGGTTTTATTTGCCCATGGTTTGAGAATACCTTCCCTGAGATGTCTGCTCCCACTTGAATAAAATAGAGGTGAATGTGCTTAAGTCATTGAAAACTTACATTTAAAAAAATCAACAGCAGCTTGTATTATCAGAGGCAATGTTGAAGTTACTAGAAAGTAGTTCAGTGGAACTGAAAAAAATCATCCCTGATATCTTAAAACCTGGGGAAATATAGCTCAAACTATCTCAACAGCTAGATAGCAGTATGTGATTTTAGTACTTTGATAGATAGCCTGCCAAGACTTTACCTACTAGACCATCCTGGTGTCAAACTATGAAAACAAGACTATAATGTTCTGCATGTGTCGTCATGGTTGTCTCAGCTTGTGCTTAGAGGGATAAAATTCTTGAATTTAAACTGGGAGCCATTTGAAAGATATAGGAATTCACTGGGCAGGGAGGGTCTAACAAATGTTGCTATCAAGTTTCATTGAGGGAACTTCAAGATCCAGCATTTTTACATCTAAAAGTCAGGATATCTAAAATACTAAATCACTGGATTAAAAGCCTCTAAATCTGAGCCTCAGTTAAGAGGACATAGACTGCAACAACTGCCACAAGGATGTATCTCTGTCTAGTACCTGTGGGATGTGATGGTGTGGAGGTCTTCTGAGTCGGGGTGGCAGCAGTGGGTGGACACTCTATAGGGAACGCTGCCTCCACCACCAGCTTCACACTCATGTTCCCCAGGCTGCTGTAGGTGTGTGTGGTCACGTCACGGTGTGTTACCAGCTGGTTGCCATCTCTGAAGTCCCAAATGTAGTCAATGGAGGATGCGGTTTTGAGATAGCCGCTGGGGTCATGGAGCTGGACTTTGAAGACCACGTCCTCACCACGAAAGTAAACATTCTTAGTCTGGTTGACAGCAGCCTTCTGGGAGATGTTGACGGCCACTGGGATCTTATCTAAGAGAGAGTGTGTAGGGGAGTCATAAATAATTAATTCTCTTGTGCTTGTCTGTTTGGCTGAAACATGGCAACAGATTAAGTTGCACACGCTTGTGAGTTTGTCTTCACCTGTAACATAGAAGACGGTGTTGTCAGTGGTGAGGGGGCTGTACTTCCTGCGCTCACGTTTCCTGTAGACCATGACCTCCATGACATCTGCCCCCACAGGGATGTTGGTGGTGTTGATGGTCACACTGGAGGAAGAGCCGTCACATGTCTCATAATACTGACCTGTGACAAACAGAGAAGATGAATGGTGAGAAAACCCGGTGCTTAATTTAGTTTTTGAATGTACATGTGTGTAAATTGGTAAACCAGTGTTTTTTTACCCATTGCATGCCACACGTAGACATAACTCTTGCGTCTCCAGTCATTGCTCTGAGGGAAGGGCTTCCCGTCAGGGAACACATTGCATTTCTTTAGGTCTGTACACTTTCCAAAGCCATAGTCATCCAACCAGGAGGTCCAGTTGTACACGTAGCCGGAACGCAATTGTCCATTGGCTGCTCAGAAAAGAAGAGAGTGAAGCAATGTTATTTTAAAAAAATTAAACAATTAAAGCTGCACTAATTGTTTATCTAACAAAATACTTGTAATGTGAAAGAGGTTGCTTAAAGTGACAAATCTCAACTATCACAACTACCACTCAGCATTGCATTTTCCCTCAGCTCTATGAAGCATTTTAGCCTTTTCTTTTAACTAATTGTTTTGGTTTTATGGCCAGCAACTTTATTATTTTGGTTTTAGTCTCACCACCCTGGGGAACAGTTATTTTCAACAAAATGTCTTCAACAAAAATCCACTGTTCACTACCTGCTCAGCACAAAACACCAGACAGACAGTTAACATTCAGCTGATACAGCATTTAGCAGCCGAAGAACCAGATATTTCCCTCCTGAGTTAATGGAGACCAAAACAGAGCTAAAAGAAGGCCAAATATAGGGCATTATCAATCACCAGATGAACAGAGACATGACTTCAAATTATTTATAATGTTGATCTTTGTCTGCTAGATGTACAAAAAGGAAAATATTTCCTAACACGCTCGTTCATCATATCAACTTTATGAGTTGATCATATGTCTGTGTTGTGCTGCCCCCAAGTGGCCAAAAAAAGAATTAACATTGCTTGAAGTGTACATGTGAAACTATTTATTATTACTATGCTCATGTGACATTTTTTTGTTTGATGCATGGTGTAATATGGCTGTGTAATATGGTGTAGTGGTGTTTTGTGGTGCGGGCCTGGCCGGGCTTTTTGACAGCACCTGAGGCCTCCAGCTCCGTACCATCCTCACAGTGATCATCCCATACAAGGTCCCCATTGGCATCCTCCTTCTGACATGGAGGGTACTCCAGCTTCGCAGTGAAGGAGATGCAAGAGCCATTGAGAGCCGGACTGTCGCTGGTCAGACGGACCTTGGGTTTACCTGCGAAAATGTAGATGTTCCAGGTGAAAAACTCAGAACATTATAGGAAGATTTCAGAGGAAAAGAAGACAACTTCACTCACCTTTGTGGCGTGTGAGCTCTTTTGGCTTTGGGTTTAGTGGAGGGTAGAGATAATCATCCCATGGGTTGGTGTCAGGATCCCAACCAGGGATTGGTGGAATTGGAAATGGGAACTTTCCTATGGCATGTTTGTGAGGGAACATGTCACCGTATGCTGGAGAGAGAGAACAAAGCACATTTAAAGATCCCATACCCTTTAAATTATGCTGAGGATCACTAAGTGAAACTGAATGTCCAGGGTTAATTGTGCAAATTTAAAGACATGTAGACTTGCCTTTCTTTTGGATAATATCTTCATTTCTTCAAGGTAATTTTCTGCTAAATTGAAATTTACTTTGCAAACATTATTTATGATCTCTAGAGTATTCTAAGTCTGCAATGCTCTGAATGATGGATTTCTCATTTTGTAATTAAACTTAATTTATCATCTGGAAAGAAATCATCTGACATGAGAAATTTATCTTTTCAGGTTCAGGTTTCTGAATAATAATGATGAGATCAGGTTTTCAACAGATAGTAGTTTTTCTTAAAACTCCCTCCAAATAAAAAGCATGAAATGATATTTGAAATAACTTTTTAACACCAAGCATATCTGTTCTGTGAAGAAAATAATTTTGTCACCAGATGATGATATTTGACTCTACACGTTTATTATTATCTTGAAGGAATTAATCCTTTGAATGTCTTTTAATTGTTAATTATATTTCTATTTATAACTTCAGCGTTTGTTCCTGGCATCTGTCTTAATTAACTTCGGCGTGACTGACATATTTAACGGTCAATGGGTGGCAGAAGAAAACAACAAATTCCAGCAATGTGATTTGATTAAAGGAAAAAGGATATCTGTCTTTGTGTAAGCAGACATCTGTGCTGATATTCATGTCAAAGGTAAGACAAACAAACAATTTAAAATAAATGTAGCTGTCATGATTACTTTTCTTGTTTTCATATCGATAAAGTTTAATAAAAAATAAATTCTTTGAGCCTTTGGACTTCTATATGACCTCATTATTGTAAATAAAATAAGTTAAGCCGTTTCTAGGTTAAGATTTATTCTATTTTTATGGATGTAAAATAGTTTCCTTCCTTTGTGTGGATAAGTTTCTCCACACAGTCAGTCAGGGCATACGCCTTAATTAAGCTCATGGGACTCTGAGTGCAGACAGCTGGTGACAGGACAGGTATTAAAGAAACTTTGAGACAAATATCGAATATTAAAAATCTGTTTCACACTCAATAATTCCTGCGACACAACTATTTTAAAGTAAAAAAACGATGAGCTAAAACATTTCTGTGATTTCAGTGCGGATGTTGAAATTTAGGTGGTTCATTTAGTAAATATATGATGAGTCTGTTGTTAATATTTCTGTGCCAGATCTCGTCAGACTTTTTGTTCAAAATATTGGCATCATAACAGATCAGCTGACAACTTTACAGCAGCACTACTTACTCTTGCGCCCTTCAGCATGATGCACAACGCAGACACAAACCAGGAGAAAAACACATCGCAGGGCTTCCATTTCTATCAGCAGGAAAAAAAGGTTGATATGTTTAAAAACAAAAAGCCAATCCACCTCCCAAAAATAGTCGATCTCTTCACCGTCAGAGCTTGTCCCTCTCTCTGCTCGTCCAGCAGTACTTCCCCCTGCTTGTCCTGATGTTCAATAATTTAATCTGGGGCCGCACAAACATGTGATGTTTCCTAACAAGACGCATCTCATCCCTCATTAAGTCTCCTGAACGCAGGGAACTCATGAGAGATGAGATGCGCACGGACATGCGCACGCCCCCCTCTCTCTCTCTGCCTCTGATAAGAAATGATTAAGAGCTGTTTGCTGCACAACATGTGCTTCATGATCACCTCTCATGTTTGCATGTTTATATATTTATTCGCCCGTTTTGACAATGTGATAATAATGTTTGTATAATATCTTGTAGTATGGACTACGATGTCCATACTTTCTTTTTTATGTTGAGTATTTAGGCACCTTTTTTCTTTTCCCCTAACTTACAGGATTTGATTCTGAAACTTGCTAGACTAAAAATAAATTTTGGTTAATTTTTTATCTCCAAATAAAAACAATTTTATTCGAAATTCATTCGAAAAAACGGTTAATTTTGATCAAATCTCTGCCCGAATAGAAAAGGCTGCTTAACAAAAGGGACAAAGATTGGTGCAATTATAGAATATATAGAATAATATTATAAGAATGTAATTATAGAATTGCATTATAGAGGTATACTTTGATTGTGAGGTCAATGTCTCATAACCTTAAATGTCCAGGTGTGACATCTGAGCACATGACTGCATTATTTGGCACATCTGTCTCATCCAGCTGTGTCATGGTGAGATGTGAACTTGTGCCACAGCTGCACCCCGCAAAAGCAGAAGCAAAAGCGTGTGATGCGCAGCAGAGTCCTGCTCGTTTTCAACCAACATGTGACAGACGTCATTATTTCAGCGGGTCTTCTGCTGTCACAAGGAGAGTTTGGAAACTGTAACAAAGTAAAGTCACAGAAAAAATCTGAAAAACACATCAAGAAATTTAAAATTTAAGCGGCTAATTAAAGTTAAAATTCATACGCACAATGTTGGGGATGCTTCGGAGGTGAATGCAGATAAAAGGAATGACTGATTTCTAATAGAACAAAACAAAAGAGAGGGTTTTAAACGTTCAGACAGCAGGATAGCAACTTAATATAGGCTACAGTATAGAATTAATTCTAATGCTCTTAAAGACTGGTAATATGATGCCCTGAATTAAATCCAAACTATGGATATCTGAAATTCATGCACGACTTTCATATTCACCAGAAAAACTGAAGGTGATCATGTGTGTGTGTGTTTGTGTGTGTGTGTGTGTCTCGGGCTTCATGATA